>CM054390.1:0-1200000 GCA_028858755.1 Ara ararauna | reverse complement strand
CGAATGATTGGACTCTGCTCCCACAGGCAAAGAGCCAGGACTGAAAGATGCTGCTGGACCTCTTCTGCACATGGTAAGCTTCGCAACGGTGCCACCAGCATTGGTCTCACTCCTTGCTTTCCCACATCAAAGTGCATTTGAATACATCCTTGATGCCAGCACCCGGCCGTCCGGCTGCCCAGTTTTCAGGGCGCGAATGATTGGACTCTGCTCCCACAGGCGAAGAGGCAGGACTGAAAGAAGCTGCTGGATCTCTTCTGCACATGGTAAGCTTCGCAACGGTGCCACCTGCATTGATCTCACTCCTTGCTTTCCCACCTCAAAGTGCATTTGAATACATCCTTGATGCCTGCTCCCGGCCGTCCGGCTGCCCATTTTCCAGTGCACGAATGATTGGACCCTGCTCCCACAGGCAAAGAGCCAGGACTGAAAGATGCTGCTGGACCTCTTCTGCATATGGTAAGCTTCGCAACGGTGCCACCTGTATTGCCCTCACTCCTTGCTTTCCCACCTCAAAGTGCATTTGAACATATCCTTGGTGCCAGCTTCAGGCCGGCTGGCTGCCCAGTTTCCAGTGCACGAATGATTGGACTCTGCTCCCACAGGCGAAGAGCCGGGACTGAAAGATGCTGCTGGACCTCTTCTGCACATGGTAAGCTTCGCAACGGTGCCACCTGTATTGCTCTCACTCCTTGCTTTCCCACCTCAAAGTGCATTTCAACACATCGTTGATGCCTGCTCCCGGCCGTCCGGCTGCCCATTTTCCAGTGCACGAATGATTGGACTCTGCTGCCACAGGCAAAGAGCCAGGACTGAAAGATGCTGCTGGACCTCTTCTGCACATGGTAAGCTTCGCAACGGTGCCACCTGCATTGGTCTCACTCCTTGCTTTCCCACCTCAAAGTGCATTTGAATACATCCTTGATGCCTGCTCCAGGCTGGCCGGCTGCCCAGTTTCCAGTGCACGAATGATTGGACCCAGCTCCCACAGGCGAAGAGCCAGGACTGAAAGATGCTGCTGGACCTCTTCTGCACATGGCAAGCTTCGCAACGGTGCCAGCTGCATTGGTCTCACTCCCTGCTTTCCCACCTCAAAGTGCATTTGAATACATCGTCGATGCCTGCTCCCGGCTGTCCGGCTGCCCAGTTTCCAGTGCACGAATGATTGGACCCTGCTCCCACAGGCGAAGAGCCAGGACTGAAAGATGCTGCTGGACCTCTTCTGCACATGGTAATCTTCGCAACGGTGCCACCTGCATTGCTCTCACTCCTTGCTTTTCCACCTCAAAGTGCATTTCAACACATCGTTGATGCCTGCTCCCGGCCGTCCGGCTGCCCAGTTTCCAGTGCACGAATGATTGGACTCTGCTCCCACAGGCAAAGAGCCAGGACTGAAAGATGCTGCTGGATCTCTTCTGCACATGGTAAGCTTCGCAACGGTGCCACCTGCATTGATCTCACTCCTTGCTTTCCCACCTCAAAGTGCATTTGAATACATCCTTGATGCCTGCTCCAGGCTGGCCGGCTCCCCATTTTCCAGTGCACGAATGATTGGACTCTGCTCCCACAGGTGAAGAGCCAGGACTGAAAGATGCTGCTGGACCTCTTCTGCATATGGTAAGCTTCGCAACGGTGCCACCTGTATTGCCCTCACGCCTTGCTTTCCCACCTCAAAGTGCATTTGACTATATCCTTGGTGCCAGCTTCAGGCCGGCTGGCTGCCCAGTTTCCAGTGCACGAATGATTGGATTCTGCTCCCACAGGCGAAGAGCCGGGACTGAAAGATGCTGCTGGACCTCTTCTGCACATGGTAAGCTTCGCAACGGTGCCACCTGTATTGCTCTCACTCCTTGCTTTCCCACCTCAAAGTGCATTTCAACACATCGTTGATGCCTGCTCCCGGCCGTCCGGCTGCCCATTTTCCAGTGCACGAATGATTGGACTCTGCTTCCACAGGCAAAGAGCCAGGACTGAAAGATGCTGCTGGACCTCTTCTGCACATGGTAAGCTTCGCAACGGTGCCACCAGCATTGGTCTCACTCCTTGCTTTCCCACCTCAAAGTGCATTTGAATACATCCTTGATGCCAGCTCCCGGCCGTCCGGCTGCCCATTTTCCAGTGCACGAATGATTGGACTCTGCTGCCACAGGCAAAGAGCCAGGACTGAAAGATGCTGCTGGACCTCTTCTGCACACAGAAAGCTTTGCAACGGTGCCACCTGTATTGCTCTCACTCCTTGCTTTCCCACCTCAAAGTGCATTTGAATACATCCTTGATGCCTGCTCCCGGCCGTCCGGCTGCCCAGTTTCCAGTGCACGAATGATTGGACCCAGCTCCCACAGGCGAAGAGCCAGGACTGGAAGATGGAGCTGGATCTCTTCTGCACACGGTAAGCTTCGCAACGGTGCCACCTGTATTGCCCTCACTCCTTGCTTTACCACCTCAAAGTGCATTTGAACATATCCTTGGTGCCAGCTTCAGGCCGGCTGGCTGCCCAGTTTTCAGTGCACGAATGATTGGACTCTGCTCCCACAGGCGAAGAGCCGGGACTGAAAGTTGCTGCTGGACCTCTTCTGCACATGGTAAGCTTCGCAACGGTGCCACCTGTATTGCTCTCACTCCTTGCTTTCCCACCTCAAAGTGCATTTCAACACATCGTTGATGCCTGCTCCCGGCCGTCCGGCTGCCCATTTTCCAGTGCACGAATGATTGGACTCTGCTCCCACAGGCAAAGAGCCAGGACTGAAAGATGCTGCTGGACCTCTTCTGCACATGGTAAGCTTCGCAACGGTGCCACCAGCATTGGTCTCACTCCTTGCTTTCCCACCTCAAAGTGCATTTGAATACATCCTTGATGCCAGCTCCCGGCTGTCCGGCTGCCCAGTTTTCAGGGCGCGAATGATTGGACTCTGCTCCCACAGGCAAAGAGGCAGGACTGAAAGAAGCTGCTGGATCTCTTCTGCACATGGTAAGCTTCGCAACGGTGCCACCTGCATTGATCTCACTCCTTGCTTTCCCACCTCAAAGTGCATTTGAATACATCCTTGATGCCTGCTCCCGGCCGTCCGGCTGCCCATTTTCCAGTGCACGAATGATTGGACCCAGCTCCCACAGGCGAAGAGCCAGGACTGAAAGATGGAGCTGGATCTCTTCTGCACACGGTAAGCTTCGCAACGGTGCCACCTGCATTGCTCTCGCTCCTTGCTTTCCCACCTCAAAGTGCATTTGAATACATCCTTGATGCCAGCTCCCGGCCGTCCGGCTGCCCAGTTTTCAGGGCGCGAATGATTGGACTCTGCTCCCACAGGCGAAGAGCCAGGACTGAAAGATGCTGCTGGACATCTTCTGCACATGGTAAGCTTCGCAACGGTGCCACCTGTATTGCTCTCACTCCTTGCTTTCCCACCTCAAAGTGCATTTCAACACATCGTCGATGCCTGCTCCCGGCCGTCCGGCTGCCCATTTTCCAGTGCACGAATGATTGGACTCTGCTCCCACAGGCAAAGAGCCAGGACTGAAAGATGCTGCTGGACCTCTTCTGCACATGGTAAGCTTCGCAACGGTGCCACCTGCATTGGTCTCACTCCTTGCTTTCCCACCTCAAAGTGCATTTGAATACATCCTTGATGCCTGCTCCCGGCCGTCCGGCTGCCCAGTTTCCAGTGCACGAATGATTGGACTCTGCTGCCACAGGCAAAGAGCCAGGACTGAAAGATGCTGCTGGACCTCTTCTGCACACAGAAAGCTTTGCAACGGTGCCACCTGTATTGCTCTCACTCCTTGCTTTCCCACCTCAAAGTGCATTTGAATACATCCTTGATGCCTGCTCCCGGCCGTCCGGCTGCCCAGTTTCCAGTGCACGAATGATTGGACCCAGCTCCCACAGGCGAAGAGCCAGGACTGAAAGATGGAGCTGGATCTCTTCTGCACACGGTAAGCTTCGCAACGGTGCCACCTGCATTGCTCTCGCTCCTTGCTTTCCCACCTCAAAGTGCATTTGAATACATCCTTGATGCCAGCTCCCGGCCGTCCGGCTGCCCAGTTTTCAGGGCGCGAATGATTGGACTCTGCTCCCACAGGCGAAGAGCCAGGACTTAAAGATGGAGCTGGATCTCTTCTGCACACGGTAAGCTTCGCAACGGTGCCACCTGCATTGATCTCACTCCTTGCTTTCCCACCTCAAAGTGCATTTGAATACATCCTTGATGCCTGCTCCCGGCCGTCCGGCTGCAGAGTTTCCAGTGCACGAATGATTGGACCCTGCTCCCACAGGCAATGAGCCGGGACTGAAAGATGCTGCTGGACCTCTTCTGCATATGGTAAGCTTCGCAATGGTGCCACCTGTATTGCCCTCACTCCTTGCTTTCCCACCTCAAAGTGCATTTGAACATATCCTTGGTGCCAGCTTCAGGCCGGCTGGCTGCCCAGTTTTCAGTGCACGAATGATTGGACTCTGCTCCCACAGGCGAAGAGCCAGGACTGAAAGATGCTGCTGGACCTCTTCTGCACATGGTAAGCTTCGCAACGGTGCCACCTGTATTGCTCTCACTCCTTGCTTTCCCACCTCAAAGTGCATTTCAACACATCGTTGATGCCTGCTCCCTGCCGTCCAGCAGCCCATTTTCCAGTGCACGAATGATTGGACTCTGCTCCCACAGGCAAAGAGCCAGGACTGAAAGATGCTGCTGGACCTCTTCTGCACATGGTAAGCTTCGCAACGGTGCCACATGCATTGGTCTCACTCCTTGCTTTCCCACCTCAAAGTGCATTTGAATACATCCTTGATGCCTGCTCCCGGCCGTCCGGCTGCCCAGTTTCCAGTGCACGAATGATTGGACCCTGCTCCCACAGGCGAAGAGCCAGGACTGAAAGATGCTGCTGGACCTCTTCTGCACATGGTAAGCTTCGCAACGGTGCCACCTGTATTGCTCTCACTCCTTGCTTTCCCACCTCAAAGTGCATTTGAATACATCCTTGATGCCTGCTCCCGGCCGTCCGGCTGCCCAGTTTCCAGTGCACGAATGATTGGACTCTGCTCCCACAGGCGAAGAGCCAGGACTGAAAGATGCTGCTGGACCTCTTCTGCACATGGTAAGCTTCGCAACGGTGCCACCTGTATTGCCCTCACTCCTTGCTTTCCCACCTCAAAGTGCATTTGAACATATCCTTGGTGCCAGCTTCAGGCCGGCTGGCTGCCCAGTTTTCAGTGCACGAATGATTGGACTCTGCTCCCACAGGCGAAGAGCCAGGACTGAAAGATGCTGCTGGACCTCTTCTGCACATGGTAAGCTTCGCAACGGTGCCACCTGTATTGCTCTCACTCCTTGCTTTCCCACCTCAAAGTGCATTTCAACACATCGTTGATGCCTGCTCCTGGCCTTCCGGCTGCCCAGTTTTCAGGGCACGAATGATTGGACTCTGCTCCCACAGGCAAAGAGCCAGGACTGAAAGATGCTGCTGGACCTCTTCTGCACATGGTAAACTTCGCAACTTTTCCACCTGTATTGCTCTCACTCCTTGCTTTCCCACCTCAAAGTGCATTTGAATACATCCTTGATGCCTGCTCCTGGCCTTCCGGCTGCCCAGTTTCCAGTGCACGAATGATGGGACCCTGCTCCCACAGGCGAAGAGCCAGGACTGAAAGATGCTGCTGGACCTCTTCTGCACATGGTAAGCTTCGCAACGGTGCCACCGGTATTGCTCTCACTCCTTGCTTTCCCACCTCAAAGTGCATTTGAATACATCCTTGATGCCTGCTCCAGGCCGTCCGGCTGCCCAGTTTTCAGGGCACGAATGATTGGACTCTGCTCCCACAGGCAAAGAGCCAGGACTGAAAGATGCTGCTGGACCTCTTCTGCATATGGTAAGCTTCGCAACGGTGCCACCTTTATTGCTCTCACTCCTTGCTTTCCCACCTCAAAGTGCACTTGAATACATCCTTGATGCCTGCTCCCGGCCGTCCGGCTGTCCAGTTTCCAGTGCACGAATGATTGGACCCTGCTCCCACAGGCAATGAGCCGGGACTGAAAGATGCTGCTGGACCTCTTCTGCATATGGTAAGCTTCGCAACGGTGCCACCTGTATTGCCCTCACTCCTTGCTTTCCCACCTCAAAGTGCATTTGAATACATCCTTGATGCCAGCTCCCGGCCGTCCAGCTGCCCAGTTTCCAGTGCACGAATGATTGGACTCTGCTCCCACAGGCGAAGAGCCGGGACTGAAAGATGCTGCTGGACCTCTTCTGCACATGGTAAGCTTCGCAACGGTGCCACCTGTATTGCTCCCACTCCTTGCTTTCCCACCTCAAAGTGTATTTCAACACATCGTTGATGCCTGCTCCCGGCCGTCCGGCTGCCCAGTTTTCAGTGCACGAATGATTGGACTCTGCTCCCACAGGCAAAGAGCCAGGACTGAAAGATGCTGCTGGACCTCTTCTGCACATGGTAAGCTTCGCAACGGTGCCACCTGCATTGGTCTCACTCCTTGCTTTCCCACCTCAAATTGCATTTGAATACATCCTTGATGCCTGCTCCCGGCCGTCCGGCTGCCCAGTTTCCAGTGCACGAATGATGGGACCCTGCTCCCACAGGCGAAGAGCCAGGACTGAAAGATGCTGCTGGACCTCTTCTGCACATGGTAAACTGCGGGGGATATGGAACAACGCAAACGCCGATTAATGTAATCGAACGCTGAACAACCTATTCTGCGCAAGCACACCTTTTATAGGAAAAAATTACAGAATACCAGAACATTCCACAATAGATGATTGGCTCTGACTCCATGTCAGGTCCTAGCAACGGCTTGTGACTGGAGGCTTAAATTCATGTCAGCAAGTGGGTGTCCCCTTCTGGCAACTTCCAGCACCCCCTGGCAACTTCCAGAAGCTGCTGGCAACTGCCAGCAGCTTCTAGTGGCTTCCGGTGAGGTGCCCTATAGCAACCCCCCTGCAGCCTCTGATGACTTCCGCTTACCAGAGAATTGGAGTTCAGCCAAGGGCTGGATGCCTCTCATGCCTTCTGCTCACTGGACAGTTGGAGCCAGGCCAAAGGCTGGATTGCTCACAAAACCACTCTCAGTGAGAAACGCTTCTACAATACCCTCTTCTTGTTTTGAGCAATCCAGACCTGAGCCAGTACCCTGTTTACAAATCTCTTCATTATAGCGAGTACAATGGTGCATGCAAGGAAAACTAGTAATACAATACCTAATATCTTCAGAGCAATAATCATCCAACTACGAATTCGAGCCCCTATTCCCCATCCCGAAAAAATGTTATGGAGCCAGTCATCCAATGGACTTATATCTTGCTGGATCTTTTGGGAGTGCTCCCTTAGATAGGTTAATTGCCTGTGAATGCTCTCGCTGTGATTCGATAAGTTCATACAGCACATACCTTCAAAGTCCTCACAGCCATGACCCTGTGCCAACAGCAAAAAATCAATGGCTGCGCGATTTTGCAGTAGGGAGTGTCGCAAGCTATTTTGGTTCATTAACAATTCTTCGAGAACGGCCGTAGTTGTATTAGCCTGCTTCTCCGCCCAACAAGCCAGCTGGGCTACTGTTCTTAGGGCGTTTCCTGCAGCCGCTCCAGGGATAAACACTGACAGGGCTACCCGAGCAGCTCGGCTCAGTAATTGAACATTGTCATTGCAGCCAGGGGTAAGCCCTATGGATCGTTTAAATCTAGAGCGGAGAATATGACTAAGATTACGCAATTCTGAAAATTTTGGCGCAAAAATAGTCAATGAGCCCAAATAGCATGGTCCACTAACAATATCTTTTGGTATTCCTTGCCATGCCCTATCCCCACAGCTTAAAAAGACATCTGGCGGTAGGGCCTTGGCAGAGTTATTATTCCACAGGAGGGGCACTGACCCGGGCCAGTGAGTGACCCCATATGCTCCAAAGGCTGTTACCTTTTCAGCCGTATCGTTCATCCCACAATATTCACCATCAAAATAATAGGCTCTATCTTTGGGTGAAACATCAGGTGAGTCTGCCGGGTACGGCCAGGCTGCATATTTAGATCCGAACATTACGCAGGTCTGTGTCCAGTTCTGTGAGCTGTTCCCAATTGCCTGCGACGCCGTTAAGTTCAGTTCTTGTGGATCCCAAGGAAGCATCTTATTCAACCCGGATATCAATTTCGCTAAGCAATCCTCAACATTTTTTGACTCACTGCAGTTGTTGGTCGAAAACGTCTTAGAACTGTTCTCATTATACCCAGGTATCCCTATTAAGCATGTTTGAAATGGATCTGTGGCCGATGCCATAGCAAGACAGAATTCTGACACCCCACTCTCATCAGCCCATGTCACCCACAAGTTTTTTCTAGGATTAATTTCATGTAACAAAGATGCAGAACTATATACAAATAACAGAGTTAACAGTTTAGCTACTAGCAGGCTCCTGATCATTGCTGACATCCTCCTGCGCAGATGAGATGTCCTCTGCTGAGTCTTGCCAGGGCCGTATCCAGCAGGCTGGTACCCACTGAACACCTTGATCTGTAATCAAACACATATAGCCTCTTCCTGTTAACTTAACCTCTGCAGGTCCTTTCCATTGACCCGTAACCAAGTCTTTATATTGTACCAAAATCTTTTGGTTAGATTTTTCTGATAATCCTGATTGCATTGCCAAACTATGAATGACCATAGGTGGGTCAGCTCTGTCTCCTGATAATCGTAAATAATTAGCCATATATATTGCTTTTGCCAATCGTTCTGCCAGAGGGAGTACTTCTCCCCCCTTTTGTTTTAAAAGAAGGCTTTTTATAATTTGTTTGCAACGAATCATCAACAGTATCAGTAATCACATGTTTCTCCCACCGTTTGTGGTTCTGCCAGACACAAGCGGCTAATTTAGAATGCTTACCAGCATCTGTAAAACACTAAGAATTCAGTATGAGACGAAATCACAGCAAGCACAGTTATAAAACATAAACTAAATAGACACTTTGAGAGAACAGTAAAATACATTCTCTTGGAATGGTTAGGATTTACCTCACTATAAGCTGTCAACAACTTCAGTATTTTAAAGATTATCATCAATACAGAAATTAAAGGAAGTATGTTCAAACACAGGTATTTCTTACATACTTTCAACTAAAGTACAAATTCCAAATTGTCAAAGAAAAATTCACAACTAGGATGATAAGCAGGAGAACTCCAGGTAGAGGCAACGCTTTCTCCAGCCACAAATTCTGATTTTTGTAGATATACTCATTTTTCAGCCTCTCTATGCTAGTGCCTGGTGTTGTTGTAGTGTATTGTTTGTGTAACATCTGCTTGAGGGTTGACTGAGACAGGATACTCCTGGGGGACAAAGCTATCTTCCACTATAGCGTCCCTTATCACCCTGATTTAGCAAAAGTAAAGGTTATTGTTTGGTCTGTCTTTGAGATGCACATCCTGCTTTATCTTGCAAACTCTCTGCTTTGTTTTGCTAACCAATCTTCACCCTTCATTGTTGTCTTTACAGTTCTCAAGGCTTAGGCCTGCCCAGGACATTAACACCTGTTGTTTTCTTTGCTGTTCCCAGGGCTGAAGCCAGACCAGGGTGATAGTGCCTGAATCCATTTTGTTAATTATTTCTATCCCTGCACCCACATCAAAAGACAGTTTTTATAGATTTATGATCTACCTTTGCCAAAGTTTCTAGATTCTCCATTAGCTATTGTAGCAAACAAGGCACACAGATTAAAACATTATTAAAATGACAAAATGATTAAGATAAAGTAAAGCCATCCTGTAATGCTTAAGCCAGAAAACACTTTGTTCAACCAATTCAGTCCATCATCTTCCTGAAGGTGTGCTGTTCTTGTTATTAAGATCAGAATGCTTTGTTGATTCGTGTACTTGGGGTCTCCCCTATCATTCCCCCTTTTTGCTTTAGTAGCATATTTTTTACAATTTGCCATGTTCACTCTATCTGAAGTAACTTGAACCTTTGTAACATGTGGCATATCAACAATTCTTACACACCATGTAGTTGGTCAGAATAATAGTGGGTTTAGACTAGATCACACCTGCAAAATATGCCAACTACAGGCTTCTTGGCGTGCCTTTCTCTCTTATATAGCGCTCTGATAACAGGGGAGGCCATCTCTCACATCAAGGTCTGGCATGGCATGTGTCCCCATCACTCAACGCCTGCTGGGTTGCAACCAACAGCGGAGCTAAAAGTTCTTCTCGGTGGCAAACACAGAGGCCAACCCAGTCTTGCCCTTGACTGGTAAGAGGCATTTGGTCAACCTCAGTCCTGGCACCTCGTTGTCAATGCAGAGTTTCACCTGCTTCATCCAGTAACAAGTCACCATTATGGCAAAGCACATACAGATTTACAATAGCAGTATGTATACTACAGGGTGCAGCAGCATGCTGAAGATGCTTGTGGCAGTGAGGGACCAGCCAAAGAAATTTCTTATCAGTGGAGTTCTCTCACCTTCTTAATTTGTTCCATTGTGTGCTCTATAATGCTATCATTGTATTAAAATCTTTCTCACTTTTGCCTTAGCATTTTCTAGCAGCTGCTGCAAATTTGCATGCTCCAACATCTGTTTTACAATTGACAAATCCATACAATACAAGGTGTAGTTTCTTATTAGCAACTGGCTAGTAAGTACAGGTGGTGTTATACACAAAATCACAGCCTCTAATAAGAGCTACTTTACAAGGACACATATTGCTGTTACTCTTCAGTTGCTCCCAAGTGATGTTTTACAGTCATTTGTTTCTCTCTTCCTCTATCCCGTTCTGCTCAGGATATTCATGGTCAGCTCCTGTAGCTGAGGCATTGGGGTTTTCCACTCGTCTGTCCAGCTTATGGTGAGGCTTGAGAAACTTTGTAGGCAGCTGTGGGTGGGGGGGTGGGGGCGGGGGGGGTGGCACAAATATAGGTTATCAGTTCTTGAGAAGCAAGACAGGTTAAAGTGTCTCCTTAAAGCAAAGGCATTCTGATGAAACAGGAATGTGAAGCAGCTGCAGAAGTAAACTTCACGGTGTTAACACTCAAGGAGTTTGCTGTGTCATCGCCCGTTCCTTTTTTTTTTCTTTCTCTGCCACCCTGATGCTGTTTGGTTGGCGGCTGGTAAAGCTTGTGGTTGCACTACCCCTCTCACTTTTTCAGTTAGCAGTTCTTATTTTAACCAATTGGTTCTTCCAAGTCTTGAATTTACCCCCAGGTTACTTAAAACACACTAAACAGGACTTCTCCTCTGTGCTCAGTGTGCTGCAGGCCTCTTTAAGCCTTATCTGTGGTGTCTCTACAAACTGCTCCGAAACACTGGTGTTATCAGCTCCGTTCCCAGGCCCAAAATCAAAAACACAGCGCTGCACCAGCCACCAAGAAGCAGAAAAATGACTGCCACTGTTGAACCCGTGACAATATCCACTTCTTATTCTATACCATTCATGTCATGCTCAGATCTTACATTTTCAATATACCATCACATGTATATATATACACAGAGAGAGAGAGAGAGAGAGAAATCATCCCTCAGTGCCGCTTTGTGCGGCTACAAACGCCGGCCTGCTCAACAGCAGCTACAGCTGGCAGTCTGCCGAGCAGCAACCATAAATGCCTGTCAGCAACAGCACTTCTGTATTAACCCTTTCTTGTCTGAAATGTTAATCTGTTACACATTTAAAACTTTTACATGAACCCAATAACAAAAAAAAAGAAAATACACAGAACAGTATCTGCCCTCAACACACATACGCACACATACATACACATGCATACACATGGGATCCCATAAACAGACTTCACACAAATACAAAATTTAAAACACAAAATGTGGTGCAATGACCCTGTGAAGACAATCAAGAAACCAGCTCCAAACAGCGTCATTGCAATGTAAGGTGGCAGGCTCAATCTCAGCGGGCGTCCCCGCAGAGGCTCTGCCTCCCTCACATTGCATGAGGCCTGGGCTTCTAAACTGATCAAAATGCACACTCGTTCTGATGCAGGTGGCCAGCCTACATCGGAAGAAGTGGCCAGCAATATCTATAAAGGTCTGCAAGGGTCGATAGAAACATGAACATACTTATATTTGTTAACTTTTAGTGCATGAATATCACAGAGAGACTATAAGCACACAATACATCTGCATCCCCCACCCATCTTACTTTTCCCTTTACAGCTGGCAATTTATCATGAGGATCGCATTCTTTCTCCCTGAGTCACTGCCGGGAGTTTCTGTAAAACTTTCTGCAACAGTTCTTTAGTCGGGTCGTTTAATTCTTTCGGCTGCTCTGTTTCTTCCGAGGTAGAAATGTTAGAGTTAGTGGAGGAATGGTTTGGAGTGGAGATAAGGGAATACTCGGTCGCACGGGGTCTGTAGCCCGTGGATGCCTTCCCCCCGCTGCAAGGTTTGGGATCCTCAGGATTAGTAAGAGTATCAGATTTCAATCTTTCCCCGCTGGGCACAGACCGAAAGCCCATCTTCACTGTCTTCGCAATTTTCGGGTGCGTTCTTCCCCCGATATGTTCAAAGGGATTCCGATTGGGGCTCTTTGCACCCGTAATCGGGTGCTTTTCGGGTGATTGGGAGGCGGGTGGGGCTGGAGGTTCAGGCGGAGGCAGGGGTAGCATCTCCGGAGACAGGACTTTAGCTGCCGAGGCAGGTGCAGCTCTCTCTGATTTCACATCCCGCAAAGTCTCTCGGATAAGCTTCCATAGCGTGGAATATTTTTGAGCCTCACGCGCTGCCTTCCCCCCATCAGTTATAGTGTCCCAAAGCTGGGTGCCTATCGCCTCCCACGTAGATATTTCAAATGCCGTTCCAACCCTGCTGAACAGCCCCTTTTCTTTACTCCACTGGAGTAGCCCCTTAAGAACATCTTCTTCATATTTAATCCCTCTCTTTGAGAGGACGTGTAGGAGGAGATTGAGGACAGCCGCCTCTTCCTTTGTCTGAGCCGCCCCCATTCCTCCCCGACCGCCACTTGCCTTTTTCGGAGTGGACTCTCTAATCGCAGATACACCTTTGTTCCGCGGGACGTGCACGTCCTCCTTCTACATCAGCAGGGCTACTGCTGGCTCCTTTTCGGTCGGCTTCCCACCCATCAGGTCTGCACTGATCTTCACCACCGAAGCAGCTCTCAGGAGGCAAATCTGAGGGTCCCTGTTCGGGCGCCAGTTGCGGGGGATATGGAACAACGCAAACGCCGATTAATGTAATCGAACGCTGAACAACCTATTCTGCGCAAGCACACCTTTTATAGGAAAAAATTACAGAATACCAGAACATTCCACAATAGATGATTGGCTCTGACTCCATGTCAGGTCCTAGCAACGGCTTGTGACTGGAGGCTTAAATTCATGTCAGCAAGTGGGTGTCCCCTTCTGGCAACTTCCAGCACCCCCTGGCAACTTCCAGAAGCTGCTGGCAACTGCCAGCAGCTTCTAGTGGCTTCCGGTGAGGTGCCCTATAGCAACCCCCCTGCAGCCTCTGATGACTTCCGCTTACCAGAGAATTGGAGTTCAGCCAAGGGCTGGATGCCTCTCATGCCTTCTGCTCACTGGACAGTTGGAGCCAGGCCAAAGGCTGGATTGCTCACAAAACCACTCTCAGTGAGAAACGCTTCTACAGTAAACTTCCCAACGTTGCCACCTGTATTGCTCTCACTCCTTGCTTTCCCACCTCAAAGTGCATTTGAATACATCCTTGATGCCTGCTCCCGGCCGTCCGCCTGCCCAGTTTCCAGTGCACGAATGATTGGACCCTGCTCCCACAGACGAAGAGCCAGGACTGAAAGATGTTGCTGGACCTCTTCTGCATATGGTAAGCTTCGCAACGGTGCCACCTGTATTGCCCTCACTCCTTGCTTTCCCACCTCAAAGTGCATTTCAATATATCCTTGATGCCAGCTTCAGGCCGGCTGGCTGCCCAGTTTTCAGTGCACGAATGATGGGCCCCTGCTCCCACAGGCGAAGAGCCAGGACTGAAAGATGCTGCTGGACCTCTTCTGCACATGGTAAGCTTCGAAACGGTGCCACTTGTATTGCTCTCGCTCCTTGCTTTCCCACCTCAAAGTGCATTTCAACACATCGTTGATGCCTGCTACCGGCCGTCCGGCTGACCATTTTCCAGTGCACGAATGATTGGACTCTGCTCCCACAGGCGAAGAGCCAGGACTGAAAGATGCTGCTGGACCTCTTCTGCACATGGTAAGCTTCGCAACGGTGCCACCTGTATTGCTCTCACTCCTTGCTTTTCCACCTCAAAGTGCATTTGAATACATCCTTGATGCCTGCTCCCGGCCGTCCGGCTGTCCAGTTTTCAGTGCACGAATGATTGGACTCTGCTCCCACAGGCGAAGAGCCAGGACTGAAAGATGCTGCTGTATCTCTTCTGCACATGGTAAGCTTCGCAACGATGCCACCTGTATTGCCCTCACTCGTTGCTTTCCCACCTCAAAGTGCATTTGAATATATCCTTGATGCCAGCTTCAGGCCGTCCGGCTGCCCAGTTTTCAGTGCACGAGTGATTGGACTCTGCTCCCACAGGCAAAGATCCAGGACTGAAAGATGCTGCTGGACCTCTTCTGCATATGGTAAACTTCCCAACGTTGCCACCTGTATTGCTCTCACTCCTTGCTTTCCCACCTCAAAGTGCATTTGAATACATCCTTGATGCCTGCTCCCGGCCGTCCGCCTGCCCAGTTTCCAGTGCACGAATGATTGGACCCTGCTCCCACAGACGAAGAGCCAGGACTGAAAGATGTTGCTGGACCTCTTCTGCACACAGTAAGCTTCGAAACGGTGCCACCTGTATTGCTCTCACTCCTTGCTTTTCCACCTCAGAGTGCATTTAAATACATCCTTGATGCCTCCTCCAAGCTGGCCGGCTGCCCAATTTTCAGTGAACGAATGATTGGACCCTGATGTCACAGGCAAAGAGCCAGGACTGAAAGATGTTGCTGGATCTCTTCTGCACATGGTAAGCTTCGCAACGGTGCCACCTGCATTGCTCTCACTCCTTGCTTTCCCACCTAAAAGTGCATTTGAATACATCCTTGATGCCTGCTCCCGGCCGTCCAGCTGCCCAGTTTCCAGTGCACGAATGATTGGACCCTGCTCCCACAGGCAAAGAGCCGGGACTAAAAGATGCTGCTGGACCTCTTCTGCACATGGTAAGCTTCGCAACGGTGCCACTTGTATTGCTCTCACTCCTTGCTTTCCCACCTCAAAGTGCATTTCAACACATCCTTGATGCCTGCTCCCGGCCGTCTGGCTGCCCATTTTCCAGTGCACGAATGATTGGACTCTGCTGCCACAGGCAAAGAGCCAGGACTGAAAGATGCTGCTGGACCTCTTCTGCACACAGAAAGCTTTGCAACGGTGCCACCTGTATTGCTCTCACTCCTTGCTTTCCCACCTCAAAGTGCATTTGAATACATCCTTGATGCCTGCTCCCGGCCTTCCGGCTGCCCAGTTTCCAGTGCACGAATGATTAGACCCAGCTCCCACAGGCGAAGAGCCAGGACTGAAAGATGGAGCTGGATCTCTTCTGCACACGGTAAGCTTCGCAACGGTGCCACCTGCATTGCTCTCGCTCCTTGCTTTCCCACCTCAAAGTGCATTTGAATACATCCTTGATGCCAGCTCCCGGCCGTCCGGCTGCCCAGTTTTCAGGGCGCGAATGATTGGACTCTGCTCCCACAGGCGAAGAGCCAGGACTGAAAGATGGAGCTGGATCTCTTCTGCACACGGTAAGCTTCGCAACGGTGCCACCTGCATTGATCTCACTCCTTGCTTTCCCACCTCAAAGTGCATTTGAATACATCCTTGATGCCTGCTCCCGGCCGTCCGGCTGCCCAGTTTCCAGTGCACGAATGATTGGACCCTGCTCCCACAGGCAATGAGCCGGGACTGAAAGATGCTGCTGGACCTCTTCTGCATATGGTAAGCTTCGCAACGGTGCCACCTGTATTGCCCTCACTCCTTGCTTTCCCACCTCAAAGTGCATTTGAACATATCCTTGGTGCCAGCTTCAGGCCGGCTGGCTGCCCAGTTTCCAGTGCACGAATGATTGGACTCTGCTCCCACAGGCGAAGAGCCAGGACTGAAAGATGCTGCTGGACCTCTTCTGCACATGGTAAGCTTCGCAACGGTGCCACCTGTATTGCTCTCACTCCTTGCTTTCCCACCTCAAAGTGCATTTCAACACATCGTTGATGCCTGCTCCTTGCCGTCCAGCTGCCCATTTTCCAGTGCACGAATGATTGGACTCTGCTCCCACAGGCAAAGAGCCAGGACTGAAAGATGCTGCTGGACCTCTTCTGCACATGGTAAGCTTCGCAACGGTGCCACCTGCATTGGTCTCACTCCTTGTTTTCCCACCTCAAAGTGCATTTGAATACATCCTTGATGCCTGCTCCCGGCCGTCCGGCTGCCCAGTTTCCAGTACACGAATGATTGGACCCTGCTCCCACAGGCGAAGAGCCAGGATTGAAAGATGCTGCTGGACCTCTTCTGCACATGGTAAGCTTCGCAACGGTGCCACCTGTATTGCTCTCACTCCTTGCTTTCCCACCTCAAAGTGCATTTGAATACATCCTTGATGCCTGCTCCTGGCCGTCCGGCTGCCCAGTTTCCAGTGCACGAATGATTGGACTCTGCTCCCACAGGCGAAGAGCCAGGACTGAAAGATGCTGCTGGACCTCTTCTGCACATGGTAAGCTTCGCAACGGTGCCACCTGTATTGCTCTCACTCCTTGCTTTCCCACCTCAAAGTGCATTTCAACACATCGTTGATGCCTGCTCCTGGCCTTCCGGCTGCCCAGTTTTCAGGGCACGAATGATTGGACTCTGCTCCCACAGGCAAAGAGCCAGGACTGAAAGATGCTGCTGGACCTCTTCTGCACATGGTAAACTTCGCAACTTTCCCACCTGTATTGCTCTCACTCCTTGCTTTCCCATATCAAAGTGCATTTGAATACATCCTTGATGCCTGCTCCTGGCCTTCCGGCTGCCCAGTTTCCAGTGCACGAATGATGGGACCCTGCTCCCACAGGCGAAGAGCCAGGACTGAAAGATGCTGCTGGACCTCTTCTGCACATGGTAAGCTTCGCAACGGTGCGACCGGTATTGCTCTCACTCCTTGCTTTCCCACCTCAAATTGCATTTGAATACATCCTTGATGCCTGCTCCAGGCCGTCCGGCTGCCCAGTTTTCAGGGCACGAATGATTGGACTCTGCTCCCACAGGCAAAGAGCCAGGACTGAAAGATGCTGGACCTCTTCTGCATATGGTAAGCTTCGCAACGGTGCCACCTGTATTGCTCTCACTCCTTGCTTTCCCACCTCAAAGTGCACTTGAATACATCCTTGATGCCTGCTCCCGGCCGTCCGGCTGTCCAGTTTCCAGTGCACGAATGATTAGACCCTGCTCCCAAAGGCAATGAGCCGGGACTGAAAGATGCTGCTGGACCTCTTCTGCATATGGTAAGCTTCGCAACGGTGCCACCTGTATTGCCCTCACTCCTTGCTTTCCCACCTCAAAGTGCATTTGAATACATCCTTGATGCCAGCTCCCGGCCGTCCAGCTGCCCAGTTTCCAGTGCCCGAATGATTGGACTCTGCTCCCACAGGCGAAGAGCCGGGACTGAAAGATGCTGCTGGACCTCTTCTGCACATGGTAAGCTTCGCAACGGTGCCACCTGTATTGCTCTCACTCCTTGCTTTCCCACCTCAAAGTGTATTTCAACACATCGTTGATGCCTGCTCCCGGCCGTCCGGCTGCCCAGTTTTCAGTGCACGAATGATTGGACTCTGCTCCCACAGGCAAAGAGCCAGGACTGAAAGATGCTGCTGGACCTCTTCTGCACATGGTAAGCTTCGCAACGGTGCCACCTGCATTGGTCTCACTCCTTGCTTTCCCACCTCAAATTGCATTTGAATACATCCTTGATGCCTGCTCCCGGCCGTCCGGCTGCCCAGTTTCCAGTGCACGAATGATGGGACCCTGCTCCCACAGGCGAAGAGCCAGGACTGAAAGATGCTGCTGGACCTCTTCTGCACATGGTAAACTTCCCAACGTTGCCACCTGTATTGCTCTCACTCCTTGCTTTCCCACCTCAAAGTGCATTTGAATACATCCTTGATGCCTGCTCCCGGCCGTCCGCCTGCCCAGTTTCCAGTGCACGAATGATTGGACCCTGCTCCCACAGACGAAGAGCCAGGACTGAAAGATGTTGCTGGACCTCTTCTGCATATGGTAAGCTTCGCAACGGTGCCACCTGCATTGCTCTCACTCCTTGCTTTCCCACCTAAAAGTGCATTTGAATACATCGTTGATGCCTGCTCCCGGCCGTCCAGCTGCCCAGTTTCCAGTGCACGAATGATTGGACCCTGCTCCCACAGGCAAAGAGCCGGGACTAAAAGATGCTGCTGGACCTCTTCTGCACATGGTAAGCTTCGCAACGGTGCCACTTGTATTGCTCTCACTCCTTGCTTTCCCACCTCAAAGTGCATTTCAACACATCCTTGATGCCTGCTCCCGGCCGTCTGGCTGCCCATTTTCCAGTGCACGAATGATTGGACTCTGCTCCCACAGGCAAAGAGCCAGGACTGAAAGATACTGCTGGACCTCTTCTGCATATGGTAAGCTTCGCAACGGTGCCACCTGTATTGCCCTCACTCCTTGCTTTCCCACCACAAAGTGCATTTGAATGTATCCTTGATGCCAGCTTCAGGCCGGCTGGCTGCCCAGTTTTTAGTGCACGAATGATTGGACCCTGCTCCCACAGGCGAAGAGCCAGGACTGAAAGATGCTGCTGGACCTCTTCTGCACATGGTAAGCTTCGCAACGGTGCCACCTGTATTGCTCTCACTCCTTGCTTTCCCACCACAAAGTGCATTTGAATATATCCTTGATGCCAGCGTCAGGCCGGCTGGCTGCCCAGTTTCCAGTGCACGAATGGTTGGACTCTGCTCCCCCAGGCAAAGAGCCAGGACTGAAAGATGCTGCTGGACCTCTTCTGCACATGGTAAGCTTCGCAATGGTGCCACCTGTATTGCTCTCACTCCTTGCTTTCCCACCACAAAGCGCATTTGAATATATCCTTGATGCCAGCTTCAGGCCGGCTGGCTGCCCAGTTTCCAGTGCACGAATGATTGGACTCTGCTCCCACAGGCAAAGAGCCAGGACTGAAAGATACTGCTGGACCTCTTCTGCACATGGTAAGCTTCGCAACGGTGCCACCTGTATTGCTCTCACTCCTTGCTTTCCCACCTCAAAGTGCATTTGAATACATCCTTGATGCCTGCTCCCGGCCGTCCGCCTGCCCAGTTTCCAGTGCACGAATGATTGGACCCAGCTCCCACAGGCAAAGAGCCGGGACTAAAAGATGCTGCTGGACCTCTTCTGCATATGGTAAGCTTCGCAACGGTGCCACCTGTATTGCCCTCACTCCTTGCTTTCCCACCACAAAGTGCATTTGAATGTATCCTTGATGCCAGCTTCAGGCCGGCTGGCTGCCCAGTTTTTAGTGCACGAATGATTGGACCCTGCTCCCACAGGCGAAGAGCCAGGACGGGAAGATGCTGCTGGACCTCTTCTGCACATGGTAAGCTTCGCAACGGTGCCACCTGTATTGCTCTCACTCCTTGCTTTCCCACCACAAAGTGCATTTGAATATATCCTTGATGCCAGCGTCAGGCCGGCTGGCTGCCCAGTTTCCAGTGCACGAATGGTTGGACTCTGCTCCCCCAGGCAAAGAGCCAGGACTGAAAGATGCTGCTGGACCTCTTCTGCACGTGGTAAGCTTCGCAATGGTGCCACCTGTATTGCTCTCACTCCTTGCTTTCCCACCACGAAGCGCATTTGAATATATCCTTGATGCCAGCTTCAGGCCGGCTGGCTGCCCAGTTTCCAGTGCACGAATGATTGGACTCTGCTCCCACAGGCAAAGAGCCAGGACTGAAAGATGCTGCTGGACCTCTTCTGCACATGGTAAGCTTCGCAACGGTGCCACCGGTATTGCTCTCACTCCTTGCTTTCCCACCTCAAAGTGCATTTCAACACATCGTTGATACCTGCTCCAGGCCGTCCGGCTGCCCAGTTTTCAGTGCACGAATGATTGGACTCTGCTGCCACAGGCAAAGAGCCGGGAATGAAAGATGCTGCTGGACCTCTTCTGCACATGGTAAGCTTCGCAACGGTGCCACCTGTATTGCTCTCACTCCTTGCTTTCCCACCACAAAGTGCATTTGAATATATCCTAGATGCCAGCGTCAGGCCGGCTGGCTGCCCAGTTTCCAGTGCACGAATGATTGGACTCTGCTCCCACAGGCAAAGAGCCAGGACTGAAAGATGCTGCTGGACCTCTTCTGCACATGGTAAGCTTCGCAATGGTGCCACCTGTATTGCTCTCACTCCTTGCTTTTCCACCTCAAAGTGCATTTGAATACATCCTTGATGCCTGCTCCCGGCCGTCCGACTGCCCAGTTTCCAGTGCACGAATGATTGGACTCTGCTCCCACAGGCGAAGAGCCAGGACTGAAAGATGCTGCTGGATCTCTTCTGCACATGGTGAGCTTCGCAACGGTGCCACCTGTATTGCTCTCACTCCTTGCTTTCCCACCTAAAAGTGCATTTGAATATATCCTTGATGCCAGCTTCAGGCCAGCTGGCTGCCCAGTTTTCAGTGCAAGAGTGATTGGACTCTGCTCACACAGGCAAAGAGCCAGGACTGAAAGATGCTGCTGGACCTCTTCTGCACATGGTAAGCTTCGCAACGGTGCCACATGTATTGCTCTCACTCCTTGCTTTCCCACCTCAAAGTGCATTTCAACACATCGTTGATGCCTGCTCCCGGCCTTCCGGCTGCCCATTTTCCAGTGCACGAATGATGGGACCCTGCTCCCACAGGCGAAGAGCCAGGACTGAAAGATGCTGCTGGACCTCTTCTGCACACAGAAAGCTTTGCAACGGTGCCACCTGTATTGCTCTCACTCCTTGCTTTCCCACCTCAAAGTGCATTTGAATACATCCTTGATGCCTGCTCCCGGCCGTCCCTCTGCCCAGTTTCCAGTGCACGAATGATTGGACCCAGCTCCCACAGGCAAAGAGCCGGGACTGAAAGATGCTGCTGGACCTCTTCTGCACATGGTAAGCTTCGCAACGGTGCGACCGGTATTGCTCTCACTCCTTGCTTTCCCACCTCAAATTGCATTTGAATACATCCTTGATGCCTGCTCCAGGCCGTCCGGCTGCCCAGTTTTCAGGGCACGAATGATTGGACTCTGCTCCCACAGGCAAAGAGCCAGGACTGAAAGATGCTGCTGGACCTCTTCTGCATATGGTAAGCTTCGCAACGGTGCCACCTGTATTGCTCTCACTCCTTGCTTTCCCACCTCAAAGTGCACTTGAATACATCCTTGATGCCTGCTCCCGGCCGTCCGGCTGTCCAGTTTCCAGTGCACGAATGATTAGACCCTGCTCCCAAAGGCAATGAGCCGGGACTGAAAGATGCTGCTGGACCTCTTCTGCACATGGTAAGCTTCGCAACGGTGCCACCTGTATTGCTCTCACTCCTTGCTTTCCCACCACAAAGTGCATTTGAATATATCCTTGATGCCAGCGTCAGGCCGGCTGGCTGCCCAGTTTCCAGTGCACGAATGATTGGACTCTGCTCCCCCAGGCAAAGAGCCAGGACAGAAAGATGCTGCTGGACCTCTTCTGCACATGGTAAGCTTCGTAATGGTGCCACCTGTATTGCTCTCACTCCTTGCTTTCCCACCTCAAAGTGCATTTGAATATATCCTTGATGCCAGCTTCAGGCCGGCTGGCTGCCCAGTTTCCAGTGCACGAATGATTGGACTCTGCTCCCACAGGCAAAGAGCCAGGACTGAAAGGTACTGCTGGACCTCTTCTGCACATGGTAAGCTTTGCAACGGTGCCACTTGTATTGCTCTCACTCCTTGCTTTCCCACCTCAAAGTGCATTTCAACACATCCTTGATACCTGCTCCCGGCCGTCCGGCTGCCCATTTTCCAGTGCACGAATGATTGGACTCTGCTCCCACAGGCAAAGAGCCAGGACTGAAAGATGCTGCTGGACCTCTTCTGCACATGGTAAGCTTCGCAACGGTGCCACCTGCATTGCTCTCACTCCTTGCTTTCCACCTCAAAGTGCATTTGAATACATCCTTGATACCTGCTCCCGCCCGTCCGGCTGCCGAGTTTCCAGTGCACGAATGATTGGACCCTGCTCCCACAGGCAAAGAGCCGGGACTAAAAGATGCTGCTGGACTTCTTCTGCACACAGAAAGCTTCGCAACGGTGCCACTACTATTGCTCTCACTCCTTGCTTTCCCACCTCAAAGTGCATTTCAACACATCCTTGATGCCTGCTCCCGGCCGTCCGGCTGCCCATTTTCCAGTGCACGAATGATTGGACTCTGCTCCCACAGGCAAAGAGCCAGGACTGAAAGATACTGCTGGACCTCTTCTGCACATGGTAAGCTTCGCAACGGTGCCACCTGCATTGCTCTCACTCCTTGCTTTCCCACCTCAAAGTGCATTTGAATACATCCTTGATGCCTGCTCCCGGCCGTCCGGCTGCCCAGTTTCCAGTGCACGAATGATTGGACCCTGCTCCCACAGGCAAAGAGCCGGGACTAAAAGATGCTGCTGGACCTCTTCTGCATATGGTAAGCTTCGCAACGGTGCCACCTGTATTGCCCTCACTCCTTGCTTTCCCACCACAAAGTGCATTTGAATGTATCCTTGATGCCAGCTTCAGGCCGGCTGGCTGCCCAGTTTTCAGTGCACGAATGATGGGACCCTGCTCCCACAGGCGAAGAGCCAGGACTGAAAGATGCTGCTGGACCTCTTCTGCACATGGTAAACTTCGCAACGGTGTCACCTGTATTGCTCTCGCTCCTTGCTTTCCCACCTCAAAGTGCATTTGAATACATCCTTGATGCCTGCTCCAGGCCGTCCGGCTGCCCAGTTTTCAGTGCACGAATGATTGGACTCTGCTATCACAGGCAATGAGCCGGGAATGAAAGATGCTGCTGGACCTCTTCTGCACATGGTAAGCTTCGCAACGGTGCCACCTGTATTGCTCTCACTCCTTGCTTTCCCACCACAAAGTGCATTTGAATATATCCTTGATGCCAGCGTCAGGCCGGCTGGCTGCCCAGTTTCCAGTGCACGAATGATTGCACTCTGCTCCCCCAGGCAAAGAGCCAGGACTGAAAGATGCTGCTGGACCTCTTCTGCACATGGTAAGCTTCGCAATGGTGCCACCAGTATTGCTCTCACTCCTTGCTTTCCCACCTCAAAGTGCATTTGAATATATCCTTGATGCCAGCTTCAGGCCGGCTGGCTGCCCAGTTTCCAGTACACGAATGATTGCACTCTGCTCCCACAGGCAAAGAGCCAGGACTGAAAGATGCTGCTGGACCTCTTCTGCACATGGTAATCTTCGCAACGGTGCCACTTGTATTGCTCTCACTCCTTGCTTTCCCACCTCAAAGTGCATTTCAACACATCGTTGATGCCTGCTCCCGGCCGTCCGGCTGCCCATTTTCCAGTGCACGAATGATGGGACCCTGCTCCCACAGGCAAAGAGCCAGGACTGAAAGATGCTGCTGGACCTCTTCTGCACACAGAAAGCTTTGCAACGGTGCCACCTGTATTGCTCTCACTCCTTGCTTTCCCAACTCAAAGTGCATTTGAATACATCGTTGATGCCTGCTCCCGGCCGTCCGGCTGCCCATTTTCCAGTGCAAGAATGATTGGACCCAGCTCCCACAGGCGAAGAGCCAGGACTGAAAGGTACTGCTGGACCTCTTCTGCATATGGTAAGCTTCGCAACGGTGCCACCTGTATTGCTCTCACTCCTTGCTTTCCCACCTCAAAGTGCATTTGAATACATCCTTGATGCCTGCTCCCGGCCGTCTGGCTGCCCAGTTTCCAGTGCACGAATGATTGGACCCTGCTCCCACAGGCGAAGAGCCAGGACTGAAAGATGCTGCTGGACCTCTTCTGCACATGGTAAGCTTCGCAACGGTGCCACCTGTATTGCTCTCACTCCTTGCTTTCCCACCTCAAAGTGCATTTGAATACATCCTTGATGCCTGCTCCCGGCCGTCCGGCTTCCCATTTTCCAGTGCACGAATGATTGGACCCTGCTCCCACAGGCGAAGAGCCAGGACTGAAAGATGCTGCTGGACCTCTTCTGCACATGGTAAGCTTCGCAACGATGCCATTTGTATTGCCCTCACTCCTTGCTTTCCCACCTCAAAGTGCATTTCAACACATCGTTGATGCCTGCTCCCGGCCGTCCGCCTGCCCAGTTTCCAGTGCACGAATGATTGGACCCAGCTCCCACAGGCAAAGAGCCGGGACTAAAAGATGCTGCTGGACCTCTTCTGCATATGGTAAGCTTCGCAACGGTGCCACCTGTATTGCCCTCACTCCTTGCTTTCCCACCACAAAGTGCATTTGAATGTATCCTTGATGCCAGCTTCAGGCCGGCTGGCTGCCCAGTTTTCAGTGCACGAATGATTGGACTCTGCTCCCACAGGCGAAGAGCCAGGACTGAAAGATGCTGCTGGACCTCTTCTGCACATGGTAAGCTTCGCAACGGTGCCACCTGTATTGCTCTCACTCCTTGCTTTCCCACCTCAAAGTGCATTTCAACACATCGTTGATGCCTGCTCCTGGCCTTCCGGCTGCCCAGTTTTCAGGGCACGAATGATTGGACTCTGCTCCCACAGGCAAAGAGCCAGGACTGAAAGATGCTGCTGGACCTCTTCTGCACATGGTAAACTTCGCAACTTTCCCACCTGTATTGCTCTCACTCCTTGCTTTCCCATATCAAAGTGCATTTGAATACATCCTTGATGCCTGCTCCTGGCCTTCCGGCTGCCCAGTTTCCAGTGCACGAATGATGGGACCCTGCTCCCACAGGCGAAGAGCCAGGACTGAAAGATGCTGCTGGACCTCTTCTGCACATGGTAAGCTTCGCAACGGTGCGACCGGTATTGCTCTCACTCCTTGCTTTCCCACCTCAAATTGCATTTGAATACATCCTTGATGCCTGCTCCAGGCTGTCCGGCTGCCCAGTGTTCAGGGCACGAATGATTGGACTCTGCTCCCACAGGCAAAGAGCCAGGACTGAAAGATGCTGCTGGACCTCTTCTGCATATGGTAAGCTTCGCAACGGTGCCACCTGTATTGCTCTCACTCCTTGCTTTCCCACCTCAAAGTGCACTTGAATACATCCTTGATGCCTGCTCCCGGCCGTCCGGCTGTCCAGTTTCCAGTGCACGAATGATTAGACCCTGCTCCCAAAGGCAATGAGCCGGGACTGAAAGATGCTGCTGGACCTCTTCTGCATATGGTAAGCTTCGCAACGGTGCCACCTGTATTGCTCTCACTCCTTGCTTTCCCACCTCAAAGTGTATTTCAACACATCGTTGATGCCTGCTCCCGGCCGTCCGGCTGCCCAGTTTTCAGTGCACGAATGATTGGACTCTGCTCCCACAGGCAAAGAGCCAGGACTGAAAGATGCTGCTGGACCTCTTCTGCACATGGTAAGCTTCGCAACGGTGCCACCTGCATTGGTCTCACTCCTTGCTTTCCCACCTCAAATTGCATTTGAATACATCCTTGATGCCTGCTCCCGGCCGTCCGGCTGCCCAGTTTCCAGTGCACGAATGATGGGACCCTGCTCCCACAGGCGAAGAGCCAGGACTGAAAGATGCTGCTGGACCTCTTCTGCACATGGTAAGCTTCGCAACGTTGCCACCTGTATTGCTCTCACTCCTTGCTTTCCCACCTCAAAGTGCATTTGAATACATCCTTGATGCCTGCTCCCGGCCGTCCGCCTGCCCAGTTTCCAGTGCACGAATGATTGGACCCTGCTCCCACAGACGAAGAGCCAGGACTGAAAGATGTTGCTGGACCTCTTCTGCACATGGTAAGCTTCGCAACGGTGCCACCTGTATTGCCCTCACTCCTTGCTTTCCCACCTCAAAGTGCATTTGAATATATCCTTGATGCCAGCTTCAGGCCGGCTGGCTGCCCAGTTTTCAGTGCACGAATGATGGGCCCCTGCTCCCACAGGCGAAGAGCTAGGACTGAAAGATGCTGCTGGACCTCTTCTGCACATGGTAAGCTTCGAAACGGTGCCACTTGTATTGCTCTCGCTCCTTGCTTTCCCACCTCAAAGTGCATTTCAACACATCGTTGATGCCTGCTACCGGCCGTCCGGCTGACCATTTTCCAGTGCACGAATGATTGGACTCTGCTCCCACAGGCGAAGAGCCAGGACTGAAAGATGCTGCTGGACCTCTTCTGCACATGGTAAGCTTCGCAACGGTGCCACCTGTATTGCTCTCACTCCTTGCTTTTCCACCTCAAAGTGCATTTGAATACATCCTTGATGCCTGCTCCCGGCCGTCCGGCTGTCCAGTTTTCAGTGCACGAATGATTGGACTCTGCTCCCGCAGGCGAAGAGCCAGGACTGAAAGATGCTGCTGTATCTCTTCTGCACATGGTAAGCTTCGCAACGATGCCACCTGTATTGCTCTCACTCCTTGCTTTCCCACCTCAAAGTGCATTTGAATATATCCTTGATGCCAGCTTCAGGACGGCTGGCTGCCCAGTTTTCAGTGCACGAGTGATTGGACTCTGCTCCCACAGGCAAAGATCCAGGACTGAAAGATGCTGCTGGACCTCTTCTGCACATGGTAAACTTCCCAACGTTGCCACCTGTATTGCTCTCACTCCTTGCTTTCCCACCTCAAAGTGCATTTGAATACATCCTTGATGCCTGCTCCCGGCCGTCCGCCTGCCCAGTTTCCAGTGCACGAATGATTGGACCCTGCTCCCACAGACGAAGAGCCAGGACTGAAAGATGTTGCTGGACCTCTTCTGCACACAGTAAGCTTCGCAACGGTGCCACCTGTATTGCTCTCACTCCTTGCTTTTCCACCTCAGAGTGCATTTAAATACATCCTTGATGCCTCCTCCAAGCTGGCCGGCTGCCCAATTTTCAGTGAAAGAATGATTGGACCCTGATGTCACAGGCAAAGAGCCAGGACTGAAAGATGTTGCTGGATCTCTTCTGGACATGGTAAGCTTCGCAACGGTGCCACCTGCATTGCTCTCACTCCTTGCTTTCCCACCTAAAAGTGCATTTGAATACATCCTTGATGCCTGCTCCCGGCCGTCCAGCTGCCCAGTTTCCAGTGCACGAATGATTGGACCCTGCTCCCACAGGCAAAGAGCCGGGACTAAAAGATGCTGCTGGACCTCTTCTGCATATGGTAAGCTTCGCAACGGTGCCACCTGTATTGCTCTCACTCCTTGCTTTCCCACCACAAAGTGCATTTGAATATATCCTTGATGCCAGCGTCAGGCCGGCTGGCTGCCCAGTTTCCAGTGCACGAATGATTGGACTCTGCTCCCACAGGCAAAGAGCCAGGACTGAAAGATGCTGCTGGACCTCTTCTGCACATGGTAAGCTTCGCAACGGTGCCACCTGTATTGCTCTCACTCCTTGCTTTTCCACCTCAAAGTGCATTTGAATACATCCTTGATGCCTGCTCCCGGCCGTCCGGCTGTCCAGTTTTCAGTGCACGAATGATTGGACTCTGCTCCCGCAGGCGAAGAGCCAGGACTGAAAGATGCTGCTGTATCTCTTCTGCACATGGTAAGCTTCGCAACGATGCCACCTGTATTGCTCTCACTCCTTGCTTTCCCACCTCAAAGTGCATTTGAATATATCCTTGATGCCAGCTTCAGGACGGCTGGCTGCCCAGTTTTCAGTGCACGAGTGATTGGACTCTGCTCCCACAGGCAAAGATCCAGGACTGAAAGATGCTGCTGGACCTCTTCTGCATATGGTAAACTTCCCAACGTTGCCACCTGTATTGCTCTCACTCCTTGCTTTCCCACCTCAAAGTGCATTTGAATACATCCTTGATGCCTGCTCCCGGCCGTCCGCCTGCCCAGTTTCCAGTGCACGAATGATTGGACCCTGCTCTCACAGACGAAGAGCCAGGACTGAAAGATGTTGCTGGACCTCTTCTGCACACAGTAAGCTTCGCAACGGTGCCACCTGTATTGCTCTCACTCCTTGCTTTTCCACCTCAGAGTGCATTTAAATACATCCTTGATGCCTCCTCCAAGCTGGCCGGCTGCCCAATTTTCAGTGAAAGAATGATTGGACCCTGATGTCACAGGCAAAGAGCCAGGACTGAAAGATGTTGCTGGATCTCTTCTGGACATGGTAAGCTTCGCAACGGTGCCACCTGCATTGCTCTCACTCCTTGCTTTCCCACCTAAAAGTGCATTTGAATACATCCTTGATGCCTGCTCCCGGCCGTCCAGCTGCCCAGTTTCCAGTGCACGAATGATTGGACCCTGCTCCCACAGGCAAAGAGCCGGGACTAAAAGATGCTGCTGGACCTCTTCTGCATATGGTAAGCTTCGCAACGGTGCCACCTGTATTGCTCTCACTCCTTGCTTTCCCACCACAAAGTGCATTTGAATATATCCTTGATGCCAGCGTCAGGCCGGCTGGCTGCCCAGTTTCCAGTGCACGAATGATTGGACTCTGCTCCCACAGGCAAAGAGCCAGGACTGAAAGATGCTGCTGGACCTCTTCTGCACATGGTAAGCTTCGCAATGGTGCCACCTGTATTGCTCTCACTCCTTGCTTTTCCACCTCAAAGTGCATTTGAATACATCCTTGATGCCTGCTCCCGGCCGTCCGACTGCCCAGTTTCCAGTGCACGAATGATTGGACTCTGCTCCCACAGGCGAAGAGCCAGGACTGAAAGATGCTGCTGGATCTCTTCTGCACATGGTGAGCTTCGCAATGGTGCCACCTGTATTGCTCTCACTCCTTGCTTTCCCACCTCAAAGTGCATTTGAATATATCCTTGATGCCAGCTTCAGGCCAGCTGGCTGCCCAGTTTTCAGTGCAAGAGTGATTGGACTCTGCTCACACAGGCAAAGAGCCAGGACTGAAAGATGCTGCTGGACCTCTTCTGCACATGGTAAGCTTCGCAACGGTGCCACATGTGTTGCTCTCACTCCTTGCTTTCCCACCTCAAAGTGCATTTCAACACATCGTTGATGCCTGCTCCCGGCCGTCCGGCTGCCCATTTTCCAGTGCACGAATGATGGGACCCTGCTCCCACAGGCGAAGAGCCAGGACTGAAAGATGCTGCTGGACCTCTTCTGCACACAGAAAGCTTTGCAACGGTGCCACTTGTATTGCTCTCACTCCTTGCTTTCCCACCTCAAAGTGCATTTGAATACATCCTTGATGCCTGCTCCCGGCCGTCCGGCTGCCCAGTTTCCAGTGCACGAATGATTGGACCCAGCTCCCACAGGCAAAGAGCCGGGACTGAAAGATGCTGCTGGACCTCTTCTGCACATGGTAAGCTTCGCAACGTTGCCACCTGTATTGCTCTCACTCCTTGCTTTCCCACCTCAAAGTGCATTTGAATACATCCTTGATGCCTGCTCCCGGCCGTCCGCCTGCCCAGTTTCCAGTGCACGAATGATTGGACCCTGCTCCCACAGACGAAGAGCCAGGACTGAAAGATGTTGCTGGACCTCTTCTGCACATGGTAAGCTTCGCAACGGTGCCACCTGTATTGCCCTCACTCCTTGCTTTCCCACCTCAAAGTGCATTTGAATATATCCTTGATGCCAGCTTCAGGCCGGCTGGCTGCCCAGTTTTCAGTGCACGAATGATGGGCCCCTGCTCCCACAGGCGAAGAGCTAGGACTGAAAGATGCTGCTGGACCTCTTCTGCACATGGTAAGCTTCGAAACGGTGCCACTTGTATTGCTCTCGCTCCTTGCTTTCCCACCTCAAAGTGCATTTCAACACATCGTTGATGCCTGCTACCGGCCGTCCGGCTGACCATTTTCCAGTGCACGAATGATTGGACTCTGCTCCCACAGGCGAAGAGCCAGGACTGAAAGATGCTGCTGGACCTCTTCTGCACATGGTAAGCTTCGCAACGGTGCCACCTGTATTGCTCTCACTCCTTGCTTTTCCACCTCAAAGTGCATTTGAATACATCCTTGATGCCTGCTCCCGGCCGTCCGGCTGTCCAGTTTTCAGTGCACGAATGATTGGACTCTGCTCCCGCAGGCGAAGAGCCAGGACTGAAAGATGCTGCTGTATCTCTTCTGCACATGGTAAGCTTCGCAACGATGCCACCTGTATTGCTCTCACTCCTTGCTTTCCCACCTCAAAGTGCATTTGAATATATCCTTGATGCCAGCTTCAGGACGGCTGGCTGCCCAGTTTTCAGTGCACGAGTGATTGGACTCTGCTCCCACAGGCAAAGATCCAGGACTGAAAGATGCTGCTGGACCTCTTCTGCATATGGTAAACTTCCCAACGTTGCCACCTGTATTGCTCTCACTCCTTGCTTTCCCACCTCAAAGTGCATTTGAATACATCCTTGATGCCTGCTCCCGGCCGTCCGCCTGCCCAGTTTCCAGTGCACGAATGATTGGACCCTGCTCCCACAGACGAAGAGCCAGGACTGAAAGATGTTGCTGGACCTCTTCTGCACACAGTAAGCTTCGCAACGGTGCCACCTGTATTGCTCTCACTCCTTGCTTTTCCACCTCAGAGTGCATTTAAATACATCCTTGATGCCTCCTCCAAGCTGGCCGGCTGCCCAATTTTCAGTGAAAGAATGATTGGACCCTGATGTCACAGGCAAAGAGCCAGGACTGAAAGATGTTGCTGGATCTCTTCTGGACATGGTAAGCTTCGCAACGGTGCCACCTGCATTGCTCTCACTCCTTGCTTTCCCACCTAAAAGTGCATTTGAATACATCCTTGATGCCTGCTCCCGGCCGTCCAGCTGCCCAGTTTCCAGTGCACGAATGATTGGACCCTGCTCCCACAGGCAAAGAGCCGGGACTAAAAGATGCTGCTGGACCTCTTCTGCATATGGTAAGCTTCGCAACGGTGCCACCTGTATTGCTCTCACTCCTTGCTTTCCCACCACAAAGTGCATTTGAATATATCCTTGATGCCAGCGTCAGGCCGGCTGGCTGCCCAGTTTCCAGTGCACGAATGATTGGACTCTGCTCCCACAGGCAAAGAGCCAGGACTGAAAGATGCTGCTGGACCTCTTCTGCACATGGTAAGCTTCGCAATGGTGCCACCTGTATTGCTCTCACTCCTTGCTTTTCCACCTCAAAGTGCATTTGAATACATCCTTGATGCCTGCTCCCGGCCGTCCGACTGCCCAGTTTCCAGTGCACGAATGATTGGACTCTGCTCCCACAGGCGAAGAGCCAGGACTGAAAGATGCTGCTGGATCTCTTCTGCACATGGTGAGCTTCGCAATGGTGCCACCTGTATTGCTCTCACTCCTTGCTTTCCCACCTCAAAGTGCATTTGAATATATCCTTGATGCCAGCTTCAGGCCAGCTGGCTGCCCAGTTTTCAGTGCAAGAGTGATTGGACTCTGCTCACACAGGCAAAGAGCCAGGACTGAAAGATGCTGCTGGACCTCTTCTGCACATGGTAAGCTTCGCAACGGTGCCACATGTGTTGCTCTCACTCCTTGCTTTCCCACCTCAAAGTGCATTTCAACACATCGTTGATGCCTGCTCCCGGCCGTCCGGCTGCCCATTTTCCAGTGCACGAATGATGGGACCCTGCTCCCACAGGCGAAGAGCCAGGACTGAAAGATGCTGCTGGACCTCTTCTGCACACAGAAAGCTTTGCAACGGTGCCACCTGTATTGCTCTCACTCCTTGCTTTCCCACCTCAAAGTGCATTTGAATACATCCTTGATGCCTGCTCCCGGCCGTCCGGCTGCCCAGTTTCCAGTGCACGAATGATTGGACCCAGCTCCCACAGGCAAAGAGCCGGGACTGAAAGATGCTGCTGGACCTCTTCTGCACATGGTAAGCTTCGCAACGGTGCCACTTGTATTGCTCTCACTCCTTGCTTTCCCACCTCAAAGTGCATTTCAACACATCCTTGATGCCTGCTCCCGGCCGTCCGGCTGCCCATTTTCCAGTGCATGAATGATTGGACTCTGCTCCCACAGGCAAAGAGCCAGGACTGAAAGATACTGCTGGACCTCTTCTGCACATGGTAAGCTTCGCAACGGTGCCACCTGTATTGCTCTCACTCCTTGCTTTCCCACCTCAAAGTGCATTTGAATACATCCTTGATGCCTGCTCCCGGCCGTCCGCCTGCCCAGTTTCCAGTGCACGAATGATTGCACCCAGCTCCCACAGGCAAAGAGCCGGGACTAAAAGATGCTGCTGGACCTCTTCTGCATATGGTAAGCTTCGCAACGGTGCCACCTGTATTGCCCTCACTCCTTGCTTTCCCACCACAAAGTGCATTTGAATGTATCCTTGATGCCAGCTTCAGGCCGGCTGGCTGCCCAGTTTTCAGTGCACGAATGATGGGACCCTGCTCCCACAGGCGAAGAGCCAGCACTGAAAGATGCTGCTGGACCTCTTCTGCACATGGTAAGCTTCGCAACGGTGCCACCTGTATTGCTCTCACTCCTTGCTTTCCCACCACAAAGTGCATTTGAATATATCCTTGATGCCAGCGTCAGGCCGGCTGGCTGCCCAGTTTCCAGTGCACGAATGATTGGACTCTGCTCCCACAGGCGAAGAGCCAGGACAGAAAGATGCTGCTGGACCTCTTCTGCACATGGTAAGCTTCGCAATGGTGCCACCTGTATTGCTCTCACTCCTTGCTTTCCCACCTCAAAGTGCATTTGAATATATCCTTGATGCCAGCTTCAGGCCGGCTGGCTGCCCAGTTTCCAGTGCACGAATGATTGGACTCTGCTCCCACAGGCAAAGAGCCAGGACTGAAAGGTACTGCTGGACCTCTTCTGCACATGGTAAGCTTCGCAACGGTGCCACTTGTATTGCTCTCACTCCTTGCTTTCCCACCTCAAAGTGCATTTCAACACATCCTTGATACCTGCTCCCGGCCGTCCGGCTGCCCATTTTCCAGTGCACGAATGATTGGACTCTGCTCCCACAGGCAAAGAGCCAGGACTGAAAGATGCTGCTGGACCTCTTCTGCACATGGTAAGCTTCGCAACGGTGCCACCTGCATTGCTCTCACTCCTTGCTTTCCACCTCAAAGTGCATTTGAATACATCCTTGATACCTGCTCCCGCCCGTCCGGCTGCCCAGTTTCCAGTGCACGAATGATTGGACCCTGCTCCCACAGGCAAAGAGCCGGGACTAAAAGATGCTGCGGGACTTCTTCTGCACATGGTAAGCTTCGCAACGGTGCCACTTGTATTGCTCTCACTCCTTGCTTTCCTACCTCAAAGTGCATTTCAACACATCCTTGATGCCTGCTCCCGGCCGTCCGGCTGCCCATTTTCCAGTGCACGAATGATTGGACTCTGCTCCCACAGGCAAAGAGCCAGGACTGAAAGATACTGCTGGACCTCTTCTGCACATGGTAAGCTTCGCAACGGTGCCACCTGCATTGCTCTCACTCCTTGCTTTCCCACCTCAAAGTGCATTTGAATACATCCTTGATGCCTGCTCCCGGCCGTCCGGCTGCCCAGTTTCCAGTGCACGAATGATTGGACCCTGCTCCCACAGGCAAAGAGCCGGGACTAAAAGATGCTGCTGGACCTCTTCTGCACATGGTAAGCTTCGCAACGGTGCCACCTGCATTGCCCTCACTCCTTGCTTTCCCACCACAAAGTGCATTTGAATGTATCCTTGATGCCAGCTTCAGGCCGGCTGGCTGCCCAGTTTTCAGTGCACGAATGATGGGACCCTGCTCCCACAGGCGAAGAGCCAGGACTGAAAGATGCTGCTGGACCTCTTCTGCACATGGTAAACTTCGCAACGGTGTCACCTGTATTGCTCTCGCTCCTTGCTTTCCCACCTCAAAGTGCATTTGAATACATCCTTGATGCCTGCTCCAGGCCGTCCGGCTGCCCAGTTTTCAGTGCACGAATGATTGGACTCTGCTGCCACAGGCAATGAGCCGGGAATGAAAGATGCTGCTGGACCTCTTCTGCACATGGTAAGCTTCGCAACGGTGCCACCTGTATTGCTCTCACTGCTTGCTTTACCACCACAAAGTGCATTTGAATATATCCTTGATGCCAGCGTCAGGCCGGCTGGCTGCCCAGTTTCCAGTGCACGAATGATTGGACTCTGCTCCCCCAGGCAAAGAGCCAGGACTGAAAGATGCTGCTGGACCTCTTCTGCACATGGTAAGCTTCGCAATGGTGCCACCTGTATTGCTCTCACTCCTTGCTTTCCCACCACAAAGTGCATTTGAATATATCCTTGATGCCAGCTTCAGGCCGGCTGGCTGCCCAGTTTCCAGTACACGAATGATTGCACTCTGCTCCCACAGGCGAAGAGCCAGGACTGAAAGATGCTGCTGGACCTCTTCTGCACATGGTAATCTTCGCAACGGTGCCACTTGTATTGCTCTCACTCCTTGCTTTCCCACCTCAAAGTGCATTTCAACACATCGTTGATGCCTGCTCCCGGCCGTCCGGCTGCCCATTTTCCAGTGCACAAATGATGGGACCCTGCTCCCACAGGCAAAGAGCCAGGACTGAAAGATGCTGCTGGACCTCTTCTGCACACAGAAAGCTTTGCAACGGTGCCACCTGTATTGCTCTCACTCCTTGCTTTCCCACCTCAAAGTGCATTTGAATACATCGTTGATGCCTGCTCCCGGCCGTCCGGCTGCCCATTTTCCAGTGCAAGAATGATTGGACCCAGCTCCCACAGGCGAAGAGCCAGGACTGAAAGGTACTGCTGGACCTCTTCTGCATATGGTAAGCTTCGCAACGGTGCCACCTGTATTGCTCTCACTCCTTGCTTTCCCACCTCAAAGTGCATTTGAATACATCCTTGATGCCTGCTCCCGGCCTTCCGGCTGCCCAGTTTCCAGTGCACGAATGATTGGACCCTGCTCCCACAGGCGAAGAGCCAGGACTGAAAGATGCTGCTGGACCTCTTCTGCACATGGTCAGCTTCGCAACGGTGCCACCTGTATTGCTCTCACTCCTTGCTTTCCCATCTCAAAGTGCATTTGAATACATCCTTGATGCCTGCTCCCGGCCGTCCGGCTGCCCAGTTTCCAGTGCACGAATGATTGGACCCTGCTCCCACAGGCGAAGAGCCAGGACTGAAAGATGCTGCTGGACCTCTTCTGCACATGGTAAGCTTCGCAACGATGCCACCTGTATTGCCCTCACTCCTTGCTTTCCCACCTCAAAGTGCATTTCAACACATCGTTGATGCCTGCTCCCGGCCGTCCGCCTGCCCAGTTTCCAGTGCACGAATGATTGGACCCTGCTCCCACAGGCAAAGAGCCGGGACTAAAAGATGCTGCTGGACCTCTTCTGCATATGGTAAGCTTCGCAACGGTGCCACCTGTATTGCCCTCACTCCTTGCTTTCCCACCACAAAGTACATTTGAATGTATCCTTGATGCCAGCTTCAGGCCGGCTGGCTGCCCAGTTTTCAGTGCACGAATGATGGGACCCTGCTCCCACAGGCGAAGAGCCAGGACTGAAAGATGCTGCTGGACCTCTTCTGCACATGGTAAGCTTCGCAACGGTGCCAACTGTATTGCTCTCACTCCTTGCTTTCCCACCACAATGTGCATTTGAATATATCCTTGATGCCAGCGTCAGGCCGGCTGGCTGCCCAGTTTCCAGTGCACGAATGATTGGACTCTGCTCCCCCAGGCAAAGAGCCAGGACTGAAAGATGCTGCTGGACCTCTTCTGCACATGGTAAGCTTCGCAATGGTGCCACCTGTATTGCCCTCACTCCTTGCTTTCCCACCTCAAAGTGCATTTGAATATATCCTTGGTGCCAGCTTCAGGCCGGCTGGCTGCCCAGTATCCAGTGCACGAATGATTGGACTCTGCACCCACAGGCGAAGAGCCGGGACTGAAAGATGCTGCTGGACCTCTTCTGCACATGGTAAGCTTCGCAACGGTGCCACCTGTATTGCTCTCACTCCTTGCTTTCCCACCTCAAAGTGCATTTGAATACATCCTTGATGCCTGCTCCCGGCCGTCCGGCTGCCCAGTTTCCAGTGCACGAATGATTGGACTCTGCTCCCACAGGCAAAGAGGCAGGACTGAAAGATGCTGCTGGACCTCTTCTGCACACAGAAAGCTTTGCAACGGTGCCACCTGTATTGCTCTCACTCCTTGCTTTCCCACCTCAAAGTGCATTTGAATACATCCTTGATGCCTGCTCCCGGCCGTCCGCTTGCCCAGTTTCCAGTGCACGAATGATTGGACCCTGCTCCCACAGGCGAAGAGCCAGGACTGAAAGATGCTGCTGGACCTCTTCTGCACATGGTAAGCTTCGCAACGGTGCCACCTGTATTGCTCTCACTCCTTGCTTTTCCACCTCAAAGTGCATTTGAATACATCCTTGATGCCTGCTCCCGGCCGTCCGGCTGCCCAGTTTCCAGTGCACGAATGATTGGACTCTGCTCCCACAGGCGAAGAGCCAGGACTGAAAGATGCTGCTGGACCTCTTCTGCACATGGTAATCTTCGCAACGGTGCCACTTGTATTGCTCTCACTCCTTGCTTTCCCACCTCAAAGTGCATTTCAACACATCGTTGATGCCTGCTCCCGGCCGTCCGGCTGCCCATTTTCCAGTGCACGAATGATTGGACTCTGCTCCCACAGGCAAAGAGCCAGGACTGAAAGATGCTGCTGGACCTCTTCTGCACATGGTAAGCTTCGCAACGGTGCCACCTGCATTGCTCTCACTCCTTGCTTTCCCACCTCAAAGTGCATTTGAATACATCCTTGATGCCTGCTCCAGGCTGGCCGGCTCCCCAGTTTTCAGTGCACGAATGATTGGACTCTGCTCCCACAGGCAAAGAGCGAGGACTGAAAGATGCTGCTGGACCTCTTCAGCATATGGTAAGCTTTGCAACGGTGCCACCTGTATTGCCCTCACTCCTTGCTTTCCCACCTCAAAGTGCATTTGAATATATCCTTGTTGCCAGCTTCAGGCCGGCGGGCTGCCCATTTTCCAGTGCACGAATGATTCGACTCTGCTCCCACAGGCGAAGAGCCGGGACTGAAAGATGCTGCTGGACCTCTTCTGCACATGGTAAGCTTCGCAACGGTGCCACCTGTATTGCTCTCACTCCTTGCTTTCCCACCTCAAAGTGCATTTGAATACATCCTTGATGCCTGCTCCCGGCCGTCCGGCTGCCCAGTTTCCAGTGCACGAATGATTGGACCCAGCTCCCACAGGCGAAGAGCCAGGACTGAAAGATGCTGCTGGATCTCTTCTGCACACGGTAAGCTTCGCAACGGTGCCACCTGCATTGCTCTCGCTCCTTGCTTTCCCACCTCAAAGTGCATTTGAATACATCCTTGATGCCAGCTCCCGGCCGTCCGGCTGCCCAGTTTTCAGGGCGCGAATGATTGGACTCTGCTCCCACAGGCGAAGAGCCAGGACTGAAAGATGCTGCTGGATCTCTTCTGCACATGGTAAGCTTCGCAACGGTGCCACCTGCATTGATCTCACTCCTTGCTTTCCCACCTCAAAGTGCATTTGAACATATCCTTGGTGCCAGCTTCAGGCCGGCTGGCTGCCCAGTTTTCAGTGCACGAATGATTGGACTCTGCTCCCACAGGCGAAGAGCCGGGACTGAAAGATGCTGCTGGACCTCTTCTGCACATGGTAAGCTTCGCAACGGTGCCACCTGTATTGCTCTCACTCCTTGCTTTCCCACCACAAAGTGCATTTCAACACATCGTTGATGCCTGCTCCCGGCCGTCCGGCTGCCCATTTTCCAGTGCACGAATGATTGGACTCTGCTCCCACAGGCAAAGAGCCAGGACTGAAAGATGCTGCTGGACCTCTTCTGCACATGGTAAGCTTCGCAACGGTGCCACCTGCATTGGTCTCACTCCGTGCTTTCCCACCTCAAAGTGCATTTGAATACATCCTTGATGCCAGCTCCCGGCCGTCCGGCTGCCCAGTTTTCAGGGCGCGAATGATTGGACTCTGCTCCCACAGGCGAAGAGCCAGGACTGAAAGATGCTGCTGGATCTCTTCTGCACATGGTAAGCTTCGCAACGGTGCCACCTGCATTGATCTCACTCCTTGCTTTCCCACCTCAAAGTGCATTTGAATACATCCTTGATGCTTGCTCCCGGCCGTCCGGCTGCCCATTTTCCAGTGCACGAATGATTGGACCCTGCTCCCACAGGCAAAGAGCCAGGACTGAAAGATGCTGCTGGACCTCTTCTGCATATGGTAAGCTTCGCAACGGTGCCACCTGTATTGCTATCACTCCTTGCTTTCCCACCTCAAAGTGCATTTGAATACATCCTTGATGCCTGCTCCCGGCCGTCCAGCTGCCCAGTTTCCAGTGCACGAATGATTGGATCCAGCTCCCACAGGCGAAGAGCCAGGACTGAAAGATACTGCTGGACCTCTTCTGCACATGGTAAGCTTCGCAACGGTGCCACCTGCATTGCTCTCACTCCTTGCTTTCCCACCTCAAAGTGCATTTGAATACATCCTTGATGCCTGCTCCCGGCCGTCCGGCTGCCCAGTTTCCAGTGCACGAATGATTGGACTCTGCTCCCACAGGCGAAGTGCCGGGACTGAAAGATGCTGCTGGACCTCTTCTGCACATGGTAAGCTTCGCAACGGTGCCACCTGTATTGCTCTCACTCCTTGCTTTCCCACCTCAAAGTGTACTTCAACACATCGTTGATGCCTGCTCCCGGCCGTCCGGCTGCCCAGTTTTTAGGGCACGAATGATTGGACTCTGCTCCCACAGGCGAAGAGCCAGGACTGAAAGATGCTGCTGGACCTCTTCTGCGCATGGTAAACTTCCCAACGTTGCCACCTGTATTGCTCTCACTCCTTGCTTTCCCACCTCAAAGTGCATTTGAATACATCCTTGATGCCTGCTCCCGGCCGTCCGGCTGCCCAGTTTCCAGTGCACGAATGATTGGACCCTGCTCCCACAGACGAAGAGCCAGGACTGAAAGATGTTGCTGGAACTCTTCTGCACACAGTAAGCTTCGCAACGGTGCCACCTGTATTGCTCTCACTCCTTGCTTTTCCACCTCAGAGTGCATTTAAATACATCCTTGATGCCTCCTCCAAGATGGCCGGCTGCCCAATTTTCAGTGAACGAATGATTGGACCCTGATGTCACAGGCAAAGAGCCAGGACTGAAAGATGTTGCTGGATCTCTTCTGCACATGGTAAACTTCGCAACGGTGCCACCTGCATTGCTCTCACTCCTTGCTTTCCCACCTCAAAGTGCATTTGAATACATCCTTGATGCCTGCCCCCGGCCGTCCGGCTGCCCAGTTTCCAGTGCACGAATGATTGGACCCTGCTCCCACAGGCAAAGAGCCGGGACTAAAAGATGCTGCTGCACCTCTTCTGCATATGGTAAGATTCGCAACGGTGCCACCTGTATTGCCCTCACTCCTTGCTTTCCCACCTCAAAGTGCATTTCAACACATCGTTGATGCCTGCTCCCGGCCGTCCGGCTGCCCATTTTCCAGTGCACGAAAGATTGGACTCTGCTCCCACAGGCGAAGAGCCAGGACTGAAAGATGCTGCTGGACCTATTCTGCACATGGTAAGCTTCGCAACGGTGCCACCTGTATTGCTCTCACTCCTTGCTTTCCCACCTCAAAGCGCATTTGAATACATCCTTGATGCCTGCTCCCGGCCGTCCTGCTGCCCAGTTTTCAGGGCAAGAATGATTGGACTCTGCTCCCTCAGGCAAAGAGCCAGGACTGAAAGATGCTGCTGGACCTCTTCTGTACATGGTAAGCTTCGCAACGGTGCCACCTGCATTGCTCTCACTCCTTGATTTCCCACCACAAAGTGCATTTGAATATATCCTTGATGCCAGCTTCAGGCCGGACGGCTGCCCAGTTTCCAGTGCACGAATGATTGGACATTGCTCCCTCAGGCAAAGAGCCAGGACTGAAAGATGCTGCAGGACCTCTTCTGCACATGGTAATCTTCGCAACGGTGCCACCTGTATTGCTCTCACACCTTGCTTTTTCACCTCAAAGTGCATTTGAATACATCCTTGATGCCTGCTCCCGGCCGTCCGGCTGCCCATTTTTCAATGCACGAATGATTGGACTCTGCTCCCACAGGCGAAGAGCCAGGACTGAAAGATGCTGCTGGATCTCTTCTGCACATGGTGAGCTTCGCAGCGGTGCCACCTGCATTGCTCTCACTCCTTGTTTCCCACCTCAAAGTGCATTTGAATACATCCTTGATGCCTGCTCCCGGCCGTCCGCCTGCCCAGTTTCCAGTGCACGAATGATTGGACCCTGCTCCCACAGGCGAAGAGCCAGGACTGAAAGATGCTGCTGGACCTCTTCTGCGCATGGTAAACTTCCCAACGTTGCCACCTGTATTGCTCTCACTCCTTGCTTTCCCACCTCAAAGTGCATTTGAATACATCCTTGATGCCTGCTCCCGGCCGTCCGGCTGCCCAGTTTCCAGTGCACGAATGATTGGACCCTGCTCCCACAGACGAAGAGCCAGGACTGAAAGATGTTGCTGGAACTCTTCTGCACGCAGTAAGCTTCGCAACGGTGCCACCTGTATTGCTCTCACTCCTTGCTTTTCCACCTCAGAGTGCATTTAAATACATCCTTGATGCCTCCTCCAAGCTGGCCGGCTGCCCAATTTTCAGTGAACGAATGATTGGACCCTGATGTCACAGGCAAAGAGCCAGGACTGAAAGATGTTGCTGGATCTCTTCTGCACATGGTAAACTTCGCAACGGTGCCACCTGCATTGCTCTCACTCCTTGCTTTCCCACCTCAAAGTGCATTTGAATACATCCTTGATGCCTGCCCCCGGCCGTCCGGCTGCCCAGTTTCCAGTGCACGAATGATTGGACCCTGCTCCCACAGGCAAAGAGCCGGGACTAAAAGATGCTGCTGCACCTCTTCTGCATATGGTAAGCTTCGCAACGGTGCCACCTGTATTGCCCTCACTCCTTGCTTTCCCACCTCAAAGTGCATTTCAACACATCGTTGATGCCTGCTCCCGGCCGTCCTGCTGCCCAGTTTTCAGGGCAAGAATGATTGGACTCTGCTCCCTCAGGCAAAGAGCCAGGACTGAAAGATGCTGCTGGACCTCTTCTGCACATGGTAAGCTTCGCAACGGTGCCACCTGCATTGCTCTCACTCCTTGATTTCCCACCACAAAGTGCATTTGAATATATCCTTGATGCCAGCTTCAGGCCGGCTGGCTGCCCAGTTTCCAGTGCACGAATGATTGGACTCTGCTGCCACAGGCGAAGAGCCAGGACTGAAAGATGCTGCTGGACCTCTTCTGCACATGGTAATCTTCGCAACGGTGCCACCTGCATTGCTCTCACTCCTTGCTTTCCCACCTCAAAGTGCATTTGAATACATCCTTGATGCCTGCTCCCGGCCGTCCGGCTGCCCAGTTTCCAGTGCACGAATGACTGGACTCTGATCCCACAGGCGAAGAGCCGGGACTGAAAGATGCTGCTGGACCTCTTCTGCACATGGTAAGCTTCGCAACGGTGCCACCTGTATTGCCCTCACTCCTTGCTTTCCCATATCAAAGTGCATTTGAATACATCCTTGATGCCTGCTCCCGGCCGTCCGGCTGCCCAGTTTCCAGTGCACGAATGACTGGACTCTGATCCCACAGGCGAAGAGCCAGGACTGAAAGATGCTGCTGGACCTCTTCTGCACATGGTAAGCTTCGCAACGGTGCCACCTGTATTGCTCTCACTCCTTGCTTTCCCACCTCAAAGTGCATTTCAACACATCGTTGATGCCTGCTCCCGGCCGTCCGGCTGCCCATTTTCCAGTGCACGAATGATTGGACTCTGCTCCCACAGGCAAAGAGCCAGCACTGAAAGATGCTGCTGGACCTCTTCTGCACATGGTAAGCTTCGCAACGGTGCCACCTGCATTGGTCTCACTCCTTGCTTTCCCACCTCAAAGTGCATTTGAATACATCCTTGATGCCTGCTCCAGGCTGGCCGGCTCCCCAGTTTTCAGAGCACGAATGATTGGACTCTGCTCCCACAGGCAAAGAGCCAGGACTGAAAGATGCTGCTGGACCTCTTCTGCACATGGTAATCTTCGCAACGGTGCCACCTGTATTGCTCTCACTCCTTGCTTTCCCACCTCAAAGTGCATTTGAATACATCCTTGATGCCTGCTCCCGGCCGTCCGGCTGCCCAGTTTCCAGTGCACGAATGACTGGACTCTGATCCCACAGGCGAAGAGCCGGGACTGAAAGATGCTGCTGGACCTCTTCTGCACATGGTAAGCTTCGCAACGGTGCCACCTGTATTGCCCTCACTCCTTGCTTTCCCATATCAAAGTGCATTTGAATACATCCTTGATGCCTGCTCCCGGCCGTCCGGCTGCCCAGTTTCCAGTGCACGAATGACTGGACTCTGATCCCACAGGCGAAGAGCCAGGACTGAAAGATGCTGCTGGACCTCTTCTGCACATGGTAAGCTTCGCAACGGTGCCACCTGTATTGCTCTCACTCCTTGCTTTCCCACCTCAAAGTGCATTTCAACACATCGTTGATGCCTGCTCCCGGCCGTCCGGCTGCCCATTTTCCAGTGCACGAATGATTGGACTCTGCTCCCACAGGCAAAGAGCCAGCACTGAAAGATGCTGCTGGACCTCTTCTGCACATGGTAAGCTTCGCAACGGTGCCACCTGCATTGGTCTCACTCCTTGCTTTCCCACCTCAAAGTGCATTTGAATACATCCTTGATGCCTGCTCCCGGCCGTCCGGCTGTCCAGTTTCCAGTGCACGAATGATTGGACCCTGCTCCCTCAGGCGAAGAGCCAGGACGGGAAGATGCTGCTGGACCTCTTCTGCACATGGTAAGCTTCGCAACGGTGCCACCTGTATTGCTCTCACTCCTTGCTTTCCCACCTCAAAGTGCATTTGAATACATCCTTGATGCCTGCTCCCGGCCGTCCGGCTGCCCATTTTCCAGGGCACGAATGATTGGACCCTGCTCCCTCAGGCAAAGAGCCAGGACTGAAAGATGCTGCTGGACCTCTTCTGCATATGGTAAGCTTCGCAACGGTGCCACCTGTTTTGCCCTCACTCGTTGCTTTCCCACCTCAAAGTGCATTTGAACATATCCTTGGTGCCAGCTTCAGGCCGGCTGGCTGCCCAGTTTTCAGTGCACGAATGATTGGACTCTGCTCCCACAGGCGAAGACCCGGGACTGAAAGATGCTGCTGGACCTCTTCTGCACATGGTAAGCTTCGCAACGGTGCCACCTGTATTGCTCTCACTCCTTGCTTTCCCACCTCAAAGTGCATTTCAACACATCGTTGATGCCTGCTCCCGGCCGTCCGGCTGCCCATTTTCCAGTGCACGAATGATTGGACTCTGCTCCCACAGGCAAAGAGCCAGGACTGAAAGATGCTGCTGGACCTCTTCTGCACATGGCAAGCTTCGCAACGGTGCCAGCTGCATTGGTCTCACTCCTTGCTTTCCTACCTCAAAGTGCATTTGAATACATCTTTGATGCCTGCTCCCGGCCGTCCGGCTGCCCAGTTTCCAGTGCACGAATGATTGGACCCTGCTCCCACAGGCGAAGAGCCAGGACTGAAAGATGCTGCTGGACCTCATCTGCACATGGTAATCTTCGCAACGGTGCCACCTGCATTGCTCTCACTCCTTGCTTTCCCACCTCAAAGTGCATTTCAACACATCGTTGATGCCTGCTCCCGGCCGTCCGGCTGCCCATTTTCCAGTGCACGAATGATTGGACTCTGCTCCCACAGGCAAAGAGCCAGGACTGAAAGATGCTGCTGGACCTCTTCTGCACATGGTAAGCTTCGCAACGGTGCCACCTGCATTGGTCTCACTCCTTGCTTTCCCACCTCAAAGTGCATTTGAATACATCCTTGATGCCTGCTCCCGGCCGTCCGGCTGCCCAGTTTCCAGTGCACGAATGATTGGACTCTGCTGCCACAGGCAAAGAGCCAGGACTGAAAGATGCTGCTGGACCTCTTCTGCACACAGAAAGCTTTGCAACGGTGCCACCTGTATTGCTCTCACTCCTTGCTTTCCCACCTCAAAGTGCATTTGAATACATCCTTGATGCCTGCTCCCGGCCGTCCGGCTGCCCAGTTTTTAGGGCACGAATGATTGGACTCTGCTCCCACAGGCGAAGAGCCAGGACTGAAAGATGCTGCTGGACCTCTTCTGCGCATGGTAAACTTCAAAACGTTGCCACCTGTATTGCTCTCACTCCTTGCTTTCCCACCTCAAAGTGCATTTGAATACATCCTTGATGCCTGCTCCCGGCCGTCCGGCTGCCCAGTTTCCAGTGCACGAATGATTGGACCCTGCTCCCACAGACGAAGAGCCAGGACTGAAAGATGTTGCTGGAACTCTTCTGCACACAGTAAGCTTCGCAACGGTGCCACCTGTATTGCTCTCACTCCTTGCTTTTCCACCTCAGAGTGCATTTAAATACATCCTTGATGCCTCCTCCAAGATGGCCGGCTGCCCAATTTTCAGTGAACGAATGATTGGACCCTGATGTCACAGGCAAAGAGCCAGGACTGAAAGATGTTGCTGGATCTCTTCTGCACATGGTAAACTTCGCAACGGTGCCACCTGCATTGCTCTCACTCCTTGCTTTCCCACCTCAAAGTGCATTTGAATACATCCTTGATGCCTGCCCCCGGCCGTCCGGCTGCCCAGTTTCCAGTGCACGAATGATTGGACCCTGCTCCCACAGGCAAAGAGCCGGGACTAAAAGATGCTGCTGCACCTCTTCTGCATATGGTAAGATTCGCAACGGTGCCACCTGTATTGCCCTCACTCCTTGCTTTCCCACCTCAAAGTGCATTTCAACACATCGTTGATGCCTGCTCCCGGCCGTCCGGCTGCCCATTTTCCAGTGCACGAAAGATTGGACTCTGCTCCCACAGGCGAAGAGCCAGGACTGAAAGATGCTGCTGGACCTATTCTGCACATGGTAAGCTTCGCAACGGTGCCACCTGTATTGCTCTCACTCCTTGCTTTCCCACCTCAAAGTGCATTTGAATACATCCTTGATGCCTGCTCCCGGCCGTCCTGCTGCCCAGTTTTCAGGGCAAGAATGATTGGACTCTGCTCCCTCAGGCAAAGAGCCAGGACTGAAAGATGCTGCTGGACCTCTTCTGTACATGGTAAGCTTCGCAACGGTGCCACCTGCATTGCTCTCACTCCTTGATTTCCCACCACAAAGTGCATTTGAATATATCCTTGATGCCAGCTTCAGGCCGGACGGCTGCCCAGTTTCCAGTGCACGAATGATTGGACATTGCTCCCTCAGGCAAAGAGCCAGGACTGAAAGATGCTGCAGGACCTCTTCTGCACATGGTAATCTTCGCAACGGTGCCACCTGTATTGCTCTCACACCTTGCTTTTTCACCTCAAAGTGCATTTGAATACATCCTTGATGCCTGCTCCCGGCCGTCCGGCTGCCCATTTTTCAATGCACGAATGATTGGACTCTGCTCCCACAGGCGAAGAGCCAGGACTGAAAGATGCTGCTGGATCTCTTCTGCACATGGTGAGCTTCGCAGCGGTGCCACCTGCATTGCTCTCACTCCTTGTTTCCCACCTCAAAGTGCATTTGAATACATCCTTGATGCCTGCCCCCGGCCGTCCGCCTGCCCAGTTTCCAGTGCACGAATGATTGGACCCTGCTCCCACAGGCGAAGAGCCAGGACTGAAAGATGCTGCTGGACCTCTTCTGCGCATGGTAAACTTCCCAACGTTGCCACCTGTATTGCTCTCACTCCTTGCTTTCCCACCTCAAAGTGCATTTGAATACATCCTTGATGCCTGCTCCCGGCCGTCCGGCTGCCCAGTTTCCAGTGCACGAATGATTGGACCCTGCTCCCACAGACGAAGAGCCAGGACTGAAAGATGTTGCTGGAACTCTTCTGCACGCAGTAAGCTTCGCAACGGTGCCACCTGTATTGCTCTCACTCCTTGCTTTTCCACCTCAGAGTGCATTTAAATACATCCTTGATGCCTCCTCCAAGCTGGCCGGCTGCCCAATTTTCAGTGAACGAATGATTGGACCCTGATGTCACAGGCAAAGAGCCAGGACTGAAAGATGTTGCTGGATCTCTTCTGCACATGGTAAACTTCGCAACGGTGCCACCTGCATTGCTCTCACTCCTTGCTTTCCCACCTCAAAGTGCATTTGAATACATCCTTGATGCCTGCCCCCGGCCGTCCGGCTGCCCAGTTTCCAGTGCACGAATGATTGGACCCTGCTCCCACAGGCAAAGAGCCGGGACTAAAAGATGCTGCTGCACCTCTTCTGCATATGGTAAGCTTCGCAACGGTGCCACCTGTATTGCCCTCACTCCTTGCTTTCCCACCTCAAAGTGCATTTCAACACATCGTTGATGCCTGCTCCCGGCCGTCCTGCTGCCCAGTTTTCAGGGCAAGAATGATTGGACTCTGCTCCCTCAGGCAAAGAGCCAGGACTGAAAGATGCTGCTGGACCTCTTCTGCACATGGTAAGCTTCGCAACGGTGCCACCTGCATTGCTCTCACTCCTTGATTTCCCACCACAAAGTGCATTTGAATATATCCTTGATGCCAGCTTCAGGCCGGCTGGCTGCCCAGTTTCCAGTGCACGAATGATTGGACTCTGCTGCCACAGGCGAAGAGCCAGGACTGAAAGATGCTGCTGGACCTCTTCTGCACATGGTAATCTTCGCAACGGTGCCACCTGTATTGCTCTCACTCCTTGCTTTCCCACCTCAAAGTGCATTTGAATACATCCTTGATGCCTGCTCCCGGCCGTCCGGCTGCCCAGTTTCCAGTGCACGAATGACTGGACTCTGATCCCACAGGCGAAGAGCCGGGACTGAAAGATGCTGCTGGACCTCTTCTGCACATGGTAAGCTTCGCAACGGTGCCACCTGTATTGCCCTCACTCCTTGCTTTCCCATATCAAAGTGCATTTGAATACATCCTTGATGCCTGCTCCCGGCCGTCCGGCTGCCCAGTTTCCAGTGCACGAATGACTGGACTCTGATCCCACAGGCGAAGAGCCAGGACTGAAAGATGCTGCTGGACCTCTTCTGCACATGGTAAGCTTCGCAACGGTGCCACCTGTATTGCTCTCACTCCTTGCTTTCCCACCTCAAAGTGCATTTCAACACATCGTTGATGCCTGCTCCCGGCCGTCCGGCTGCCCATTTTCCAGTGCACGAATGATTGGACTCTGCTCCCACAGGCAAAGAGCCAGCACTGAAAGATGCTGCTGGACCTCTTCTGCACATGGTAAGCTTCGCAACGGTGCCACCTGCATTGGTCTCACTCCTTGCTTTCCCACCTCAAAGTGCATTTGAATACATCCTTGATGCCTGCTCCAGGCTGGCCGGCTCCCCAGTTTTCAGAGCACGAATGATTGGACTCTGCTCCCACAGGCAAAGAGCCAGGACTGAAAGATGCTGCTGGACCTCTTCTGCACATGGTAAACTTCGCAACTTTCCCACCTGTATTGCTCTCACTCCTTGCTTTCCCATATCAAAGTGCATTTGAATACATCCTTGATGCCTGCTCCTGGCCTTCCGGCTGCCCAGTTTCCAGTGCACGAATGATGGGACCCTGCTCCCACAGGCGAAGAGCCAGGACTGAAAGATGCTGCTGGACCTCTTCTGCACATGGTAAGCTTCGCAACGGTGCCACCGGTATTGCTCTCACTCCTTGCTTTCCCACCTCAAATTGCATTTGAATACATCCTTGATGCCTGCTCCCGGGGGTCCGGCTGCCCAGTTTTCAGGGCACGAATGATTGTACTCTGCTCCCACAGGCGAAGAGCCAGGACTGAAAGATGCTGCTGGACCTCTTCTGCATATGGTAAGCTTCGCAACGGTGCCACCTGTATTGCTCTCACTCCTTGCTTTCCCACCTCAAAGTGCATTTGAATACATCCTTGATGCCTGCTCCCGGCCGTCCGGCTGTCCAGTTTCCAGTGCACGAATGATTGGACCCTGCTCCCTCAGGCGAAGAGCCAGGACGGAAAGATGCTGCTGGACCTCTTCTGCACATGGTAAGCTTCGCAACGGTGCCACCTGTATTGCTCTCACTCCTTGCTTTCCCACCTCAAAGTGCATTTGAATACATCCTTGATGCCTGCTCCCGGCCGTCCGGCTGCCCATTTTCCAGGGCACGAATGATTGGACCCTGCTCCCTCAGGCAAAGAGCCAGGACTGAAAGATGCTGCTGGACCTCTTCTGCATATGGTAAGCTTCGCAACGGTGCCACCTGTTTTGCCCTCACTCGTTGCTTTCCCACCTCAAAGTGCATTTGAACATATCCTTGGTGCCAGCTTCAGGCCGGCTGGCTGCCCAGTTTTCAGTGCACGAATGATTGGACTCTGCTCCCACAGGCGAAGAGCCGGGACTGAAAGATGCTGCTGGACCTCTTCTGCACATGGTAAGCTTCGCAACGGTGCCACCTGTATTGCTCTCACTCCTTGCTTTCCCACCTCAAAGTGCATTTCAACACATCGTTGATGCCTGCTCCCGGCCGTCCGGCTGCCCATTTTCCAGTGCACGAATGATTGGACTCTGCTCCCACAGGCAAAGAGCCAGGACTGAAAGATGCTGCTGGACCTCTTCTGCACATGGCAAGCTTCGCAACGGTGCCAGCTGCATTGGTCTCACTCCTTGCTTTCCTACCTCAAAGTGCATTTGAATACATCCTTGATGCCTGCTCCCGGCCGTCCGGCTGCCCAGTTTCCAGTGCACGAATGATTGGACCCTGCTCCCACAGGCGAAGAGCCAGGACTGAAAGATGCTGCTGGACCTCATCTGCACATGGTAATCTTCGCAACGGTGCCACCTGCATTGCTCTCACTCCTTGCTTTCCCACCTCAAAGTGCATTTCAACACATCGTTGATGCCTGCTCCCGGCCGTCCGGCTGCCCATTTTCCAGTGCACGAATGATTGGACTCTGCTCCCACAGGCAAAGAGCCAGGACTGAAAGATGCTGCTGGACCTCTTCTGCACATGGTAAGCTTCGCAACGGTGCCACCTGCATTGGTCTCACTCCTTGCTTTCCCACCTCAAAGTGCATTTGAATACATCCTTGATGCCTGCTCCCGGCCGTCCGGCTGCCCAGTTTCCAGTGCACGAATGATTGGACTCTGCTGCCACAGGCAAAGAGCCAGGACTGAAAGATGCTGCTGGACCTCTTCTGCACACAGAAAGCTTTGCAACGGTGCCACCTGTATTGCTCTCACTCCTTGCTTTCCCACCTCAAAGTGCATTTGAATACATCCTTGATGCCTGCTCCCGGCCGTCCGGCTGCCCAGTTTCCAGTGCACGAATGATTGGACCCAGCTCCCACAGGCGAAGAGCCAGGACTGAAAGATGGAGCTGGATCTCTTCTGCACACGGTAAGGTTCGCAACGGTGCCACCTACATTGCTCTCGCTCCTTGCTTTCCCACCTCAAAGTGCATTTGAATACATCCTTGATGCCAGCTCCCGGCCGTCCGGCTGCCCAGTTTTCAGGGCGCGAATGAATGGACTCTGCTCCCACAGGCGAAGAGCCAGGACTGAAAGATGCTGCTGGATCTCTTCTGCACATGGTAAGCTTCGCAACGGTGCCACCTGCATTGGTCTCACTCCTTGCTTTCCCACCTCAAAGTGCATTTGAATACATCCTTGATGCCTGCTCCAGGCTGGCCGGCTCCCCAGTTTTCAGAGCACGAATGATTGGACTCTGCTCCCACAGGCAAAGAGCCAGGACTGAAAGATGCTGCTGGACCTCTTCTGCACATGGTAAACTTCGCAACTTTCCCACCTGTATTGCTCTCACTCCTTGCTTTCCCATATCAAAGTGCATTTGAATACATCCTTGATGCCTGCTCCTGGCCTTCCGGCTGCCCAGTTTCCAGTGCACGAATGATGGGACCCTGCTCCCACAGGCGAAGAGCCAGGACTGAAAGATGCTGCTGGACCTCTTCTGCACATGGTAAGCTTCGCAACGGTGCCACCGGTATTGCTCTCACTCCTTGCTTTCCCACCTCAAATTGCATTTGAATACATCCTTGATGCCTGCTCCAGGCCGTCCGGCTGCCCAGTTTTCAGGGCACGAATGATTGTACTCTGCTCCCACAGGCGAAGAGCCAGGACTGAAAGATGCTGCTGGACCTCTTCTGCACATGGTAAGCTTCGCAACGGTGCCACCTGCATTGATCTCACTCCTTGCTTTCCCACCTCAAAGTGCATTTGAATACATCCTTGATGCCTGCTCCCGGCCGTCCGGCTGCCCATTTTCCAGGGCACGAATGATTGGACCCTGCTCCCTCAGGCAAAGAGCCAGGACTGAAAGATGCTGCTGGACCTCTTCTGCATATGGTAAGCTTCGCAACGGTGCCACCTGTTTTGCCCTCACTCGTTGCTTTCCCACCTCAAAGTGCATTTGAACATATCCTTGGTGCCAGCTTCAGGCCGGCTGGCTGCCCAGTTTTCAGTGCACGAATGATTGGACTCTGCTCCCACAGGCGAAGAGCCGGGACTGAAAGATGCTGCTGGACCTCTTCTGCACATGGTAAGCTTCGCAACGGTGCCACCTGTATTGCTCTCACTCCTTGCTTTCCCACCTCAAAGTGCATTTCAACACATCGTTGATGCCTGCTCCCGGCCGTAATGCTGCCCATTTTCCAGTGCACGAATGATTGGACTCTGCTCCCACAGGCAAAGAGCCAGGACTGAAAGATGCTGCTGGACCTCTTCTGCACATGGCAAGCTTCGCAACGGTGCCAGCTGTATTGGTCTCACTCCTTGCTTTCCCACCTCAAAGTGCATTTGAATACATCCTTGATGCCTGCTCCCGGCCGTCCAGCTGCCCAGTTTCCAGTGCACGAATGATTGGAATCTGCTCCCACAGGCGAAGAGCCAGGACTGAAAGATGCTGCTGGACCTCTTCTGCACATGGTAATCTTCGCAACGGTGCCACCTGCATTGCTCTCACTCCTTGCGTTCCCACCTCAAAGTGCATTTCAACACATCGTTGATGCCTGCTCCCGGCCGTCCGGCTGCCCATTTTCCAGTGCACGAATGATTGGACTCTGCTCCCACAGGCAAAGAGCCAGGACTGAAAGATGCTGCTGGACCTCTTCTGCACATGGTAAGCTTCGCAACGGTGCCACCTGCATTGCTCTCACTCCTTGCTTTCCCACCTCAAAGTGCATTTGAATACATCCTTGATGCCTGCTCCCGGCCGTCCGGCTGCCCAGTTTCCAGTGCACGAATGATTGGACTCTGCTGCCACAGGCAAAGAGCCAGGACTCAAAGATGCTGCTGGACCTCTTCTGCACACAGAAAGCTTTGCAACGGTGCCACCTGTATTGCTCTCACTCCTTGCTTTCCCACCTCAAAGTGCATTTGAATACATCCTTGATGCCAGCTCCCGGCCGTCCGGCTGCCCAGTTTTCAGGGCGCGAATGATTGGACTCTGCTCCCACAGGCGAAGAGCCAGGACTGAAAGATGCTGCTGGATCTCTTCTGCACATGGTAAGCTTCGCAACGGTGCCACCTGCATTGATCTCACTCCTTGCTTTCCCACCTCAAAGTGCATTTGAATACATCCTTGATGCCTGCTCCCGGCCGTCCGGCTGCCCATTTTCCAGTGCACGAATGATTGGACCCTGCACCCACAGGCAAAGAGCCAGGACTGAAAGATGCTGCTGGACCTCTTCTGCATATGGTAAGCTTCGCAACGGTGCCACCTGTATTGCCCTCACTCCTTGCTTTCCCACCTCAAAGTGCATTTGAACATATCCTTGGTGCCAGCTTCAGGCCGGCTGGCTGCCCAGTTTTCAGTGCACGAATGATTGGACTCTGCTCCCACAGGCGAAGAGCCGGGACTGAAAGATGCTGCTGGACCTCTTCTGCACATGGTAAGCTTCGCAACGGTGCCACCTGTATTGCTCTCACTCCTTGCTTTCCCACCTCAAAGTGCATTTCAACACATCGTTGATGCCTGCTCCCGGCCGTCCGGCTGCCCATTTTCCAGTGCACGAATGATTGGACTCTGCTGCCACAGGCAAAGATCCGGGACTGAAAGATGCTGCTGGACCTCTTCTGCACATGGTAAGCTTCGCAACGGTGCCACCTGCATTGGTCTCACTCCTTGCTTTCCCACCTCAAAGTGCATTTGAATACATCCTTGATGCCTGCTCCCGGCCGTCCGGCTGCCCAGTTTCCAGTGCACGAATGATTGGACCCTGCTCCCACAGGCGAAGAGCCAGGACTGAAAGATGCTGCTGGACCTCTTCTGCACATGGTAAGATTCGCAACGGTGCCACCTGTATTGCTCTCACTCCTTGCTTTCCCACCTCAAAGTGCATTTGAATACATCCTTGATGCCTGCTCCCGGCCGTCCGGCTGCCCAGTTTCCAGTGCACGAATGACTGGACTCTGATCCCACAGGCGAAGAGCCAGGACTGAAAGATGCTGCTGGACCTCTTCTGCACATGGTAAGCTTCGCAACGGTGCCACCTCTATTGCCCTCACTCCTTGCTTTCCCACCTCAAAGTGCATTTGAACATATCCTTGGTGCCAGCTTCAGGCCGGCTGGCTGCCCAGTTTTCAGTGCACGAATGATTGGACTCTGCTCCCACAGGCGAAGAGCCGGGACTGAAAGATGCTGCTGGACCTCTTCTGCACATGGTAAGCTTCGCAACGGTGCCACCTGTATTGCTGTCACTCCTTCCTTTCCCACCTCAAAGTGCATTTCAACACATCGTTGATGCCTGCTCCCGGCCGTCCGGCTGCCCATTTTCCAGTGCACGAATGATTGGACTCTGCTCCCACAGGCAAAGAGCCAGGACTGAAAGATGCTGCTGGACCTCTTCTGCACATGGTAAGCTTCGCAACGGTGCCACCTGCATTGGTCTCACTCCTTGCTTTCCCACCTCAAAGTGCATTTGAATACATCCTTGATGCCTGCTCCCGGCCGTCCGCCTGCCCAGTTTCCAGTGCACGAATGATTGGACTCTGCTGCCACAGGCGACGAGCCAGGACTGAAAGATGCTGCTGGACCTCTTCTGCACATGGTAAGATTCGCAACGGTGCCACCTGTATTGCTCTCACTCCTTGCTTTCCCACCTCAAAGTGCATTTGAATACATCCTTGATGCCTGCTCCCGGCCGTCCGGCTGCCCAGTTTCCAGTGCACGAATGACTGGACTCTGATCCCACAGGCGAAGAGCCAGGACTGAAAGATGCTGCTGGACCTCTTCTGCACATGGTAAGCTTCGCAACGGTGCCACCTGTATTGCCCTCACTCCTTGCTTTCCCACCTCAAAGTGCATTTGAACATATCCTTGGTGCCAGCTTCAGGCCGGCTGGCTGCCCAGTTTTCAGGGCACGAATGATTGGACTCTGCTCCCACAGGCGAAGAGCCAGGACTGAAAGATGCTGCTGGACCTCTTCTGCACATGGTAAGCTTCACAACGGTGCCACCTGTATTGCTCTCACTCCTTGCTTTCCCACCTCAAAGTGCATTTCAACACATCGTTGATGCCTGCTCCCGGCCGTCCGGCTGCCCATTTTCCAGTGCACGAATGATTGGACTCTGCTGCCACACGCAAAGAGCCAGCACTGAAAGATGCTGCTGGACCTCTTCTGCACATGGTAAGCTTCGAAACGGTGCCACCTGCATTGGTCTCACTCCTTGCTTTCCCACCTCAAAGTGCATTTGAATACATCCTTGATGCCTGCTCCAGGCTGGCCGGCTCCCCAGTTTTCAGGGCACGAATGATTGTACTCTGCTCCCACAGGCGAAGAGCCAGGACTGAAAGATGCTGCTGGACCTCTTCTGCATATGGTAAGCTTCGCAACGGTGCCACCTGTATTGCTCTCACTCCTTGCTTTCCCATATCAAAGTGCATTTGAATACATCCTTGATGCCTGCTCCTGGCCTTCCGGCTGCCCAGTTTCCAGTGCACGAATGATGGGACCCTGCTCCCACAGGCGAAGAGCCAGGACTGAAAGATGCTGCTGGACGTCTTCTGCACATGGTAAGCTTCGCAACGGTGCCACCTGCATTGCTCTCACTCCTTGCTTTCCCACCTCAAAGTGCATTTGAATACATCCTTGATGCCTGCTCCAGGCTGGCCGGCTCCCCAGTTTTCAGTGCACGAATGATTGGACTCTGCTCCCACAGGCAAAGAGCCAGGACTGAAAGATGCTGCTGGACCTCTTCTGCACATGGTAAACTTCGCAACTGTGCCACCTGTATTGCTCTCACTCCTTGCTTTCCCATCTCAAAGTGCATTTGAATACATCCTTGATGCCTGCTCCCGGCCGTCCGGCTGCCCAGTTTCCAGTGCACGAATGATGGGACCCTGCTCCCACAGGCGAAGAGCCAGGGCTGAAAGATGCTGCTGGACCTCTTCTGCACATGGTAAGCTTCGCAACGGTGCCACCGGTATTGCTCTCACTCCTTGCTTTCCCACCTCAAATTGCATTTGAATACATCCTTGATGCCTGCTCCAGGCCGTCCGGCTGCCCAGTTTTCAGTGCACGAATGATTGGACTCTGCTCCCACAGGCGAAGAGCCAGGACTTAAAGATGCTGCTGGACCTCTTCTGCATATGGTAAGCTTCGCAACGGTGCCACCTGTATTGCTCTCACTCCTTGCTTTCCCACCTCAAAGTGCATTTGAATACATCCTTGATGCCTGCTCCCGGCCGTCCGGCTGCCCAGTTTCCAGTGCACGAATGATTGGACTCAGCTGCCACAGGCAAAGAGCCAGGACTGAAAGATGCTGCTGGACCTCTTCTGCACACAGAAAGCTTTGCAACGGAGCCACCTGTATTGCTCTCACTCCTTGCTTTCCCACCTCAAAGTGCATTTGAATACATCCTTGATGCCTGCTCCCGGCCGTCCGGCTGCCCAGTTTCCAGTGCACGAATGATTGGACCCAGCTCCCACAGGCGAAGAGCCAGGACTGAAAGATACTGCTGGACCTCTTCTGCACATGGTAAGCTTCGCAACGGTGCCACCTGCATTGCTCTCACTCCTTGCTTTCCCACCTCAAAGTGCATTTGAATACATCCTTGATGCCACCTCCCGGCCGTCCGGCTGCCCAGTTTTCAGGGCACGAATGATTGGACCTTGCTCCCACAGGCAAAGTGCCGGGACTGAAAGACGCTGCTGGACCTCTTCTACATATGGTAAGCTTCGCAACAGTGCCTCCTGTATTGCCCTCACGCCTTGCTTTCCCACCTCAAAGTGCATTTGACTATATCCTTGGTGCCAGCTTCAGGCCGGCTGGCTGCCCAGTTTCCAGTGCACGAATGATTGGACTCTGCTCCCACAGGCGAAGAGCCGGGACTGAAAGATGCTGCTGGACCTCTTCTGCACATGGTAAGCTTCGCAACGGTGCCACCTGTATTGCTCTCACTCCTTACTTTCCCACCTCAAAGTGCATTTCAACACATCGTTGATGCCTGCTCCCGGCCGTCCGGCTGCCCAGTTTCCAGTGCACGAATGATTGGACTCTGCTCCCACAGGCAAAGAGCCAAGACTGAAAGATGCTGCTGGACCTCTTCTGCACATGGTAAGCTTCGCAACGGTGCCACCAGTTTTGCTCTCACTCCTTGCTTTCCCACCTCAAAGTGCATTTGAATACATCCTTGATGCCTGCTCCAGGCTGGCCGGCTCCCCAGTTTTCAGTGCACGAATGATTGGACTCTGCTCCCACAGGCAAAGAGCCAGGACTGAAAGATGCTGCTGGACCTCTTCTGCATATGGTAAACTTCGCAACTGTGCCACCTGTATTGCTCTCACTCCTTGCTTTCCCATCTCAAAGTGCATTTGAATACATCCTTGATGCCTGCTCCCGGCAGTCCGGCTGCCCAGTTTCCAGTGCACGAATGATGGGACCCTGCTCCCACAGGCGAAGAGCCAGGACTGAAAGATGCTGCTGGACCTCTTCTGCACATGGTAAGCTTCGCAACGGTGCCACCGGTATTGCTCTCACTCCTTGCTTTCCCACCTCAAATTGCATTTGAATACATCCTTGATGCCTGCTCCAGGCCGTCCGGCTGCCCAGTTTTCAGTGCACGAATGATTGGACTCTGCTCCCACAGGCGAAGAGCCAGGACTTAAAGATGCTGCAGGACCTCTTCTGCATATGGTAAGCTTCGCAACGGTGCCACCTGTATTGCTCTCACTCCTTGCTTTCCCACCTCAAAGTGCATTTGAATACATCCTTGATGCCTGCTCCCGGCCGTCCGGCTGCCCAGTTTCCAGTGCACGAATGATTGGACTCAGCTGCCACAGGCAAAGAGCCAGGACTGAAAGATGCTGCTGGACCTCTTCTGCACACAGAAAGCTTTGCAACGGTGCCACCTGTATTGCTCTCACTCCTTGCTTTCCCACCTCAAAGTGCATTTGAATACATCCTTGATGCCTGCTCCCGGCCATCCGGCTGCCCAGTTTCCAGTGCACGAATGATTGGACCCTGCTCCCACAGGCGAAGAGCCAGGACTGAAAGATACTGCTGGACCTCTTCTGCACATGGTAAGCTTCGCAACGGTGCCACCTGCATTGCTCTCACTCCTTGCTTTCCCACCTCAAAGTGCATTTGAATACATCCTTGATGCCACCTCCCGGCCGTCCGGCTGCCCAGTTTTCAGTGCACGAATGATGGGACCCTGCTCCCACAGGCGAAGAGCCAGGACTGAAAGATGCTGCTGGACCTCTTCTGCACATGGTAAGCTTCGCAACGGTGCCACCTGTATTGCTCTCACTCCTTGCTTTCCCACCACAATGTGCATTTGAATATATCCTTGATGCCAGCGTCAGGCCGGCTGGCTGCCCAGTTTCCAGTGCACGAATGATTGGACTCTGCTCCCGCAGGCAAAGAGCCAGGACTGAAAGATGCTGCTGGACCTCTTCTGCACATGGTAAGCTTCGCAATGGTGCCACCTGTATTGCTCTCACTCCTTGCTTTCCCACCACAAAGTGCATTTGAATATATCCTTTATGCCAGCTTCAGGCCGGCTGGCTGCCCAGTTTCCAGTGCACGAATGATTGGACTCTGCTCCCGCAGGCAAAGAGCCAGGACTGAAAGATGCTGCTGGACCTCTTCTGCACATGGTAAGCTTCGCAACGGTGCCACTTGTATTGCTCTCACTCCTTGCTTTCCCACCTCAAAGTGCATTTCAACACATCCTTGATACCTGCTCCCGGCCGTCCGGCTGCCCATTTTCCAGTGCACGAATGATTGGACTCTGCTGCCACAGGCAAAGAGCCAGGACTGAAAGATGCTGCTGGACCTCTTCTGCACATGGTAAGCTTCGCAACGGTGCCACCTGCATTGCTCTCACTCCTTGCTTTCCAACTCAAAGTGCATTTGAATACATCCTTGATACCTGCTCCCGGCCGTCCGGCTGCCCAGTTTCCAGTGCACGAATGATTGGACCCTGCTGCCACAGGCAAAGAGCCGGGACTAAAAGATGCTGCTGGACCTCTTCTGCACATGGTAAGCTTCGCAACGGTGCCACCTGTATTGCTCTCACTCCTTGCTTTCCCACCTCAAAGTGCATTTGAATACATCCTTGATGCCTGCTCCCGGCCGTCCGGCTGCCCAGTTTCCAGTGCACGAATGATTGGACCCTGCTCCCACAGGCGAAGAGCCAGGACTGAAAGATGCTGCTGGACCTCTTCTGCACATGGTAAGCTTCGCAACGGTGCCACCTGTATTGCTCTCACTCCTTGCTTTCCCACCTCAAAGTGCATTTGAATACATCCTTGATGCCTGCTCCCGGCCGTCCGGCTGCCCAGTTTCCAGTGCACGAATGATTGGACTCTGCTGCCACAGGCAAAGAGCCAGGACTGAAAGATGCTGCTGGACCTCTTCTGCACACAGAAAGCTTTGCAACGGTGCCACCTGTATTGCTCTCACTCCTTGCTTTCCCACCTCAAAGTGCATTTGAATACATCCTTGATGCCTGCTCCCGGCCGTCCGGCTGCCCAGTTTCCAGTGCACGAATGATTGGACCCTGCTCCCACAGGCAAAGAGCCGGGACTGAAAGACGCTGCTGGACCTCTTCTACATATGGTAAGCTTCGCAACGGTGCCACCTGCATTGCTATCACTCCTTGCTTTCCCACCTCAAAGTGCATTTGAATACATCCTTGATGCCTGCTCCCGGCCGTCCGCCTGCCCAGTTTCCAGTGCACGAATGATTGGACCCAGCTCCCACAGGCAAAGAGGCGGGACTAAAAGATGCTGCTGGACCTCTTCTGCATATGGTAAGCTTCGCAACGGTGCCACCTGTATTGCCCTCACTCCTTGCTTTCCCACCACAAAGTGCATTTGAATGTATCCTTGATGCCAGCTTCAGGCCGGCTGGCTGCCCAGTTTTCAGTGCACGAATGATGGGACCCTGCTCCCACAGGCGAAGAGCCAGGACTGAAAGATGCTGCTGGACCTCTTCTGCACATGGTAAGCTTCGCAACGGTGCCACCTGTATTGCTCTCACTCCTTGCTTTCCCACCACAATGTGCATTTGAATATATCCTTGATGCCAGCGTCAGGCCGGCTGGCTGCCCAGTTTCCAGTGCACGAATGATTGGACTCTGCTCCCCCAGGCAAAGAGCCAGGACTGAAAGATGCTGCTGGACCTCTTCTGCACATGGTAAGCTTCGCAATGGTGCCACCTGTATTGCTCTCACTCCTTGCTTTCCCACCACAAAGTGCATTTGAATATATCCTTTATGCCAGCTTCAGGCCGGCTGGCTGCCCAGTTTCCAGTGCACGAATGATTGGACTCTGCTCCCACAGGCAAAGAGCCAGGACTGAAAGATGCTGCTGGACCTCTTCTGCACATGGTAAGCTTCGCAACGATGCCACTTGTATTGCTCTCACTCCTTGCTTTCCCACCTCAAAGTGCATTTCAACACATCCTTGATACCTGCTCCCGGCCGTCCGGCTGCCCATTTTCCAGTGCACGAATGATTGGACTCTGCTCCCACAGGCAAAGAGCCAGGACTGAAAGATGCTGCTGGACCTCTTCTGCACATGGTAAGCTTCGCAACGGTGCCACCTGCATTGCTCTCACTCCTTGCTTTCCACCTCAAAGTGCATTTGAATACATCCTTGATACCTGCTCCCGGCCGTCCGGCTGCCCAGTTTCCAGTGCACGAATGATTGGACCCTGCTGCCACAGGCAAAGAGCCGGGACTAAAAGATGCTGCTGGACCTCTTCTGCACATGGTAAGCTTCGCAACGGTGCCACCTGTATTGCTCTCACTCCTTGCTTTCCCACCTCAAAGTGCATTTGAATACATCCTTGATGCCTGCTCCCGGCCGTCCGGCTGCCCAGTTTCCAGTGCACGAATGATTGGACCCTGCTCCCACAGGCGAAGAGCCAGGACTGAAAGATGCTGCTGGACCTCTTCTGCACATGGTAAGCTTCGCAACGGTGCCACCTGTATTGCTCTCACTCCTTGCTTTCCCACCTCAAAGTGCATTTCAACACATCGTTGATGCCTGCTCCCGGCCGTCCGGCTGCCCATTTTCCAGTGCACGAATGATTGGACTCTGCTCCCACAGGCAAAGAGCCAGGACTGAAAGATGTTGCTGGATCTCTTCTGCACATGGTAAGCTTCGCAACGGTGCCACCTGCATTGGTCTCACTCCTTGCTTTCCCACCTCAAAGTGCATTTGAATACATCCTTGATGCCTGCTCCAGGCTGGCCGGCTCCCCATTTTCCAGTGCACGAATGATTGGACTCTGCTCCCACAGGCGAAGAGCCAGGACTGAAAGATGCTGCTGGACCTCTTCTGCATATGGTAAGCTTCGCAACGGTGCCACCTGTATTGCTCTCACTCCTTGCTTTCCCACCTCAAAGTGCATTTCAACACATCGTTGATGCCTGCTCCCGGCCGTCCGGCTGCCCATTTTCCAGTGCACGAATGATTGGACTCTGCTGCCACAGGCAAAGAGCCAGGACTGAAAGATGCTGCTGGACCTCTTCTGCACATGGTAAGCTTCGCAACGGTGCCACCTGCATTGGTCTCACTCCTTGCTTTCCCACCTCAAAGTGCATTTGAATACATCCTTGATGCCTGCTCCCGGCCGTCCGGCTGCCCATTTTCCAGTGCACGAATGATTGGACCCTGCTCCCACAGGCGAAGAGCCAGGACTGAAAGATGCTGCTGGACCTCTTCTGCACATGGTAAGCTTCGCAACGGTGCCACCTGTATTGCTCTCACTCCTTGCTTTCCCACCTCAAAGTGCATTTGAATACATCCTTGATGCCTGCTCCCGGCCGTCCGGCTGCCAAGTTTCCAGTGCACGAATGACTGGACTCTGATCCCACAGGCGAGGAGCCAGGACTGAAAGATGCTGCTGGACCTCTTCTGCACATGGTAATCTTCGCAACGGTGCCACTTGTATTGCTCTCACTCCTTGCTTTCCCACCTCAAAGTGCATTTCAACACATCGTTGATGCCTGCCCCCGGCCGTCCGGCTGCCCATTTTCCAGTGCACGAATGATTAGACTCTGCTCCCACAGGCAAAGAGCCAGGACTGAAAGATGCTGCTGGACCTCTTCTGCACATGGTAAGCTTCGCAACGGTGCCACCTGCATTGCTCTCACTCCTTGCTTTCCCACCTCAAAGTGCATTTGAATACATCCTTGATGCCTGCTCCAGGCTGGCCGGCTCCCCAGTTTTCAGTGCACGAATGATTGGACTCTGCTCCCACAGGCAAAGAGCCAGGACTGAAAGATGCTGCTGGACCTCTTCTGCACATGGTAAACTTCGCAACGGTGCCACCTGTATTGCTCTCACTCCTTGCTTTCCCATCTCAAAGTGCATTTGAATACATCCTTGATGCCTGCTCCCGGCCGTCCGGCTGCCCAGTTTCCAGTGCACGAATGATGGGACCCTGCTCCCACAGGCGAAGAGCCAGGACTGAAAGATGCTGCTGGACCTCTTCTGCACATGGCAAGCTTCGCAACGGTGCCACCGGTATTGCTCTCACTCCTTGCTTTCCCACCTCAAATTGCATTTGAATACATCCTTGATGCCTGCTCCAGGCCGTCCGGCTGCCCAGTTTTCAGTGCACGAATGATTGGACTCTGCTCCCACAGGCAAAGAGCCAGGACTTAAAGATGCTGCTGGACCTCTTCTGCATATGGTAAGCTTCGCAACGGTGCCACCTGTATTGCTCTCACTCCTTGCTTTCCCACCTCAAAGTGCATTTGAATACATCCTTGATGCCTGCTCCCGGCCGTCCGGCTGCCCATTTTCCAGTGCACGAATGATTGGACTCTGCTGCCACAGGCAAAGAGCCAGGACTGAAAGATGCTGCTGGACCTCTTCTGCACACAGAAAGCTTTGCAACGGTGCCACCTGTATTGCTCTCACTCCTTGCTTTCCCACCTCAAAGTGCATTTGAATACATCCTTGATGCCTGCTCCCGGCCATCCGGCTGCCCAGTTTCCAGTGCACGAATGATTGGGCCCAGCTCCCACAGGCGAAGAGCCAGGACTGAAAGATACTGCTGGACCTCTTCTGCACATGGTAAGCTTCGCAACGGTGCCACCTGCATTGCTCTCACTCCTTGCTTTCCCACCTCAAAGTGCATTTGAATACATCCTTGATGCCACCTCCCGGCCGTCCGGCTGCCCAGTTTTCAGGGCACGAATGATTGGACCCTGCTCCCACAGGCGAAGAGCCAGGACTGAAAGATGCTGCTGGACCTCTTCTGCACATGGTAAGCTTCGCAACGGTGCCACCTGTATTGCTCTCACTGCTTGCTTTCCCACCACAATGTGCATTTGAATATATCCTTGATGCCAGCGTCAGGCCGGCTGGCTGCCCAGTTTCCAGTGCACGAATGATTGGACTCTGCTCCCCCAGGCAAAGAGCCAGGACTGAAAGATGCTGCTGGACCTCTTCTGCACATGGTAAGCTTCGCAATGTTGCCACCTGTATTGCTCTCACTCCTTGCTTTCCCACCTCAAAGTGCATTTGAACATATCCTTGATGCCAGCTTCAGGCTGGCTGGCTGCCCAGTTTCCAGTGCACGAATGATTGGACTCTGCTCCCACAGGCAAAGAGCCAGGACTGAAAGATGCTGCTGGACCTCTTCTGCACATGGTAAGCTTCGCAACGGTGCCACTTGTATTGCTCTCACTCCTTGCTTTCCCACCTCAAAGTGCATTTCAACACATCCAGGATACCTGCTCCCGGCCGTCCGGCTGCCCATTTTCCAGTGCACGAATGATTGGACTCTGCTCCCACAGGCAAAGAGCCAGGACTGAAAGATGCTGCTGGACCTCTTCTGCACATGGTAAGCTTCGCAACGGTGCCACCTGCATTGCTCTCACTCCTTGCTTTCCACCTCAAAGTGCATTTGAATACATCCTTGATACCTGCTCCCGGCCGTCCGGCTGCCCAGTTTCCAGTGCACGAATGATTGGACCCTGCTGCCACAGGCAAAGAGCCGGGACTAAAAGATGCTGCTGGACCTCTTCTGCACATGGTAAGCTTCGCAACGGTGCCACCTGTATTGCTCTCACTCCTTGCTTTCCCACCTCAAAGTGCATTTGAATATATCCTTGATGCCAGCGTCAGGCCGGCTGGCTGCCCAGTTTCCAGTGCACGAATGATTGGACTCTGCTCCCCCAGGCAAAGAGCCAGGACTGAAAGATGCTGCTGGACCTCTTCTGCACATGGTAAGCTTCGCAATGGTGCCACCTGTATTGCTCTCACTCCTTGCTTTTCCACCTCAAAGTGCATTTGAATACATCCTTGATGCCTGCTCCCGGCCGTCCGGCTGCCCAGTTTCCAGTGCACGAATGATTGGACTCTGCTCCCCCAGGCAAAGATCCAGGACCGAAAGATGCTGCTGGACCTCTTCTGCACATGGTAAGCTTCGCAACGGTGCCACATGTATTGCTCTCACTCCTTGCTTTCCCACCTCAAAGTGCATTTCAACACATCGTTGATGCCTGCTCCCGGCCGTCCGGCTGCCCATTTTCCAGTGCACGAATGATTGGACTCTGCTCCCACAGGCAAAGAGCCAGGACTGAAAGATGCTGCTGGACCTCTTCTGCACATGGTAAACTTCACAACGGTGCCACCTGTATTGCTCTCACTCCTTGCTTTCCCATCTCAAAGTGCATTTGAATACATCCTTGATGCCTGCTCCCGGCCGTCCGGCTGCCCAGTTTCCAGTGCACGAATGATGGGACCCTGCTCCCACAGGCGAAGAGCCAGGACTGAAAGATGCTGCTGGACCTCTTCTGCACATGGTAAGCTTCGCAACGGTGCCACCGGTATTGCTCTCACTCCTTGCTTTCCCGCCTCAAATTGCATTTGAATACATCCTTGATGCCTGCTCCAGGCCGTCCGGCTGCCCAGTTTTCAGTGCACGAATGATTGGACTCTGCTCCCACAGGCGAAGAGCCAGGACTTAAAGATGCTGCTGGACCTCTTCTGCATATGGTAAGCTTCGCAACGGTGCCACCTGTATTGCTCTCACTCCTTGCTTTCCCACCTCAAAGTGCATTTGAATACATCCTTGATGCCTGCTCCCGGCCGTCCGGCTGCCCAGTTTCCAGTGCACGAATGATTGGACTCTGCTGCCACAGGCAAAGAGCCAGGACTGAAAGATGCTGCTGGACCTCTTCTGCACACAGAAAGCTTTGCAACGGTGCCACCTGTATTGCTCTCACTCCTTGCTTTCCCACCTGAAAGTGCATTTGAATACATCCTTGATGCCTGCTCCCGGCCGTCCGGCTGCCCAGTTTCCAGTGCACGAATGATTGGACCCAGCTCCCACAGGCGAAGAGCCAGGACTGAAAGATACTGCTGGACCTCTTCTGCACATGGTAAGCTTCGCAACGGTGCCACCTGTATTGCTCTCACTCCTTGCTTTCCCACCTCAAAGTGCATTTGAATACATCCTTGATGCCACCTCCCGGCCGTCCGGCTGCCCAGTTTTCAGGGCACGAATGATTGGACCCTGCTCCCACAGGCGAAGAGCCAGGACTGAAAGATGCTGCTGGACCTCTTCTGCACATGGTAAGCTTCGCAACGGTGCCACCTGTATTGCTCTCACTCCTTGCTTTCCCACCACAATGTGCATTTGAATATATCCTTAATGCCAGCGTCAGGCCGGCTGGCTGCCCAGTTTCCAGTGCACGAATGATTGGACTCTGCTCCCCCAGGCAAAGAGCCAGGACTGAAAGATGCTGCTGGACCTCTTCTGCACATGGTAAGCTTCGCAATGGTGCCACCTGTATTGCTCTCACTCCTTGCTTTCCCACCACAAAGTGCATTTGAATATATCCTTGATGCCAGCTTCAGGCCGGCTGGCTGCCCAGTTTCCAGTGCACGAATGATTGGACTCTGCTCCCACAGGCAAAGAGCCAGGACTGAAAGATGCTGCTGGACCTCTTCTGCACATGGTAAGCTTCGCAACGGTGCCACTTGTATTGCTCTCACTCCTTGCTTTCCCACCTCAAAGTGCATTTCAACACATCCATGATACCTGCTCCCGGCCGTCCGGCTGCCCATTTTCCAGTGCACGAATGATTGGACTCTGCTCCCACAGGCAAAGAGCCAGGACTGAAAGATGCTGCTGGACCTCTTCTGCACATGGTAAGCTTCGCAACAGTGCCACCTGCATTGTTCTCACTCCTTGCTTTCCACCTCAAAGTGCATTTGAATACATCCTTGATACCTGCTCCCGGCCGTCCGGCTGCCCAGTTTCCAGTGCACGAATGATTGGACCCTGTTGCCACAGGCAAAGAGCCGGGACTAAAAGATGCTGCTGGACCTCTTCTGCACATGGTAAGCTTCGCAACGGTGCCACCTGTATTGCTCTCACTCCTTGCTTTCCCACCTCAAAGTGCATTTGAATATATCCTTGATGCCAGCGTCAGGCCGGCTGGCTGCCCAGTTTCCAGTGCACGAATGATTGGACTCTGCTCCCACAGGCAAAGAGCCAGGACTGAAAGATGCTGCTGGACCTCTTCTGCACATGGTAAGCTTCGCAACGGTGCCACCTGTATTGCTCTCACTCCTTGCTTTCCCACCTCAAAGTGCATTTGAATACATCCTTGATGCCTGCTCCTGGCCGTCCGGCTGCCCAGTTTCCAGTGCACGAATGATTGGACTCTGCTGCCACCGGCAAAGAGCCAGGACTGAAAGATGCTGCTGGACCTCTTCTGCACATGGTAAGCTTCGCAATGGTGCCACCTGCATTGCTCTCACTCCTTGATTTCCCATCTCAAAGTGCATTTGAATACATCCTTGATGCCTGCTCCCGGCCGTCTGGCTGCCCAGTTTCCAGTGCACGAATGATGGGACCCTGCTCCCACAGGCGAAGAGCCAGGACTGAAAGATGCTGCTGGACCTCTTCTGCACATGGTAAGCTTCGCAACGGTGCCACCGGTATTGCTCTCACTCCTTGCTTTCCCACCTCAAATTGCATTTGAATACATCCTTGATGCCTGCTCCAGGCCGTCCGGCTGCCCAGTTTTCAGTGCACGAATGATTGGACTCTGCTCCCACAGGCGAAGAGCCAGGACTGAAAGTTACTGCTGGACCTCTTCTGCACATGGTAAGCTTCGCAACGGTGCCACCTGCATTGCTCACACTCCTTGCTTTCCCACCTCAAAGTGCATTTCAATACATCCTTGATGCCACCTCCCGGCCGTCCGGCTGCCCAGTTTCCAGTGCACGAATGTTTGGACTCTGCTCCCACAGGCAAAGGGCCAGGACTGAAAGATGCTGCTGGATCTCTTCTGCACATGGTAAGCTTCGCAACGGTGCCACCTGCATTGGACTCACTCCTTGCTTTCCCACCTCAGAGTGCATTTGAATACATCCTTGATGCCTGCTCCCGGCCGTCCGGCTGCCCATTTTCCAGTGCACGAATGATTGGAGTCTACTGCCACAGGCAAAGAGCCAGGACTGAAAGATGCTGCTGGACCTCTTCTGCACACAGAAAGCTTTGCAACGGTGCCACCTGTATTGCTCTCACTCCTTGCTTTCCCACCTCAAAGTGCATTTGAATACATCGTTGATGCCTGCTCCCGGCCGTCCGGCTGCCCAGTTTCCAGTGCACGAATGATTGGACTCTGCTCCCACAGGCGAAGAGCCGGGACTGAAAGATGCTGCTGGACCTCTTCTGCACATGGTAAGCTTCGCAACGGTGCCACCTGTATTGCTCTCACTCCTTGCTTTCCCACCTCAAAGTGTATTTCAACACATCCTTGATGCCTGCTCCCGGCCGTCCGGCTGCCCATTTTCCAGTGCACGAATGATGGGACCCTGCTCCCACAGGCGAAGAGCCAGGTCTGAAAGATGCTGCTGGACCTCTTCTGCACATGGTAAGCTTCGCAACGGTGCCACGTGCATTGCACTCACTCCTTGCTTTCCCACCTCAAAGTGCATTTGAATACATCCTTGATGCCAGCTCCCGGCCGTCCGGCTACCCAGTTTTCAGGGCACGAATGATTGGACTCTGCTCCCACAGGCGAAGAGCCAGGACTGAAAGATGCTGCTGGACCTCTTCTGCACACGGTAAGCTTCGCAACGATGCCACCTGCATTGATCTCACTCCTTGCTTTCCCACCTCAAAGTGCATTTGAATACATCCTTGATGCCTGCTCCCGGCCGTCCGCCTGCCCAGTTTCCAGTGCACGAATGATTGGACCCTGCTCCCACAGACGAAGAGCCAGGACTGAAAGATGTTGCTGGACCTCTTCTGCACACAGTAAGCTTCGCAACGGTGCCACCTGTATTGCTCTCACTCCTTGCTTTTCCACCTCAGAGTGCATTTAAATACATCCTTGATGCCTCCTCCAAGCTGGCCGGCTGCCCAGTTTCCAGTGTACGAATGATTGGACCCTGCTCCCACAGGCAAAGAGCCGGGACTAAAAGATGCTGCTGGAACTCTTCTGCACATGGTAAGCTTCGCAACGGTGCCACCGGTATTGCTCTCACTCCTTGCTTTTCCACCTCAGAGTGCATTTAAATACATCCTTGATGCCTCCTCCAAGCTGGCCGGCTGCCCAATTTTCAGTGAACGAATGATTGGACCCTGATGTCACAGGCAAAGAGCCAGGACTGAAAGATGTTGCTGGATCTCTTCTGCACATGGTAAGCTTCGCAACGGTGCCACCTGCATTGCTCTCACTCCTTGCTTTCCCACCTAAAAGTGCATTTGAATACATCCTTGATGCCTGCTCCCGGCCGTCCAGCTGCCCAGTTTCCAGTGCACGAATGATTGGACCCTGCTCCCACAGGCAAAGAGCCGGGACTAAAAGATGCTGCTGGACCTGTTCTGCACATGGTAAGCTTCGCAATGGTGCCACTTGTATTGCTCTCACTCCTTGCTTTCCCACCTCAAAGTGCATTTGAATACATCCTTGATGCCTGCTCCTGGCCGTCCGGCTGCCCAGTTTCCAGTGCACGAATGATTGGACCCAGCTCCCACAGGCAAAGAGCCGGGACTAAAAGATGCTGCTGGACCTCTTCTGCATATGGTAAGCTTCGCAACGGTGCCACCTGTATTGCCCTCACTCCTTGCTTTCCCACCACAAAGTGCATTTGAATGTATCCTTGATGCCAGCTTCAGGCCGGCTGGCTGCCCAGTTTTCAGTGCACGAATGATGGGACCCTGCTCCCACAGGCGAAGAGCCAGGACTGAAAGATGCTGCTGGACCTCTTCTGCACATGGTAAGCTCCGCAACGGTGCCACCTGTATTGCTCTCACTCCTTGCTTTCCCACCACAAAGTGCATTTGAATATATCCTTGATGCCAGCGTCAGGCCGGCTGTCGGCCCAGTTTCCAGTGGACGAATGATTGAACTCTGCTCCCACAGGCAAAGAGCCAGGACTGAAAGATGCTGCTGGACCTCTTCTGCACATGGTAAGCTTCGCAATGGTGCCACCTGTATTGCTCTCGCTCCTTGCTTTCCCACCTCAAACTGCATTTGAATACATCCTTGATGCCTGCTCCAGGCCGTCCGGCTGCCCAGTTTTCAGTGCACGAATGATTGGACTCTGCAGCCACAGGCAAAGAGCCGGGACTGAAAGATGCTGCTGGATCTCTTCTGCACATGGTAAGCTTCGCAACGGTGCCACCTGTATTGCTCTCACTCCTTGCTTTCCCACCTCAAAGTGTATTTCAACACATCGTTGATGCCTGCTCCCGGCCGTCCGGCTGCCCATTTTCCAGTGCACGAATGATTGGACTCTGCTCCCACAGGCAAAGAGCCAGGACTGAAAGATGCTGCTGGACCTCTTCTGCACATGGTAATCTCCGCAACGGTGCCACCTGCATTGGTCTCACTATTTGGTTTCCCACCTCAAAGTGCATTTGAATACATCCTTGATGCCTGCTCCAGGCTGGCCGGCTCCCCAGTTTTCAGTGCACGAATGATTGGACTCTGCTCACACAGGCAAAGAGCCAGGACTGAAAGATGCTGCTGGACCTCTTCTGCACATGGTAAGCTTCGCAACGGTGCCACCGGTATTGCTCTCACTCCTTGCTTTCCCACCTCAAAGTGCATTTGAATACATCCTTGATGCCTGCTCCAGGACGTCCGGCTGCCCAGTTTTCAGGGCACGAATGATTGGACTCTGCTCCCACAGGCGAAGAGCCAGGACTGAAAGATGCTGCTGGACCTCTTCTGCACATGGTAAGCTTCGCAACGGTGCCACCTGTATTGCTCTCACTCCTTGCTTTCCCACCTCAAAGTGCATTTGAATACATCCTTGATGCCTGCTCCCGGCCGTCCGGCTGCCCATTTTCCAGTGCACGAATGATTGGACTCTGCTGCCACAGGCAAAGAGCCAAGACTGAAAGATGCTGCTGGACCTCTTCTGCACACAGAAAGCTTTGCAACGGTACCACCTGTATTGCTCTCACTCCTTGCTTTCCCACCTCAAAGTGCATTTCAACACATCGTTGATGCCTGCTCCCGGCCGTCCGGCTGCCCATTTTCCAGTGCACGAATGATTGGACTCTGCTCCCACAGGCGAAGAGCCAGGACTGAAAGATGCTGCTGGACCTCTTCTGCACATGGTAAGCTTCGCAACGGTGCCACCTGCATTGCTCTCACTCCTTGCTTTCCCACCTCAAAGTGCATTTGAATACATCCTTGATGCCTGCTCCCGGCCGTCCGGCTGCCCTGTTTCCAGTGCACAAATGATTGGACCCTGCTCCCACAGGCGAAGAGCCAGGACTGAAAGATGCTGCTGGACCTCTTCTGCACATGGTAAGCTTCGCAACGGTGCCACCTGTATTGCTCTCACTCCTTGCTTTCCCACCTCAAAGTGCATTTGAATACATCCTTGATGCCAGCTCCCGGCCGTCCGGCTGCCCATTTTCCAGTGCACGAATGATTGGACCCTGCTCCCACAGGCGAAGAGCCAGGACTGAAAGATGCTGCTGGACCTCTTCTGCACATGGTAAGCTTCGCAACGGTGCCACCTGTATTGCTCTCACTCCTTGCTTTCCCACCTCAAATTGCATTTGAATACATCCTTGATGCCTGCTCCCGGCCGTCCGGCTGCCCAGTTTTCAGTGCACGAATGATTGGACTCTGCTCCCACAGGCGAAGAGCCAGGACTGAAAGATGCTGCTGGATATCTTCTGCACATGGTAAGCTTCGCAACGGTGCAACCTGTATTGCTCTCACTCCTTGCTTTCCCATCTCAAAGTGCATTTGAATACATCCTTGATGCCTGCTCCCGGCCGTCCGGCTGCCCAGTTTCCAGTGCACGAATGATTGGACCCTGCTCCACAGGCGAAGAGCCAGGACTGAAAGATACTGCTGGACCTCTTCTGCACATGGTAAGCTTCGCAACGGTGCCACCTGTATTGCTCTCACTCCTTGCTTTCCCACCACAAAGTGCATTTGAATATATCCTTGATACGAGCTTCAGGCCGGCTGGCTGCCCAGTTTTCTGTGCACGAATGATTGGACTCTGCTCCCACAGGCGAAGAGCCAGGACTGAAAGATGCTGCTGGACCTCTTCTGCACATGGTAAGCTTCGCAACGGTGTCACCTGTATTGCTCTCGCTCCTTGCTTTCCCACCTCAAAGTGCATTTGAATACATCCTTGATGCCTGCTCCCGGCCTTCCGGCTGCCCAGTTTTCAGTGCACGAATGATTGGACTCTGCTCCCACAGGCGAAGGGCCAGGACTGAAAGATGCTGCTGGACTTCTTCTGCACATGGTAAGCTTCGCAACGGTGCCACCTGTATTGCTCTCACTCCTTGCTTTCCCACCTCAAAGTGCATTTGAATATATCCTTGATGCCAACTTCAGGCCGGCTGCCCAGTTTCCAGTGCACGAATGATTGGACCCAGCTCCCACAGGCAAAGAGCCAGGACTGAAAGATGCTGCTGGACCTCTTCTGCACATGGTAAGCTTCGCAACGGTGCCACTTGTATTGCTCTCACTCCTTGCTTTCCCACCTCAAAGTGCATTTCAACACATCGTTAATGCCTGCTCCCGGCCGTCCGGCTGCCCAGTTTCCAGTGCACGAATGATTGGACTCTGCTCCCACAGGCAAAGAGCCAGGACTGAAAGATGCTGCTGGACCTGTTCTGCACATGGTAAGCTTCGCAACGGTGCCACCTGCATTGCTCTCACTCCTTGCTTTCCCACCTCAAAGTGCATTTGAATAAATCCTTGATGCCTGCTCCAGGCCGTCTGGCTGCTCAGTTTCCAGTGCACGAATGATTGGACTCTGCTCCAACAGGCGAAGAGCCAGCACTGAAAGATGTTGCTGGATCTCTTCTGCACATGGTACGCTTCGCAACGGTGCCACCTGTATTGCTCTCACTCCTTGCTTTCCCACCTCAAAGTGCATTTGAATACATCCTTAATGTCTGCTCCAGGCCGTCCGGCTACCCAGTTTCCAGTGCACGAATGATTGGACCCTACAGCCACAGGCGAAGAGCCAGGACTGAAAGATGCTGGTGGATCTCTTCTGCACATGGTAAGCTTCGCAACGGTGCCACCTGCATTGGTCTCACTCCTTGCTTTCCCACCTCAAAGTGCATTTGAATACATCCTTGATGCCAGCTCCCGGCCGTCCGGCTGCCCAGTTTCCAGTGCACGAATGATTGGACCCAGCTCCCATAGGCGAAGAGCCAGGACTGAAAGATGCTGCTGGACCTCTTCTGCACATGGTAAGCTTCGCAACGGTGCCACCTGTATTGCTCTCACTCCTTGCTTTCCCACCTCAAAGTGCATTTGAATACATCCTTGATGCCTGCTCCCGGCCGTCCGGCTGCCCAGTTTCCAGTGCACGAATGATTGGACTCTGCTCCCACAGGCGAAGACCCAGGACTGAAAGATGCTGCTGGACCTCTTCTGCACATGGCAAGCTTCGCAACGGTGCCACTTGTATTGCTCTCACTCCTTGCTTTCCCACCTCAAAGTGCATTTCAACACATCTTTGATGCCTGCTCCCGGCCGTCCGGCTGCCCATTTTCCAGTGCACGAATGATTGGACTCTGCTCCCACAGGCAAAGAGCCAGGACTGAAAGATGCTGCTGGACCTCTTCTGCACATGGTAAGCTTCGCAACGGTGCCACCTCCATTGCTCTCACTCCTTGCTTTCCCACCTCAAAGTGCATTTGAATACATCCTTGATGCCTGCTCCAGGCTGGCCGGCTCCCCAGTTTTCAGGGCACGAATGATTGGACTCTGCTCCCACAGGCAAAGAGCCAGGACTGAAAGATGCTGCTGGACCTCTTCTGCACATGGTAAACTTCGCAACTGTGCCACCTGTATTGCTCTCACTCCTTGCTTTCCCATCTCAAAGTACATTTGAATACATCCTTGATGCCTGCTCCCGGCCGTCCGGCTGCCCAGTTTCCAGTGCACGAATGATTGGACCCTGCTCCCACAGGCAAAGAGCCGGGACTAAAAGATGCTGCTGGACCTCTTCTGCATATGGTAAGCTTCGCAACGGTGCCACCTGTATTGCCCTCACTCCTTGCTTTCCCACCTCAAAGTGCATTTGAATATATCCTTGATGCCACCTTCAGGCCGGCTGGCTGCCCAGTTTTCAGTGCACGAATGATGGGACCCTGCTCCCACAGGCGAAGAGCCAGGACTGAAAGATGCTGCTGGACCTCTTCTGCACATGGTAAGCTTCGCAACGGTGCCACCTGTACTGCTCTCGCTCCTTGCTTTCCCACTTCAAAGTGCATTTGAATACATCCTTGATGCCTGCTCCAGGCCGTCCGGCTGCCCAGTTTTCAGCGCATGAATGATTGGACTCTGCTGCCACAGGCAAAGAGCCGGGACTGAAAGATGCTGCTGGACCTGTTCTGCACATGGTAAGCTTCGCAACGGTGCCACCTGTATTGCTCTCACTCCTTGCTTTCCCACCTCAAAGCGCATTTGAATATATGCTTGATGCCAGCTTCAGGCCTGCTGGCTGCCCAGTTTTCAGTACACGAATGATTGGACTCTGCTCCCACAGGCGAAGGGCCAGGACTGAAAGATGCTGCTGGACCTCTTCTGCACATGGTAATCTTCGCAACGGTGCCACTTGTATTGCTCTCACTCCTTGCTTTCCCACCTCAAAGTGCATTTCAACACATCGTTGATGCCTGCTCCCGGCCGTCCGGCTGCCCATTTTCCAGTGCACGAATGATTGGACTCTGCTCCCACAGGCAAAGAGCCAGGACTGAAAGATGCTGCTGGACCTCTTCTGCACATGGTAAGCTTCGCAACGGTGCCACCTGCATTGGTCTCACTCCTTGCTTTCCCACCTCAAAGTGCATTTGAATACATCCTTGATGCCTGCTCCAGGCTGGCCGGCTCCCCAGTTTTCAGTGCACGAATGATTGGACTCTGCTCCCACAGGCAAAGAGCCAGGACTGAAAGATGCTGCTGGACCTCTTCTGCACATGGTAAACTTCGCAACTGTGCCACCTGTATTGCTCTCACTCCTTGCTTTCCCATCTCAAAGTGCATTTGAATACATCCTTGATGCCTGCTCCCGGCCGTCCGGCTGCCCAGTTTCCAGTGCACGAATGATGGGACCCTGCTCCCACAGGCGAAGAGCCAGGACTGAAAGATGCTGCTGGACCTCTTCTGCACATGGTAAGCTTCGCAACGGTGCCACCGGTATTGCTCTCACTCCTTGCTTTCCCACCACAAATTGCATTTGAATACATCCTTGATGCCACCTCCCGGCTTTCCGGCTGCCCAGTTTTCAGGGCACGAATGATTGGACTCTGCTCCCACAGGCGAAGAGCCAGGACTGAAAGATGCTGCTGGACCTCTTCTGCACATGGTAAGCTTCGCAACGGTGCCACCTGCATTGATCTCACTCCTTGCTTTCCCACCTCAAAGTGCATTTGAATACATCCTTGATGCCTGCTCCCCGCCGTCCGCCTGCCCATTTTCCAGTGCACGAATGATTGGACTCTGCTGCCACAGGCAAAGAGCCAGGACTGAAAGATGCTGCTGGACCTCTTCTGCACACAGAAAGCTTTGCAACGGTGCCACCTGTATTGCTCTCACTCCTTGCTTTCCCACCTCAAAGTGCATTTGAATACATCCTTGATGCCTGCTCCCGGCCGTGCGGCTGCCCAGTTTCCAGTGCACGAATGATTGGACCCTGCTCCCTCAGGCAAAGAGCCGGGACTGAAAGATGCTGCTGGACCTCTTCTGCATATGCTAAGCTTCTCAACGGTGCCACCTGTATTGCCCTCACTCCTTGCTTTCCCACCTCAAAGTGCATTTGAATACATCCTTGATGCCTGCTCCCGGCCGTCCGGCTGCCCAGTTTCAAGTGCACGAATGATTGGACTCTGCTCCCACAGGCGAAGAGCCGGGACTGAAAGATGCTGCTGGACCTCTTCTGCACATGGCGAGCTTCGCAACGGTGCCACCTGTATTGCTTCGCAACGGTGCCACCTGTATTGCTCTCACTCCTTGCTTTCCCATCTCAAAGTGTATTTCAACACATCGTTGATGCCTGCTCCCGGCCGTCCGGCTGCCCAGTTTCCAGTGCACGAATGATTGGACTCTGCTCCCACAGGCGAAGTGCCAGGACTGAAAGATGCTGCTGGACCTCTTCTGCACATGGTAAGCTTCGCAACGGTGCCACCTGCATTGCTCTCACTCCTTGCTTTCCCACCTCAAAGTGCATTTGAATACATCCTTGATGCCTGCTCCAGGCTGGCCGGCTCCCCAGTTTTCAGTGCACGAACGATTGGACTCTGCTCCCACAGGCAAAGAGCCAGGACTGAAAGATGCTGCTGGACCTCTTCTGCACATGGTAAACTTCGCAACTGTGCCACCTGTATTGCTCTTACTCCTTGCTTTCTCATCTCAAAGTGCATTTGAATACATCCTTGATGCCTGCTCCCGGCCGTCCGGCTGCCCAGTTTCCAGTGCACGAATGATGGGACCCTGCTCCCACAGGCGAAGAGCCAGGACTGAAAGATGCTGCTGGACCTCTTCTGCACATGGTAAGCTTCGCAACGATGCCACCGGCATTGCTCTCACTCCTTGCTTTCCCACCTCAAATTGCATTTGAATACATCCTTGATGCCTACTCCAGGCCTTCCGGCTGCCCAGTTTCAAGTGCACGAATGATTGGACTCTGCTCCCACAGGCGAAGAGCCGGGACTGAAAGACGCTGCTGGACCTCTTCTGCACATGGTAAGCTTCGCAACGGTGCCACCTGTATTGCTCTCACTCCTTGCTTTCCCACCTCAAAGTGCATTTGAATACATCGTTGATGCCTGCTCCCGGCCATCCGGCTGCCCATTTTCCAGTGCACGAATGATTGGACTCTGCTCCCACAGGCAAAGAGCCAGGACTGAAAGATGCTGCTGGACCTCTTCTGCACATGGTAAGCTTCGCAACGGTGCCACCTGCATTGGTCTCACTCCTTGCTTTCCCACCTCAAAGTGCATTTGAATACATCCTTGATGCCTGCTCCCGGCCGTCCGGCTGCCCAGTTTCCAGTGCACGAATGATTGGACTCTGCTGCCACAGGCGAAGAGCCAGGACTGAAAGATGCTGCTGGACCTCTTCTGCACATGGTAAGCTTCGCAACGGTGCCACCTGTATTGCTCTCACTCCTTGCTTTCCCACCTCAAAGTGCATTTGAATACATCCTTGATGCCTGCTCCCGGCCGTCCGGCTGCCCAGTTTCCAGTGCACGAATGATTGGACTCTGCTCCCACAGGCGGAGAGCCAGGACTGAAAGATGCTGCTGGACCTCTTCTGCACATGGTAAGCTTCGCAACGGTGCCACCTGTATTGCTCTCACTCCTTGCTTTCCCACCTCAAAGTGCATTTGAATACATCCTTGATGCCTGCTCCAGGACGTCCGGCTGCCCAGTTTTCAGGGCACGAATGATTGGACTCTGCTCCCACAGGCGAAGAGCCAGGACTGAAAGATGCTGCTGGACCTCTTCTGCACATGGTAAGCTTCGCAACGGTGCCACCTGTATTGCTCTCACTCCTTGCTTTCCCACCTCAAAGTGCATTTGAATACATCCTTGATGCCTGCTCCAGGACGTCCGGCTGCCCAGTTCTCAGGGCACGAATGATTGGACTCTGCTCCCACAGGCAAAGAGCCAGGACTGAAAGATGCTGCTGGACCTCTTCTGCACACAGAAAGCTTTGCAACGGTGCCACCTGTATTGCTCTCACTCCTTGCTTTCCCACCTCAAAGTGCATTTGAATACATCCTTGATGCCTGCTCCCGGCCGTCCGGCTGCCCATTTTCCAGTGCACGAATGATTGGACCCAGCTCCCACAGGCGAAGAGCCAGGACTGAAAGATACTGCTGGACCTCTTCTGCACATGGTAAGCTTCGCAACAGTGCCACCTGCATTGCTCTCACTCCTTGCTTTCCCACCTCAAAGTGCATTTGAATACATCCTTGATGCCAGCTCCCGGCCGTCCGGCTGCCCAGTTTTCAGTGCACGAATGATTGGACTCTGCTCCCACAGGCGAAGAGCCAGGACTGAAAGATGTTGCTGGATCTCTTCTGCACATGGTAAGCTTCGCAACGATGCCACCTGCATTGCTCTCACTCCTTGCTTTCCCACCTCAAAGTGCATTTGAATCCATCCTTGATGCCAGCTTCAGGCCGGCTGGCTGCCCATTTTCCAGTGCACGAATGATTGGACTCTGCTCCCACAGGCGAAGAGTCAGGACTGAAAGATGCTGCTGGACCTCTTCTGCACATGGTAAGCTTTGCAACGGTGCCACCTGCATTGCTCTCACTCCTTGCTTTCCCACCTCAAAGTGCATTTGAATACATCCTTGATGCCTGCTCCCGGCCGTCCGGCTGGCTGCCCAGTTTCCAGTGCACGAATGATTGGACCCAGCTCCCACAGGCGAAGAGCCAGGACTGAAAGATGCTGCTGGACCTCTTCTGCACATGGTAAGCTTCGCAACGGTGCCACCTGCATTGCTCTCACTCCTTGATTTCCCACCTCAAAGTGCATTTGAATACATCCTTGATGCCAGCTCCCGGCCGTCCGGCTGCCCAGTTTCCAGTGCACGAATGATGGGACCCTGCTCCCACAGGCGAAGAGCCAGGACTGAAAGATGCTGCTGGACCTCTTCTGCACATGGTAAGCTTCGCAACGGTGCCACCGGTATTGCTCTCACTCCTTGCTTTCCCACCTCAAAGGGCATTTGAATACATCCTTGATGCCTGCTCCAGGCCGTCCGGCTGCCCAGTTTTCAGTGCACGAATGATTGGACTCTGCTCACACAGGCGAAGAGCCAGGACTGAAAGATGCTGCTGGACCTCTTCTGCATATGGTAAACTTCCCAACGTTGCCACCTGTATTGCTCTCACTCCTTGCTTTCCCACCTCAAAGTGCATTTGAATACATCCTTGATGCCTGCTCCCGGCCGTCTGGCTGCCCAGTTTCCAGTGCACGAATGATTGGACTCTGCTCCCAGAGACGAAGAGCCAAGACTGAAAGATGTTGCTGGACCTCTTCTGCACACAGTAAGCTTCGCAACGGTGCCACCTGTATTGCTCTCACTCCTTGCTTTTCCACCTCAGAGTGCATTTAAATGCATCCTTTATGCCTCCTCCAAGCTGGCCGGCTGCCCAATTTTCAGTGAACGAATGATTGGACCCTGATGTCACAGGCAAAGAGCCAGGACTGAAAGATGTTGCTGGATCTCTTCTGCACATGGTAAGCTTCGCAACGGTGCCACCTGCATTGCTCTCACTCCTTGCTTTCCCACCTCAAAGTGCATTTGAATACATCCTTGATGCCTGCTCCCGGCCGTCCGGCTGCCCTGTTTCCAGTGCACGAATGATTGGACCCAGCTCCCACAGACGAAGAGCCAGGACTGAAAGATGTTGCTGGACCTCTTCTGCACACAGTAAGCTTCGCAACGGTGCCACCTGTATTGCTCTCACTCCTTGCTTTTCCACCTCAGAGTGCATTTAAATACATCCTTGATGCCTCCTCCAAGATGGCCGGCTGCCCAATTTTCAATGCATGAATGATTGGACCCTGATGTCACAGGCAAAGAGCCAGGACTGAAAGATGTTGCTGGATCTCTTCTGCACATGGTAAGCTTCGCAACGGTGCCACCTGCATTGCTCTCACTCCTTGCTTTCCCACCTCAAAGTGCATTTGAATACATCCTTGATGCCTGCTCCCGGCCGTCCGGCTGCCCAGTTTCCAGTGCACGAATGATTGGACCCAGCTCCCACAGACGAAGAGCCAGGACTGAAAGATGTTGCTGGACCTCTTCTGCACATGGTAAGCTTCGCAACGGTGCCACCTGCATTGATCTCACTCCTTGCTTTCCCACCTCAAAGTGCATTTGAATACATCCTTGATGCCTGCTCCCGGCTGTCCGGCTGCCCAGTTTTCAGAGCACGAATGATTGGACTCTGCTCCCACAGGCGAAGAGCCAGGACTGAAAGATGTTGCTGGATCTCTTCTGCATATGGTAAGCTTCGCAACGGTGCCACCTGCATTGCCCTCACTCCTTGCTTTCCCACCTCAAAGTGCATTTGAATATATCCTTGAAGCCCGCTCCCGGCCGTCCAGCTGCCCAGTTTCCAGTGCACGAATGATTGGACTCTGCTCCCACAGGCGAAGAGCCGGGACTGAAAGATGCTGCTGGACCTCTTCTGCACATGGTAAGCTTCGCAACGGTGCCACCTGTATTGCTCTCAGTCCTTGCTTTCCCACCTCAAAGTGTATTTCAACACATCGTTGATGCCTGCTCCCAGCCGTCCGGCTGCCCATTTTCCAGTGCACGAATGATTGGACTCTGCTCCCACAGGCAAAGAGCCAGGACTGAAACATGCTGCTGGACCTCTTCTGCACATGGTAATCTCCGCAACGGTGCCACCTGCATTGGTCTCACTATTTGGTTTCCCACCTCAAAGTGCATTTGAATACATCCTTGATGCCTGCTCCAGGCTCTCCGGCTCCCCAGTTTTCAGTGCACGAATGATTGGACTCTGCTCACACAGGCAAAGAGCCAGGACTGAAAGATGCTGCTGGACCTCTTCTGCACATGGTAAGCTTCGCAACGGTGCCACCGGTATTGCTCTCACTCCTTGCTTTCCCACCTCAAAGTGCATTTGAATACATCCTTGATGCGTGCTCCAGGACGTCCGGCTGCCCAGTTTTCAGGGCACGAATGATTGGACTCTGCTCCCACAGGCGAAGAGCCAGGACTGAAAGATGCTGCTGGATATCTTCTGCACATGGTAAGCTTCGCAACGGTGCCACCTGTATTGCTCTCACTCCTTGCTTTCCCACCTCAAAGTGCATTTGAATACATCGTTGATGCCTGCTCCCGGCCGTCCGGCTGCCCAGTTTCCAGTGCACGAATGATTGGATTCAGCTCCACAGGCGAAGAGCCAGGACTGAAAGATACTGCTGGACCTCTTCTGCACATGGTAAGCTTCGCAACGGTGCCACCTGTATTGCTCTCACTCCTTGCTTTCCCACCACAAAGTGCATTTGAATATATCCTTGATGCCAGCTTCAGGCCGGCTGGCTGCCCAGTTTTCTGTGCACGAATGATTGGACTCTGCTCCCACAGGCAAAGAGCCAGGACTGAAAGATGCTGCTGGACCTCTTCTGCACATGGTAAGCTTCGCAACGGTGTCACCTGTATTGCTCTCGCTCCTTGCTTTCCCACCTCAAAGTGCATTTGAATACATCCTTGATGCCTGCTCCCGGCCGTCCGGCTGCCCAGTTTCCAGTGCACGAATGATTGGACTCTGCTCCCACAGGCGAAGGGCCAGGACTGAAAGATGCTGCTGGACTTCTTCTGCACATGGTAAGCTTCGCAACGGTGCCACCTGTATTGCTCTCACTCCTTGCTTTCCCACCTCAAAGTGCATTTGAATATATCCTTGATGCCAACTTCAGGCCGGCTGCCCAGTTTCCAGTGCACGAATGATTGGACCCAGCTCCCACAGGCAAAGAGCCAGGACTGAAAGATGCTGCTGGACCTCTTCTGCACATGGTAAGCTTCGCAACGGTGCCACTTGTATTGCTCTCACTCCTTGCTTTCCCACCTCAAAGTGCATTTCAACACATCGTTAATGCCTGCTCCCGGCCGTCCGGCTGCCCAGTTTCCAGTGCACGAATGATTGGACTCTGCTCCCACAGGCAAAGAGCCAGGACTGAAAGATGCTGCTGGACCTGTTCTGCACATGGTAAGCTTCACAACGGTGCCACCTGCATTGCTCTCACTCCTTGCTTTCCCACCTCAAAGTGCATTTGAATAAATCCTTGATGCCTGCTCCAGGCCGTCTGGCTGCTCAGTTTCCAGTGCACGAATGATTAGACTCTGCTCCAACAGGCGAAGAGCCAGCACTGAAAGATGTTGCTGGATCTCTTCTGCACATGGTAAGCTTCGCAACGGTGCCACCTGTATTGCTCTCACTCCTTGCTTTCCCACCTCAAAGTGCATTTGAATACATCCTTAATGTCTGCTCCAGGCCGTCCGGCTACCCAGTTTCCAGTGCATGTATGATTGGACCCTACACCCACAGGCGAAGAGCCAGGACTGAAAGATGCTGCAGGATCTCTTCTGCACATGGTAAGCTTCGCAACGGTGCCACCTGTATTGCTCTCCCTCCTTGCTTTCCCACCTCAAAGTGCATTTGAATACATCCTTGATGCCTGCTCCAGGCTGGCCGGCTCCCCAGTTTTCAGTGCACGAATGATTGGACTCTGCTCCCACAGGCGAAGAGCCAGGACTGAAAGATGCTGCTGGATCTCTTCTACACATGGTAAGCTTCGCAACGGTGCCACCTGCATTGGTCTCACTCCTTGCTTTCCCACCTCAAAGTGCATTTGAATACATCCTTGATGCCAGCTCCCGGCCGTCCAGCTGCCCAGTTTCCAGTGCACGAATGATGGGACCCTGCTCCCATAGGCGAAGAGCCAGGACTGAAAGATGCTGCTGGACCTCTTCTGCACATGGTAAGCTTCGCAACGGTGCCACCTGTATTGCTCTCACTCCTTGCTTTCCCTCCTCAAAGTGCATTTGAATACATCCTTGATGCCTGCTCCCGGCCGTCCGGCTGCCCAGTTTCCAGTGCACGAATGATTGGACTCTGCTGCCACAGGCAAAGAGCCAGGACTGAAAGATGCTGCTGGACCTCTTCTGCACATGGCAAGCTTCGCAACGGTGCCACTTGTATTGCTCTCACTCCTTGCTTTCCCACCTCAAAGTGCATTTCAACACATCGTTGATGCCTGCTCCCGGCCGTCCGGCTGCCCATTTTCCAGTGCACGAATGATTGGACTCTGCTCCCACAGGCGAAGAGCCAGGACTGAAAGATGCTGCTGGACCTCTTCTGCACATGGTAAGCTTCGCAACGGTGCCACCTCCATTGCTCTCACTCCTTGCTTTCCCACCTCAAAGTGCATTTGAATACATCCTTGATGCCTGCTCCCGGCCGTCCGGCTGCCCTGTTTCCAGTGCACAAATGATTGGACCCTGCTCCCACAGGCAAAGAGCCAGGACTGAAAGATGCTGCTGGACCTCTTCTGCACATGGTAAGCTTCGCAACGGTGCCACCTGTATTGCTCTCACTCCTTGCTTTCCCACCTCAAAGTGCATTTGAATACATCCTTGATGCCAGCTCCCGGCCGTCCGGCTGCCCATTTTCCAGTGCACGAATGATTGGACCCTGCTCCCACAGGCGAAGAGCCAGGACTGAAAGATGCTGCTGGACCTCTTCTGCACATGGTAAGCTTCGCAACGGTGCCACCTGTATTGCTCTCACTCCTTGCTTTCCCACCTCAAATTGCATTTGAATACATCCTTGATGCCTGCTCCTGGCCGTCCGGCTGCCCAGTTTTCAGTGCACGAATGATTGGACTCTGCTCCCACAGGCGAAGAGCCAGGACTGAAAGATGCTGCTGGATATCTTCTGCACATGGTAAGCTTCGCAACGGTGCCACCTGTATTGCTCTCACTCCTTGCTTTCCCACCTCAAAGTGCATTTGAATACATCGTTGATGCCTGCTCCCGGCCGTCCGGCTGCCCAGTTTCCAGTGCACGAATGATTGGATTCAGCTCCACAGGCGAAGAGCCAGGACTGAAAGATACTGCTGGACCTCTTCTGCACATGGTAAGCTTCGCAACGGTGCCACCTGTATTGCTCTCACTCCTTGCTTTCCCACCACAAAGTGCATTTGAATATATCCTTGATGCCAGCTTCAGGCCGGCTGGCTGCCCAGTTTTCTGTGCACGAATGATTGGACTCTGCTCCCACAGGCGAAGAGCCAGGACTGAAAGATGCTGCTGGACCTCTTCTGCACATGGTAAGCTTCGCAACGGTGTCACCTGTATTGCTCTCGCTCCTTGCTTTCCCACCTCAAAGTGCATTTGAATACATCCTTGATGCCTGCTCCCGGCCGTCCGGCTGCCCAGTTTCCAGTGCACGAATGATTGGACTCTGCTCCCACAGGCGAAGGGCCAGGACTGAAAGATGCTGCTGGACTTCTTCTGCACATGGTAAGCTTCGCAACGGTGCCACCTGTATTGCTCTCACTCCTTGCTTTCCCACCTCAAAGTGCATTTGAATATATCCTTGATGCCAACTTCAGGCCGGCTGCCCAGTTTCCAGTGCACGAATGATTGGACCCAGCTCCCACAGGCAAAGAGCCAGGACTGAAAGATGCTGCTGGACCTCTTCTGCACATGGTAAGCTTCGCAACGGTGCCACTTGTATTGCTCTCACTCCTTGCTTTCCCACCTCAAAGTGCATTTCAACACATCGTTAATGCCTGCTCCCGGCCGTCCGGCTGCCCAGTTTCCAGTGCACGAATGATTGGACTCTGCTCCCACAGGCAAAGAGCCAGGACTGAAAGATGCTGCTGGACCTGTTCTGCACATGGTAAGCTTCGCAACGGTGCCACCTGCATTGCTCTCACTCCTTGCTTTCCCACCTCAAAGTGCATTTGAATAAATCCTTGATGCCTGCTCCAGGCCGTCTGGCTGCTCAGTTTCCAGTGCACGAATGATTGGACTCTGCTCCAACAGGCGAAGAGCCAGCACTGAAAGATGTTGCTGGATCTCTTCTGCACATGGTAAGCTTCGCAACGGTGCCACCTGTATTGCTCTCACTCCTTGCTTTCCCACCTCAAAGTGCATTTGAATACATCCTTAATGTCTGCTCCAGGCCGTCCGGCTACCCAGTTTCCAGTGCATGTATGATTGGACCCTACACCCACAGGCGAAGAGCCAGGACTGAAAGATGCTGCAGGATCTCTTCTGCACATGGTAAGCTTCGCAACGGTGCCACCTGTATTGCTCTCCCTCCTTGCTTTCCCACCTCAAAGTGCATTTGAATACATCCTTGATGCCTGCTCCCGGGGGTCCGGCTGCCCAGTTTTCAGTGCACGAATGATTGGACTCTGCTCCCACAGGCAAAGAGCCAGGACTGAAAGATGCTGCTGGATCTCTTCTACACATGGTAAGCTTCGCAACGGTGCCACCTGCATTGGTCTCACTCCTTGCTTTCCCACCTCAAAGTGCATTTGAATACATCCTTGATGCCAGCTCCCGGCCGTCCGGCTGCCCAGTTTCCAGTGCACGAATGATTGGACCCTGCTCCCATAGGCGAAGAGCCAGGACTGAAAGATGCTGCTGGACCTCTTCTGCACATGGTAAGCTTCGCAACGGTGCCACCTGTATTGCTCTCACTCCTTGCTTTCCCACCTCAAAGTGCATTTGAATACATCCTTGATGCCTGCTCCCGGCCGTCCGGCTGCCCAGTTTCCAGTGCACGAATGATTGGACTCTGCTCCCACAGGCAAAGAGCCAGGACTGAAAGATGCTGCTGGACCTCTTCTGCACATGGTAAGCTTCGCAACGGTGCCACCTGCATTGCTCTCACTCCTTGCTTTCCCACCTCAAAGTGCATTTGAATAAATCCTTGATGCCTGCGCCAGGCCGTCTGGCTACCCAGTTTCCAGTGCACGAATGATTGGACCCTGCTCCCACAGGCGAAGAGCCAGGACTGAAAGATGCTGCTGGACCTCTTCTGCACATGGTAAGCTTCGCAACGGTGCCACCTGTATTGCTCTCACTCCTTGCTTTCCCACCACAAAGTGCATTTGAATACATCCTTGATGCCAGCTCCCGGCCGTCCGGCTGCCCAGTTTTCAGTGCACGAGTGATTGGACTCTGCTCCCACAGGCAAAGAGCCAGGACTGAAAGATGCTGCTGGACCTCTTCTGCACATGGTAAGCTTCCCAACTGTGCCACTTGTATTGCTCTCACTCCTTGCTTTCCCACCTCAAAGTGCATTTGAATACATCCTTGATGCCTGCTCCCGGCCGTCCGGCTGCCCAGTTTCCAGTGCACGAATGATTGGACCCAGCTCCCACAGACGAAGAGCCAGGACTGAAAGATGCTGCTGGACCTCTTCTGCACATGGTAAGCTTCGCAACGGTGCCACCTGTATTGCTCTCACTCCTTGCTTTCCCACCTCAAAGTGCATTTGAATACATCCTTGATGCCTGCTCCCGGCTTCCGGCTGCCCATTTTCCAGTGCACGAATGATTGGACTCTGCTCCCACAGGCGAAGACCCAGGACTGAAAGATGCTGCTGGACCTCTTCTGCACATGGCAAGCTTCGCAACGGTGCCACTTGTATTGCTCTCACTCCTTGCTTTCCCACCTCAAAGTGCATTTCAACACATCTTTGATGCCTGCTCCCGGCCGTCCGGCTGCCCATTTTCCAGTGCACGAATGATTGGACTCTGCTCCCACAGGCGAAGACCCAGGACTGAAAGATGCTGCTGGACCTCTTCTGCACATGGTAAGCTTCGCAACGGTGCCACCGGTATTGCTCTCACTCCTTGCTTTCCCGCCTCAAATTGCATTTGAATACATCCTTGATGCCTGCTCCAGGCCGTCCGGCTGCCCAGTTTTCAGTGCACGAATGATTGGACTCTGCTCCCACAGGCGAAGAGCCAGGACTTAAAGATGCTGCTGGACCTCTTCTGCATATGGTAAGCTTCGCAACGGTGCCACCTGTATTGCTCTCACTCCTTGCTTTCCCACCTCAAAGTGCATTTGAATACATCCTTGATGCCTGCTCCCGGCCGTCCGGCTGCCCAGTTTCCAGTGCACGAATGATTGGACTCTGCTGCCACAGGCAAAGAGCCAGGACTGAAAGATGCTGCTGGACCTCTTCTGCACATGGTAAGCTTCGCAACGGTGCCACCTGTATTGCTCTCACTCCTTGCTTTCCCACCTCAAAGTGCATTTGAATACATCCTTGATGCCTGCTCCCGGCCGTCCGGCTGCCCATTTTCCAGTGCACGAATGATTGGACTCTGCTGCCACAGGCAAATAGCCAGGACTGAAAGATGCTGCTGGACCTCTTCTGCACACAGAAAGCTTTGCAACGGTGCCACCTGTATTGCTCTCACTCCTTGCTTTCCCACCTCAAAGTGCATTTGAATACATCCTTGATGCCTGCTCCCGGCCGTCCGGCTGCCCAGTTTCCAGTGCACGAATGATTGGACCCAGCTCCCACAGGCGAAGAGCCAGGACTGAAAGATACTGCTGGACCTCTTCTGCGCATGGTAAGCTTCGCAACAGTGCCACCTGCATTGCTCTCACTCCTTGCTTTCCCACCTCAAAGTGCATTTGAATACATCCTTGATGCCAGCTCCCGGCCGTCCGGCTGCCCAGTTTTCAGTGCACGAGTGATTGGACTCTGCTCCCACAGGCGAAGAGCCAGGACTGAAAGATGTTGCTGGATCTCTTCTGCACATGGTAAGCTTCGCAACGATGCCACCTGCATTGCTCTCACTCCTTGCTTTCCCACCTCAAAGTGCATTTGAATCCATCCTTGATGCCAGCTTCAGGCCGGCTGGCTGCCCAGTTTCCAGTGCACGAATGATTGGACTCTGCTCCCACAGGCGAAGAGCCAGGACTGAAAGATACTGCTGGACCTCTTCTGCACAAGGTAAGCTTCGCAACGGTGCCACCTGTATTGCTCTCACTCCTTGCTTTCCCACCACAAAGTGCATTTGAATACATCATTGATGCCAGCTTCAGGCCGGCTGGCTGCCCAGTTTCCAGTGCACGAATGATTGGACTCTGCTCCCACAGGCAAAGAGCCAGGACTGAAACATGCTGCTGGACCTCTTCTGCACATGGTAAGCTTCGCAACTGTGCCACTTGTATTGCTCTCACTCCTTGCTTTCCCACCTCAAAGTGCATTTGAACACATCGTTGATGCCTGCTCCCGGCCGTCCGGCTGCCCATTTTCCAGTGCACGAATGATTGGACTCTGCTGCCACAGGCAAAGAGCCAGGACTGAAAGATGCTGCTGGACCTCTTCTGCACATGGTAAGCTTCGCAACGGTGCCACCTGCATTGCTCTCACTCCTTGCTTTCCCACCTCAAAGTGCATTTGAATAAATCCTTGATGCCTGCTCCAGGCCGTCTGGCTACCCAGTTTCCAGTGCACGAATGATTGGACCCTGCTCCCACAGGCGAAGAGCCAGGACTGAAAGATGCTGCTGGACCTCTTCTGCACATGGTAAGCTTCGCAACGGAGCCACCTGCATTGCTCTCACTCCTTGCTTTCCCACCTCAAAGTGCATTTAAATACATCCTTGATGCCAGCTCCCGGCCGTCCGGCTGCCCAGTTTTCAGGGCACGAATGATTGGACTCTGCTCCCACAGGCGAAGAGCCAGGACTGAAAGATGCTGCTGGATCTCTTCTGCACATGGTAAGCTTCGCAACGGTGCCACCTGTATTGCTCTCACTCCTTGCTTTTCCTCCTCAAAGTGCATTTGAATATATCCTTGATGCCAGCTTCAGGCCGGCTGGCTGCCCAGTTTTCAGGGCACGAGTGATTGGACTCTGCTGCCACAGGCAAAGAGCCAGGACTGAAAGATGCTGCTGGACCTCTTCTGCACATGGTAAGCTTCGCAACTGTGCCACCTGTATTGCTCTCACTGCTTGCTTTCCCACATCAAAGTACATTTCAATACATCCTTGATGCCTGCTCCCGGACTTCCGGCTGCCCAGTTTTCAGTGCACGAATGATTGGACTCTGCTGCCACACGCAAAGAGCCGGGACTGAAAGATGCTGCTGGACCTCTTCTGCACATGGTAAGCTTTGCAACGGTGCCACCTGTATTGCTCTCACTCCTTGCTTTCCCACCTCAAAGTGCATTTGAATACATCCTTGATGCCTGCTCCCGGCCGTCCGGCTGCCCAGTTTCCAGTGCACGAATGATTGGACCCAGCTCCCACAGGCGAAGAGCCAGGACTGAAAGATACTGCTGGACCTCTTCTGCACATGGTAAGCTTCGCAACGGTGCCACCTGTATTGCTCTCACTCCTTGCTTTTCCACCTCATAGTGCATTTGAATACATCCTTGATGCCTCCTCCAAGCTGGCCGGCTACCCAATTTTCAGTGCACGAATGATGGGACCCTGCTCCCACAGGCGAAGAGCCAGGACTGAAAGATGCTGCTGGACCTCTTCTGCACATGGTAAGCTTCGCAACGGTGTCACCTGTATTGCTCTCGCTCCTTGCTTTCCCACCTCAAAGTGCATTTGAATACATCCTTGATGCCTGATCCAGGCCGTCCGGCTGCCCAGTTTTCAGTGCACGAATGATTGGACTCTGATGCCACAGGCAAAGAGCCGGGACTGAAAGTTGCTGCTGGACCTCTTCTGCACATGGTTAGCTTCGCAACGGTGCCACTTGTATCGCTCTCACTCCTTGCTTTCCCACCTCAAAGTGCATTTCAAGACATCCTTGATGCCTGCTCCCGGCCGTCCGGCTGCCCATTTTCCAGTGCACGAATGATTGGACTCTGCTCCCACAGGCAAAGAGCCAGGACTGAAAGATGCTACTGGACCTCTTCTGCGCATGGTAAGCTTCGCAACGGTGCCACCTGCATTGCTCTCACTCCTTGCTTTCCCACATCAAAGTGCATTTGAATACATCCTTGATGCCTGCTCCAGGCCGTCTGGCTACCCAGTTTCCAGTGCACGAATGATTGGACCCTGCTCCCACAGGCGAAGAGCCAGGTCTGAAAGATGCTGCTGGACCTCTTCTGCACATGGTAAGCTTCGCAACGGAGCCACCTGTATTGCTCTCACTCCTTGCTTTCCTACCTCAAAGTGCATTTAAATACATCCTTGATGCCAGCTCCCGGCCGTCCGGCTGCCCAGTTTTCAGTGCACGAATGATTGGACTCTGCTCCCACAGGCGAAGAGCCAGGACTGAAAGATGCTGCTGGATCTCTTCTGCACATGGTAAGCTTCGCAACGGTGCCACCTGTATTGCTCTCACTCCTTGCTTTTCCACCTCAAAGTGCATTTGACTATATCCTTGATGCCAGCTTCAGGCCGGCTGGCTGCCCAGTTTTCAGGGCACGAGTGATTGGACTCTGCTCCCACAGGCAAAGAGCCAGGACTGAAAGATGCTGCTGGACCTCTTCTGCACATGGTAAGCTTCGCAACTGTGCCACCTGTATTGCCCTCACTCCTTGCTTTCCCACCTCAAAGTGCATTTGAATACATCCTTGATGCCTGCTCCCGGCCGTCCGGCTGCCCAGTTTCAAGTGCACGAATGATTGGACTCTGCTCCCACAGGCGAAGAGCCGGGACTGAAAGATGCTGCTGGACCTCTTCTGCACATGGCAAGCTTCGCAACGGTGCCACCTGTATTGCTTCGCAACGGTGCCACCTGTATTGCTCTCACTCCTTGCTTTCCCATCTCAAAGTGTATTTCAACACATCGTTGATGCCTGCTCCCGGCCGTCCGGCTGCCCAGTTTCCAGTGCACGAATGATTGGACTCTGCTCCCACAGGCGAAGAGCCAGGACTGAAAGATGCTGCTGGACCTCTTCTGCACATGGTAAGCTTCGCAACGGTGCCACCTGCATTGCTCTCACTCCTTGCTTTCCCACCTCAAAGTGCATTTGAATACATCCTTGATGCCTGCTCCAGGCTGGCCGGCTCCCCAGTTTTCAGTGCACGAACGATTGGACTCTGCTCCCACAGGCAAAGAGCCAGGACTGAAAGATGCTGCTGGACCTCTTCTGCACATGGTAAACTTCGCAACTGTGCCACCTGTATTGCTCTTACTCCTTGCTTTCTCATCTCAAAGTGCATTTGAATACATCCTTGATGCCTGCTCCCGGCCGTCCGGCTGCCCAGTTTCCAGTGCACGAATGATGGGACCCTGCTCCCACAGGCGAAGAGCCAGGACTGAAAGATGCTGCTGGACCTCTTCTGCACATGGTAAGCTTCGCAACGATGCCACCGGCATTGCTCTCACTCCTTGCTTTCCCACCTCAAATTGCATTTGAATACATCCTTGATGCCTACTCCAGGCCTTCCGGCTGCCCAGTTTCAAGTGCACGAATGATTGGACTCTGCTCCCACAGGCGAAGAGCCGGGACTGAAAGACGCTGCTGGACCTCTTCTGCACATGGTAAGCTTCGCAACGGTGCCACCTGTATTGCTCTCACTCCTTGCTTTCCCACCTCAAAGTGCATTTGAATACATCGTTGATGCCTGCTCCCGGCCATCCGGCTGCCCATTTTCCAGTGCACGAATGATTGGACTCTGCTCCCACAGGCAAAGAGCCAGGACTGAAAGATGCTGCTGGACCTCTTCTGCACATGGTAAGCTTCGCAACGGTGCCACCTGCATTGGTCTCACTCCTTGCTTTCCCACCTCAAAGTGCATTTGAATACATCCTTGATGCCTGCTCCCGGCCGTCCGGCTGCCCAGTTTCCAGTGCACGAATGATTGGACTCTGCTGCCACAGGCGAAGAGCCAGGATTGAAAGATGCTGCTGGACCTCTTCTGCACATGGTAAGCTTCGCAACGGTGCCACCTGTATTGCTCTCACTCCTTGCTTTCCCACCTCAAAGTGCATTTGAATACATCCTTGATGCCTGCTCCCGGCCGTCCGGCTGCCCAGTTTCCAGTGCACGAATGATTGGACTCTGCTCCCACAGGCGGAGAGCCAGGACTGAAAGATGCTGCTGGACCTCTTCTGCACATGGTAAGCTTCGCAACGGTGCCACCTGTATTGCTCTCACTCCTTGCTTTCCCACCTCAAAGTGCATTTGAATACATCCTTGATGCCTGCTCCAGGACGTCCGGCTGCCCAGTTTTCAGGGCACGAATGATTGGACTCTGCTCCCACAGGCGAAGAGCCAGGACTGAAAGATGCTGCTGGACCTCTTCTGCACATGGTAAGCTTCGCAACGGTGCCACCTGTATTGCTCTCACTCCTTGCTTTCCCACCTCAAAGTGCATTTGAATACATCCTTGATGCCTGCTCCAGGACGTCCGGCTGCCCAGTTCTCAGGGCACGAATGATTGGACTCTGCTCCCACAGGCAAAGAGCCAGGACTGAAAGATGCAGCTGGATCTCTTCTGCACATGGAAATCTTCGCAACGGTGCCACCTACATTGGTCTCACTCCTTGCTTTCCCACCTCAAAGTGCATTTGAATACATCCTTGATGCCTGCTCCCGGCCGTCCAGCTGCCCATTTTCCAGTGCACGAATGATTGGACCCAGCTCCCACAGGCGAAGAGCCAGGACTGAAAGATACTGCTGGACCTCTTCTGCACATGGTAAGCTTCGCAACGGTGCCACCTGCATTGCTCTCACTCCTTGCTTTCCCACCTCAAAGTGCATTTGAATACATCCTTGATGCCAGCTCCCGGCCGTCCGGCTGCCCAGTTTTCAGTGCACGAATGATTGGACTCTGCTCCCACAGGCGAAGAGCCAGGACTGAAAGATGTTGCTGGATCTCTTCTGCACATGGTAAGCTTCGCAACGATGCCACCTGCATTGCTCTCACTCCTTGCTTTCCCACCTCAAAGTGCATTTGAATCCATCCTTGATGCCAGCTTCAGGCCGGCTGGCTGCCCATTTTCCAGTGCACGAATGATTGGACTCTGCTCCCACAGGCGAAGAGTCAGGACTGAAAGATGCTGCTGGACCTCTTCTGCACATGGTAAGCTTTGCAACGGTGCCACCTGCATTGCTCTCACTCCTTGCTTTCCCACCTCAAAGTGCATTTGAATACATCCTTGATGCCTGCTCCCGGCCGTCCGGCTGGCTGCCCAGTTTCCAGTGCACGAATGATTGGACCCAGCTCCCACAGGCGAAGAGCCAGGACTGAAAGATGCTGCTGGACCTCTTCTGCACATGGTAAGCTTCGCAACGGTGCCACCTGCATTGCTCTCACTCCTTGATTTCCCACCTCAAAGTGCATTTGAATACATCCTTGATGCCAGCTCCCGGCCGTCCGGCTGCCCAGTTTCCAGTGCACGAATGATGGGACCCTGCTCCCACAGGCGAAGAGCCAGGACTGAAAGATGCTGCTGGACCTCTTGTGCACATGGTAAGCTTCGCAACGGTGCCACCGGTATTGCTCTCACTCCTTGCTTTCCCACCTCAAAGGGCATTTGAATACATCCTTGATGCCTGCTCCAGGCCGTCCGGCTGCCCAGTTTTCAGTGCACGAATGATTGGACTCTGCTCACACAGGCGAAGAGCCAGGACTGAAAGATGCTGCTGGACCTCTTCTGCATATGGTAAACTTCCCAACGTTGCCACCTGTATTGCTCTCACTCCTTGCTTTCCCACCTCAAAGTGCATTTGAATACATCCTTGATGCCTGCTCCCGGCCGTCTGGCTGCCCAGTTTCCAGTGCACGAATGATTGGACTCTGCTCCCAGAGACGAAGAGCCAAGACTGAAAGATGTTGCTGGACCTCTTCTGCACACAGTAAGCTTCGCAACGGTGCCACCTGTATTGCTCTCACTCCTTGCTTTTCCACCTCAGAGTGCATTTAAATACATCCTTTATGCCTCCTCCAAGCTGGCCGGCTGCCCAATTTTCAGTGAACGAATGATTGGACCCTGATGTCACAGGCAAAGAGCCAGGACTGAAAGATGTTGCTGGATCTCTTCTGCACATGGTAAGCTTCGCAACGGTGCCACCTGCATTGCTCTCACTCCTTGCTTTCCCACCTCAAAGTGCATTTGAATACATCCTTGATGCCTGCTCCCGGCCGTCCGGCTGCCCTGTTTCCAGTGCACGAATGATTGGACCCAGCTCCCACAGACGAAGAGCCAGGACTGAAAGATGTTGCTGGACCTCTTCTGCACACAGTAAGCTTCGCAACGGTGCCACCTGTATTGCTCTCACTCCTTGCTTTTCCACCTCAGAGTGCATTTAAATACATCCTTGATGCCTCCTCCAAGATGGCCGGCTGCCCAATTTTCAATGCATGAATGATTGGACCCTGATGTCACAGGCAAAGAGCCAGGACTGAAAGATGTTGCTGGATCTCTTCTGCACATGGTAAGCTTCGCAACGGTGCCACCTGCATTGCTCTCACTCCTTGCTTTCCCACCTCAAAGTGCATTTGAATACATCCTTGATGCCTGCTCCCGGCCGTCCGGCTGCCCAGTTTCCAGTGCACGAATGATTGGACCCAGCTCCCACAGACGAAGAGCCAGGACTGAAAGATGTTGCTGGACCTCTTCTGCACATGGTAAGCTTCGCAACGGTGCCACCTGCATTGATCTCACTCCTTGCTTTCCCACCTCAAAGTGCATTTGAATACATCCTTGATGCCTGCTCCCGGCCGTCCGGCTGCCCAGTTTTCAGAGCACGAATGATTGGACTCTGCTCCCACAGGCGAAGAGCCAGGACTGAAAGATGTTGCTGGATCTCTTCTGCATATGGTAAGCTTCGCAACGGTGCCACCTGCATTGCCCTCACTCCTTGCTTTCCCACCTCAAAGTGCATTTGAATATATCCTTCAAGCCCGCTCCCGGCCGTCCAGCTGCCCAGTTTCCAGTGCACGAATGATTGGACTCTGCTCCCACAGGCGAAGAGCCGGGACTGAAAGATGCTGCTGGACCTCTTCTGCACATGGTAAGCTTCGCAACGGTGCCACCTGTATTGCTCTCAGTCCTTGCTTTCCCACCTCAAAGTGTATTTCAACACATCGTTGATGCCTGCTCCCAGCCGTCCGGCTGCCCATTTTCCAGTGCACGAATGATTGGACTCTGCTCCCACAGGCAAAGAGCCAGGACTGAAACATGCTGCTGGACCTCTTCTGCACATGGTAATCTCCGCAACGGTGCCACCTGCATTGGTCTCACTATTTGGTTTCCCACCTGAAAGTGCATTTGAATACATCCTTGATGCCTGCTCCAGGCTCTCCGGCTCCCCAGTTTTCAGTGCACGAATGATTGGACTCTGCTCACACAGGCAAAGAGCCAGGACTGAAAGATGCTGCTGGACCTCTTCTGCACATGGTAAGCTTCGCAACGGTGCCACCGGTATTGCTCTCACTCCTTGCTTTCCCACCTCAAAGTGCATTTGAATACATCCTTGATGCGTGCTCCAGGACGTCCGGCTGCCCAGTTTTCAGGGCACGAATGATTGGACTCTGCTCTCACAGGCGAAGAGCCAGGACTGAAAGATGCTGCTGGATATCTTCTGCACATGGTAAGCTTCGCAACGGTGCCACCTGTATTGCTCTCACTCCTTGCTTTCCCACCTCAAAGTGCATTTGAATACATCGTTGATGCCTGCTCCCGGCCGTCCGGCTGCCCAGTTTCCAGTGCACGAATGATTGGATTCAGCTCCACAGGCGAAGAGCCAGGACTGAAAGATACTGCTGGACCTCTTCTGCACATGGTAAGCTTCGCAACGGTGCCACCTGTATTGCTCTCACTCCTTGCTTTCCCACCACAAAGTGCATTTGAATATATCCTTGATGCCAGCTTCAGGCCGGCTGGCTGCCCAGTTTTCTGTGCACGAATGATTGGACTCTGCTCCCACAGGCAAAGAGCCAGGACTGAAAGATGCTGCTGGACCTCTTCTGCACATGGTAAGCTTCGCAACGGTGTCACCTGTATTGCTCTCGCTCCTTGCTTTCCCACCTCAAAGTGCATTTGAATACATCCTTGATGCCTGCTCCCGGCCGTCCGGCTGCCCAGTTTCCAGTGCACGAATGATTGGACTCTGCTCCCACAGGCGAAGGGCCAGGACTGAAAGATGCTGCTGGACTTCTTCTGCACATGGTAAGCTTCGCAACGGTGCCACCTGTATTGCTCTCACTCCTTGCTTTCCCACCTCAAAGTGCATTTGAATATATCCTTGATGCCAACTTCAGGCCGGCTGCCCAGTTTCCAGTGCACGAATGATTGGACCCAGCTCCCACAGGCAAAGAGCCAGGACTGAAAGATGCTGCTGGACCTCTTCTGCACATGGTAAGCTTCGCAACGGTGCCACTTGTATTGCTCTCACTCCTTGCTTTCCCACCTCAAAGTGCATTTCAACACATCGTTAATGCCTGCTCCCGGCCGTCCGGCTGCCCAGTTTCCAGTGCACGAATGATTGGACTCTGCTCCCACAGGCAAAGAGCCAGGACTGAAAGATGCTGCTGGACCTGTTCTGCACATGGTAAGCTTCGCAACGGTGCCACCTGCATTGCTCTCACTCCTTGCTTTCCCACCTCAAAGTGCATTTGAATAAATCCTTGATGCCTGCTCCAGGCCGTCTGGCTGCTCAGTTTCCAGTGCACGAATGATTAGACTCTGCTCCAACAGGCGAAGAGCCAGCACTGAAAGATGTTGCTGGATCTCTTCTGCACATGGTAAGCTTCGCAACGGTGCCACCTGTATTGCTCTCACTCCTTGCTTTCCCACCTCAAAGTGCATTTGAATACATCCTTAATGTCTGCTCCAGGCCGTCCGGCTACCCAGTTTCCAGTGCATGTATGATTGGACCCTACACCCACAGGCGAAGAGCCAGGACTGAAAGATGCTGCAGGATCTCTTCTGCACATGGTAAGCTTCGCAACGGTGCCACCTGTATTGCTCTCCCTCCTTGCTTTCCCACCTCAAAGTGCATTTGAATACATCCTTGATGCCTGCTCCCGGGGGTCCGGCTGCCCAGTTTTCAGTGCACGAATGATTGGACTCTGCTCCCACAGGCGAAGAGCCAGGACTGAAAGATGCTGCTGGATCTCTTCTACACATGGTAAGCTTCGCAACGGTGCCACCTGCATTGGTCTCACTCCTTGCTTTCCCACCTCAAAGTGCATTTGAATACATCCTTGATGCCAGCTCCCGGCCGTCCGGCTGCCCAGTTTCCAGTGCACGAATGATGGGACCCTGCTCCCATAGGCGAAGAGCCAGGACTGAAAGATGCTGCTGGACCTCTTCTGCACATGGTAAGCTTCGCAACGGTGCCACCTGTATTGCTCTCACTCCTTGCTTTCCCACCTCAAAGTGCATTTGAATACATCCTTGATGCCAGCTTCAGGCCGTCCGGCTGCCCAGTTTCCAGTGCACGAATGATTGGACTCTGCTGCCACAGGCAAAGAGCCAGGACTGAAAGATGCTGCTGGACCTCTTCTGCACATGGCAAGCTTCGCAACGGTGCCACTTGTATTGCTCTCACTCCTTGCTTTCCCACCTCAAAGTGCATTTCAACACATCGTTGATGCCTGCTCCCGGCCGTCCGGCTGCCCATTTTCCAGTGCACGAATGATTGGACTCTGCTCCCACAGGCGAAGAGCCAGGACTGAAAGATGCTGCTGGACCTCTTCTGCACATGGTAAGCTTCGCAACGGTGCCACCTCCATTGCTCTCACTCCTTGCTTTCCCACCTCAAAGTGCATTTGAATACATCCTTGATGCCTGCTCCCGGCCGTCCGGCTGCCCTGTTTCCAGTGCACAAATGATTGGACCCTGCTCCCACAGGCAAAGAGCCAGGACTGAAAGATGCTGCTGGACCTCTTCTGCACATGGTAAGCTTCGCAACGGTGCCACCTGTATTGCTCTCACTCCTTGCTTTCCCACCTCAAAGTGCATTTGAATACATCCTTGATGCCAGCTCCCGGCCGTCCGGCTGCCCATTTTCCAGTGCACGAATGATTGGACCCTGCTCCCACAGGCGAAGAGCCAGGACTGAAAGATGCTGCTGGACCTCTTCTGCACATGGTAAGCTTCGCAACGGTGCCACCTGTATTGCTCTCACTCCTTGCTTTCCCACCTCAAATTGCATTTGAATACATCCTTGATGCCTGCTCCCGGCCGTCCGGCTGCCCATTTTCCAGTGCACGAATGATTGGACTCTGCTCCCACAGGCGAAGAGCCAGGACTGAAAGATGTTGCTGGATCTCTTCTGCATATGGTAAGCTTCGCAACGGTGCCACCTGCATTGCCCTCACTCCTTGCTTTCCCACCTCAAAGTGCATTTGAATATATCCTTGAAGCCCGCTCCCGGCCGTCCAGCTGCCCAGTTTCCAGTGCACGAATGATTGGACTCTGCTCCCACAGGCGAAGAGCCGGGACTGAAAGATGCTGCTGGACCTCTTCTGCACATGGTAAGCTTCGCAACGGTGCCACCTGTATTGCTCTCAGTCCTTGCTTTCCCACCTCAAAGTGTATTTCAACACATCGTTGATGCCTGCTCCCAGCCGTCCGGCTGCCCATTTTCCAGTGCACGAATGATTGGACTCTGCTCCCACAGGCAAAGAGCCAGGACTGAAACATGCTGCTGGACCTCTTCTGCACATGGTAATCTCCGCAACGGTGCCACCTGCATTGGTCTCACTATTTGGTTTCCCACCTCAAAGTGCATTTGAATACATCCTTGATGCCTGCTCCAGGACGTCCGGCTGCCCAGTTTTCAGGGCACGAATGATTGGACTCTGCTCCCACAGGCGAAGAGCCAGGACTGAAAGATGCTGCTGGATATCTTCTGCACATGGTAAGCTTCGCAACGGTGCCACCTGTATTGCTCTCACTCCTTGCTTTCCCACCTCAAAGTGCATTTGAATACATCGTTGATGCCTGCTCCCGGCCGTCCGGCTGCCCAGTTTCCAGTGCACGAATGATTGGATTCAGCTCCACAGGCGAAGAGCCAGGACTGAAAGATACTGCTGGACCTCTTCTGCACATGGTAAGCTTCGCAACGGTGCCACCTGTATTGCTCTCACTCCTTGCTTTCCCACCACAAAGTGCATTTGAATATATCCTTGATGCCAGCTTCAGGCCGGCTGGCTGCCCAGTTTTCTGTGCACGAATGATTGGACTCTGCTCCCACAGGCAAAGAGCCAGGACTGAAAGATGCTGCTGGACCTCTTCTGCACATGGTAAGCTTCGCAACGGTGTCACCTGTATTGCTCTCGCTCCTTGCTTTCCCACCTCAAAGTGCATTTGAATACATCCTTGATGCCTGCTCCCGGCCGTCCGGCTGCCCAGTTTCCAGTGCACGAATGATTGGACTCTGCTCCCACAGGCGAAGGGCCAGGACTGAAAGATGCTGCTGGACTTCTTCTGCACATGGTAAGCTTCGCAACGGTGCCACCTGTATTGCTCTCACTCCTTGCTTTCCCACCTCAAAGTGCATTTGAATATATCCTTGATGCCAACTTCAGGCCGGCTGCCCAGTTTCCAGTGCACGAATGATTGGACCCAGCTCCCACAGGCAAAGAGCCAGGACTGAAAGATGCTGCTGGACCTCTTCTGCACATGGTAAGCTTCGCAACGGTGCCACTTGTATTGCTCTCACTCCTTGCTTTCCCACCTCAAAGTGCATTTCAACACATCGTTAATGCCTGCTCCCGGCCGTCCGGCTGCCCAGTTTCCAGTGCACGAATGATTGGACTCTGCTCCCACAGGCGAAGAGCCAGGACTGAAAGATGCTGCAGGATCTCTTCTGCACATGGTAAGCTTCGCAACGGTGCCACCTGTATTGCTCTCCCTCCTTGCTTTCCCACCTCAAAGTGCATTTGAATACATCCTTGATGCCTGCTCCCGGGGGTCCGGCTGCCCAGTTTTCAGTGCACGAATGATTGGACTCTGCTCCCACAGGCGAAGAGCCAGGACTGAAAGATGCTGCTGGATCTCTTCTACACATGGTAAGCTTCGCAACGGTGCCACCTGCATTGGTCTCACTCCTTGCTTTCCCACCTCAAAGTGCATTTGAATACATCCTTGATGCCAGCTCCCGGCCGTCCGGCTGCCCAGTTTCCAGTGCACGAATGATGGGACCCTGCTCCCATAGGCGAAGAGCCAGGACTGAAAGATGCTGCTGGACCTCTTCTGCACATGGTAAGCTTCGCAACGGTGCCACCTGTATTGCTCTCACTCCTTGCTTTCCCACCTCAAAGTGCATTTGAATACATCCTTGATGCCAGCTTCAGGCCGTCCGGCTGCCCAGTTTCCAGTGCACGAATGATTGGACTCTGCTGCCACAGGCAAAGAGCCAGGACTGAAAGATGCTGCTGGACCTCTTCTGCACATGGCAAGCTTCGCAACGGTGCCACTTGTATTGCTCTCACTCCTTGCTTTCCCACCTCAAAGTGCATTTCAACACATCGTTGATGCCTGCTCCCGGCCGTCCGGCTGCCCATTTTCCAGTGCACGAATGATTGGACTCTGCTCCCACAGGCGAAGAGCCAGGACTGAAAGATGCTGCTGGACCTCTTCTGCACATGGTAAGCTTCGCAACGGTGCCACCTCCATTGCTCTCACTCCTTGCTTTCCCACCTCAAAGTGCATTTGAATACATCCTTGATGCCTGCTCCCGGCCGTCCGGCTGCCCTGTTTCCAGTGCACAAATGATTGGACCCTGCTCCCACAGGCAAAGAGCCAGGACTGAAAGATGCTGCTGGACCTCTTCTGCACATGGTAAGCTTCGCAACGGTGCCACCTGCATTGCTCTCACTCCTTGCTTTCCCACCTCAAAGTGCATTTGAATAAATCCTTGATGCCTGCTCCAGGCCGTCTGGCAGCTCAGTTTCCAGTGCACGAATGATTGGACTCTGCTCCAACAGGCGAAGAGCCAGCACTGAAAGATGTTGCTGGATCTCTTCTGCACATGGTAAGCTTCGCAACGGTGCCACCTGTATTGCTCTCACTCCTTGCTTTCCCACCTCAAAGTGCATTTGAATACATCCTTAATGTCTGCTCCAGGCCGTCCGGCTACCCAGTTTCCAGTGCATGTATGATTGGACCCTACACCCACAGGCGAAGAGCCAGGACTGAAAGATGCTGCAGGATCTCTTCTGCACATGGTAAGCTTCGCAACGGTGCCACCTGTATTGCTCTCCCTCCTTGCTTTCCCACCTCAAAGTGCATTTGAATACATCCTTGATGCCTGCTCCCGGGGGTCCGGCTGCCCAGTTTTCAGTGCACGAATGATTGGACTCTGCTCCCACAGGCAAAGAGCCAGGACTGAAAGATGCTGCTGGATCTCTTCTACACATGGTAAGCTTCGCAACGGTGCCACCTGCATTGGTCTCACTCCTTGCTTTCCCACCTCAAAGTGCATTTGAATACATCCTTGATGCCAGCTCCCGGCCGTCCGGCTGCCCAGTTTCCAGTGCACGAATGATTGGACCCTGCTCCCATAGGCGAAGAGCCAGGACTGAAAGATGCTGCTGGACCTCTTCTGCACATGGTAAGCTTCGCAACGGTGCCACCTGTATTGCTCTCACTCCTTGCTTTCCCACCTCAAAGTGCATTTGAATACATCCTTGATGCCTGCTCCCGGCTTCCGGCTGCCCAGTTTCCAGTGCACGAATGATTGGACTCTGCTCCCACAGGCGAAGACCCAGGACTGAAAGATGCTGCTGGACCTCTTCTGCACATGGCAAGCTTCGCAACGGTGCCACTTGTATTGCTCTCACTCCTTGCTTTCCCACCTCAAAGTGCATTTCAACACATCTTTGATGCCTGCTCCCGGCCGTCCGGCTGCCCATTTTCCAGTGCACGAATGATTGGACTCTGCTCCCACAGGCAAAGAGCCAGGACTGAAAGATGCTGCTGGACCTCTTCCGCACATGGTAAGCTTCGCAACGGTGCCACCTCCATTGCTCTCACTCCTTGCTTTCCCACCTCAAAGTGCATTTGAATACATCCTTGATGCCTGCTCCAGGCTGGCCGGCTCCCCAGTTTTCAGGGCACGAATGATTGGACTCTGCTCCCACAGGCAAAGAGCCAGGACTGAAAGATGCTGCTGGACCTCTTCTGCACATGGTAAACTTCGCAACTGTGCCACCTGTATTGCTCTCACTCCTTGCTTTCCCATCTCAAAGTGCATTTGAATACATCCTTGATGCCTGCTCCCGGCCGTCCGGCTGCCCAGTTTCCAGTGCACGAATGATGGGACCCTGCTCCCACAGGCGAAGAGCCAGGACTGAAAGATGCTGCTGGACCTCTTCTGAACATGGTAAGCTTCGCAACGGTGCCACCAGTTTTGCTCTCACTCCTTGCTTTCCCACCTCAAAGTGCATTTGAATACATCCTTGATGCCTGCTCCAGGCCGTCCGGCTGCCCAGTTTTCAGGGCACGAATGATTGGACTCTGCTCCCACAGGCGAAGAGCCAGGACTGAAAGATGCTGCTGGACCTCTTCTGCACATGGTAAGCTTCGCAACGGTGCCACCTGTATTGCTCTCACTCCTTGCTTTCCCACCTCAAAGTGCATTTGAATACATCGTTGATGCCTGCTCCCGGCCGTCCGGCTGCCCATTTTCCAGTGCACGAATGATTGGACTCTGCTGCCACAGGCAAAGTGCCAGGACTGAAAGATGCTGCTGGACCTCTTCTGCACACAGAAAGCTTTGCAACGGTGCCACCTGTATTGCTCTCACTCCTTGCTTTCCCACCTCAAAGTGCATTTGAATACATCCTTGATGCCTGCTCCCGGCCGTCCGGCTGCCCAGTTTCCAGTGCACGAATGATTGGACCCAGCTCCCACAGGCGAAGAGCCAGGACTGAAAGATACTGCTGGACCTCTTCTGCGCATGGTAAGCTTCGCAACGGTGCCACCTGCATTGCTCTCACTCCTTGCTTTCCCACCTCAAAGTGCATTTGAATACATCCTTGATGCCAGCTCCCGGCCGTCCGGCTGCCCAGTTTTCAGTGCACGAGTGATTGGACTCTGCTCCCACAGGCGAAGAGCCAGGACTGAAAGATGTTGCTGGATCTCTTCTGCACATGGTAAGCTTCGCAACGATGCCACCTGCATTGCTCTCACTCCTTGCTTTCCCACCTCAAAGTGCATTTGAATCCATCCTTGATGCCAGCTTCAGGCCGGCTGGCTGCCCAGTTTCCAGTGCACGAATGATTGGACTCTGCTCCCACAGGCGAAGAGCCAGGACTGAAAGATACTGCTGGACCTCTTCTGCACAAGGTAAGCTTCGCAACGGTGCCACCTGTATTGCTCTCACTCCCTGCTTTCCCACCACAAAGTGCATTTGAATACATCATTGATGCCAGCTTCAGGCCGGCTGGCTGCCCAGTTTCCAGTGCACGAATGATTGGACTCTGCTCCCACAGGCAAAGAGCCAGGACTGAAAGATGCTGCTGGACCTCTTCTGCACATGGTAAGCTTCGCAACTGTGCCACTTGTATTGCTCTCACTCCTTGCTTTCCCACCTCAAAGTGCATTTGAACACATCGTTGATGCCTGCTCCCGGCCGTCCGGCTGCCCATTTTCCAGTGCACGAATGATTGGACTCAGCTCCCACAGGCGAAGAGCCAGGACTGAAAGATGCTGCTGGACCTCTTCTGCACATGGTAAGCTTCGCAACGGTGCCACCTGCATTGCTCTCACTCCTTGCTTTCCCACCTCAAAGTGCATTTAAATACATCCTTGATGCCAGCTCCCGGCCGTCCGGCTGCCCAGTTTTCAGGGCACGAATGATTGGACTCTGCTGCCACACGCAAAGAGCCGGGACTGAAAGATGCTGCTGGACCTCTTCTGCACATGGTAAGCTTTGCAACGGTGCCACCTGTATTGCTCTCACTCCTTGCTTTCCCACCTCAAAGTGCATTTGAATACATCCTTGATGCCTGCTCCCGGCCGTCCGGCTGCCCAGTTTCCAGTGCACGAATGATTGGACCCAGCTCCCACAGGCGAAGAGCCAGGACTGAAAGATACTGCTGGACCTCTTCTGCACATGGTAAGCTTCGCAACGGTGCCACCTGTATTGCTCTCACTCCTTGCTTTTCCACCTCAGAGTGCATTTAAATACATCCTTGATGCCTCCTCCAAGCTGGCCGGCTGCCCAATTTTCAGTCCACGAATGATGGGACCCTGCTCCCACAGGCGAAGAGCCAGGACTGAAAGATGCTGCTGGACCTCTTCTGCACATGGTAAGCTTCGCAACGGTGTCACCTGTATTGCTCTCGCTCCTTGCTTTCCCACCTCAAAGTGCATTTGAATACATCCTTGATGCCTGCTCCAGGCCGTCCGGCTGCCCAGTTTTCAGTGCACGAATGATTGGACTCTGCTGCCACAGGCAAAGAGCCGGGACTGAAAGTTGCTGCTGGACCTCTTCTGCACATGGTAAGCTTCGCAACGGTGCCACTTGTATCGCTCTCACTCCTTGCTTTCCCACCTCAAAGTGCATTTCAATACATCCTTGATGCCTGCTCCCGGCCGTCCGGCTGCCCATTTTCCAGTGCACGAATGATTGGACTCTGCTGCCACAGGCAAATAGCCAGGACTGAAAGATGCTGCTGGACCTCTTCTGCACACAGAAAGCTTTGCAACGGTGCCACCTGTATTGCTCTCACTCCTTGCTTTCCCACCTCAAAGTGCATTTGAATACATCCTTGATGCCTGCTCCCGGCCGTCCGGCTGCCCAGTTTCCAGTGCACGAATGATTGGACCCAGCTCCCACAGGCGAAGAGCCAGGACTGAAAGATACTGCTGGACCTCTTCTGCGCATGGTAAGCTTCGCAACGGTGCCACCTGCATTGCTCTCACTCCTTGCTTTCCCACCTCAAAGTGCATTTGAATACATCCTTGATGCCTGCTCCCGGCCGTCCGGCTGCCCAGTTTTCAGTGCACGAATGATTGGACTCTGCTCCCACAGGCGAAGAGCCAGGACTGAAAGATACTGCTGGACCTCTTCTGCACAAGGTAAGCTTCGCAACGGTGCTACCTGTATTGCTCTCACTCCTTGCTTTCCCACCACAAAGTGCATTTGAATACATCCTTGATGCCAGCTTCAGGCCAGCTGGCTGCCCAGTTTCCAGTGCACGAATGATTGGACTCTGCTCCCACAGGCAAAGAGCCAGGACTGAAAGATGCTGCTGGACCTCTTCTGCACATGGTAAGCTTCGCAACTGTGCCACTTGTATTGCTCTCACTCCTTGCTTTCCCACCTCAAAGTGCATTTCAACACATCGTTGATGCCTGCTCCCGGCCGTCCGGCTGCCCATTTTCCAGTGCACGAATGATTGGACTCTGCTCCCACAGGCAAAGAGCCAGGACTGAAAGATGCTGCTGGACCTCTTCTGCACATGGTAAGCTTCGCAACGGTGCCACCTGCATTGCTCTCACTCCTTGCTTTCCCACCTCAAAGTGCATTTGAATAAATCCTTGATGCCTGCGCCAGGCCGTCTGGCTACCCAGTTTCCAGTGCACGAATGATTGGACCCTGCTCCCACAGGCGAAGAGCCAGGACTGAAAGATGCTGCTGGACCTCTTCTGCACATGGTAAGCTTCGCAACGGAGCCACCTGCATTGCTCTCACTCCTTGCTTTCCCACCTCAAAGTGCATTTAAATACATCCTTGATGCCAGCTCCCGCCCGTCCGGCTGCCCAGTTTTCAGGGCACGAATGATTGGACTCTGCTCCCACAGGCGAAGAGCCAGGACTGAAAGATGCTGCTGGATCTCTTCTGCACATGGTAAGCTTCGCAACGGTGCCACCTGTATTGCTCTCACTCCTTGCTTTCCCACCTCAAAGTGCATTTGAATATATCCTTGATGCCAGCTTCAGGCCGGCTGGCTGCCCAGTTTTCAGGGCACGAGTGATTGGACTCTGCTCCCACAGGCAAAGAGCCAGGACTGAAAGATGCTGCTGGACCTCTTCTGCACATGGTAAGCTTCGCAAAGGTGCCACTTGTATTGCTCTCACTCCTTGCTTTCCCACCTCAAAGTGCATTTCAACACATCGTTAATGCCTGCTCCCGGCCGTCCGGCTGCCCAGTTTCCAGTGCACGAATGATTGGACTCTGCTCCCACAGGCAAAGAGCCAGGACTGAAAGATGCTGCTGGACCTGTTCTGCACATGGTAAGCTTCGCAACGGTGCCACCTGCATTGCTCTCACTCCTTGCTTTCCCACCTCAAAGTGCATTTGAATAAATCCTTGATGCCTGCTCCTGGCCGTCTGGCTGCTCAGTTTCCAGTGCACGAATGATTGGACTCTGCTCCAACAGGCGAAGAGCCAGCACTGAAAGATGTTGCTGGATCTCTTCTGCACATGGTAAGCTTCGCAACGGTGCCACCTGTATTGCTCTCACTCCTTGCTTTCCCACCTCAAAGTGCATTTGAATACATCCTTGATGCCTGCTCCCATCTTCCGGCTGCCCAGTTTCCAGTGCACGAATGATTGGACTCTGCTCCCACAGGCGAAGACCCAGGACTGAAAGATGCTGCTGGACCTCTTCTGCACATGGCAAGCTTCGCAACGGTGCCACTTGTATTGCTCTCACTCCTTGCTTTCCCACCTCAAAGTGCATTTCAACACATCTTTGATGCCTGCTCCCGGCCGTCCGGCTGCCCATTTTCCAGTGCACGAATGATTGGACTCTGCTCCCACAGGCAAAGAGCCAGGACTGAAAGATGCTGCTGGACCTCTTCCGCACATGGTAAGCTTCGCAACGGTGCCACCTCCATTGCTCTCACTCCTTGCTTTCCCACCTCAAAGTGCATTTGAATACATCCTTGATGCCTGCTCCAGGCTGGCCGGCTCCCCAGTTTTCAGGGCACGAATGATTGGACTCTGCTCCCACAGGCAAAGAGCCAGGACTGAAAGATGCTGCTGGACCTCTTCTGCACATGGTAAACTTCGCAACTGTGCCACCTGTATTGCTCTCACTCCTTGCTTTCCCATCTCAAAGTGCATTTGAATACATCCTTGATGCCTGCTCCCGGCCGTCCGGCTGCCCAGTTTCCAGTGCACGAATGATGGGACCCTGCTCCCACAGGCGAAGAGCCAGGACTGAAAGATGCTGCTGGACCTCTTCTGAACATGGTAAGCTTCGCAACGGTGCCACCAGTTTTGCTCTCACTCCTTGCTTTCCCACCTCAAAGTGCATTTGAATACATCCTTGATGCCTGCTCCAGGCCGTCCGGCTGCCCAGTTTTCAGGGCACGAATGATTGGACTCTGCTCCCACAGGCGAAGAGCCAGGACTGAAAGATGCTGCTGGACCTCTTCTGCACATGGTAAGCTTCGCAACGGTGCCACCTGTATTGCTCTCACTCCTTGCTTTCCCACCTCAAAGTGCATTTGAATACATCGTTGATGCCTGCTCCCGGCCGTCCGGCTGCCCATTTTCCAGTGCACGAATGATTGGACTCTGCTGCCACAGGCAAAGTGCCAGGACTGAAAGATGCTGCTGGACCTCTTCTGCACACAGAAAGCTTTGCAACGGTGCCACCTGTATTGCTCTCACTCCTTGCTTTCCCACCTCAAAGTGCATTTGAATACATCCTTGATGCCTGCTCCCGGCCGTCCGGCTGCCCAGTTTCCAGTGCACGAATGATTGGACCCAGCTCCCACAGGCGAAGAGCCAGGACTGAAAGATACTGCTGGACCTCTTCTGCGCATGGTAAGCTTCGCAACGGTGCCACCTGCATTGCTCTCACTCCTTGCTTTCCCACCTCAAAGTGCATTTGAATACATCCTTGATGCCAGCTCCCGGCCGTCCGGCTGCCCAGTTTTCAGTGCACGAGTGATTGGACTCTGCTCCCACAGGCGAAGAGCCAGGACTGAAAGATGTTGCTGGATCTCTTCTGCACATGGTAAGCTTCGCAACGATGCCACCTGCATTGCTCTCACTCCTTGCTTTCCCACCTCAAAGTGCATTTGAATCCATCCTTGATGCCAGCTTCAGGCCGGCTGGCTGCCCAGTTTCCAGTGCACGAATGATTGGACTCTGCTCCCACAGGCGAAGAGCCAGGACTGAAAGATACTGCTGGACCTCTTCTGCACAAGGTAAGCTTCGCAACGGTGCCACCTGTATTGCTCTCACTCCCTGCTTTCCCACCACAAAGTGCATTTGAATACATCATTGATGCCAGCTTCAGGCCGGCTGGCTGCCCAGTTTCCAGTGCACGAATGATTGGACTCTGCTCCCACAGGCAAAGAGCCAGGACTGAAAGATGCTGCTGGACCTCTTCTGCACATGGTAAGCTTCGCAACTGTGCCACTTGTATTGCTCTCACTCCTTGCTTTCCCACCTCAAAGTGCATTTGAACACATCGTTGATGCCTGCTCCCGGCCGTCCGGCTGCCCATTTTCCAGTGCACGAATGATTGGACTCTGCTCCCACAGGCGAAGAGCCAGGACTGAAAGATGCTGCTGGACCTCTTCTGCACATGGTAAGCTTCGCAACGGTGCCACCTGCATTGCTCTCACTCCTTGCTTTCCCACCTCAAAGTGCATTTAAATACATCCTTGATGCCAGCTCCCGGCCGTCCGGCTGCCCAGTTTTCAGGGCACGAATGATTGGACTCTGCTGCCACACGCAAAGAGCCGGGACTGAAAGATGCTGCTGGACCTCTTCTGCACATGGTAAGCTTTGCAACGGTGCCACCTGTATTGCTCTCACTCCTTGCTTTCCCACCTCAAAGTGCATTTGAATACATCCTTGATGCCTGCTCCCGGCCGTCCGGCTGCCCAGTTTCCAGTGCACGAATGATTGGACCCAGCTCCCACAGGCGAAGAGCCAGGACTGAAAGATACTGCTGGACCTCTTCTGCACATGGTAAGCTTCGCAACGGTGCCACCTGTATTGCTCTCACTCCTTGCTTTTCCACCTCAGAGTGCATTTAAATACATCCTTGATGCCTCCTCCAAGCTGGCCGGCTGCCCAATTTTCAGTCCACGAATGATGGGACCCTGCTCCCACAGGCGAAGAGCCAGGACTGAAAGATGCTGCTGGACCTCTTCTGCACATGGTAAGCTTCGCAACGGTGTCACCTGTATTGCTCTCGCTCCTTGCTTTCCCACCTCAAAGTGCATTTGAATACATCCTTGATGCCTGCTCCAGGCCGTCCGGCTGCCCAGTTTTCAGTGCACGAATGATTGGACTCTGCTGCCACAGGCAAAGAGCCGGGACTGAAAGTTGCTGCTGGACCTCTTCTGCACATGGTAAGCTTCGCAACGGTGCCACTTGTATCGCTCTCACTCCTTGCTTTCCCACCTCAAAGTGCATTTCAATACATCCTTGATGCCTGCTCCCGGCCGTCCGGCTGCCCATTTTCCAGTGCACGAATGATTGGACTCTGCTGCCACAGGCAAATAGCCAGGACTGAAAGATGCTGCTGGACCTCTTCTGCACACAGAAAGCTTTGCAACGGTGCCACCTGTATTGCTCTCACTCCTTGCTTTCCCACCTCAAAGTGCATTTGAATACATCCTTGATGCCTGCTCCCGGCCGTCCGGCTGCCCAGTTTCCAGTGCACGAATGATTGGACCCAGCTCCCACAGGCGAAGAGCCAGGACTGAAAGATACTGCTGGACCTCTTCTGCGCATGGTAAGCTTCGCAACGGTGCCACCTGCATTGCTCTCACTCCTTGCTTTCCCACCTCAAAGTGCATTTGAATACATCCTTGATGCCTGCTCCCGGCCGTCCGGCTGCCCAGTTTTCAGTGCACGAATGATTGGACTCTGCTCCCACAGGCGAAGAGCCAGGACTGAAAGATACTGCTGGACCTCTTCTGCACAAGGTAAGCTTCGCAACGGTGCTACCTGTATTGCTCTCACTCCTTGCTTTCCCACCACAAAGTGCATTTGAATACATCCTTGATGCCAGCTTCAGGCCGGCTGGCTGCCCAGTTTCCAGTGCACGAATGATTGGACTCTGCTCCCACAGGCAAAGAGCCAGGACTGAAAGATGCTGCTGGACCTCTTCTGCACATGGTAAGCTTCGCAACTGTGCCACTTGTATTGCTCTCACTCCTTGCTTTCCCACCTCAAAGTGCATTTCAACACATCGTTGATGCCTGCTCCCGGCCGTCCGGCTGCCCATTTTCCAGTGCACGAATGATTGGACTCTGCTCCCACAGGCAAAGAGCCAGGACTGAAAGATGCTGCTGGACCTCTTCTGCACATGGTAAGCTTCGCAACGGTGCCACCTGCATTGCTCTCACTCCTTGCTTTCCCACCTCAAAGTGCATTTGAATAAATCCTTGATGCCTGCGCCAGGCCGTCTGGCTACCCAGTTTCCAGTGCACGAATGATTGGACCCTGCTCCCACAGGCGAAGAGCCAGGACTGAAAGATGCTGCTGGACCTCTTCTGCACATGGTAAGCTTCGCAACGGAGCCACCTGCATTGCTCTCACTCCTTGCTTTCCCACCTCAAAGTGCATTTAAATACATCCTTGATGCCAGCTCCCGCCCGTCCGGCTGCCCAGTTTTCAGGGCACGAATGATTGGACTCTGCTCCCACAGGCGAAGAGCCAGGACTGAAAGATGCTGCTGGATCTCTTCTGCACATGGTAAGCTTCGCAACGGTGCCACCTGTATTGCTCTCACTCCTTGCTTTCCCACCTCAAAGTGCATTTGAATATATCCTTGATGCCAGCTTCAGGCCGGCTGGCTGCCCAGTTTTCAGGGCACGAGTGATTGGACTCTGCTCCCACAGGCAAAGAGCCAGGACTGAAAGATGCTGCTGGACCTCTTCTGCACATGGTAAGCTTCGCAAAGGTGCCACTTGTATTGCTCTCACTCCTTGCTTTCCCACCTCAAAGTGCATTTCAACACATCGTTAATGCCTGCTCCCGGCCGTCCGGCTGCCCAGTTTCCAGTGCACGAATGATTGGACTCTGCTCCCACAGGCAAAGAGCCAGGACTGAAAGATGCTGCTGGACCTGTTCTGCACATGGTAAGCTTCGCAACGGTGCCACCTGCATTGCTCTCACTCCTTGCTTTCCCACCTCAAAGTGCATTTGAATAAATCCTTGATGCCTGCTCCTGGCCGTCTGGCTGCTCAGTTTCCAGTGCACGAATGATTGGACTCTGCTCCAACAGGCGAAGAGCCAGCACTGAAAGATGTTGCTGGATCTCTTCTGCACATGGTAAGCTTCGCAACGGTGCCACCTGTATTGCTCTCACTCCTTGCTTTCCCACCTCAAAGTGCATTTGAATACATCCTTAATGTCTGCTCCAGGCCGTCCGGCTACCCAGTTTCCAGTGCACGAATGATTGGACCCTACACCCACAGGCGAAGAGCCAGGACTGAAAGATGCTGCTGGACCTCTTCTGCACATGGTAAGCTTCGCAACGGTGCCACCTGCATTGCTCTCACTCCTTGCTTTCCCACCTCAAAGTGCATTTGAATACATCCTTGATGCCTGCTCCAGGCTGGCCGGCTCCCCAGTTTTCAGGGCACGAATGATTGGACTCTGCTCCCACAGGCAAAGAGCCAGGACTGAAAGATGCTGCTGGACCTCTTCTGCACATGGTAAACTTCGCAACTGTGCCACCTGTATTGCTCTCACTCCTTGCTTTCCCATCTCAAAGTGCATTTGAATACATCCTTGATGCCTGCTCCCGGCCGTCCGGCTGCCCATTTTCCAGTGCACGAATGATTGGACCCTGCTCCCACAGGCGAAGAGCCAGGACTGAAAGATGCTGCTGGACCTCTTCTGCACATGGTAAGCTTCGCAACGGTGCCACCTGTATTGCTCTCACTCCTTGCTTTCCCACCTCAAAGTGCATTTGAATACATCCTTGATGCCTGCTCCCGGCCGTCCGGCTGCCCATTTTCCAGTGCACGAATGATTGGACTCTGCTGCCACAGGCAAATAGCCAGGACTGAAAGATGCTGCTGGACCTCTTCTGCACACAGAAAGCTTTGCAACGGTGCCACCTGTATTGCTCTCACTCCTTGCTTTCCCACCTCAAAGTGCATTTCAATACATCCTTGATGCCTGCTACCGGCCGTCCGGCTGCCCAGTTTCCAGTGCACGAATGATTGGACCCAGCTCCCACAGGCGAAGAGCCAGGACTGAAAGATACTGCTGGAACTCTTCTGCGCATGGTAAGCTTCGCAACGGTGCCACCTGCATTGCTCTCACTCCTTGCTTTCCCACCTCAAAGTGCATTTGAATACATCCTTGATGCCAGCTCCCGGCCGTCCGGCTGTCCAGTTTTCAGTGCACGAGTGATTGGACTCTGCTCCCACAGGCGAAGAGCCAGGACTGAAAGATGTTGCTGGATCTCTTCTGCACATGGTAAGCTTCGCAACGATGCCACCTGCATTGCTCTCACTCCTTGCTTTCCCACCTCAAAGTGCATTTGAATCCATCCTTGATGCCAGCTTCAGGCCGGCTGGCTGCCCATTTTCCAGTGCACGAATGATTGGACTCTGCTCCCACAGGCGAAGAGCCAGGACTGAAAGATACTGCTGGACCTCTTCTGCACAAGGTAAGCTTCGCAACGGTGCCACCTGTATTGCTCTCACTCCTTGCTTTCCCACCACAAAGTGCATTTGAATACATCCTTGATGCCAGCTTCAGGCCGGCTGGCTGCCCAGTTTCCAGTGCACGAATGATTGGACTCTGCTCCCACAGGCAAAGAGCCAGGACTGAAAGATGCTGCTGGACCTCTTCTGCACATGGTAAGCTTCCCAACTGTGCCACTTGTATTGCTCTCACTCCTTGCTTTCCCACCTCAAAGTGCATTTGAATACATCCTTGATGCCTGCTCCCGGCCGTCCGGCTGCCCAGTTTCCAGTGCACGAATGATTGGACCCAGCTCCCACAGGCGAAGAGCCAGGACTGAAAGATGCTGCTGGACCTCTTCTGCACATGGTAAGCTTCGCAACGGTGCCACCTGTATTGCTCTCACTCCTTGCTTTCCCACCTCAAAGTGCATTTGAATACATCCTTGATGCCTGCTCCCGGCTTCCGGCTGCCCATTTTCCAGTGCACGAATGATTGGACTCTGCTCCCACAGGCGAAGACCCAGGACTGAAAGATGCTGCTGGACCTCTTCTGCACATGGCAAGCTTCGCAACGGTGCCACTTGTATTGCTCTCACTCCTTGCTTTCCCACCTCAAAGTGCATTTCAACACATCTTTGATGCCTGCTCCCGGCCGTCCGGCTGCCCATTTTCCAGTGCACGAATGATTGGACTCTGCTCCCACAGGCGAAGACCCAGGACTGAAAGATGCTGCTGGAACTCTTCTGCACATGGTAAGCTTCGCAACGGTGCCACCGGTATTGCTCTCACTCCTTGCTTTCCCGCCTCAAATTGCATTTGAATACATCCTTGATGCCTGCTCCAGGCCGTCCGGCTGCCCAGTTTTCAGTGCACGAATGATTGGACTCTGCTCCCACAGGCGAAGAGCCAGGACTTAAAGATGCTGCTGGACCTCTTCTGCATATGGTAAGCTTCGCAACGGTGCCACCTGTATTGCTCTCACTCCTTGCTTTCCCACCTCAAAGTGCATTTGAATACATCCTTGATGCCTGCTCCCGGCCGTCCGGCTGCCCAGTTTCCAGTGCACGAATGATTGGACTCTGCTGCCACAGGCAAAGAGCCAGGACTGAAAGATGCTGCTGGACCTCTTCTGCACATGGTAAGCTTCGCAACGGTGCCACCTGTATTGCTCTCACTCCTTGCTTTCCCACCTCAAAGTGCATTTGAATACATCCTTGATGCCTGCTCCCGGCTGTCCGGCTGCCCATTTTCCAGTGCACGAATGATTGGACTCTGCTGCCACAGGCAAATAGCCAGGACTGAAAGATGCTGCTGGACCTCTTCTGCACACAGAAAGCTTTGCAACGGTGCCACCTGTATTGCTCTCACTCCTTGCTTTCCCACCTCAAAGTGCATTTGAATACATCCTTGATGCCTGCTCCCGGCCGTCCGGCTGCCCAGTTTCCAGTGCACGAATGATTGGACCCAGCTCCCACAGGCGAAGAGCCAGGACTGAAAGATACTGCTGGACCTCTTCTGCGCATGGTAAGCTTCGCAACGGTGCCACCTGCATTGCTCTCACTCCTTGCTTTCCCACCTCAAAGTGCATTTGAATACATCCTTGATGCCAGCTCCCGGCCGTCCGGCTGCCCAGTTTTCAGTGCACGAGTGATTGGACTCTGCTCCCACAGGCGAAGAGCCAGGACTGAAAGATGTTGCTGGATCTCTTCTGCACAGGGTAAGCTTCGCAACGATGCCACCTGCATTGCTCTCACTCCTTGCTTTCCCACCTCAAAGTGCATTTGAATCCATCCTTGATGCCAGCTTCAGGCCGGCTGGCTGCCCAGTTTCCAGTGCACGAATGATTGGACTCTGCTCCCACAGGCGAAGAGCCAGGACTGAAAGATACTGCTGGACCTCTTCTGCACAAGGTAAGCTTCGCAACGGTGCCACCTGTATTGCTCTCACTCCTTGCTTTCCCACCACAAAGTGCATTTGAATACATCATTGATGCCAGCTTCAGGCCGGCTGGCTGCCCAGTTTCCAGTGCACGAATGATTGGACTCTGCTCCCACAGGCAAAGAGCCAGGACTGAAAGATGCCGCTGGACCTCTTCTGCACATGGTAAGCTTCGCAACTGTGCCACTTGTATTGCTCTCACTCCTTGCTTTCCCACTTCAAAGTGCATTTGAACACATCGTTGATGCCTGCTCCCGGCCGTCCGGCTGCCCATTTTCCAGTGCACGAATGATTGGACTCTGCTGCCACAGGCAAAGAGCCAGGACTGAAAGATGCTGCTGGACCTCTTCTGCACATGGTAAGCTTCGCAACGGTGCCACCTGCATTGCTCTCACTCCTTGCTTTCCCACCTCAAAGTGCATTTGAATAAATCCTTGATGCCTGCTCCAGGCCGTCTGGCTACCCAGTTTCCAGTGCACGAATGATTGGACCCTGCTCCCACAGGCGAAGAGCCAGGACTGAAAGATGCTGCTGGACCTCTTCTGCACATGGTAAGCTTCGCAACGGAGCCACCTGCATTGCTCTCACTCCTTGCTTTCCCACCTCAAAGTGCATTTAAATACATCCTTGATGCCAGCTCCCGGCCGTCCGGCTGCCCAGTTTTCAGGGCACGAATGATTGGACTCTGCTCCCACAGGCGAAGAGCCAGGACTGAAAGATGCTGCTGGATCTCTTCTGCACATGGTAAGCTTCGCAACGGTGCCACCTGTATTGCTCTCACTCCTTGCTTTTCCTCCTCAAAGTGCATTTGAATATATCCTTGATGCCAGCTTCAGGCCGGCTGGCTGCCCAGTTTTCAGGGCACGAGTGATTGGACTCTGCTGCCACAGGCAAAGAGCCAGGACTGAAAGATGCTGCTGGACCTCTTCTGCACATGGTAAGCTTCGCAACTGTGCCACCTGTATTGCTCTCACTCCTTGCTTTCCCACATCAAAGTACATTTCAATACATCCTTGATGCCTGCTCCCGGACTTCCGGCTGCCCAGTTTTCAGTGCACGAATGATTGGACTCTGCTGCCACACGCAAAGAGCCGGGACTGAAAGATGCTGCTGGACCTCTTCTGCACATGGTAAGCTTTGCAACGGTGCCACCTGTATTGCTCTCACTCCTTGCTTTCCCACCTCAAAGTGCATTTGAATACATCCTTGATGCCTGCTCCCGGCCGTCCGGCTGCCCAGTTTCCAGTGCACGAATGATTGGACCCAGCTCCCACAGGCGAAGAGGCAGGACTGAAAGATACTGCTGGACCTCTTCTGCACATGGTAAGCTTCGCAACGGTGCCACCTGTATTGCTCTCACTCCTTGCTTTTCCACCTCATAGTGCATTTGAATACATCCTTGATGCCTCCTCCAAGCTGGCCGGCTACCCAATTTTCAGTGCACGAATGTTGGGACCCTGCTCCCACAGGCGAAGAGCCAGGACTGAAAGATGCTGCTGGACCTCTTCTGCACATGGTAAGCTTCGCAACGGTGTCACCTGTATTGCTCTCGCTCCTTGCTTTCCCACCTCAAAGTGCATTTGAATACATCCTTGATGCCTGATCCAGGCCGTCCGGCTGCCCAGTTTTCAGTGCACGAATGATTGGACTCTGATGCCACAGGCAAAGAGCCGGGACTGAAAGTTGCTGCTGGACCTCTTCTGCACATGGTTAGCTTCGCAACGGTGCCACTTGTATCGCTCTCACTCCTTGCTTTCCCACCTCAAAGTGCATTTCAATACATCCTTGATGCCTGCTCCCGGCCGTCCGGCTGCCCATTTTCCAGTGCACGAATGATTGGACTCTGCTCCCACAGGCAAAGAGCCAGGACTGAAAGATGCTACTGGACCTCTTCTGCGCATGGTAAGCTTCGCAACGGTGCCACCTGCATTGCTCTCACTCCTTGCTTTCCCACCTCAAAGTGCATTTGAATACATCCTTGATGCCTGCTCCAGGCCGTCTGGCTACCCAGTTTCCAGTGCACGAATGATTGGACCCTGCTCCCACAGGCGAAGAGCCAGGTCTGAAAGATGCTGCTGGACCTCTTCTGCACATGGTAAGCTTCGCAACGGAGCCACCTGCATTGCTCTCACTCCTTGCTTTCCTACCTCAAAGTGCATTTAAATACATCCTTGATGCCAGCTCCCGGCCGTCCGGCTGCCCAGTTTTCAGTGCACGAATGATTGGACTCTGCTCCCACAGGCGAAGAGCCAGGACTGAAAGATGCTGCTGGATCTCTTCTGCACATGGTAAGCTTCGCAACGGTGCCACCTGTATTGCTCTCACTCCTTGCTTTTCCACCTCAAAGTGCATTTGAATATATCCTTGATGCCAGCTTCAGGCCGGCTGGCTGCCCAGTTTTCAGGGCACGAGTGATTGGACTCTGCTCCCACAGGCAAAGAGCCAGGACTGAAAGATGCTGCTGGACCTCTTCTGCACATGGTAAGCTTCGCAACTGTGCCACCTGTATTGCTCTCACTGCTTGCTTTCCCACCTCAAAGTACATTTCAATACATCCTTGATGCCTGCTCCAGGCCTTCCGGCTGCCCAGTTTTCAGTGCACGAATGATTGGACTCTGCTGCCACACGCAAAGAGCCGGGGCTGAAAGATGCTGCTGGACCTCTTCTGCACATGGTAAGCTTTGCAACGGTGCCACCTGTATTGCTCTCACTCCTTGCTTTCCCACCTCAAAGTGCATTTGAATACATCCTTGATGCCTGCTCCCGGCCGTCCGGCTGCCCAGTTTCCAGTGCACGAATGATTGGACCCAGCTCCCACAGGCGAAGAGCCAGGACTGAAAGATACTGCTGGACCTCTTCTGCACATGGTAAGCTTCGCAACGGTGCCACCTGTATTGCTCTCACTCCTTGCTTTTCCACCTCAGAGTGCATTTAAATACATCCTTGATGCCTCCTCCAAGCTGGCCGGCTACCCAATTTTCAGTGCACGAATGATGGGACCCTGCTCCCACAGGCGAAGAGCCAGGACTGAAAGATGCTGCTGGACCTCTTCTGCACATGGTAAGCTTCGCAACGGTGTCACCTGTATTGCTCTCGCTCCTTGCTTTCCCACCTCAAAGTGCATTTGAATACATCCTTGATGCCTGCTCCAGGCCGTCCGGCTGCCCAGTTTTCAGTGCACGAATGATTGGACTCTGATGCCACAGGCAAAGAGCCGGGACTGAAAGTTGCTGCTGGACCTCTTCTGCACATGGTAAGCTTCGCAACGGTGCCACTTGTATCGCTCTCACTCCTTGCTTTCCCACCTCAAAGTTCATTTCAATACATCCTTGATGCCTGCTCCCGGCCGTCCGGCTGCCCATTTTCCAGTGCACGAATGATTGGACTCTGCTCCCACAGGCAAAGAGCCAGGACTGAAAGATGCTGCTGGACCTCTTCTGCGCATGGTAAGCTTCGCAACGGTGCCACCTGCATTGCTCTCACTCCTTGCTTTCCCACATCAAAGTGCATTTGAATACATCCTTGATGCCTGCTCCCGGCCGTCCGGCTGCCCAGTTTCCAGTGCACGAATGATTGGACCCTGCTCCCACAGGCGAAGAGCCGGGACTGAAAGATGCTGCTGGAACTCTTCTGCACATGGTAAGCTTCGCAACGGTGCCACCTGCATTGCTCTCACTCCTTGCTTTCCCACCTCAAAGTGCATTTGAATACATCCTTGATGCCTGCTCCCGGCCGTCCGGCTGCCCAGTTTTCAGTGCACGAATGATTGGACCCAGCTCCCACAGGCGAAGAGCCAGGACTGAAAGATACTGCTGGACCTCTTCTGCACATGGTAAGCTTCGCAACGGTGCCACCTGTATTGCTCTCACTCCTTGCTTTCCCACCTCAAAGTGCATTTGAATATATCCTTGATGCCAGCTTCAGGCCGGCTGGCTGCCCAGTTTTCAGTGCACTAATGATTGGACTCTGCTCCCACAGGCGAAGAGCCAGGACTGAAAGATGCTGCCGGACCTCTTCTGCACATGGTAAGCTTCGCAACGGTGTCACCTGTATTGCTCTCGCCCCTTGCTTTCCCACCTCAAAGTGCATTTGAATACATCCTTGATGCCTGCTCCCGGCCGTCCGGCTGCCCAGTTTTCAGTGCACGAATGATTGGACTCTGCTCCCACAGGCGAAGAGCCAGGACTGAAAGAAACTGCTGGACCTTTTCTGCACATGGTAAGCTTCGCAACGGTGCCACCTGTATTGCTCTCACTCCTTGCTTTCCCACCACAAAGTGCATTTCAATATATCCTTGATGCCAACTTCAGGCCGGCTGCCCAGTTTCCAGTGCACGAAAGATTGGACCCAGCTCCCACAGGCGAAGAGCCAGGACTGAAAGATACTGCTGGACCTCTTCTGCACAATGTAACCTTCGCAACTGTGCCACCTGTATTGCTCTCACTCCTTGCTTTCCCACCACAAAGTGCATTTGAATACATCCTTGATGCCAGCTTCAGGCCGGCTGGCTGCCCAGTTTCCAGTGCACGAATGATTGGACTCTGCTCCCACACGCAAAGAGCCAGGACTGAAAGATGCTGCTGGACCTCTTCTGCACATGGTAAGCTTCGCAACGGTGCCACTTGTATTGCTCTCACTCTTTGCTTTCCCACCTCAAAGTGCATTTCAACACATCGTTGATGCCTGCTCCCGGCCGTCCGGCTGCCCATTTTCCAGTGCACGAATGATTGGACTCTGCTCCCACAGGCAAAGAGCCAGGACTGAAAGATGCTGCTGGAACTCTTCTGCACATGGTAAGCTTCGCAACGGTGCCACCTGCATTGCTCTCACTCCTTGCTTTCCCACCTCAAAGTGCATTTGAATAAATCCTTGATGCCTGCTCCAGGCCGTCTGGCTGCTCAGTTTCCAGTGCACGAATGATTGGACTCTGCCCCAACAGGCGAAGAGCCAGCACTGAAAGATGTTGCTGGATCTCTTCTGCACATGGTAAGCTTCGCAACGGTGCCACCTGCATTGCTCTCACTCCTTGCTTTCCCACCTCAAAGTGCATTTGAATACATCCTTAATGTCTGCTCCAGGCCGTCCGGCTACCCAGTTTCCAGGGCACGAATGATTGGACCCTACACCCACAGGCGAAGAGCCAGGACTGAAAGATGCTGCTGTATCTCTTCTGCACATGGTAAGCTTCGCAACGGTGCCACCTGTATTGCTCTCCCTCCTTGCTTTCCCACCTCAAAGTGCATTTGAATACATCCTTGATACCTGCTCCCGGGGGTCCGGCTGCCCAGTTTTCAGTGCACGAATGATTGGACTCTGCTCCCACAGGTGAAGAGCCAGGACTGAAAAATGTTGCTGGACCTCTTCTGCACATGGTAAGCTTCGCAACGGTGCCACCTGCATTGGTCTCACTCCTTGCTTTCCCACCTCAAAGTGCATTTGAATACATCCTTGATGCCTGCTCCCGGCCGTCCGGCTGCCCAGTTTCCAGTGCACGAATGATTGGACCCTGCTCCCACAGGCGAAGAGCCAGGACTGAATGATGCTGCTGGACCTCTTCTGCACATGGTAAGCTTCGCAACGGTGCCACCTGTATTGCTCTCACTCCTTGCTTTCCCACCTCAAAGTGCATTTGAATACATCCTTGATGCCTGCTCCCGGCTTACGGCTGCCCAGTTTCCAGTGCACGAATGATTGGACTCTGCTCCCACAGGCGAAGAGCCAGGACTGAAAGATACTGCTGAACCTCTTCTGCACATGGCAAGCTTCGCAACGTTGCCACTTGTATTGCTCTCACTCCTTGCTTTCCCACCTCAAAGTGCATTTCAACACATCGTTGATGCCTGCTCCCGGCCGTCCGGCTGCCCATTTTCCAGTGCACGAATGATTGGACTCTGCTCCCACAGGCGAAGAGCCAGGACTGAAAGATGCTGCTGGACCTCTTCTGCACATGGTAAGCTTCGCAACGGTGCCACCTGCATTGCTCTCACTCCTTGCTTTCCCACCTCAAAGTGCATTTGAATACATCCTTGATGCCTGCTCCAGGCTGGCAGGCTCCCCAGTTTCCAGTGCACGAATGATTGGACTCTGCTCCCACAGGCAACGAGCCAGGACTGAAAGATGCTGCTGGACGTCTTCTGCACATGGTAAACTTCGCAACTGTGCCACCTGTATTGCTCTCATTCCTTGCTTTCCCATCTCAAAGTGCATTTGAATACATCCTTGATGCCTGCTCCCGGCCGTCCGGCTGCCCAGTTTCCAGTGCACGAATGATTGGACTCTGCTGCCACAGGCGAAGAGCCAGGACTGAAAGATGCTGCTGGGCCTCTTCTGCACATGGTAAGCTTTGCAACGGTGCCACCGGTATTGCTCTCACTCCTTGCTTTCCCACCTCAAAGTGCATTTGAATACATCCTTGATGCCAGCTCCCGGCCGTCCGGCTGCCCAGTTTCCAGTGCACGAATGATTGGACTCTGCTCCCACAGGCGAAGAGCCAGGACTGAAAGATGCTGCTGGACCTCTTCTGCACATGGTAAGCTTCGCAATGGTGCCACCTGTATTGCTCTCACTCCTTGCTTTCCCACCTCAAAGTGCATTTGAATACATCCTTGATGCCTGCTCCCGGCCTTCCGGCTGCCCAGTTTTCAGGACACGAATGATTGGACTCTGCTCCCACAGGCGAAGAGCCAGGACTGAAAGATGCTGCTGGATCTCTTCTGCACATGGTAAGCTTTGCAACGGTGCCACCTGTGTTGCTCTCACTCCTTGCTTTCCCACCTCAAAGTGCATTTGAATATATCCTTGATGCCAGCTTCAGGCCGGCTGGCTGCCCAGTTTTCAGTGCACGAGTGATTGGACTCTGCTCCCACAGGCAAAGAGCCAGGACTGAAAGATGCTGCTGGACCTCTTCTGCACATGGTAAGCTTCGCAACTGTGCCACCTGTATTGCTCTCACTCCTTGCTTTCCCACCTCAAAGTACATTTCAATACATCCTTGATGCCTGCTCCCGGCCTTCCGGCTGACCAGTTTTCAGTGCACGAATGATTGGACTCTGCTGCCACACGCAAAGATCCGGGACAGAAAGATGCTGCTGGACCTCTTCTGCACATGGTAAGCTTTGCAACGGTGCCACCTGTATTGCTCTCACTCCTTGATTTCCCACCTCAAAGTGCATTTCAACACATCGTTGATGCCTGCTCCCGGCCGTCCGGCTGCCCAGTTTCCAGTGCACGAATGATTGGACTCTGCTCCCACAGGCAAAGAGCCAGGACTGAAAGATGCTGCTGGACCTCTTCTGCACATGGTAAGCTTCGCAACGGTGCCACCTACATTGCTCTCACTCCTTGCTTTCCCACCTCAAAGTGCATTTGAATACATCATTAATGTCTGCTCCAGGCCGTCCGGCTACCCAGTTTCCAGGGCACGAATGATTGTACCCTACACCCACAGGCGAAGAGCCAGCACTGAAAGATGCTGCTGGATCTCTTCTGCACATGGTAAGCTCCGCAACGGTGCCACCTGTATTACTCTCCCTCCTTGCTTTCCCACCTCAAAGTGCATTTGAATACATCCTTGATGCCTGCTCCCGGGGGTCCGGCTGCCCAGTTTTCAGTGCACGAATGATTGGACTCTGCTCCCACAGGCGAAGAGCCAGGACTGAAAGATGCTGCTGGACCTCTTCTGCACATGGTAAGCTTCGCAACGGTGCCACCTGCATTGGTCTCACTCCTTGCTTTCCCACCTCAAAGTGCATTTGAATACATCCTTGATGCCTGCTCCCGGCCGTCCGGCTGCCCAGTTTCCAGTGCACGAATGATTGGACCCTGCTCCCACAGGCGAAGAGCCAGGACTGAAAGATGCTGCTGGACCTCTTCTGCACATGGTAAGCTTCGCAACGGTGCCACCTGTATTGCTCTCACTCCTTGCTTTCCCACCTCAAAGTGCATTTGAATACATCCTTGATGCCTGCTCCCGGCTTCCGGCTGCCCAGTTTCCAGTGCACGAATGATTGGACTCTGCTCCCACAGGCAAAGAGCCAGGACTGAAAGATACTGCTGGACCTCTACTGCACACGGCAAGCTTCGCAACGGTGGCACTTGTATTGCTCTCACTCCTTGCTTTCCCACCTCAAAGTGCATTTCAACACCTCCTTGATGCCTGCTCCCGGCCGTCCGGCTGCCCATTTTCCAGTGCACGAATGATTGGACTCTGCTCCCACAGGCAAAGAGCCAGGACTGAAAGATGCTGCTGGACCTCTTCTGCACATGGTAAGCTTCGCAACAGTGCCACCTGCATTGCTCTCACTCCTTGCTTTCCCACCTCAAAGTGCATTTGAATACATCCTTGATGCCTGCTCCAGGCTGGCAGGCTCCCCAGTTTTCAGTGCACGAATGATTGGACTCTGCTCCCACAGGCAAAGAGCCAGGACTGAAAGATGCTGCTGGACCTCTTCTGCACATGGTAAACTTCGCAACTGTGCCACCTGTATTGCTCTCACTCCTTGCTTTCCCATCTCAAAGTGCATTTGAATACATCCTTGATGCCTGCTCCCGGCCGTCCGGCTGCCCATTTTCCAGTGCACGAATGATTGGACTCTGCTGCCACAGGCGAAGAGCCAGGACTGAAAGATGCTGCTGGACCTCTTCTGCACATGGTAAGCTTCGCAACTGTGCCACCTGTATTGCTCTCACTCCTTGCTTTCCCACCTCAAAGTGCATTTGAATACATCCTTGATGCCTGCTCCCGGCCGTCCGGCTGCCCATTTTCCAGTGCACGAATGATTGGACTCTGCTGCCACAGGCAAACAGCCAGGACTGAAAGATGCTGCTGGACCTCTTCTGCACACAGAAAGCTTTGCAACGGTGCCACCTGTATTGCTCTCACTCCTTGCTTTCCCACCTGAAAGTGCATTTGAATACATCCTTGATGCCTGCTCCCGGCCGTCCGGCTGCCCAGTTTCCAGTGCACGAAAGATTGGACCCAGCTCCCACAGGCGAAGAGCCAGGACTGAAAGATACTGCTGGACCTCTTCTGCACAAGGTAAGCTTTGCAACGGTGCCACCTGTATTGCTCTCACTCCTTGCTTTCCCACCTCAAAGTGCATTTGAATACATCCTTGATGCCAGCTCCCGGCCGTCCGGCTGCCCAGTTTTCAGGACACGAATGATTGGACTCTGCTCCCACAGGCGAAGAGCCAGGACTGAAAGATGCTGCTGGATCTCTTCTACACATGGTAAGCTTCGCAACGGTGCCACCTGTATTGCTCTCACTCCTTGCTTTCCCACCTCAAAGTGCATTTGAATATATCCTTGATGCCAGCTTCAGGCCGGCTGGCTGCCCAGTTTTCAGTGCACGAGTGATTGGACTCTGCTCCCACAGGCGAAGAGCCAGGACTGAAAGATGCTGCTGGACCTCTTCTGCACATGGTAAGCTTCGCAACGGTGCCACCTGTATTGCTCTCACTCCTTGCTTTCCCACCACAAAGTGCATTTGAATATATCCTTGATGCCCGCTTCAGGCCGGCTGGCTGCCCAGTTTCCAGTGCACGAATGATTGGACTCTGCTCCCACAGGCGAAGAGCCAGGACTGAAAGATGCTGCTGGACCTCTTCTGCACATGGTAAGCTTCGCAACGGTGCCACTTGTATTGCTCTCACTCCTTGCTTTCCCACCTCAAAGTGCATTTGAATACATCCTTGATGCCTGCTCCCGGCCGTCCGGCTGCCCAGTTTTCAGGGCACGAATGATTGGACTCTGCTCCCACAGGCGAAGAGCCAGGACTGAACGATGCTGCTGGACCTCTTCTGCACATGGTAAGCTTCGCAACTGTGCCACCTGTATTGCTCTCACTCCTTGCTTTCCCACCTCAAAGTGCATTTGAATACATCCTTGATGCCTGCTCCCGGCCGTCCGGCTGCCCATTTTCCAGGGCACGAATGATTGGACTCTGCTGCCACAGGCAAAGAGCCAGGACTGAAAGATGCTGCTGTACCTCTTCTGCACACAGAAAGCTTTGCAACGGTGCCACCTGTATTGCTCTCACTCCTTGCTTTCCCACCTCAAAGTGCATTTGAATACATCCTTGATGCCAGCTCCCGGCCGTCCGGCTGCCCAGTTTTCAGGACACGAATGATTGGACTCTGCTCCCACAGGCGAAGAGCCAGGACTGAAAGATGCTGCTGGATCTCTTCTACACATGGTAAGCTTCGCAACGGTGCCACCTGTATTGCTCTCCATCCTTGCTTTCCCACCTCAAAGTGCATTTGAATATATCCTTGATGCCAGCTTCAGGCCGGCTGGCTGCCCAGTTTTCAGTGCACGAGTGATTGGACTCTGCTCCCACAGGCAAAGAGCCAGGACTGAAAGATGCTGCTGGACCTCTTCTGCACATGGTAAGCTTCGCAACTGTGCCACCTGTATTGCTCTCACTCCTTGCTTTCCCACCTCAAAGTACATTTCAATACATCCTTGATGCCTGCCCCCGGCCGTCCGGCTGCCCAGTTTTCAGTGCACGAATGATTGGACTCTGCTGCCACACGTAAAGAGCCGGGACTGAAAGATGCTGCTGGACCTCTTCTGCACATGGTAAGCTTTGCAACGGTGCCACCTGTATTGCTCTCACTCCTTGCTTTCCCACCTCAAAGTGCATTTGAATACATCCTTGATGCCTGCTCCCGGCCGTCCGGCTGCCCAGTTTCCAGTGCACGAATGATTGGACTCTGCTCCCACAGGCGAAGAGCCAGGACTGAAAGATGCTGCTGGACCTCTTCTGCACATGGTATGCTTCGCAACGGTGGCACCTACATTGCTCTCACTCCTTGCTTTCCCACCTCAAAGTGCATTTGAATAAATCCTTGATGCCTGCTCCTGGCCCTCTGGCTGCTCAGTTTCCAGTGCACGAATGATTGGACTCTGCTCCAACAGGCGAAGAGCCAGCACTGAAAGATGTTGCTGGATCTCTTCTGCACATGGTAAGCTTTGCAACGGTGCCACCTGTATTGCTCTCCCTCCTTGCTTTCCCACCTCAAAGTGCATTTGAATACATCCTTGATGCCTGCTCCCGGGGGTCCGGCTGCCCAGTTTTCAGTGCACGAATGATTGGACTCTGCTCCCACAGGCGAAGAGCCAGGACTGAAAGATGCTGCTGGACCTCTTCTGCACATGGTAAGCTTCGCAACGGTGCCACCTGCATTGGTCTCACTCCTTGCTTTCCCACCTCAAAGTGCATTTGAATACATCCTTGATGCCTGCTCCCGGCCGTCCGGCTGCCCATTTTCCAGTGCACGAATGATTGGACTCTGCTGCCACAGGCGAAGAGCCAGGACTGAAAGATGCTGCTGGACCTCTTCTGCACATGGTAAGCTTCGCAACTGTGCCACCTGTATTGCTCTCACTCCTTGCTTTCCCACCTCAAAGTGCATTTGAATACATCCTTGATGCCTGCTCCCGGCCGTCCGGCTGCCCATTTTCCAGTGCACGAATGATTGGACTCTGCTCCCACAGGCAAAGAGCCAGGACTGAAAGATGCTGCTGGACCTCTTCTGCACATGGTAAACTTCGCAACTGTGCCACCTGTATTGCTCTCACTCCTTGCTTTCCCATCTCAAAGTGCATTTGAATACATCCTTGATGCCTGCTCCCGGCCGTCCGGCTGCCCAGTTTCCAGTGCACGAATGATTGGACTCTGCTCCCACAGGCGAAGAGCCAGGACTGAAAGATGCTGCTGGACCTCTTCTGCACATGGTAAGCTTTGCAACGGTGCCACCGGTATTGCTCTCACTCCTTGCTTTCCCACCTCAAAGTGCATTTGAATACATCCTTGATGCCTGCTCCAGGCCGTCCGGCTGCCCAGTTTTCCGGGCACGAATGATTGGACTCTGCTCCCACAGGCGAAGAGCCAGGACTGAAAGATGCTGCTGGACCTCTTCTGCACATGGTAAGCTTCGCAACTGTGCCACCTGTATTGCTCTCACTCCTTGCTTTCCCACCTCAAAGTGCATTTGAATACATCCTTGATGCCTGCTCCCGGCCGTCCGGCTGCTAATTTTCCAGTGCACGAATGATTGGACTCTGCTGCCACAGGCAAAGAGCCAGGACTGAAAGATGCTGCTGTACCTCTTCTGCACACAGAAAGCTTTGCAACGGTGCCACCTGTATTGCTCTCACTCCTTGCTTTCCCACCTCAAAGTGCATTTGAATACATCCTTGATGCCAGCTCCCGGCCGTCCGGCTGCCCAGTTTTCAGGACACGAATGATTGGACTCTGCTCCAACAGGCGAAGAGCCAGGACTGAAAGATGCTGCTGGATCTCTTCTACACATGGTAAGCTTCGCAACGGTGCCACCTGTATTGCTCTCCATCCTTGCTTTCCCACCTCAAAGTGCATTTGAATATATCCTTGATGCCAGCTTCAGGCCGGCTGGCTGCCCAGTTTTCAGTGCACGAGTGATTGGACTCTGATCCCACAGGCAAAGAGCCAGGACTGAAAGATGCTGCTGGACCTCTTCTGCACATGGTAAGCTTCGCAACTGTGCCACCTGTATTGCTCTCACTCCTTGCTTTCCCACCTCAAAGTACATTTCAATACATCCTTGATGCCTGCTCCCGGCCGTCCGGCTGCCCAGTTTTCAGTGCACGAATGATTGGACTCTGCTGCCACACGTAAAGAGCCGGGACTGAAAGATGCTGCTGGACCTCTTCTGCACATGGTAAGCTTTGCAACGGTGCCACCTGTATTGCTCTCACTCCTTGCTTTCCCACCTCAAAGTGCATTTGAATACATCCTTGATGCCTGCTCCCGGCCGTCCGGCTGCCCAGTTTCCAGTGCACGAATGATTGGACTCTGCTCCCACAGGCGAAGAGCCAGGACTGAAAGATGCTGCTGGACCTCTTCTGCACATGGTAAGCTTTGCAACGGTGCCACCGGTATTGCTCTCACTCCTTGCTTTCCCACCTCAAAGTGCATTTGAATACATCCTTGATGCCTGCTCCAGGCCGTCCGGCTGCCCAGTTTTCAGGGCACGAATGATTGGACTCTGCTCCCACAGGCGAAGAGCCAGGACTGAAAGATGCTGCTGGACCTCTTCTGCACATGGTAAGCTTCGCAACTGTGCCACCTGTATTGCTCTCACTCCTTGCTTTCCCACCTCAAAGTGCATTTGAATACATCCTTGATGCCTGCTCCCGGCCGTCCGGCTGCCCATTTTCCAGTGCACGAATGATTGGACTCTGCTCCCACAGGCGAAGAGCCAGGACTGAAAGATGCTGCTGGACCTCTTCTGCACATGGTATGCTTCGCAACGGTGGCACCTACATTGCTCTCACTCCTTGCTTTCCCACCTCAAAGTGCATTTGAATAAATCCTTGATGCCTGCTCCTGGCCCTCTGGCTGCTCAGTTTCCAGTGCACGAATGATTGGACTCTGCTCCAACAGGCGAAGAGCCAGCACTGAAAGATGTTGCTGGATCTCTTCTGCACATGGTAAGCTTCGCAACGGTGCCACCTGTATTGCTCTCCCTCCTTGCTTTCCCACCTCAAAGTGCATTTGAATACATCCTTGATGCCTGCTCCCGGGGGTCCGGCTGCCCAGTTTTCAGTGCACGAATGATTGGACTCTGCTCCCACAGGCGAAGAGCCAGGACTGAAAGATGCTGCTGGACCTCTTCTGCACATGGTAAGCTTCGCAACGGTGCCACCTGCATTGGTCTCACTCCTTGCTTTCCCACCTCAAAGTGCATTTGAATACATCCTTGATGCCTGCTCCCGGCCGTCCGGCTGCCCATTTTCCAGTGCACGAATGATTGGACTCTGCTGCCACAGGCGAAGAGCCAGGACTGAAAGATGCTGCTGGACCTCTTCTGCACATGGTAAGCTTCGCAACTGTGCCACCTGTATTGCTCTCACTCCTTGCTTTCCCACCTCAAAGTGCATTTGAATACATCCTTGATGCCTGCTCCCGGCCGTCCGGCTGCCCATTTTCCAGTGCACGAATGATTGGACTCTGCTCCCACAGGCAAAGAGCCAGGACTGAAAGATGCTGCTGGACCTCTTCTGCACATGGTAAACTTCGCAACTGTGCCACCTGTATTGCTCTCACTCCTTGCTTTCCCATCTCAAAGTGCATTTGAATACATCCTTGATGCCTGCTCCCGGCCGTCCGGCTGCCCAGTTTCCAGTGCACGAATGATTGGACTCTGCTCCCACAGGCGAAGAGCCAGGACTGAAAGATGCTGCTGGACCTCTTCTGCACATGGTAAGCTTTGCAACGGTGCCACCGGTATTGCTCTCACTCCTTGCTTTCCCACCTCAAAGTGCATTTGAATACATCCTTGATGCCTGCTCCAGGCCGTCCGGCTGCCCAGTTTTCCGGGCACGAATGATTGGACTCTGCTCCCACAGGCGAAGAGCCAGGACTGAAAGATGCTGCTGGACCTCTTCTGCACATGGTAAGCTTCGCAACTGTGCCACCTGTATTGCTCTCACTCCTTGCTTTCCCACCTCAAAGTGCATTTGAATACATCCTTGATGCCTGCTCCCGGCCGTCCGGCTGCTAATTTTCCAGTGCACGAATGATTGGACTCTGCTGCCACAGGCAAAGAGCCAGGACTGAAAGATGCTGCTGTACCTCTTCTGCACACAGAAAGCTTTGCAACGGTGCCACCTGTATTGCTCTCACTCCTTGCTTTCCCACCTCAAAGTGCATTTGAATACATCCTTGATGCCAGCTCCCGGCCGTCCGGCTGCCCAGTTTTCAGGACACGAATGATTGGACTCTGCTCCAACAGGCGAAGAGCCAGGACTGAAAGATGCTGCTGGATCTCTTCTACACATGGTAAGCTTCGCAACGGTGCCACCTGTATTGCTCTCCATCCTTGCTTTCCCACCTCAAAGTGCATTTGAATATATCCTTGATGCCAGCTTCAGGCCGGCTGGCTGCCCAGTTTTCAGTGCACGAGTGATTGGACTCTGATCCCACAGGCAAAGAGCCAGGACTGAAAGATGCTGCTGGACCTCTTCTGCACATGGTAAGCTTCGCAACTGTGCCACCTGTATTGCTCTCACTCCTTGCTTTCCCACCTCAAAGTACATTTCAATACATCCTTGATGCCTGCTCCCGGCCGTCCGGCTGCCCAGTTTTCAGTGCACGAATGATTGGACTCTGCTGCCACACGTAAAGAGCCGGGACTGAAAGATGCTGCTGGACCTCTTCTGCACATGGTAAGCTTTGCAACGGTGCCACCTGTATTGCTCTCACTCCTTGCTTTCCCACCTCAAAGTGCATTTGAATACATCCTTGATGCCTGCTCCCGGCCGTCCGGCTGCCCAGTTTCCAGTGCACGAATGATTGGACTCTGCTCCCACAGGCGAAGAGCCAGGACTGAAAGATGCTGCTGGACCTCTTCTGCACATGGTAAGCTTTGCAACGGTGCCACCGGTATTGCTCTCACTCCTTGCTTTCCCACCTCAAAGTGCATTTGAATACATCCTTGATGCCAGCTCCCGGCCGTCCGGCTGCCCAGTTTTCAGGGCACGAATGATTGGACTCTGCTCCCACAGGCGAAGAGCCAGGACTGAAAGATGCTGCTGGACCTCTTCTGCACATGGTAAGCTTCGCAACTGTGCCACCTGTATTGCTCTCACTCCTTGCTTTCCCACCTCAAAGTGCATTTGAATACATCCTTGATGCCTGCTCCCGGCCGTCCGGCTGCCCATTTTCCAGTGCACGAATGATTGGATTCTGCTGCCACAGGCAAAGAGCCAGGACTGAAAGATGCTGCTGTACCTCTTCTGCACACAGAAAGCTTTGCAACGGTGCCACCTGTATTGCTCTCACTCCTTGCTTTCCCACCTCAAAGTGCATTTGAATACATCCTTGATGCCAGCTCCCGGCCGTCCGGCTGCCCAGTTTTCAGGACACGAATGATTGGACTCTGCTCCCACAGGCGAAGAGCCAGGACTGAAAGATGCTGCTGGATCTCTTCTACACATGGTAAGGTTCGCAACGGTGCCACCTGGATTGCTCTCCATCCTTGCTTTCCCACCTCAAAGTGCATTTGAATATATCCTTGATGCCAGCTTCAGGCCGGCTGGCTGCCCAGTTTTCAGTGCACGAGTGATTGGACTCTGCTCCCACAGGCAAAGAGCCAGGACTGAATGATGCTGCTGGACCTCTTCTGCACATGGTAAGCTTCGCAACTGTGCCACCTGTATTGCTCTCACTCCTTGCTTTCCCACCTCAAATTGCATTTGAATACATCCTTGATGCCTGCTCCCGGGGGTCCGGCTGCCCAGTTTTCAGGGCACGAATGATTGTACTCTGCTCCCACAGGCGAAGAGGCAGGACTGAAAGATGCTGCTGGACCTCTTCTGCATATGGTAAGCTTCGCAACGGTGCCACCTGTATTGCTCTCACTCCTTGCTTTCCCACCTCAAAGTGCATTTGAATACATCCTTGATGCCTGCTCCCGGCCGTCCGGCTGTCCAGTTTCCAGTGCACGAATGATTGGACCCTGCTCCCTCAGGCGAAGAGCCAGGACTGAAAGATGCTGCTGGAGCTCTTCTGCACATGGTAAGCTTCGCAACGGTGCCACCTGTATTGCTCTCACTCCTTGCTTTCCCACCTCAAAGTGCATTTGAATACATCCTTGATGCCTGCTCCCGGCCGTCCGGCTGCCCATTTTCCAGGGCACGAATGATTGGACCCTGCTCCCTCAGGCAAAGAGCCAGGACTGAAAGATGCTGCTGGACCTCTTCTGCATATGGTAAGCTTCGCAACGGTGCCACCTGTTTTGCCCTCACTCGTTGCTTTCCCACCTCAAAGTGCATTTGAACATATCCTTGGTGCCAGCTTCAGGCCGGCTGGCTGCCCAGTTTTCAGTGCACGAATGATTGGACTCTGCTCCCACAGGCGAAGAGCCGGGACTGAAAGATGCTGCTGGACCTCTTCTGCACATGGTAAGCTTCGCAACGGTGCCACCTGTATTGCTCTCACTCCTTGCTTTCCCACCTCAAAGTGCATTTCAACACATCGTTGATGCCTGCTCCCGGCCGTCCGGCTGCCCATTTTCCAGTGCACGAATGATTGGACTCTGCTCCCACAGGCAAAGAGCCAGGACTGAAAGATGCTGCTGGACCTCTTCTGCACATGGCAAGCTTCGCAACGGTGCCAGCTGCATTGGTCTCACTCCTTGCTTTCCTACCTCAAAGTGCATTTGAATACATCCTTGATGCCTGCTCCCGGCCGTCCGGCTGCCCAGTTTCCAGTGCACGAATGATTGGACCCTGCTCCCACAGGCGAAGAGCCAGGACTGAAAGATGCTGCTGGACCTCATCTGCACATGGTAATCTTCGCAACGGTGCCACCTGCATTGCTCTCACTCCTTGCTTTCCCACCTCAAAGTGCATTTCAACACATCGTTGATGCCTGCTCCCGGCCGTCCGGCTGCCCATTTTCCAGTGCACGAATGATTGGACTCTGCTCCCACAGGCAAAGAGCCAGGACTGAAAGATGCTGCTGGACCTCTTCTGCACATGGTAAGCTTCGCAACGGTGCCACCTGCATTGGTCTCACTCCTTGCTTTCCCACCTCAAAGTGCATTTGAATACATCCTTGATGCCTGCTCCCGGCCGTCCGGCTGCCCAGTTTCCAGTGCACGAATGATTGGACTCTGCTGCCACAGGCAAAGAGCCAGGACTGAAAGATGCTGCTGGACCTCTTCTGCACACAGAAAGCTTTGCAACGGTGCCACCTGTATTGCTCTCACTCCTTGCTTTCCCACCTCAAAGTGCATTTGAATACATCCTTGATGCCTGCTCCCGGCCGTCCGGCTGCCCAGTTTCCAGTGCACGAATGATTGGACCCAGCTCCCACAGGCGAAGAGCCAGGACTGAAAGATGGAGCTGGATCTCTTCTGCACACGGTAAGGTTCGCAACGGTGCCACCTACATTGCTCTCGCTCCTTGCTTTCCCACCTCAAAGTGCATTTGAATACATCCTTGATGCCAGCTCCCGGCCGTCCGGCTGCCCAGTTTTCAGGGCGCGAATGATTGGACTCTGCTCCCACAGGCGAAGAGCCAGGACTGAAAGATGCTGCTGGATCTCTTCTGCACATGGTAAGCTTCGCAACGGTGTCACCTGCATTGGTCTCACTCCTTGCTTTCCCACCTCAAAGTGCATTTGAATACATCCTTGATGCCTGCTCCCGGCCGTCCGGCTGCCCATTTTCCAGGGCACGAATGATTGGACCCTGCTCCCTCAGGCAAAGAGCCAGGACTGAAAGATGCTGCTGGACCTCTTCTGCATATGGTAAGCTTCGCAACGGTGCCACCTGTTTTGCCCTCACTCGTTGCTTTCCCACCTCAAAGTGCATTTGAACATATCCTTGGTGCCAGCTTCAGGCCGGCTGGCTGCCCAGTTTTCAGTGCACGAATGATTGGACTCTGCTCCCACAGGCGAAGAGCCGGGACTGAAAGATGCTGCTGGACCTCTTCTGCACATGGTAAGCTTCGCAACGGTGCCACCTGTATTGCTCTCACTCCTTGCTTTCCCACCTCAAAGTGCATTTCAACACATCGTTGATGCCTGCTCCCGGCCGTCCGGCTGCCCATTTTCCAGTGCACGAATGATTGGACTCTGCTCCCACAGGCAAAGAGCCAGGACTGAAAGATGCTGCTGGACCTCTTCTGCACATGGCAAGCTTCGCAACGGTGCCAGCTGCATTGGTCTCACTCCTTGCTTTCCCACCTCAAAGTGCATTTGAATACATCCTTGATGCCTGCTCCCGGCCGTCCAGCTGCCCAGTTTCCAGTGCACGAATGATTGGAATCTGCTCCCACAGGCGAAGAGCCAGGACTGAAAGATGCTGCTGGACCTCTTCTGCACATGGTAATCTTCGCAACGGTGCCACCTGCATTGCTCTCACTCCTTGCTTTCCCACCTCAAAGTGCATTTCAACACATCGTTGATGCCTGCTCCCGGCCGTCCGGCTGCCCATTTTCCAGTGCACGAATGATTGGACTCTGCTCCCACAGGCAAAGAGCCAGGACTGAAAGATGCTGCTGGACCTCTTCTGCACATGGTAAGCTTCGCAACGGTGCAACCTGCATTGCTCTCACTCCTTGCTTTCCCACCTCAAAGTGCATTTGAATACATCCTTGATGCCTGCTCCCGGCCGTCCGGCTGCCCAGTTTCCAGTGCACGAATGATTGGACTCTGCTGCCACAGGCAAAGAGCCAGGACTGAAAGATGCTGCTGGACCTCTTCTACACACAGAAAGCTTTGCAACGGTGCCACCTGTATTGCTCTCACTCCTTGCTTTCCCACCTCAAAGTGCATTTGAATACATCCTTGATGCCAGCTCCCGGCCGTCCGGCTGCCCAGTTTTCAGGGCGCGAATGATTGGACTCTGCTCCCACAGGCGAAGAGCCAGGACTGAAAGATGCTGCTGGATCTCTTCTGCACATGGTAAGCTTCGCAACGGTGCCACCTGCATTGATCTCACTCCTTGCTTTCCCACCTCAAAGTGCATTTGAATACATCCTTGATGCCTGCTCCCGGCCGTCCGGCTGCCCATTTTCCAGTGCACGAATGATTGGACCCTGCACCCACAGGCAAAGAGCCAGGACTGAAAGATGCTGCTGGACCTCTTCTGCATATGGTAAGCTTCGCAACGGTGCCACCTGTATTGCCCTCACTCCTTGCTTTCCCACCTCAAAGTGCATTTGAACATATCCTTGGTGCCAGCTTCAGGCCGGCTGGCTGCCCAGTTTTCAGTGCACGAATGATTGGACTCTGCTCCCACAGGCGAAGAGCCGGGACTGAAAGATGCTGCTGGACCTCTTCTGCACATGGTAAGCTTCGCAACGGTGCCACCTGTATTGCTCTCACTCCTTGCTTTCCCACCTCAAAGTGCATTTCAACACATCGTTGATGCCTGCTCCCGGCCGTCCGGCTGCCCATTTTCCAGTGCACGAATGATTGGACTCTGCTGCCACAGGCAAAGATCCGGGACTGAAAGATGCTGCTGGACCTCTTCTGCACATGGTAAGCTTCGCAACGGTGCCACCTGCATTGGTCTCACTCCTTGCTTTCCCACCTCAAAGTGCATTTGAATACATCCTTGATGCCTGCTCCCGGCCGTCCGGCTGCCCAGTTTCCAGTGCACGAATGATTGGACCCTGCTCCCACAGGCGAAGAGCCAGGACTGAAAGATGCTGCTGGACCTCTTCTGCACATGGTAAGATTCGCAACGGTGCCACCTGTATTGCTCTCACTCCTTGCTTTCCCACCTCAAAGTGCATTTGAATACATCCTTGATGCCTGCTCCCGGCCGTCCGGCTGCCCAGTTTCCAGTGCACGAATGACTGGACTCTGATCCCACAGGCGAAGAGCCAGGACTGAAAGATGCTGCTGGACCTCTTCTGCACATGGTAAGCTTCGCAACGGTGCCACCTCTATTGCCCTCACTCCTTGCTTTCCCACCTCAAAGTGCATTTGAACATATCCTTGGTGCCAGCTTCAGGCCGGCTGGCTGCCCAGTTTTCAGTGCACGAATGATTGGACTCTGCTCCCACAGGCGAAGAGCCGGGACTGAAAGATGCTGCTGGACCTCTTCTGCACATGGTAAGCTTCGCAACGGTGCCACCTGTATTGCTGTCACTCCTTCCTTTCCCACCTCAAAGTGCATTTCAACACATCGTTGATGCCTGCTCCCGGCCGTCCGGCTGCCCATTTTCCAGTGCACGAATGATTGGACTCTGCTGCCACAGGCAAAGAGCCAGGACTGAAAGATGCTGCTGGACCTCTTCTGCACATGGTAAGCTTCGCAACGGTGCCACCTGCATTGGTCTCACTCCTTGCTTTCCCACCTCAAAGTGCATTTGAATACATCCTTGATGCCTGCTCCCGGCCGTCCGGCTGCCCAGTTTCCAGTGCACGAATGATTGGACTCTGCTGCCACAGGCGACGAGCCAGGACTGAAAGATGCTGCTGGACCTCTTCTGCACATGGTAAGATTCGCAACGGTGCCACCTGTATTGCTCTCACTCCTTGCTTTCCCACCTCAAAGTGCATTTGAATACATCCTTGATGCCTGCTCCCGGCTGTCCGGCTGCCCAGTTTCCAGTGCACGAATGACTGGACTCTGATCCCACAGGCGAAGAGCCAGGACTGAAAGATGCTGCTGGACCTCTTCTGCACATGGTAAGCTTCGCAACGGTGCCACCTGTATTGCCCTCACTCCTTGCTTTCCCACCTCAAAGTGCATTTGAACATATCCTTGGTGCCAGCTTCAGGCCGGCTGGCTGCCCAGTTTTCAGGGCACGAATGATTGGACTCTGCTCCCACAGGCGAAGAGCCAGGACTGAAAGATGCTGCTGGACCTCTTCTGCACATGGTAAGCTTCGCAACGGTGCCACCTGTATTGCTCTCACTCCTTGCTTTCCCACCTCAAAGTGCATTTCAACACATCGTTGATGCCAGCTCCCGGCCGTCCGGCTGCCCATTTTCCAGTGCACGAATGATTGGACTCTGCTCCCACAGGCAAAGAGCCAGCACTGAAAGATGCTGCTGGACCTCTTCTGCACATGGTAAGCTTCGAAACGGTGCCACCTGCATTGGTCTCACTCCTTGCTTTCCCACCTCAAAGTGCATTTGAATACATCCTTGATGCCTGCTCCAGGCTGGCCGGCTCCCCAGTTTTCAGTGCACGAATGATTGTACTCTGCTCCCACAGGCGAAGAGCCAGGACTGAAAGATGCTGCTGGACCTCTTCTGCATATGGTAAGCTTCGCAACGGTGCCACCTGTATTGCTCTCACTCCTTGCTTTCCCATATCAAAGTGCATTTGAATACATCCTTGATGCCTGCTCCTGGCCTTCCGGCTGCCCAGTTTCCAGTGCACGAATGATGGGACCCTGCTCCCACAGGCGAAGAGCCAGGACTGAAAGATGCTGCTGGACCTCTTCTGCACATGGTAAGCTTCGCAACGGTGCCACCTGCATTGCTCTCACTCCTTGCTTTCCCACCTCAAAGTGCATTTGAATACATCCTTGATGCCTGCTCCAGGCTGGCCGGCTGCCCAGTTTTCAGTGCACGAATGATTGGACTCTGCTCCCACAGGCAAAGAGCCAGGACTGAAAGATGCTGCTGGACCTCTTCTGCACATGGTAAACTTCGCAACTGTGCCACCTGTATTGCTCTCACTCCTTGCTTTCCCATCTCAAAGTGCATTTGAATACATCCTTGATGCCTGCTCCCGGCCGTCCGGCTGCCCAGTTTCCAGTGCACGAATGATGGGACCCTGCTCCCACAGGCGAAGAGCCAGGACTGAAAGATGCTGCTGGACCTCTTCTGCACATGGTAAGCTTCGCAACGGTGCCACCGGTATTGCTCTCACTCCTTGCTTTCCCACCTCAAATTGCATTTGAATACATCCTTGATGCCTGCTCCAGGCCGTCCGGCTGCCCAGTTTTCAGTGCACGAATGATTGGACTCTGCTCCCACAGGCGAAGAGCCAGGACTTAAAGATGCTGCTGGACCTCTTCTGCATATGGTAAGCTTCGCAACGGTGCCACCTGTATTGCTCTCACTCCTTGCTTTCCCACCTCAAAGTGCATTTGAATACATCCTTGATGCCTGCTCCCGGCCGTCCGGCTGCCCAGTTTCCAGTGCACGAATGATTGGACCCAGCTCCCACAGGCGAAGAGCCAGGACTGAAAGATACTGCTGGACCTCTTCTGCACATGGTAAGCTTCGCAACGGTGCCACCTGCATTGCTCTCACTCCTTGCTTTCCCACCTCAAAGTGCATTTGAATACATCCTTGATGCCACCTCCCGGCCGTCCGGCTGCCCAGTTTTCAGTGCACGAATGATGGGACCCTGCTCCCACAGGCGAAGAGCCAGGACTGAAAGATGCTGCTGGACCTCTTCTGCACATGGTAAGCTTCGCAACGGTGCCACCTGTATTGCTCTCACTCCTTGCTTTCCCACCACAATGTGCATTTGAATATATCCTTGATGCCAGCGTCAGGCCGGCTGGCTGCCCAGTTTCCAGTGCACGAATGATTGGACTCTGCTCCCGCAGGCAAAGAGCCAGGACTGAAAGATGCTGCTGGACCTCTTCTGCACATGGTAAGCTTCGCAATGGTGCCACCTGTATTGCTCTCACTCCTTGCTTTCCCACCACAAAGTGCATTTGAATATATCCTTTATGCCAGCTTCAGGCCGGCTGGCTGCCCAGTTTCCAGTGCACGAATGATTGGACTCTGCTCCCACAGGCAAAGAGCCAGGACTGAAAGATGCTGCTGGACCTCTTCTGCACATGGTAAGCTTCGCAACGGTGCCACTTGTATTGCTCTCACTCCTTGCTTTCCCACCTCAAAGTGCATTTCAACACATCCTTGATACCTGCTCCCGGCCGTCCGGCTGCCCATTTTCCAGTGCACGAATGATTGGACTCTGCTGCCACAGGCAAAGAGCCAGGACTGAAAGATGCTGCTGGACCTCTTCTGCACATGGTAAGCTTCGCAACGGTGCCACCTGCATTGCTCTCACTCCTTGCTTTCCAACTCAAAGTGCATTTGAATACATCCTTGATACCTGCTCCCGGCCGTCCGGCTGCCCAGTTTCCAGTGCACGAATGATTGGACCCTGCTGCCACAGGCAAAGAGCCGGGACTAAAAGATGCTGCTGGACCTCTTCTGCACATGGTAAGCTTCGCAACGGTGCCACCTGTATTGGTCTCACTCCTTGCTTTCCCACCTCAAAGTGCATTTGAATACATCCTTGATGCCTGCTCCCGGCCGTCCGGCTGCCCAGTTTCCAGTGCACGAATGATTGGACCCTGCTCCCACAGGCGAAGAGCCAGGACTGAAAGATGCTGCTGGACCTCTTCTGCACATGGTAAGCTTCGCAACGGTGCCACCTGTATTGCTCTCGCTCCTTGCTTTCCCACCTCAAAGTGCATTTGAATACATCCTTGATGCCTGCTCCCGGCCGTCCGGCTGCCCAGTTTCCAGTGCACGAATGATTGGACTCTGCTGCCACAGGCAAAGAGCCAGGACTGAAAGATGCTGCTGGACCTCTTCTGCACACAGAAAGCTTTGCAACGGTGCCACCTGTATTGCTCTCACTCCTTGCTTTCCCACCTCAAAGTGCATTTGAATACATCCTTGATGCCTGCTCCCGGCCGTCCGGCTGCCCAGTTTCCAGTGCACGAATGATTGGACCCTGCTCCCACAGGCAAAGAGCCGGGACTGAAAGACGCTGCTGGACCTCTTCTACATATGGTAAGCTTCGCAACGGTGCCACCTGCATTGCTATCACTCCTTGCTTTCCCACCTCAAAGTGCATTTGAATACATCCTTGATGCCTGCTCCCGGCCGTCCGCCTGCCCAGTTTCCAGTGCACGAATGATTGGACCCAGCTCCCACAGGCAAAGAGGCGGGACTAAAAGATGCTGCTGGACCTCTTCTGCATATGGTAAGCTTCGCAACGGTGCCACCTGTATTGCCCTCACTCCTTGCTTTCCCACCACAAAGTGCATTTGAATGTATCCTTGATGCCAGCTTCAGGCCGGCTGGCTGCCCAGTTTTCAGTGCACGAATGATGGGACCCTGCTCCCACAGGCGAAGAGCCAGGACTGAAAGATGCTGCTGGACCTCTTCTGCACATGGTAAGCTTCGCAACGGTGCCACCTGTATTGCTCTCACTCCTTGCTTTCCCACCACAATGTGCATTTGAATATATCCTTGATGCCAGCGTCAGGCCGGCTGGCTGCCCAGTTTCCAGTGCACGAATGATTGGACTCTGCTCCCCCAGGCAAAGAGCCAGGACTGAAAGATGCTGCTGGACCTCTTCTGCACATGGTAAGCTTCGCAATGGTGCCACCTGTATTGCTCTCACTCCTTGCTTTCCCACCACAAAGTGCATTTGAATATATCCTTTATGCCAGCTTCAGGCCGGCTGGCTGCCCAGTTTCCAGTGCACGAATGATTGGACTCTGCTCCCACAGGCAAAGAGCCAGGACTGAAAGATGCTGCTGGACCTCTTCTGCACATGGTAAGCTTCGCAACGATGCCACTTGTATTGCTCTCACTCCTTGCTTTCCCACCTCAAAGTGCATTTCAACACATCCTTGATACCTGCTCCCGGCCGTCCGGCTGCCCATTTTCCAGTGCACGAATGATTGGACTCTGCTCCCACAGGCAAAGAGCCAGGACTGAAAGATGCTGCTGGACCTCTTCTGCACATGGTAAGCTTCGCAACGGTGCCACCTGCATTGCTCTCACTCCTTGCTTTCCACCTCAAAGTGCATTTGAATACATCCTTGATACCTGCTCCCGGCCGTCCGGCTGCCCAGTTTCCAGTGCACGAATGATTGGACCCTGCTGCCACAGGCAAAGAGCCGGGACTAAAAGATGCTGCTGGACCTCTTCTGCACATGGTAAGCTTCGCAACGGTGCCACCTGTATTGCTCTCACTCCTTGCTTTCCCACCTCAAAGTGCATTTGAATACATCCTTGATGCCTGCTCCCGGCCGTCCGGCTGCCCAGTTTCCAGTGCACGAATGATTGGACCCTGCTCCCACAGGCGAAGAGCCAGGACTGAAAGATGCTGCTGGACCTCTTCTGCACATGGTAAGCTTCGCAACGGTGCCACCTGTATTGCTCTCACTCCTTGCTTTCCCACCTCAAAGTGCATTTCAACACATCGTTGATGCCTGCTCCCGGCCGTCCGGCTGCCCAGTTTCCAGTGCACGAATGATTGGACTCTGCTCCCACAGGCAAAGAGCCAGGACTGAAAGATGTTGCTGGATCTCTTCTGCACATGGTAAGCTTCGCAACGGTGCCACCTGCATTGGTCTCACTCCTTGCTTTCCCACCTCAAAGTGCATTTGAATACATCCTTGATGCCTGCTCCAGGCTGGCCGGCTCCCCATTTTCCAGTGCACGAATGATTGGTCTCTGCTCCCACAGGCGAAGAGCCAGGACTGAAAGATGCTGCTGGACCTCTTCTGCATATGGTAAGCTTCGCAACGGTGCCACCTGTATTGCTCTCACTCCTTGCTTTCCCACCTCAAAGTGCATTTCAACACATCGTTGATGCCTGCTCCCGGCCGTCCGGCTGCCCATTTTCCAGTGCACGAATGATTGGACTCTGCTGCCACAGGCAAAGAGCCAGGACTGAAAGATGCTGCTGGACCTCTTCTGCACATGGTAAGCTTCGCAACGGTGCCACCTGCATTGGTCTCACTCCTTGCTTTCCCACCTCAAAGTGCATTTGAATACATCCTTGATGCCTGCTCCCGGCCGTCCGGCTGCCCATTTTCCAGTGCACGAATGATTGGACCCTGCTCCCACAGGCGAAGAGCCAGGACTGAAAGATGCTGCTGGACCTCTTCTGCACATGGTAAGCTTCGCAACGGTGCCACCTGTATTGCTCTCACTCCTTGCTTTCCCACCTCAAAGTGCATTTGAATACATCCTTGATGCCTGCTCCCGGCCGTCCGGCTGCCAAGTTTCCAGTGCACGAATGACTGGACTCTGATCCCACAGGCGAGGAGCCAGGACTGAAAGATGCTGCTGGACCTCTTCTGCACATGGTAATCTTCGCAACGGTGCCACTTGTATTGCTCTCACTCCTTGCTTTCCCACCTCAAAGTGCATTTCAACACATCGTTGATGCCTGCCCCCGGCCGTCCGGCTGCCCATTTTCCAGTGCACGAATGATTAGACTCTGCTCCCACAGGCAAAGAGCCAGGACTGAAAGATGCTGCTGGACCTCTTCTGCACATGGTAAGCTTCGCAACGGTGCCACCTGCATTGCTCTCACTCCTTGCTTTCCCACCTCAAAGTGCATTTGAATACATCCTTGATGCCTGCTCCAGGCTGGCCGGCTCCCCAGTTTTCAGTGCACGAATGATTGGACTCTGCTCCCACAGGCAAAGAGCCAGGACTGAAAGATGCTGCTGGACCTCTTCTGCACATGGTAAACTTCGCAACGGTGCCACCTGTATTGCTCTCACTCCTTGCTTTCCCATCTCAAAGTGCATTTGAATACATCCTTGATGCCTGCTCCCGGCCGTCCGGCTGCCCAGTTTCCAGTGCACGAATGATGGGACCCTGCTCCCACAGGCGAAGAGCCAGGACTGAAAGATGCTGCTGGACCTCTTCTGCACATGGCAAGCTTCGCAACGGTGCCACCGGTATTGCTCTCACTCCTTGCTTTCCCACCTCAAATTGCATTTGAATACATCCTTGATGCCTGCTCCAGGCCGTCCGGCTGCCCAGTTTTCAGTGCACGAATGATTGGACTCTGCTCCCACAGGCAAAGAGCCAGGACTTAAAGATGCTGCTGGACCTCTTCTGCATATGGTAAGCTTCGCAACGGTGCCACCTGTATTGCTCTCACTCCTTGCTTTCCCACCTCAAAGTGCATTTGAATACATCCTTGATGCCTGCTCCCGGCCGTCCGGCTGCCCATTTTCCAGTGCACGAATGATTGGACTCTGCTGCCACAGGCAAAGAGCCAGGACTGAAAGATGCTGCTGGACCTCTTCTGCACACAGAAAGCTTTGCAACGGTGCCACCTGTATTGCTCTCACTCCTTGCTTTCCCACCTCAAAGTGCATTTGAATACATCCTTGATGCCTGCTCCCGGCCATCCGGCTGCCCAGTTTCCAGTGCACGAATGATTGGGCCCAGCTCCCACAGGCGAAGAGCCAGGACTGAAAGATACTGCTGGACCTCTTCTGCACATGGTAAGCTTCGCAACGGTGCCACCTGCATTGCTCTCACTCCTTGCTTTCCCACCTCAAAGTGCATTTGAATACATCCTTGATGCCACCTCCCGGCCGTCCGGCTGCCCAGTTTTCAGGGCACGAATGATTGGACCCTGCTCCCACAGGCGAAGAGCCAGGACTGAAAGATGCTGCTGGACCTCTTCTGCACATGGTAAGCTTCGCAACGGTGCCACCTGTATTGCTCTCACTGCTTGCTTTCCCACCACAATGTGCATTTGAATATATCCTTGATGCCAGCGTCAGGCCGTCTGGCTGCCCAGTTTCCAGTGCACGAATGATTGGACTCTGCTCCCCCAGGCAAAGAGCCAGGACTGAAAGATGCTGCTGGACCTCTTCTGCACATGGTAAGCTTCGCAATGTTGCCACCTGTATTGCTCTCACTCCTTGCTTTCCCACCACAAAGTGCATTTGAATATATCCTTGATGCCAGCTTCAGGCTGGCTGGCTGCCCAGTTTCCAGTGCACGAATGATTGGACTCTGCTCCCACAGGCAAAGAGCCAGGACTGAAAGATGCTGCTGGACCTCTTCTGCACATGGTAAGCTTCGCAACGGTGCCACCTGCATTGCTCTCACTCCTTGCTTTCCACCTCAAAGTGCATTTGAATACATCCTTGATACCTGCTCCCGGCCGTCCGGCTGCCCAGTTTCCAGTGCACGAATGATTGGACCCTGCTGCCACAGGCAAAGAGCCGGGACTAAAAGATGCTGCTGGACCTCTTCTGCACATGGTAAGCTTCGCAACGGTGCCACCTGTATTGCTCTCACTCCTTGCTTTCCCACCTCAAAGTGCATTTGAATATATCCTTGATGCCAGCGTCAGGCCGGCTGGCTGCCCAGTTTCCAGTGCACGAATGATTGGACTCTGCTCCCCCAGGCAAAGAGCCAGGACTGAAAGATGCTGCTGGACCTCTTCTGCACATGGTAAGCTTCGCAATGGTGCCACCTGTATTGCTCTCACTCCTTGCTTTTCCACCTCAAAGTGCATTTGAATACATCCTTGATGCCTGCTCCCGGCCGTCCGGCTGCCCAGTTTCCAGTGCACGAATGATTGGACTCTGCTCCCCCAGGCAAAGAGCCAGGACCGAAAGATGCTGCTGGACCTCTTCTGCACATGGTAAGCTTCGCAACGGTGCCACATGTATTGCTCTCACTCCTTGCTTTCCCACCTCAAAGTGCATTTCAACACATCGTTGATGCCTGCTCCCGGCCGTCCGGCTGCCCATTTTCCAGTGCACGAATGATTGGACTCTGCTCCCACAGGCAAAGAGCCAGGACTGAAAGATGCTGCTGGACCTCTTCTGCACATGGTAAACTTCGCAACGGTGCCACCTGTATTGCTCTCACTCCTTGCTTTCCCATCTCAAAGTGCATTTGAATACATCCTTGATGCCTGCTCCCGGCCGTCCGGCTGCCCAGTTTCCAGTGCACGAATGATGGGAGCCTGCTCCCACAGGCGAAGAGCCAGGACTGAAAGATGCTGCTGGACCTCTTCTGCACATGGTAAGCTTCGCAACGGTGCCACCGGTATTGCTCTCACTCCTTGCTTTCCCGCCTCAAATTGCATTTGAATACATCCTTGATGCCTGCTCCAGGCCGTCCGGCTGCCCAGTTTTCAGTGCACGAATGATTGGACTCTGCTCCCACAGGCGAAGAGCCAGGACTTAAAGATGCTGCTGGACCTCTTCTGCATATGGTAAGCTTCGCAACGGTGCCACCTGTATTGCTCTCACTCCTTGCTTTCCCACCTCAAAGTGCATTTGAATACATCCTTGATGCCTGCTCCCGGCCGTCCGGCTGCCCAGTTTCCAGTGCACGAATGATTGGACTCTGCTGCCACAGGCAAAGAGCCAGGACTGAAAGATGCTGCTGGACCTCTTCTGCACACAGAAAGCTTTGCAACGGTGCCACCTGTATTGCTCTCACTCCTTGCTTTCCCACCTGAAAGTGCATTTGAATACATCCTTGATGCCTGCTCCCGGCCGTCCGGCTGCCCAGTTTCCAGTGCACGAATGATTGGACCCAGCTCCCACAGGCGAAGAGCCAGGACTGAAAGATACTGCTGGACCTCTTCTGCACATGGTAAGCTTCGCAACGGTGCCACCTGTATTGCTCTCACTCCTTGCTTTCCCACCTCAAAGTGCATTTGAATACATCCTTGATGCCACCTCCCGGCCGTCCGTCTGCCCAGTTTTCAGGGCACGAATGATTGGACCCTGCTCCCACAGGCGAAGAGCCAGGACTGAAAGATGCTGCTGGACCTCTTCTGCACATGGTAAGCTTCGCAACGGTGCCACCTGTATTGCTCTCACTCCTTGCTTTCCCACCACAATGTGCATTTGAATATATCCTTAATGCCAGCGTCAGGCCGGCTGGCTGCCCAGTTTCCAGTGCACGAATGATTGGACTCTGCTCCCCCAGGCAAAGAGCCAGGACTGAAAGATGCTGCTGGACCTCTTCTGCACATGGTAAGCTTCGCAATGGTGCCACCTGTATTGCTCTCACTCCTTGCTTTCCCACCACAAAGTGCATTTGAATATATCCTTGATGCCAGCTTCAGGCCAGCTGGCTGCCCAGTTTCCAGTGCACGAATGATTGGACTCTGCTCCCACAGGCAAAGAGCCAGGACTGAAAGATGCTGCTGGACCTCTTCTGCACATGGTAAGCTTCGCAACGGTGCCACTTGTATTGCTCTCACTCCTTGCTTTCCCACCTCAAAGTGCATTTCAACACATCCATGATACCTGCTCCCGGCCGTCCGGCTGCCCATTTTCCAGTGCACGAATGATTGGACTCTGCTCCCACAGGCAAAGAGCCAGGACTGAAAGATGCTGCTGGACCTCTTCTGCACATGGTAAGCTTCGCAACAGTGCCACCTGCATTGTTCTCACTCCTTGCTTTCCACCTCGAAGTGCATTTGAATACATCCTTGATACCTGCTCCCGGCCGTCCGGCTGCCCAGTTTCCAGTGCACGAATGATTGGACCCTGTTGCCACAGGCAAAGAGCCGGGACTAAAAGATGCTGCTGGACCTCTTCTGCACATGGTAAGCTTCGCAACGGTGCCACCTGTATTGCTCTCACTCCTTGCTTTCCCACCTCAAAGTGCATTTGAATATATCCTTGATGCCAGCGTCAGGCCGGCTGGCTGCCCAGTTTCCAGTGCACGAATGATTGGACTCTGCTCCCCCAGGCAAAGAGCCAGGACTGAAAGATGCTGCTGGACCTCTTCTGCACATGGTAAGCTTCGCAATGGTGCCACCTGTATTGCTCTCACTCCTTGCTTTCCCACCTCAAAGTGCATTTGAATACATCCTTGATGCCTGCTCCCGGCCGTCCGGCTGCCCAGTTTCCAGTGCACGAATGATTGGACTCTGCTCCCCCAGGCAAAGAGCCAGGACCGAAAGATGCTGCTGGACCTCTTCTGCATATGGTAAGCTTCGCAACGGTGCCACATGTATTGCTCTCACTCCTTGCTTTCCCACCTCAAAGTGCATTTCAACACATCGTTGATGCCTGCTCCCGGCCGTCCGGCTGCCCATTTTCCAGTGCACGAATGATGGGACCCTGCTCCCACAGGCGAGGAGCCAGGACTGAAAGATGCTGCTGGACCTCTTCTGCACACAGAAAGCTTTGCAACGGTGCCACCTGTATTGCTCTCACTCCTTGCTTTCCCACCTCAAAGTGCATTTGAATACATCCTTGATGCCTGCTCCCGGCCGTCCGGCTGCCCAGTTTCCAGTGCACGAATGATTGGACCCAGCTCCCACAGGCGAAGAGCCAGGACTGAAAGATGCTGCTGGACTTCTTCTGCGCATGGTAAGCTTCGAAACGGTGCCACTTGTATTGCTCTCACTCCTTGCTTTCCCACCTCAAAGTGCATTTCAACACATCCTTGATGCCTGCTCTCGGCCGTCCGGCTGCCCATTTTCCAGTGCACGAATGATTGGACTCTGTTCCCACAGGCAAAGAGCCAGGACTGAAAGATACTGCTGGACCTCTTCTGCACATGGTAAGCTTCGCAACGGTGCCACCTGCATTGGTCTCACTCCTTGCTTTCCCACCTCAAAGTGCATTTGAATACATCCTTGATGCCTGCTCCCGGCCGTCCGGCTGCCCAGTTTCCAGCCCGCGAATGATTGGACCCTGCTCCCACAGGCAAAGAGCCGGGACTAAAAGATGCTGCTGGACCTCTTCTGCATATGGTAAGCTTCGCAACGGTGCCACCTGTATTGCCCTCACTCCTTGCTTTCCCACCACAAAGTGCATTTGAATATATCCTTGATGCCATCTTCAGGCCGGATGGCTGCCCAGTTTTCAGTGCACGAATGATGGGACCCTGCTCCCACAGGCGAAGAGCCAGGACTGAAAGATGCTGCTGGACCTCTTCTGCACATGGTAAGCTTCGCAACGGTGTCACCTGTATTGCTCTCGCTCCTTGCTTTCCCACCTCAAAGTGCATTTGAATACATCCTTGATGCCTGCTCCAGGCCGTCCGGCTGCCCAGTTTTCAGTGCACGAATGATTGGACTCTGCTGCCACAGGCAAAGAGCCGGGAATGAAAGATGCTGCTGGACCTCTTCTGCGCATGGTAAGCTTCGCAACGGTGCCACCTGTATTGCTCTCACTCCTTGCTTTCCCTCCTCAAAGTGCATTTGAATATATCCTTGATGCCAGCTTCAGGCCAGCTGGCTGCCCAGTTTTCAGTGCAAGAGTGATTGGACTCTGCTCACACAGGCAAAGAGCCAGGACTGAAAGATGCTGCTGGACCTCTTCTGCACATGGTAAGCTTCGCAACGGTGCCACATGTATTGCTCTCACTCCTTGCTTTCCCACCTCAAAGTGCATTTCAACACATCGTTGATGCCTACTACCGGCCGTCCGGCTGCCCATTTTCCAGTGCACGAATGATGGGACCCTGCTCCCACAGGCGAAGAGCCAGGACTGAAAGATGCTGCTGGACCTCTTCTGCACACAGAAAGCTTTGCAACGGTGCCACCTGTATTGCTCTCACTCCTTGCTTTCCCACCTCAAAGTGCATTTGAATACATCCTTGATGCCTGCTCCCGGCCGTCCGGCTGCCCAGTTTCCAGTGCACGAATGATTGGACCCAGCTCCCACAGGCGAAGAGCCAGGACTGAAAGATACTGCTGGACCTCTTCTGCACATGGTAAGCTTCGCAACGGTGCCACCTGCATTGCTATCACTCCTTGCTTTCCCACCTCAAAGTGCATTTGAATACATCCTTGATGCCAGCTCCCGGCCGTCCGGCTGCCCAGTTTTCAGGGCACGAATGATTGGACTCTGCTCCCACAGGCGAAGATCTAGGACTGAAAGATGCTGCTGGATCTCTTCTGCACATGGTAAGCTTCGCAACGGTGCCACCTGCATTGGTCTCACTCATTGCTTTCCCACCTCAAAGTGCATTTGAATACATCCTTGATGCCTGCTCCCGGCCGTCCGGCTGCCAGGTTTCCAGTGCACGAATGATTGGACTCTGCTGCCACAGGCAAAGAGCCAGGACTGAAAGATGCTGCTGGACCTCTTCTGCACACAGAAAGCTTTGCAACGGTGCCACCTGTATTGCTCTCACTCCTTGCTTTCCCACCTCAAAGTGCATTTGAATATATCCTTGATGCCAGTTTCAGGCCAGCTGGCTGCCCAGTTTTCAGTGCAAGAGTGATTGGACTCTGCTCCCACAGGCAAAGAGCCAGGACTGAAAGATGCTGCTGGACCTCTTCTGCACATGGTAAGCTTCGCAACGGTGCCACCTGTATTGCTCTCACTCCTTGCTTTCCCACCTCAAAGTGCATTTGAATACATCCTTGATGCCTGCTCCTGGCCGTCCGGCTGCCCAGTTTCCAGTGCACGAATGATTGGACTCTGCTGCCACCGGCAAAGAGCCAGGACTGAAAGATGCTGCTGGACCTCTTCTGCACATGGTAAGCTTCGCAATGGTGCCACCTGCATTGCTCTCACTCCTTGATTACCCATCTCAAAGTGCATTTGAATACATCCTTGATGCCTGCTCCCGGCCGTCTGGCTGCCCAGTTTCCAGTGCACGAATGATGGGACCCTGCTCCCACAGGCGAAGAGCCAGGACTGAAAGATGCTGCTGGACCTCTTCTGCACATGGTAAGCTTCGCAACGGTGCCACCGGTATTGCTCTCACTCCTTGCTTTCCCACCTCAAATTGCATTTGAATACATCCTTGATGCCTGCTCCAGGCCGTCCGGCTGCCCAGTTTTCAGTGCACGAATGATTGGACTCTGCTCCCACAGGCGAAGAGCCAGGACTGAAAGTTACTGCTGGACCTCTTCTGCACATGGTAAGCTTCGCAACGGTGCCACCTGCATTGCTCACACTCCTTGCTTTCCCACCTCAAAGTGCATTTCAATACATCCTTGATGCCACCTCCCGGCCGTCCGGCTGCCCATTTTCCAGTGCACGAATGTTTGGACTCTGCTCCCACAGGCAAAGAGCCAGGACTGAAAGATGCTGCTGGATCTCTTCTGCACATGGTAAGCTTCGCAACGGTGCCACCTGCATTGGACTCACTCCTTGCTTTCCCACCTCAGAGTGCATTTGAATACATCCTTGATGCCTGCTCCCGGCCGTCCGGCTGCCCATTTTCCAGTGCACGAATGATTGGAGTCTACTGCCACAGGCAAAGAGCCAGGACTGAAAGATGCTGCTGGACCTCTTCTGCACACAGAAAGCTTTGCAACGGTGCCACCTGTATTGCTCTCACTCCTTGCTTTCCCACCTCAAAGTGCATTTGAATACATCGTTGATGCCTGCTCCCGGCCGTCCGGCTGCCCAGTTTCCAGTGCACGAATGATTGGACTCTGCTCCCACAGGCGAAGAGCCGGGACTGAAAGATGCTGCTGGACCTCTTCTGCACATGGTAAGCTTCGCAACGGTGCCACCTGTATTGCTCTCACTCCTTGCTTTCCCACCTCAAAGTGTATTTCAACACATCGTTGATGCCTGCTCCCGGCCGTCCGGCTGCCCATTTTCCAGTGCACGAATGATGGGACCCTGCTCCCACAGGCGAAGAGCCAGGTCTGAAAGATGCTGCTGGACCTCTTCTGCACATGGTAAGCTTCGCAACGGTGCCACGTGCATTGCACTCACTCCTTGCTTTCCCACCTCAAAGTGCATTTGAATACATCCTTGATGCCAGCTCCCGGCCGTCCGGCTACCCAGTTTTCAGGGCACGAATGATTGGACTCTGCTCCCACAGGCGAAGAGCCAGGACTGAAAGATGCTGCTGGACCTCTTCTGCACACGGTAAGCTTCGCAACGATGCCACCTGCATTGATCTCACTCCTTGCTTTCCCACCTCAAAGTGCATTTGAATACATCCTTGATGCCTGCTCCCGGCCGTCCGCCTGCCCAGTTTCCAGTGCACGAATGATTGGACCCTGCTCCCACAGACGAAGAGCCAGGACTGAAAGATGTTGCTGGACCTCTTCTGCACACAGTAAGCTTCGCAACGGTGCCACCTGTATTGCTCTCACTCCTTGCTTTTCCACCTCAGAGTGCATTTAAATACATCCTTGATGCCTCCTCCAAGCTGGCCGGCTGCCCAGTTTCCAGTGTACGAATGATTGGACCCTGCTCCCACAGGCAAAGAGCCGGGACTAAAAGATGCTGCTGGAACTCTTCTGCACATGGTAAGCTTCGCAACGGTGCCACCGGTATTGCTCTCACTCCTTGCTTTTCCACCTCAGAGTGCATTTAAATACATCCTTGATGCCTCCTCCAAGCTGGCCGGCTGCCCAATTTTCAGTGAACGAATGATTGGACCCTGATGTCACAGGCAAAGAGCCAGGACTGAAAGATGTTGCTGGATCTCTTCTGCACATGGTAAGCTTCGCAACGGTGCCACCTGCATTGCTCTCACTCCTTGCTTTCCCACCTAAAAGTGCATTTGAATACATCCTTGATGCCTGCTCCCGGCCGTCCAGCTGCCCAGTTTCCAGTGCACGAATGATTGGACCCTGCTCCCACAGGCAAAGAGCCGGGACTAAAAGATGCTGCTGGACCTGTTCTGCACATGGTAAGCTTCGCAATGGTGCCACTTGTATTGCTCTCACTCCTTGCTTTCCCACCTCAAAGTGCATTTGAATACATCCTTGATGCCTGCTCCTGGCCGTCCGGCTGCCCAATTTCCAGTGCACGAATGATTGGACCCAGCTCCCACAGGCAAAGAGCCGGGACTAAAAGATGCTGCTGGACCTCTTCTGCATATGGTAAGCTTCGCAACGGTGCCACCTGTATTGCCCTCACTCCTTGCTTTCCCACCACAAAGTGCATTTGAATGTATCCTTGATGCCAGCTTCAGGCCGGCTGGCTGCCCAGTTTTCAGTGCACGAATGATGGGACCCTGCTCCCACAGGCGAAGAGCCAGGACTGAAAGATGCTGCTGGACCTCTTCTGCACATGGTAAGCTCCGCAACGGTGCCACCTGTATTGCTCTCACTCCTTGCTTTCCCACCACAAAGTGCATTTGAATATATCCTTGATGCCAGCGTCAGGCCGGCTGTCGGCCCAGTTTCCAGTGGACGAATGATTGAACTCTGCTCCCACAGGCAAAGAGCCAGGACTGAAAGATGCTGCTGGACCTCTTCTGCACATGGTAAGCTTCGCAATGGTGCCACCTGTATTGCTCTCGCTCCTTGCTTTCCCACCTCAAACTGCATTTGAATACATCCTTGATGCCTGCTCCAGGCCGTCCGGCTGCCCAGTTTTCAGTGCACGAATGATTGGACTCTGCAGCCACAGGCAAAGAGCCGGGACTGAAAGATGCTGCTGGACCTCTTCTGCACATGGTAAGCTTCGCAACGGTGCCACCTGTATTGCTCTCACTCCTTGCTTTCCCACCTCAAAGTGTATTTCAACACATCGTTGATGCCTGCTCCCGGCCGTCCGGCTGCCCATTTTCCAGTGCACGAATGATTGGACTCTGCTCCCACAGGCAAAGAGCCAGGACTGAAAGATGCTGCTGGACCTCTTCTGCACATGGTAATCTCCGCAACGGTGCCACCTGCATTGGTCTCACTATTTGGTTTCCCACCTCAAAGTGCATTTGAATACATCCTTGATGCCTGCTCCAGGCTGGCCGGCTCCCCAGTTTTCAGTGCACGAATGATTGGACTCTGCTCACACAGGCAAAGAGCCAGGACTGAAAGATGCTGCTGGATCTCTTCTACACATGGTAAGCTTCGCAACGGTGCCACCTGCATTGGTCTCACTCCTTGCTTTCCCACCTCAAAGTGCATTTGAATACATCCTTGATGCCAGCTCCCGGCCGTCCAGCTGCCCAGTTTCCAGTGCACGAATGATGGGACCCTGCTCCCATAGGCGAAGAGCCAGGACTGAAAGATGCTGCTGGACCTCTTCTGCACATGGTAAGCTTCGCAACGGTGCCACCTGTATTGCTCTCACTCCTTGCTTTCCCACCTCAAAGTGCATTTGAATACATCCTTGATGCCTGCTCCCGGCCGTCCGGCTGCCCAGTTTCCAGTGCACGAATGATTGGACTCTGCTGCCACAGGCAAAGAGCCAGGACTGAAAGATGCTGCTGGACCTCTTCTGCACATGGCAAGCTTCGCAACGGTGCCACTTGTATTGCTCTCACTCCTTGCTTTCCCACCTCAAAGTGCATTTCAACACATCGTTGATGCCTGCTCCCGGCCGTCCGGCTGCCCATTTTCCAGTGCACGAATGATTGGACTCTGCTCCCACAGGCGAAGAGCCAGGACTGAAAGATGCTGCTGGACCTCTTCTGCACATGGTAAGCTTCGCAACGGTGCCACCTCCATTGATCTCACTCCTTGCTTTCCCACCTCAAAGTGCATTTGAATACATCCTTGATGCCTGCTCCCGGCCGTCCGGCTGCCCTGTTTCCAGTGCACAAATGATTGGACCCTGCTCCCACAGGCAAAGAGCCAGGACTGAAAGATGCTGCTGGACCTCTTCTGCACATGGTAAGCTTCGCAACGGTGCCACCTGTATTGCTCTCACTCCTTGCTTTCCCACCTCAAAGTGCATTTGAATACATCCTTGATGCCAGCTCCCGGCCGTCCGGCTGCCCATTTTCCAGTGCACGAATGATTGGACCCTGCTCCCACAGGCGAAGAGCCAGGACTGAAAGATGCTGCTGGACCTCTTCTGCACATGGTAAGCTTCGCAACGGTGCCACCTGTATTGCTCTCACTCCTTGCTTTCCCACCTCAAATTGCATTTGAATACATCCTTGATGCCTGCTCCCGGCCGTCCGGCTGCCCAGTTTTCAGTGCATGAATGATTGGACTCTGCTCCCACAGGCGAAGAGCCAGGACTGAAAGATGCTGCTGGATATCTTCTGCACATGGTAAGCTTCGCAACGGTGCCACCTGTATTGCTCTCACTCCTTGCTTTCCCACCTCAAAGTGCATTTGAATACATCGTTGATGCCTGCTCCCGGCCGTCCGGCTGCCCAGTTTCCAGTGCACGAATGATTGGATTCAGCTCCACAGGCGAAGAGCCAGGACTGAAAGATACTGCTGGACCTCTTCTGCACATGGTAAGCTTCGCAACGGTGCCACCTGTATTGCTCTCACTCCTTGCTTTCCCACCACAAAGTGCATTTGAATATATCCTTGATGCCAGCTTCAGGCCGGCTGGCTGCCCAGTTTTCTGTGCACGAATGATTGGACTCTGCTCCCACAGGCGAAGAGCCAGGACTGAAAGATGCTGCTGGACCTCTTCTGCACATGGTAAGCTTCGCAACGGTGTCACCTGTATTGCTCTCGCTCCTTGCTTTCCCACCTCAAAGTGCATTTGAATACATCCTTGATGCCTGCTCCCGGCCGTCCGGCTGCCCAGTTTCCAGTGCACGAATGATTGGACTCTGCTCCCACAGGCGAAGGGCCAGGACTGAAAGATGCTGCTGGACTTCTTCTGCACATGGTAAGCTTCGCAACGGTGCCACCTGTATTGCTCTCACTCCTTGCTTTCCCACCTCAAAGTGCATTTGAATATATCCTTGATGCCAACTTCAGGCCGGCTGCCCAGTTTCCAGTGCACGAATGATTGGACCCAGCTCCCACAGGCAAAGAGCCAGGACTGAAAGATGCTGCTGGACCTCTTCTGCACATGGTAAGCTTCGCAACGGTGCCACTTGTATTGCTCTCACTCCTTGCTTTCCCACCTCAAAGTGCATTTCAACACATCGTTAATGCCTGCTCCCGGCCGTCCGGCTGCCCAGTTTCCAGTGCACGAATGATTGGACTCTGCTCCCACAGGCAAAGAGCCAGGACTGAAAGATGCTGCTGGACCTCTTCTGCACATGGTAAGCTTCGCAACGGTGCCACCTGCATTGCTCTCACTCCTTGCTTTCCCACCTCAAAGTGCATTTGAATAAATCCTTGATGCCTGCTCCAGGCCGTCTGGCTGCTCAGTTTCCAGTGCACGAATGATTGGACTCTGCTCCAACAGGCGAAGAGCCAGCACTGAAAGATGTTGCTGGATCTCTTCTGCACATGGTAAGCTTCGCAACGGTGCCACCTGTATTGCTCTCACTCCTTGCTTTCCCACCTCAAAGTGCATTTGAATACATCCTTAATGTCTGCTCCAGGCCGTCCGGCTACCCAGTTTCCAGTGCATGTATGATTGGACCCTACACCCACAGGCGAAGAGCCAGGACTGAAAGATGCTGCAGGATCTCTTCTGCACATGGTAAGCTTCGCAACGGTGCCACCTGTATTGCTCTCCCTCCTTGCTTTCCCACCTCAAAGTGCATTTGAATACATCCTTGATGCCTGCTCCCGGGGGTCCGGCTGCCCAGTTTTCAGTGCACGAATGATTGGACTCTGCTCCCACAGGCAAAGAGCCAGGACTGAAAGATGCTGCTGGATCTCTTCTACACATGGTAAGCTTCGCAACGGTGCCACCTGCATTGGTCTCACTCCTTGCTTTCCCACCTCAAAGTGCATTTGAATACATCCTTGATGCCAGCTCCCGGCCGTCCGGCTGCCCAGTTTCCAGTGCACGAATGATTGGACCCTGCTCCCATAGGCGAAGAGCCAGGACTGAAAGATGCTGCTGGACCTCTTCTGCACATGGTAAGCTTCGCAACGGTGCCACCTGTATTGCTCTCACTCCTTGCTTTCCCACCTCAAAGTGCATTTGAATACATCCTTGATGCCTGCTCCCGGCTTCCGGCTGCCCAGTTTCCAGTGCACGAATGATTGGACTCTGCTCCCACAGGCGAAGACCCAGGACTGAAAGATGCTGCTGGACCTCTTCTGCACATGGCAAGCTTCGCAACGGTGCCACTTGTATTGCTCTCACTCCTTGCTTTCCCACCTCAAAGTGCATTTCAACACATCTTTGATGCCTGCTCCCGGCCGTCCGGCTGCCCATTTTCCAGTGCACGAATGATTGGACTCTGCTCCCACAGGCAAAGAGCCAGGACTGAAAGATGCTGCTGGACCTCTTCCGCACATGGTAAGCTTCGCAACGGTGCCACCTCCATTGCTCTCACTCCTTGCTTTCCCACCTCAAAGTGCATTTGAATACATCCTTGATGCCTGCTCCAGGCTGGCCGGCTCCCCAGTTTTCAGGGCACGAATGATTGGACTCTGCTCCCACAGGCAAAGAGCCAGGACTGAAAGATGCTGCTGGACCTCTTCTGCACATGGTAAACTTCGCAACTGTGCCACCTGTATTGCTCTCACTCCTTGCTTTCCCATCTCAAAGTGCATTTGAATACATCCTTGATGCCTGCTCCCGGCCGTCCGGCTGCCCAGTTTCCAGTGCACGAATGATGGGACCCTGCTCCCACAGGCGAAGAGCCAGGACTGAAAGATGCTGCTGGACCTCTTCTGAACATGGTAAGCTTCGCAACGGTGCCACCAGTTTTGCTCTCACTCCTTGCTTTCCCACCTCAAAGTGCATTTGAATACATCCTTGATGCCTGCTCCAGGCCGTCCGGCTGCCCAGTTTTCAGGGCACGAATGATTGGACTCTGCTCCCACAGGCGAAGAGCCAGGACTGAAAGATGCTGCTGGACCTCTTCTGCACATGGTAAGCTTCGCAACGGTGCCACCTGTATTGCTCTCAATCCTTGCTTTCCCACCTCAAAGTGCATTTGAATACATCCTTGATGCCTGCTCCCGGCCGTCCGGCTGCCCATTTTCCAGTGCACGAATGATTGGACTCTGCTGCCACAGGCAAAGTGCCAGGACTGAAAGATGCTTCTGGACCTCTTCTGCACACAGAAAGCTTTGCAACGGTGCCACCTGTATTGCTCTCACTCCTTGCTTTCCCACCTCAAAGTGCATTTGAATACATCCTTGATGCCTGCTCCCGGCCGTCCGGCTGCCCAGTTTCCAGTGCACGAATGATTGGACCCAGCTCCCACAGGCGAAGAGCCAGGACTGAAAGATACTGCTGGACCTCTTCTGCGCATGGTAAGCTTCGCAACGGTGCCACCTGCATTGCTCTCACTCCTTGCTTTCCCACCTCAAAGTGCATTTGAATACATCCTTGATGCCAGCTCCCGGCCGTCCGGCTGCCCAGTTTTCAGTGCACGAGTGATTGGACTCTGCTCCCACAGGCGAAGAGCCAGGACTGAAAGATGTTGCTGGATCTCTTCTGCACATGGTAAGCTTCGCAACGATGCCACCTGCATTGCTCTCACTCCTTGCTTTCCCACCTCAAAGTGCATTTGAATCCATCCTTGATGCCAGCTTCAGGCCGGCTGGCTGCCCAGTTTCCAGTGCACGAATGATTGGACTCTGCTCCCACAGGCGAAGAGCCAGGACTGAAAGATACTGCTGGACCTCTTCTGCACAACGTAAGCTTCGCAACGGTGCCACCTGTATTGCTCTCACTCCCTGCTTTCCCACCACAAAGTGCATTTGAATACATCATTGATGCCAGCTTCAGGCCGGCTGGCTGCCCAGTTTCCAGTGCACGAATGATTGGACTCTGCTCCCACAGGCAAAGAGCCAGGACTGAAAGATGCTGCTGGACCTCTTCTGCACATGGTAAGCTTCGCAACTGTGCCACTTGTATTGCTCTCACTCCTTGCTTTCCCACCTCAAAGTGCATTTGAACACATCGTTGATGCCTGCTCCCGGCCGTCCGGCTGCCCATTTTCCAGTGCACGAATGATTGGACTCTGCTCCCACAGGCGAAGAGCCAGGACTGAAAGATGCTGCTGGACCTCTTCTGCACATGGTAAGCTTCGCAACGGTGCCACCTGCATTGCTCTCACTCCTTGCTTTCCCACCTCAAAGTGCATTTAAATACATCCTTGATGCCAGCTCCCGGCCGTCCGGCTGCCCAGTTTTCAGGGCACGAATGATTGGACTCTGCTGCCACACGCAAAGAGCCGGGACTGAAAGATGCTGCTGGACCTCTTCTGCACATGGTAAGCTTTGCAACGGTGCCACCTGTATTGCTCTCACTCCTTGCTTTCCCACCTCAAAGTGCATTTGAATACATCCTTGATGCCTGCTCCCGGCCGTCCGGCTGCCCAGTTTCCAGTGCACGAATGATTGGACCCAGCTCCCACAGGCGAAGAGCCAGGACTGAAAGATACTGCTGGACCTCTTCTGCACATGGTAAGCTTCGCAACGGTGCCACCTGTATTGCTCTCACTCCTTGCTTTTCCACCTCAGAGTGCATTTAAATACATCCTTGATGCCTCCTCCAAGCTGGCCGGCTGCCCAATTTTCAGTCCACGAATGATGGGACCCTGCTCCCACAGGCGAAGAGCCAGGACTGAAAGATGCTGCTGGACCTCTTCTGCACATGGTAAGCTTCGCAACGGTGTCACCTGTATTGCTCTCGCTCCTTGCTTTCCCACCTCAAAGTGCATTTGAATACATCCTTGATGCCTGCTCCAGGCCGTCCGGCTGCCCAGTTTTCAGTGCACGAATGATTGGACTCTGCTGCCACAGGCAAAGAGCCGGGACTGAAAGTTGCTGCTGGACCTCTTCTGCACAAGGTAAGCTTCGCAACGGTGCTACCTGTATTGCTCTCACTCCTTGCTTTCCCACCACAAAGTGCATTTGAATACATCATTGATGCCAGCTTCAGGCCGGCTGGCTGCCCAGTTTCCAGTGCACGAATGATTGGACTCTGCTCCCACAGGCAAAGAGCCAGGACTGAAAGATGCTGCTGGACCTCTTCTGCACATGGTAAGCTTCGCAACTGTGCCACTTGTATTGCTCTCACTCCTTGCTTTCCCACCTCAAAGTGCATTTCAACACATCGTTGATGCCTGCTCCCGGCCGTCCGGCTGCCCATTTTCCAGTGCACGAATGATTGGACTCTGCTCCCACAGGCAAAGAGCCAGGACTGAAAGATGCTGCTGGACCTCTTCTGCACATGGTAAGCTTCGCAACGGTGCCACCTGCATTGCTCTCACTCCTTGCTTTCCCACCTCAAAGTGCATTTGAATAAATCCTTGATGCCTGCGCCAGGCCGTCTGGCTACCCAGTTTCCAGTGCACGAATGATTGGACCCTGCTCCCACAGGCGAAGAGCCAGGACTGAAAGATGCTGCTGGACCTCTTCTGCACATGGTAAGCTTCGCAACGGAGCCACCTGCATTGCTCTCACTCCTTGCTTTCCCACCTCAAAGTGCATTTAAATACATCCTTGATGCCAGCTCCCGGCCGTCCGGCTGCCCAGTTTTCAGGGCACGAATGATTGGACTCTGCTCCCACAGGCGAAGAGCCAGGACTGAAAGATGCTGCTGGATCTCTTCTGCACATGGTAAGCTTCGCAACGGTGCCACCTGTATTGCTCTCACTCCTTGCTTTCCCACCTCAAAGTGCATTTGAATATATCCTTGATGCCAGCTTCAGGCCGGCTGGCTGCCCAGTTTTCAGGGCACGAGTGATTGGACTCTGCTCCCACAGGCAAAGAGCCAGGACTGAAAGATGCTGCTGGACCTCTTCTGCACATGGTAAGCTTCGCAACGGTGCCACTTGTATTGCTCTCACTCCTTGCTTTCCCACCTCAAAGTGCATTTCAACACATCGTTAATGCCTGCTCCCGGCCGTCCGGCTGCCCAGTTTCCAGTGCACGAATGATTGGACTCTGCTCCCACAGGCAAAGAGCCAGGACTGAAAGATGCTGCTGGACCTGTTCTGCACATGGTAAGCTTCGCAACGGTGCCACCTGCATTGCTCTCACTCCTTGCTTTCCCACCTCAAAGTGCATTTGAATAAATCCTTGATGCCTGCTCCAGGCCGTCTGGCTGCTCAGTTTCCAGTGCACGAATGATTGGACTCTGCTCCAACAGGCGAAGAGCCAGCACTGAAAGATGTTGCTGGATCTCTTCTGCACATGGTAAGCTTCGCAACGGTGCCACCTGTATTGCTCTCACTCCTTGCTTTCCCACCTCAAAGTGCATTTGAATACATCCTTAATGTCTGCTCCAGGCCGTCCGGCTACCCAGTTTCCAGTGCACGAATGATTGGACCCTACACCCACAGGCGAAGAGCCAGGACTGAAAGATGCTGCTGGACCTCTTCTGCACATGGTAAGCTTCGCAACGGTGCCACCTGCATTGCTCTCACTCCTTGCTTTCCCACCTCAAAGTGCATTTGAATACATCCTTGATGCCTGCTCCAGGCTGGCCGGCTCCCCAGTTTTCAGGGCACGAATGATTGGACTCTGCTCCCACAGGCAAAGAGCCAGGACTGAAAGATGCTGCTGGACCTCTTCTGCACATGGTAAACTTCGCAACTGTGCCACCTGTATTGCTCTCACTCCTTGCTTTCCCATCTCAAAGTGCATTTGAATACATCCTTGATGCCTGCTCCCGGCCGTCCGGCTGCCCATTTTCCAGTGCACGAATGATTGGACCCTGCTCCCACAGGCGAAGAGCCAGGACTGAAAGATGCTGCTGGACCTCTTCTGCACATGGTAAGCTTCGCAACGGTGCCACCTGTATTGCTCTCACTCCTTGCTTTCCCACCTCAAAGTGCATTTGAATACATCCTTGATGCCTGCTCCCGGCCGTCCGGCTGCCCATTTTCCAGTGCACGAATGATTGGACTCTGCTGCCACAGGCAAATAGCCAGGACTGAAAGATGCTGCTGGACCTCTTCTGCACACAGAAAGCTTTGCAACGGTGCCACCTGTATTGCTCTCACTCCTTGCTTTCCCACCTCAAAGTGCATTTGAATACATCCTTGATGCCTGCTCCCGGCCGTCCGGCTGCCCATTTTCCAGTGCACGAATGATTGGACTCTGCTGCCACAGGCGAAGAGCCAGGACTGAAAGATGCTGCTGGACCTCTTCTGCACATGGTAAGCTTCGCAACGGTGCCACCTGTATTGCTCTCACTCCTTGCTTTCCCACCTCAAAGTGCATTTGAATACATCCTTGATGCCTGCTCCCGGCCGTCCGGCTGCCCAGTTTCCAGTGCACGAATGATTGGACTCTGCTCCCACAGGCGGAGAGCCAGGACTGAAAGATGCTGCTGGACCTCTTCTGCACATGGTAAGCTTCGCAACGGTGCCACCTGTATTGCTCTCACTCCTTGCTTTCCCACCTCAAAGTGCATTTGAATACATCCTTGATGCCTGCTCCAGGACGTCCGGCTGCCCAGTTTTCAGGGCACGAATGATTGGACTCTGCTCCCACAGGCGAAGAGCCAGGACTGAAAGATGCTGCTGGACCTCTTCTGCACATGGTAAGCTTCGCAACGGTGCCACCTGTATTGCTCTCACTCCTTGCTTTCCCACCTCAAAGTGCATTTCAATACATCCTTGATGCCTGCTCCAGGACGTCCGGCTGCCCAGTTCTCAGGGCACGAATGATTGGACTCTGCTCCCACAGGCAAAGAGCCAGGACTGAAAGATGCTGCTGGACCTCTTCTGCACACAGAAAGCTTTGCAACGGTGCCACCTGTATTGCTCTCACTCCTTGCTTTCCCACCTCAAAGTGCATTTGAATACATCCTTGATGCCTGCTCCCGGCCGTCCGGCTGCCCATTTTCCAGTGCACGAATGATTGGACCCAGCTCCCACAGGCGAAGAGCCAGGACTGAAAGATACTGCTGGACCTCTTCTGCACATGGTAAGCTTCGCAACGGTGCCACCTGCATTGCTCTCACTCCTTGCTTTCCCACCTCAAAGTGCATTTGAATACATCCTTGATGCCAGCTCCCGGCCGTCCGGCTGCCCAGTTTTCAGTGCACGAATGATTGGACTCTGCTCCCACAGGCGAAGAGCCAGGACTGAAAGATGTTGCTGGATCTCTTCTGCACATGGTAAGCTTCGCAACGATGCCACCTGCATTGCTCTCACTCCTTGCTTTCCCACCTCAAAGTGCATTTGAATCCATCCTTGATGCCAGCTTCAGGCCGGCTGGCTGCCCATTTTCCAGTGCACGAATGATTGGACTCTGCTCCCACAGGCGAAGAGTCAGGACTGAAAGATGCTGCTGGACCTCTTCTGCACATGGTAAGCTTTGCAACGGTGCCACCTGCATTGCTCTCACTCCTTGCTTTCCCACCTCAAAGTGCATTTGAATACATCCTTGATGCCTGCTCCCGGCCGTCCGGCTGGCTGCCCAGTTTCCAGTGCACGAATGATTGGACCCAGCTCCCACAGGCGAAGAGCCAGGACTGAAAGATGCTGCTGGACCTCTTCTGCACATGGTAAGCTTCGCAACGGTGCCACCTGCATTGCTCTCACTCCTTGATTTCCCACCTCAAAGTGCATTTGAATACATCCTTGATGCCAGCTCCCGGCCGTCCGGCTGCCCAGTTTCCAGTGCACGAATGATGGGACCCTGCTCCCACAGGCGAAGAGCCAGGACTGAAAGATGCTGCTGGACCTCTTCTGCACATGGTAAGCTTCGCAACGGTGCCACCGGTATTGCTCTCACTCCTTGCTTTCCCACCTCAAAGGGCATTTGAATACATCCTTGATGCCTGCTCCAGGCCGTCCGGCTGCCCAGTTTTCAGTGCACGAATGATTGGACTCTGCTCCCACAGGCGAAGAGCCAGGACTGAAAGATGCTGCTGGACCTCTTCTGCATATGGTAAACTTCCCAACGTTGCCACCTGTATTGCTCTCACTCCTTGCTTTCCCACCTCAAAGTGCATTTGAATACATCCTTGATGCCTGCTCCCGGCCGTCTGGCTGCCCAGTTTCCAGTGCACGAATGATTGGACTCTGCTCCCAGAGACGAAGAGCCAAGACTGAAAGATGTTGCTGGACCTCTTCTGCACACAGTAAGCTTCGCAACGGTGCCACCTGTATTGCTCTCACTCCTTGCTTTTCCACCTCAGAGTGCATTTAAATACATCCTTTATGCCTCCTCCAAGCTGGCCGGCTGCCCAATTTTCAGTGAACGAATGATTGGACCCTGATGTCACAGGCAAAGAGCCAGGACTGAAAGATGTTGCTGGATCTCTTCTGCACATGGTAAGCTTCGCAACGGTGCCACCTGCATTGCTCTCACTCCTTGCTTTCCCACCTCAAAGTGCATTTGAATACATCCTTGATGCCTGCTCCCGGCCGTCCGGCTGCCCTGTTTCCAGTGCACGAATGATTGGACCCAGCTCCCACAGACGAAGAGCCAGGACTGAAAGATGTTGCTGGACCTCTTCTGCACACAGTAAGCTTCGCAACGGTGCCACCTGTATTGCTCTCACTCCTTGCTTTTCCACCTCAGAGTGCATTTAAATACATCCTTGATGCCTCCTCCAAGATGGCCGGCTGCCCAATTTTCAATGCATGAATGATTGGACCCTGATGTCACAGGCAAAGAGCCAGGACTGAAAGATGTTGCTGGATCTCTTCTGCACATGGTAAGCTTCGCAACGGTGCCACCTGCATTGCTCTCACTCCTTGCTTTCCCACCTCAAAGTGCATTTGAATACATCCTTGATGCCTGCTCCCGGCCGTCCGGCTGCCCAGTTTCCAGTGCACGAATGATTGGACCCAGCTCCCACAGACGAAGAGCCAGGACTGAAAGATGTTGCTGGACCTCTTCTGCACATGGTAAGCTTCGCAACGGTGCCACCTGCATTGATCTCACTCCTTGCTTTCCCACCTCAAAGTGCATTTGAATACATCCTTGATGCCTGCTCCCGGCCGTCCGGCTGCCCAGTTTTCAGAGCACGAATGATTGGACTCTGCTCCCACAGGCGAAGAGCCAGGACTGAAAGATGTTGCTGGATCTCTTCTGCATATGGTAAGCTTCGCAACGGTGCCACCTGCATTGCCCTCACTCCTTGCTTTCCCACCTCAAAGTGCATTTGAATATATCCTTGAAGCCCGCTCCCGGCCGTCCAGCTGCCCAGTTTCCAGTGCACGAATGATTGGACTCTGCTCCCACAGGCGAAGAGCCGGGACTGAAAGATGCTGCTGGACCTCTTCTGCACATGGTAAGCTTCGCAACGGTGCCACCTGTATTGCTCTCAGTCCTTGCTTTCCCACCTCAAAGTGTATTTCAACACATCGTTGATGCCTGCTCCCAGCCGTCCGGCTGCCCATTTTCCAGTGCACGAATGATTGGACTCTGCTCCCACAGGCAAAGAGCCAGGACTGAAACATGCTGCTGGACCTCTTCTGCACATGGTAATCTCCGCAACGGTGCCACCTGCATTGGTCTCACTATTTGGTTTCCCACCTCAAAGTGCATTTGAATACATCCTTGATGCCTGCTCCAGGCTCTCCGGCTCCCCAGTTTTCAGTGCACGAATGATTGGACTCTGCTCACACAGGCAAAGAGCCAGGACTGAAAGATGCTGCTGGACCTCTTCTGCACATGGTAAGCTTCGCAACGGTGCCACCGGTATTGCTCTCACTCCTTGCTTTCCCACCTCAAAGTGCATTTGAATACATCCTTGATGCGTGCTCCAGGACGTCCGGCTGCCCAGTTTTCAGGGCACGAATGATTGGACTCTGCTCCCACAGGCGAAGAGCCAGGACTGAAAGATGCTGCTGGATATCTTCTGCACATGGTAAGCTTCGCAACGGTGCCACCTGTATTGCTCTCACTCCTTGCTTTCCCACCTCAAAGTGCATTTGAATACATCGTTGATGCCTGCTCCCGGCCGTCCGGCTGCCCAGTTTCCAGTGCACGAATGATTGGATTCAGCTCCACAGGCGAAGAGCCAGGACTGAAAGATGCTGCTGGACCTCTTCTGCACATGGTAAGCTTCGCAACGGTGCCACCTGTATTGCTCTCACTCCTTGCTTTCCCACCACAAAGTGCATTTGAATATATCCTTGATGCCAGCTTCAGGCCGGCTGGCTGCCCAGTTTTCTGTGCACGAATGATTGGACTCTGCTCCCACAGGCAAAGAGCCAGGACTGAAAGATGCTGCTGGACCTCTTCTGCACATGGTAAGCTTCGCAACGGTGTCACCTGTATTGCTCTCGCTCCTTGCTTTCCCACCTCAAAGTGCATTTGAATACATCCTTGATGCCTGCTCCCGGCCGTCCGGCTGCCCAGTTTCCAGTGCACGAATGATTGGACTCTGCTCCCACAGGCGAAGGGCCAGGACTGAAAGATGCTGCTGGACTTCTTCTGCACATGGTAAGCTTCGCAACGGTGCCACCTGTATTGCTCTCACTCCTTGCTTTCCCACCTCAAAGTGCATTTGAATATATCCTTGATGCCAACTTTAGGCCGGCTGCCCAGTTTCCAGTGCACGAATGATTGGACCCAGCTCCCACAGGCAAAGAGCCAGGACTGAAAGATGCTGCTGGACCTCTTCTGCACATGGTAAGCTTCGCAACGGTGCCACTTGTATTGCTCTCACTCCTTGCTTTCCCACCTCAAAGTGCATTTCAACACATCGTTAATGCCTGCTCCCGGCCGTCCGGCTGCCCAGTTTCCAGTGCACGAATGATTGGACTCTGCTCCCACAGGCAAAGAGCCAGGACTGAAAGATGCTGCTGGACCTGTTCTGCACATGGTAAGCTTCGCAACGGTGCCCCCTGCATTGCTCTCACTCCTTGCTTTCCCACCTCAAAGTGCATTTGAATAAATCCTTGATGCCTGCTCCAGGCCGTCTGGCTGCTCAGTTTCCAGTGCACGAATGATTAGACTCTGCTCCAACAGGCGAAGAGCCAGCACTGAAAGATGCTGCTGGATCTCTTCTACACATGGTAAGCTTCGCAACGGTGCCACCTGTATTGCTCTCACTCCTTGCTTTCCCACCTCAAAGTGCATTTGAATACATCCTTAATGTCTGCTCCAGGCCGTCCGGCTACCCAGTTTCCAGTGCATGTATGATTGGACCCTACACCCACAGGCGAAGAGCCAGGACTGAAAGATGCTGCAGGATCTCTTCTGCACATGGTAAGCTTCGCAACGGTGCCACCTGTATTGCTCTCCCTCCTTGCTTTCCCACCTCAAAGTGCATTTGAATACATCCTTGATGCCTGCTCCCGGGGGTCCGGCTGCCCAGTTTTCAGTGCACGAATGATTGGACTCTGCTCCCACAGGCGAAGAGCCAGGACTGAAAGATGCTGCTGGATCTCTTCTACACATGGTAAGCTTCGCAACGGTGCCACCTGCATTGGTCTCACTCCTTGCTTTCCCACCTCAAAGTGCATTTGAATACATCCTTGATGCCAGCTCCCGGCCGTCCGGCTGCCCAGTTTCCAGTGCACGAATGATGGGACCCTGCTCCCATAGGCGAAGAGCCAGGACTGAAAGATGCTGCTGGACCTCTTCTGCACATGGTAAGCTTCGCAACGGTGCCACCTGTATTGCTCTCACTCCTTGCTTTCCCACCTCAAAGTGCATTTGAATACATCCTTGATGCCAGCTTCAGGCCGTCCGGCTGCCCAGTTTCCAGTGCACGAATGATTGGACTCTGCTGCCACAGGCAAAGAGCCAGGACTGAAAGATGCTGCTGGACCTCTTCTGCACATGGCAAGCTTCGCAACGGTGCCACTTGTATTGCTCTCACTCCTTGCTTTCCCACCTCAAAGTGCATTTCAACACATCGTTGATGCCTGCTCCCGGCCGTCCGGCTGCCCATTTTCCAGTGCACGAATGATTGGACTCTGCTCCCACAGGCGAAGAGCCAGGACTGAAAGATGCTGCTGGACCTCTTCTGCACATGGTAAGCTTCGCAACGGTGCCACCTCCATTGCTCTCACTCCTTGCTTTCCCACCTCAAAGTGCATTTGAATACATCCTTGATGCCTGCTCCCGGCCGTCCGGCTGCCCTGTTTCCAGTGCACAAATGATTGGACCCTGCTCCCACAGGCAAAGAGCCAGGACTGAAAGATGCTGCTGGACCTCTTCTGCACATGGTAAGCTTCGCAACGGTGCCACCTGTATTGCTCTCACTCCTTGCTTTCCCACCTCAAAGTGCATTTGAATACATCCTTGATGCCAGCTCCCGGCCGTCCGGCTGCCCATTTTCCAGTGCACGAATGATTGGACCCTGCTCCCACAGGCGAAGAGCCAGGACTGAAAGATGCTGCTGGACCTCTTCTGCACATGGTAAGCTTCGCAACGGTGCCACCTGTATTGCTCTCACTCCTTGCTTTCCCACCTCAAATTGCATTTGAATACGTCCTTGATGCCTGCTCCCGGCCGTCCGGCTGCCCAGTTTTCAGTGCACGAATGATTGGACTCTGCTCCCACAGGCGAAGAGCCAGGACTGAAAGATGCTGCTGGATATCTTCTGCACATGGTAAGCTTCGCAACGGTGCCACCTGTATTGCTCTCACTCCTTGCTTTCCCACCTCAAAGTGCATTTGAATACATCGTTGATGCCTGCTCCCGGCCGTCCGGCTGCCCAGTTTCCAGTGCACGAATGATTGGACTCTGCTGCCACAGGCAAAGAGCCAGGACTGAAAGATGCTGCTGGACCTCTTCTGCACATGGCAAGCTTCGCAACGGTGCCACTTGTATTGCTCTCACTCCTTGCTTTCCCACCTCAAAGTGCATTTCAACACATCGTTGATGCCTGCTCCCGGCCGTCCGGCTGCCCATTTTCCAGTGCACGAATGATTGGACTCTGCTCCCACAGGCGAAGAGCCAGGACTGAAAGATGCTGCTGGACCTCTTCTGCACATGGTAAGCTTCGCAACGGTGCCACCTCCATTGCTCTCACTCCTTGCTTTCCCACCTCAAAGTGCATTTGAATACATCCTTGATGCCTGCTCCCGGCCGTCCGGCTGCCCTGTTTCCAGTGCACAAATGATTGGACCCTGCTCCCACAGGCAAAGAGCCAGGACTGAAAGATGCTGCTGGACCTCTTCTGCACATGGTAAGCTTCACAACGGTGCCACCTGTATTGCTCTCACTCCTTGCTTTCCCACCTCAAAGTGCATTTGAATACATCCTTGATGCCAGCTCCCGGCCGTCCGGCTGCCCATTTTCCAGTGCACGAATGATTGGACCCTGCTCCCACAGGCGAAGAGCCAGGACTGAAAGATGCTGCTGGACCTCTTCTGCACATGGTAAGCTTCGCAACGGTGCCACCTGTATTGCTCTCACTCCTTGCTTTCCCACCTCAAATTGCATTTGAATACATCCTTGATGCCTGCTCCCGGCCGTCCGGCTGCCCAGTTTTCAGTGCACGAATGATTGGACTCTGCTCCCACAGGCGAAGAGCCAGGACTGAAAGATGCTGCTGGATATCTTCTGCACATGGTAAGCTTCGCAACGGTGCCACCTGTATTGCTCTCACTCCTTGCTTTCCCACCTCAAAGTGCATTTGAATACATCGTTGATGCCTGCTCCCGGCCGTCCGGCTGCCCAGTTTCCAGTGCACGAATGATTGGATTCAGCTCCACAGGCGAAGAGCCAGGACTGAAAGATACTGCTGGACCTCTTCTGCACATGGTAAGCTTCGCAACGGTGCCACCTGTATTGCTCTCACTCCTTGCTTTCCCACCACAAAGTGCATTTGAATATATCCTTGATGCCAGCTTCAGGCCGGCTGGCTGCCCAGTTTTCTGTGCACGAATGATTGGACTCTGCTCCCACAGGCGAAGAGCCAGGACTGAAAGATGCTGCTGGACCTCTTCTGCACATGGTAAGCTTCGCAACGGTGTCACCTGTATTGCTCTCGCTCCTTGCTTTCCCACCTCAAAGTGCATTTGAATACATCCTTGATGCCTGCTCCCGGCCGTCCGGCTGCCCAGTTTCCAGTGCACGAATGATTGGACTCTGCTCCCACAGGCGAAGGGCCAGGACTGAAAGATGCTGCTGGACTTCTTCTGCACATGGTAAGCTTCGCAACGGTGCCACCTGTATTGCTCTCACTCCTTGCTTTCCCACCTCAAAGTGCATTTGAATATATCCTTGATGCCAACTTCAGGCCGGCTGCCCAGTTTCCAGTGCACGAATGATTGGACCCAGCTCCCACAGGCAAAGAGCCAGGACTGAAAGATGCTGCTGGACCTCTTCTGCACATGGTAAGCTTCGCAACGGTGCCACTTGTATTGCTCTCACTCCTTGCTTTCCCACCTCAAAGTGCATTTCAACACATCGTTAATGCCTGCTCCCGGCCGTCCGGCTGCCCAGTTTCCAGTGCACGAATGATTGGACTCTGCTCCCACAGGCAAAGAGCCAGGACTGAAAGATGCTGCTGGACCTGTTCTGCACATGGTAAGCTTCGCAACGGTGCCACCTGCATTGCTCTCACTCCTTGCTTTCCCACCTCAAAGTGCATTTGAATAAATCCTTGATGCCTGCTCCAGGCCGTCTGGCTGCTCAGTTTCCAGTGCACGAATGATTGGACTCTGCTCCAACAGGCGAAGAGCCAGCACTGAAAGATGTTGCTGGATCTCTTCTGCACATGGTAAGCTTCGCAACGGTGCCACCTGTATTGCTCTCACTCCTTGCTTTCCCACCTCAAAGTGCATTTGAATACATCCTTAATGTCTGCTCCAGGCCGTCCGGCTACCCAGTTTCCAGTGCATGTATGATTGGACCCTACACCCACAGGCGAAGAGCCAGGACTGAAAGATGCTGCAGGATCTCTTCTGCACATGGTAAGCTTCGCAACGGTGCCACCTGTATTGCTCTCCCTCCTTGCTTTCCCACCTCAAAGTGCATTTGAATACATCCTTGATGCCTGCTCCCGGGGGTCCGGCTGCCCAGTTTTCAGTGCACGAATGATTGGACTCTGCTCCCACAGGCAAAGAGCCAGGACTGAAAGATGCTGCTGGATCTCTTCTACACATGGTAAGCTTCGCAACGGTGCCACCTGCATTGGTCTCACTCCTTGCTTTCCCACCTCAAAGTGCATTTGAATACATCCTTGATGCCAGCTCCCGGCCGTCCGGCTGCCCAGTTTCCAGTGCACGAATGATTGGACCCTGCTCCCATAGGCGAAGAGCCAGGACTGAAAGATGCTGCTGGACCTCTTCTGCACATGGTAAGCTTCGCAACGGTGCCACCTGTATTGCTCTCACTCCTTGCTTTCCCACCTCAAAGTGCATTTGAATACATCCTTGATGCCTGCTCCCGGCTTCCGGCTGCCCAGTTTCCAGTGCACGAATGATTGGACTCTGCTCCCACAGGCGAAGACCCAGGACTGAAAGATGCTGCTGGACCTCTTCTGCACATGGCAAGCTTCGCAACGGTGCCACTTGTATTGCTCTCACTCCTTGCTTTCCCACCTCAAAGTGCATTTCAACACATCTTTGATGCCTGCTCCCGGCCGTCCGGCTGCCCATTTTCCAGTGCACGAATGATTGGACTCTGCTCCCACAGGCAAAGAGCCAGGACTGAAAGATGCTGTTGGACCTCTTCCGCACATGGTAAGCTTCGCAACGGTGCCACCTCCATTGCTCTCACTCCTTGCTTTCCCACCTCAAAGTGCATTTGAATACATCCTTGATGCCTGCTCCAGGCTGGCCGGCTCCCCAGTTTTCAGGGCACGAATGATTGGACTCTGCTCCCACAGGCAAAGAGCCAGGACTGAAAGATGCTGCTGGACCTCTTCTGCACATGGTAAACTTCGCAACTGTGCCACCTGTATTGCTCTCACTCCTTGCTTTCCCATCTCAAAGTGCATTTGAATACATCCTTGATGCCTGCTCCCGGCCGTCCGGCTGCCCAGTTTCCAGTGCACGAATGATGGGACCCTGCTCCCACAGGCGAAGAGCCAGGACTGAAAGATGCTGCTGGACCTCTTCTGAACATGGTAAGCTTCGCAACGGTGCCACCAGTTTTGCTCTCACTCCTTGCTTTCCCACCTCAAAGTGCATTTGAATACATCCTTGATGCCTGCTCCAGGCCGTCCGGCTGCCCAGTTTTCAGGGCACGAATGATTGGACTCTGCTCCCACAGGCGAAGAGCCAGGACTGAAAGATGCTGCTGGACCTCTTCTGCACATGGTAAGCTTCGCAACGGTGCCACCTGTATTGCTCTCAATCCTTGCTTTCCCACCTCAAAGTGCATTTGAATACATCCTTGATGCCTGCTCCCGGCCGTCCGGCTGCCCATTTTCCAGTGCACGAATGATTGGACTCTGCTGCCACAGGCAAAGTGCCAGGACTGAAAGATGCTGCTGGACCTCTTCTGCACACAGAAAGCTTTGCAACGGTGCCACCTGTATTGCTCTCACTCCTTGCTTTCCCACCTCAAAGTGCATTTGAATACATCCTTGATGCCTGCTCCCGGCCGTCCGGCTGCCCAGTTTCCAGTGCACGAATGATTGGACCCAGCTCCCACAGGCGAAGAGCCAGGACTGAAAGATACTGCTGGACCTCTTCTGCGCATGGTAAGCTTCGCAACGGTGCCACCTGCATTGCTCTCACTCCTTGCTTTCCCACCTCAAAGTGCATTTGAATACATCCTTGATGCCAGCTCCCGGCCGTCCGGCTGCCCAGTTTTCAGTGCACGAGTGATTGGACTCTGCTCCCACAGGCGAAGAGCCAGGACTGAAAGATGTTGCTGGATCTCTTCTGCACATGGTAAGCTTCGCAACGATGCCACCTGCATTGCTCTCACTCCTTGCTTTCCCACCTCAAAGTGCATTTGAATCCATCCTTGATGCCAGCTTCAGGCCGGCTGGCTGCCCAGTTTCCAGTGCACGAATGATTGGACTCTGCTCCCACAGGCGAAGAGCCAGGACTGAAAGATACTGCTGGACCTCTTCTGCACAAGGTAAGCTTCGCAACGGTGCCACCTGTATTGCTCTCACTCCCTGCTTTCCCACCACAAAGTGCATTTGAATACATCATTGATGCCAGCTTCAGGCCGGCTGGCTGCCCAGTTTCCAGTGCACGAATGATTGGACTCTGCTCCCACAGGCAAAGAGCCAGGACTGAAAGATGCTGCTGGACCTCTTCTGCACATGGTAAGCTTCGCAACTGTGCCACTTGTATTGCTCTCACTCCTTGCTTTCCCACCTCAAAGTGCATTTGAACACATCGTTGATGCCTGCTCCCGGCCGTCCGGCTGCCCATTTTCCAGTGCACGAATGATTGGACTCTGCTCCCACAGGCGAAGAGCCAGGACTGAAAGATGCTGCTGGACCTCTTCTGCACATGGTAAGCTTCGCAACGGTGCCACCTGCATTGCTCTCACTCCTTGCTTTCCCACCTCAAAGTGCATTTAAATACATCCTTGATGCCAGCTCCCGGCCGTCCGGCTGCCCAGTTTTCAGGGCACGAATGATTGGACTCTGCTGCCACACGCAAAGAGCCGGGACTGAAAGATGCTGCTGGACCTCTTCTGCACATGGTAAGCTTTGCAACGGTGCCACCTGTATTGCTCTCACTCCTTGCTTTCCCACCTCAAAGTGCATTTGAATACATCCTTGATGCCTGCTCCCGGCCGTCCGGCTGCCCAGTTTCCAGTTCACGAATGATTGGACCCAGCTCCCACAGGCGAAGAGCCAGGACTGAAAGATACTGCTGGACCTCTTCTGCACATGGTAAGCTTCGCAACGGTGCCACCTGTATTGCTCTCACTCCTTGCTTTTCCACCTCAGAGTGCATTTAAATACATCCTTGATGCCTCCTCCAAGCTGGCCGGCTGCCCAATTTTCAGTCCACGAATGATGGGACCCTGCTCCCACAGGCGAAGAGCCAGGACTGAAAGATGCTGCTGGACCTCTTCTGCACATGGTAAGCTTCGCAACGGTGTCACCTGTATTGCTCTCGCTCCTTGCTTTCCCACCTCAAAGTGCATTTGAATACATCCTTGATGCCTGCTCCAGGCCGTCCGGCTGCCCAGTTTTCAGTGCACGAATGATTGGACTCTGCTGCGACAGGCAAAGAGCCGGGACTGAAAGTTGCTGCTGGACCTCTTCTGCACATGGTAAGCTTCGCAACGGTGCCACTTGTATCGCTCTCACTCCTTGCTTTCCCACCTCAAAGTGCATTTCAATACATCCTTGATGCCTGCTCCCGGCCGTCCGGCTGCCCATTTTCCAGTGCACGAATGATTGGACTCTGCTCCCACAGGCAAATAGCCAGGACTGAAAGATGCTGCTGGACCTCTTCTGCACACAGAAAGCTTTGCAACGGTGCCACCTGTATTGCTCTCACTCCTTGCTTTCCCACCTCAAAGTGCATTTGAATACATCCTTGATGCCTGCTCCCGGCCGTCCGGCTGTCCAGTTTCCAGTGCACGAATGATTGGACCCAGCTCCCACAGGCGAAGAGCCAGGACTGAAAGATACTGCTGGACCTCTTCTGCGCATGGTAAGCTTCGCAACGGTGCCACCTGCATTGCTCTCACTCCTTGCTTTCCCACCTCAAAGTGCATTTGAATACATCCTTGATGCCTGCTCCCGGCCGTCCGGCTGCCCAGTTTTCAGTGCACGAATGATTGGACTCTGCTCCCACAGGCGAAGAGCCAGGACTGAAAGATACTGCTGGACCTCTTCTGCACAAGGTAAGCTTCGCAACGGTGCTACCTGTATTGCTCTCACTCCTTGCTTTCCCACCACAAAGTGCATTTGAATACATCCTTGATGCCAGCTTCAGGCCGGCTGGCTGCCCAGTTTCCAGTGCACGAATGATTGGACTCTGCTCCCACAGGCAAAGAGCCAGGACTGAAAGATGCTGCTGGACCTCTTCTGCACATGGTAAGCTTCGCAACTGTGCCACTTGTATTGCTCTCACTCCTTGCTTTCCCACCTCAAAGTGCATTTCAACACATCGTTGATGCCTGCTCCCGGCCGTCCGGCTGCCCATTTTCCAGTGCACGAATGATTGGACTCTGCTCCCACAGGCAAAGAGCCAGGACTGAAAGATGCTGCTGGACCTCTTCTGCACATGGTAAGCTTCGCAACGGTGCCACCTGCATTGCTCTCACTCCTTGCTTTCCCACCTCAAAGTGCATTTGAATAAATCCTTGATGCCTGCGCCAGGCCGTCTGGCTACCCAGTTTCCAGTGCACGAATGATTGGACCCTGCTCCCACAGGCGAAGAGCCAGGACTGAAAGATGCTGCTGGACCTCTTCTGCACATGGTAAGCTTCGCAACGGAGCCACCTGCATTGCTCTCACTCCTTGCTTTCCCACCTCAAAGTGCATTTAAATACATCCTTGATGCCAGCTCCCGCCCGTCCGGCTGCCCAGTTTTCAGGGCACGAATGATTGGACTCTGCTCCCACAGGCGAAGAGCCAGGACTGAAAGATGCTGCTGGATCTCTTCTGCACATGGTAAGCTTCGCAACGGTGCCACCTGTATTGCTCTCACTCCTTGCTTTCCCACCTCAAAGTGCATTTGAATATATCCTTGATGCCAGCTTCAGGCCGGCTGGCTGCCCAGTTTTCAGGGCACGAGTGATTGGACTCTGCTCCCACAGGCAAAGAGCCAGGACTGAAAGATGCTGCTGGACCTCTTCTGCACATGGTAAGCTTCGCAACGGTGCCACTTGTATTGCTCTCACTCCTTGCTTTCCCACCTCAAAGTGCATTTCAACACATCGTTAATGCCTGCTCCCGGCCGTCCGGCTACCCAGTTTCCAGTGCATGAATGATTGGACCCTACACCCACAGGCGAAGAGCCAGGACTGAAAGATGCTGCTGGACCTCTTCTGCACATGGTAAGCTTCGCAACGGTGCCACCTGCATTGCTCTCACTCCTTGCTTTCCCACCTCAAAGTGCATTTGAATACATCCTTGATGCCTGCTCCAGGCTGGCCGGCTCCCCAGTTTTCAGGGCACGAATGATTGGACTCTGCTCCCACAGGCAAAGAGCCAGGACTGAAAGATGCTGCTGGACCTCTTCTGCACATGGTAAACTTCGCAACTGTGCCACCTGTATTGCTCTCACTCCTTGCTTTCCCATCTCAAAGTGCATTTGAATACATCCTTGATGCCTGCTCCCGGCCGTCCGGCTGCCCATTTTCCAGTGCACGAATGATTGGACCCTGCTCCCACAGGCGAAGAGCCAGGACTGAAAGATGCTGCTGGACCTCTTCTGCACATGGTAAGCTTCGCAACGGTGCCACCTGTATTGCTCTCACTCCTTGCTTTCCCACCTCAAAGTGCATTTGAATACATCCTTGATGCCTGCTCCCGGCCGTCCGGCTGCCCATTTTCCAGTGCACGAATGATTGGACTCTGCTGCCACAGGCAAATAGCCAGGACTGAAAGATGCTGCTGGACCTCTTCTGCACACAGAAAGCTTTGCAACGGTGCCACCTGTATTGCTCTCACTCCTTGCTTTCCCACCTCAAAGTGCATTTGAATACATCCTTGATGCCTGCTACCGGCCGTCCGGCTGCCCAGTTTCCAGTGCACGAATGATTGGACCCAGCTCCCACAGGCGAAGAGCCAGGACTGAAAGATACTGCTGGAACTCTTCTGCGCATGGTAAGCTTCGCAACGGTGCCACCTGCATTGCTCTCACTCCTTGCTTTCCCACCTCAAAGTGCATTTGAATACATCCTTGATGCCAGCTCCCGGCCGTCCGGCTGCCCAGTTTTCAGTGCACGAGTGATTGGACTCTGCTCCCACAGGCGAAGAGCCAGGACTGAAAGATGTTGCTGGATCTCTTCTGCACATGGTAAGCTTCGCAACGATGCCACCTGCATTGCTCTCACTCCTTGCTTTCCCACCTCAAAGTGCATTTGAATCCATCCTTGATGCCAGCTTCAGGCCGGCTGGCTGCCCATTTTCCAGTGCACGAATGATTGGACTCTGCTCCCACAGGCGAAGAGCCAGGACTGAAAGATACTGCTGGACCTCTTCTGCACAAGGTAAGCTTCGCAACGGTGCCACCTGTATTGCTCTCACTCCTTGCTTTCCCACCACAAAGTGCATTTGAATACATCCTTGATGCCAGCTTCAGGCCGGCTGGCTGCCCAGTTTCCAGTGAACGAATGATTGGACTCTGCTCCCACAGGCAAAGAGCCAGGACTGAAAGATGCTGCTGGACCTCTTCTGCACATGGTAAGCTTCCCAACTGTGCCACTTGTATTGCTCTCACTCCTTGCTTTCCCACCTCAAAGTGCATTTGAATACATCCTTGATGCCTGCTCCCGGCCGTCCGGCTGCCCAGTTTCCAGTGCACGAATGATTGGACCCAGCTCCCACAGGCGAAGAGCCAGGACTGAAAGATGCTGCTGGGCCTCTTCTGCACATGGTAAGCTTCGCAACGGTGCCACCTGTATTGCTCTCACTCCTTGCTTTCCCACCTCAAAGTGCATTTGAATACATCCTTGATGCCTGCTCCCGGCTTCCGGCTGCCCATTTTCCAGTGCACGAATGATTGGACTCTGCTCCCACAGGCGAAGACCCAGGACTGAAAGGTGCTGCTGGACCTCTTCTGCACATGGCAAGCTTCGCAACGGTGCCACTTGTATTGCTCTCACTCCTTGCTTTCCCACCTCAAAGTGCATTTCAACACATCTTTGATGCCTGCTCCCGGCCGTCCGGCTGCCCATTTTCCAGTGCACGAATGATTGGACTCTGCTCCCACAGGCGAAGACCCAGGACTGAAAGATGCTGCTGGACCTCTTCTGCACATGGTAAGCTTCGCAACGGTGCCACCGGTATTGCTCTCACTCCTTGCTTTCCCGCCTCAAATTGCATTTGAATACATCCTTGATGCCTGCTCCAGGCCGTCCGGCTGCCCAGTTTTCAGTGCACGAATGATTGGACTCTGCTCCCACAGGCGAAGAGCCAGGACTTAAAGATGCTGCTGGACCTCTTCTGCATATGGTAAGCTTCGCAACGGTGCCACCTGTATTGCTCTCACTCCTTGCTTTCCCACCTCAAAGTGCATTTGAATACATCCTTGATGCCTGCTCCCGGCCGTCCGGCTGCCCAGTTTCCAGTGCACGAATGATTGGACTCTGCTGCCACAGGCAAAGAGCCAGGACTGAAAGATGCTGCTGGACCTCTTCTGCACATGGTAAGCTTCGCAACGGTGCCACCTGTATTGCTCTCACTCCTTGCTTTCCCACCTCAAAGTGCATTTGAATACATCCTTGATGCCTGCTCCCGGCCGTCCGGCTGCCCATTTTCCAGTGCACGAATGATTGGACTCTGCTGCCACAGGCAAATAGCCAGGACTGAAAGATGCTGCTGGACCTCTTCTGCACACAGAAAGCTTTGCAACGGTGCCACCTGTATTGCTCTCACTCCTTGCTTTCCCACCTCAAAGTGCATTTGAATACATCCTTGATGCCTGCTCCCGGCCGTCCGGCTGCCCAGTTTCCAGTGCACGAATGATTGGACCCAGCTCCCACAGGCGAAGAGCCAGGACTGAAAGATACTGCTGGACCTCTTCTGCGCATGGTAAGCTTCGCAACGGTGCCACCTGCATTGCTCTCACTCCTTGCTTTCCCACCTCAAAGTGCATTTGAATACATCCTTGATGCCAGCTCCCGGCCGTCCGGCTGCCCAGTTTTCAGTGCACGAGTGATTGGACTCTGCTCCCACAGGCGAAGAGCCAGGACTGAAAGATGTTGCTGGATCTCTTCTGCACATGGTAAGCTTCGCAACGATGCCACCTGCATTGCTCTCACTCCTTGCTTTCCCACCTCAAAGTGCATTTGAATCCATCCTTGATGCCAGCTTCAGGCCGGCTGGCTGCCCAGTTTCCAGTGCACGAATGATTGGACTCTGCTCCCACAGGCGAAGAGCCAGGACTGAAAGATACTGCTGGACCTCTTCTGCACAAGGTAAGCTTCGCAACGGTGCCACCTGTATTGCTCTCACTCCTTGCTTTCCCACCACAAAGTGCATTTGAATACATCATTGATGCCAGCTTCAGGCCGGCTGGCTGCCCAGTTTCCAGTGCACGAATGATTGGACTCTGCTCCCACAGGCAAAGAGCCAGGACTGAAAGATGCCGCTGGACCTCTTCTGCACATGGTAAGCTTCGCAACTGTGCCACTTGTATTGCTCTCACTCCTTGCTTTCCCACCTCAAAGTGCATTTGAACACATCGTTGATGCCTGCTCCCGGCCGTCCGGCTGCCCATTTTCCAGTGCACGAATGATTGGACTCTGCTGCCACAGGCAAAGAGCCAGGACTGAAAGATGCTGCTGGACCTCTTCTGCACATGGTAAGCTTCGCAACGGTGCCACCTGCATTGCTCTCACTCCTTGCTTTCCCACCTCAAAGTGCATTTGAATAAATCCTTGATGCCTGCTCCAGGCCGTCTGGCTACCCAGTTTCCAGTGCACGAATGATTGGACCCTGCTCCCACAGGCGAAGAGCCAGGACTGAAAGATGCTGCTGGACCTCTTCTGCACATGGTAAGCTTCGCAACGGAGCCACCTGCATTGCTCTCACTCCTTGCTTTCCCACCTCAAAGTGCATTTAAATACATCCTTGATGCCAGCTCCCGGCCGTCCGGCTGCCCAGTTTTCAGGGCACGAATGATTGGACTCTGCTCCCACAGGCGAAGAGCCAGGACTGAAAGATGCTGCTGGATCTCTTCTGCACATGGTAAGCTTCGCAACGGTGCCACCTGTATTGCTCTCACTCCTTGCTTTTCCTCCTCAAAGTGCATTTGAATATATCCTTGATGCCAGCTTCAGGCCGGCTGGCTGCCCAGTTTTCAGGGCACGAGTGATTGGACTCTGCTGCCACAGGCAAAGAGCCAGGACTGAAAGATGCTGCTGGACCTCTTCTGCACATGGTAAGCTTCGCAACTGTGCCACCTGTATTGCTCTCACTGCTTGCTTTCCCACATCAAAGTACATTTCAATACATCCTTGATGCCTGCTCCCGGACTTCCGGCTGCCCAGTTTTCAGTGCACGAATGATTGGACTCTTCTGCCACACGCAAAGAGCCGGGACTGAAAGATGCTGCTGGACCTCTTCTGCACATGGTAAGCTTTGCAACGGTGCCACCTGTATTGCTCTCACTCCTTGCTTTCCCACCTCAAAGTGCATTTGAATACATCCTTGATGCCTGCTCCCGGCCGTCCGGCTGCCCAGTTTCCAGTGCACGAATGATTGGACCCAGCTCCCACAGGCGAAGAGGCAGGACTGAAAGATACTGCTGGACCTCTTCTGCACATGGTAAGCTTCGCAACGGTGCCACCTGTATTGCTCTCACTCCTTGCTTTTCCACCTCATAGTGCATTTGAATACATCCTTGATGCCTCCTCCAAGCTGGCCGGCTACCCAATTTTCAGTGCACGAATGTTGGGACCCTGCTCCCACAGGCGAAGAGCCAGGACTGAAAGATGCTGCTGGACCTCTTCTGCACATGGTAAGCTTCGCAACGGTGCCACCTGCATTGCTCTCACTCCTTGCTTTCCCACCTCAAAGTGCATTTAAATACATCCTTGATGCCAGCTCCCGGCCGTCCGGCTGCCCAGTTTTCAGGGCACGAATGATTGGACTCTGCTGCCACACGCAAAGAGCCGGGACTGAAAGATGCTGCTGGACCTCTTCTGCACATGGTAAGCTTTGCAACGGTGCCACCTGTATTGCTCTCACTCCTTGCTTTCCCACCTCAAAGTGCATTTGAATACATCCTTGATGCCTGCTCCCGGCCGTCCGGCTGCCCAGTTTCCAGTTCACGAATGATTGGACCCAGCTCCCACAGGCGAAGAGCCAGGACTGAAAGATACTGCTGGACCTCTTCTGCACATGGTAAGCTTCGCAACGGTGCCACCTGTATTGCTCTCACTCCTTGCTTTTCCACCTCAGAGTGCATTTAAATACATCCTTGATGCCTCCTCCAAGCTGGCCGGCTGCCCAATTTTCAGTCCACGAATGATGGGACCCTGCTCCCACAGGCGAAGAGCCAGGACTGAAAGATACTGCTGGACCTCTTCTGCACAAGGTAAGCTTCGCAACGGTGCTACCTGTATTGCTCTCACTCCTTGCTTTCCCACCACAAAGTGCATTTGAATACATCCTTGATGCCAGCTTCAGGCCGGCTGGCTGCCCAGTTTCCAGTGCACGAATGATTGGACTCTGCTCCCACAGGCAAAGAGCCAGGACTGAAAGATGCTGCTGGACCTCTTCTGCACATGGTAAGCTTCGCAACTGTGCCACTTGTATTGCTCTCACTCCTTGCTTTCCCACCTCAAAGTGCATTTCAACACATCGTTGATGCCTGCTCCCGGCCGTCCGGCTGCCCATTTTCCAGTGCACGAATGATTGGACTCTGCTCCCACAGGCAAAGAGCCAGGACTGAAAGATGCTGCTGGACCTCTTCTGCACATGGTAAGCTTCGCAACGGTGCCACCTGCATTGCTCTCACTCCTTGCTTTCCCACCTCAAAGTGCATTTGAATAAATCCTTGATGCCTGCGCCAGGCCGTCTGGCTACCCAGTTTCCAGTGCACGAATGATTGGACCCTGCTCCCACAGGCGAAGAGCCAGGACTGAAAGATGCTGCTGGACCTCTTCTGCACATGGTAAGCTTCGCAACGGAGCCACCTGCATTGCTCTCACTCCTTGCTTTCCCACCTCAAAGTGCATTTAAATACATCCTTGATGCCAGCTCCCGCCCGTCCGGCTGCCCATTTTCCAGGGCACGAATGATTGGACTCTGCTGCCACAGGCGAAGAGCCAGGACTGAAAGATGCTGCTGGACCTCTTCTGCACATGGTAAGCTTCGCAACGGTGCCACCTGTATTGCTCTCACTCCTTGCTTTCCCACCTCAAAGTGCATTTGAATATATCCTTGATGCCAGCTTCAGGCCGGCTGGCTGCCCAGTTTTCAGGGCACGAGTGATTGGACTCTGCTCCCACAGGCAAAGAGCCAGGACTGAAAGATGCTGCTGGACCTCTTCTGCACATGGTAAGCTTCGCAACGGTGCCACTTGTATTGCTCTCACTCCTTGCTTTCCCACCTCAAAGTGCATTTGAATACATCCTTGATGCCTGCTCCCGGCCGTCCGGCTGCCCAGTTTCCAGTGCACGAATGATTGGACCCAGCTCCCACAGGCGAAGAGCCAGGACTGAAAGATGCTGCTGGGCCTCTTCTGCACATGGTAAGCTTCGCAACGGTGCCACCTGTATTGCTCTCACTCCATGCTTTCCCACCTCAAAGTGCATTTGAATACATCCTTGATGCCTGCTCCCGGCTTCCGGCTGCCCATTTTCCAGTGCACGAATGATTGGACTCTGCTCCCACAGGCGAAGACCCAGGACTGAAAGATGCTGCTGGACCTCTTCTGCACATGGCAAGCTTCGCAACGGTGCCACTTGTATTGCTCTCACTCCTTGCTTTCCCACCTCAAAGTGCATTTCAACACATCTTTGATGCCTGCTCCCGGCCGTCCGGCTGCCCATTTTCCAGTGCACGAATGATTGGACTCTGCTCCCACAGGCGAAGACCCAGGACTGAAAGATGCTGCTGGACCTCTTCTGCACATGGTAAGCTTCGCAACGGTGCCACCGGTATTGCTCTCACTCCTTGCTTTCCCGCCTCAAATTGCATTTGAATACATCCTTGATGCCTGCTCCAGGCCGTCCGGCTGCCCAGTTTTCAGTGCACGAATGATTGGACTCTGCTCCCACAGGCGAAGAGCCAGGACTTAAAGATGCTGCTGGACCTCTTCTGCATATGGTAAGCTTCGCAACGGTGCCACCTGTATTGCTCTCACTCCTTGCTTTCCCACCTCAAAGTGCATTTGAATACATCCTTGATGCCTGCTCCCGGCCGTCCGGCTGCCCAGTTTCCAGTGCACGAATGATTGGACTCTGCTGCCACAGGCAAAGAGCCAGGACTGAAAGATGCTGCTGGACCTCTTCTGCACATGGTAAGCTTCGCAACGGTGCCACCTGTATTGCTCTCACTCCTTGCTTTCCCACCTCAAAGTGCATTTGAATACATCCTTGATGCCTGCTCCCGGCCGTCCGGCTGCCCATTTTCCAGTGCACGAATGATTGGACTCTGCTGCCACAGGCAAATAGCCAGGACTGAAAGATGCTGCTGGACCTCTTCTGCACACAGAAAGCTTTGCAACGGTGCCACCTGTATTGCTCTCACTCCTTGCTTTCCCACCTCAAAGTGCATTTGAATACATCCTTGATGCCTGCTCCCGGCCGTCCGGCTGCCCAGTTTCCAGTGAACGAATGATTGGACCCAGCTCCCACAGGCGAAGAGCCAGGACTGAAAGATACTGCTGGACCTCTTCTGCGCATGGTAAGCTTCGCAACGGTGCCACCTGCATTGCTCTCACTCCTTGCTTTCCCACCTCAAAGTGCATTTGAATACATCCTTGATGCCAGCTCCCGGCCGTCCGGCTGCCCAGTTTTCAGTGCACGAGTGATTGGACTCTGCTCCCACAGGCGAAGAGCCAGGACTGAAAGATGTTGCTGGATCTCTTCTGCACATGGTAAGCTTCGCAACGATGCCACCTGCATTGCTCTCACTCCTTGCTTTCCCACCTCAAAGTGCATTTGAATCCATCCTTGATGCCAGCTTCAGGCCGGCTGGCTGCCCAGTTTCCAGTGCACGAATGATTGGACTCTGCTCCCACAGGCGAAGAGCCAGGACTGAAAGATACTGCTGGACCTCTTCTGCACAAGGTAAGCTTCGCAACGGTGCCACCTGTATTGCTCTCACTCCTTGCTTTCCCACCACAAAGTGCATTTGAATACATCATTGATGCCAGCTTCAGGCCGGCTGGCTGCCCAGTTTCCAGTGCACGAATGATTGGACTCTGCTCCCACAGGCAAAGAGCCAGGACTGAAAGATGCCGCTGGACCTCTTCTGCACATGGTAAGCTTCGCAACTGTGCCACTTGTATTGCTCTCACTCCTTGCTTTCCCACCTCAAAGTGCATTTGAACACATCGTTGATGCCTGCTCCCGGCCGTCCGGCTGCCCATTTTCCAGTGCACGAATGATTGGACTCTGCTCCCACAGGCGAAGAGCCAGGACTGAAAGATGCTGCTGGATCTCTTCTGCACATGGTAAGCTTCGCAACGGTGCCACCTGTATTGCTCTCACTCCTTGCTTTTCCTCCTCAAAGTGCATTTGAATATATCCTTGATGCCAGCTTCAGGCCGGCTGGCTGCCCAGTTTTCAGGGCACGAGTGATTGGACTCTGCTGCCACAGGCAAAGAGCCAGGACTGAAAGATGCTGCTGGACCTCTTCTGCACATGGTAAGCTTCGCAACTGTGCCACCTGTATTGCTCTCACTGCTTGCTTTCCCACATCAAAGTACATTTCAATACATCCTTGATGCCTGCTCCCGGACTTCCGGCTGCCCAGTTTTCAGTGCACGAATGATTGGACTCTGCTGCCACACGCAAAGAGCCGGGACTGAAAGATGCTGCTGGACCTCTTCTGCACATGGTAAGCTTTGCAACGGTGCCACCTGTATTGCTCTCACTCCTTGCTTTCCCACCTCAAAGTGCATTTGAATACATCCTTGATGCCTGCTCCCGGCCGTCCGGCTGCCCAGTTTCCAGTGCACGAATGATTGGACCCAGCTCCCACAGGCGAAGAGGCAGGACTGAAAGATACTGCTGGACCTCTTCTGCACATGGTAAGCTTCGCAACGGTGCCACCTGTATTGCTCTCACTCCTTGCTTTTCCACCTCATAGTGCATTTGAATACATCCTTGATGCCTCCTCCAAGCTGGCCGGCTACCCAATTTTCAGTGCACGAATGTTGGGACCCTGCTCCCACAGGCGAAGAGCCAGGACTGAAAGATGCTGCTGGACCTCTTCTGCACATGGTAAGCTTCGCAACGGTGTCACCTGTATTGCTCTCGCTCCTTGCTTTCCCACCTCAAAGTGCATTTGAATACATCCTTGATGCCTGATCCAGGCCGTCCGGCTGCCCAGTTTTCAGTGCACGAATGATTGGACTCTGATGCCACAGGCAAAGAGCCGGGACTGAAAGTTGCTGCTGGACCTCTTCTGCACATGGTTAGCTTCGCAACGGTGCCACTTGTATCGCTCTCACTCCTTGCTTTCCCACCTCAAAGTGCATTTCAATACATCCTTGATGCCTGCTCCCGGCCGTCCGGCTGCCCATTTTCCAGTGCACGAATGATTGGACTCTGCTCCCACAGGCAAAGAGCCAGGACTGAAAGATGCTACTGGACCTCTTCTGCGCATGGTAAGCTTCGCAACGGTGCCACCTGCATTGCTCTCACTCCTTGCTTTCCCACATCAAAGTGCATTTGAATACATCCTTGATGCCTGCTCCAGGCCGTCTGGCTACCCAGTTTCCAGTGCACGAATGATTGGACCCTGCTCCCACAGGCGAAGAGCCAGGACTGAAAGATGCTGCTCGACCTCTTCTGCACATGGTAAGCTTCGCAACGGAGCCACCTGCATTGCTCTCACTCCTTGCTTTCCTACCTCAAAGTGCATTTAAATACATCCTTGATGCCAGCTCCCGGCCGTCCGGCTGCCCAGTTTTCAGTGCACGAATGATTGGACTCTGCTCCCACAGGCGAAGAGCCAGGACTGAAAGATGCTGCTGGATCTCTTCTGCACATGGTAAGCTTCGCAACGGTGCCACCTGTATTGCTCTCACTCCTTGCTTTTCCACCTCAAAGTGCATTTGAATATATCCTTGATGCCAGCTTCAGGCCGGCTGGCTGCCCAGTTTTCAGGGTACGAGTGATTGGACTCTGCTCCCACAGGCAAAGAGCCAGGACTGAAAGATGCTGCTGGACCTCTTCTGCACATGGTAAGCTTCGCAACTGTGCCACCTGTATTGCTCTCACTGCTTGCTTTCCCACCTCAAAGTACATTTCAATACATCCTTGATGCCTGCTCCAGGCCGTCCGGCTGCCCAGTTTCCAGTGCACGAATGATTGGACCCAGCTCCCACAGGCGAAGAGCCAGGACTGAAAGATACTGCTGGACCTCTTCTGCACATGGTAAGCTTCGCAACGGTGCCACCTGTATTGCTCTCACTCCTTGCTTTTCCACCTCAGAGTGCATTTAAATACATCCTTGATGCCTCCTCCAAGCTGGCCGGCTACCCAATTTTCAGTGCACGAATGATGGGACCCTGCTCCCACAGGCGAAGAGCCAGGACTGAAAGATGCTGCTGGACCTCTTCTGCACATGGTAAGCTTCGCAACGGTGTCACCTGTATTGCTCTCGCTCCTTGCTTTCCCACCTCAAAGTGCATTTGAATACATCCTTGATGCCTGCTCCAGGCCGTCCGGCTGCCCAGTTTTCAGTGCACGAATGATTGGACTCTGATGCCACAGGCAAAGAGCCGGGACTGAAAGTTGCTGCTGGACCTCTTCTGCACATGGTAAGCTTCGCAACGGTGCCACTTGTATCGCTCTCACTCCTTGCTTTCCCACCTCAAAGTTCATTTCAATACATCCTTGATGCCTGCTCCCGGCCGTCCGGCTGCCCATTTTCCAGTGCACGAATGATTGGACTCTGCTCCCACAGGCAAAGAGCCAGGACTGAAAGATGCTGCTGGACCTCTTCTGCGCATGGTAAGCTTCGCAACGGTGCCACCTGCATTGCTCTCACTCCTTGCTTTCCCACATCAAAGTGCATTTGAATACATCCTTGATGCCTGCTCCCGGCCGTCCGGCTGCCCAGTTTCCAGTGCACGAATGATTGGACCCTGCTCCCACAGGCGAAGAGCCGGGACTGAAAGATGCTGCTGGACCTCTTCTGCACATGGTAAGCTTCGCAACGGTGCCACCTGCATTGCTCTCACTCCTTGCTTTCCCACCTCAAAGTGCATTTGAATACATCCTTGATGCCTGCTCCCGGCCGTCCGGCTGCCCAGTTTTCAGTGCACGAATGATTGGACCCAGCTCCCACAGGCGAAGAGCCAGGACTGAAAGATACTGCTGGACCTCTTCTGCACATGGTAAGCTTCGCAACGGTGCCACCTGTATTGCTCTCACTCCTTGCTTTCCCACCTCAAAGTGCATTTGAATATATCCTTGATGCCTGCTCCCGGCCGTCCGGCTGCCCATTTTCCAGTGCACGAATGATTGGACTCTGCTCCCACAGGCAAAGAGCCAGGACTGAAAGATGCTGCTGGACCTCTTCTGCACATGGTAAGCTTCGCAACGGTGCCACCTGCATTGCTCTCACTCCTTGCTTTCCCACCTCAAAGTGCATTTGAATAAATCCTTGATGCCTGCGCCAGGCCGTCTGGCTACCCAGTTTCCAGTGCACGAATGATTGGACCCTGCTCCCACAGGCGAAGAGCCAGGACTGAAAGATGCTGCTGGACCTCTTCTGCACATGGTAAGCTTCGCAACGGAGCCACCTGCATTGCTCTCACTCCTTGCTTTCCCACCTCAAAGTGCATTTAAATACATCCTTGATGCCAGCTCCCGCCCGTCCGGCTGCCCATTTTCCAGGGCACGAATGATTGGACTCTGCTGCCACAGGCGAAGAGCCAGGACTGAAAGATGCTGCTGGACCTCTTCTGCACATGGTAAGCTTCGCAACGGTGCCACCTGTATTGCTCTCACTCCTTGCTTTCCCACCTCAAAGTGCATTTGAATATATCCTTGATGCCAGCTTCAGGCCGGCTGGCTGCCCAGTTTTCAGGGCACGAGTGATTGGACTCTGCTCCCACAGGCAAAGAGCCAGGACTGAAAGATGCTGCTGGACCTCTTCTGCACATGGTAAGCTTCGCAACGGTGCCACTTGTATTGCTCTCACTCCTTGCTTTCCCACCTCAAAGTGCATTTGAATACATCCTTGATGCCTGCTCCCGGCCGTCCGGCTGCCCAGTTTCCAGTGCACGAATGATTGGACCCAGCTCCCACAGGCGAAGAGCCAGGACTGAAAGATGCTGCTGGGCCTCTTCTGCACATGGTAAGCTTCGCAACGGTGCCACCTGTATTGCTCTCACTCCATGCTTTCCCACCTCAAAGTGCATTTGAATACATCCTTGATGCCTGCTCCCGGCTTCCGGCTGCCCATTTTCCAGTGCACGAATGATTGGACTCTGCTCCCACAGGCGAAGACCCAGGACTGAAAGATGCTGCTGGACCTCTTCTGCACATGGCAAGCTTCGCAACGGTGCCACTTGTATTGCTCTCACTCCTTGCTTTCCCACCTCAAAGTGCATTTCAACACATCTTTGATGCCTGCTCCCGGCCGTCCGGCTGCCCATTTTCCAGTGCACGAATGATTGGACTCTGCTCCCACAGGCGAAGACCCAGGACTGAAAGATGCTGCTGGACCTCTTCTGCACATGGTAAGCTTCGCAACGGTGCCACCGGTATTGCTCTCACTCCTTGCTTTCCCGCCTCAAATTGCATTTGAATACATCCTTGATGCCTGCTCCAGGCCGTCCGGCTGCCCAGTTTTCAGTGCACGAATGATTGGACTCTGCTCCCACAGGCGAAGAGCCAGGACTTAAAGATGCTGCTGGACCTCTTCTGCATATGGTAAGCTTCGCAACGGTGCCACCTGTATTGCTCTCACTCCTTGCTTTCCCACCTCAAAGTGCATTTGAATACATCCTTGATGCCTGCTCCCGGCCGTCCGGCTGCCCAGTTTCCAGTGCACGAATGATTGGACTCTGCTGCCACAGGCAAAGAGCCAGGACTGAAAGATGCTGCTGGACCTCTTCTGCACATGGTAAGCTTCGCAACGGTGCCACCTGTATTGCTCTCACTCCTTGCTTTCCCACCTCAAAGTGCATTTGAATACATCCTTGATGCCTGCTCCCGGCCGTCCGGCTGCCCATTTTCCAGTGCACGAATGATTGGACTCTGCTGCCACAGGCAAATAGCCAGGACTGAAAGATGCTGCTGGACCTCTTCTGCACACAGAAAGCTTTGCAACGGTGCCACCTGTATTGCTCTCACTCCTTGCTTTCCCACCTCAAAGTGCATTTGAATACATCCTTGATGCCTGCTCCCGGCCGTCCGGCTGCCCAGTTTCCAGTGAACGAATGATTGGACCCAGCTCCCACAGGCGAAGAGCCAGGACTGAAAGATACTGCTGGACCTCTTCTGCGCATGGTAAGCTTCGCAACGGTGCCACCTGCATTGCTCTCACTCCTTGCTTTCCCACCTCAAAGTGCATTTGAATACATCCTTGATGCCAGCTCCCGGCCGTCCGGCTGCCCAGTTTTCAGTGCACGAGTGATTGGACTCTGCTCCCACAGGCGAAGAGCCAGGACTGAAAGATGTTGCTGGATCTCTTCTGCACATGGTAAGCTTCGCAACGATGCCACCTGCATTGCTCTCACTCCTTGCTTTCCCACCTCAAAGTGCATTTGAATCCATCCTTGATGCCAGCTTCAGGCCGGCTGGCTGCCCAGTTTCCAGTGCACGAATGATTGGACTCTGCTCCCACAGGCGAAGAGCCAGGACTGAAAGATACTGCTGGACCTCTTCTGCACAAGGTAAGCTTCGCAACGGTGCCACCTGTATTGCTCTCACTCCTTGCTTTCCCACCACAAAGTGCATTTGAATACATCATTGATGCCAGCTTCAGGCCGGCTGGCTGCCCAGTTTCCAGTGCACGAATGATTGGACTCTGCTCCCACAGGCAAAGAGCCAGGACTGAAAGATGCCGCTGGACCTCTTCTGCACATGGTAAGCTTCGCAACTGTGCCACTTGTATTGCTCTCACTCCTTGCTTTCCCACCTCAAAGTGCATTTGAACACATCGTTGATGCCTGCTCCCGGCCGTCCGGCTGCCCATTTTCCAGTGCACGAATGATTGGACTCTGCTCCCACAGGCGAAGAGCCAGGACTGAAAGATGCTGCTGGATCTCTTCTGCACATGGTAAGCTTCGCAACGGTGCCACCTGTATTGCTCTCACTCCTTGCTTTTCCTCCTCAAAGTGCATTTGAATATATCCTTGATGCCAGCTTCAGGCCGGCTGGCTGCCCAGTTTTCAGGGCACGAGTGATTGGACTCTGCTGCCACAGGCAAAGAGCCAGGACTGAAAGATGCTGCTGGACCTCTTCTGCACATGGTAAGCTTCGCAACTGTGCCACCTGTATTGCTCTCACTGCTTGCTTTCCCACATCAAAGTACATTTCAATACATCCTTGATGCCTGCTCCCGGACTTCCGGCTGCCCAGTTTTCAGTGCACGAATGATTGGACTCTGCTGCCACACGCAAAGAGCCGGGACTGAAAGATGCTGCTGGACCTCTTCTGCACATGGTAAGCTTTGCAACGGTGCCACCTGTATTGCTCTCACTCCTTGCTTTCCCACCTCAAAGTGCATTTGAATACATCCTTGATGCCTGCTCCCGGCCGTCCGGCTGCCCAGTTTCCAGTGCACGAATGATTGGACCCAGCTCCCACAGGCGAAGAGGCAGGACTGAAAGATACTGCTGGACCTCTTCTGCACATGGTAAGCTTCGCAACGGTGCCACCTGTATTGCTCTCACTCCTTGCTTTTCCACCTCATAGTGCATTTGAATACATCCTTGATGCCTCCTCCAAGCTGGCCGGCTACCCAATTTTCAGTGCACGAATGTTGGGACCCTGCTCCCACAGGCGAAGAGCCAGGACTGAAAGATGCTGCTGGACCTCTTCTGCACATGGTAAGCTTCGCAACGGTGTCACCTGTATTGCTCTCGCTCCTTGCTTTCCCACCTCAAAGTGCATTTGAATACATCCTTGATGCCTGATCCAGGCCGTCCGGCTGCCCAGTTTTCAGTGCACGAATGATTGGACTCTGATGCCACAGGCAAAGAGCCGGGACTGAAAGTTGCTGCTGGACCTCTTCTGCACATGGTTAGCTTCGCAACGGTGCCACTTGTATCGCTCTCACTCCTTGCTTTCCCACCTCAAAGTGCATTTCAATACATCCTTGATGCCTGCTCCCGGCCGTCCGGCTGCCCATTTTCCAGTGCACGAATGATTGGACTCTGCTCCCACAGGCAAAGAGCCAGGACTGAAAGATGCTACTGGACCTCTTCTGCGCATGGTAAGCTTCGCAACGGTGCCACCTGCATTGCTCTCACTCCTTGCTTTCCCACATCAAAGTGCATTTGAATACATCCTTGATGCCTGCTCCAGGCCGTCTGGCTACCCAGTTTCCAGTGCACGAATGATTGGACCCTGCTCCCACAGGCGAAGAGCCAGGACTGAAAGATGCTGCTCGACCTCTTCTGCACATGGTAAGCTTCGCAACGGAGCCACCTGCATTGCTCTCACTCCTTGCTTTCCTACCTCAAAGTGCATTTAAATACATCCTTGATGCCAGCTCCCGGCCGTCCGGCTGCCCAGTTTTCAGTGCACGAATGATTGGACTCTGCTCCCACAGGCAAAGAGCCAGGACTGAAAGATGCTGCTGGATCTCTTCTGCACATGGTAAGCTTCGCAACGGTGCCACCTGTATTGCTCTCACTCCTTGCTTTTCCACCTCAAAGTGCATTTGAATATATCCTTGATGCCAGCTTCAGGCCGGCTGGCTGCCCAGTTTTCAGGGTACGAGTGATTGGACTCTGCTCCCACAGGCAAAGAGCCAGGACTGAAAGATGCTGCTGGACCTCTTCTGCACATGGTAAGCTTCGCAACTGTGCCACCTGTATTGCTCTCACTGCTTGCTTTCCCACCTCAAAGTACATTTCAATACATCCTTGATGCCTGCTCCAGGCCGTCCGGCTGCCCAGTTTCCAGTGCACGAATGATTGGACCCAGCTCCCACAGGCGAAGAGCCAGGACTGAAAGATACTGCTGGACCTCTTCTGCACATGGTAAGCTTCGCAACGGTGCCACCTGTATTGCTCTCACTCCTTGCTTTTCCACCTCAGAGTGCATTTAAATACATCCTTGATGCCTCCTCCAAGCTGGCCGGCTACCCAATTTTCAGTGCACGAATGATGGGACCCTGCTCCCACAGGCGAAGAGCCAGGACTGAAAGATGCTGCTGGACCTCTTCTGCACATGGTAAGCTTCGCAACGGTGTCACCTGTATTGCTCTCGCTCCTTGCTTTCCCACCTCAAAGTGCATTTGAATACATCCTTGATGCCTGCTCCAGGCCGTCCGGCTGCCCAGTTTTCAGTGCACGAATGATTGGACTCTGATGCCACAGGCAAAGAGCCGGGACTGAAAGTTGCTGCTGGACCTCTTCTGCACATGGTAAGCTTCGCAACGGTGCCACTTGTATCGCTCTCACTCCTTGCTTTCCCACCTCAAAGTTCATTTCAATACATCCTTGATGCCTGCTCCCGGCCGTCCGGCTGCCCATTTTCCAGTGCACGAATGATTGGACTCTGCTCCCACAGGCAAAGAGCCAGGACTGAAAGATGCTGCTGGACCTCTTCTGCGCATGGTAAGCTTCGCAACGGTGCCACCTGCATTGCTCTCACTCCTTGCTTTCCCACATCAAAGTGCATTTGAATACATCCTTGATGCCTGCTCCCGGCCGTCCGGCTGCCCAGTTTCCAGTGCACGAATGATTGGACCCTGCTCCCACAGGCGAAGAGCCGGGACTGAAAGATGCTGCTGGACCTCTTCTGCACATGGTAAGCTTCGCAACGGTGCCACCTGCATTGCTCTCACTCCTTGCTTTCCCACCTCAAAGTGCATTTGAATACATCCTTGATGCCTGCTCCCGGCCGTCCGGCTGCCCAGTTTTCAGTGCACGAATGATTGGACCCAGCTCCCACAGGCGAAGAGCCAGGACTGAAAGATACTGCTGGACCTCTTCTGCACATGGTAAGCTTCGCAACGGTGCCACCTGTATTGCTCTCACTCCTTGCTTTCCCACCTCAAAGTGCATTTGAATATATCCTTGATGCCAGCTTCAGGCCGGCTGGCTGCCCAGTTTTCAGTGCACTAATGATTGGACTCTGCTCCCACAGGCGAAGAGCCAGGACTGAAAGATGCTGCCGGACCTCTTCTGCACATGGTAAGCTTCGCAACGGTGTCACCTGTATTGCTCTCGCCCCTTGCTTTCCCACCTCAAAGTGCATTTGAATACATCCTTGATGCCTGCTCCCGGCCGTCCGGCTGCCCAGTTTTCAGTGCACGAATGATTGGACTCTGCTCCCACAGGCGAAGAGCCAGGACTGAAAGAAACTGCTGGACCTCTTCTGCACATGGTAAGCTTCGCAACGGTGCCACCTGTATTGCTCTCACTCCTTGCTTTCCCACCACAAAGTGCATTTCAATATATCCTTGATGCCAACTTCAGGCCGGCTGCCCAGTTTCCAGTGCACGAAAGATTGGACCCAGCTCCCACAGGCGAAGAGCCAGGACTGAAAGATACTGCTGGACCTCTTCTGCACAATGTAACCTTCGCAACTGTGCCACCTGTATTGCTCTCACTCCTTGCTTTCCCACCACAAAGTGCATTTGAATACATCCTTGATGCCAGCTTCAGGCCGGCTGGCTGCCCAGTTTCCAGTGCACGAATGATTGGACTCTGCTCCCACACGCAAAGAGCCAGGACTGAAAGATGCTGCTGGACCTCTTCTGCACATGGTAAGCTTCGCAACGGTGCCACTTGTATTGCTCTCACTCTTTGCTTTCCCACCTCAAAGTGCATTTCAACACATCGTTGATGCCTGCTCCCGGCCGTCCGGCTGCCCATTTTCCAGTGCACGAATGATTGGACTCTGCTCCCACAGGCAAAGAGCCAGGACTGAAAGATGCTGCTGGAACTCTTCTGCACATGGTAAGCTTCGCAACGGTGCCACCTGCATTGCTCTCACTCCTTGCTTTCCCACCTCAAAGTGCATTTGAATAAATCCTTGATGCCTGCTCCAGGCCGTCTGGCTGCTCAGTTTCCAGTGCACGAATGATTGGACTCTGCCCCAACAGGCGAAGAGCCAGCACTGAAAGATGTTGCTGGATCTCTTCTGCACATGGTAAGCTTCGCAACGGTGCCACCTGCATTGCTCTCACTCCTTGCTTTCCCACCTCAAAGTGCATTTGAATACATCCTTAATGTCTGCTCCAGGCCGTCCGGCTACCCAGTTTCCAGGGCACGAATGATTGGACCCTACACCCACAGGCGAAGAGCCAGGACTGAAAGATGCTGCTGTATCTCTTCTGCACATGGTAAGCTTCGCAACGGTGCCACCTGTATTGCTCTCCCTCCTTGCTTTCCCACCTCAAAGTGCATTTGAATACATCCTTGATACCTGCTCCCGGGGGTCCGGCTGCCCAGTTTTCAGTGCACGAATGATTGGACTCTGCTCCCACAGGTGAAGAGCCAGGACTGAAAAATGTTGCTGGACCTCTTCTGCACATGGTAAGCTTCGCAACGGTGCCACCTGCATTGGTCTCACTCCTTGCTTTCCCACCTCAAAGTGCATTTGAATACATCCTTGATGCCTGCTCCCGGCCGTCCGGCTGCCCAGTTTCCAGTGCACGAATGATTGGACCCTGCTCCCACAGGCGAAGAGCCAGGACTGAATGATGCTGCTGGACCTCTTCTGCACATGGTAAGCTTCGCAACGGTGCCACCTGTATTGCTCTCACTCCTTGCTTTCCCACCTCAAAGTGCATTTGAATACATCCTTGATGCCTGCTCCCGGCTTCCGGCTGCCCAGTTTCCAGTGCACGAATGATTGGACTCTGCTCCCACAGGCGAAGAGCCAGGACTGAAAGATACTGCTGAACCTCTTCTGCACATGGCAAGCTTCGCAACGTTGCCACTTGTATTGCTCTCACTCCTTGCTTTCCCACCTCAAAGTGCATTTCAACACATCGTTAATGCCTGCTCCCGGCCGTCCGGCTGCCCATTTTCCAGTGCACGAATGATTGGACTCTGCTCCCACAGGCGAAGAGCCAGGACTGAAAGATGCTGCTGGACCTCTTCTGCACATGGTAAGCTTCGCAACGGTGCCACCTGCATTGCTCTCACTCCTTGCTTTCCCACCTCAAAGTGCATTTGAATACATCCTTGATGCCTGCTCCAGGCTGGCAGGCTCCCCAGTTTCCAGTGCACGAATGATTGGACTCTGCTCCCACAGGCAACGAGCCAGGACTGAAAGATGCTGCTGGACGTCTTCTGCACATGGTAAACTTCGCAACTGTGCCACCTGTATTGCTCTCATTCCTTGCTTTCCCATCTCAAAGTGCATTTGAATACATCCTTGATGCCTGCTCCCGGCCGTCCGGCTGCCCAGTTTCCAGTGCACGAATGATTGGACTCTGCTGCCACAGGCGAAGAGCCAGGACTGAAAGATGCTGCTGGGCCTCTTCTGCACATGGTAAGCTTTGCAACGGTGCCACCGGTATTGCTCTCACTCCTTGCTTTCCCACCTCAAAGTGCATTTGAATACATCCTTGATGCCTGCTCCCGGCCGTCCGGCTGCCCAGTTTCCAGTGCACGAATGATTGGACTCTGCTCCCACAGGCGAAGAGCCAGGACTGAAAGATGCTGCTGGACCTCTTCTGCACATGGTAAGCTTCGCAATGGTGCCACCTGCATTGCTCTCACTCCTTGCTTTCCCACCTCAAAGTGCATTTGAATACATCGTTGATGCCTGCTCCCGGCCTTCCGGCTGCCCAGTTTTCAGGACACGAATGATTGGACTCTGCTCCCACAGGCGAAGAGCCAGGACTGAAAGATGCTGCTGGATCTCTTCTGCACATGGTAAGCTTTGCAACGGTGCCACCTGTGTTGCTCTCACTCCTTGCTTTCCCACCTCAAAGTGCATTTGAATATATCCTTGATGCCAGCTTCAGGCCGGCTGGCTGCCCAGTTTTCAGTGCACGAGTGATTGGACTCTGCTCCCACAGGCAAAGAGCCAGGACTGAAAGATGCTGCTGGACCTCTTCTGCACATGGTAAGCTTCGCAACTGTGCCACCTGTATTGCTCTCACTCCTTGCTTTCCCACCTCAAAGTACATTTCAATACATCCTTGATGCCTGCTCCCGGCCTTCCGGCTGACCAGTTTTCAGTGCACGAATGATTGGACTCTGCTGCCACACGCAAAGATCCGGGACAGAAAGATGCTGCTGGACCTCTTCTGCACATGGTAAGCTTTGCAACGGTGCCACCTGTATTGCTCTCACTCCTTGATTTCCCACCTCAAAGTGCATTTCAACACATCGTTGATGCCTGCTCCCGGCCGTCCGGCTGCCCAGTTTCCAGTGCACGAATGATTGGACTCTGCTCCCACAGGCAAAGAGCCAGGACTGAAAGATGCTGCTGGACCTCTTCTGCACATGGTAAGCTTCGCAACGGTGCCACCTACATTGCTCTCACTCCTTGCTTTCCCACCTCAAAGTGTATTTGAATACATCATTAATGTCTGCTCCAGGCCGTCCGGCTACCCAGTTTCCAGGGCACGAATGATTGTACCCTACACCCACAGGCGAAGAGCCAGGACTGAAAGATGCTGCTGGATCTCTTCTGCACATGGTAAGCTCCGCAACGGTGCCACCTGTATTGCTCTCCCTCCTTGCTTTCCCACCTCAAAGTGCATTTGAATACATCCTTGATGCCTGCTCCCGGCCTTCCGGCTGCCCAGTTTTCAGTGCACGAATGATTGGACTCTGCTCCCACAGGCGAAGAGCCAGGACTGAAAGATGCTGCTGGACCTCTTCTGCACATGGTAAGCTTCGCAACGGTGCCACCTGCATTGGTCTCACTCCTTGCTTTCCCACCTCAAAGTGCATTTGAATACATCCTTGATGCCTGCTCCCGGCCGTCCGGCTGCCCAGTTTCCAGTGCACGAATGATTGGACCCTGCTCCCACAGGCGAAGAGCCAGGACTGAAAGAAACTGCTGGACCTCTTCTGCACATGGTAAGCTTCGCAACGGTGCCACCTGTATTGCTCTCACTCCTTGCTTTCCCACCACAAAGTGCATTTCAATATATCCTTGATGCCAACTTCAGGCCGGCTGCCCAGTTTCCAGTGCACGAAAGATTGGACCCAGCTCCCACAGGCGAAGAGCCAGGACTGAAAGATACTGCTGGACCTCTTCTGCACAATGTAACCTTCGCAACTGTGCCACCTGTATTGCTCTCACTCCTTGCTTTCCCACCACAAAGTGCATTTGAATACATCCTTGATGCCAGCTTCAGGCCGGCTGGCTGCCCAGTTTCCAGTGCACGAATGATTGGACTCTGCTCCCACACGCAAAGAGCCAGGACTGAAAGATGCTGCTGGACCTCTTCTGCACATGGTAAGCTTCGCAACGGTGCCACTTGTATTGCTCTCACTCTTTGCTTTCCCACCTCAAAGTGCATTTCAACACATCGTTGATGCCTGCTCCCGGCCGTCCGGCTGCCCATTTTCCAGTGCACGAATGATTGGACTCTGCTCCCACAGGCAAAGAGCCAGGACTGAAAGATGCTGCTGGAACTCTTCTGCACATGGTAAGCTTCGCAACGGTGCCACCTGCATTGCTCTCACTCCTTGCTTTCCCACCTCAAAGTGCATTTGAATAAATCCTTGATGCCTGCTCCAGGCCGTCTGGCTGCTCAGTTTCCAGTGCACGAATGATTGGACTCTGCCCCAACAGGCGAAGAGCCAGCACTGAAAGATGTTGCTGGATCTCTTCTGCACATGGTAAGCTTCGCAACGGTGCCACCTGCATTGCTCTCACTCCTTGCTTTCCCACCTCAAAGTGCATTTGAATACATCCTTAATGTCTGCTCCAGGCCGTCCGGCTACCCAGTTTCCAGGGCACGAATGATTGGACCCTACACCCACAGGCGAAGAGCCAGGACTGAAAGATGCTGCTGTATCTCTTCTGCACATGGTAAGCTTCGCAACGGTGCCACCTGTATTGCTCTCCCTCCTTGCTTTCCCACCTCAAAGTGCATTTGAATACATCCTTGATACCTGCTCCCGGGGGTCCGGCTGCCCAGTTTTCAGTGCACGAATGATTGGACTCTGCTCCCACAGGTGAAGAGCCAGGACTGAAAAATGTTGCTGGACCTCTTCTGCACATGGTAAGCTTCGCAACGGTGCCACCTGCATTGGTCTCACTCCTTGCTTTCCCACCTCAAAGTGCATTTGAATACATCCTTGATGCCTGCTCCCGGCCGTCCGGCTGCCCAGTTTCCAGTGCACGAATGATTGGACCCTGCTCCCACAGGCGAAGAGCCAGGACTGAATGATGCTGCTGGACCTCTTCTGCACATGGTAAGCTTCGCAACGGTGCCACCTGTATTGCTCTCACTCCTTGCTTTCCCACCTCAAAGTGCATTTGAATACATCCTTGATGCCTGCTCCCGGCTTCCGGCTGCCCAATTTTCAGTGCACGAATGATTGGACTCTGCTCCCACAGGCGAAGAGCCAGGACTGAAAGATACTGCTGAACCTCTTCTGCACACGGCAAGCTTCGCAACGGTGCCACTTGTATTGCTCTCACTCCTTGCTTTCCCACCTCAAAGTGCATTTCAACACCTCCTTGATGCCTGCTCCCGGCCGTCCGGCTGCCCATTTTCCAGTGCACGAATGATTGGACTCTGCTCCCACAGGCAAAGAGCCAGGACTGAAAGATGCTGCTGGACCTCTTCTGCACATGGTAAGCTTCGCAACAGTGCCACCTGCATTGCTCTCACTCCTTGCTTTCCCACCTCAAAGTGCATTTGAATACATCCTTGATGCCTGCTCCAGGCTGGCAGGCTCCCCAGTTTTCAGTGCACGAATGATTGGACTCTGCTCCCACAGGCAAAGAGCCAGGACTGAAAGATGCTGCTGGACCTCTTCTGCACATGGTAAACTTCGCAACTGTGCCACCTGTATTGCTCTCACTCCTTGCTTTCCCATCTCAAAGTGCATTTGAATACATCCTTGATGCCTGCTCCCGGCCGTCCGGCTGCCCATTTTCCAGTGCACGAATGATTGGACTCTGCTGCCACAGGCGAAGAGCCAGGACTGAAAGATGCTGCTGGACCTCTTCTGCACATGGTAAGCTTCGCAACTGTGCCACCTGTATTGCTCTCACTCCTTGCTTTCCCACCTCAAAGTGCATTTGAATACATCCTTGATGCCTGCTCCCGGCCGTCCGGCTGCCCATTTTCCAGTGCACGAATGATTGGACTCTGCTGCCACAGGCAAACAGCCAGGACTGAAAGATGCTGCTGGACCTCTTCTGCACACAGAAAGCTTTGCAACGGTGCCACCTGTATTGCTCTCACTCCTTGCTTTCCCACCTCAAAGTGCATTTGAATACATCCTTGATGCCTGCTCCCGGCCGTCCGGCTGCCCAGTTTCCAGTGCACGAAAGATTGGACCCAGCTCCCACAGGCGAAGAGCCAGGACTGAAAGATACTGCTGGACCTCTTCTGCACAAGGTAAGCTTTGCAACGGTGCCACCTTTATTGCTCTCACTCCTTGCTTTCCCACCTCAAAGTGCATTTGAATACATCCTTGATGCCAGCTCCCGGCCGTCCGGCTGCCCAGTTTTCAGGACACGAATGATTGGACTCTGCTCCCACAGGCGAAGAGCCAGGACTGAAAGATGCTGCTGGATCTCTTCTACACATGGTAAGCTTCGCAACGGTGCCACCTGTATTGCTCTCACTCCTTGCTTTCCCACCTCAAAGTGCATTTGAATATATCCTTGATGCCAGCTTCAGGCCGGCTGGCTGCCCAGTTTTCAGTGCACGAGTGATTGGACTCTGCTCCCACAGGCGAAGAGCCAGGACTGAAAGATGCTGCTGGACCTCTTCTGCACATGGTAAGCTTCGCAACGGTGCCACCTGTATTGCTCTCACTCCTTGCTTTCCCACCACAAAGTGCATTTGAATATATCCTTGATGCCCGCTTCAGGCCGGCTGGCTGCCCAGTTTCCAGTGCACGAATGATTGGACTCTGCTCCCACAGGCGAAGAGCCAGGACTGAAAGATGCTGCTGGACCTCTTCTGCACATGGTAAGCTTCGCAACTGTGCCACCTGTATTGCTCTCACTCCTTGCTTTCCCACCTCAAAGTGCATTTGAATACATCCTTGATGCCTGCTCCCGGCCGTCCGGCTGCCCATTTTCCAGGGCACGAATGATTGGACTCTGCTGCCACAGGCAAAGAGCCAGGACTGAAAGATGCTGCTGTACCTCTTCTGCACACAGAAAGCTTTGCAACGGTGCCACCTGTATTGCTCTCACTCCTTGCTTTCCCACCTCAAAGTGCATTTGAATACATCCTTGATGCCAGCTCCCGGCCGTCCGGCTGCCCAGTTTTCAGGACACGAATGATTGGACTCTGCTCCCACAGGCGAAGAGCCAGGACTGAAAGATGCTGCTGGATCTCTTCTACACATGGTAAGCTTCGCAACGGTGCCACCTGTATTGCTCTCCATCCTTGCTTTCCCACCTCAAAGTGCATTTGAATATATCCTTGATGCCAGCTTCAGGCCGGCTGGCTGCCCAGTTTTCAGTGCACGAGTGATTGGACTCTGCTCCCACAGGCAAAGAGCCAGGACTGAAAGATGCTGCTGGACCTCTTCTGCACATGGTAAGCTTCGCAACTGTGCCACCTGTATTGCTCTCACTCCTTGCTTTCCCACCTCAAAGTACATTTCAATACATCCTTGATGCCTGCCCCCGGCCGTCCGGCTGCCCAGTTTTCAGTGCACGAATGATTGGACTCTGCTGCCACACGTAAAGAGCCGGGACTGAAAGATGCTGCTGGACCTCTTCTGCACATGGTAAGCTTTGCAACGGTGCCACCTGTATTGCTCTCACTCCTTGCTTTCCCACCTCAAAGTGCATTTGAATACATCCTTGATGCCTGCTCCCGGCCGTCCGGCTGCCCAGTTTCCAGTGCACGAATGATTGGACTCTGCTCCCACAGGCGAAGAGCCAGGACTGAAAGATGCTGCTGGACCTCTTCTGCACATGGTATGCTTCGCAACGGTGGCACCTACATTGCTCTCACTCCTTGCTTTCCCACCTCAAAGTGCATTTGAATAAATCCTTGATGCCTGCTCCTGGCCCTCTGGCTGCTCAGTTTCCAGTGCACGAATGATTGGACTCTGCTCCAACAGGCGAAGAGCCAGCACTGAAAGATGTTGCTGGATCTCTTCTGCACATGGTAAGCTTCGCAACGGTGCCACCTGTATTGCTCTCCCTCCTTGCTTTCCCACCTCAAAGTGCATTTGAATACATCCTTGATGCCTGCTCCCGGCCGTCCGGCTGCCCATTTTCCAGTGCACGAATGATTGGACTCTGCTCCCACAGGCGAAGAGCCAGGACTGAAAGATGCTGCTGGACCTCTTCTGCACATGGTAAGCTTCGCAACTGTGCCACCTGTATTGCTCTCACTCCTTGCTTTCCCACCTCAAAGTGCATTTGAATACATCCTTGATGCCTGCTCCCGGCCGTCCGGCTGCCCATTTTCCAGTGCACGAATGATTGGACTCTGCTCCCACAGGCAAAGAGCCAGGACTGAAAGATGCTGCTGGACCTCTTCTGCACATGGTAAACTTCGCAACTGTGCCACCTGTATTGCTCTCACTCCTTGCTTTCCCATCTCAAAGTGCATTTGAATACATCCTTGATGCCTGCTCCCGGCCGTCCGGCTGCCCAGTTTCCAGTGCACGAATGATTGGACTCTGCTCCCACAGGCGAAGAGCCAGGACTGAAAGATGCTGCTGGACCTCTTCTGCACATGGTAAGCTTTGCAACGGTGCCACCGGTATTGCTCTCACTCCTTGCTTTCCCACCTCAAAGTGCATTTGAATACATCCTTGATGCCTGCTCCAGGCCGTCCGGCTGCCCAGTTTTCCGGGCACGAATGATTGGACTCTGCTCCCACAGGCGAAGAGCCAGGACTGAAAGATGCTGCTGGACCTCTTCTGCACATGGTAAGCTTCGCAACTGTGCCACCTGTATTGCTCTCACTCCTTGCTTTCCCACCTCAAAGTGCATTTGAATACATCCTTGATGCCTGCTCCCGGCCGTCCGGCTGCCCATTTTCCAGTGCACGAATGATTGGACTCTGCTGCCACAGGCAAAGAGCCAGGACTGAAAGATGCTGCTGTACCTCTTCTGCACACAGAAAGCTTTGCAACGGTGCCACCTGTATTGCTCTCACTCCTTGCTTTCCCACCTCAAAGTGCATTTGAATACATCCTTGATGCCAGCTCCCGGCCGTCCGGCTGCCCAGTTTTCAGGACACGAATGATTGGACTCTGCTCCAACAGGCGAAGAGCCAGGACTGAAAGATGCTGCTGGATCTCTTCTACACATGGTAAGCTTCGCAACGGTGCCACCTGTATTGCTCTCCATCCTTGCTTTCCCACCTCAAAGTGCATTTGAATATATCCTTGATGCCAGCTTCAGGCCGGCTGGCTGCCCAGTTTTCAGTGCACGAGTGATTGGACTCTGCTCCCACAGGCAAAGAGCCAGGACTGAAAGATGCTGCTGGACCTCTTCTGCACATGGTAAGCTTCGCAACTGTGCCACCTGTATTGCTCTCACTCCTTGCTTTCCCACCTCAAAGTACATTTCAATACATCCTTGATGCCTGCTCCCGGCCGTCCGGCTGCCCAGTTTTCAGTGCACGAATGATTGGACTCTGCTGCCACACGTAAAGAGCCGGGACTGAAAGATGCTGCTGGACCTCTTCTGCACATGGTAAGCTTCGCAACGGTGCCACCTGTATTGCTCTCACTCCTTGCTTTCCCACCTCAAAGTGCATTTGAATACATCCTTGATGCCTGCTCCCGGCCGTCCGGCTGCCCAGTTTCCAGTGCACGAATGATTGGACTCTGCTCCCACAGGCGAAGAGCCAGGACTGAAAGATGCTGCTGGACCTCTTCTGCACATGGTAAGCTTTGCAACGGTGCCACCGGTATTGCTCTCACTCCTTGCTTTCCCACCTCAAAGTGCATTTGAATACATCCTTGATGCCTGCTCCCGGCCGTCCGGCTGCCCATTTTCCAGTGCACGAATGATTGGACTCTGCTGCCACAGGCAAAGAGCCAGGACTGAAAGATGCTGCTGTACCTCTTCTGCACACAGAAAGCTTTGCAACGGTGCCACCTGTATTGCTCTCACTCCTTGCTTTCCCACCTCAAAGTGCATTTGAATATATCCTTGATGCCCGCTTCAGGCCGGCTGGCTGCCCAGTTTCCAGTGCACGAATGATTGGAATCTGCTCCCACAGGCGAAGAGCCAGGACTGAAAGATGCTGCTGGACCTCTTCTGCACATGGTAAGCTTCGCAAAGGTGCCACCTGCAATGGTCTCACTCCTTGCTTTCCCACCTCAAAGTGCATTTGAATACATCCTTGATGCCTGCTCCCGGCCGTCCGGCTGCCCAGTTTCCAGTGCACGAATGATTGGACCCTGCTCCCACAGGCGAAGAGCCAGGACTGAAAGATGCTGCTGGACCTCTTCTGCACATGGTAAGCTTCGCAACGGTGCCACCTGCATTGGTCTCACTCCTTGCTTTCCCACCTCAAAGTGCATTTGAATACATCCTTGATGCCTGCTCCCGGCTTCCGGCTGCCCAGTTTCCAGTGCACGAATGATTGGACTCTGCTCCCACAGGAGAAGAGCCAGGACTGAAAGATGCTGCTGGACCTCTTCTGCACATGGCAAGCTTCGCAACGGTGCCACTTTTATTGATCTCACTCCTTGCTTTCCCACCTCAAAGTGCATTTCAACACATCGTTGATGCCTGCTCCCGGCCGTCCGGCTGCCCATTTTCCAGTGCACGAATGATTGGACTCTGCTCCCACAGGCAAAGAGCCAGGACTGAAAGATGCTGCTGGACCTCTTCTGCACATGGTAAGCTTCGCAACGGTGCCACCTGCATTGCTCTCACTCCTTGCTTTCCCACCTCAAAGTGCATTTGAATACATCCTTGATGCCTGCTCCAGGCTGGCCGGCTCCCCAGTTTTCAGTGCACGAATGATTGGACTCTGCTCCCACAGGCAAAGAGCCAGGACTGAAAGATGCTGCTGGACCTCTTCTGCACACGGTAAGCTTCGCAACGGTGCCACCTGTATTGCTCTCACTCCTTGCTTTCCCATCTCAAAGTGCATTTGAATACATCCTTGATGCCTGCTCCCGGCCGTCCGGCTGCCCAGTTTCCAGTGCACGAATGATGGGACCCTGCTCCCACAGGCGAAGAGCCAGGACTGAAAGATGCTGCTGGACCTCTTCTGCACATGGTAAGCTTCGCAACGGTGCCACCTGTATTGCTCTCACTCCTTGCTTTCCCACCTCAAAGTGCATTTGAATACATCCTTGATGCCTGCTCCAGGCCGTCCGGCTGCCCAGTTTTCAGTGCACGAATGATTGGACTCTGCTCCCACAGGCGAAGAGCCAGGACTGAAAGATGCTGCTGGACCTCTTCTGCACATGGCAAGCTTCGCAACGGTGCCACTTTTATTGATCTCACTCCTTGCTTTCCCACCTCAAAGTGCATTTCAACACATCGTTGATGCCTGCTCCCGGCCATCCGGCTGCCCATTTTCCAGTGCACGAATGATTGGACTCTGCTCCTACAGGCAAAGAGCCAGGACTGAAAGATGCTGCTGGACCTATTCTGCACATGGTAAGCTTCGCAACGGTGCCACCTGCATTGCTCTCACTCCTTGCTTTCCCACATCAAAGTGCATTTGAATACATCCTTGATGCCTGCTCCAGGCTGGCAGGCTCCCCAGTTTTCAGTGCACGAATGATTGGACTCTGCTCCCACAGGCAAAGAGCCAGGACTGAAAGATGCTGCTGGACCTCTTCTGCACATGGTAAACTTCGCAACTGTGCCACCTGTATTGCTCTCACTCCTTGCTTTCCCATCTCAAAGTGCATTTGAATACATCCTTGATGCCTGCTCCCGGCCGTCCGGCTGCCCACTTTCCAGTGCACGAATGATTGGACTCTGCTCCCACAGGCGAAGAGCCAGGACTGAAAGATGCTGCTGGACCTCTTCTGCACATGGTAAGCTTTGCAACGGTGCCACCGGTATTGCTCTCACTCCTTGCTTTCCCACCTCAAAGTGCATTTGAATACATCCTTGATGCCTGCTCCAGGCCGTCCGGCTGCCCAGTTTTCAGGGCACGAATGATTGGACTCTGCTCCCACAGGCGAAGAGCCAGGACTGAAAGATGCTGCTGGACCTCTTCTGCACATGGTAAGCTTCGCAACTGTGCCACCTGTATTGCTCTCACTCCTTGCTTTCCCACCTCAAAGTGCATTTGAATACATCCTTGATGCCTGCTCCCGGCCGTCCGGCTGCCCATTTTCCAGTGCACGAATGATTGGATTCTGCTGCCACAGGCAAAGAGCCAGTACTGAAAGATGCTGCTGGACCTCTTCTGCACACAGAAAGCTTTGCAACGGTGCCACCTGTATTGCTCTCACTCCTTGCTTTCCCACCTCAAAGTGCATTTGAATACATCCTTGATGCCAGCTCCCGGCCGTCCGGCTGCCCAGTTTTCAGGACACGAATGATTGGACTCTGCTCCCACAGGCGAAGAGCCAGGACTGAAAGATGCTGCTGGATCTCTTCTACACATGGTAAGGTTCGCAACGGTGCCACCTGGATTGCTCTCCATCCTTGCTTTCCCACCTCAAAGTGCATTTGAATATATCCTTGATGCCAGCTTCAGGCCGGCTGGCTGCCCAGTTTTCAGTGCACGAGTGATTGGACTCTGCTCCCACAGGCAAAGAGCCAGGACTGAAAGATGCTGCTGGACCTCTTCTGCACATGGTAAGCTTCGCAACTGTGCCACCTGTATTGCTCTCACTCCTTGCTTTCCCACCTCAAAGTACATTTCAATACATCCTTGATGCCTGCTCCCGGCCGTCCGGCTGCCCAGTTTTCAGTGCATGAATGATTGGACTCTGCTGCCACACGTAAAGAGCCGGGACTGAAAGATGCTGCTGGACCTCTTCTGCACATGGTAAGCTTTGCAACGGTGCCACCTGTATTGCTCTCACTCCTTGCTTTCCCACCTCAAAGTGCATTTGAATACATCCTTGATGCCTGCTCCCGGCCGTCCGGCTGCCCATTTTCCAGTGCACGAATGATTGGAATCTGCTCCCACAGGCGAAGAGCCAGGACTGAAAGATGCTGCTGGACCTCTTCTGCACATGGTAAGCTTCGCAACGGTGCCACCTGCATTGCTCTCACTCTTTGCTTTCCCACCTCAAAGTGCATTTGAATACATCCTTAATGTCTGCTCTAGGCCGTCCGGATACCCATTTTCCAGTGCACGAATGATTGGACCCTACACCCACAGGCGAAGAGCCAGGACTGAAAGATGCTGCTGGATCTCTTCTGCACATGGTAAGCTTCGCAACGGTGCCACCTGTATTGCTCTCCATCCTTGCTTTCCCACCTCAAAGTGCATTTCAACACATCGTTGATGCCTGCTCCCGGCCGTCCGGCTGCCCATTTTCCAGTGCACGAATGATTGGACTCTGCTCCCACAGGCAAAGAGCCAGGACTGAAAGATGCTGCTGGACCTCTTCTGCACATGGTAAGCTTCGCAACGGTGCCACCTGCATTGGTCTCACTCCTTGCTTTCCCACCTCAAAGTGCATTTGAATACATCCTTGATGCCTGCTCCCGGCCGTCCGGCTGCCCATTTTCCAGTGCACGAATGATTGGATTCTGCTGCCGCAGGCAAAGAGCCAGGACTGAAAGATGCTGCTGTACCTCTTCTGCACACAGAAAGCTTTGCAACGGTGCCACCTGTATTGCTCTCACTCCTTGCTTTCCCACCTCAAAGTGCATTTGAATACATCCTTGATGCCAGCTCCCGGCCGTCCGGCTGCCCAGTTTTCAGGACACGAATGATTGGACTCTGCTCCCACAGGCGAAGAGCCAGGACTGAAAGATGCTGCTGGATCTCTTCTACACATGGTAAGGTTCGCAACGGTGCCACCTGGATTGCTCTCCATCCTTGCTTTCCCACCTCAAAGTGCATTTGAATATATCCTTGATGCCAGCTTCAGGCCGGCTGGCTGCCCAGTTTTCAGTGCACGAGTGATTGGACTCTGCTCCCACAGGCAAAGAGCCAGGACTGAAAGATGCTGCTGGACCTCTTCTGCACATGGTAAGCTTCGCAACTGTGCCACCTGTATTGCTCTCACTCCTTGCTTTCCCACCTCAAAGTACATTTCAATACATCCTTGATGCCTGCTCCCGGCCGTCCGGCTGCCCAGTTTTCAGTGCATGAATGATTGGACTCTGCTGCCACACGTAAAGAGCCGGGACTGAAAGATGCTGCTGGACCTCTTCTGCACATGGTAAGCTTTGCAACGGTGCCACCTGTATTGCTCTCACTCCTTGCTTTCCCACCTCAAAGTGCATTTGAATACATCCTTGATGCCTGCTCCCGGCCGTCCGGCTGCCCATTTTCCAGTGCACGAATGATTGGAATCTGCTCCCACAGGCGAAGAGCCAGGACTGAAAGATGCTGCTGGACCTCTTCTGCACATGGTAAGCTTCGCAACGGTGCCACCTGCATTGCTCTCACTCTTTGCTTTCCCACCTCAAAGTGCATTTGAATACATCCTTAATGTCTGCTCTAGGCCGTCCGGATACCCATTTTCCAGTGCACGAATGATTGGACCCTACACCCACAGGCGAAGAGCCAGGACTGAAAGATGCTGCTGGATCTCTTCTGCACATGGTAAGCTTCGCAACGGTGCCACCTGTATTGCTCTCCATCCTTGCTTTCCCACCTCAAAGTGCATTTCAACACATCGTTGATGCCTGCTCCCGGCCGTCCGGCTGCCCATTTTCCAGTGCACGAATGATTGGACTCTGCTCCCACAGGCAAAGAGCCAGGACTGAAAGATGCTGCTGGACCTCTTCTGCACATGGTAAGCTTCGCAACGGTGCCACCTGCATTGGTCTCACTCCTTGCTTTCCCACCTCAAAGTGCATTTGAATACATCCTTGATGCCTGCTCCCGGCCGTCCGGCTGCCCAGTTTCCAGTGCACGAATGATTGGACCCTGCTCCCACAGGCGAAGAGCCAGGACTGAAAGATGCTGCTGGAACTCTTTTGCACATGGTAAGCTTCGCAACGGTGCCACCTGTATTGCTCTCACTCCTTGCTTTTCCACATCATAGTGCATTTGAATACATCCTTGATGCCTGCTCCCGGCCGTCCGGCTGCCCAGTTTTCAGTGCACGAATGATTGGACTCTGCTCCCACAGGCGAAGAGCCAGGACTGAATGATGCTGCTGGACCTCTTCTGCACATGGTAAGCTTCGCAACGGTGCCACCTGTATTGCTCTCACTCCTTGCTTTCCCACCACAAAGTGCATTTGAATATATCCTTGATGCCAGCTTCAGGCCGGCTGGCTGCCCAGTTTCCAGTGCACGAATGATTGGACTCTGCTCCCACAGGCGAAGAGCCAGGACTGAAAGATGCTGCTGGACCTCTTCTGCACATGGTAAGCTTCGCAACGGTGCCACTTGTATTGCTCTCACTCCTTGCTTTCCCACCTCAAATTGCATTTGAATACATCCTTGATGCCAGCTCCCGGCCGTCCGGCTGCCCAGTTGTCAGGGCACGAATGATTGCACTCTGCTCCCACAGGCGAAGAGCCAGGACTGAAAGATGCTGCTGGACCTCTTCTGCACATGGTAAGCTTCGCAACTGTGCCACCTGTATTGCTCTCACTCCTTGCTTTCCCACCTCAAAGTACATTTTAATACATCGTTGATGCCTGCTCCCGGCCGTCCGGCTGCCCATTTTCCAGTGCACGAATGATTGGACTCTGCTCCCACAGGCAAAGAGCCAGGACTGAAAGATGCTGCTGGACCTCTTCTGCACATGGTAAGCTTCGCAACGGTGCCACCTGCATTGCTCTCACTCCTTGCTTTCCCACCTCAAAGTGCATTTGAATACATCCTTGATGCCTGCTCCCGGCTTCCGGCTGCCCAGTTTCCAGTGCACGAATGATTGGACTCTGCTCCCACAGGAGAAGAGCCGGGACTGAAAGATGCTGCTGGACCTCTTCTGCACATGGCAAGCTTCGCAACGGTGCCACTTTTATTGATCTCACTCCTTGCTTTCCCACCTCAAAGTGCATTTCAACACATCGTTGATGCCTGCTCCCGGCCGTCCGGCTGCCCAGTTTCCAGTGCACGAATGATTGGACTCTGCTCCCACAGGCAAAGAGCCAGGACTGAAAGATGCTGCTGGACCTCTTCTGCACATGGTAAGCTTCGCAACGGTGCCACCTGCATTGCTCTCACTCCTTGCTTTCCCACCTCAAAGTGCATTTGAATACATCCTTGATGCCTGCTCCCGGCCGTCCGGCTGCCCATTTTCCAGTGCACGAATGATTGGACCCAGCTCCCACAGGCGAAGAGCCAGGACTGAAAGATACTGCTGGACCTCTTCTGCACATGGTAAGCTTCGCAACGGTGCCACCTGTATTGCACTCACTCCTTGCTTTTCCACCTCAAAGTGCATTTGAATACATCCTTGATGCCTGCTCCCGGCCGTCCGGCTGCCCAGTTTTCAGTGCACGAATGATTGGACTCTGCTCCCACAGGCGAAGAGCCAGGACTGAAAGATGCTGCTGGACCTTTTCTGCACATGGTAAGCTTCGCAACGGTGCCACCTGTATTGCTCTCACTCCTTGCTTTCCCACCACAAAGTGCATTTGAATATATCCTTGATGCCAGCTTCAGGCCGGCTGGCTGCCCAGTTTCCAGTGCACGAATGATTGGACTCTGCTCCCACAGGCGAAGAGCCAGGACTGAAAGATGCTGCTGGACCTCTTCTGCACATGGTAAGCTTCGCAACGGTGCCACTTGTATTGCTCTCACTCCTTGCTTTCCCACCTCAAATTGCATTTGAATACATCCTTGATGCCAGCTCCCGGCCGTCCGGCTGCCCAGTTGTCAGGGCACGAATGATTGCACTCTGCTCCCACAGGCGAAGAGCCAGGACTGAAAGATGCTGCTGGACCTCTTCTGCACATGGTAAGCTTCGCAACTGTGCCACCTGTATTGCTCTCACTCCTTGCTTTCCCACCTCAAAGTACATTTTAATACATCGTTGATGCCTGCTCCCGGCCGTCCGGCTGCCCATTTTCCAGTGCACGAATGATTGGACTCTGCTCCCACAGGCAAAGAGCCAGGACTGAAAGATGCTGCTGGACCTCTTCTGCACATGGTAAGCTTCGCAACGGTGCCACCTGCATTGCTCTCACTCCTTGCTTTCCCACCTCAAAGTGCATTTGAATACATCCTTGATGCCTGCTCCCGGCCGTCCGGCTGCCCAGTTTCCAGTGCACGAATGATTGGACTCTGCTCCCACAGGAGAAGAGCCGGGACTGAAAGATGCTGCTGGACCTCTTCTGCACATGGCAAGCTTCGCAACGGTGCCACTTTTATTGATCTCACTCCTTGCTTTCCCACCTCAAAGTGCATTTCAACACATCGTTGATGCCTGCTCCCGGCCGTCCGGCTGCCCAGTTTCCAGTGCACGAATGATTGGACTCTGCTCCCACAGGCAAAGAGCCAGGACTGAAAGATGCTGCTGGACCTCTTCTGCACATGGTAAGCTTCGCAACGGTGCCACCTGCATTGCTCTCACTCCTTGCTTTCCCACCTCAAAGTGCATTTGAATACATCCTTGATGCCTGCTCCAGGCTGGCCGGCTCCCCAGTTTTCAGTGCACGAATGATTGGACTCTGCTCCCACAGGCAAAGAGCCAGGACTGAAAGATGCTGCTGGACCTCTTCTGCACATGGTAAACTTCGCAACGGTGCCACCTGTATTGCTCTCACTCCTTGCTTTCCCATCTCAAAGTGCATTTGAATACATCCTTGATGCCTGCTCCCGGCCGTCCGGCTGCCCAGTTTCCAGTGCACGAATGATGGGACCCTGCTCCCACAGGCGAAGAGCCAGGACTGAAAGATGCTGCTGGACCTCTTCTGCACATGGTAAGCTTCGCAACGGTGCCACCTGTATTGCTCTCACTCCTTGCTTTCCCACCTCAAAGTGCATTTGAATACATCCTTGATGCCTGCTCCAGGCCGTCCGGCTGCCCAGTTTTCAGTGCACGAATGATTGGACTCTGCTCCCACAGGCGAAGAGCCGGGACTGAAAGATGCTGCTGGACCTCTTCTGCACATGGCAAGCTTCGCAACGGTGCCACTTTTATTGATCTCACTCCTTGCTTTCCCACCTCAAAGTGCATTTCAACACATCGTTGATGCCTGCTCCCGGCCGTCCGGCTGCCCATTTTCCAGTGCACGAATGATTGGACTCTGCTCCCACAGGCAAAGAGCCAGGACTGAAAGATGCTGCTGGACCTCTTCTGCACATGGTAAGCTTCGCAACGGTGCCACCTGCATTGCTCTCACTCCTTGCTTTCCCACCTCAGAGTGCATTTGAATACATCCATGATGCCTGCTCCAGGCTGCCCGGCTCCCCAGTTTTCAGTGCACGAATGATTGGACTCTACTCCCACAGGCAAAGAGCCAGGACTGAAAGATGCTGCTGGACCTCTTCTGCACATGGTAAACTTCGCAACGGTGCCACCTGTATTGCTCTCACTCCTTGCTTTCCCATCTCAAAGTGCATTTGAATACATCCTTGATGCCTGCTCCCGGCCGTCCGGCTGCCCAGTTTCCAGTGCACGAATGATGGGACCCTGCTCCCACAGGCGAAGAGCCAGGACTGAAAGATGCTGCTGGACCTCTTCTGCACATGGTAAGCTTCGCAACGGTGCCACCTGTATTGCTCTCACTCCTTGCTTTCCCACCTCAAAGTGCATTTGAATACATCCTTGATGCCTGCTCCAGGCCGTCCGGCTGCCCAGTTTTCAGGGCACGAATGATTGGACTCTGCTCCCACAGGCGAAGAGCCAGGACTGAAAGATGCTGCTGGACCTCTTCTGCACATGGTAAGCTTCGCAACTGTGCCACCTGTATTGCTCTCACTCCTTGCTTTCCCACCTCAAAGTGCATTTGAATACATCCTTGATGCCTGCTCCCGGCCGTCCGGCTGCCCATTTTCCAGTGCACGAATGATTGGACTCTGCTGCCACAGGCAAAGAGCCAGTACTGAAAGATGCTGCTGGACCTCTTCTGCACATGGTAAGCTTTGCAACGGTGCCACCTGTATTGCTCTCACTCCTTGCTTTCCCACCTAAAAGTGCATTTGAATACATCCTTGATGCCTGCTCCCGGCCGTCCGGCTGCCCAGTTTTCAGGGCACGAATGATTGCACTCTGCTCCCACAGGCGAAGAGCCAGGACTGAAAGATGCTGCTGGATCTCTTCTACACATGGTAAGCTTCGCAACGGTGCCACCTGTATTGCTCTCACTCCTTGCTTTCCCACCTCAAAGTGCATTTGAATATATCCTTGATGCCAGCTTCAGGCCGGCTGGCTGCCCAGTTTTCAGTGCACGAGTGATTGGACTCTGCTCCCACAGGCAAAGAGCCAGGACTGAAAGATGCTGCTGGACCTCTTCTGCACATGGTAAGCTTCGCAACTGTGCCACCTGTATTGCTCTCACTCCTTGCTTTCCCACCTCAAAGTACATTTCAATACATCCTTGATGCCTGCTCCCGGCCTTCCGGCTGCCCAGTTTTCAGTGCACGAATGATTGGACTCTGCTGCCACACGCAAAGAGCAGGGACTGAAAGATGCTGCTGGACCTCTTCTGCACATGGTAAGCTTTGCAACGGTGCCACCTGTATTGCTCTCACTCCTTGCTTTCCCACCTCAAAGTGCATTTCAATACATCCTTGATGCCTGCTCCCGGCCGTCCGGCTGCCCATTTTCCAGTGCACGAATGATTGGACTCTGCTCCCACAGGCGAAGAGCCAGGACTGAAAGATGCTGCTGGACCTCTTCTGCACATGGTAAGCTTCGCAACGGTGCCACCTGTATTGCTCTCACTCCTTGCTTTTCCACCTCAGAGTGCATTTAAATACATCCTTGATGCCTCCTCCAAGCTGGCCGGCTGCCCAATTTTCAGTGCACGAATGATGGGACCCTGCTCCCACAGGCGAAGAGCCAGGACTGAAAGATGCTGCTGGACCTCTTCTGCACATGGTAAGCTTCGCAACGGTGCCACCTGTATTGCTCTCACTCCTTGCTTTTCCACCTCAAAGTGCATTTGAATACATCCTTGATGCCTGCTCCCGGCCGTCCGGCTGCCCAGTTTTCAGTGCACGAATGATTGGACTCTGCTCCCACAGGCGAAGAGCCAGGACTGAAAATGCGGCTGGACCTCTTCTGCACATGGTAAGCTTCGCAACGGTGCCACCTGCATTGGTCTCACTCCTTGCTTTCCCACCTCAAAGTGCATTTGAATACATCCTTGATGCCTGCTCCCAGCCGTCCGGCTGCCCAGTTTCCAGTGCACGAATGATTGGACCCTGCTCCCACAGGCGAAGAGCCAGGACTGAAAGATGTTGCTGGATGTCTTCTGCACATGGTAAGCTTCGCAACGGTGCCACTTGTATTGCACTCACTCCTTGCTTTCCCACCTCAAAGTGCATTTCAACACATCGTTGATGCCTGCTCCCGGCCGTCCGGCTGCCCAGTTTCCAGTGCACGAATGATTGGACTCTGCTCCCACAGGCAAAGAGCCAGGACTGAAAGATGCTGCTGGACCTCTTCTGCACATGGTAAGCTTCGCAACGGTGCCACCTGCATTGCTCTCACTCCTTGCTTTCCCACCTCAAAGTGCATTTGAATACATCCTTGATGCCTGCTCCAGGCTGGCCGGCTCCCCATTTTCCAGTGCACGAATGATTGGACTCTGCTCCCACAGGCAAAGAGCCAGGACTGAAAGATGCTGCTGGACCTCTTCTGCACATGGTAAGCTTCGCAACGGTGCCACCTGCATTGCTCTCACTCCTTGCTTTCCCACCTCAAAGTGCATTTCAACACATCGTTGATGCCTGCTCCCGGCCGTCCGGCTGCCCATTTTCCAGTGCACGAATGATTGGACCCAGCTCCCACAGGCGAAGAGCCAGGACTGAAAGATACTGCTGGACCTCTTCTGCACATGGTAAGCTTCGCAACTGTGCCACCTGTATTGCTCTCACTCCTTGCTTTCCCACCACAAAGTGCATTTGAATATATCCTTGATGCCAACTTCAGGCCGGCTGCCCTGTTTCCAGTGCACGAATGATTGGACCCAGCTCCCACAGGCGAAGAGCCAGGACTGAAAGATACTGCTGGACCTCTTCTGCACAAGGTAAGCTTCGCAACTGTGCCACCTGTATTGCTCTCACTCCTTGCTTTCCCACCACAAAGTGCATTTGAATACATCCTTGATGCCAGCTTCAGGGCGGCTGGCTGCCCAGTTTCCAGGGCACGAATGATTGGGCTCTGCTTCCACAGGCAAAGAGCCAGGACTGAAAGATGCTGCTGAACCTCTTCTGCACATGGTAAGCTTCGCAACGGTGCCACCTGCATTGCTCTCACTCCTTGCTTTCCCACCTCAAAGTGCATTTGAATAAATCCTAGATGCCTGCTCCAGGCCGTCTGGCTGCTCAGTTTCCAGTGCACGAATGATTGGACTCTGCTCCAACAGGCGAAGAGCCAGGACTGAAAGATGCTGCTGGATCTCTTCTGCACATGGTAAGCTTCGCAACGGTGCCACCTGCATTGCTCTCACTCCTTGCTTTCCCACCTCAAAGTGCATTTGAATACATCCTTGATGCCTGCTCCAGGCCGTCCGGCTACCCAGTTTCCAGTGCACGAATGATTGGACCCTGCACCCACAGGCGAGGAGCCAGGACTCAAAGATGCTGCTGGATCTCTTCTGCACATGGTAAGCTTCGCAAGGGTGCCACCTGTATTGCCCTCACTCCTTGCTTTCTCACCTCAAAGTGCATTTGAATACATCCTTGATGTCTGCTCCAGGCCGTCCGGCTGCCCAGTTTTCAGTGCACGAATGATTGGACCCTGATCCCGCTGGCGAAGAGCCAGGACTGAAAGATGCTGCTGGACCTCTTCTGCACATGGTAAGCTTCGCAACTGTGCCACCTGCATTGCTCTCACTCCTTGCTTTCCCACCTCAAAGTGCATTTGAATACATCCTTGATGCCTGCTCCCGGCCGTCCGGCTGCCCAGTTTCCAGTGTACGAATGATTGGACTCTGCTGCCACAGGCGAAGAGCCAGGACTGAAAGATGCTGCTGGACCTCTTCTGCACATGGTAAGCTTCGCAACGGTGCCACCTGCATTGCTCTCACTCCTTGCTTTCCCACCTCAAAGTGCATTTGAATACATCCTTGATGCCTGCTCCCGGCCGTCCGGCTGCCCATTTTCCAGTGCACGAATGATTGGACTCTGCTGCCACAGGCAAAGAGCCAGGACAGAAAGATGCTGCTGGACCTCTTCTGCACACAGAAAGCTTTGCAACGGTGCCACCTGTATTGCTCTCACTCCTTGCTTTGCCACCTCAAAGTGCATTTGAATACATCCTTGATGCCTGCTCCCGGCTTCCGGCTGCCCAGTTTCCAGTGCACGAATGATTGGACTCTGCTCCCACAGGCGAAGAGCCAGGACTGAAAGATACTGCTGAACCTCTTCTGCACATGGCAAGCTTCGCAACGGTGCCACTTGTATTGCTCTCACTCCTTGCTTTCCCACCTCAAAGTGCATTTCAACACATCGTTGATGCCTGCTCCCGGCCGTCCGGCTGCCCATTTTCCAGTGCACGAATGATTGGACTCTGCTCCCACAGGCAAAGAGCCAGGACTGAAAGATGCTGCTGGACCTCTTCTGCACATGGTAAGCTTCGCAACGGTGCCACCTGCATTGCTCTCACTCCTTGCTTTCCCACCTCAAAGTGCATTTGAATACATCCTTGATGCCTGCTCCAGGCTGGCAGGCTCCCCAGTTTTCAGTGCACGAATGATTGGACTCTGCTCCCACAGGCAAAGAGCCAGGACTGAAAGATGCTGCTGGACGTCTTCTGCACATGGTAAACTTCGCAACTGTGCCACCTGTATTGCTCTCACTCCTTGCTTTCCCATCTCAAAGTGCATTTGAATACATCCTTGATGCCTGCTCCCGGCCGTCCGGCTGCCCATTTTCCAGTGCACGAATGATTGGACTCTGCTGCCACAGGCGAAGAGCCAGGACTGAAAGATGCTGCTGGGCCTCTTCTGCACATGGTAAGCTTTGCAACGGTGCCACCGGTACTGCTCTCACTCCTTGCTTTCCCACCTCAAAGTGCATTTGAATACATCCTTGATGCCTGCTCCAGGCCGTCCGGCTGCCCAGTTTTCAGGGCACGAATGATTGGACACTGCTCCCACAGGTGAAGAGCCAGGACTGAAAGATGCTGCTGGACCTCTTCTGCACATGGTAAGCTTCGCAACGGTGCCACCTGTATTGCTCTCACTCCTTGCTTTCCCACCTCAAAGTGCATTTGAATACATCCTTGATGCCTGCTCCTGGCCATCCGGCTGCCCATTTTCCAGTGCACGAATGATTGGACTCTGCTCCCACAGGCAAAGAGCCAGGACTGAAAGATGCTGCTGGACCTCTTCTGCACACAGAAAGCTTTGCAACGGTGCCACCTGTATTGCTCTCACTCCTTGCTTTCCCACCTCAAAGTGCATTTGAATACATCCTTGATGCCTGCTCCCGGCCGTCCGGCTGCCCAGTTTCCAGTGCACGAATGATTGGACCCTGCTCCCACAGGCGAAGAGCCAGGACTGAAAGATACTGCTGGACCTCTTCTGCACATGGTAAGCTTCGCAACGGTGCCACCTGCATTGCTCTCACTCCTTGCTTTCCCACCTCAAAGTGCATTTGAATACATCCTTGATGCCAGCTCCCGGCCGTCCGGCTGTCCAGTTTTCAGGGCTCAAATGATTGGACTCTGCTCCCACAGGCGAAGAGCCAGAACTGAAAGATGTTGCTGGTTCTCTTCTGCACATGGTAAGCTTCGCAACGATGCCACCTGCATTGCTCTCACTCCTTGCTTTCCCACCTCAAAGTGCATTTGAATACATCCTTGATGCCAGCTTCAGGCCGGCTGGCTGCCCAGTTTCCAGTGCACGAATGATTGGACTCTGCTCCCACAGGCGAAGAGCCAGGGCTGAAAGATGCTGCTGGACCTCTTCTGCACATGGTAAGCTTCGCAACGGTGCCACTTGTATTGCTCTCACTCCTTGCTCTCCCACCTCAAAGTGCATTTCAACACATCGTTGATGCCTGCTCCCGGCCGTCCGGCTGCCCATTTTCCAGTGCACGAATGATTGGACTCTGCTCCCACAGGCGAAGAGCCAGGACTGAAAGATGCTGCTGGACCTCTTCTGCACATGGTAAGCTTCGCAACGGTGCCACCTGCATTGCTCTCCCTCCTTGCTTTCCCACCTCAAAGTGCATTTGAATACATCCTTGATGCCTGCTCCCGGCCGTCCGGCTGCCCAGTTTCCAGTGCACGAATGATTGGACCCTACTCCCACAGGCGAAGAGCCAGGACTGAAAGATGCTGCTGGACCTCTTCTGCACATGGTAAGCTTCGCAACGGTGCCACCTGCATTGGTCTCACTCCTTCCTTTCCCACCTCAAAGTGCATTTGAATACATCCTTGATGCCAGCTCCCGGCCGTCCGGCTGCCCAGTTTTCAGGACACGAATGATTGGACTCTGCTCCCACAGGCGAAGAGCCAGGACTGAAAGATGCTGCTGGATCTATTCTACACATGGTAAGCTTCGCAACGGTGCCACCTGTATTGCTCTCACTCCTTGCTTTCCCACCTCAAAGTGCATTTGAATACATCCTTGATGCCAGCTTCAGGCCGGCTGGCTGCCCAGTTTTCAGTGCACGAGTGATTGGACTCTGCTCCCACAGGCAAAGAGCCAGGACTGAAAGATGCTGCTGGACCTCTTCTGCACATGGTAAGCTTCGCAACTGTGCCACCTGTATTGCTCTCACTCCTTGCTTTCCCACCTCAAAGTACATTTCAATACATCCTTGATGCCTGCTCCCGGCCTTCCGGCTGCCCAGTTTTCAGTGCACGAATGATTGGACTCTGCTGCCACACGCAAAGAGCCGGGACTGAAAGATGCTGCTGGACCCCTTCTGCACATGGTAAGCTTTGCAACGGTGCCACCTGTATTGCTCTCACTCCTTGCTTTCCCACCTCAAAGCGCATTTGAATACATCCTTGATGCCTGCTCCCGGCCGTCCGGCTGCCCAGTTTCCAGTGCACGAATGATTGGACCCAGCTCCCACAGGCGAAGAGCCAGGACTGAAAGATACTGCTGGACCTCTTCTGCACATGGTAAGCTTCGCAACGGTGCCACCTGTATTGCTCTCACTCCTTGCTTTTCCACCTCAGAGTGCATTTAAATGCATCCTTGAAGCCTCCTCCAAGCTGGCCAGCTGCCCAATTTTCAGTGCACGAATGCTGGGACCCTGCTCCCACAGGCGAAGAGCCAGGACTGAAAGATGCTACTGGACCTCTTCTGCATATGGTAAGCTTCGCAACCGTGTCACCTGTATTACTCTCGCTCCTTGCTTTCCCACCTCAAAGTGCATTTGAATACATCCTTGATGCCAGCTCCCGGCCGTCCGGCTGCCCAGTTTTCAGTGCACGAATGATTGGACTCTGCTGCCACAGGCAAAGAGCCAGGACTGAAAGATGCTGCTGGACCTCTTCTGCACATGGTAAGCTTCGCAACGGTGCCAGTTGTAATGCTCTCACTCCTTGCTTTCCCACCTCAAAGTGCATTTCAACACATTGTTGATGCCTGCTCCCGGCCGTCCGGCTGCCCATTTTCCAGTGCACGAATGATTGGACTCTGCTCCCACAGGCAAAGAGCCAGGACTGAAAGATGCTGCTGGACCTCTTCTGCACATGGTAAGCTTCGCAATGGTGCCACCTGCATTGCTCTCACTCCTTGCTTTCCCACCTCAAAGTGCATTTGAATACATCCTTGATGCCTGTTCCCGGCCGTCCGGCTGCCCATTTTCCAGTGCACGAATGATTGGACCCTGCTCCCACAGGCGAAGAGCCAGGACTGAAAGATACTGCTGGACCTCTTCTGCACATGGTAAGCTTCGCAACGGTGCCACCTGCATTGCTCTCACTCCTTGCTTTCCCACCTCAAAGTGCATTTGAATACATCCTTGATGCCTGCTCCCGGCCGTCCGGCTGCCCAGTTTCCAGTGCACGAATGATTGGACCCTGCTCCCACAGGCGAAGAGCCAGGACTGAAAGATGCTGCTGGACCTCTTCTGCACATGGTAAGCTTCGCAACGGTGCCACCTGTATTGCTCTCACTCCTTGCTTTTCCACCTCAAAGTCCATTTGAATACATCCTTGATGCCTGCTCCCGGCCGTCCGGCTGCCCAGTTTTCAGTGCACGAATGATTGGACTCTGCTCCCACAGGCGAAGAGCCAGGACTGAAAGATGCTGCTGTATATCTTCTGCACATGGTAAGCTTCGCAACGGTGCCACCTGTATTGCTCTCACTCCTTGCTTTCCCACCTCAAAGTGCATTTGAATATATCCTTGATGCCAGCTTCAGGCCGGCTGGCTGCCCAGTTTTCAGGGCACGAGTGACTGGACTCTGCTCCCACAGGTGAAGAGCCAGGACTGAAAGATGCTGCTGGACCTCTTCTGCACATGGTAAGCTTCGCAACGGTGCCATCTGTATTGCTCTCACTCCTTGCTTTCCCACCTCAAAGTACATTTCAATACATCCTTGATGCCGGCTCCCGGCCGTCCGGCTGCCCACTTTCCAGTGCACGAATGATTGGACTCTGCTGCCACACGCAAAGAGCCAGGACTGAAAGATGCTGCTGGATCTCTTCTGCACATGGTAAGCTTCGCAACGGTGCCACCTGTATTGCTCTCACTCCTTGCTTTCCCACCTCAAAGTGCATTTGAATATATCCTTGATGCCAGCTTCAGGCCGGCTGGCTGCCCAGTTTTCAGTGCACGAGTGATTGGACTCTGCTCCCACAGGCAAAGAGCCAGGACTGAAAGATGCTGCTGGACCTCTTCTGCACATGGTAAGCTTCGCAACTGTGCCACCTGTATTGCTCTCACTCCTTGCTTTCCCACCTCAAAGTACATTTCAATACATCCTTGATGCCTGCTCCCGGCCGTCCGGCTGCCCAGTTTTCAGTGCACGAATGATTGGACTCTGCTCCCACAGGCGAAGAGCCAGAACTGAAAGATGTTGCTGGTTCTCTTCTGCACATGGTAAGCTTCGCAACGGTGCCACCTGCATTGGTCTCACTCCTTCCTTTCCCACCTCAAAGTGCATTTGAATACATCCTTGATGCCAGCTCCCGGCCGTCCGGCTGCCCAGTTTTCAGGACACGAATGATTGGACTCTGCTCCCACAGGCGAAGAGCCAGGACTGAAAGATGCTGCTGGATCTATTCTACACATGGTAAGCTTCGCAACGGTGCCACCTGTATTGCTCTCACTCCTTGCTTTCCCACCTCAAAGTGCATTTGAATACATCCTTGATGCCAGCTTCAGGCCGGCTGGCTGCCCAGTTTTCAGTGCACGAGTGATTGGACTCTGCTCCCACAGGCAAAGAGCCAGGACTGAAAGATGCTGCTGGACCTCTTCTGCACATGGTAAGCTTCGCAACTGTGCCACCTGTATTGCTCTCACTCCTTGCTTTTCCACCTCAGAGTGCATTTAAATGCATCCTTGATGCCTCCTCCAAGCTGGCCAGCTGCCCAATTTTCAGTGCACGAATGCTGGGACCCTGCTCCCACAGGCGAAGAGCCAGGACTGAAAGATGCTACTGGACCTCTTCTGCATATGGTAAGCTTCGCAACCGTGTCACCTGTATTACTCTCGCTCCTTGCTTTCCCACCTCAAAGTGCATTTGAATACATCCTTGATGCCAGCTCCCGGCCGTCCGGCTGCCCAGTTTTCAGTGCACGAATGATTGGACTCTGCTGCCACAGGCAAAGAGCCAGGACTGAAAGATGCTACTGGACCTCTTCTGCATATGGTAAGCTTCGCAACCGTGTCACCTGTATTACTCTCGCTCCTTGCTTTCCCACCTCAAAGTGCATTTCAACACATTGTTGATGCCTGCTCCCGGCCGTCCGGCTGCCCATTTTCCAGTGCACGAATGATTGGACTCTGCTCCCACAGGCAAAGAGCCAGGACTGAAAGATGCTGCTGGACCTCTTCTGCACATGGTAAGCTTCGCAACGGTGCCACCTGCATTGCTCTCACTCCTTGCTTTCCCACCTCAAAGTGCATTTGAATACATCCTTGATGCCTGTTCCCGGCCGTCCGGCTGCCCATTTTCCAGTGCACGAATGATTGGACCCTGCTCCCACAGGCGAAGAGCCAGGACTGAAAGATACTGCTGGACCTCTTCTGCACATGGTAAGCTTCGCAACGGTGCCACCTGCATTGCTCTCACTCCTTGCTTTCCCACCTCAAAGTGCATTTGAATACATCCTTGATGCCTGCTCCCGGCCGTCCGGCTGCCCAGTTTCCAGTGCACGAATGATTGGACCCTGCTCCCACAGGCGAAGAGCCAGGACTGAAAGATGCTGCTGGACCTCTTCTGCACATGGTAAGCTTCGCAACGGTGCCACCTGTATTGCTCTCACTCCTTGCTTTTCCACCTCAAAGTCCATTTGAATACATCCTTGATGCCTGCTCCCGGCCGTCCGGCTGCCCAGTTTTCAGTGCACGAATGATTGGACTCTGCTCCCACAGGCGAAGAGCCAGGACTGAAAGATGCTGCTGTATATCATCTGCACATGGTAAGCTTCGCAACGGTGCCACCTGTATTGCTCTCACTCCTTGCTTTCCCACCTCAAAGTGCATTTGAATATATCCTTGATGCCAGCTTCAGGCCGGCTGGCTGCCCAGTTTTCAGGGCACGAGTGATTGGACTCTGCTCCCACAGGTGAAGAGCCAGGACTGAAAGATGCTGCTGGACCTCTTCTGCACATGGTAAGCTTCGCAACGCTGCCATCTGTATTGCTCTCACTCCTTGCTTTCCCACCTCAAAGTACATTTCAATACATCCTTGATGCAGGCTCCCGGCCGTCCGGCTGCCCACTTTCCAGTGCACGAATGATTGGACTCTGCTGCCACACGCAAAGAGCCAGGACTGAAAGATGCTGCTGGATCTCTTCTGCACATGGTAAGCTTCGCAACGGTGCCACCTGTATTGCTCTCACTCCTTGCTTTCCCACCTCAAAGTGCATTTGAATATATCCTTGATGCCAGCTTCAGGCCGGCTGGCTGCCCAGTTTTCAGTGCACGAGTGATTGGACTCTGCTCCCACAGGCAAAGAGCCAGGACTGAAAGATGCTGCTGGACCTCTTCTGCACATGGTAAGCTTCGCAACTGTGCCACCTGTATTGCTCTCACTCCTTGCTTTCCCACCTCAAAGTACATTTCAATACATCCTTGATGCCTGCTCCCGGCCGTCCGGCTGCCCAGTTTTCAGTGCACGAATGATTGGACTCTGCTCCCACAGGCGAAGAGCCTGAACTGAAAGATGTTGCTGGTTCTCTTCTGCACATGGTAAGCTTCGCAACGATGCCACCTGCATTGCTCTCACTCCTTGCTTTCCCACCTCAAAGTGCATTTGAATCCATCCTTGATGCCAGCTTCAGGCCGGCTGGCTGCCCAGTTTTCAGTGCACGAATGATTGGACTCTGCTCCCACAGGCGAAGAGCCAGGACTGAAAGATGCTGCTGGACCTCTTCTGCACATGGTAAGCTTCGCAACGGTGCCACTTGTATTGCTCTCACTCCTTGGTTTCCCACCTCAAAGTGCATTTCAACACATCGTTGATGCCTGCTCCCGGCCGTCCGGCTGCCCATTTTCCAGTGCACGAATGATTGGACTCTGCTCCCACAGGCGAAGAGCCAGGACTGAAAGATGCTGCTGGACCTCTTCTGCACATGGTAAGCTTCGCAATGGTGCCACCTGCATTGCTCTCACTCCTTGCTTTCCCACCTCAAAGTGCATTTGAATACATCGTTGATGCCTGCTCCCGGCCGTCCGGCTGCCCAGTTTCCAGTGCACGAATGATTGGACCCTGCTCCCACAGGCGAAGAGCCAGGACTGAAAGATGCTGCTGGACCTCTTCTGCACATGGTAAGCTTCGCAACGATGCCACCTGCATTGCTCTCGCTCCTTGCTTTCCCACCTCAAAGTGCATTTGAATACATCGTTGATGCCTGCTCCCGGCCGTCCGGCTGCCCAGTTTTCAGGACACGAATGATTGGACTCTGCTCCCACAGGCGAAGAGCCAGGACTGAAAGATGCTGCTGGACCTCTTCTGCACATGGTAAGCTTCGCAATGGTGCCACCTGCATTGCTCTCACTCCTTGCTTTCCCACCTCAAAGTGCATTTGAATACATCCTTGATGCCTGCTCCAGGCCGTCCGGCTGCCCAGTTTTCAGGGCACGAATGATTGGACTCTTCTCCCACAGGCGAAGAGCCAGGACTGAAAGATGCTGCTGGACCTCTTCTGCACATGGTAAGCTTCGCAACTGTGCCACCTGTATTGCTCTCACTCCTTGCTTTCCCACCTCAAAGTGGATTTGAATACATCCTTCATGCCTGCTCCCAGCCGTCCGGCTGCCCATTTTCCAGTGCACGAATGATTGCACTCTGCTGCCACAGGCAAAGAGCCAGGACTGAAAGATGCTGCTGGACCTCTTCTGCACACAGAAAGCTTTGCAACGGTGCCACCTGTATTGCTCTCACTCCTTGCTTTCCCACCTCAATGTGCATTTGAATACATCCTTGATGCCTGCTCCCGGCCGTCCGGCTGCCCAGTTTCCAGTGCACGAATGATTGGACCCAGCTCCCACAGGCGAAGAGCCAGGACTGAAAGATACTGCTGGACCTCTTCTGCACAAGGTAAGCTTCGCAACGGTGCCACCTGCATTGCTCTCACTACTTGCTTTCCCACCTCAAAGTGCATTTGAATACATCCTTGATGCCAGCTCCCGGCCGTCCGGCTGCCCAGTTTTCAGGACACGAATGATTGGACTCTGCTCCCACAGGCGAAGAGCCAGGACTGAAAGATGCTGCTGGATCTCTTCTACACATGGTAAGCTTCGCAACGGTGCCACCTGTATTGCTCTCACTCCTTGCTTTCCCACCTCAAAGTGCATTTGAATATATCCTTGATGCCAGCTTCAGGCCGGCTGGCTGCCCAGTTTTCAGTGCACGAGTGATTGGACTCTGCTCCCACAGGCAAAGAGCCAGGACTGAAAGATGCTGCTGGACCTCTTCTGCACATGGTAAGCTTCGCAACGGTGCCACCTGCATTGCTCTCACTCCTTGCTTTCCCACCTCAAAGTGCATTTGAATACATCCTTGATGCCTGCTCCAGGCTGGCCGGCTCCCCAGTTTTCAGTGCACGAATGATTGGACTCTGCTCCCACAGGCGAAGTGCCAGGACTGAAAGATGCTGCTGGACCTCTTCTGCACATGGCAAGCTTCGCAACGGTGCCACTTTTATTGATCTCACTCCTTGCTTTCCCACATCAAAGTGCATTTGAATACATCCTTGATGCCTGCTCCCGGCCTTCCGGCTGCCCAGTTTCCAGTGCACGAATGATTGGACTCTGCACCCACAGGCAAAGAGCCAGGACTGAAAGATGCTGCTGGACCTCTTCTGCACATGGTAAACTTCGCAACTGTGCCACCTGTATTGCTCTCACTCCTTGCTTTCCCATCTCAAAGTGCATTTGAATACATCCTTGATGCCTGCTCCTGGCCGTCCGGCTGCCCATTTTCCAGTGCACGAATGATTGGACTCTGCTCCCACAGGCGAAGAGCCAGGACTGAAAGATGCTGCTGGACCTCTTCTGCACATGGTAAGCTTTGCAACGGTGCGACCGGTATTGCTCTCACTCCTTGCTTTCCCACCTCAAAGGGCATTTGAATACATCCTTGATGCCTGCTCCAGACTGGCCGGCTGCCCAGTTTTCAGGGCACGAATGATTGGACTCTGCTCCCACAGGCGAAGAGCCAGGACTGAAAGATGCTGCTGGACCTCTTCTGCACATGGTAAGCTTCGCAACTGTGCCACCTGTATTGCTCTCACTCCTTGCTTTCCCACCTCAAAGTGCATTTGAATACATCCTTGATGCCTGCTCCCGGCCGTCCGGCTGCCCATTTTCCAGTGCACGAATGATTGGACTCTGCTGCCACAGGCAAAGAGCCAGGACTGAAATATGCTGCTGGACCTCTTCTGCACACAGAAAGCTTTGCAACGGTGCCACCTGTATTGCTCTCACTCCTTGCTTTCCCACCTCAAAGTGCATTTGAATACATCCTTGATGCCTGCTCCCGGCCGTCCGGCTGCCCAGTTTCCAGTGCACGAAGAATTGGACCCAGCTCAAACAGGCGAAGAGCCAGGACTGAAAGATGCTGCTGGACCTCTTCTGCACATGGTAAGCTTCGCAACTGTGCCACCTGTATTGCTCTCACTCCTTGCTTTCCCACCTCAAAGTACATTTCAATACATCCTTGATGCCTGCTCCCGGCCTTCCGGCTGGCTCCCCAGTCTTCAGTGCACGAATGATTGGACTCTGCTGCCACACGTAAAGAGCCGGGACTGAAAGATGCTGCTGGACCTCTTCTGCACATGGTAAGCTTTGCAACGGTGCCACCTGTATTGCTCTCACTCCTTGCTTTCCCACCTCAAAGTGCATTTGAATACATCCTTGATGCCTGCTCCCGGCCGTCCGGCTGCCCATTTTCCAGTGCACGAATGATTGGACTCTGCTGCCACACGCAAAGAGCCGGGACTGAAAGATGCTGCTGGACCCCTTCTGCACATGGTAAGCTTTGCAACGGTGCCACCTGTATTGCTCTCACTCCTTGCTTTCCCACCTCAAAGTGCATTTGAATACATCCTTGATGCCTGCTCCCGGCCGTCCGGCTGCCCAGTTTCCAGTGCACGAATGATTGGACCCAGCTCCCACAGGCGAAGAGCCAGGACTGAAAGATACTGCTGGACCTCTTCTGCACATGGTAAGCTTCGCAACGGTGCCACCTGTATTGCTCTCACTCCTTGCTTTTCCACCTCAGAGTGCATTTAAATGCATCCTTGATGCCTCCTCCAAGCTGGCCAGCTGCCCAATTTTCAGTGCACGAATGCTGGGACCCTGCTCCCACAGGCGAAGAGCCAGGACTGAAAGATGCTACTGGACCTCTTCTGCATATGGTAAGCTTCGCAACCGTGTCACCTGTATTACTCTCGCTCCTTGCTTTCCCACCTCAAAGTGCATTTGAATACATCCTTGATGCCAGCTCCCGGCCGTCCGGCTGCCCAGTTTTCAGTGCACGAATGATTGGACTCTGCTGCCACAGGCAAAGAGCCAGGACTGAAAGATGCTACTGGACCTCTTCTGCATATGGTAAGCTTCGCAACCGTGTCACCTGTATTACTCTCGCTCCTTGCTTTCCCACCTCAAAGTGCATTTCAACACATTGTTGATGCCTGCTCCCGGCCGTCCGGCTGCCCATTTTCCAGTGCACGAATGATTGGACTCTGCTCCCACAGGCAAAGAGCCAGGACTGAAAGATGCTGCTGGACCTCTTCTGCACATGGTAAGCTTCGCAACGGTGCCACCTGCATTGCTCTCACTCCTTGCTTTCCCACCTCAAAGTGCATTTGAATACATCCTTGATGCCTGTTCCCGGCCGTCCGGCTGCCCATTTTCCAGTGCACGAATGATTGGACCCTGCTCCCACAGGCGAAGAGCCAGGACTGAAAGATACTGCTGGACCTCTTCTGCACATGGTAAGCTTCGCAACGGTGCCACCTGCATTGCTCTCACTCCTTGCTTTCCCACCTCAAAGTGCATTTGAATACATCCTTGATGCCTGCTCCCGGCCGTCCGGCTGCCCAGTTTCCAGTGCACGAATGATTGGACCCTGCTCCCACAGGCGAAGAGCCAGGACTGAAAGATGCTGCTGGACCTCTTCTGCACATGGTAAGCTTCGCAACGGTGCCACCTGTATTGCTCTCACTCCTTGCTTTTCCACCTCAAAGTCCATTTGAATACATCCTTGATGCCTGCTCCCGGCCGTCCGGCTGCCCAGTTTTCAGTGCACGAATGATTGGACTCTGCTCCCACAGGCGAAGAGCCAGGACTGAAAGATGCTGCTGTATATCTTCTGCACATGGTAAGCTTCGCAACGGTGCCACCTGTATTGCTCTCACTCCTTGCTTTCCCACCTCAAAGTGCATTTGAATATATCCTTGATGCCAGCTTCAGGCCGGCTGGCTGCCCAGTTTTCAGGGCACGAGTGATTGGACTCTGCTCCCACAGGTGAAGAGCCAGGACTGAAAGATGCTGCTGGACCTCTTCTGCACATGGTAAGCTTCGCAACGCTGCCATCTGTATTGCTCTCACTCCTTGCTTTCCCACCTCAAAGTACATTTCAATACATCCTTGATGCAGGCTCCCGGCCGTCCGGCTGCCCACTTTCCAGTGCACGAATGATTGGACTCTGCTGCCACACGCAAAGAGCCAGGACTGAAAGATGCTGCTGGATCTCTTCTGCACATGGTAAGCTTCGCAACGGTGCCACCTGTATTGCTCTCACTCCTTGCTTTCCCACCTCAAAGTGCATTTGAATATATCCTTGATGCCAGCTTCAGGCCGGCTGGCTGCCCAGTTTTCAGTGCACGAGTGATTGGACTCTGCTCCCACAGGCAAAGAGCCAGGACTGAAAGATGCTGCTGGACCTCTTCTGCACATGGTAAGCTTCGCAACTGTGCCACCTGTATTGCTCTCACTCCTTGCTTTCCCACCTCAAAGTACATTTCAATACATCCTTGATGCCTGCTCCCGGCCGTCCGGCTGCCCAGTTTTCAGTGCACGAATGATTGGACTCTGCTCCCACAGGCGAAGAGCCTGAACTGAAAGATGTTGCTGGTTCTCTTCTGCACATGGTAAGCTTCGCAACGATGCCACCTGCATTGCTCTCACTCCTTGCTTTCCCACCTCAAAGTGCATTTGAATCCATCCTTGATGCCAGCTTCAGGCCGGCTGGCTGCCCAGTTTTCAGTGCACGAATGATTGGACTCTGCTCCCACAGGCGAAGAGCCAGGACTGAAAGATGCTGCTGGACCTCTTCTGCACATGGTAAGCTTCGCAACGGTGCCACTTGTATTGCTCTCACTCCTTGGTTTCCCACCTCAAAGTGCATTTCAACACATCGTTGATGCCTGCTCCCGGCCGTCCGGCTGCCCATTTTCCAGTGCACGAATGATTGGACTCTGCTCCCACAGGCGAAGAGCCAGGACTGAAAGATGCTGCTGGACCTCTTCTGCACATGGTAAGCTTCGCAATGGTGCCACCTGCATTGCTCTCACTCCTTGCTTTCCCACCTCAAAGTGCATTTGAATACATCGTTGATGCCTGCTCCCGGCCGTCCGGCTGCCCAGTTTCCAGTGCACGAATGATTGGACCCTGCTCCCACAGGCGAAGAGCCAGGACTGAAAGATGCTGCTGGACCTCTTCTGCACATGGTAAGCTTCGCAACGATGCCACCTGCATTGCTCTCGCTCCTTGCTTTCCCACCTCAAAGTGCATTTGAATACATCGTTGATGCCTGCTCCCGGCCGTCCGGCTGCCCAGTTTTCAGGACACGAATGATTGGACTCTGCTCCCACAGGCGAAGAGCCAGGACTGAAAGATGCTGCTGGACCTCTTCTGCACATGGTAAGCTTCGCAATGGTGCCACCTGCATTGCTCTCACTCCTTGCTTTCCCACCTCAAAGTGCATTTGAATACATCCTTGATGCCTGCTCCAGGCCGTCCGGCTGCCCAGTTTTCAGGGCACGAATGATTGGACTCTTCTCCCACAGGCGAAGAGCCAGGACTGAAAGATGCTGCTGGACCTCTTCTGCACATGGTAAGCTTCGCAACTGTGCCACCTGTATTGCTCTCACTCCTTGCTTTCCCACCTCAAAGTGGATTTGAATACATCCTTGATGCCTGCTCCCAGCCGTCCGGCTGCCCATTTTCCAGTGCACGAATGATTGCACTCTGCTGCCACAGGCAAAGAGCCAGGACTGAAAGATGCTGCTGGACCTCTTCTGCACACAGAAAGCTTTGCAACGGTGCCACCTGTATTGCTCTCACTCCTTGCTTTCCCACCTCAATGTGCATTTGAATACATCCTTGATGCCTGCTCCCGGCCGTCCGGCTGCCCAGTTTCCAGTGCACGAATGATTGGACCCAGCTCCCACAGGCGAAGAGCCAGGACTGAAAGATACTGCTGGACCTCTTCTGCACAAGGTAAGCTTCGCAACGGTGCCACCTGCATTGCTCTCACTACTTGCTTTCCCACCTCAAAGTGCATTTGAATACATCCTTGATGCCAGCTCCCGGCCGTCCGGCTGCCCAGTTTTCAGGACACGAATGATTGGACTCTGCTCCCAGAGGCGAAGAGCCAGGACTGAAAGATGCTGCTGGATCTCTTCTACACATGGTAAGCTTCGCAACGGTGCCACCTGTATTGCTCTCACTCCTTGCTTTCCCACCTCAAAGTGCATTTGAATATATCCTTGATGCCAGCTTCAGGCCGGCTGGCTGCCCAGTTTTCAGTGCACGAGTGATTGGACTCTGCTCCCACAGGCAAAGAGCCAGGACTGAAAGATGCTGCTGGACCTCTTCTGCACATGGTAAGCTTCGCAACTGTGCCACCTGTATTGCTCTCACTCCTTGCTTTCCCACCTCAAAGTACATTTCAATACATCCTTGACGCCTGCTCCCGGCCTTCCGGCTGCCCAGTTTTCAGTGCACGAATGATTGGACTCTGCTGCCACACGCAAAGAGCCGGGACTGAAAGATGCTGCTGGATCTCTTCTGCACATGGTAAGCTTTGCAACGGTGCCACCTGTATTGCTCTCACTCCTTGCTTTCCCTCCTCAAAGTGCATTTAAATACATCCTTGATGCCTGCTCCCGGCCGTCCGGCTGCCCATTTTCCAGTGCACGAATGATTGGACTCTGCTCCCACAGGCGAAGAGCCAGGACTGAAAGATGCTGCTGGACCTCTTCTGCACATGGTAAGCTTCGCAACGGTGCCACCTGCATTGCTCTCCCTCCTTGCTTTCCCACCTCAAAGTGCATTTCAACACATCGTTGATGCCTGCTCCCGGCCGTCCGGCTGCCCATTTTTGCAGTGCACGAATGATTGGAGTCTGCTCCCACAGGCGAAGAGCCAGGACTGAAAGATGCTGCTGGACCTCTTCTGCACATGGTAAGCTTCGCAACGGTGCCACCTGTATTGCTCTCACTCCTTGCTTTCCCACCACAAAGTGCATTTGAATATATCCTTGATGCCAGCTTCAGGCCAGCTGGCTGCCCAGTTTCCAGTGCACGAATGATTGGACTCTGCTCCCACAGGCGAAGAGCCAGGACTGAAAGATGCTGCTGGACCTCTTCTGCACATGGTAAGCTTCGCAACGGTGCCACCTGCATTGGTCTCACTCCTTGCTTTCCCACCTCAAAGTGCATTTGAATACATCCTTGATGCCTGCTCCCAGCCGTCCGGCTGCCCAGTTTCCAGTGCACGAATGATTGGACCCTGCTCCCACAGGCGAAGAGCCAGGAGTGAAAGATGCTGCTGGACCTCTTCTGCACATGGTAAGCTTCGCAACGGTGCCACCTGTATTGCTCTCACTCCTTGCTTTCCCACCTCAAAGTGCATTTGAATACATCCTTGATGCCTGCTCCCGGCTTCCGGCTGCCCAGTTTCCAGTGCACGAATGATTGGACTCTGCTCCCACAGGAGAAGAGCCAGGACTGAAAGATGCTGCTGGACCTCTTCTGCACATGGCAAGCTTCGCAACGGTGCCACTTTTTTTGATCTCACTCCTTGCTTTCCCACCTCAAACTGCATTTCAACACATCGTTGATGACTGCTCCCGGCCGTCCGGCTGCCCATTTTCCAGTGCACGAATGATTGGACTCTGCTCCCACAGGCAAAGAGCCAGGACTGAAAGATGCTGCTGGACCTCTTCTGCACATGGTAAGCTTCGCAACGGTGCCACCTGCATTGCTCTCACTCCTTGCTTTCCCACCTCAAAGTGCATTTGAATACATCCTTGATGCCTGCTCCAGGCTGGCCGGCTCCCCAGTTTTCAGTGCACGAATGATTGGACTCTGCTCCCACAGGCAAAGAGCCAGGACTGAAAGATGCTGCTGGACCTCTTCTGCACATGGTAAACTTCGCAACGGTGCCACCTGTATTGCTCTCACTCCTTGCTTTCCCATCTCAAAGTGCATTTGAATACATCCTTGATGCCTGCTCCCGGCCGTCCGGCTGCCCAGTTTCCAGTGCACGAATGATGGGACCCTGCTCCCACAGGCGAAGAGCCAGGACTGAAAGATGCTGCTGGACCTCTTTTGCACATGGTAAGCTTCGCAACGGTGCCACCTGTATTGCTCTCACTCCTTGCTTTTCCACCTCATAGTGCATTTGAATACATCCTTGATGCCTGCTCCCGGCCGTCCGGCTGCCCAGTTTTCAGTGCACGAATGATTGGACTCTGCTCCCACAGGCGAAGAGCCAGGACTGAAAGATGCTGCTGGATCTCTTCTGCACATGGTAAGCTTCGCAACGGTGCCACCTGTATTGCTCTCACTCCTTGCTTTCCCACCTCAAAGTGCATTTGAATATATCCTTGATGCCAGCTTCAGGCCGGCTGGCTGCCCAGTTTTCAGTGCACGAGTGATTGGACTCTGCTCCCACAGGCAAAGAGCCAGGACTGAAAGATGCTGCTGGACCTCTTCTGCACATGGTAAGCTTCGCAACTGTGCAACCTGTATTGCTCTCACTCCTTGCTTTCCCACCTCAAAGTACATTTCAATACATCCTTGATGCCTGCTCCCGGCCTTCCGGCTGCCCAGTTTTCAGTGCACGAATGATTGGACTCTGCTGCCACACGCAAAGAGCCGGGACTGAAAGATGCTGCTGGACCTCTTCTGCACATGGTAAGCTTTGCAACGGTGCCCCCTGTATTGCTCTCACTCCTTGCTTTCCCACCTCAAAGTGCATTTGAATACATCCTTGATGCCTGCTCCCGGCCGTCCGGCTGCCCATTTTCCAGTGCACGAATGATTGGACCCAGCTCCCACAGGCGAAGAGCCAGGACTGAAAGATGCTGCTGGACCTCTTCTGCACATGGTAAGCTTCGCAACGGTGCCACCTGTATTGCTCTCACTCCTTGCTTTCCCACCTCAAAGTGCATTTGAATACATCCTTGATGCCTGCTCCAGGCCGTCCGGCTGCCCAATTTTCAGTGCAAGAATGATTGGACTCTGCTCCCACAGGCGAAGAGCCAGGACTGAAAGATGCTGCTGGACCTCTTCTGCACATGGCAAGCTTCGCAACGGTGCCACTTTTATTGATCTCACTCCTTGCTTTCCCACCTCAAAGTGCATTTCAACACATCGTTGATGCCTGCTCCCGGCCGTCCGGCTGCCCATTTTCCAGTGCACGAATGATTGGACTCTGCTCCCACAGGCAAAGAGCCAGGACTGAAAGATGCTGCTGGACCTCTTCTGCACATTGTAAACTTCGCAACGGTGCCACCTGTATTGCTCTCACTCCTTGCTTTCCCATCTCAAAGTGCATTTGAATACATCCTTGATGCCTGCTCCCGGCCGTCCGGCTGCCCAGTTTCCAGTGCACGAATGATGGGACCCTGCTCCCACAGGCGAAGAGCCAGGACTGAAAGATGCTGCTGGACCTCTTCTGCACATGGTAAGCTTCGCAACGGTGCCACCTGTATTGCTCTCACTCCTTGCTTTCCCACCTCAAAGTGCATTTGAATACATCCTTGATGCCTGCTCCCAGCCGTCCGGCTGCCCAGTTTCCAGTGCACGAATGATTGGACCCTGCTCCCACAGGCGAAGAGCCAGGAGTGAAAGATGCTGCTGGACCTCTTCTGCACATGGTAAGCTTCGCAACGGTGCCACCTGTATTGCTCTCACTCCTTGCTTTCCCACCTCAAAGTGCATTTGAATACATCCTTGATGCCTGCTCCCGGCTTCCGGCTGCCCAGTTTCCAGTGCACGAATGATTGGACTCTGCTCCCACAGGAGAAGAGCCAGGACTGAAAGATGCTGCTGGACCTCTTCTGCACATGGCAAGCTTCGCAACAGTGCCACTTTTATTGATCTCACTCCTTGCTTTCCCACCTCAAACTGCATTTCAACACATCGTTGATGACTGCTCCCGGCCGTCCGGCTGCCCATTTTCCAGTGCACGAATGATTGGACTCTGCTCCCACAGGCAAAGAGCCAGGACTGAAAGATGCTGCTGGACCTCTTCTGCACATGGTAAGCTTCGCAACGGTGCCACCTGCATTGCTCTCACTCCTTGCTTTCCCACCTCAAAGTGCATTTGAATACATCCTTGATGCCTGCTCCAGGCTGGCCGGCTCCCCAGTTTTCAGTGCACGAATGATTGGACTCTGCTCCCACAGGCAAAGAGCCAGGACTGAAAGATGCTGCTGGACCTCTTCTGCACATGGTAAACTTCGCAACATTGCCACCTGTATTGCTCTCACTCCTTGCTTTCCCACCTCAAAGTGCATTTGAATACATCCTTGATGCCTGCTCCCGGCCGTCCGGCTGCCCAGTTTCCAGTGCACGAATGATGGGACCCTGCTCCCACAGGCGAAGAGCCAGGACTGAAAGATGCTGCTGGACCTCTTTTGCACATGGTAAGCTTCGCAACGGTGCCACCTGTATTGCTCTCACTCCTTGCTTTTCCACCTCATAGTGCATTTGAATACATCCTTGATGCCTGCTCCCGGCCGTCCGGCTGCCCAGTTTTCAGTGCACGAATGATTGGACTCTGCTCCCACAGGCGAAGAGCCAGGACTGAAAGATGCTGCTGGATCTCTTCTGCACATGGTAAGCTTCGCAACGGTGCCACCTGTATTGCTCTCACTCCTTGCTTTCCCACCTCAAAGTGCATTTGAATATATCCTTGATGCCAGCTTCAGGCCGGCTGGCTGCCCAGTTTTCAGTGCACGAGTGATTGGACTCTGCTCCCACAGGCAAAGAGCCAGGACTGAAAGATGCTGCTGGACCTCTTCTGCACATGGTAAGCTTCGCAACTGTGCAACCTGTATTGCTCTCACTCCTTGCTTTCCCACCTCAAAGTACATTTCAATACATCCTTGATGCCTGCTCCCGGCCTTCCGGCTGCCCAGTTTTCAGTGCACGAATGATTGGACTCTGCTGCCACACGCAAAGAGCCGGGACTGAAAGATGCTGCTGGACCTCTTCTGCACATGGTAAGCTTTGCAACGGTGCCGCCTGTATTGCTCTCACTCCTTGCTTTCCCACCTCAAAGTGCATTTGAATACATCCTTGATGCCTGCTCCCGGCCGTCCGGCTGCCCATTTTCCAGTGCACGAATGATTGGACCCAGCTCCCACAGGCGAAGAGCCAGGACTGAAAGATGCTGCTGGACCTCTTCTGCACATGGTAAGCTTCGCAACGGTGCCACCTGTATTGCTCTCACTCCTTGCTTTCCCACCTCAAAGTGCATTTGAATACATCCTTGATGCCTGCTCCAGGCCGTCCGGCTGCCCAATTTTCAGTGCAAGAATGATTGGACTCTGCTCCCACAGGCGAAGAGCCAGGACTGAAAGATGCTGCTGGACCTCTTCTGCACATGGCAAGCTTCGCAACGGTGCCACTTTTATTGATCTCACTCCTTGCTTTCCCACCTCAAAGTGCATTTCAACACATCGTTGATGCCTGCTCCCGGCCGTCCGGCTGCCCATTTTCCAGTGCACGAATGATTGGACTCTGCTCCCACAGGCAAAGAGCCAGGACTGAAAGATGCTGCTGGACCTCTTCTGCACATGGTAAACTTCGCAACGGTGCCACCTGTATTGCTCTCACTCCTTGCTTTCCCATCTCAAAGTGCATTTGAATACATCCTTGATGCCTGCTCCCGGCCGTCCGGCTGCCCAGTTTCCAGTGCACGAATGATGGGACCCTGCTCCCACAGGCGAAGAGCCAGGACTGAAAGATGCTGCTGGACCTCTTCTGCACATGGTAAGCTTCGCAACGGTGCCACCTGTATTGCTCTCACTCCTTGCTTTCCCACCTCAAAGTGCATTTGAATACATCCTTGATGCCTGCTCCCGGCCGTCTGGCTGCCCAGTATTCAGTGCACGAATGATTGGACTCTGCTCCCACAGGCGAAGAGCCAGGACTGAAAGATGCTGCTGGACCTCTTCTGCACATGGCAAGCTTCGCAACGGTGCCACTTTTATTGATCTCACTCCTTGCTTTCCCACCTCAAAGTGCATTTCAACACATCGTTGATGCCTGCTCCCGGCCGTCCGGCTGCCCATTTTCCAGTGCACGAATGATTGGACTCTGCTCCCACAGGCAAAGAGCCAGGACTGAAAGATGCTGCTGGACCTCTTCTGCACATGGTAAGCTTCGCAACGGTGCCACCTGCATTGCTCTCACTCCTTGCTTTCCCACCTCAAAGTGCATTTGAATACATCCTTGATGCCTGCTCCCGGCCGTCCGGCTGCCCAGTTTCCAGTGCACGAATGATGGGACCCTGCTCCCACAGGCAAAGAGCCAGGACTGAAAGATGCTGCTGGACCTCTTCTGCACATGGCAAGCTTCGCAACGGTGCCACCTGTATTGCTCTCACTCCTTGCTTTCCCACCTCAAAGTGCATTTGAATACATCCTTGATGCCTGCTCCAGGCCGTCCGGCTGCCCAGTTTTCAGGGCACGAATGATTGGACTCTGCTCCCACAGGCGAAGAGCCAGGACTGAAAGATGCTGCTGGACCTCTTCTGCACATGGTAAGCTTCGCAACGGTGCCACCTGTATTGCTCTCACTCCTTGCTTTCCCACCTCAAAGTGCATTTGAATACATCCTTGATGCCTGCTCCCGGCTTCCGGCTGCCCAGTTTCCAGTGCACGAATGATTGGACTCTGCTCCCACAGGAGAAGAGCCAGGACTGAAAGATGCTGCTGGACCTCTTCTGCACATGGCAAGCTTCGCAACGGTGCCACTTTTATTGATCTCACTCCTTGCTTTCCCACCTCAAAGTGCATTTCAACACATCGTTGATGACTGCTCCCGGCCGTCCAGCTGCCCATTTTCCAGTGCACGAATGATTGGACTCTGCTCCCACAGGCAAAGAGCCAGGACTGAAAGATGCTGCTGGACCTCTTCTGCACATGGTAAGCTTCGCAACGGTGCCACCTGCATTGGTCTCACTCCTTGCTTTCCCACCTCAAAGTGCATTTGAATACATCCTTGATGCCTGCTCCAGGCTGGCCGGCTCCCCAGTTTTCAGTGCACGAATGATTGGACTCTGCTCCCACAGGCAAAGAGCCAGGACTGAAAGATGCTGCTGGACCTCTTCTGCACATGGTAAACTTCGCAACGGTGCCACCTGTATTGCTCTCACTCCTTGCTTTCCCATCTCAAAGTGCATTTGAATACATCCTTGATGCCTGCTCCCGGCCGTCCGGCTGCCCAGTTTCCAGTGCACGAATGATGGGACCCTGCTCCCACAGGCGAAGAGCCAGGACTGAAAGATGCTGCTGGACCTCTTTTGCACATGGTAAGCTTCGCAACGGTGCCACCTGTATTGCTCTCACTCCTTGCTTTTCCACCTCATAGTGCATTTGAATACATCCTTGATGCCTGCTCCCGGCCGTCCGGCTGCCCAGTTTTCAGTGCACGAATGATTGGACTCTGCTCCCACAGGCGAAGAGCCAGGACTGAAAGATGCTGCTGGATCTCTTCTGCACATGGTAAGCTTCGCAACGGTGCCACCTGTATTGCTCTCACTCCTTGCTTTCCCACCTCAAAGTGCATTTGAATATATCCTTGATGCCAGCTTCAGGCCGGCTGGATGCCCAGTTTTCAGTGCACGAGTGATTGGACTCTGCTCCCACAGGCAAAGAGCCAGGACTGAAAGATGCTGCTGGACCTCTTCTGCACATGGTAAGCTTCGCAACTGTGCAACCTGTATTGCTCTCACTCCTTGCTTTCCCACCTCAAAGTACATTTCAATACATCCTTGATGCCTGCTCCCGGCCGTCCGGCTGCCCATTTTCCAGTGCACGAATGATTGGACCCAGCTCCCACAGGCGAAGAGCCAGGACTGAAAGATGCTGCTGGACCTCTTCTGCACATGGTAAGCTTCGCAACGGTGCCACCTGTATTGCTCTCACTCCTTGCTTTCCCACCTCAAAGTGCATTTGAATACATCCTTGATGCCTGCTCCAGGCCGTCCGGCTGCCCAATTTTCAGTGCAAGAATGATTGGACTCTGCTCCCACAGGCGAAGAGCCAGGACTGAAAGATGCTGCTGGACCTCTTCTGCACATGGCAAGCTTCGCAACGGTGCCACTTTTATTGATCTCACTCCTTGCTTTCCCACCTCAAAGTGCATTTCAACACATCGTTGATGCCTGCTCCCGGCCGTCCGGCTGCCCATTTTCCAGTGCACGAATGATTGGACTCTGCTCCCACAGGCAAAGAGCCAGGACTGAAAGATGCTGCTGGACCTCTTCTGCACATGGTAAGCTTCGCAACGGTGCCACCTGCATTGCTCTCACTCCTTGCTTTCCCACCTCAAAGTGCATTTGAATACATCCTTGATGCCTGCTCCAGGCTGGCCGGCTCCCCAGTTTTCAGTGCACGAATGATTGGACTCTACTCCCACAGGCAAAGAGCCAGGACTGAAAGATGCTGCTGGACCTCTTCTGCACATGGTAAACTTCGCAACGGTGCCACCTGTATTGCTCTCACTCCTTGCTTTCCCATCTCAAAGTGCATTTGAATACATCCTTGATGCCTGCTCCCGGCCGTCCGGCTGCCCAGTTTCCAGTGCACGAATGATGGGACCCTGCTCCCACAGGCGAAGAGCCAGGACTGAAAGATGCTGCTGGACCTCTTCTGCACATGGTAAACTTCGCAACGGTGCCACCTGTATTGCTCTCACTCCTTGCTTTCCCATCTCAAAGTGCATTTGAATACATCCTTGATGCCTGCTCCCGGCCGTCCGGCTGCCCAGTTTCCAGTGCACGAATGATGGGACCCTGCTCCCACAGGCGAAGAGCCAGGACTGAAAGATGCTGCTGGACCTCTTCTGCACATGGTAAGCTTCGCAACGGTGCCACCTGTATTGCTCTCACTCCTTGCTTTCCCACCTCAAAGTGCATTTGAATACATCCTTGATGCCTGCTCCCGGCCGTCCGGCTGCCCAGTATTCAGTGCACGAATGATTGGACTCTGCTCCCACAGGCGAAGAGCCAGCACTGAAAGATGCTGCTGGACCTCTTCTGCACATGGCAAGCTTCGCAACGGTGCCACTTTTATTGATCTCACTCCTTGCTTTCCCACCTCAAAGTGCATTTCAACACATCGTTGATGCCTGCTCCCGGCCGTCCGGCTGCCCATTTTCCAGTGCACGAATGATTGGACTCTGCTGCCACAGGCAAAGAGCCAGGACTGAAAGATGCTGCTGGACCTCTTCTGCACATGGTAAGCTTCGCAACGGTGCCACCTGCATTGCTCTCACTCCTTGCTTTCCCACCTCAAAGTGCATTTGAATACATCCTTGATGCCTGCTCCCGGCCGTCCGGCTGCCCAGTTTCCAGTGCACGAATGATGGGACCCTGCTCCCACAGGCAAAGAGACAGGACTGAAAGATGCTGCTGGACCTCTTCTGCACATGGCAAGCTTCGCAACGGTGCCACCTGCATTGCTCTCACTCCTTGCTTTCCCACCTCAAAGTGCATTTGAATACATCCTTGATGCCTGCTCCAGGCCGTCCGGCTGCCCAGTTTTCAGGGCACGAATGATTGGACTCTGCTCCCACAGGCGAAGAGCCAGGACTGAAAGATGCTGCTGGACCTCTTCTGCACATGGTAAGCTTCGCAACTGTGCCACCTGTATTGCTCTCACTCCTTGCTTTCCCACCTCAAAGTGCATTTGAATACATCCTTGATGCCTGCTCCAGGCCGTCCGGCTGCCCATTTTCCAGTGCACGAATGATTGGACTCTGCTGCCACAGGCAAAGAGCCAGGACTGAAAGATGCTGCTGGACCTCTTCTGCACACAGAAAGCTTTGCAACGGTGCCACCTGTATTGCTCTCACTCCTTGCTTTCCCACCTCAAAGTGCATTTGAATACATCCTTGATGCCTGCTCCCGGCCATCCGGCTGCCCAGTTTCCAGTGCACGAATAATTGGACCCAGCTCCCACAGGCGAAGAGCCAGGACTGAAAGATGCTGCTGGACCTCTTCTGCACAAGGTAAGCTTCACAACGGTGCCACCTGCATTGCTCTCACTCCTTGCTTTCCCACCTCAAAGTGCATTTGAATACATCCTTGATGCCAGCTCCCGGCCGTCCGGCTGCCCAGTTTTCAGGACACGAATGATTGGACTCTGCTCCCACAGGCGAAGAGCCAGGACTGAAAGATGCTGCTGGATCTCTTCTACACATGGTAAGCTTCGCAACGGTGCCACCTGTATTGCTCTCACTCCTTGCTTTCCCACCTCAAAGTGCATTTGAATACATCCTTGATGCCAGCTTCAGGCCGGCTGGCTGCCCAGTTTTCAGTGCACGAGTGATTGGACTCTGCTCCCACAGGCGAACAGCCAGGACTGAAAGATGCTGCTGGACCTCTTCTGCACATGGTAAGCTTCGCAACTGTGCCACCTGTATTGCTCTCACTCCTTGCTTTCCCACCTCGAAGTACATTTCAATACATCCTTGATGCCTGCTCCCGGCCTTCCGGCTGCCCAGTTTTCAGTGCACGAATGATTGGACTCTGCTCCCACACGCAAAGAGCCAGGACTGAAAGATGCTGCTGGACCTCTTCTGCACATGGTAAGCTTTGCAACGGTGCCACCTGTATTGCTCTCACTCCTTGCTTTCCCACCTCAAAGTGCATTTGAATACATCCTTGATGCCTGCTCCCGGCCGTCCGGCTGCCCATTTTCCAGTGCACGAATGATTGGAGTCTGCTCCCACAGGCGAAGAGCCAGGACTGAAAGATGCTGCTGGACCTCTTCTGCACATGGTAAGCTTCGCAAAGGTGCCACCTGCATTGCTCTCACTCCTTGCTTTCCCACCTCAAAGTGCATTTGAATAAATCCTTGATGCCTGCTCCAGGCCGTCTGGCTGCTCAGTTTCCAGTGCACGAATGATTGGACTCTGCTCCCACAGGCGAAGAGCCAGGACTGAAAGATGCTGCTGGACCTCTTCTGCACATGGTAAGCTTCGCAACGGTGCCACTTGTATTGCTCTCACTCCTTGCTTTCCCACCTCAAAGTGCATTTGAATACATCCTTAATGTCTGCTCTAGGCCGTCCGGATACCCAGTTTCCAGTGCACGAATGATTGGACCCTACACCCACAGGCGAAGAGCCAGGACTGAAAGATGCTGCTGGACCTCTTCTGCAAATGGCAAGCTTCGCAACGGTGCCACTTTTATTGATTTCACTCCTTGCTTTCCCACCTCAAAGTGCATTTCAACACATCGTTGATGCCTGCTCCCGGCCGTCCGGCTGCCCATTTTCCAGTGCACGAATGATTGGACTCTGCTCCCACAGGCAAAGAGCCAGGACTGAAAGATGCTGCTGGACCTCTTCTGCACATGGTAAGCTTCGCAACGGTGCCACCTGCATTGCTCTCACTCCTTGCTTTCCCACCTCAAAGTGCATTTGAATACATCCTTGATGCCTGCTCCAGGCCGTCCGGCTGCCCAGTTTTCAGTGCACGAATGATTGGACTCTGCTCCCACAGGCGAAGAGCCAGGACTGAAAGATGCTGCTGGACCTCTTCTGCACATGGTAAGATTCGCAACGGTGCCACCTGTATTGCTCTCACTCCTTGCTTTCCCACCTCAAAGTGCATTTGAATACATCCTAGATGCCTGCTCCCGGCCGTCCGGCTGCCCAGTTTCCAGTGCACGAATGATTGGACTCTGCTGCCACAGGCAAAGAGCCAGGACTGAAAGATGCTGCTGGACCTCTTCTGCGCACAGAAAGCTTTGCAACGGTGCCACCTGTATTGCTCTCACTCCTTGCTTTCCCACCTCAAAGTGCATTTCAACACATCGTTGATGCCTGCTCCTGGCCGTCCGGCTGCCCATTTTCCAGTGCACGAATGATTGGACTCTGCTCCTACAGGCGAAGAGCCAGGACTGAAAGATGCGGCTGGACCTCTTCTGCACATGGTAAGCTTCGCAACGGTGCCACCTGCATTGCTCTCACTCCTTGCTTTTCCACCTCAGAGTGCATTTAAATACATCCTTGATGCCTCCTCCAAGCTGGCCGGCTGCCCAATTTTCAGTGAACGAATGATTGGACCCTGATGTCACAGGCAAAGAGCCAGGACTGAAAGATGTTGCTGGATCTCTTCGGCACATGGTAAGCTTCGCAACGGTGCCACCTGCATTGCTCTCACTCCTTGCTTTCCCGCCTCAAAGTGCATTTGAATACATCCTTGATGCCTGCTCCAGGCTGGCCGGCTCCCCAGTTTTCAGTGCACGAATGATTGGACCCAGCTCCCACAGGCGAAGAGCCAGGACTGAAAGATGCTGCTGGACCTCTTCTGCACATGGTTAGCTTCGCAACGGTGCCACCTGTATTGCTCTCACTCCTTGCTTTCCCACCTCAAAGTGCATTTGAATACATCCTTGATGCCTGCTCCAGGCCGTCCGGCTGCCCAGTTTTCAGTGCACGAATGATTGGACTCTGCTCCCACAGGCGAAGAGCCAGGACTGAAAGATGCTGCTGGACCTCTTCTGCACATGGCAAGCTTCGCAACGGTGCCACTTTTATTGATCTCACTCCTTGCTTTCCCACCTCAAAGTGCATTTCAACACATCGTTGATGCCTGCTCCCGGCCGTCCGGCTGCCCATTTTCCAGTGCACGAATGATTGGACTCTGCTCCCACAGGCAAAGAGCCAGGACTGAAAGATGCTGCTGGACCTCTTCTGCACATGGTAAGCTTCGCAACGGTGCCACCTGCATTGCTCTCACTCCTTGCTTTCCCACCTCAAAGTGCATTTGAATACATCCTTGATGCCTGCTCCAGGCCGTCCGGCTGCCCAGTTTTCAGTGCACGAATGATTGGACTCTGCTCCCACAGGCGAAGAGCCAGGACTGAAAGATGCTGCTGGACCTCTTCTGCACATGGTAAGATTCGCAACGGTGCCACCTGTATTGCTCTCACTCCTTGCTTTCCCACCTCAAAGTGCATTTGAATACATCCTAGATGCCTGCTCCCGGCCGTCCGGCTGCCCATTTTCCAGTGCACGAATGATTGGACTCTGCTGCCACAGGCAAAGAGCCAGGACTGAAAGATGCTGCTGGACCTCTTCTGCGCACAGAAAGCTTTGCAACGGTGCCACCTGTATTGCTCTCACTCCTTGCTTTCCCACCTCAAAGTGCATTTCAACACATCGTTGATGCCTGCTCCTGGCCGTCCGGCTGCCCATTTTCCAGTGCACGAATGATTGGACTCTGCTCCTACAGGCGAAGAGCCAGGACTGAAAGATGCGGCTGGACCTCTTCTGCACATGGTAAGCTTCGCAACGGTGCCACCTGCATTGCTCTCACTCCTTGCTTTTCCACCTCAGAGTGCATTTAAATACATCCTTGATGCCTCCTCCAAGCTGGCCGGCTGCCCAATTTTCAGTGAACGAATGATTGGACCCTGATGTCACAGGCAAAGAGCCAGGACTGAAAGATGTTGCTGGATCTCTTCGGCACATGGTAAGCTTCGCAACGGTGCCACCTGCATTGCTCTCACTCCTTGCTTTCCCACCTCAAAGTGCATTTGAATACATCCTTGATGCCTGCTCCCGGCCGTCCGGCTGCCCATTTTCCAGTGCTCGAATGATTGGACTCTGCTCCCACAGGCAAAGAGCCAGGACTGAAAGATGCTGCTGGACCTCTTCTGCACATGGTAAGCTTCGCAACAGTGCCACCTGCATTGCTCTCACTCCTTGCTTTCCCACCTCAAAGTGCATTTGAATACATCCTTGATGCCTGCTCCAGGCTGGCCGGCTCCCCAGTTTTCAGTGCACGAATGATTGGACTCTGCTCCCACAGGCAAAGAGCCAGGACTGAAAGATGCTGCTGGACCTCTTCTGCACATGGTAAACTTCGCAACGGTGCCACCTGTATTGCTCTCACTCCTTGCTTTCCCATCTCAAAGTGCATTTGAATACATCCTTGATGCCTGTTCCCGGCCGTCCGGCTGCCCAGTTTCCAGTGCACGAATGATGGGACCCTGCTCCCACAGGCGAAGAGCCAGGACTGAAAGATGCTGCTGGACCTCTTCTGCACATGGTAAGCTTCGCAACTGTGCCACCTGTATTGCTCTCACTCCTTGCTTTCCCACCTCAAAGTGCATTTGAATACATCTTTGATGCCTGCTCCAGGCCGTCCGGCTGCCCTGTTTTCAGGGCACGAATGATTGGACTCTGCTCCCACAGGCGAAGAGCCAGGACTGAAAAATGCTGCTGGACCTCTTCTGCACATGGTAAGCTTCGCAACGGTGCCACCTGTATTGCTCTCACTCCTTGCTTTCCCACCTCAAAGTGCATTTGAATACATCCTTGATGCCTGCTCCCGGCCGTCCGGCTGCCCATTTTCCAGTACACGAATGATTGGACTCTGCTGCCACAGGCAAAGAGCCAGGACTGAAAGATGCTGCTGGACCTCTTCTGCACACAGAAAGCTTTGCAACGGTGCCACCTGTATTGCTCTCACTCCTTGCTTTCCCACCTCAAAGTGCATTTCAACACATCGTTGATGCCTGCTCCCGGCCGTCCGGCTGCCCATTTTCCAGTGCACGAATGATTGGACTCTGCTCCCACAGGCGAAGAGCCAGGACTGAAAGATGCTGCTGGACCTCTTCTGCACATGGTAAGCTTCGCAACGGTGCCACCTGCATTGCTCTCACTCCTTGCTTTCCCACCTCAAAGTGCATTTGAATACATCCTTGATGCCTGCGGCAGGCCGTCCGGCTGCCCACTTTCCAGTGCACGAATGATTGGACTCTGCTCCCACAGGCGAAGAGCCAGGACTGAAAGATGCTGCTGGACCTCTTCTGCAAATGGTAAGCTTCGCAACGGTGCCACCTGCATTGCTCTCACTCCTTGCTTTCCCACCTCAAATTACATTTGAATACATCCTTGATGCCTGCTCCAGGCTGTCCGGCTGCCCAGTTTTCAGTGCACGAATGATTGGACTCTGCTCCCACAGGCGAAGAGCCAGGACTGAAAGATGCTGCTGGACCTCTTCTGCATATGGTAAACTTCCCAACGTTGCCACCTGTATTGCTCTCACTCCTTGCTTTCCCACCTCAAAGTGCATTTGAATACATCCTTGATGCCTGCTCCCGGCCGTCCGGCTGCCCAGTTTCCAGTGCACGAATGATTGGACCCTGCTCCCACAGACGAAGAGCCAGGACTGAAAGATGTTGCTGGACCTCTTCTGCACACAGTAAGCTTCGCAACGGTGCCACCTGTATTGCTCTCACTCCTTGCTTTTCCACCTCAAAGTGCATTTAAATACATCCTTGATGCCTCCTCCAAGCTGGCCGGCTGCCCAATTTTCAGTGAACGAATGATTGGACCCTGATGTCACAGGCAAAGAGCCAGGACTGAAAGATGTTGCTGGATCTCTTCGGCACATGGTAAGCTTCGCAACGGTGCCACCTGTATTGCTCTCACTCCTTGCTTTTCCACCTCAGAGTGCATTTGAATACATCCTTGATGCCTGCTCCCGGCTTCCGGCTGCCCAGTTTCCAGTGCACGAATGATTGGACTCTGCTCCCACAGGCGAAGAGCCAGGACTGAAAGATGCTGCTGGACCTCTTCTGCACATGGCAAGCTTCGCAACGGTTCCACTTTTATTGCTCTCACTCCTTGCTTTCCCACCTCAAAGTGCATTTGAATATATCCTTGATGCCAGCTTCAGGCCGGCTGGCTGCCCAGTTTTCAGTGCACGAGTGATTGGACTCTGCTCCCACAGGCAAAGAGCCAGGACTGAAAGATGCTGCTGGACCTCTTCTGCACATGGTAAGCTTCGCAACTGTGCAACCTGTATTGCTCTCACTCCTTGCTTTCCCACCTCAAAGTACATTTCAATACATCCTTGATGCCTGCTCCCGGCCTTCCGGCTGCCCAGTTTTCAGTGCACGAATGATTGGACTCTGCTGCCACACGCAAAGAGCCGGGACTGAAAGATGCTGCTGGACCTCTTCTGCACATGGTAAGCTTTGCAACGGTGCCACCTGTATTGCTCTCACTCCTTGCTTTCCCACCTCAAAGTGCATTTGAATACATCCTTGATGCCTGCTCCCGGCCGTCCGGCTGCCCATTTTCCAGTGCACGAATGATTGGACCCAGCTCCCACAGGCGAAGAGCCAGGACTGAAAGATGCTGCTGGACCTCTTCTGCACATGGTAAGCTTCGCAACGGTGCCACCTGTATTGCTCTCACTCCTTGCTTTCCCACCTCAAAGTGCATTTGAATACATCCTTGATGCCTGCTCCAGGCCGTCCGGCTGCCCAATTTTCAGTGCAAGAATGATTGGACTCTGCTCCCACAGGCGAAGAGCCAGGACTGAAAGATGCTGCTGGACCTCTTCTGCACATGGCAAGCTTCGCAACGGTGCCACTTTTATTGATCTCACTCCTTGCTTTCCCACCTCAAAGTGCATTTCAACACATCGTTGATGCCTGCTCCCGGCCGTCCGGCTGCCCATTTTCCAGTGCACGAATGATTGGACTCTGCTCCCACAGGCAAAGAGCCAGGACTGAAAGATGCTGCTGGACCTCTTCTGCACATGGTAAGCTTCGCAACGGTGCCACCTGCATTGCTCTCACTCCTTGCTTTCCCACCTCAAAGTGCATTTGAATACATCCTTGATGCCTGCTCCAGGCTGGCCGGCTCCCCAGTTTTCAGTGCACGAATGATTGGACTCTACTCCCACAGGCAAAGAGCCAGGACTGAAAGATGCTGCTGGACCTCTTCTGCACATGGTAAACTTCGCAACGGTGCCACCTGTATTGCTCTCACTCCTTGCTTTCCCATCTCAAAGTGCATTTGAATACATCCTTGATGCCTGCTCCCGGCCGTCCGGCTGCCCAGTTTCCAGTGCACGAATGATGGGACCCTGCTCCCACAGGCGAAGAGCCAGGACTGAAAGATGCTGCTGGACCTCTTCTGCACATGGTAAACTTCGCAACGGTGCCACCTGTATTGCTCTCACTCCTTGCTTTCCCATCTCAAAGTGCATTTGAATACATCCTTGATGCCTGCTCCCGGCCGTCCGGCTGCCCAGTTTCCAGTGCACGAATGATGGGACCCTGCTCCCACAGGCGAAGAGCCAGGACTGAAAGATGCTGCTGGACCTCTTCTGCACATGGTAAGCTTCGCAACGGTGCCACCTGTATTGCTCTCACTCCTTGCTTTCCCACCTCAAAGTGCATTTGAATACATCCTTGATGCCTGCTCCCGGCCGTCCGGCTGCCCAGTATTCAGTGCACGAATGATTGGACTCTGCTCCCACAGGCGAAGAGCCAGGACTGAAAGATGCTGCTGGACCTCTTCTGCACATGGCAAGCTTCGCAACGGTGCCACTTTTATTGATCTCACTCCTTGCTTTCCCACCTCAAAGTGCATTTCAACACATCGTTGATGCCTGCTCCCGGCCGTCCGGCTGCCCATTTTCCAGTGCACGAATGATTGGACTCTGCTGCCACAGGCAAAGAGCCAGGACTGAAAGATGCTGCTGGACCTCTTCTGCACATGGTAAGCTTCGCAACGGTGCCACCTGCATTGCTCTCACTCCTTGCTTTCCCACCTCAAAGTGCATTTGAATACATCCTTGATGCCTGCTCCCGGCCGTCCGGCTGCCCAGTTTCCAGTGCACGAATGATGGGACCCTGCTCCCACAGGCAAAGAGACAGGACTGAAAGATGCTGCTGGACCTCTTCTGCACATGGCAAGCTTCGCAACGGTGCCACCTGTATTGCTCTCACTCCTTGCTTTCCCACCTCAAAGTGCATTTGAATACATCCTTGATGCCTGCTCCAGGCCGTCCGGCTGCCCAGTTTTCAGGGCACGAATGATTGGACTCTGCTCCCACAGGCGAAGAGCCAGGACTGAAAGATGCTGCTGGACCTCTTCTGCACATGGTAAGCTTCGCAACTGTGCCACCTGTATTGCTCTCACTCCTTGCTTTCCCACCTCAAAGTGCATTTGAATACATCCTTAATGTCTGCTCTAGGCCGTCCGGATACCCAGTTTTCAGTGCACGAATGATTGGACCCTACACCCACAGGCGAAGAGCCAGGACTGAAAGATGCTGCTGGACCTCTTCTGCAAATGGCAAGCTTCGCAACGGTGCCACTTTTATTGCTCTCACTCCTTGCTTTCCCACCTCAAAGTGCATTTGAATACATCCTAGATGCCTGCTCCCGGCCGTCCGGCTGCCCAGTTTCCAGTGCACGAATGATTGGACTCTGCTGCCACAGGCAAAGAGCCAGGACTGAAAGATGCTGCTGGACCTCTTCTGCGCACAGAAAGCTTTGCAACGGTGCCACCTGTATTGCTCTCACTCCTTGCTTTCCCACCTCAAAGTGCATTTCAACACATCGTTGATGCCTGCTCCTGGCCGTCCGGCTGCCCATTTTCCAGTGCACGAATGATTGGACTCTGCTCCTACAGGCGAAGAGCCAGGACTGAAAGATGCGGCTGGACCTCTTCTGCACATGGTAAGCTTCGCAACGGTGCCACCTGCATTGCTCTCACTCCTTGCTTTTCCACCTCAGAGTGCATTTAAATACATCCTTGATGCCTCCTCCAAGCTGGCCGGCTGCCCAATTTTCAGTGAACGAATGATTGGACCCTGATGTCACAGGCAAAGAGCCAGGACTGAAAGATGTTGCTGGATCTCTTCGGCACATGGTAAGCTTCGCAACGGTGCCACCTGCATTGCTCTCACTCCTTGCTTTCCCGCCTCAAAGTGCATTTGAATACATCCTTGATGCCTGCTCCAGGCTGGCCGGCTCCCCAGTTTTCAGTGCACGAATGATTGGACCCAGCTCCCACAGGCGAAGAGCCAGGACTGAAAGATGCTGCTGGACCTCTTCTGCACATGGTAAGCTTCGCAACGGTGCCACCTGTATTGCTCTCACTCCTTGCTTTCCCACCTCAAAGTGCATTTGAATACATCCTTGATGCCTGCTCCAGGCCGTCCGGCTGCCCAGTTTTCAGTGCACGAATGATTGGACTCTGCTCCCACAGGCGAAGAGCCAGGACTGAAAGATGCTGCTGGACCTCTTCTGCACATGGCAAGCTTCGCAACGGTGCCACTTTTATTGATCTCACTCCTTGCTTTCCCACCTCAAAGTGCATTTCAACACATCGTTGATGCCTGCTCCCGGCCGTCCGGCTGCCCATTTTCCAGTGCACGAATGATTGGACTCTGCTCCCACAGGCAAAGAGCCAGGACTGAAAGATGCTGCTGGACCTCTTCTGCACATGGTAAGCTTCGCAACGGTGCCACCTGCATTGCTCTCACTCCTTGCTTTCCCACCTCAAAGTGCATTTGAATACATCCTTGATGCCTGCTCCAGGCCGTCCGGCTGCCCAGTTTTCAGTGCACGAATGATTGGACTCTGCTCCCACAGGCGAAGAGCCAGGACTGAAAGATGCTGCTGGACCTCTTCTGCACATGGTAAGATTCGCAACTGTGCCACCTGTATTGCTCTCACTCCTTGCTTTCCCACCTCAAAGTGCATTTGAATACATCCTAGATGCCTGCTCCCGGCCGTCCGGCTGCCCATTTTCCAGTGCACGAATGATTGGACTCTGCTTCCACAGGCAAAGAGCCAGGACTGAAAGATGCTGCTGGACCTCTTCTGCGCACAGAAAGCTTTGCAACGGTGCCACCTGTATTGCTCTCACTCCTTGCTTTCCCACCTCAAAGTGCATTTCAACACATCGTTGATGCCTGCTCCTGGCCGTCCGGCTGCCCATTTTCCAGTGCACGAATGATTGGACTCTGCTCCTACAGGCGAAGAGCCAGGACTGAAAGATGCGGCTGGACCTCTTCTGCACATGGTAAGCTTCGCAACGGTGCCACCTGCATTGCTCTCACTCCTTGCTTTTCCACCTCAGAGTGCATTTAAATACATCCTTGATGCCTCCTCCAAGCTGGCCGGCTGCCCAATTTTCAGTGAACGAATGATTGGACCCTGATGTCACAGGCAAAGAGCCAGGACTGAAAGATGTTGCTGGATCTCTTCGGCACATGGTAAGCTTCGCAACGGTGCCACCTGCATTGCTCTCACTCCTTGCTTTCCCACCTCAAAGTGCATTTGAATACATCCTTGATGCCTGCTCCCGGCCGTCCGGCTGCCCATTTTCCAGTGCTCGAATGATTGGACTCTGCTCCCACAGGCAAAGAGCCAGGACTGAAAGATGCTGCTGGACCTCTTCTGCACATGGTAAGCTTCGCAACAGTGCCACCTGCATTGCTCTCACTCCTTGCTTTCCCACCTCAAAGTGCATTTGAATACATCCTTGATGCCTGCTCCAGGCTGGCCGGCTCCCCAGTTTTCAGTGCACGAATGATTGGACTCTGCTCCCACAGGCAAAGAGCCAGGACTGAAAGATGCTGCTGGACCTCTTCTGCACATGGTAAACTTCGCAACGGTGCCACCTGTATTGCTCTCACTCCTTGCTTTCCCATCTCAAAGTGCATTTGAATACATCCTTGATGCCTGTTCCCGGCCGTCCGGCTGCCCAGTTTCCAGTGCACGAATGATGGGACCCTGCTCCCACAGGCGAAGAGCCAGGACTGAAAGATGCTGCTGGACCTCTTCTGCACATGGTAAGCTTCGCAACTGTGCCACCTGTATTGCTCTCACTCCTTGCTTTCCCACCTCAAAGTGCATTTGAATACATCCTTGATGCCTGCTCCAGGCCGTCCGGCTGCCCTGTTTTCAGGGCACGAATGATTGGACTCTGCTCCCACAGGCGAAGAGCCAGGACTGAAAAATGCTGCTGGACCTCTTCTGCACATGGTAAGCTTCGCAACGGTGTCACCTGTATTGCTCTCACTCCTTGCTTTCCCACCTCAAAGTGCATTTGAATACATCCTTGATGCCTGCTCCCGGCCGTCCGGCTGCCCATTTTCCAGTACACGAATGATTGGACTCTGCTGCCACAGGCAAAGAGCCAGGACTGAAAGATGCTGCTGGACCTCTTCTGCACACAGAAAGCTTTGCAACGGTGCCACCTGTATTGCTCTCACTCCTTGCTTTCCCACCTCAAAGTGCATTTCAACACATCGTTGATGCCTGCTCCCGGCCGTCCGGCTGCCCATTTTCCAGTGCACGAATGATTGGACTCTGCTCCCACAGGCGAAGAGCCAGGACTGAAAGATGCTGCTGGACCTCTTCTGCACATGGTAAGCTTCGCAACGGTGCCACCTGCATTGCTCTCACTCCTTGCTTTCCCACCTCAAAGTGCATTTGAATACATCCTTGATGCCTGCTGCAGGCCGTCCGGCTGCCCACTTTCCAGTGCACGAATGATTGGACTCTGCTCCCACAGGCGAAGAGCCAGGACTGAAAGATGCTGCTGGACCTCTTCTGCACATGGTAAGCTTCGCAACGGTGCCACCTGCATTGCTCTCACTCCTTGCTTTCCCACCTCAAATTACATTTGAATACATCCTTGATGCCTGCTCCAGGCTGTCCGGCTGCCCAGTTTTCAGTGCACGAATGATTGGACTCTGCTCCCACAGGCGAAGAGCCAGGACTGAAAGATGCTGCTGGACCTCTTCTGCATATGGTAAACTTCCCAACGTTGCCACCTGTATTGCTCTCACTCCTTGCTTTCCCACCTCAAAGTGCATTTGAATACATCCTTGATGCCTGCTCCCGGCCGTCCGGCTGCCCAGTTTCCAGTGCACGAATGATTGGACCCTGCTCCCACAGACGAAGAGCCAGGACTGAAAGATGTTGCTGGACCTCTTCTGCACACAGTAAGCTTCGCAACGGTGCCACCTGTATTGCTCTCACTCCTTGCTTTTCCACCTCAAAGTGCATTTAAATACATCCTTGATGCCTCCTCCAAGCTGGCCGGCTGCCCAATTTTCAGTGAACGAATGATTGGACCCTGATGTCACAGGCAAAGAGCCAGGACTGAAAGATGTTGCTGGATCTCTTCGGCACATGGTAAGCTTCGCAACGGTGCCACCTGTATTGCTCTCACTCCTTGCTTTTCCACCTCAGAGTGCATTTGAATACATCCTTGATGCCTGCTCCCGGCTTCCGGCTGCCCAGTTTCCAGTGCACGAATGATTGGACTCTGCTCCCACAGGCGAAGAGCCAGGACTGAAAGATGCTGCTGGACCTCTTCTGCACATGGCAAGCTTCGCAACGGTTCCACTTTTATTGCTCTCACTCCTTGCTTTCCCACCTCAAAGTGCATTTGAATATATCCTTGATGCCAGCTTCAGGCCGGCTGGCTGCCCAGTTTTCAGTGCACGAGTGATTGGACTCTGCTCCCACAGGCAAAGAGCCAGGACTGAAAGATGCTGCTGGACCTCTTCTGCACATGGTAAGCTTCGCAACTGTGCAACCTGTATTGCTCTCACTCCTTGCTTTCCCACCTCAAAGTACATTTCAATACATCCTTGATGCCTGCTCCCGGCCTTCCGGCTGCCCAGTTTTCAGTGCACGAATGATTGGACTCTGCTGCCACACGCAAAGAGCCGGGACTGAAAGATGCTGCTGGACCTCTTCTGCACATGGTAAGCTTTGCAACGGTGCCACCTGTATTGCTCTCACTCCTTGCTTTCCCACCTCAAAGTGCATTTGAATACATCCTTGATGCCTGCTCCCGGCCGTCCGGCTGCCCATTTTCCAGTGCACGAATGATTGGACCCAGCTCCCACAGGCAAAGAGCCAGGACTGAAAGATGCTGCTGGACCTCTTCTGCACATGGTAAGCTTCGCAACGGTGCCACCTGTATTGCTCTCACTCCTTGCTTTCCCACCTCAAAGTGCATTTGAATACATCCTTGATGCCTGCTCCAGGCCGTCCGGCTGCCCAATTTTCAGTGCACGAATGATTGGACTCTACTCCCACAGGCAAAGAGCCAGGACTGAAAGATGCTGCTGGACCTCTTCTGCACATGGTAAACTTCGCAACGGTGCCACCTGTATTGCTCTCACTCCTTGCTTTCCCATCTCAAAGTGCATTTGAATACATCCTTGATGCCTGCTCCCGGCCGTCCGGCTGCCCAGTTTCCAGTGCACGAATGATGGGACCCTGCTCCCACAGGCGAAGAGCCAGGACTGAAAGATGCTGCTGGACCTCTTCTGCACATGGTAAACTTCGCAACGGTGCCATCTGTATTGCTCTCACTCCTTGCTTTCCCATCTCAAAGTGCATTTGAATACATCCTTGATGCCTGCTCCCGGCCGTCCGGCTGCCCAGTTTCCAGTGCACGAATGATGGGACCCTGCTCCCACAGGCGAAGAGCCAGGACTGAAAGATGCTGCTGGACCTCTTCTGCACATGGTAAGCTTCGCAACGGTGCCACCTGTATTGCTCTCACTCCTTGCTTTCCCACCTCAAAGTGCATTTGAATACATCCTTGATGCCTGCTCCCGGCCGTCCGGCTGCCCAGTATTCAGTGCACGAATGATTGGACTCTGCTCCCACAGGCGAAGAGCCAGGACTGAAAGATGCTGCTGGACCTCTTCTGCACATGGCAAGCTTCGCAACGGTGCCACTTTTATTGATCTCACTCCTTGCTTTCCCACCTCAAAGTGCATTTCAACACATCGTTGATGCCTGCTCCCGGCCGTCCGGCTGCCCATTTTCCAGTGCACGAATGATTGGACTCTGCTCCCACAGGCAAAGAGCCAGGACTGAAAGATGCTGCTGGACCTCTTCTGCACATGGTAAGCTTCGCAACGGTGCCACCTGCATTGCTCTCACTCCTTGCTTTCCCACCTCAAAGTGCATTTGAATACATCCTTGATGCCTGCTCCCGGCCGTCCGGCTGCCCAGTTTCCAGTGCACGAATGATGGGACCCTGCTCCCACAGGCAAAGAGACAGGACTGAAAGATGCTGCTGGACCTCTTCTGCACATGGCAAGCTTCGCAACGGTGCCACCTGTATTGCTCTCACTCCTTGCTTTCCCACCTCAAAGTGCATTTGAATACATCCTTGATGCCTGCTCCAGGCCGTCCGGCTGCCCAGTTTTCAGGGCACGAATGATTGGACTCTGCTCCCACAGGCGAAGAGCCAGGACTGAAAGATGCTGCTGGACCTCTTCTGCACATGGTAAGCTTCGCAACTGTGCCACCTGTATTGCTCTCACTCCTTGCTTTCCCACCTCAAAGTGCATTTGAATACATCCTTGATGCCTGCTCCAGGCCGTCCGGCTGCCCATTTTCCAGTGCACGAATGATTGGACTCTGCTGCCACAGGCAAAGAGCCAGGACTGAAAGATGCTGCTGGACCTCTTCTGCACACAGAAAGCTTTGCAACGGTGCCACCTGTATTGCTCTCACTCCTTGCTTTCCCACCTCAAAGTGCATTTGAATACATCCTTGATGCCTGCTCCCGGCCATCCGGCTGCCCAGTTTCCAGTGCACGAATAATTGGACCCAGCTCCCACAGGCGAAGAGCCAGGACTGAAAGATGCTGCTGGACCTCTTCTGCACAAGGTAAGCTTCACAACGGTGCCACCTGCATTGCTCTCACTCCTTGCTTTCCCACCTCAAAGTGCATTTGAATACATCCTTGATGCCAGCTCCCGGCCGTCCGGCTGCCCAGTTTTCAGGACACGAATGATTGGACTCTGCTCCCACAGGCGAAGAGCCAGGACTGAAAGATGCTGCTGGATCTCTTCTACACATGGTAAGCTTCGCAACGGTGCCACCTGTATTGCTCTCACTCCTTGCTTTCCCACCTCAAAGTGCATTTGAATACATCCTTGATGCCAGCTTCAGGCCGGCTGGCTGCCCAGTTTTCAGTGCACGAGTGATTGGACTCTGCTCCCACAGGCGAACAGCCAGGACTGAAAGATGCTGCTGGACCTCTTCTGCACATGGTAAGCTTCGCAACTGTGCCACCTGTATTGCTCTCACTCCTTGCTTTCCCACCTCGAAGTACATTTCAATACATCCTTGATGCCTGCTCCCGGCCTTCCGGCTGCCCAGTTTTCAGTGCACGAATGATTGGACTCTGCTGCCACACGCAAAGAGCCAGGACTGAAAGATGCTGCTGGACCTCTTCTGCACATGGTAAGCTTTGCAACGGTGCCACCTGTATTGCTCTCACTCCTTGCTTTCCCACCTCAAAGTGCATTTGAATACATCCTTGATGCCTGCTCCCGGCCGTCCGGCTGCCCATTTTCCAGTGCACGAATGATTGGAGTCTGCTCCCACAGGCGAAGAGCCAGGACTGAAAGATGCTGCTGGACCTCTTCTGCACATGGTAAGCTTCGCAACGGTGCCACCTGCATTGCTCTCACTCCTTGCTTTCCCACCTCAAAGTGCATTTGAATAAATCCTTGATGCCTGCTCCAGGCCGTCTGGCTGCTCAGTTTCCAGTGCACGAATGATTGGACTCTGCTCCCACAGGCGAAGAGCCAGGACTGAAAGATGCTGCTGGACCTCTTCTGCACATGGTAAGCTTCGCAACGGTGCCACTTGTATTGCTCTCACTCCTTGCTTTCCCACCTCAAAGTGCATTTGAATACATCCTTAATGTCTGCTCTAGGCCGTCCGGATACCCAGTTTCCAGTGCACGAATGATTGGACCCTACACCCACAGGCGAAGAGCCAGGACTGAAAGATGCTGCTGGACCTCTTCTGCAAATGGCAAGCTTCGCAACGGTGCCACTTTTATTGATTTCACTCCTTGCTTTCCCACCTCAAAGTGCATTTCAACACATCGTTGATGCCTGCTCCCGGCCGTCCGGCTGCCCATTTTCCAGTGCACGAATGATTGGACTCTGCTCCCACAGGCAAAGAGCCAGGACTGAAAGATGCTGCTGGACCTCTTCTGCACATGGTAAGCTTCGCAACGGTGCCACCTGCATTGCTCTCACTCCTTGCTTTCCCACCTCAAAGTGCATTTGAATACATCCTTGATGCCTGCTCCAGGCCGTCCGGCTGCCCAGTTTTCAGTGCACGAATGATTGGACTCTGCTCCCACAGGCGAAGAGCCAGGACTGAAAGATGCTGCTGGACCTCTTCTGCACATGGTAAGATTCGCAACGGTGCCACCTGTATTGCTCTCACTCCTTGCTTTCCCACCTCAAAGTGCATTTGAATACATCCTAGATGCCTGCTCCCGGCCGTCCGGCTGCCCAGTTTCCAGTGCACGAATGATTGGACTCTGCTGCCACAGGCAAAGAGCCAGGACTGAAAGATGCTGCTGGACCTCTTCTGCGCACAGAAAGCTTTGCAACGGTGCCACCTGTATTGCTCTCACTCCTTGCTTTCCCACCTCAAAGTGCATTTCAACACATCGTTGATGCCTGCTCCTGGCCGTCCGGCTGCCCATTTTCCAGTGCACGAATGATTGGACTCTGCTCCTACAGGCGAAGAGCCAGGACTGAAAGATGCGGCTGGACCTCTTCTGCACATGGTAAGCTTCGCAACGGTGCCACCTGCATTGCTCTCACTCCTTGCTTTTCCACCTCAGAGTGCATTTAAATACATCCTTGATGCCTCCTCCAAGCTGGCCGGCTGCCCAATTTTCAGTGAACGAATGATTGGACCCTGATGTCACAGGCAAAGAGCCAGGACTGAAAGATGTTGCTGGATCTCTTCGGCACATGGTAAGCTTCGCAACGGTGCCACCTGCATTGCTCTCACTCCTTGCTTTCCCACCTCAAAGTGCATTTGAATACATCCTTGATGCCTGCTCCAGGCTGGCCGGCTCCCCAGTTTTCAGTGCACGAATGATTGGACCCAGCTCCCACAGGCGAAGAGCCAGGACTGAAAGATGCTGCTGGACCTCTTCTGCACATGGTAAGCTTCGCAACGGTGCCACCTGTATTGCTCTCACTCCTTGCTTTCCCACCTCAAAGTGCATTTGAATACATCCTTGATGCCTGCTCCAGGCCGTCCGGCTGCCCAGTTTTCAGTGCACGAATGATTGGACTCTGCTCCCACAGGCGAAGAGCCAGGACTGAAAGATGCTGCTGGACCTCTTCTGCACATGGCAAGCTTCGCAACGGTGCCACTTTTATTGATCTCACTCCTTGCTTTCCCACCTCAAAGTGCATTTCAACACATCGTTGATGCCTGCTCCCGGCCGTCCGGCTGCCCATTTTCCAGTGCACGAATGATTGGACTCTGCTCCCACAGGCAAAGAGCCAGGACTGAAAGATGCTGCTGGACCTCTTCTGCACATGGTAAGCTTCGCAACGGTGCCACCTGCATTGCTCTCACTCCTTGCTTTCCCACCTCAAAGTGCATTTGAATACATCCTTGATGCCTGCTCCAGGCCGTCCGGCTGCCCAGTTTTCAGTGCACGAATGATTGGACTCTGCTCCCACAGGCGAAGAGCCAGGACTGAAAGATGCTGCTGGACCTCTTCTGCACATGGTAAGATTCGCAACGGTGCCACCTGTATTGCTCTCACTCCTTGCTTTCCCACCTCAAAGTGCATTTGAATACATCCTAGATGCCTGCTCCCGGCCGTCCGGCTGCCCAGTTTCCAGTGCACGAATGATTGGACTCTGCTGCCACAGGCAAAGAGCCAGGACTGAAAGATGCTGCTGGACCTCTTCTGCGCACAGAAAGCTTTGCAACGGTGCCACCTGTATTGCTCTCACTCCTTGCTTTCCCACCTCAAAGTGCATTTCAACACATCGTTGATGCCTGCTCCTGGCCGTCCGGCTGCCCATTTTCCAGTGCACGAATGATTGGACTCTGCTCCTACAGGCGAAGAGCCAGGACTGAAAGATGCGGCTGGACCTCTTCTGCACATGGTAAGCTTCGCAACGGTGCCACCTGCATTGCTCTCACTCCTTGCTTTTCCACCTCAGAGTGCATTTAAATACATCCTTGATGCCTCCTCCAAGCTGGCCGGCTGCCCAATTTTCAGTGAACGAATGATTGGACCCTGATGTCACAGGCAAAGAGCCAGGACTGAAAGATGTTGCTGGATCTCTTCGGCACATGGTAAGCTTCGCAACGGTGCCACCTGCATTGCTCTCACTCCTTGCTTTCCCACCTCAAAGTGCATTTGAATACATCCTTGATGCCTGCTCCCGGCCGTCCGGCTGCCCATTTTCCAGTGCTCGAATGATTGGACTCTGCTCCCACAGGCAAAGAGCCAGGACTGAAAGATGCTGCTGGACCTCTTCTGCACATGGTAAGCTTCGCAACAGTGCCACCTGCATTGCTCTCACTCCTTGCTTTCCCACCTCAAAGTGCATTTGAATACATCCTTGATGCCTGCTCCAGGCTGGCCGGCTCCCCAGTTTTCAGTGCACGAATGATTGGACTCTGCTCCCACAGGCAAAGAGCCAGGACTGAAAGATGCTGCTGGACCTCTTCTGCACATGGTAAACTTCGCAACGGTGCCACCTGTATTGCTCTCACTCCTTGCTTTCCCATCTCAAAGTGCATTTGAATACATCCTTGATGCCTGTTCCCGGCCGTCCGGCTGCCCAGTTTCCAGTGCACGAATGATGGGACCCTGCTCCCACAGGCGAAGAGCCAGGACTGAAAGATGCTGCTGGACCTCTTCTGCACATGGTAAGCTTCGCAACTGTGCCACCTGTATTGCTCTCACTCCTTGCTTTCCCACCTCAAAGTGCATTTGAATACATCCTTGATGCCTGCTCCAGGCCGTCCGGCTGCCCTGTTTTCAGGGCACGAATGATTGGACTCTGCTCCCACAGGCGAAGAGCCAGGACTGAAAAATGCTGCTGGACCTCTTCTGCACATGGTAAGCTTCGCAACGGTGCCACCTGTATTGCTCTCACTCCTTGCTTTCCCACCTCAAAGTGCATTTGAATACATCCTTGATGCCTGCTCCCGGCCGTCCGGCTGCCCATTTTCCAGTACACGAATGATTGGACTCTGCTGCCACAGGCAAAGAGCCAGGACTGAAAGATGCTGCTGGACCTCTTCTGCACACAGAAAGCTTTGCAACGGTGCCACCTGTATTGCTCTCACTCCTTGCTTTCCCACCTCAAAGTGCATTTCAACACATCGTTGATGCCTGCTCCCGGCCGTCCGGCTGCCCATTTTCCAGTGCACGAATGATTGGACTCTGCTCCCACAGGCGAAGAGCCAGGACTGAAAGATGCTGCTGGACCTCTTCTGCACATGGTAAGCTTCGCAACGGTGCCACCTGCATTGCTCTCACTCCTTGCTTTCCCACCTCAAAGTGCATTTGAATACATCCTTGATGCCTGCTGCAGGCCGTCCGGCTGCCCACTTTCCAGTGCACGAATGATTGGACTCTGCTCCCACAGGCGAAGAGCCAGGACTGAAAGATGCTGCTGGACCTCTTCTGCACATGGTAAGCTTCGCAACGGTGCCACCTGCATTGCTCTCACTCCTTGCTTTCCCACCTCAAATTACATTTGAATACATCCTTGATGCCTGCTCCAGGCTGTCCGGCTGCCCAGTTTTCAGTGCACGAATGATTGGACTCTGCTCCCACAGGCGAAGAGCCAGGACTGAAAGATGCTGCTGGACCTCTTCTGCATATGGTAAACTTCCCAACGTTGCCACCTGTATTGCTCTCACTCCTTGCTTTCCCACCTCAAAGTGCATTTGAATACATCCTTGATGCCTGCTCCCGGCCGTCCGGCTGCCCAGTTTCCAGTGCACGAATGATTGGACCCTGCTCCCACAGACGAAGAGCCAGGACTGAAAGATGTTGCTGGACCTCTTCTGCACACAGTAAGCTTCGCAACGGTGCCACCTGTATTGCTCTCACTCCTTGCTTTTCCACCTCAAAGTGCATTTAAATACATCCTTGATGCCTCCTCCAAGCTGGCCGGCTGCCTAATTTTCAGTGAACGAATGATTGGACCCTGATGTCACAGGCAAAGAGCCAGGACTGAAAGATGTTGCTGGATCTCTTCGGCACATGGTAAGCTTCGCAACGGTTCCACCTGTATTGCTCTCACTCCTTGCTTTTCCACCTCAGAGTGCATTTGAATACATCCTTGATGCCTGCTCCCGGCTTCCGGCTGCCCAGTTTCCAGTGCACGAATGATTGGACTCTGCTCCCACAGGCGAAGAGCCAGGACTGAAAGATGCTGCTGGACCTCTTCTGCACATGGCAAGCTTCGCAACGGTTCCACTTTTATTGATCTCACTCCTTGCTTTCCCACCTCAAAGTGCATTTCAACACATCGTTGATGCCTGCTCCCGGCCGTCCAGCTGCCCATTTTCCTGTGCACGAATGATTGGGCTATACTCCCACAGGCAAAGAGCCAGGACTGAAAGATGCTGCTGGACCTCTTCTGCACATGGTAAGCTTCGCAACAGTGCCACCTGCATTGCTCTCACTCCTTGCTTTCCCACCTCAAAGTGCATTTGAATACATCCTTGATGCCTGCTCCAGGCTGGCCGGCTCCCCAGTTTTCAGTGCACGAATGATTGGACTCTGCTCCCACAGGCAAAGAGCCAGGACTGAAAGATGCTGCTGGACCTCTTCTGCACATGGTAAACTTCGCAACGGTGCCACCTGTATTGCTCTCACTCCTTGCTTTCCCATCTCAAAGTGCATTTGAATACATCCTTGATGCCTGCTCCCGGCCGTCCGGCTGCCCAGTTTCCAGTGCACGAATGATGGGACCCTGCTCCCACAGGCGAAGAGCCAGGACTGAAAGATGCTGCTGGACCTCTTCTGCACATGGTAAGCTTCGCAACGGTGTCACCTGTATTGCTCTCGCTCCTTGCTTTCCCACCTCAAAGTGCATTTGAATACATCCTTGATGCCTGCTCCAGGCCGTCCGGCTGCCCAGTTTTCAGTGCACGAATGATTGGACTCTGCTCCCACAGGCGAAGAGCCAGGACTGAAAGATGCTGCTGGACCTCTTCTGCACATGGTAAGCTTCGCAACTGTGCCACCTGTATTGCTCTCACTCTTTGCTTTCCCACCTCAAAGTACATTTCAATACATCGTTGATGCCTGCTCCCGGCCGTCCGGCTGCCCATTTTCCAGTGCACGAATGATTGGACTCTGCTCCCACAGGCAAAGAGCCAGGACTGAAAGATGCTGCTGGACCTCTTCTGCACATGGTAAGCTTCGCAACGGTGCCACCTGCATTGCTCTCACTCCTTGCTTTCCCACCTCAAAGTGCATTTGAATACATCCTTGATGCCTGCTCCCGGCCATCCGGCTGCCCAGTTTCCAGTGCACGAATGATTGGACCCTGCTCCCACAGGCGAAGAGCCAGGACTGAAAGATGCTGGTGGACCTCTTCTGCACATGGTAAGCTTCGCAACGGTGCCACTTGTATTGCTCTCACTCCTTGCTTTCCCACCTCAAAGTGCATTTCAACACATCGTTGATGCCTGCTCCCGGCCGTCCGGCTGCCCATTTTCCAGTGCACGAATGATTGGACTCTGCTCCCACAGGCAAAGAGCCAGGACTGAAAGATGCTGCTGGACCTCTTCTGCACATGGTAAGCTTTGCAACGATGCCACCTGCATTGCTCTCACTCCTTGCTTTCCCACCTCAAAGTGCATTTGAATACATCCTTGATGCCTGCTCCAGGCTGGCCGGCTCCCCATTTTCCAGTGCACGAATGATTGGACTCTGCTCCCACAGGCAAAGAGCCGGGAGTGAAAGATGCTGCTGGACCTCTTCTGCACATGGTAAGCTTCGCAACGGTGCCACCTGCATTGCTCTCACTCCTTGCTTTCCCACCTCAAAGTGCATTTGAATACATCCTTGATGCCTGCTCCCGGCCGTCCGGCTGCCCAGTTTCCAGTGCACGAATGATTGGACCCAGCTCCCACAGGCGAAGAGCCAGGGCTGAAAGATACTGCTGGACCTCTTCTGCACATGGTAAGCTTCGCAACTGTGCCACCTGTATTGCTCTCACTCCTTGCTTTCCCACCTCAAAGTGCATTTGAATATATCCTTGATGCCAACTTCAGGCCGGCTGGCTGCCCAGTTTTCAGTGCACGAATGATTGGACTCTGCTCCCACAGGCGAAGAGCCAGGACTGAAATATGCTGCTGGACCTCTTCTGCACATGGTAAGCTTCGCAACGGTGTCACCTGTATTGCTCTCGCTCCTTGCTTTCCCACCTCAAAGTGCATTTGAATACATCCTTGATGCCTGCTCCCGGCCGTCCGGCTGCCCAGTTTTCAGTGCACGAATGATTGGACTCTGCTCCCACAGGCGAAGAGCCAGGACTGAAAGATGCTGCTGGACCTCTTCTGCACATGGTAAGCTTCGCAACGGTGCCACCTGTATTGCTCTCACTCCTTGCTTTCCCACCACAAAGTGCATTTGAATACATCCTTGATGCCAGCTTCAGGGCGGCTGGCTGCCCAGTTTCCAGGGCACGAATGATTGGACTCTGCTTCCACAGGCAAAGAGCCAGGACTGAAAGATGCTGCTGAACCTCTTCTGCACATGGTAAGCTTCGCAACGGTGCCACCTGCATTGCTCTCACTCCTTGCTTTCCCACCTCAAAGTGCATTTGAATACATCCTTAATGTCTGCTCCAGGCCGTCCGGCTACCCAGTTTCCAGGGCACGAATGATTGGACCCTTCACCCACAGGCGAAGAGCCAGGACTGAAAGATGCTGCTGGATCTCTTCTGCACATGGTAAGCTTCGCAACGGTGCCACCTGTATTGCTCTCCCTCCTTGCTTTCCCACCTCAAAGTGCATTTGAATACATCCTTGATGCCTGCTCCCGGGGGTCCGGCTGCCCAGTTTTCAGTGCACGAATGATTGGACTCTGCTGCCACAGGCGAAGAGCCAGCACTGAAAGATGTTGCTGGATGTCTTCTGCACATGGTAAGCTTTGCAATGGTGCCACCTGTTTTGCTCTCACTCATTGCTTTCCCACCTCAAAGTGCATTTGAATGCATCCTTGATGGCTGCTCCCGGCCTTCCGGCAGCTCAGTTTCCAGTGCACGAATGATTGGACTCTGCTCAAGCAGGCGAAGAGCCAGGACTGAAAGATGGTGCTGGATCTCTTCTGCACACGGTAAGCTTCGCAACGGTGCCACCTGTATTGCTCTCACTCCTTGCTATCCCACCTAAAAGTGCATTTGAATGCATCCTTGATGCCTGCTCCCGGTAGGCCGGCTGCCCACTTTCCAGCCCGCGAATGATTGGACCCTGCTCCCACAGGCGATGAGCCAGGACTGAAAGATGCTGCTGGACCTCTTCTGCGCATGGTAAGCTTCGCAACGGTGCCCCCTGTATAGCTCCCACTCGTTGCTTTCCCACCTCAAAGGGCATTTGAATACATCCTTGATGCCTGCTCCAGGCTGGCCGGCTGCCCAGTTTTCAGTGCACGAATGATTGGACTCTGCTCCCACAGGCGAAGAGCCAGGGCTGAAAGATGCTGCTGGATCTCTTCTGCACACGGTAAGCTTCGCAACGGTGCCACCTGCATTGCTCTCACTCCTTGCTTTCCCACCTCAAAGTGCATTTGAATACATCCTTGATGCCTGCTCCAGGCCGTCCGGCTGCCCAGTTTTCAGTGCACGAATGATTGGACTCTGCTGCCACAGGCAAAGACCCGGGACTGAAAGATGCTGCTGGACCTCTTCTGCACATGGTAAGCTTCGCAACGGTGCCACTTGTATTGCTCTCACTCCTTGCTTTCCCACCTCAAAGTGCATTTCAACACATCGTTGATGCCTGCTCCCGGCCGTCCGGCTGCCCATTTTCCAGTGCACGAATGATTGGACTCTGCTCCCACAGGCAAAGGGCCAGGACTGAAAGATGCGGCTGGACCTCTTCTGCACATGGTAAGCTTCGCAACGGTGCCACTTTTATTGATCTCACTCCTTGCTTTCCCACCTCAAAGTGCATTTCAACACATCGTTGATGCCTGCTCCCGGCCGTCCGGCTGCCCATTTTCCAGTGCACGAATGATTGGACTCTGCTCCCACAGGCAAAGAGCCAGGACTGAAAGATGCTGCTGGACCTCTTCTGCACATGGTAAGCTTCGCAACGGTGCCACCTGCATTGCTCTCACTCCTTGCTTTCCCACCTCAAAGTGCATTTGAATACATCCTTGATGCCTGCTCCAGGCCGTCCGGCTGCCCAGTTTTCAGTGCACGAATGATTGGACTCTGCTCCCACAGGCGAAGAGCCAGGACTGAAAGATGCTGCTGGACCTCTTCTGCACATGGTAAGATTCGCAACGGTGCCACCTGTATTGCTCTCACTCCTTGCTTTCCCACCTCAAAGTGCATTTGAATACATCCTAGATGCCTGCTCCCGGCCGTCCGGCTGCCCAGTTTCCAGTGCACGAATGATTGGACTCTGCTGCCACAGGCAAAGAGCCAGGACTGAAAGATGCTGCTGGACCTCTTCTGCACATGGTAAACTTCGCAACGGTGCCACCTGTATTGCTCTCACTCCTTGCTTTTCCACCTCAAATTGCATTTGAATACATCCTTGATGCCTGCTCCCGGCCGTCCGGCTGCCCAGTTTTCAGTGCACGAATGATTGGACTCTGCTCCCACAGGCGAAGAGCCAGGACTGAAAGATGCTGCAGGATATCTTCTGCACATGGTAAGCTTCGCAACGGTGCCACCTGTATTGCTCTCACTCCTTGCTTTCCCACCTCAATGTGCATTTGAATATATCCTTGATGCCAGCTTCAGGCCGGCTGGCTGCCCAGGTTTCAGTGCACGAATGATTGGACTCTGCTCCCACAGGCAAAGAGCCAGGACTGAAAGATGCTGCTGGACCTCTTCTGCACATGGTAAGCTTTGCAACGGTGCCACCTGTATTGCTCTCACTCCTTGCTTTCCCACCTCAAAGCACATTTCAATACATCCTTGATGCCTGCTCCCGGCCGTCCGGCTGCCCAGTTTTCAGTGCACGAATGATTGGACTCTGCTGTCACACGCAAAGAGCCGGGACTGAAAGATGCTGCTGGACCACTTCTGCACATGGTAAGCTTCACAACGGTGCCACCTGTATTGCTCTCACTCCTTGCTTTCCCACCACAAAGTGCATTTGAATATATCCTTGATGCCAACTTTAGGCCGGCTGCCCAGTTTCCAGTGCACGAATGATTGGACCCAGCTCCCACAGGAGAAGAGCCAGGACTGAAAGATACTGCTGGACCTCTTCTGCACAAGGTAAGCTTCGCAACAGTGCCACCTGTATTGCTCTCACTCCTTGCTTTCCCACCACAAAGTGCATTTGAATACATCCTTGATGCCAGCTTCAGGGCGGCTGGCTGCCCAGTTTCCAGGGCACGAATGATTGGACTCTGCTTCCACAGGCAAAGAGCCAGGACTGAAAGATGCTGCTGAACCTCTTCTGCACATGGTAAGCTTCGCAACGGTGCCACCTGCATTGCTCTCACTCCTTGCTTTCCCACCTCAAAGTGCATTTGAATACATCCTTAATGTCTGCTCCAGGCCGTCCGGCTACCCAGTTTCCAGGGCACGAATGATTGGACCCTTCACCCACAGGAGAAGAGCCAGGACTGAAAGATGCTGCTGGATCTCTTCTGCACATGGTAAGCTTCGCAACGGTGCCACCTGTATTGCTCTCCCTCCTTGCTTTCCCACCTCAAAGTGCATTTGAATACATCCTTGATGCCTGCTCCCGGGGGTCCGGCTGCCCAGTTTTCAGTGCACGAATGATTGGACTCTGCTGCCACAGGCGAAGAGCCAGCACTGAAAGATGTTGCTGGATGTCTTCTGCACATGGTAAGCTTTGCAATGGTGCCACCTGTTTTGCTCTCACTCATTGCTTTCCCACCTCAAAGTGCATTTGAATGCATCCTTGATGGCTGCTCCCGGCCTTCCGGCAGCTCAGTTTCCAGTGCACGAATGATTGGACTCTGCTCAAGCAGGCGAAGAGCCAGGACTGAAAGGTGGTGCTGGATCTCTTCTGCACACGGTAAGCTTCGCAACGGTGCCACCTGTATTGCTCTCACTCCTTGCTATCCCACCTAAAAGTGCATTTGAATACATCCTTGATGCCTGCTCCCGGTAGGCCGGCTGCCCACTTTCCAGCCCGCGAATGATTGGACCCTGCTCCCACAGGCGATGAGCCAGGACTGAAAGATGCTGCTGGACCTCTTCTGCGCATGGTAAGCTTCGCAACGGTGCCCCCTGTATAGCTCCCACTCGTTGCTTTCCCACCTCAAAGGGCATTTGAATACATCCTTGATGCCTGCTCCAGGCTGGCCGGCTGCCCAGTTTTCAGTGCACGAATGATTGGACTCTGCTGCCACAGGCAAAGAGCCGGGACTGAAAGATGCTGCTGGATCTCTTCTGCACACGGTAAGCTTCGCAACGGTGCCACCTGCATTGCTCTCACTCCTTGCTTTCCCACCTCAAAGTGTATTTGAATACATCCTTGATGCCTGCTCCAGGCCGTCCGGCTGCCCAGTTTTCAGTGCACGAATGATTGGACTCTGCTGCCACAGGCAAAGAGCCGGGACTGAAAGATGCTGCTGGACCTCTTCTGCACATGGTAAGCTTCGCAACGGTGCCACTTGTATTGCTCTCACTCCTTGCTTTCCCACCTCAAAGTGCATTTCAACACATCGTTGATGCCTGCTCCCGGCCGTCCGGCTGCCCATTTTCCAGTGCACGAATGATTGGACTCTGCTCCCACAGGCAAAGGGCCAGGACTGAAAGATGCGGCTGGACCTCTTCTGCACATGGTAAGCTTCGCAACGGTGCCACCTGCATTGCTCTCACTCCTTGCTTTCCCACCTCAAAGTGCATTTGAATACATCCTTGATGCCTGCTCCCGGCCGTCCGGCTGCCCAGTTTCCAGTGCACGAATGATTGGACTCTGCTCCCACAGGCGAAGAGCCAGGACTGAAAGATGCTGCTGGACCTCTTCTGCACATGGTAAGCTTCGCAACGGTGCCACCTGTATTGCTCTCACTCCTTGCTTTTCCACCTCAAATTGCATTTGAATACATCCTTGATGCCTGCTCCCGGCCGTCCGGCTGCCCAGTTTTCAGTGCACGAATGATTGGACTCTGCTCCCACAGGCGAAGAGCCAGGACTGAAAGATGCTGCAGGATATCTTCTGCACATGGTAAGCTTCGCAACGGTGCCACCTGTATTGCTCTCACTCCTTGCTTTCCCACCTCAATGTGCATTTGAATATATCCTTGATGCCAGCTTCAGGCCGGCTGGCTGCCCAGGTTTCAGTGCACGAATGATTGGACTCTGCTCCCACAGGAAAAGAGCCAGGACTGAAAGATGCTGCTGGACCTCTTCTGCACATGGTAAGCTTCGCAACGGTGCCACCTGTATTGCTCTCACTCCTTGCTTTCCCACCTCAAAGCACATTTCAATACATCCTTGATGCCTGCTCCCGGCCGTCCGGCTGCCCAGTTTTCAGTGCACGAATGATTGGACTCTGCTGTCACACGCAAAGAGCCGGGACTGAAAGATGCTGCTGGACCTCTTCTGCACATGGTAAGCTTCACAACGGTGCCACCTGTATTGCTCTCACTCCTTGCTTTCCCACCACAAAGTGCATTTGAATATATCCTTGATGCCAACTTTAGGCCGGCTGCCCAGTTTCCAGTGCACGAATGATTGGACCCAGCTCCCACAGGAGAAGAGCCAGGACTGAAAGATACTGCTGGACCTCTTCTGCACAAGGTAAGCTTCGCAACAGTGCCACCTGTATTGCTCTCACTCCTTGCTTTCCCACCTCAAAGTGCATTTGAATACATCCTTAATGTCTGCTCCAGGCCATCCGGCTACCCAGTTTCCAGGGCACGAATGATTGGACCCTACACCCACAGGCGAAGAGCCAGGACTGAAAGATGCTGCTGGATCTCTTCTGCACATGGTAAGCTTCGCAACGGTGCCACCTGCATTGCTCTCCCTCCTTGCTTTCCCACCTCAAAGTGCATTTGAATACATCCTTGATGCCTGCTCGCGGGGGTCCGGCTGCCCAGTTTTCAGTGCACGAACGATTGGACCCAGCTGCCACAGGCGAAGAGCCAGCACTGAAAGATGTTGCTGGATGTCTTCTGCACATGGTAAGCTTTGCAATGGTGCCACCTGTTTTGCTCTCACTCATTGCTTTCCCACCTCAAAGTGCATTTGAATGCATCCTTGATGCCTGCTCCAGGCCTTCCGGCAGCTCAGTTTCCAGTGCACGAATGATTGGACCCTGCTCCCGCAGGCGAAGAGCCAGGACTGAAAGATGCTGCTGGACCTCTTCTGCGCATGGTAAGCTTCGCAACGGTGCCACCTGTATAGCTCCCACACCTTGCTTTCCCGCCACAAAGTGCATTTGAATATATCCTTGATGCCTGCTTCAGGCCGGCTGGCTGCCCAGTTTCCAGTGCACGAATGATTGGACTCTGCTCCCACAGGCGAAGAGCCAGGACTGAAAGATGCTGCTGGACCTCCTCTGCACATGGTAAGCTTCGCAACGGTGCCACTTGTATTGCTCTCACTCCTTGCTTTCCCACCTCAAAGTGCATTTCAACACATCGTTGATGCCTGCTACCGGCCGTCCGGCTGCCCATTTTCCAGTGCACGAATGATTGGACTCTGCTCCCACAGGCGAAGAGCCAGGACTGAAAGATGCTGCTGGACCTCTTCTGCACATGGTAAGCTTTGCAACGGTGCCACATGCATTGCTCTCACTCCTTGCTTTCCCACCTCAAAGTGCATTTGAATACATCCTTGATGCCTGCTCCCGGCCGTCCGGCTGCCCAGTTTCCAGTGCACGAATGATTGGACCCTGCTCCCACAGGCGAAGAGCCAGGACTGAAAGATGCTGCTGGACCTCTTCTGCACATGGTAAGCTTCGCAACGGTGCCACCTGCATTGCTCTCACTCCTTGCTTTCCCACCTCAAAGTGCATTTGAACACATCCTTGATGCCAGCTCCCGGCCGTCCGGCTGCCCAGTTTTCAGGGCACGAATGATTGGACTCTGCTCCCACAGGCGAAGAGCCAGGACTGAAAGATGCTGCTGGATCTCTTCTGCACATGGTAAGCTTCGCAAAGGTGCCACATGTATTGCTCTCACTCCTTGCTTTCCCACCTCAAAGTGCATTTGAATATATCCTTGATGCCAGCTTCAGGCCGGCTGGCTGCCCAGTTTTCAGTGCACGAGTGATTGGACTCTGCTCCCACAGGCAAAGAGCCAGGACTGAAAGATGCTGCTGGACCTCTTCTGCACATGGTAAGCTTCGCAACTGTGCCACCTGTATTGCTCTCACTCCTTGCTTTCCCACCTCAAAGTGCTTTTGAATACATCCTTGATGCCTGCTCCCGGCCGTCCGGCTGCCCAGTTTCCAGTGCACGAATGATTTGACCCTGCTCCCACAGGCGAAGAGCCAGGACTGAAAGATGCTGCTGGACCTCTTCTGCACATGGTAAGCTTCGCAACGGTGCCACCTGTATTGCTCTCACTCCTTGCTTTCCCACCTCAAAGTGCATTTGAATACATCCTTGATGCCTGCTCCCGGCCGTCCGGCTGCCCAGTTTTCAGTGCACGAATGATTGGACTCTGCTCCCACAGGCGAAGAGCCAGGACTGAAAGATGCTGCTGGATTTCTTCTGCACATGGTAAGCTTCGCAACGGTGCCACCTGTATTGCTCTCACTCCTTGCTTTCCCACCTCAAAGTGCATTTGAATATATCCTTGATGCCAGCTTCAGGCCGGCTGGCTGCCCAGTTTTCAGTGCACGAGTGATTGGACTCTGCTCCCACAGGCAAAGAGCCAGGACTGAAAGATGCTGCTGGACCTCTTCTGCACATGGTAAGCTTCGCAACTGTGCCACCTGTATTGCTCTCACTCCTTGCTTTCCCACCTCAAAGTGCATTTGAATACATCCTTGATGCCTGCTCCCGGCCGTCCGGCTGCCCAGTTTTCAGTGCATGAATGATTAGACTCTGCTGCCACACGCAAAGAGCCGGGACTGAAAGATGCCGCTGGACCTCTTCTGCACATGGTAAGCTTTGCAACGGTGCCACCTGTATTGCTCTCACTCCTTGCTTTCCCACCTCAAAGTGCTTTTGAATACATCCTTGATGCCTGCTCCCGGCCGTCCGACTGCCCATTTTCCACTGCACGAATGATTGGACCCAGCTCCCACAGGCGAAGAGCCAGGACTGAAAGATACTGCTGGACCTCTTCTGCACAAGGTAAGCTTCGCAACTGTGCCACCTGTATTGCTCTCACTCCTTGCTTTCCCACCACAAAGTGCATTTGAATACATCCTTGATGCCAGCTTCAGGGCGGCTGGCTGCCCAGTTTCCAGTGCACGAATGATTGGACTCTGCATCCACAGGCAAAGAGCCAGGACTGAAAGATGCTGCTGGACCTCTTCTGCACATGGTAAGCTTTGCAACGGTGCCACTTGTATTGCTCTCACTCCTTGCTTTCCCACCTCAAAGTGCATTTCAACACATCGTTGATGCCTGCTCCCGGCCGTCCGGCTGCCCAGTTTCCAGTGCGCGAATGATTGGACTCTGCTCCCACAGGCAAAGAGCCAGGACTGAAAGATGCTGCTGGACCTCTTCTGCACATGGTAAGCTTCGCAACGGTGCCACCTGCATTGCTCTCACTCCTTGCTTTCCCACCTCAAAGTGCATTTGAATAAATCCTTGATGCCTGCTCCAGGCCGTCTGGCTGCTCAGTTTCCAGTGCACGAATGATTGGACTCTGCTCCAACAGGCGAAGAGCCAGCACTGAAAGATGTTGCTGGATCTCTTCTGCACATGGTAAGCTTCGCAACGGTGCCACCTGCATTGCTCTCACTCCTTGCTTTCCCACCTCAAAGTGCATTTGAATACATCCTTAATGTCTGCTCCAGGCCGTCCGGCTACCCAGTTTCCAGTGCACGAATGATTGGACTCTGCTCAAGCAGGCGAAGAGCCAGGACTGAAAGATGGCGCTGGATCTCTTCTGCACACGGTAAGCTTCGCAACGGTGCCACCTGTATTGCTCTCACTCCTTGCTATCCCACCTAAAAGTGCATTTGAATACATCCTTGATGCCTGCTCCAAGCAGGCCGGCTGCCCACTTTCCAGCCCGCGAATGATTGGACCCTGCTCTCACAGGCGATGAGCCAGGACTGAAAGATGCTGCTGGACCTCTTCTGCGCATGGTAAGCTTCGCAACGGTGCCACCTGTATATCTCCCACTCGTTGCTTTCCCACCTCAAAGGGCATTTGAATACATCCTTGATGCCTGCTCCAGGCTGGCCGGCTGCCCAGTTTTCAGTGCACGAATGATTGGACTCTGCTCAAGCAGGCGAAGAGCCAGGACTGAAAGATGGCGCTGGATCTCTTCTGCACACGGTAAGCTTCGCAACGGTGCCACCTGTATTGCTCTCACTCCTTGCTTTCCCACCTCAAAGTGCATTTGAATACATCCTTGATGCCTGCTCCAGGCCGTCCGGCTACCCAGTTTCCAGTGCACCAACGATTGGACCCTGCACCCACAGGCGAGGAGCCAGGACTCAAAGATGCTGCTGGATCTCTTCTGCACATGGTAAGCTTCGCAAGGGTGCCACCTGTCTTGGTCTCACTCCTTGCTTTCTCACCTCAAAGTGCATTTGAATACATCCTTGATGTCTGCTCCAGGCCGTCCGGCTGCCCAGTTTTCAGTGCACGAATGATTGGACCCTGATCCCGCAAGTGAAGAGCCAGGCCTGAAAGATGGTGATGGATCTCTTCTGCACACGGTAAGCTTCGCAACGGTGCCACCTGTATTGCTCTCACTCCTTGCTATCCCACCTAAAAGTGCATTTGAATACATCCTTGATGCCTGCTCCCGGCCGTAAGGCTGCCCATTTTCCAGTGCACGAATGATTGGACTCTGCTGCCACAGGCAAAGAGCCAGGACTGAAAGATGCTGCTGGACCTCTTCTGCACATGGTAAGCTTCGCAACGGTGCCCCTTGTATTGCTCTCACTCCTTGCTTTCCCACCTCAAAGTGCATTTCAACACATCGTTGATGCCTGCTCCCGGCCGTCCGGCTGCCCAGTTTCCAGTGCACGAATGATTGGACCCTGCTCCCACAGGCGAAGAGCCAGGACTGAAAGATGCTGCTGGACCTCTTCTGCACATGGTAAGCTTCGCAACGGTGCCACCTGTATTGCTCTCACTCCTTGCTTTCCCACCTCAAAGTGCTTTTGAATATATCCTTGATGCCAGCTTCAGGCCGGCTGGCTGCCCAGTTTTCTGTGCACGAGTGATTGGACTCTGCTCCCACAGGCAAAGAGCCAGGACTGAAATATGCTGCTGGACCTCTTCTGCACATGGTAAGCTTCGCAACTGTGCCACCTGTATTGCTCTCACTCCTTGCTTTCCCACCTCAAAGTACATTTCAATACATCCTTGATGCCTGCTCCCGGCCTTCCGGCTGCCCAGTTTTCAGTGCACGAATGATTGGACTCTGCTGCCACACGCAAAGAGCCGGGACTGAAAGATGCTGCTGGACCTCTTCTGCACATGGTAAGCTTTGCAACAGTGCCACCTGTATTGCTCTCACTCCTTGCTTTCCCACCTCAAAGTTCATTTGAATACATCCTTGATGCCTGCTCCCGGCCGTCCGGCTGCCCAGTTTCCAGTGCACGAATGATTGGACCCAGCTCCCACAGGCGAAGAGCCAGGACTGAAAGATGCTGCTGGACCTCTTCTGCACATGGTAAGCTTCGCAACGGTGCCACCTGTATTGCTCTCACTCCTTGCTTTTCCACCTCAGAGTGCATTTAAATACATCCTTGATGCCTCCTCCAAGCTGGCCGGCTGCCCAATTTTCAGTGCACGAATGATGGGACCCAGCTCCCACAGGCGAAGAGCCAGGACTGAAAGATGCTGCTGGACCTCTTCTGCACATGGTAAGCTTCGCAACGGTGTCACCTGTATTGCTCTCGCTCCTTGCTTTCCCACCTCAAAGTGCATTTGAATACATCCTTGATGCCTGCTCCAGGCCATCCGGCTGCCCAGTTTTCAGTGCACGAATGATTGGACTCTGCTGCCACAGGCAAAGAGCCGGGACTGAAAGATGCTGCTGGACCTCTTCTGCACATGGTAAGCTTCGCAACGGTGCCACTTGTATTGCTCTCACTCCTTGCTTTCCCACCTCAAAGTGCATTTCAACACATCGTTGATGCCTGCTCCCGGCCGTCCGGCTGCCCATTTTCCAGTGCACGAATGATTGGACTCTGCTCCCACAGGCAAAGAGCCAGGACTGAAATATGCTGGTGGACCTCTTCTGCACATGGTAAGCTTCGCAACTGTGCCACCTGTATTGCTCTCACTCCTTGCTTTCCCACCTCAAAGTACATTTCAATACATCCTTGATGCCTGCCCCCGGCCTTCCGGCTGCCCAGTTTTCAGTGCACGAATGATTGGACTCTGCTGCCACACGCAAAGAGCCGGGACTGAAAGATGCTGCTGGACCTCTTCTGCACATGGTAAGCTTTGCAACAGTGCCACCTGTATTGCTCTCACTCCTTGCTTTCCCACCTCAAAGTTCATTTGAATACATCCTTGATGCCTGCTCCCGGCTGTCCGGCTGCCCAGTTTCCAGTGCACGAATGATTGGACCCAGCTCCCACAGGCGAAGAGCCAGGACTGAAAGATGCTGCTGGACCTCTTCTGCGCATGGTAAGCTTCGCAACGGTGCCACCTGTATTGCTCTCACTCCTTGCTTTTCCACCTCAGAGTGCATTTAAATACATCCTTGATGCCTCCTCCAAGCTGGCCGGCTGCCCAATTTTCAGTGCACGAATGATGGGACCCAGCTCCCACAGGCGAAGAGCCAGGACTGAAAGATGCTGCTGGACCTCTTCTGCACATGGTAAGCTTCGCAACGGTGTCACCTCTATTGCTCTCGCTCCTTGCTTTCCCACCTCAAAGTGCATTTGAATACATCCTTGATGCCTGCTCCAGGCCGTCCGGCTGCCCAGTTTTCAGTGCACGAATGATTGGACTCTGCTGCCACAGGCGAAGAGCCGGGACTGAAAGATGCTGCTGGACCTCTTCTGCACATGGTAAGCTTCGCAACGGTGCCACTTGTATTGCTCTCACTCCTTGCTTTCCCACCTCAAAGTGCATTTCAACACATCGTTGATGCCTGCTCCCGGCCGTCCGGCTGCCCATTTTCCAGTGCACGAATGATTGGACTCTGCTCCCACAGGCAAAGAGCCAGGACTGAAAGATGCTGCTGGACCTCTTCTGCACATGGTAAGCTTCGCAACGGTGCCACCTGCATTGCTCTCACTCCTTGCTTTCCCACCTCAAAGTGCATTTGAATACATCCTTGATGCCTGCTCCCGGCCGTCCGGCTGCCCAGTTTCCAGTGCACGAATGATTGGACTCTGCTCCCACAGGCGAAGAGCCAGGACTGAAAGATGCTGCTGGACCTCTTCTGCACATGGTAAGCTTCGCAACGGTGCCACCTGTATTGCTCTCACTCCTTGCTTTTCCACCTCAAAATGCATTTGAATACATCCTTGATGCCTGCTCCCGGCCGTCCGGCTGCCCAGTTTTCAGTGCACGAATGATTGGACTCTGCTCCCACAGGCGAAGAGCCAGGACTGAAAGATGCTGCGGGATATCTTCTGCACGTGGTAAGCTTCGCAACGGTGCCACCTGTATTGCTCTCACTCCTTGCTTTCCCACCTCAAAGTGCATTTGAATATATCCTTGATGCCAGCTTCAGGCCGGCTGGCTGCCCAGGTTTCAGTGCACGAATGATTGGACTCTGCTCCCACAGGCAAAGAGCCAGGACTGAAAGATGCTGCTGGACCTCTTCTGCACATGGTAAGCTTCGCAACTGTGCCGCCTGTATTGCTCTCACTCCTTGCTTTCCCACCTCAAAGCACATTTCAATACATCCTTGATGCCTGCTCCCGGCCGTCCGGCTGCCCAGTTTTCAGTGCACGAATGATTGGACTCTGCTGTCACACGCAAAGAGCCGGGACTGAAAGATGCTGCTGGTCCTCTTCTGCACATGGTAAGCTTCGCAACGGTGCCACCTGTATTGCTCTCACTCCTTGCTTTCCCACCTCAAAGTGCATTTGAATATATCCTTGATGCCAACTTTAGGCCGGCTGCCCAGTTTCCAGTGCACGAATGATTGGACCCAGCTCCCACAGGAGAAGAGCCAGGACTGAAAGATACTGCTGTACCTCTTCTGCACAAGGTAAGCTTCGCAACTGTGCCACCTGTATTGCTCTCACTCCTTGCTTTCCCACCTTAAAGTGCATTTGAATACATCCTTTATGCCTGCTCCCGGCCATCCGGCTGCCCAGTTTCCAGTGCACGAATGATTGGACCCTGCTCCCACAGGCAAAGAGCCGGGACTGAAAGATGCTGCTGGACCTCTTCTGCATATGGTAAGCTTCGCAACAGTGCCACCTGTATTGCTCTCACTCCTTGCTTTCCCACCTCAAAGTGTATTTCAACACATCGTTGATGCCTGCTCCCGGCCGTCCGGCTGCCAATTTTCCAGTGCACGAATGATTGGACTCTGCTGCCACAGGCGAAGAGCCAGGACTGAAAGATGCTGCTGGACCTCTTCTGCACACTGAAAGCTTTGCAACGGTGCCACCTGTATTGCTCTCACTCCTTGCTTTCCCACCTCAAAGTGCATTTGAATACATCCTTGATGCCTGCTCCCGGCCGTCCGGCTGCCCAGTTTCCAGTGCACGAATGATTGGACCCAGCTCCCACAGGCGAAGAGCCAGGACTGAAAGATGCTGCTGGACCTCTTCTGCACATGGTAAGCTTCGCAACGGTGCCACCTGCATTGCTCTCACTCCTTGCTTTCCCACCTCAAAGTGCATTTGAATACATCCTTGATGCCTGCTCCCGGCCGTCCGGCTGCCCAGTTTCCAGTGCACGAATGATTGGACCCTGCTCCCACAGGCGAAGAGCCAGGACTGAAAGATGCTGCTGGACCTCTTCTACACATGGTAAGCTTCGCAACGGTGCCACCTGTATTGCTCTCACTCCTTGCTTTCCCACCTCAAAGTGCATTTGAATACATCCTTGATGCCTGCTCCCGGCCGTCCGGCTGCCCAGTTTCCAGTGCACGAATGATTGGACTCTGCTGCCACAGGCAAAGAGCCAGGACTGAAAGATGCTGCTGGACCTCTTCTGCACACAGAATGCTTTGCAACGGTGCCACCTGTATTGCTCTCACTCCTTGCTTTCCCACCTCAAAGTGCATTTGAATACATCCTTGATGCCTGCTCCCGGCCGTCCGGCTGCCCAGTTTCCAGTGCACGAATGATTGGACCCAGCTCCCACAGGCGAAGAGCCAGGACTGAAAGATGCTGCTGGACCTCTTCTGCACACAGAAAGCTTTGCAACGGTGCCACCTGTATTGCTCTCACTCCTTGCTTTCCCACCTCAAAGTGCATTTCAACACATCGTTGACGCCTGCTCCCGGCCGTCCGGCTGCCCATTTTCCAGTGCACGAATGATTGGACTCTGCTCCCACAGGCGAAGAGCCAGGACTGAAAGATGCTGCTGGACCTCTTCTGCACATGGTAAGCTTCGCAACGGTGCCACCTGTATTGCTCTCACTGCTTGCTTTCCCACCACAAAGTGCATTTGAATATATCCTTGATGCCAGCTTCAGGCCGGCTGGCTGCCCAGTTTCCAGTGCACGAATGATTGGACTCTGCTCCCACAGGCGAAGAGCCAGGACTGAAAGATGCTGCTGGACCTCTTCTGCACATGGTAAGCTTCGCAACGGTGCCACTTGTATTGCTCTCACTCCTTGCTTTCCCACCTCAAAGTGCATTTCAACACATCGTTGATGCCTGCTACCTGCCGGCTGGCTGCCCAGTTTTCAGTGCACGAGTGATTGGACTCTGCTCCCGCAGGCAAAGAGCCAGGACTGAAAGATGCTGCTGGACCTCTTCTGCACATGGTAAGCTTCGCAACGGTGCCACCTGTATTGCTCTCACTCCTTGCTTTCCCACCTCAAAGTGCTTTTGAATACATCCTTGATGCCTGCTCCAGGCCGTCCGGCTGCCCAGTTTTCAGTGCACGAATGATTGGACTCTGCTCCCACAGGCGAAGAGCCAGGACTGAAAGATGCTGCTGGACCTCTTCTGCACATGGTAAGCTTCGCAACGGTGCCACTTGTATTGCTCTCACTCCTTGCTTTCCCACCTCAAAGTGCATTTCAACACATCGTTGATGCCTGCTACCTGCCGGCTGGCTGCCCAGTTTTCAGTGCACGAGTGATTGGACTCTGCTCCCGCAGGCAAAGAGCCAGGACTGAAAGATGCTGCTGGACCTCTTCTGCACATGGTAAGCTTCGCAACTGTGCCACCTGTATTGCTCTCACTCCTTGCTTTTCCACCTCAAAGTGCTTTTGAATACATCCTTGATGCCTGCTCCAGGCCGTCCGGCTGCCCAGTTTTCAGTGCACGAATGATTGGACTCTGCTGCCACAGGCAAAGAGCCGGGACTGAAAGATGCTGCTGAACCTCTTCTGCACATGGTAAGCTTCGCAACTGTGCCACTTGTATTGCTCTCACTCCTTGCTTTCCCACCTCAAAGTGCATTTGAATACATCCTTGATGCCTGCTCCCGGCCGTCCGGCTGCCCAGTTTCCAGTGCACGAATGATTGGACCCTGCTCCCACAGGCGAAGAGCCAGGACTGAAAGATGCTGCTGGATATCTTCTGCACATGGTAAGCTTCGCAACGGTGCCACCTGTATTGCTCTCACTCCTTGCTTTCCCACCTCAAAGTGCATTTGAATATATCCTTGATGCCAGCTTCAGGCCGGCTGGCTGCCCAATTTTCAGTGCACGAGTGATTGGACTCTGCTCCCACAGGCAAAGAGCCAGGACTGAAAGATGCTGCTGGACCTCTTCTGCACATGGTAAGCTTCGCAACTGTGCCACCTGTATTGCTCTCACTCCTTGCTTTTCCACCTCAAAGTACATTTCAATACATCCTTGATGCCTGCTCCCGGCCGTCCGGCTGCCCAGTTTTCAGTGCATGAATGATTGGACTCTGCTGCCACACGCAAAGAGCCGGGACTGAAAGATGCCGCTGGACCTCTTCTGCACATGGTAAGCTTTGCAACGGTGCCACCTGTATTGCTCTCACTCCTTGCTTTCCCACCTCAAAGTGCATTTGAATACATCCTTGATGCCTGCTCCCGGCCGTCCGGCTGCCCATTTTCCAGTGCACGAATGATTGGACCCAGCTCCCACAGGCGAAAAGCCAGGACTGAAAGATACTGCTGGACCTCTTCTGCACATGGTAAGCTTCGCAACGGTGCCACCTGTATTGCTCTCACTCCTTGCTTTCCCACCACAAAGTGCATTTGAATACATCCTTGATGCCAGCTTCAGGCCGGCTGGCTGCCCAGTTTTCAGTGCACGAATGATTGGACTCTGCTCCCACAGGCGAAGAGCCAGGACTGAAAGATGCTGCTGGACCTCTTCTGCACATGGTAAGCTTCGCAACGGTGCCACCTGTATTGCTCTCACTCCTTGCTTTCCCACCTCAAAGTGCATTTGAATACATCCTTGATGCCTGCTCCCGGCCGTCCGGCTGCCCAGTTTCCAGTGCACGAATGATTGGACCCTGCTCCCACAGGCGAAGAGCCAGGACTGAAAGATGCTGCTGGACCTCTTCTGCACATGGTAAGCTTCGCAACGGTGCCACCTGTATTGCTCTCACTCCTTGCTTTCCCACCTCAAAGTGCATTTGAATATATCCTTGATGCCAGCTTCAGGCCGGCTGGCTGCCCAGTTTTCAGTGCATGAATGATTGGACTCTGCTGCCACACGCAAAGAGCCAGGACTGAAAGATGCTGCTGGACCTCTTCTGCACATGGTAAGCTTCGCAACGGTGCCACCTGTATTGCTCTCACTCCTTGCTTTCCCACCTCAAAGTGCATTTGAATACATCCTTGATGCCTGCTCCCGGCCGTCCGGCTGCCCATTTTCCAGTGCACGAATGATTGGACTCTGCTGCCACAGGCAAAGAGCCAGGACTGAAAGATGCTGCTGGACCTCTTCTGCACACTGAAAGCTTTGCAACGGTGCCACCTGTATTGCTCTCACTCCTTTCTTTCCCACCTCAAAGTGCATTTGAATACAGCCTTGATGCCTGCTCCCGGCCGTCCGGCTGCCCAGTTTCCAGTGCACGAATGATTGGACCCAGCTCCCACAGGCGAAGAGCCAGGACTGAAAGATACTGCTGGACCTCTTCTGCACATGGTAAGCTTCGCAACGGTGCCACCTGCATTGCTCTCACTCCTTGCTTTCCCACCTCAAAGTGCATTTGAATATATACTTGATGCCCGCTCCCGGCCGTCCGGCTGCCCAGTTTCCAGTGCACGAATGATTGGACTCTGCTGCCACAGGCGAAGAGCCGGGACTGAAAGATGCTGCTGGACCTCTTCTGCACATGGTAAGCTTCGCAACGGTGCCAGCTGTATTGCTCTCACTCCTTGCTTTCCCACCTCAAAGTGTATTTCAACACATCGTTGATGCCTGCTCCCGGCCGTCCGGCTGCCCATTTTCCTGTGCTCGAATGATTGGACTCTGCTCCCACAGGCGAAGAGCCAGGACTGAAAGATGCTGCTGGACCTCTTCTGCACATGGTAAGCTTCGCAACGGTGCCACCTGCATTGGTCTCACTCCTTGCTTTCCCACCTCAAAGTGCATTTGAATACATCCTTGATGCCTGCTCCCGGCCGTCCGGCTGCCCAGTTTCCAGTGCACGAATGATTGGACCCTGCTCCCACAGGCGAAGAGCCAGGACTGAAAGATGCTGCTGGACCTCTTCTACACATGGTAAGCTTCGCAACGGTGCCACCTGTATTGCTCTCACTCCTTGCTTTCCCACCTCAAAGTGCATTTGAATACATCCTTGATGCCTGCTCCCGGCTTCCGGCTGCCCAGTTTCCAGTGCACGAATGATTGGACTCTGCTCCCACAGGCGAAGAGCCAGGACTGAAAGATGCTGCTGGACCTCTTCTGCACATGGCAAGCTTCGCAACGGTGCCACTTGTATTGCTCTAACTCCTTGCTTTCCCACCTCAAAGTGCATTTCAACACATTGTTGATGCCTGCTCCCGGCCGTCCGGCTGCCCATTTTCCAGTGCACGAATAATTGGACTCTGCTGCCACAGGCAAAGAGCCAGGACTGAAAGATGCTGCTGGACCTCTTCTGCACACTGAAAGCTTTGCAACGGTGCCACCTGTATTGCTCTCACTCCTTGCTTTCCCACCTCAAAGTGCATTTGAATACATCCTTGATGCCTGCTCCCGGCCGTCCGGCTGCCCAGTTTCCAGTGCACGAATGATTGGACTCTGCTCCCACAGGCGAAGAGCCAGGACTGAAAGATGCTGCTGGACCTCTTCTGCACATGGTAAGCTTCGCAACGGTGCCACCTGTATTGCTCTCACTGCTTGCTTTCCCACCACAAAGTGCATTTGAATATATCCTTGATGCCAGCTTCAGGCCGGCTGGCTGCCCAGTTTCCAGTGCACGAATGATTGGACTCTGCTCCCACAGGCGAAGAGCCAGGACTGAAAGATGCTGCTGGACCTCTTCTGCACATGGTAAGCTTCGCAACGGTGCCACTTGTATTGCTCTCACTCCTTGCTTTCCCACCTCAAAGTGCATTTCAACACATCGTTGATGCCTGCTACCTTCCGGCTGGCTGCCCAGTTTTCAGTGCACGAGTGATTGGACTCTGCTCCCACAGGCAAAGAGCCAGGACTGAAAGATGCTGCTGGACCTCTTCTGCACATGGTAAGCTTCGCAACGGTGCCACCTGTATTGCTCTCACTCCTTGCTTTCCCACCTCAAAGTGCTTTTGAATACATCCTTGATGCCTACTCCAGGCCGTCCGGCTGCCCATTTTCCAGTGCACGAATGATTGGACTCTGCTGCCACAGGCAAAGAGCCGGGACTGAAAGATGCTGCTGAACCTCTTCTGCACATGGTAAGCTTCGCAACGGTGCCACTTGTATTGCTCTCACTCCTTGCTTTCCCACCTCAAAGTGCATTTCAACACATCCTTGATGCCTGCTCCCGGCCGTCCGGCTGCCCAGTTTCCAGTGCACGAATGATTGGACCCTGCTCCCACAGGCGAAGAGCCGAGACTGAAAGATGCTGCTGGACCTCTTCTGCACATGGTAAGCTTCGCAACGGTGCCACCTGCATTTCTCTCACTTCTTGCTTTCCCACCTCAAAGTGCATTTGAATACATCGTTGATGCCTGCTCCCGGCCGTCCGGCTGCCCATTTTCCAGTGCACGAATGATTGGACTCTGCTGCCACAGGCAAAGAGCCAGGACTGAAAGATGCTGCTGGACCTCTTCTGCACACTGAAAGCTTTGCAACGGTGCCACCTGTATTGCACTCACTCCTTTCTTTCCCACCTCAAAGTGCATTTGAATACATCCTTGATGCCTGCTCCAGGCCGTCCGGCTGCCCAGTTTCCAGTGCACGAATGATTGGACCCAGCTCCCACAGGCGAAGAGCCAGGACTGAAGGATACTGCTGGACCTCTTCTGCACATGGTAAGCTTCGCAACGGTGCCACCTGCATTGCTCTCACTCCTTGCTTTCCCACCTCAAAGTGCATTTGAATACATCCTTGATGCCAGCTCCCGGCCGTCCGGCTGCCCAGTTTTCAAGGCACGAATGATTGCACTCTGCTCCCACAGGCGAAGAGCCAGGACTGAAAGATGCTGCTGGATCTCTTCTGCACATGGTAAGCTTCGCAACGGTGCCACCTGCATTGATCTCTCTCCTTGCTTTCCCACCTCAAAGTGCATTTGAATACATCCTTGATGCCTGCTCCCGGCCGTCCGGCTGCCCAGTTTCCAGTGCACGAATGATTGGACCCAGCTCCCACAGGCGGAGAGCCAGGACTGAAAGATACTGCTGGACCTCTTCTGCACATGGTAAGCTTCGCAACGGTGCCACCTGTATTGCTCTCACTCCTTGCTTTCCCACCACAAAGTGCATTTGAATATATCCTTGATGCCAGCTTCAGGCCGGCTGGCTGCCCAGTTTTCAGTGCACGAATGATTGGACTCTGCTCCCACAGGCGAAGAGCCAGGACTGAAAGATGCTGCTGGACCTCTTCTGCACATGGTAAGCTTCGCAACGGTGCCACCTGTATTGCTCTCACTCCTTGCTTTCCCACCTCAAAGTGCATTTGAATACATCCTTGATGCCTGCTCCCGGCCGTCCGGCTGCCCATTTTCCAGTGCACGAATGATTGGACTCTGCTGCCACAGGCAAAGAGCCAGGACTGAAAGATGCTGCTGGACCTCTTCTGCACACAGAAAGCTTTGCAACGGTGCCACCTGTATTGCTCTCACTCCTTGCTTTCCCACCTCAAAGTGCATTTGAATACATCCTTGATGCCTGCTCCCGGCCGTCCGGCTGCCCAGTTTCCAGTGCACGAATGATTGGACCCTGCTCCCACAGGCGAAGAGCCAGGACTGAAAGATGCTGCTGGACCTCTTCTACACATGGTAAGCTTCGCAACGGTGCCACCTGTATAGCTCTCACTCCTTGCTTTCCCACCTCAAAGTGCATTTGAATACATCCTTGATGCCTGCTCCCGGCTTCCGGCTGCCCAGTTTCCAGTGCACGAATGATTGGACTCTGCTCCCACAGGCGAAGAGCCAGGACTGAAAGATGCTGCTGGACCTCTTCTGCACATGGCAAGCTTCGCAACGGTGCCACTTGTATTGCTCTAACTCCTTGCTTTCCCACCTCAAAGTGCATTTCAACACATTGTTGATGCCTGCTCCCGGCCGTCCGGCTGCCCATTTTCCAGTGCACGAATAATTGGACTCTGCTGCCACAGGCAAAGAGCCAGGACTGAAAGATGCGGCTGGACCTCTTCTGCACACTGAAAGCTTTGCAACGGTGCCACCTGTATTGCTCTCACTCCTTGCTTTCCCACCTCAAAGTGCATTTGAATACATCCTTGATGCCTGCTCCCGGCCGTCCGGCTGCCCAGTTTCCAGTGCACGAATGATTGGACTCTGCTCCCACAGGCGAAGAGCCAGGACTGAAAGATGCTGCTGGACCTCTTCTGCACATGGTAAGCTTCGCAACGGTGCCACCTGTATTGCTCTCACTGCTTGCTTTCCCACCACAAAGTGCATTTGAATATATCCTTGATGCCAGCTTCAGGCCGGCTGGCTGCCCAGTTTCCAGTGCACGAATGATTGGACTCTGCTCCCACAGGCGAAGAGCCAGGACTGAAAGATGCTGCTGGACCTCTTCTGCACATGGTAAGCTTCGCAACGGTGCCACTTGTATTGCTCTCACTCCTTGCTTTCCCACCTCAAAGTGCATTTCAACACATCGTTGATGCCTGCTACCTTCCGGCTGGCTGCCCAGTTTTCAGTGCACGAGTGATTGGACTCTGCTCCCACAGGCAAAGAGCCAGGACTGAAAGATGCTGCTGGACCTCTTCTGCACATGGTAAGCTTCGCAACGGTGCCACCTGTATTGCTCTCACTCCTTGCTTTCCCACCTCAAAGTGCTTTTGAATACATCCTTGATGCCTACTCCAGGCCGTCCGGCTGCCCATTTTCCAGTGCACGAATGATTGGACTCTGCTGCCACAGGCAAAGAGCCGGGACTGAAAGATGCTGCTGAACCTCTTCTGCACATGGTAAGCTTCGCAACGGTGCCACTTGTATTGCTCTCACTCCTTGCTTTCCCACCTCAAAGTGCATTTCAACACATCCTTGATGCCTGCTCCCGGCCGTCCGGCTGCCCAGTTTCCAGTGCACGAATGATTGGACCCTGCTCCCACAGGCGAAGAGCCGAGACTGAAAGATGCTGCTGGACCTCTTCTGCACATGGTAAGCTTCGCAACGGTGCCACCTGCATTTCTCTCACTTCTTGCTTTCCCACCTCAAAGTGCATTTGAATACATCGTTGATGCCTGCTCCCGGCCGTCCGGCTGCCCATTTTCCAGTGCACGAATGATTGGACTCTGCTGCCACAGGCAAAGAGCCAGGACTGAAAGATGCTGCTGGACCTCTTCTGCACACTGAAAGCTTTGCAACGGTGCCACCTGTATTGCACTCACTCCTTTCTTTCCCACCTCAAAGTGCATTTGAATACATCCTTGATGCCTGCTCCAGGCCGTCCGGCTGCCCAGTTTCCAGTGCACGAATGATTGGACCCAGCTCCCACAGGCGAAGAGCCAGGACTGAAAGATACTGCTGGACCTCTTCTGCACATGGTAAGCTTCGCAACGGTGCCACCTGCATTGCTCTCACTCCTTGCTTTCCCACCTCAAAGTGCATTTGAATACATCCTTGATGCCAGCTCCCGGCCGTCCGGCTGCCCAGTTTTCAAGGCACGAATGATTGCACTCTGCTCCCACAGGCGAAGAGCCAGGACTGAAAGATGCTGCTGGATCTCTTCTGCACATGGTAAGCTTCGCAACGGTGCCACCTGCATTGATCTCTCTCCTTGCTTTCCCACCTCAAAGTGCATTTGAATACATCCTTGATGCCTGCTCCCGGCCGTCCGGCTGCCCAGTTTCCAGTGCACGAATGATTGGACCCAGCTCCCACAGGCGGAGAGCCAGGACTGAAAGATACTGCTGGACCTCTTCTGCACATGGTAAGCTTCGCAACGGTGCCACCTGTATTGCTCTCACTCCTTGCTTTCCCACCACAAAGTGCATTTGAATATATCCTTGATGCCAGCTTCAGGCCGGCTGGCTGCCCAGTTTTCAGTGCACGAATGATTGGACTCTGCTCCCACAGGCGAAGAGCCAGGACTGAAAGATGCTGCTGGACCTCTTCTGCACATGGTAAGCTTCGCAACGGTGCCACCTGTATTGCTCTCACTCCTTGCTTTCCCACCTCAAAGTGCATTTGAATACATCCTTGATGCCTGCTCCCGGCCGTCCGGCTGCCCATTTTCCAGTGCACGAATGATTGGACTCTGCTGCCACAGGCAAAGAGCCAGGACTGAAAGATGCTGCTGGACCTCTTCTGCACACAGAAAGCTTTGCAACGGTGCCACCTGTATTGCTCTCACTCCTTGCTTTCCCACCTCAAAGTGCATTTGAATACATCCTTGATGCCTGCCCCCGGCCGTCCGGCTGCCCAGTTTCCAGTGCACGAATGATTGGACCCAGCTCCCACAGGCGAAGAGCCAGGACTGAAAGATACTGCTGGATCTCTTCTGCACATGGTAAGCTTCGCAACGGTGCCACCTGCATTGCTCTCACTCCTTGCTTTCCCACCTCAAAGTGCATTTGAATATATACTTGATGCCCGCTCCCGGCCGTCCGGCTGCCCAGTTTCCAGTGCACGAATGATTGGACTCTGCTCCCACAGGCGAAGAGCCGGGACTGAAAGATGCTGCTGGACCTCTTCTGCACATGGTAAGCTTCGCAACGGTGCCACCTGTATTGCTCTCACTCCTTGCTTTCCCACCTCAAAGTATATTTCAACACATCGTTGATGCCTGCTCCCGGCCGTCCGGCTGCCCATTTTCCAGTGCACGAATGATTGGACTCTGCTCCCACAGGCAAAGAGCCAGGACTGAAAGATGCTGCTGGACCTCTTCTGCACATGGTAAGCTTCGCAACGGTGCCACCTGCATTGGTCTCACTCCTTGCTTTCCCACCTCAAAGTGCATTTGAATACATCGTTGATGCCTGCTCCCGGCCGTCCGGCTGCCCAGGTTTCAGTGCACAAATGATTGGACCCTGCTCCCACAGGCGAAGAGCCAGGACTGAAAGATGCTGCTGGACCTCTTCTACACATGGTAAGCTTCGCAACGGTGCCACCTGTATTGCTCTCACTGCTTGCTTTCCCACCTCAAAGTGCATTTGAATATATCCTTGATGCCAGCTTCAGGCCGGCTGGCTGCCCAGTTTCCAGTGCACGAATGATTGGACTCTGCTCCCACAGGCGAAGAGCCAGGACTGAAAGATGCTGCTGGACCTCTTCTGCACATGGTAAGCTTCGCAACGGTGCCACCTGCATTGCTCTCACTCCTTGCTTTCCCACTTCAAAGTGCATTTGAATACATCCTTGATGCCTTCTCCCGGCCATCCGGCTGCCCAGTTTCCAGTGCACGAATGATTGGACCCTGCTCCCACAGGCGAAGAGCCAGGACTGAAAGATTCTGCTGGACCTCTTCTGCACATGGTAAGCTTCGCAACAGTGCCACCTGTATTGCTCTCACTCCTTGCTTTCCCACCTCAAAGTGCATTTGAATACATCCTTGATGCCTGCTCCCGGCCGTCCGGCTGCCCAGTTTTCAGTGCACGAATGATTGGACTCTGCTCCCACAGGCGAAGAGCCAGGACTGAAAGATGCTGCTGGATATCTTCTGCACATGGTAAGCTTCGCAACGGTGCCACCTGTATTGCTCTCACTCCTTGCTTTCCCACCTCAAAGTGCATTTGAATATATCCTTGATGCCAGCTTCAGGCCGGCTGGCTGCCCAGTTTTCAGTGCACGAGTGATTGGACTCTGCTCCCACAGGCAAAGAGCCAGGACTGAAAGATGCTGCTGGACCTCGTCTGCACATGGTAAGCTTCGCAACTATGCCACCTGTATTGCTCTCACTCCTTGCTTTCCCACCTCAAAGTACATTTGAATACATCCTTGATGCCTGCTCCCGGGGGTCCGGCTGCCCAGTTTTCAGTGCATGAATGATTGGACTCTGCTGCCACACGCAAAGAGCCGGGACTGAAAGATGCTGCTGGACCTCTTCTGCACATGGTAAGCTTTGCAACGGTGCCACCTGTATTGCTCTCACTCCTTGCTTTCCCACCTCAAAGTGCATTTGAATACATCCTTGATGCCTGCTCCCGGCCGTCCGGCTGCCCAGTTTCCAGTGCACGAATGATTGGACCCAGCTCCCACAGGCGAAGAGCCAGGACTGAAAGATACTGCTGGACCTCTTCTGCACATGGTAAGGTTCGCAACGGTGCCACCTGTATTGCTCTCACTCCTTGCTTTCCCACCACAAAGTGCATTTGAATATATCCTTGATGCCAGCTTCAGGCCGGCAGGCTGCCCAGTTTCCAGTGCACGAATGATTGGACTCTGCTCCCACAGGCGAAGAGCCAGGACTGAAAGATGCTGCTGGACCTCTTCTGCACATAGTAAGCTTCGCAACGGTGCCACCTGTATTGCTCTCACTCCTTGCTTTCCCACCTCAAAGTGCATTTGAATACACCCTTGATGCCTGCTCCAGGCCGTCCGGCTGCCCATTTTCCAGTGCACGAATGATTGGACTCTGCTGCCACAGGCAAAGAGCCAGGACTGAAAGATGCTGCTGGACCTCTTCTGCACACTGAAAGCTTTGCAACGGTGCCACCTGTATTGCTCTCACTCCTTTCTTTCCCACCTCAAAGTGCATTTGAATACATCCTTGATGCCTGCTCCCGGCCGTCCGGCTGCCCAGTTTCCAGTGCACGAATGATTGGACCCAGCTCCCACAGGCGAAGAGCCGGGACTGAAAGATACTGCTGGACCTCTTCTGCACATGGTAAGCTTCGCAACGGTGCCACCTGCATTGCTCTCACTCCTTGCTTTCCCACCTCAAAGTGCATTTGAATACATCCTTGATGCCAGGTCCCGGCCGTCCGGCTGCCCAGTTTTCAGGGCACGAATGATTGCACTCTGCTCCCACAGGCGAAGAGCCACGACTGAAAGATGCTGCTGGATCTCTTCTGCACATGGTAAGCTTCGCAACGGTGCCACCTGCATTGATCTCACTCCTTGCTTTCCCACCTCCAAGTGCATTTGAATACATCCTTGATGCCTGCTCCCGGCCGTCCGGCTGCCCAGTTTCCAGTGCACGAATGATTGGACCCTGCTCCCACAGGCAAAGAGCCGGGACTGAAAGATCCTGCTGGACCTCTTCTGCATATGGTAAGCTTCGCAACGGTGCCACCTGTATTGCCCTCACTCCTTGCTTTCCCACCTCAAAGTGCATTTGAATATATCCTTGATGCCCGCTCCTGGCCGTCCGGCTGCCCAGTTTCCAGTGCACGAATGATTGGACTCTGCTGCCACAGGCGAAGAGCCGGGACTGAAAGATGCTGCTGGACCTCTTGTGCACATGGTAAGCTTCGCAACGGTGCCACCTGTATTGCTCTCACTCCTTGCTTTCCCACCTCAAAGTGTATTTCAACACATCGTTGATGCCTGCTCCCGGCCGTCCGGCTGCCCATTTTCCAGTGCACGAATGATTGGACTCTGCTCCCACAGGCAAAGAGCCAGGACTGAAAGATGCTGCTGGACCTCTTCTGCACATGGTAAGCTTCGCAACGGTGCCACCTGCATTGCTCTCACTCCTTGCTTTCCCACCTCAAAGTGCATTTGAATACATCCTTGATGCCTGCTCCCGGCCGTCCGGCTGCCCAGTTTCCAGTGCACGAATGATTGGACCCTGCTCCCATAGGCGAAGAGCCAGGACTGAAAGATGCTGCTGGACCTCTTCTACACGTGGTAAGCTTCGCAACGGTGCCACCTGTATTGCTCTCACTCCTTGCTTTCCCACCTCAAAGTGCATTTGAATACATCCTTGATGCCTGCTCCCGGCTTCCGGCTGCCCAGTTTCCAGTGCACGAATGATTGGACTCTGCTCCCACAGGCGAAGAGCCAGGACTGAAAGATGCTGCTGGACCTCTTCTGCACATGGCAAGCTTCGCAACGGTGCAACTTGTATTGCTCTAACTCCTTGCTTTCCCACCTCAAAGTGCATTTCAACACATTGTTGATGCCTGCTCCCGGCCGTCCGGCTGCCCATTTTCCAGTGCACGAATGATTGGACTCTGCTCCCACAGGCGAAGAGCCAGGACTGAAAGATGCTGCTGGACCTCTTCTGCACATGGTAAGCTTCGCAACGGTGCCACCTGTATTGCTCTCACTGCTTGCTTTCCCACCACAAAGTGCATTTGAATATATCCTTGATGCCAGCTTCAGGCCGGCTGGCTGCCCAGTTTCCAGTGCACGAATGATTGGACTCTGCTCCCACAGGCGAAGAGCCAGGACTGAAAGATGCTGCTGGACCTCTTCTGCACATGGTAAGCTTCGCAACGGTGCCACCTGCATTGCTCTCACTCCTTGCTTTCCCACCTCAAAGTGCATTTGAATACATCCTTGATGCCTCCTCCAAGCTGGCAGGCTGCCCAATTTTCAGTGAAAGAATGATTGGACTCTGCTCCCACAGGCGAAGAGCCAGGACTGAAAGGTGCTGCTGGACCTCTTCTGCACATGGTAAGCTTCGCAACGGTGCCACCTGTATTGCTCTCACTCCTTGCTTTCCCACCTCAAAGTGCATTTGAATACATCCTTGATGCCTGCTCCCGGCCGTCCGGCTGCCCAGTTTTCAGTGCACGAATGATTGGACTCTGCTCCCACAGGCGAAGAGCCAGGACTGAAAGATGCTGCTGGATATCTTCTGCACACGGTAAGCTTCGCAACGGTGCCACCTGTATTGCTCTCACTCCTTGCTTTCCCACCTCAAAGTGCATTTGAATACATCCTTGATGCCAGCTTCAGGCCGGCTGGCTGCCCAGTTTTCAGTGCACGAGTGATTGGACTCTGCTCCCACAGGCAAAGAGCCAGGACTGAAAGATGCTGCTGGACCTCTTCTGCACATGGTAAGCTTCGCAACTATGCCACCTGTATTGCTCTCACTCCTTGCTTTCCCACCTCAAAGTACATTTCAATACATCCTTGATGCCTGCTCCCGGGGGTCCGGCTGCCCAGTTTTCAGTGCATGAATGATTGGACTCTGCTGCCACACGCAAAGAGCCGGGACTGAAAGATGCCGCTGGACCTCTTCTGCACATGGTAAGCTTTGCAACGGTGCCACCTGTATTGCTCTCACTCCTTGCTTTCGCACCTCAAAGTGCATTTGAATACATCCTTGATGCCTGCTCCCGGCCGTCCGGCTGCCCAGTTTTCAGTGCACGAATGATTGGACTCTGCTCCCACAGGCGAAGAGCCAGGACTGAAAGATGCTGCTGGATATCTTCTGCACATGGTAAGCTTCGCAACGGTGCCACCTGTATTGCTCTCACTCCTTGCTTTCCCACCTCAAAGTGCATTTGAATATATCCTTGATGCCAGCTTCAGGCCTCCGGGCTGCCCAGTTTTCAGTGCACGAGTGATTGGACTCTGCTCCCACAGGCAAAGAGCCAGGACTGAAAGATGCTGCTGGACCTCTTCTGCACATGGTAAGCTTCGCAACTATGCCACCTGTATTGCTCTCACTCCTTGCTTTCCCACCTCAAAGTACATTTCAATACATCCTTGATGCCTGCTCCCGGCCATCCAGCTGCCCAGTTTTCAGTGCAGGAATGATTGGACTCTGCTGCCACAGGCAAAGAGCCGGGACTGAAAGATGCCGCTGGACCTCTTCTGCACATGGTAAGCTTTGCAACGGTGCCACCTGCATTGCTCTCACTCCTTGCTTTCCCACCTCAAAGTGCATTTGAATACATCCTTGATGCCTGCTCCCGGCCGTCCGCCTGCCCAGTTCTAGTGCACGAATGATTGGACCCAGCTCCCACAGGCGAAGAGCCAGGACTGAAAGATGCTGCTGGATATCTTCTGCACATGGTAAGCTTTGCAACGGTGCCACCTGTATTGCTCTCACTCCTTGCTTTCCCACCACAAAGTGCATTTGAATATATCCTTGATGCCAGCTTCAGGCCGGCTGGCTGCCCAGTTTGCAGTGCACGAATGATTGGACTCTGCTCCCACAGGCGAAGAGCCAGGACTGAAAGATGCTGCTGGACCTCTTCTGCACATGGTAAGCTTCGCAACGGTGTCACCTGTATTGCTCTCGCTCCTTGCTTTCCCTCCTCAAAGTGCATTTGAATATATCCTTGATGCCTGCTCCCGGCCGTCCGGCTGCCCAGTTTTCAGTGCAGGAATGATTGGACTCTGCTCCCACAGGCGAAGAGCCAGGACTGAAAGATGCTGCTGGACCTCTTCTGCACATGGTAAGCTTCGCAACGGTGCCACCTGTATTGCTCTCACTCCTTGCTTTCCCACCACATAGTGCATTTGAATATATCCTTGATGCCAACTTCAGGCCGGCTGCCCAGTTTCCAGTGCACGAATGATTGGACCAAGCTCCCACAGGCGAAGAGCCAGGACTGAAAGATACTGCTGGACCTCTTCTGCACATGGTAAGCTTCGCAACGGTGCCACCTGTATTGCTCTCACTCCTTGCTTTCCCACCACAAAGTGCATTTGAATATATCCTTGATGCCAACTTCAGGCCGGCTGGCTGCCCAGTTTTCAGTGCACGAATGATTGAACTCTGCTCCCACAGGCGAAGAGCCAGGACTGAAAGATGCTGCTGGACCTCTTCTGCACATGGTAAGCTTCGCAACGGTGTCTCCTGTATTGCTCTCGCTCCTTGCTTTCCCACCTCAAAGTGCATTTGAATACATCCTTGATGCCTGCTCCCGGCCGTCCGTCTGCCCAGTTTCCAGTGCACGAATGATTGGACTCTGCTCCCACAGGCGAAGAGCCAGGACTGAAAGATGCTGCTGGACCTCTTCTGCACATGATAAGCTTCGCAACGGTGCCACCTGTATTGCTCTCACTCCTTGCTTTCCCACCACAAAGTGCATTTGAATATATCCTTGATGCCAACTTCAGGCCGGCTGCCCAGTTTCCAGTGCACGAATGATTGGACCCAGCTCCCACACGCGAAGAGCCAGGACTGAAAGATACTGCTGGACCTCTTCTGCACAAGGTAAGCTTCGCAACTGTGCCACCTGTATTGCTCTCACTCCTTGCTTTCCCACCACAAAGTGCATTTGAATACATCCTTGATGCCAGGTTCAGGCCGGCTGGCTGCCCAGTTTCCAGTGCACGAATTATTGGACTCTGCTTCCACAGGCAAAGAGCCAGGACTGAAAGATGCTGCTGGACCTCTTCTGCACATGGTAAGCTTCGCAACGGTGCCACTTGTATTGCTCTCACTCCTTGCTTTCCCACCTCAAAGTGCATTTCAACACATCGTTGAAGCCTGCTCCCGGCCGTCCGGCTGCCCATTTTCCAGTACACGAATGATTGGACTCTGCTCCCACAGGCAAAGAGCCAGGACTGAAAGATGCTGCTGGACCTCTTCTGCACATGGTAAGCTTCGCAACGGTGCCACCTGCATTGCTCTCACTCCTTGCTTTCCCACCTCAAAGTGCATTTGAATACATCCGTGATGCCTGCTCCAGGCCGTCTGGCTGCTCAGTTTCCAGTGCACGAATGATTGGACTCTGCTCCAACAGGCGAAGAGCCAGCACTGAAAGATGTTGCTGGATCTCTTCTGCACATGGTAAGCTTCGCAACGGTGCCACCTGCATTGCTCTCACTCCTTGCTTTCCCACCTCAAAGTGCATTTGAATACATCCTTAATGTCTCCTACAGGCCGTCCGGCTACCCAGTTTCCAGTGCACGAATGATTGGACCCTGCACCCACAGGCGAGGAGCCAGGACTCAAGCATGCTGCTGGATCTCTTCTGCACATGGTAAGCTTCGCAAGGGTGCCACCTGTATTGGTCTCACTCCTTGCTTTCTCACCTCAAAGTGCATTTGAATACATCCTTGATGTCTGCTCCAGGCCGTCCGGCTGCCCAGTTTTCAGTGCACGAATGATTGGACCCTGATCCCGCAGGTGAAGAGCCAGGACTGAAAGATGGTGCTGGATCTCTTCTGCACACGGTAAGCTTCGCAACGGTGCCACCTGTATTGCTCTCACTCCTTGCTATACCACCTAAAAGTGCATTTGAATACATCCTTGATGCCTGCTCCCGGTAGGCCGGCTGCCCACTTTCCAGCCCGCGAATGATTGGACCCTGCTCCCACAGGCGAAGAGCCAGGACTGAAAGATGCTGCTGGACCTCTTCTGCACATGGTAAGCTTCGCAACTGTGCCACCTGTATTGCTCTCACTCCTTGCTTTCCCACCTCAAAGTACATTTCAATACATCCTTGATGCCTGCTCCCGGCCTTCCGGCTGCCCAGTTTTCAGTGCACGAATGATTGGACTCTGCTGCCACACGCAAAGAGCCGGGACTGAAAGATGCTGCTGGACCTCTTCTGCACATGGTAAGCTTTGCAACGGTGCCACCTGTATTGCTCTCACTCCTTGCTTTCCCACCTCAAAGTGTATTTCAAGACATCGTTGATGCCTGCTCCCGGCCGTCCGGCTGCCCATTTTCCAGTGCTCGAATGATTGGACTCTGCTCCCACAGGCAAAGAGCCAGGACTGAAAGATGCTGCTGGACCTCTTCTGCACATGGTAAGCTTCGCAACGGTGCCACCTGCATTGGTCTCACTCCTTGCTTTCCCACCTCAAAGTGCATTTGAATACATCCTTGATGCCTGCTCCCGGCCGTCCGGCTGCCCAGTTTCCAGTGCACGAATGATTGGACCCTGCTCCCACAGGCGAAGAGCCAGGACTGAAAGATGCTGCTGGACCTCTTCTACACATGGTAAGCTTCGCAACGGTGCCACCTGTATTGCTCTCACTCCTTGCTTTCCCACCTCAAAGTGCATTTGAATACATCCTTGATGCCTGCTCCCGGCTTCCGGCTGCCCTGTTTCCAGTGCACGAATGATTGGACTCTGCTCCCACAGGCGAAGAGCCAGGACTGAAAGATGCTGCTGGACCTCTTCTGCACATGGCAAGCTTCGCAACGGTGCCACTTGTATTGCTCTAACTCCTTGCTTTCCCACCTCAAAGTGCATTTCAACACATTGTTGATGCCTGCTCCCGGCCGTCCGGCTGCCCATTTTCCAGTGCACGAATAATTGGACTCTGCTGCCACAGGCAAAGAGCCAGGACTGAAAGATGCTGCTGGACCTCTTCTGCACACTGAAAGCTTTGCAACGGTGCCACCTGTATTGCTCTCACTCCTTGCTTTCCCACCTCAAAGTGCATTTGAATACATCCTTGATGCCTGCTCCCGGCCGTCCGGCTGCCCATTTTCCAGTGCACGAATGATTGGACTCTGCTCCCACAGGCGAAGAGCCAGGACTGAAAGATGCTGCTGGACCTCTTCTGCACATGGTAAGCTTCGCAACTGTGCCACCTGTATTGCTCTCACTCCTTGCTTTCCCACCTCAAAGTGCTTTTGAATACATCCTTGATGCCTACTCCAGGCCGTCCGGCTGCCCAGTTTTCAGTGCACGAATGATTGGACTCTGCTGCCACAGGCAAAGAGCCGGGACTGAAAGATGCTGCTGAACCTCTTCTGCACATGGTAAGCTTCGCAACGGTGCCACTTGTATTGCTCTCACTCCTTGCTTTCCCACCTCAAAGTGCATTTCAACACATCCTTGATGCCTGCTCCCGGCCGTCCGGCTGCCCAGTTTCCAGTGCACGAATGATTGGACCCTGCTCCCACAGGCGAAGAGCCGAGACTGAAAGATGCTGCTGGACCTCTTCTGCACATGGTAAGCTTCGCAACGGTGCCACCTGCATTGCTCTCACTCCTTGCTTTCCCACCTCAAAGTGCATTTGAATACATCGTTGATGCCTGCTCCCGGCCGTCCGGCTGCCCATTTTCCAGTGCACGAATGATTGGACTCTGCTGCCACAGGCAAAGAGCCAGGACTGAAAGATGCTGCTGGACCTCTTCTGCACACTGAAAGCTTTGCAACGGTGCCACCTGTATTGCACTCACTCCTTTCTTTCCCACCTCAAAGTGCATTTGAATACATCCTTGATGCCTGCTCCCGGCCGTCCGGCTGCCCAGTTTCCAGTGCACGAATGATTGGACCCAGCTCCCACAGGCGAAGAGCCAGGACTGAAAGATACTGCTGGACCTCTTCTGCACATGGTAAGCTTCGCAACGGTGCCACCTGCATTGCTCTCACTCCTTGCTTTCCCACCTCAAAGTGCATTTGAATACATCCTTGATGCCAGCTCCCGGCCGTCCGGCTGCCCAGTTTTCAGGGCACGAATGATTGCACTCTGCTCCCACAGGCGAAGAGCCAGGACTGAAAGATGCTGCTGGATCTCTTCTGCACATGGTAAGCTTCGCAACGGTGCCACCTGCATTGATCTCTCTCCTTGCTTTCCCACCTCAAAGTGCATTTGAATACATCCTTGATGCCTGCTCCCGGCCGTCCGGCTGCCCATTTTCCAGTGCACGAATGATTGGACCCAGCTCCCACAGGCGGAGAGCCAGGACTGAAAGATACTGCTGGACCTCTTCTGCACATGGTAAGCTTCGCAACTTTGCCACCTGTATTGCTCTCACTCCTTGCTTTCCCACCACAAAGTGCATTTGAATATATCCTTGATGCCAGCTTCAGGCCGGCTGGCTGCCCAGTTTTCAGTGCACGAATGATTGGACTCTGCTCCCACAGGCGAAGAGCCAGGACTGAAAGATACTGCTGGACCTCTTCTGCACATGGTAAGCTTCGCAACGGTGCCACCTGCATTGCTCTCACTCCTTGCTTTCCCACCTCAAAGTGCATTTGAATATATACTTGATGCCCGCTCCCGGCCGTCCGGCTGCCCAGTTTCCAGTGCACGAATGATTGGACTCTGCTCCCACAGGCGAAGAGCCGGGACTGAAAGATGCTGCTGGACCTCTTCTGCACATGGTAAGCTTCGCAACGGTGCCACCTGTATTGCTCTCACTCCTTGCTTTCCCACCTCAAAGTATATTTCAACACATCGTTGATGCCTGCTCCCGGCCGTCCGGCTGCCCATTTTCCAGTGCACGAATGATTGGACTCTGCTCCCACAGGCAAAGAGCCAGGACTGAAAGATGCTGCTGGACCTCTTCTGCACATGGTAAGCTTCGCAACGGTGCCACCTGCATTGGTCTCACTCCTTGCTTTCCCACCTCAAAGTGCATTTGAATACATACTTGATGCCTGCTCCCGGCCGTCCGGCTGCCCAGTTTTCAGTGCACGAATGATTGGACCCTGCTCCCACAGGCGAAGAGCCAGGACTGAAAGATGCTGCTGGACCTCTTCTGCACATGGCAAGCTTCGCAACGGTGCCACTTGTATTGCTCTAATTCCTTGCTTTCCCACCTCAAAGTGCATTTCAACACATTGTTGATGCCTGCTCCCGGCCGTCCGGCTGCCCATTTTCCAGTGCACGAATGATTGGACTCTGCTCCCACAGGCAAAGAGCCAGGACTGAAAGATGCTGCTGGACCTCTTCTGCACACAGAAAGCTTTGCAACGGTGCCACCTGTATTGCTCTCACTCCTTGCTTTCCCACCTCAAAGTGCATTTCAACACATCGTTGACGCCTGCTCCCGGCCGTCCGGCTGCCCATTTTCCAGTGCACGAATGATTGGACTCTGCTCCCACAGGCGAAGAGCCAGGACTGAAAGATGCTGCTGGACCTCTTCTGCACATGGTAAGCTTCGCAACGGTGCCACCTGTATTGCTCTCACTGCTTGCTTTCCCACCACAAAGTGCATTTGAATATATCCTTGATGCCAGCTTCAGGCCGGCTGGCTGCCCAGTTTCCAGTGCACGAATGATTGGACTCTGCTCCCACAGGCGAAGAGCCAGGACTGAAAGATGCTGCTGGACCTCTTGTGCACATGGTAAGCTTCGCAACGGTGCCACCTGCATTGCTCTCACTCCTTGCTTTCCCACCTCAAAGTGCATTTGAATACATCCTTGATGCCTTCTCCCGGCCATCCGGCTGCCCAGTTTCCAGTGCACGAATGATTGGACCCTGCTCCCACAGGCGAAGAGCCAGGACTGAAAGATTCTGCTGGACCTCTTCTGCACATGGTAAGCTTCGCAACAGTGCCACCTGTATTGCTCTCACTCCTTGCTTTCCCACCTCAAAGTGCATTTGAATACATCCTTGATGCCTGCTCCCGGCCGTCCGGCTTCCCAGTTTTCAGTGCACGAATGATTGGACTCTGCTCCCACAGGCGAAGAGCCAGGACTGAAAGATGCTGCTGGATATCTTCTGCACATGGTAAGCTTCGCAACGGTGCCACCTGTATTGCTCTCACTCCTTGCTTTCCCACCACAAAGTGCATTTGAATATATCCTTGATGCCAGCTTCAGGCCGGCTGGCTGCCCAGTTTTCAGTGCACGAGTGATTGGACTCTGCTCCCACAGGCAAAGAGCCAGGACTGAAAGATGCTGCTGGACCTCTTCTGCACATGGTAAGCTTCGCAACTATGCCACCTGTATTGCTCTCACTCCTTGCTTTCCCACCTCAAAGTACATTTGAATATATCCTTGATGCCTGCTCCCGGCCGTCCGGCTGCCCAGTTTCCAGTGCACGAATGATTGGACCCTGCTCCCACAGGCGAAGAGCCAGGACTGAAAGATGCTGCTGGACCTCTTCTACACATGGTAAGCTTCGCAACGGTGCCACCTGTATTGCTCTCACTCCTTGCTTTCCCACCTCAAAGTGCATTTGAATACATCCTTGATGCCTGCTCCCGGCTTCCGGCTGCCCTGTTTCCAGTGCACGAATGATTGGACTCTGCTCCCACAGGCGAAGAGCCAGGACTGAAAGATGCTGCTGGACCTCTTCTGCACATGGCAAGCTTCGCAACGGTGCCACTTGTATTGCTCTAACTCCTTGCTTTCCCACCTCAAAGTGCATTTCAACACATTGTTGATGCCTGCTCCCGGCCGTCCGGCTGCCCATTTTCCAGTGCACGAATAATTGGACTCTGCTGCCACAGGCAAAGAGCCAGGCGTGAAAGATGCTGCTGGACCTCTTCTGCACACTGAAAGCTTTGCAACGGTGCCACCTGTATTGCTCTCACTCCTTGCTTTCCCACCTCAAAGTGCATTTGAATACATCCTTGATGCCTGCTCCCGGCCGTCCGGCTGCCCATTTTCCAGTGCACGAATGATTGGACTCTGCTCCCACAGGCGAAGAGCCAGGACTGAAAGATGCTGCTGGACCTCTTCTGCACATGGTAAGCTTCGCAACGGTGCCACTTGTATTGCCCTCACTCCTTGCTTTCCCACCTCAAAGTGCATTTCAACACGTCCTTGATGCCTGCTCCCGGCCGTCCGGCTGCCCAGTTTCCAGTGCACGAATGATTGGACCCTGCTCCCACAGGCGAAGAGCCGAGACTGAAAGATGCTGCTGGACCTCTTCTGCACATGGTAAGCTTCGCAACGGTGCCACCTGCATTGCTCTCACTCCTTGCTTTCCCACCTCAAAGTGCATTTGAATACATCGTTGATGCCTGCTCCCGGCCGTCCGGCTGCCCATTTTCCAGTGCACGAATGATTGGACTCTGCTGCCACAGGCAAAGAGCCAGGACTGAAAGATGCTGCTGGACCTCTTCTGCACACTGAAAGCTTTGCAACGGTGCCACCTGTATTGCACTCACTCCTTTCTTTCCCACCTCAAAGTGCATTTGAATACATCCTTGATGCCTGCTCCCGGCCGTCCGGCTGCCCAGTTTCCAGTGCACGAATGATTGGACCCAGCTCCCACAGGCGAAGAGCCAGGACTGAAAGATACTGCTGGACCTCTTCTGCACATGGTAAGCTTCGCAACGGTGGCACCTGCGTTGCTCTCACTCCTTGCTTTCCCACCTCAAAGTGCATTTGAATACATCCTTGATGCCAGCTCCCGGCCGTCCGGCTGCCCAGTTTTCAGGGCACGAATGATTGCACTCTGCTCCCACAGGCGAAGAGCCAGGACTGAAAGATGCTGCTGGATCTCTTCTGCACATGGTAAGCTTCGCAACGGTGCCACCTGCATTGATCTCTCTCCTTGCTTTCCCACCTCAAAGTGCATTTGAATACATCCTTGATGCCTGCTCCCGGCCGTCCGGCTGCCCAGTTTCCAGTGCACGAATGATTGGACCCAGCTCCCACAGGCGGAGAGCCAGGACTGAAAGATACTGCTGGACCTCTTCTGCACATGGTAAGCTTCGCAACGGTGCCACCTGTATTGCTCTCACTCCTTGCTTTCCCACCACAAAGTGCATTTGAATATATCCTTGATGCCAGCTTCAGGCCGGCTGGCTGCCCAGTTTTCAGTGCACGAATGATTGGACTCTGCTCCCACAGGCGAAGAGCCAGGACTGAAAGATGCTGCTGGACCTCTTCTGCACATGGTAAGCTTCGCAACGGTGCCACCTGTATTGCTCTCACTCCTTGCTTTCCCACCTCAAAGTGCATTTGAATACATCCTTGATGCCTGCTCCCGGCCGTCCGGCTGCCCATTTTCCAGTGCACGAATGATTGGACTCTGCTGCCACAGGCAAAGAGCCAGGACTGAAAGATGCTGCTGGACCTCTTCTGCACACAGAAAGCTTTGCAACGGTGCCACCTGTATTGCTCTCACTCCTTGCTTTCCCACCTCAAAGTGCATTTGAATATATACTTGATGCCCGCTCCCGGCCGTCCGGCTGCCCAGTTTCCAGTGCACGAATGATTGGACTCTGCTCCCACAGGCGAAGAGCCAGGACTGAAAGATGCTGCTGGACCTCTTCTGCACATGGTAAGCTTCGCAACGGTGCCAACTGTATTGCTCTCACTCCTTGCTTTCCCACCTCAAAGTATATTTCAACACAAAGTTGATGCCTGCTCCCGGCCGTCCGGCTGCCCATTTTCCAGTGCACGAATGATTGGACTCTGCTCCCACAGGCAAAGAGCCAGGACTGAAAGATGCTGCTGGACCTCTTCTGCACATGGTAAGCTTCGCAACGGTGCCACCTGCATTGGTCTCACTCCTTGCTTTCCCACCTCAAAGTGCATTTGAATACATCCTTGATGCCTGCTCCCGGCCGTCCGGCTGCCCAGTTTTCAGTGCACGAATGATTGGACCCTGCTCCCACAGGCGAAGAGCCAGGACTGAAAGATGCTGCTGGACCTCTTCTACACATGGTAAGCTTCGCAACGGTGCCACCTGTATTGCTCTCACTCCTCGCTTTCCCACCTCAAAGTGCATTTGAATACATCCTTGATGCCTGCTCCCGGCTTCCGGCTGCCCAGTTTCCAGTGCACGAATGATTGGACTCTGCTCCCACAGGCGAAGAGCCAGGACTGAAAGATGCTGCTGGACCTCTTCTGCACACAGAAAGCTTTGCAACGGTGCCACCTGTATTGCTCTCACTCCTTGCTTTCCCACCTCAAAGTGCATTTCAACACATCGTTGACGCCTGCTCCCGGCCGTCCGGCTGCCCATTTTCCAGTGCACGAATGATTGGACTCTGCTCCCACAGGCGAAGTGCCAGGACTGAAAGATGCTGCTGGACCTCTTCTGCACATGGTAAGCTTCGCAACGGTGCCACCTGTATTGCTCTCACTGCTTGCTTTCCCACCACAAAGTGCATTTGAATATATCCTTGATGCCAGCTTCAGGCCGGCTGGCTGCCCAGTTTCCAGTGCACAAATGATTGGACTCTGCTCCCACAGGCGAAGAGCCAGGACTGAAAGATGCTGCTGGACCTCTTCTGCACATGGTAAGCTTCGCAACGGTGCCACCTGCATTGCTCTCACTCCTTGCTTTCCCACCTCAAAGTGCATTTGAATACATCCTTGATGCCTTCTCCCGGCCATCCGGCTGCCCAGTTTCCAGTGCACGAATGATTGGACCCTGCTCCCACAGGCGAAGAGCCAGGACTGAAAGATTCTGCTGGACCTCTTCTGCACATGGTAAGCTTCGCAACAGTGCCACCTGTATTGCTCTCACTCCTTGCTTTCCCACCTCAAAGTGCATTTGAATACATCCTTGATGCCTGCTCCCGGCCGTCCGGCTGCCCAGTTTTCAGTGCACGAATGATTGGACTCTGCTCCCACAGGCGAAGAGCCAGGACTGAAAGATGCTGCTGGATATCTTCTGCACATGGTAAGCTTCGCAACGGTGCCACCTGTATTGCTCTCACTCCTTGCTTTCCCACCTCAAAGTGCATTTCAACACATTGTTGATGCCTGCTCCCGGCCGTCCGGCTGCCCAGTTTCCAGTGCACGAATGATTGGACTCTGCTCCTGCAGGCAAAGAGCCAGGACTGAAAGATGCTGCTGGACCTCTTCTGCTCACAGAAAGCTTTGCAACGGTGCCACCTCTATTCCTCTCACTCCTTGCTTTCCCACCTCAAAGTGCATTTGAATACATCCTTGATGCCAGCTTCAGGCCGGCTGGCTGCCCAGTTTTCAGTGCACGAGTGATTGGACTCTGCTCCCACAGGCAAAGAGCCAGGACTGAAAGATGCTGCTGGACCTCTTCTGCACATGGTAAGCTTCGCAACTATGCCACCTGTATTGCTCTCACTCCTTGCTTTCCCACCTCAAAGTACATTTCAATACATCCTTGATGCCTGCTCCCGGGGGTCCGGCTGCCCAGTTTTCAGTGCATGAATGATTGGACTCTGCTGCCACACGCAAAGAGCCGGGACTGAAAGATGCCGCTGGACCTCTTCTGCACATGGTAAGCTTTGCAACGGTGCCACCTGTATTGCTCTCACTCCTTGCTTTCGCACCTCAAAGTGCATTTGAATACATCCTTGATGCCTGCTCCCGGCCGTCCGGCTGCCCAGTTTTCAGTGCACGAATGATTGGACTCTGCTCCCACAGGCGAAGAGCCAGGACTGAAAGATGCTGCTGGATATCTTCTGCACATGGTAAGCTTCGCAACGGTGCCACCTGTATTGCTCTCACTCCTTGCTTTCCCACCTCAAAGTGCATTTGAATATATCCTTGATGCCAGCTTCAGGCCGGCTGGCTGCCCAGTTTTCAGTGCACGAGTGATTGGACTCTGCTCCCACAGGCAAAGAGCCAGGACTGAAAGATGCTGCTGGACCTCTTCTGCACATGGTAAGCTTCGCAACTATGCCACCTGTATTGCTCTCACTCCTTGCTTTCCCACCTCAAAGTACATTTCAATACATCCTTGATGCCTGCTCCCGGCCATCCAGCTGCCCAGTTTTCAGTGCAGGAATGATTGGACTCTGCTGCCACACGCAAAGAGCCGGGACTGAAAGATGCCGCTGGACCTCTTCTGCACATGGTAAGCTTTGCAACGGTGCCACCTGCATTGCTCTCACTCCTTGCTTTCCCACCTCAAAGTGCATTTGAATACATCCTTGATGCCTGCTCCCGGCCGTCCGCCTGCCCAGTTCCAGTGCACGAATGATTGGATCCAGCTCCCACAGGCGAAGAGCCAGGACTGAAAGATGCTGCTGGATATCTTCTGCACATGGTAAGCTTTGCAACGGTGCCACCTGTATTGCTCTCACTCCTTGCTTTCCCACCACAAAGTGCATTTGAATATATCCTTGATGCCAGCTTCAGGCCGGCTGGCTGCCCAGTTTGCAGTGCACGAATGATTGGACTCTGCTCCCACAGGCGAAGAGCCAGGACTGAAAGATGCTGCTGGACCTCTTCTGCACATGGTAAGCTTCGCAACGGTGTCACCTGTATTGCTCTCGCTCCTTGCTTTCCCTCCTCAAAGTGCATTTGAATATATCCTTGATGCCTGCTCCCGGCCGTCCGGCTGCCCAGTTTTCAGTGCAGGAATGATTGGACTCTGCTCCCACAGGCGAAGAGCCAGGACTGAAAGATGCTGCTGGACCTCTTCTGCACATGGTAAGCTTCGCAACGGTGCCACCTGTATTGCTCTCACTCCTTGCTTTCCCACCACAAAGTGCATTTGAATATATCCTTGATGCCAACTTCAGGCCGGCTGCCCAGTTTCCAGTGCACGAATGATTGGACCCAGCTCCCACACGCGAAGAGCCAGGACTGAAAGATACTGCTGGACCTCTTCTGCACAAGGTAAGCTTCGCAACTGTGCCACCTGTATTGCTCTCACTCCTTGCTTTCCCACCACAAAGTGCATTTGAATACATCCTTGATGCCAGCTTCAGGCCGGCTGGCTGCCCAGTTTCCAGTGCACGAATTATTGGACTCTGCTTCCACAGGCAAAGAGCCAGGACTGAAAGATGCTGCTGGACCTCTTCTGCACATGGTAAGCTTCGCAACGGTGCCACTTGTATTGCTCTCACTCCTTGCTTTCCCACCTCAAAGTGCATTTCAACACATCGTTGAAGCCTGCTCCCGGCCGTCCGGCTGCCCATTTTCCAGTACGCGAATGATTGGACTCTGCTCCCACAGGCAAAGAGCCAGGACTGAAAGATGCTGCTGGACCTCTTCTGCACATGGTAAGCTTCGCAACGGTGCCACCTGCATTGCTCTCACTCCTTGCTTTCCCACCTCAAACTGCATTTGAATACATCCGTGATGCCTGCTCCAGGCCATCTGGCTGCTCAGGTTCCAGTGCACGAATGATTGGACTCTGCTCCAACAGGCGAAGAGCCAGCACTGAAAGATGTTGCTGGATCTCTTCTGCACATGGTAAGCTTCGCAACGGTGCCACCTGCATTGCTCTCACTCCTTGCTTTCCCACCTCAAAGTGCATTTGAATACATCCTTAATGTCTCCTACAGGCCGTCCAGCTACCCAGTTTCCAGGGCACGAATGATTGGACCCTTCACCCACAGGCGAAGAGCCAGGACTGAAAGATGCTGCTGGACCTCTTCTGCACATGGTAAGCTTCGCAACGGTGCCACCTGTATTGCTCTCCCTCCTTGCTTTCCCACCTCAAAGTGCATTTGAATACATCCTTGATGCCTGCTCCCGGGGGTCCGGCTGCCCAGTTTTCAGTGCACGAATGATTGGACTCTGCTCCCACAGGCGAAGAGCCAGCACTGAAAGATGTTGCTGGATGTCTTCTGCACATGGTAAGCTTTGCAACGGTGCCACCTGTATTGCTCTCCCTCCTTGCTTTCCCACCTCAAAGGGCATTTGAATACATCCTTGATGCCTGCTCCAGGCTGGCCGGCTGCCCAGTTTTCAATGCACGAATGATTGGACTCTGCTCCCACAGGCGAAGAGCCAGGAATGAGAGAAGTTGCTGGACCTCTTCTGCACACGGTAAGCTTCGCAACGGTGCCACCTGCATTGCTCTCACTCCTTGCTTTCCCACCTCAAAGTGCATTTGAATACATCCTTGATGCCTGCCCCAGGCCGTCCGGTTGCCCAGTTTCCAGTGCACGAATGATTGGACCCTGCACCCACAGGCGAGGAGCCAGGACTCAAGCATGCTGCTGGATCTCTTCTGCACATGGTAAGCTTCGCAAGGGTGCCACCTGTATTGCTCTCACTCCTTGCTTTCTCACCTCAAAGTGCATTTGAATACATCCTTGATGTCTGCTCCAGGCCGTCCGGCTGCCCAGTTTTCAGTGCACGAATGATTGGACCCTGATCCCGCAGGTGAAGAGCCAGGACTGAAAGATGGTGCTGGATCTCTTCTGCACACGGTAAGCTTCGCAACGGTGCCACCTGTATTGCTCTCACTCCTTGCTATACCACCTAAAAGTGCATTTGAATACATCCTTGATGCCTGCTCCCGGTAGGCCGGCTGCCCACTTTCCAGCCCGCGAATGATTGGACCCTGCTCCCACAGGCGAAGAGCCAGGACTGAAAGATGCTGCTGGACCTCTTCTGCACATGGTAAGCTTCGCAACTGTGCCACCTGTATTGCTCTCACTCCTTGCTTTCCCACCTCAAAGTACATTTCAATACATCCTTGATGCCTGCTCCCGGCCTTCCGGCTGCCCAGTTTTCAGTGCACGAATGATTGGACTCTGCTGCCACACGCAAAGAGCCGGGACTGAAAGATGCTGCTGGACCTCTTCTGCACATGGTAAGCTTAGCAACGGTGCCACCTGTATTGCTCTCACTCCTTGCTTTTCCACCTCAAAGTGCATTTAAATACATCCTTGATGCCTCCTCCAAGCTGGCCGGCTGCCCAATTTTCAGTGCACGAATGATGGGGCCCAGCTCCCACAGGCGAAGAGCCAGGACTGAAAGATGCTGCTGGACCTCTTCTGCACATGGTAAGCTTCGCAACGGTGCCACCTGTATTGCTCTCACTCCTTGCTTTCCCACCTTAAAGTGCATTTGAATATATCCTTGATGCCAGCTTCAGGCCGGCTGGCTGCCCAGGTTTCAGTGCACGAATGATTGGACCCTGCTCCCACAGGCGAAGAGCCAGCACTGAAAGATGTTGCTGGATGTCTTCTGCACATGGTAAGCTTCGCAACGGTGCCACCTGTATTGCTCTCACTCCTTGCTTTCCCACCTCAAAGTGCATTTGAATACATCCTTAATGTCTGCTCCAGGCCGTCCGGCTACCCAGTTTCCAGGGCACGAATGATTGGACCCTACACCCACAGGCGAAGAGCCAGGACTGAAAGATGCTGCTGGATCTCTTCTGCACATGGTAAGCTTCGCAACGGTGCCACCTGTATTGCTCTCCCTCCTTGCTTTCCCACCTCAAAGTGCATTTGAATACATCCTTGATGCCTGCTCCCGGGGGTCCGGCTGCCCAGTTTTCAGTGCACGAATGATTGGACCCAGCTGCCACAGGCGAAGAGCCAGCACTGAAAGATGTTGCTGGATCTCTTCTGCACATGGTAAGCTTTGCAATGGTGCCACCTGTTTTGCTCTCACTCATTGCTTTCCCACCTCAAAGTGCATTTGAATGCATCCTTGATGGCTGCTCCCGGCCTTCCGGCAGCTCAGTTTCCAGTGCACGAATGATTGGACTCTGCTCCCGCAGGCGAAGAGCCAGGACTGAAAGATGGTGCTGGATCTCTTCTGCACACGGTAAGCTTCGCAACGGTGCCACCTGTATTGCTCTCACTCCTTGCTATCCCACCTAAAAGTGCATTTGAATACATCCTTGATGCCTGCTCCCGGTAGGCCGGCTGCCCACTTTCCAGCCCGCGAATGATTGGACCCTGCTCCCACAGGCGATGAGCCAGGACTGAAAGATGCTGCTGGACGTCTTCGGCACATGGTAAGCTTCGCAACGGTGCCCCATGTATAGCTCCCACTCGTTGCTTTCCCACCTCAAAGGGCATTTGAATACATCCTTAATGCCGGCTCCCGGCCGTCCGGCTGCCCAGTTTTCAGTGCACGAATGATTGGACTCTGCTGCCACAGGCAAAGAGCCGGGACTGAATGATGCTGCTGGACCTCTTCTGCACATGGTAAGCTTCGCAACGGTGCCACCTGTATTGCTCTCACTCCTTGCTTTCCCACCTCAAAGTGCATTTGAATATATCCTTGATGCCAGCTTCAGGCTGTCTGGCTGCCCAGTTTTCAGTGCACGAATGATTGGACTCCGCTCCCACAGGCGAAGAGCCAGGAATGAAAGATGTTGCTGGATCTCTTCTGCACATGGTGAGCTTCGCAACGGTGCCACCTGTATTGCTCCTCCTCCTTGCTTTCCCACCTCAAAGTGCATTTGAATACATCCTTGATTCCTGCTCCAGGCCATCCGGCTGCCCAGTTTTCAGTGCACGAATGATTGAACTCTGCTCCCACAGGCGAAGAGCCAGGAATGAAAGATGTTGCTGGGTCTCTTCAGCACATGGTGAGCTTCGCAACGGTGCCACCTGTATTGCTCTCCCTCCTTGCTTTCCCACCTCAAAGTGCATTTGAATACATCCTTGATGCCTGCTCCCTGCTGGCCAGATGCCCAGGTTTCAGAGCACGAATGATTGGACTCTTCTGCCACAGGCGAAGAGCCAGCACTGAAAGATGATGCTGGATCTCTTCTGCACATGGTAAGCTTCGCAATGGTGCCACCTGTTTTGCTCTCACTCATTGATTTCCCACCTCAAAGTGCATTTAAATACATCCTTGATGCCTGCTCCAGGCCGTCTGGCTGCTCAGTTTCCAGTGCACGAATGATTGGACCCAGCTCCCACAGGTGAAGAGCCAGGACTGAAAGATGCTGCTGGACCTCTTCTGCACATGGTAAGCTTCGCAACGGTGCCACCTGTATTGCTCTCACTCCTTGCTTTCCCACCTCAAAGTGCATTTGAATACATCCTTAATGCCTGCTCCAGGCCGTCCGGCTACCCAGTTTTCAGTGCACGAATGATTGGACCCTGCTCCCACAGGCGAAGAGCCAGCACTGAAAGATGCTGCTGGATCTCCTCTGCGCATGGTAAGCTTCGCAACGGTGCCCCCTGTATTGCTCCCACTCGTTTCTATCCCACCTAAAAGGGCATTTGAATACATCCTAGATGCCTGCTCCCGGGAGTCCGGCTGCCCAGTTTTCAGTGCACGAATGATTGGACTCTGCTGCAACAGGCGAAGAGCCAGCACTGAAAGATGTTGCTGGATGTCTTCTGCACATGGTAAGCTTCGCAATGGTGCCACCTCCATTGCTCTCACTCCTTGCTTTCCCACCTCAAAGTGCATTCGAATGCATCCTTTATGGCTGCTCCTGGCCTTCCGGCAGCTCAGTTTCCAGTGCACGAATGATTGGACTCTGCTCCCACAGGCAAACAACCAGGACTGAAAGATGCTGCTGGACCTCTTCTGCGCATGGTAAGCTTCGCAACTGTGCCCCCTGTATAGCTCCCACTCGTTGCTTTCCCACCTCAAAGGGCATTTGAATACATCCTTGATGCCTGCTCCAGGCTGGCCGGCTGCCCAGTTTTCAGTGCACGAATGATTGGACTCTGCTCCCACAGGCGAAGAGAAAGGAATGAGAGAAGTTGCTGGACCTCTTCTGCACACGGTAAGCTTCGCAACGGTGCCACCTGCATTGCTCTCACTCCTTGCTTTCCCACCTCAAAGTGCATTTGAATACATCCTTGATGCCTGCTCCAGGCCGTCCGGCTGCCCAGTCTTCAGTGCACGAATGATTGTACCCTGCTCACACAGGCGAAGAGCAGGACTCAAAGATGCTGCTGGATCTCCTCTGCACATGGTAAGCTTCGCAACGGTGCCACCTGCATTGATCTCACTCCTTGCTTTTTCACCTCAAAGTGCATTTGAATACATCCTTGATGTCTGCTCCAGGCCGTCCGGCTGCCCAGTTTTCAGTGCACAAATGATTGGACCCAGCTCCCACAGGTGAAGAGCCAGGACTAAAAGATGGTACTGGACCTCTTTTGCACACGGTAAGCTTCGCAACGGTGCGCCTGCATTGGTCTCACTCCTTGCTTTCCCACCTCAAAGAGCATTTGAATGCATCCTTGATGCCTGCTCCCGGCCGTCCGGCAGCTCAGTTTCCAGTGCACGAATGATTTGACCCAGCTCCCACAGGCGAAGTGCCAGGACTGAAAGATGGAGCTGGATCTCTTCTGCACATGGTAAGCTTCGCAACGGTGCCACCTGTATTGCTCTCCCTCCTTGCTTTCCCTCCTCAAAGTGCATTTGAATACAACATTGATGCCTCCTCCCGGCTTCCGTCTGCCCAGGTTTCAGAGCACGAATGATTGGACTCTGCTGCCACAGGCGAAGAGCCAGCACTGAAAGATGTTGCTGGATGTCTTCTGCACATGGTAAGCTTTGCAATGGTGCCACCTCTTTTGCTCTCACTCATTGCTTTCCCACCTCAAAGTGCATTTGAATGCATCCTTGATGGCTGCTCCCGGCCTTCCGGCAGCTCAGTTTCCAGTGCACGAATGATTGGACCCTGCTCCCACAGGCGAAGAGCCAGGACTGAAAGATGGTGCTGGATCTCTTCTGCACACGGTAAGCTTCGCAACGGTGCCACCTGTATTGCTCTCACTCCTTGCTTTCCTACCTCAAAGGGCATTTGAATACATCCTTGATGACTGCTCCAAGCTGGCCGGCTGCCCAGTTTTCAGTGCACGAATGATTGGACCCTGCTCCCACAGGTGAAGAGCCAGGACTGAAAGATGGCGCTGGATCTCTTCTGCACACGGTAAGCGCCGCAACGGTGTGCCTGCTTTGGTCTCACTCCTTGCTTTCCCACCTCAAAGTGCATTTGAATGCATCCTTGATGCCTGCTCCAGGCCGTCCGGCAACTCAGTTTCCAGTGAACGAATGATTGGACCCCGCTCCCACAGGCGAAGTGCCAGGACTGAAAGATGGAGCTGCATCTCTTCTGTACACGGTAAGCTTCGCAACGGTGCCACCTGCATTGGTCTCACTCCTTGCTTTCCCCCCTCAAAGTGCATTTGAATACATCCTTGATGCCTGCTCTAAGCTGGCCGGCTGCCCAGGTTTCAGTGCACGAATGATTGGACTCTGCTCCGACAGGCAAACAACCAGAACTGAAAGACGTTGCTGGATCTTCTCTGCACACGGTAAGCTTCGCAACGGTGCCACCTGTATTGCTCTCACTCCTTGCTATCCCACCTCAAAGTGCATTTGAATACATCCTTGATGCCTGCTCCCGGTAGGCCGGCTGCCCACTTTCCAGGCCGCAAATGATTGGACGCTGCTCCCACAGGCGATGAGCCAGGACTGAAAGATGCTGCTGGACCTCTTTTGCACATGGTAAGCTTCGCAATGGTGCCACCTGCATTAGTCTCACTCCTTGCTTTCCTACCTCAAAGTGCATTTGAATACATCCTTAATGCCGGCTCCCGGCCGTCCGGCTGCCCAGTTTTCAGTGCACGAATGATTGGACTCTGCTCCCACAGGCGAAGAGCCAGGACTGAAAGATGCTGCTGGACCTCTTCTGCATATGGTAAGCTTCGCAACGGTGCCACCTGTATTGCCCTCACGCCTTGCTTTCCCACCTCAAAGTGCATTTGACTATATCCTTGGTGCCAGCTTCAGGCCGGCTGGCTGCCCAGTTTCCAGTGCACGAATGATTGGATTCTGCTCCCACAGGCGAAGAGCCGGGACTGAAAGATGCTGCTGGACCTCTTCTGCACATGGTAAGCTTCGCAACGGTGCCACCTGTATTGCTCTCACTCCTTGCTTTCCCACCTCAAAGTGCGTTTGAATACAACATTGATGCCTCCTCCCGGCTTCCGGCTGCCCAGGTTTCAGAGCACGAATGATTAGACTCTGCTGCCACAGGCGAAGAGCCAGCACTGAAAGATGTTGCTGGATGTCTTCTGCACATGGTAAGCTTTGCAATGGTGCCACCTCTTTTGCTCTCACTCATTGCTTTCCCACCTCAAAGTGCATTTGAATGCATCCTTGATGGCTGCTCCCGGCCTTCCGGCAGCTCAGTTTCCAGTGCACGAATGATTGGACCCTGCTCCCACAGGCGAAGAGCCAGGACTGAAAGATGCTGCTGGATCTCTTCTGCACACGGTAAGCTTCGCAACGGTGCCACCTGTATTGCTCTCACTCCTTGCTTTCCCACCTCAAAGGGCATTTGAATACATCCTTGATGACTGCTCCAAGCTGGCCGGCTGCCCAGTTTTCAGTGCACGAATGATTGGACCCTGCTCCCACAGGTGAAGAGCCAGGACTAAAAGATGGTGCTGGATCTCTTCTGCACACGGTAAGCTTCGCAACGGTGCCACCTGCATTGGTCTCACTCCTTGCTTTCTCACCTCAAAGTGCATTTGAATACATCCTTGATGTCTGCTCCAGGCCATCCGGCTGCCCAGTTTTCAGTGCACGAATGATTGGACTCTGCTCCCACAGGCGAAGAGCCAGGAATGAAAGATGTTGCTGGATCTCTTCTGCACATGGTGAGCTTCGCAACGGTGCCACCTGTATTGCTCTCCCTCCTTGATTTCCCACCTCAAAGTGCATTTGAATACATCCTTGATGCCTGCTCCCTGCTGGCCAGATGCCCAGGTTTCAGAGCACGAATGATTGGACTCTGCTGCCACAGGCGAAGAGCCAGCACTGAAAGATGATGCTGGATCTCTTCTGCACATGGTAAGCTTCGCAATGGTGCCACCTGCATTGCTCTCACTCATTGATTTCCCACCTCAAAGTGCATTTGAATACATCCTTGATGCCTGCTCCCGGCCGTCTGGCTGCTCAGTTTCCAGTGCACGAATGATTGGACCCAGCTCCCACAGGTGAAGACCCAGGACTGAAAGATGCTGCTGGACCTCTTCTGTCCATGGTGAGCTTCGAAGCGGTGCCACCTGTATTGCTCTCACTCCTTGCTTTCCCACCTCAAAGTGCATTTGAATACATCCTTGATGCCTGCTCCAGGCAGTCCAGCTGCCCAGTTTTCAGTGCACGAATGATTGGACTCTGCTCCCACAGGTGAAGAGCCAGGACTAAAAGATGGTGCTGGATCTCTTCTGCACACGGTAAGCGCCGCAACGGTGTGCCTGCTTTGGTCTCACTCCTTGCTTTCCCACCTCAAAGTGCATCTGAATGCATCCTTGATGCCTGCTCCAGGCCGTCCGGCAACTCAGTTTCCAGTGAACGAATGATTGGACCCTGCACCCACAGGCGAGGAGCCAGGACTCAAAGATGGAGCTGCATCTCTTCTGCACATGGTAAGCTTCGCAACGGTGCCACCTGTATTGGTCTCACTCCTTGCTTTCTCACCTCAAAGTGCATTTGAATACATCCTTGATGTCTGCTCCAGGCCGTCCGGCTGCCCAGTTTTCAGTGCACGAATGATTGGACCCTGATCCCGCAGGTGAAGAGCCAGGACTGAAAGATGGTGCTGGATCTCTTCTGCACATGGTAAGCTTCGCAACGGTGCCACCTGCATTGCTCTCACTCCTTGCTTTCCCACCTCAAAGTGCATTTGAATACATTCTTAATGCCTGCTCCAGGCCGTCCGGCTACCCAGTTTTCAGTGCACGAATGATTGGACTCTACTCCCACAGGCGAAGAGCCAGGACTGAAAGATGCTGCTGGACCTCTTTTGCACATGGTAAGCTTCGCAACGGTGCCACCTGCATTAGTCTCACTCCTTGCTTTCCTACCTCAAAGTGCATTTGAATACATCCTTGATGCCTGCTGCAGGCCGTCCGGCTACCCAGATTCCAGGGCACGAATGATTAGACTCTGCTCCCACAGGCAACCAACCAGGCCTGAAAGACATTGCTGGTTCTTTTCTGCACATGGTAAGCTTCGCAACGGTGCCCCCTGTATTGCTCCCACTCGTTGCTATCCCACCTAAAAGGGCATTTGAATACATCCTTGATGCCTGCTGCCGGGAGTCCGGCTGCCCAGTTTCCAGTGCACGAATGATTGGACTCTGCTGCAACAGGCGAAGAGCCAGCACTGAAAGATGTTGCTGGATGTCTTCTGCACATGGTAAGCTTCGCAATGGTGCCACCTGTTTTGCTCTCACTCCTTGCTTTCCCACCTCAAAGTGCATTTGAATGCATCCTTGATGCCTGCTCCCGGTAGGCCGGCTGCCCACTTTCCAGCCCGCGAATGATTGGACCCTGCCCCCACAGGCGATGAGCCAGCACTGAAAGATGCTGCTGGACCTCTTCTGCGCATGGTAAGCTTCGCAACAGTGCCCCCTGTATAGCTCCCACTCGTTGCTTTCCCACCTCAAAGTGCATTTGAATACATCCTTGATGCCTGCTCCAGGCTGGCCGGCTGCCCAGTTTTCAGTGCACGAATGATTGGACTCTGCTCCCACAGGCGAAGAGCCAGGACTGAAAGATGCTGCTGGATCTCTTCTGCACATGGTAAGCTTCACAACGGTGCCACCTGCATTGCTCTCGCTCCTTGCTTTCCCACCTCAAAGTGCATTTGAATGCATCCTTTATGGCTGCTCCTGGCTTTCCGGCAGCTCAGTTTCCAGTGCACGAATGATTGGACTCTGCTCCCACAGGCAAACAACCAGGACTGAAAGATGCTGCTGGACCTCTTCTGCACACGGTAAGCTTCGCAACTGTGCCACCTGTATTGCTCTCACTCCTTGCTTTCCCACCTCAAGGTGCATTTGAATACATCCTTGATGCCTGCTCCACGCTGGCCGGATGCCCAGTCTTCAGTGCACGAGTGATTGGACCCTGCTCCCACAGGCAAAGAGCCAGGACTGAAAGATGCTGCTGGACCTCTTCTGCACATGGTAAGCTTCGCAACGGTGCCACCTGCATTGGTCTCACTCCTTGCTTTCCCACCTCAAAGGGCATTTGAATACATCCTTGATGACAGCTCCAAGCTGGCCGGCTGCCCAGTTTTCAGTGCACGAATGATTGGACCCTGCTCCCACAGGTGAAGAGCCAGGACTAAAAGATGGTGCTGGATCTCTTCTGCACACGGTAAGCGCCGCAACGGTGTGCCTGCTTTGGTCTCACTCCTTGCTTTCCCACCTCAAAGTGCATCTGAATGCATCCTTGATGCCTGCTCCAGGCCGTCCGGCAACTCAGTTTCCAGTGAACGAATGATTGGACCCTGCACCCACAGGCGAGGAGCCAGGACTCAAAGATGGAGCTGCATCTCTTCTGCACATGGTAAGCTTCGCAACGGTGCCACCTGTATTGGTCTCACTCCTTGCTTTCTCACCTCAAAGTGCATTTGAATACATCCTTGATGTCTGCTCCAGGCCGTCCGGCTGCCCAGTTTTCAGTGCACGAATGATTGGACCCTGATCCCGCAGGTGAAGAGCCAGGACAGAAAGATGGTGCTGGATCTCTTCTGCACACAGTAAGCTTCGCAACGGTGCCACCTGTATTGCTCTCACTACTTGATATCCCACCTAAAAGAGCATTTGAATACATCCTTGATGCCTGCTCCCGGCCGTCCGGCTGCCCACTTTCCAGCCCGCGAATGATTGGACCCTGCTCCCACAGGCGAAGAGCCAGGACTGAAAGATGCTGCTGGACCTCTTCTGCGCATGGTAAGCTTCGCAACGGTGCCCCCTGTATAGCTCCCACTCGTTGCTTTCCCACCTCAAAGGGCATTTGAATACATCCTTGATGCCTGCTCCAGGCTGCCCGGCTGCCCAGTTTTCAGTGCACGAATGATTGGACTCTGCTCCCACAGGCGAAGAGCCAGGAATGAGAGAAGTTGCTGGACCTCTTCTGCACACTGTAAGCTTCGCAACGGTGCCACCTGCATTGCTCTCACTCCTTGCTTTCCCACCTCAAAGTGCATTTGAATACATCCTTGATGCCTGCTCCCGGCCGTCCGGCTACCCAGTTTCCAGGGCACGAATGATTGGACCCTGCACCCACAGGCGAGGAGCCAGGACTCAAAGATGCTGCTGGACCTCTTCTGCACATGGTAAGCTTCGCAATGGTGCCACCTGCATTGGTCTCACTCCTTGCTTTCCCACCTCAAAGTGCATTTGAATACATCCTTGATGCCTGCTCTAAGCTGGCCGGCTGCCCAGTTTTTAGTGCACGAATGATTGGACTCTGCTCCCACAGGCAAACAACCAGGACTGAAAGACGTTGCTGGATCTTCTCTGCACACGTAAGCTTCGCAACGGTGCCACCTGCATTGCTCTCACTCCTTGCTTTCCCACCTCAAAGTGCATTTGAATACATCCTTGATGCCTGCTCCTGGCCGTCTGGCTGCTCAGTTTCCAGGGCACGAATTATTGGACTCTGCTGCCACAGGCGAAGAGCCAGCACAGAAAGATGTTGCAGGATCTCTTCTGCACATGGTAAGCTTCGCAACGGTGCCCCCTGTATTGCTCTCACTCCTTGCTTTCCCACCTCAAACGGCATTTGAATGCATCCTTGATGCCTGCTCCAGCCTGGCCGGATGCCCAGTTTTCAGAGCACGAATGATTGGACCCTGCTCCCACAGGCGAATAGCTAGGAATGAAAAATGCTCCTGGACCTCTTCTGCACATGGTAAGCTTCGTAACGGTGCCCCCTGTATTGCTCTCACTCTTTGCTTTCCCACCTCAAAGTGCATTTGAATACATCCTTGATGCCTGCTGCAGGCCGTCCGGTACCCAGATTCCAGGGCACGAATGATTGGACTCTGCTCCCACAGGCAAAGAGCCAGGACTGAAAGATGCTGCTGGACCTCTTCTGCACATGGTAAGCTTCGCAACGGTGCCACCTGCATTGCTCTCACTCTTTTCTTTCCCACCTCAAAGTGCATTTGAATACATCCTTAATGACTGCTCCCGGCCTTCCGGCAGCTCAGTTTCCAGTGCACGAATGATTGGACCCTGCTCCCACAGGCGAAGAGCCAGGACTGAAAGATGGTGCTGGATCTCTTCTGCACACGGTAAGCTTCGCAACGGTGCCACCTGTATTGCTCTCACTCCTTGCTTTCCTACCTCAAAGTGCATTTGAATACATCCTTGATGCCTGCTCCCGGTAGGCCTGCTGCCCACTTTCCAGCCCGCGAATGATTGGACCCTGCTCCCACAGGCGAAGAGCCAGGACTGAAAGATGCTGCTGGACCTCTTCTGCGCATGGTAAGCTTCGCAACGGTGCCCCCTGTATTGCTCCCACTCGTTGCTTTCCCACCTCAAAGGGCATTTGAATGCATCCTTGATGCCTGCTCCAAGCTGGCCGGATGCCCAGTTTTCAGTGCACGAATGATTGGACTCTGCTCCCACAGGCGAACAGCCAGGAATGAGAGAAGTTGCTGGACCTCTTCTGCACATGGTAAGCTTCGCAACGGTGCCACCTGTATTGCTCTCACTCCTTGCTTTCCCACCTCAAAGTGCATTTGAATACATCCTTGATGCCTGCTCCAGGCCGTCCGGCCGCTCAGTTTCCAGTGCACGAATGATTGGACTCTGCTCCCACAGGCGAAGAGCAAGGAATGAGAGAAGTTGCTGGACCTCTTCTGCACATGGTAAACTTCGCAACGGTGCCACCTGCATTGCTCTCACTCCTTGCTTTCCCACCTCAAAGTGCATTTGAATACATCCTTGATGCGTGCTGCAGGCCGTCCGGCTACCCAGATTCCAGGGCACGAATGATTGGACTCTGCTCCCACAGGCGAAGAGCCAGGACTGAAAGATGCTGCTGGACCTCTTCTGCACATGGTAAGCTTCGCAACGGTGCCCCCCGTATTGCTCCCACTCGTTGCTTTCCCACCTCAAAGTGCATTTGAATACATCCTTGATGCCTGCTCCACGCTGGCCGGATGCCCAGTTTTCAGTGCACGAATGATTGGACTCTGCTCCCACAGGCGAAGAGCCAGGAATGAGAGAAGTTTCTGGACCTCTTCTGCACATGGTAAGCTTCGCAACAGTGCCACCTGCATTGGTCTCACTCCTTGCTTTCCCACCTCAAAGGGCATTTGAATACATCCTTGATGCCTGCTCCAAGCTGGCCGGCTGCCCAGTCTTCAGTGCACGAATGATTGGACCCTGCTCCCACAGCTGAAGAGCCAGGACTAAAAGATGGTGCTGGATCTCTTCTGCACACGGTAAGCTTCGCAACGGTGCGCCTGCATTGGTCTCACTCCTTGCTTTCCCACCTCAAAGTGCATTTGAATGCATCCTTGATGCCTGCTCCAGGCCGTCCGGCAACTCAATTTCCAGTGAACGAATGATTGGACCCTGCTCCCAAAGGCGAAGTGCCAGGACTGAAAGATGGAGCTGGATCTCTTCTGCACACGGTAAGCTTCGCAACGGTGCCACCTGCATTGGTCTCACTCCTTGCTTTCCCACCTCAAAGTGCATTTGAATACATCCTTGATGCCAGCTCCCGGCCGTCCGGCTGCCCAGTTTCCAGGGCACGAATGATTGGAGTCTGCTCCCACCGGCGAAGAGCCAGGACTGAAAGATGTTGCTGGATTACTTCTGCACATGGTTAGCTTGGCAACGGCGCCACCTGCATTGCTCTCACTCCTTGCTTTCCCACCTCAAAGTGCATTTGAATACATCCTTGATGCCTGCTCCCGGCCGTCCGGCTGTCCAGTTTCCAGTGCACGAATGATTATACCCTGCTACCACAGGCAAATAGCCAGGAATGAAAAATGCCGCTGGACCTCTTCTGCACATGGTAAGCTTCGTAATGGTGCCACCTGTATTGCTCTCACTCTTTGCTTTCCCACCTCAAAGTGCATTTGAATACATCCTTGATGCGTGCTGCAGGCCGTCCGGCTACCCAGATTCCAGGGCACGAATGATTGGACTCTGCTCCCACAGGCGAAGAGCCAGGACTGAAAGATGCTGCTGGACCTCTTCTGCACATGGTAAGCTTTGCAACGGTGCCACCTGCATTGCTCTCACTCCTTGCTTTCCCACCTCAAAGTGCATTTGAACACATCCTTAATGCCTGCTCCCGGCCTTCCGGCAGCTCATTTTCCAATGCACGAATGATTGGACCCAGCTCCCACAGGCGAAGAGCCAGGACTGAAAGATGGTGCTGGATCTCTTCTGCACACGGTAAGCTTCGCAACGGTGCCACCTGTATTGCTCTCACTCCTTGCTTTCCTACCTCAAAGTGCATTTGAATACATCCTTGATGCCTGCTCCCGGTAGGCCGACTGCCCACTTTCCAGCCCGCGAATGATTGGACCCTGCTCCCACAGGCGAAGAGCCAGGACTGAAAGATGCTGCTGGACCTCTTCTGCACATGGTAAGCTTCGCAACGGTGCCACCTGTATTGCTCTCACTCCTTCCTTTCCCACCTCAAAGGGCATTTGAATGCATCCTTGATGCCTGCTCCAGGCTGGCCGGATGCCCAGTTTTCAGTGCACGAATGATTGGACTCTGCTCCCACAGGCGAAGAGCCAGGAATGAGAGAAGTTGCTGGACCTCTTCTGCACATGGTAAGCTTCGCAACGGTGCCACCTGCATTGCTCTCACTCCTTGCTTTCCCACCTCAAAGTTCATTTGAATGCATCCTTGGTGCCTGCTCCCGGCCGTCCGGCAGCTCAGTTTCCCGTGCACGAATGATTGGACTCTGCTCCAACAGGCGAAGAGCCAGGACTCAAAGATGCTGCTGGATCTCTTCTGCACATGGTAAGCTTCGCAACGGTGCCAACTGCATTGCTCTCACTCCTTGCTTTCTCACCTCAAAGTGCATTTGAATACATCCTTCTAGCTTGCTGCAGGCCGTCCGGCTACCCAGATTCCAGGGCACGAATGATTGGACTCTGCTCCTACAGGCGAAGAGCCAGGCGTGAAAGATGCTGCTGGACCTCTTCTGCACATGGTAAGCTTCGCAACGGTGCCCCCTGTATTGCTCCCACTCGTTGCTTTCCCACCTCAAAGTGCATTTGAATACATCCTTGATGCCTGCTCCAAGCTGGCCGGCTGCCCAGTCTTCAGTGCACGAATGATTGGACCCTGCTCCCACAGCTGAAGAGCCAGGACTAAAAGATGGTGCTGGATCTCTTCTGCACACGGTAAGCTTCGCAACGGTGCGCCTGCATTGGTCTCACTCCTTGCTTTCCCACCTCAAAGTGCATTTGAATGCATCCTTGATGCCTGCTCCAGGCCGTCCGGCAACTCAATTTCCAGTGAACGAATGATTGGACCCTGCTCCCAAAGGCGAAGTGCCAGGACTGAAAGATGGAGCTGGATCTCTTCTGCACACGGTAAGCTTCGCAACGGTGCCACCTGCATTGGTCTCACTCCTTGCTTTCCCACCTCAAAGTGCATTTGAATACATCCTTGATGCCAGCTCCCGGCCGTCCGGCTGCCCAGTTTCCAGGGCACGAATGATTGGAGTCTGCTCCCACCGGCGAAGAGCCAGGACTGAAAGATGTTGCTGGATTACTTCTGCACATGGTTAGCTTGGCAACGGCGCCACCTGCATTGCTCTCACTCCTTGCTTTCCCACCTCAAAGTGCATTTGAATACATCCTTGATGCCTGCTCCCGGCCGTCCGGCTGTCCAGTTTCCAGTGCACGAATGATTATACCCTGCTACCACAGGCAAATAGCCAGGAATGAAAAATGCCGCTGGACCTCTTCTGCACATGGTAAGCTTCGTAATGGTGCCACCTGTATTGCTCTCACTCTTTGCTTTCCCACCTCAAAGTGCATTTGAATACATCCTTGATGCGTGCTGCAGGCCGTCCGGCTACCCAGATTCCAGGGCACGAATGATTGGACTCTGCTCCCACAGGCGAAGAGCCAGGACTGAAAGATGCTGCTGGACCTCTTCTGCACATGGTAAGCTTTGCAACGGTGCCACCTGCATTGCTCTCACTCCTTGCTTTCCCACCTCAAAGTGCATTTGAACACATCCTTAATGCCTGCTCCCGGCCTTCCGGCAGCTCATTTTCCAATGCACGAATGATTGGACCCAGCTCCCACAGGCGAAGAGCCAGGACTGAAAGATGGTGCTGGATCTCTTCTGCACACGGTAAGCTTCGCAACGGTGCCACCTGTATTGCTCTCACTCCTTGCTTTCCTACCTCAAAGTGCATTTGAATACATCCTTGATGCCTGCTCCCGGTAGGCCGACTGCCCACTTTCCAGCCCGCGAATGATTGGACCCTGCTCCCACAGGCGAAGAGCCAGGACTGAAAGATGCTGCTGGACCTCTTCTGCACATGGTAAGCTTCGCAACGGTGCCACCTGTATTGCTCTCACTCCTTCCTTTCCCACCTCAAAGGGCATTTGAATGCATCCTTGATGCCTGCTCCAGGATGGCCGGATGCCCAGTTTTCAGTGCACGAATGATTGGACTCTGCTCCCACAGGCGAAGAGCCAGGAATGAGAGAAGTTGCTGGACCTCTTCTGCACATGGTAAGCTTCGCAACGGTGCCACCTGCATTGCTCTCACTCCTTGCTTTCCCACCTCAAAGTTCATTTGAATGCATCCTTGGTGCCTGCTCCCGGCCGTCCGGCAGCTCAGTTTCCCGTGCACGAATGATTGGACTCTGCTCCAACAGGCGAAGAGCCAGGACTCAAAGATGCTGCTGGATCTCTTCTGCACATGGTAAGCTTCGCAACGGTGCCAACTGCATTGCTCTCACTCCTTGCTTTCTCACCTCAAAGTGCATTTGAATACATCCTTCTAGCTTGCTGCAGGCCGTCCGGCTACCCAGATTCCAGGGCACGAATGATTGGACTCTGCTCCTACAGGCGAAGAGCCAGGCGTGAAAGATGCTGCTGGACCTCTTCTGCACATGGTAAGCTTCGCAACGGTGCCCCCTGTATTGCTCCCACTCGTTGCTTTCCCACCTCAAAGTGCATTTGAATACATCCTTCATGCCTGCTCCACGCTGGCCGGATGCCCAGTTTTCAGTGCACGAATGATTGGACTCTGCTCCCACAGGCGTAGTGCCAGGACTGAAAGATGCTGCTGGATCTCTCCTGCACACGGTAAGCTTCGCAACAGTGCCCCCTGTATTGGTCTCACTCCTTGCTTTCCCACCTCAAAGTGCATTTGAATACATCCTTGATGCCAGCTCCCGGCCGTCCGGCTGCCCAGTTTCCAGGGCACGAATGATTGGAGTCTGCTCCCACCGGCGAAGAGCCAGGACTGAAAGATGTTGCTGGATTTCTTCTGCACATGGTTAGCTTGGCAACGGCGCCACCTGCATTGCTCTCACTCCTTGCTTTCCCACCTCAAAGTGCATTTGAATACATCCTTGATGCCTGCTCCCGGCCGTCCGGCTGCCCAGTTTCCAGTGCACGAATGATTGGACCCTGCTCCCACAGGCAAATAGCCAGGAATGAAAAATGCCCCTGGACCTCTTCTGCACATGGTAAGCTTCGTAATGGTGCCCCCTGTATTGCTCTCACTCTTTGCTTTCCCACCTCAAAGTGCATTTGAATACATCCTTGATGCCTGCTCCAGGCCGTCCGGCTACCCAGATTCCAGGGCACGAATGATTGGGCACTGCTCCCACAGGCGAACAGGCAGGACTGAAAGATGCTGCTGGACCTCTTCTGCACATGGTAAGCTTCGCAACGGTGCCACCTGTATTGCTCTCACTCCTTGCTTTCCCACCTCAAAGTGCGTTTGAATACATCCTTGATGCCTGCTCCAACCTGGCCGGTTGCCCAGTTATCAGTGCACGAATGATTGGACTCTGCTCCCACACGCAAACAACCAGGACTGAAAGACGTTGCTGGATCTTTTCTGCACATGGTAAACTTCGCAACGGTGCCACCTGTATTGCTCTCACTCCTTGCTTTCCCACCTCAAAGGGCACTTGAATACATCCTTGATGCCTGCTCCAAGCTGGCCGGCTGCCCAGTTTTCTGTGCACGAATGATTGGACTCTGCTCCCACAGGCGAAGAGCCAGGACTGAAAGATGCTGCTGGATCTCTCCTGCACACGGTAAGCTTCGCAACGGTGCCACCTGTATTGGTCTCACTCCTTGCTTTCCCACCTCTAAGTGCATTTGAATACATCCTTGATGCCTGCTGCAGGCCGTCCGGCTACCCAGATTCCAGGGCACGAATGATTGGACTCTGCTCCCACAGGCGAAGAGGCGGGACTGAAAGATGCTGCTGGACCTCTTCTGCACACGGTAAGCTTCGCAACGGTGCCACCTGTATTGCTCTCACTCTTTGCTTTCCCACCTCAAAGTGCATTTGAATATATCCTTGATGCCTGCTCCAGGCCGTCCGGCTGCCCAGCTTTCAGTGCACGAATGATTGGAATCTCTCCCACAGGCGAAGAGGCAGGACTGAAAGATGCTGCTGGACCTCTTCTGCACATGGTAAGCTTCGCAAAGGTGCCACCTGCTTTGCTCTCACTCTTTGCTTTCCCACCTCAAAGTGCATTTGAATACATCCTTAATGACTGCTCCCGGCCTTCCGGCAGCTCAGTTTCCAGTGCACGAATGATTGGACCCTGCTCCCACTGACAAGGAGCCAGGACTGAAAGATGGTGCTGGATCTCTTCTGCACACGGTAAGCTTCGCAACGGTGCCACCTGTATTGCTCTCACTCCTTGCTTTCCTACCTCAAAGTGCATTTGAATACATCCTTGATGCCTGCTCCCGGTAGGCCGGCTGCCCACTTTCCAGCCCGCGAATGATTGGACCCTGCTCCCACAGGCGAAGAGCCAGGACTGAAAGATGCTGCTGGACCTCTTCTGCGCATGGTAAGCTTCGTAACGGTGCCCCCTGTATTGCTCCCACTCGTTGCTTTCCCACTTCAAAGGGCATTTGAATGCATCCTTGATGCCTGCTCCAGGCTGGCCGGATGCCCAGTTTTCAGTGCACGAATGATTGGACTCTGCTCCCACAGGCGAAGAGCCAGGAATGAGAGAAGTTGCTGGACCTCTTCTGCACATGGTAAGCTTCGCAACGGTGCCACCTGCATTGCTCTCACTCCTTGCTTTCCCACCTCAAAGTTCATTTGAATGCATATTTGATGCCTGCTCCCGGCCGTCCGGCGGCTCAGTTTCCCGTGCACGAATGATTGGACTCTGCTCCAACAGGCGAAGAGCCAGCACTGAAAGATGTTGCTGGATCTCTTCTGCACATGGTAAGCTTCGCAACGGTGCCACCTGTATTGCTCTCACTCCTTGCTTTCCCACCTCAAAGTGCATTTGAATACATCCTTGATGCCTGCTATAGGCCGTCCGGCTGCTCAGTTTCCAGTGCACGAATGATTGGACTCTGCTCCCACAGGCGAAGAGCCAGGAATGAGAGAAGTTGCTGGACCTCTTCTGCACATGGTAAGCTTCGCAACGGTGCCACCTGCATTGCTCTCACTCCTTGCTTTCCCACCTCAAAGTGCATTTGAATACATCCTTGATGCTTGCTCCAGGCCGCCCGGCTACCCAGTTTCCAGGGCACGAATGATTGGACCCTGCACCCACAGGCGAAGAGCCAGGACTCAAAGATGCTGCTGGATCTCTTCTGCACATGGTAAGCTTCGCAACGGTGCCACCTGCATTGCTCTCACTCCTTGCTTTCTCACCTCAAAGTGCATTTGAATACATCCTTGATGCTTGCTGCAGGCCGTCCGGCTACCCAGATTCCAGGGCACGAATGATTGGACTCTGCTCCCACAGGCGAAGAGGCAGGACTGAAAGATGCTGCTGGACCTCTTCTGCACTCGGTACGCTTCGCAAAGGTGCCACCTCCATTGCTCTCACTCCTTGCTTTCCCACCTCAAAGGGCATTTGAATACATCCTTGATGCCTGCTCCAAACTGGCCTGCTGTCCAGTTTTCAGTGCACGAATGATTGGACTCTGCTCCCACAGGCAAACAACCAGGCCTGAAAGACGTTGCTGGTTCTTTTCTGCACATGGTAATCTTCGCAACGGTGCCACCTGCATTGCTCTCACTCCTTGCTTTCCCACCTCAATGTGCATTTGAATACATCCTTGATGCCTGCTCCAGGCCGTCCAGCTACCCAGGTCCCTGGGCACGAATGATTGGACCCTACAACAACCGGCGAAGAGCCAGGACTGAAAGATGTTGCTGGATTTCTTCTGCACACGGTAAGCTTCGCAACGGTGCCACCTGTATTGGTCTCACTCCTTGCTTTCCCACCTCAAAGTGCATTTGAATACATCCTTGATGCCAGCTCCCGCCCGTCCGGCTGCCCAGTTTCCAGTGCACGAATGATTGGACCCTGCTGCCACAGGCGAATAGCCAGGAATGAAAAATGCTCCTGGACCTCTTCTGCACATGGTAAGCTTCGTAATGGTGCCCCCTGTATTGCTCTCACGCTTTGCTTTCCCACCTCATAGTGCATTTGAATACATCCTTGATGCCTGCTGCAGGCCGTCCGGCTACCCAGATTCCAGGGCACGAATGATTGGACTCTGCTCCCACAGGCGAAGAGGCAGGACTGAAAGATGCTGCTGGACCTCTTCTGCACACGGTAAGCTTCGCAACGGTGCCACCTTCATTGCTCTCACTCCTTGCTTTCCCACCTCAAAGGGCATTTGAATACATCCTTGATGCCTGCTCCAGGCCGTCCAGCTACCCTGGTTCCTGGGCACGAATGATTGCACCCTACACCCACAGGCGAAGAGCCAGGACTGAAAGATGGTGCTGGACCTCTTCTGCACATGGTAAGCTTCGCAACGGTGCCACCTGCATTGGTCTCACTCCTTGCTTTCCCACCTCAAAGTGCATTTCAATACATCCTTCATGCCTGCTCCACGCTGGCCGGATGCCCAGTTTTCAGTGCACGAATGATTGGACTCTGCTCCCACAGGCGAAGAGCCAGGAATGAGAGAAGTTGCTGGACCTCTTCTGCACATGGTAAGCTTCGCAACGGTGCCACCTGCATTGGTCTCACTCCTTGCTTTCCCACCTCAAAGGGCATTTGAATACATCCTTGATGCCTGCTCCAAGCTGGCCGGCTGCCCAGTCTTCAGTGCACGAATGATTGGACCCTGCTCCCACAGGTGAAGAGCCAGGACTAAAAGATGGTGCTGGATCTCTTCTGCACACGGTAAGCTTCGCAACGGTGCGCCTGCATTGGTCTCACTCCTTGCTTTCCCACCTCAAAGTGCATTTGAATGCATCCTTGATGCCTGCTCCAGGCCGTCCGGCAACTCAGTTTCCAGTGAACGAATGATTGGACCCTGCTCCCACAGGCGAAGAGCCAGGACTGAAAGATGGAGCTGGATCTCTTCTGCACACGGTAAGCTTCGCAACGGTGCCACCTGCATTGGTCTCACTCCTTGCTTTCCCACCTCAAAGTGCATTTGAATACATCCTTGATGCCTGCTCCAAGCTGGCCGGCTGCCCAGTTTTCTGTGCACGAATGATTGGACTCTGCTCCCACAGGCGAAGAGCCAGGACTGAAAGATGCTGCTGGATCTCTCCTGCACACGGTAAGCTTCGCAACGGTGCCACCTGTATTGGTCTCACTCCTTGCTTTCCCACCTCAAAGTGCATTTGAATACATCCTTGATGCCAGCTCCCGGCCGTCCGGCTGCCCAGTTTCCAGGGCACGAATGATTGGAGTCCGCTCCCACCGGCGAAGAGCCAGGACTGAAAGATGTTGCTGGATTTCTTCTGCACATGGTTAGCTTGGCAAAGGCGCCACCTGCATTGCTCTCACTCCTTGCTTTCCCACCTCAAAGTGCATTTGAATACATCCTTGACGCCTGCTCTAAGCTGGCTGGCTGCCCAGTTTTCAGTGCACGAATGATTGGACTCTGCTCCCACAGGCAAACAACCAGGACTGAAAGACGTTGCTGGATCTTCTCTGCACACGTAAGCTTCGCAACGGTGCCACCTCCATTGCTCTCACTCCTTGCTTTCCCACCTCAAAGTGCCTTTGAATACATCCTTGATGCCTGCTCCTGGCCGTCTGGCTGCTCAGTTTCCAGGGCGCGAATGATTGGACTCTGCTGCCACAGGCAAAGAGCCGGCACAGAAAGATGTTGCTGGATCTCTTCTGCACATGGTAAGCTTCGCAACGGTGCCCCCTGTATTGCTCTCACTCCTTGCTTTCCCACCTCAAACGGCATTTGAATGCATCCTTGATGCCTGCTCCAGCCTGGACGGATGCCCAATTTTCAGAGCACGAATGATTGGACCCTGCTCCCACAGGCGAATAGCCAGGAATGAAAAATGCTCCTGGACCTCTTCTGCACATGGTAAGCTTCGTAATGGTGCCCCCTGTATTGCTCTCACTCTTTGCTTTCCCACCTCAAAGTGCATTTGAATATATCCTTGATGCCTGCTCCAGGCCGTCCGGCTGCCCAGCTTTCAGTGCAAGAATGATTGGACTCTGCTCCCACAGGCGAAGAGCCAGGACTGAAAGATGCTGCTGGACCTCTTCTGCACATGGTAAGCTTCGCAACGGTGCCACCTGCATTGCTCTCACTCTTTGCTTTCCCACCTCAAAGTGCATTTGAATACATCCTTAATGACTGCTCCCGCCCTTCCGGCAGCTCAGTTTCCAGTGCACGAATGATTGGACCCTGCTCCCACAGACAAAGAGCCAGGACTGAAAGATGGTGCTGGATCTCTTCTGCACACGGTAAGCTTCGCAACGGTGCCACCTGTATTGCTCTCACTCCTTGCTTTCCTACCTCAAAGTGCGTTTGAATACATCCTTGATGCCTGCTCCCGGTAGGCCGGCTGCCCACTTTCCAGCCCGCGAATGATTGGACCCTGCTCCCACAGGCGAAGAGCCAGGACTGAAAGATGCTGCTGGACCTCTTCTGCGCATGGGAAGCTTCGTAACGGTGCCCCCTGTATTGCTCCCACTCGTTGCTTTCCCACCTCAAAGGGCATTTGAATGCATCCTTGATGCCTGCTCCAGGCTGGCCGGATGCCCAGTTTCCCGTGCACGAATGATTGGACTCTGCTCCAACAGGCGAAGAGCCAGCACTGAAAGATGTTGCTGGATCTCTTCTGCACATGGTAAGCTTCGCAACGGTGCCACCTGTATTGCTCTCACTCCTTGCTTTCCCACCTCAAAGTGCATTTCAATACATCCTTGATGCCTGCTCCAGGCCGTCCGGCTGCTCAGTTTCCAGTGCACGAATGATTGGACTCTGCTCCCACAGGCGAAGAGCCAGGAATGAGAGAAGTTGCTGGACCTCTTCTGCACATGGTAAGCTTCGCAACGGTGCCACCTGCATTGCTCTCACTCCTTGCTTTCCCACCTCAAAGTGCATTTGAATACATCCTTGATGCTTGCTCCAGGCCGCCCGGCTACCCAGTTTCCAGGGCACGAATGATTGGACCCTGCACCCACAGGCGAAGAGCCAGGACTCAAAGATGCTGCTGGATCTCTTCTGCACATGGTAAGCTTCGCAACGGTGCCAACTGCATTGCTCTCACTCCTTGCTTTCTCACGTCAAAGTGCATTTGAATACATCCTTGATGCTTGCTGCAGGCCGTCCGGCTACCCAGATTCCAGGGCACGAATGATTGGACTCTGCTCCCACAGGCGAAGAGCCAGGCATGAAAGATGCTGCTGGACCTCTTTTGCACATGGTAAGCTTCGCAACGGTGCCCCCTGTATTGCTCCCACTCGTTGCTTTCCCACCTCAAAGTGCATTTGAATACATCCTTCATGCCTGCTCCACGCTGGCCGGATGCCCAGTTTGCAGTGCACGAATGATTGGACTCTGCTCCCACAGGCGAAGAGGCAGGACTGAAAGATGCTGCTGGACCTCTTCTGCACTCGGTACGCTTCGCAAAGGTGCCACCTCCATTGCTCTCACTCCTTGCTTTCCCACCTCAAAGGGCATTTGAATACATCCTTGATGCCTGCTCCAAACTGGCCTGCTGTCCAGTTTTCAGTGCACGAATGATTGGACTCTGCTCCCACAGGCAAACAACCAGGCCTGAAAGACGTTGCTGGTTCTTTTCTGCACATGGTAAGCTTCGCAACGGTGCCACCTGCATTGCTCTCACTCCTTGCTTTCCCACCTCAAAGTGCATTTGAATACATCCTTGATGCCTGCTCCAGGCCGTCCAGCTACCCAGGTCCCTGGGCACGAATGATTGGACCCTACACCAACCGGCGAAGAGCCAGGACTGAAAGATGTTGCTGGATTTCTTCTGCACACGGTAAGCTTCGCAACGGTGCCACCTGTATTGGTCTCACTCCTTGCTTTCCCACCTCAAAGTGCATTTGAATACATCCTTGATGCCAGCTCCCGCCCGTCCGGCTGCCCAGTTTCCAGTGCACGAATGATTGGACCCTGCTCCCACAGGCGAATAGCCAGGAATGAAAAATGCTCCTGGACCTCTTCTGCACATGGTATGCTTCGTAATGGTGCCCCCTGTATTGCTCTCACTCTTTGCATTCCCACCTCAAAGTGCATTTGAATACATCCTTGATGCCTGCTCCAGGCCGTCCGGCTACCCAGATTCCAGGGCACGAATGATTGGGCACTGCTCCCACAGGCGAAGAGCCAGGACTGAAAGATGCTGCTGGACCTCTTCTGCACATGGTAAGCTTCGCAACGGTGCCACCTGTATTGCTCTCACTCCTTGCTTTCCCACCTCAAAGCGCGTTTGAATACATCCTTGATGCCTGCTCCAACCTGGCCGGTTGCCCAGTTATCAGTGCACGAATGATTGGACTCTGCTCCCACAGGCAAACAACCAGGACTGAAAGACGTTGCTGGATCTTTTCTGCACATGGTAAACTTCGCAACGGTGCCACCTGTATTGCTCTCACTCCTTGCTTTCCCACCTCAAAGGGCACTTGAATACATCCTTGATGCCTGCTCCAAGCTGGACGGCTGCCCAGTTTTCTGTGCACGAATGATTGGACTCTGCTCCCACAGGCGAAGAGCCAGGACTGAAAGATGCTGCTGGATCTCTCCTGCACACGGTAAGCTTCGCAATGGTGCCACCTGTATTGGTCTCACTCCTTGCTTTCCCACCTCTAAGTGCATTTGAATACATCCTTGATGCCTGCTGCAGGCCGTCCGGCTACCCAGATTCCAGGGCACGAATGATTGGACTCTGCTCCCACAGGCGAAGAGGCAGGACTGAAAGATGCTGCTGGACCTCTTCTGCACACGGTAAGCTTCGCAGCGGTGCCACCTGTATTGCTCTCACTCTTTGCTTTCCCACCTCAAAGTGCATTTGAATATATCCTTGATGCCTGCTCCAGGCCGTCCGGCTGCCCAGATTTCAGTGCACGAATGATTGGACTCTGCTCCCACAGGCGAAGAGGCAGGACTGAAAGATGCTGCTGGACCTCTTCTGCACATGGTAAGCTTCGCAACGGTGCCACCTGCTTTGCTCTCACTCTTTGCTTTCCCACCTCAAAGTGCATTTGAATACATCCTTAATGACTGCTCCCGGCCTTCCGGCAGCTCAGTTTCCAGTGCACGAATGATTGGACCCTGCTCCCACAGACAAAGAGCCACGACTGAAAGATGGTGCTGGATCTCTTCTGCACACGGTAAGCTTCGCAACGGTGCCACCTGTATTGCTCTCACTCCTTGCTTTCCTACCTCAAAGTGCATTTGAATACATCCTTGATGCCTGCTCCCGGTAGGCCGGCTGCCCACTTTCCAGCCCGCGAATGATGGGACCCTGCTCCCACAGGCGAAGAGCCAGGACTGAAAGATGCTGCTGGACCTCTTCTGCGCATGGTAAGCTTCGTAACGGTGCCCCCTGTATTGCTCCCACTCGTTGCTTTCCCACCTCAAAGGGCATTTGAATGCATCCTTGATGCCTGCTCCAGGCTGGCCGGATGCCCAGTTTTCAGTGCACGAATGATTGGACTCTGCTTCCACAGGCGAAGAGCCAGGAATGAGAGAAGTTGCTGGACCTCTTCTGCACATGGTAAGCTTCGCAACGGTGCCACCTGCATTGCTCTCACTCCTTGCTTTCCCACCTCAAAGTTCATTTGAATGCATCCTTGATGCCTGCTCCCGGCCGTCCGGCAGCTCAGTTTCCCGTGCACGAATGATTGGACTCTGCTCCAACAGGCGAAGAGCCAACACTGAAAGATGTTGCTGGATCTCTTCTGCACATGGTAAGCTTCGCAACGGTGCCACCTGTATTGCTCTCACTCCTTGCTTTCCCACCTCAAAGTGCATTTGAATACATCCTTGATGCCTGCTCCAGGCCGTCCGGCTGCTCAGTTTCCAGTGCACGAATGATTGGACTCTGCTCCCACAGGCGAAGAGCCAGGAATGAGAGAAGTTGCTGGACCTCTTCTGCACATGGTAAGCTTCGCAACGGTGCCACCTGCATTGCTCTCACTCCTTGCTTTCCCACCTCAAAGTGCATTTGAATACATCCTTGATGCTTGCTCCAGGCCGCCCGGCTACCCAGTTTCCAGGGAACGAATGATTGGACCCTGCACCCACAGGCGAAGAGCCAGGACTCAAAGATGCTGCTGGATCTCTTCTGCACATGGTAAGCTTCGCAACGGTGCCACCTGCATTGCTCTCACTCCTTGCTTTCTCACCTCAAAGTGTATTTGAATACATCCTTGATGCTTGCTGCAGGCCGTCTGGCTACCCAGATTCCAGGGCACGAATGATTGGACTCTGCTCCCACAGGCGAAGAGCCAGGCGTGAAAGATGCTGCTGGACCTCTTCTGCACATGGTAAGCTTCGCAACGGTGCCCCCTGTATTGCTCCCACTCGTTGCTTTCCCACATCAAAGTGCATTTGAATACATCCTTCATGCCTGCTCCACGCTGGCCGGATGCCCAGTTTTCAGTGCACGAATGATTGGACTCTGCTCCCACAGGCGAAGAGCCAGGACTGAAAGATGCTGCTGGATCTCTCCTGCACACGGTAAGCTTCGCAACGGTGCCCCCTGTATTGGTCTCACTCCTTGCTTTCCCACCTCAAAGTGCATTTGAATACATCCTTGATGCCAGCTCCCGGCCGTCCGGCTGCCCAGTTTCCAGGGCACGAGTGATTGGAGTCTGCTCCCACCGGCGAAGAGCCAGGACTGAAAGATGTTGCTGGATTTCTTCTGCACATGGTTAGCTTGGCAACGGCGCCACCTGCATTGCTCTCACTCCTTGCTTTCCCACCTCAAAGTGCATTTGAATACATCCTTGATGCCTGCTCCCGGCCGTCCGGCTGCCCAGTTTCCAGTGCACGAATGATTGGACCCTGCTCCCACAGGCAAATAGCCAGGAATGAAAAATGCCCCTGGACCTCTTCTGCACATGGTAAGCTTCGTAATGGTGCCCCCTGTATTGCTCTCACTCTTTGCTTTCCCACCTCAAAGTGCATTTGAATACATCCTTGATGCGTGCTGCAGGCCGTCCGGCTACTCAGATTCCAGGGCACGAATGATTGGACTCTGCTCCCACAGGCGAAGAGCCAGGCGTGAAAGATGCTGCTGGACCTCTTCTGCACATGGTAAGCTTTGCAACGGTGCCACCAGGATTACTCTCACTCCTTGCTTTCCCACCTCAAAGTGCATTTGAATACATCCTTGATGCCTGCTCCAACCTGGCCGGTTGTCCAGTTTTCAGTGCACGAATGATTGGACTCTGCTGCCACAGGCGAAGAGCCAGGACTGAAGGACGTTGTTGGATCTCTTCTGCACATGTTAAACTTCGCAACGGTGCCACCTGTATTGCTCTCACTCCTTGCTTTCCCACCTCAAAGTGCATTTGAATACATCCTTGATGCGTGCTGCAGGCCGTCCGGCTACCCAGATTCCAGGGCACGAATGATTGGACTCTGCTCCCACAGGCGAAGAGGCAGGACTGAAAGATGCTGCTGGACCTCTTCTGCACTCGGTACGCTTCGCAAAGGTGCCACCTCCATTGCTCTCACTCCTTGCTTTCCCACCTCAAAGGGCATTTGAATACATCCTTGATGCCTGCTCCAAACTGGCCTGCTGTCCAGTTTTCAGTGCACGAATGATTGGACTCTGCTCCCACAGGCAAACAACCAGGCCTGAAAGACGTTGCTGGTTCTTTTCTGCACATGGTAAGCTTCGCAACGGTGCCACCTGCATTGCTCTCACTCCTTGCTTTCCCACCTCAAAGTGCATTTGAATACATCCTTGATGCCTGCTCCAGGCCGTCCAGCTACCCAGGTCCCTGGGCACGAATGATTGGACCCTACACCAACCGGCGAAGAGCCAGGACTGAAAGATGTTGCTGGATTTCTTCTGCACACGGTAAGCTTCGCAACGGTGCCACCTGTATTGGTCTCACTCCTTGCTTTCCCACCTCAAAGTGCATTTGAATACATCCTTGATGCCAGCTCCCGCCCGTCCGGCTGCCCAGTTTCCAGTGCACGAATGATTGGACCCTGCTCCCACAGGCGAATAGCGAGGAATGAAAAATGCTCCTGGACCTCTTCTGCACATGGTAAGCTTCGTAATGGTGCCCCCTGTATTGCTCTCACGCTTTGCTTTCCCACCTCATAGTGCATTTGAATACATCCTTGATGCCTGCTGCAGGCCGTCCGGCTAGCCAGATTCCAGGGCACGAATGATTAGACTCTGCTCCCACAGGCGAAGAGGCAGGATTGAAAGATGCTGCTGGACCTCTTCTGCACACGGTAAGCTTCGCAACGGTGCCTCCTTCATTGCTCTCACTCCTTGCTTTCCCACCTCAAAGGGTATTTGAATATATCCTTGATGCCTGCTCCAGGCCGTCCAGCTACCCTGGTTCCTGGGCACGAATGATTGCACCCTACACCCACAGGCAAAGAGCCAGGACTGAAAGATGGTGCTGGACCTCTTCTGCACATGGTAAGCTTCGCAACGGTGCCACCTGCATTGCTCTCACTCCTTGCTTTCCAACCTCAAAGTGCATTTGAATACATCCTTCATGCCTGCTCCACGCTGGCCGGATGCCCAGTTTTCAGTGCACGAATGATTGGACTCTGCTCCCACAGGCGAAGAGCCAGGAATGAGAGAAGTTGCTGGACCTCTTCTGCACATGGTAAGCTTCGCAACGGTGCCACCTGCATTGGTCTCACTCCTTGCTTTCCCACCTCAAAGGGCATTTGAATACATCCTTGATGCCTGCTCCAAGCTGGCCGGCTGCCCAGTCTTCAGTGCACGAATGATTGGACCCTGCTCCCACAGGTGAAGAGCCAGGACTAAAAGATGGTGCTGGATCTCTTCTGCACACGGTAAGCTTCGCAACGGTGCGCCTGCATTGGTCTCACTCCTTGCTTTCCCACCTCAAAGTGCATTTGAATGCATCCTTGATGCCTGCTCCAGGCCGTCCGGCAACTCAGTTTCCAGTGAACGAATGATTGGACCCTGCTCCCACAGGCGAAGAGCCAGGACTGAAAGATGGAGCTGGATCTCTTCTGCACACGGTAAGCTTCGCAACGGTGCCACCTGCATTGGTCTCACTCCTTGCTTTCCCACCTCAAAGTGCATTTGAATACATCCTTCATGCCTGCTCCAAGCTGGCCGGCTGCCCAGTTTTCTGTGCACGAATGATTGGACTCTGCTCCCACAGGCGAAGAGCCAGGACTGAAAGATGCTGCTGGATCTCTCCTGCACACGGTAAGCTTCGCAACGGTGCCACCTGTATTGGTCTCACTCCTTGCTTTCCCACCTCCAAGTGCATTTGAATACATCCTTGATGCCAGCTCCCGGCCGTCCGGCTGCCCAGTTTCCAGGGCACGAATGATTGGAGTCTGCTCCCACCGGCGAAGAGCCAGGACTGAAAGATGTTGCTGGATTTCTTCTGCACATGGTTAGCTTGGCAAAGGCGCCACCTGCATTGCTCTCACTCCTTGCTTTCCCACCTCAAAGTGCATTTGAATACATCCTTGACGCCTGCTCTAAGCTGGCTGGCTGCCCAGTTTTCAGTGCACGAATGATTGGACTCTGCTCCCACAGGCAAACAACCAGGACTGAAAGACGTTGCTGGATCTTCTCTGCACACGTAAGCTTCGCAACGGTGCCACCTGCATTGCTCTCACTCCTTGCTTTCCCACCTCAAAGTGCATTTGAATACATCCTTGATGCCTGCTCCTGGCCGTCTGGCTGCTCAGATTCCAGGGCACGAATGATTGGACTCTGCTGCCACAGGCGAAGAGCCAGCACAGAAAGATGTTGCTGGATCTCTTCTGCACATGGTAAGCTTCGCAACGGTGCCCCCTGTATTGCTCTCACTCCTTGCTTTCCCACCTCAAACGGCATTTGAATGCATCCTTGATGCCTGCTCCAGCCTGGCCGGATGCCCAATTTTCAGAGCACGAATGATTGGACCCTGCTCCCACAGGCGAATAGCCAGGAATGAAAAATGCTCCTGGACCTCTTCTGCACATGGTAAGCTTCGTAATGGTGCCCCCTGTATTGCTCTCACTCTTTGCTTTCCCACCTCAAAGTGCATTTGAATATATCCTTGATGCCTGCTCCAGGCCGTCCGGCTGCCCAGCTTTCAGTGCACGAATGATTGGACTCTGCTCCCACAGGCGAAGAGCAGGACTGAAAGATGCTGCTGGACCTCTTCTGCACATGGTAAGCTTCGCAACGGTGCCACCTGCATTGCTCTCACTCTTTGCTTTCCCACCTCAAAGTGCATTTGAATACATACATAATGACTGCTCCCTGCCTTCCGGCAGCTCAGTTTCCAGTGCAGGAATGATTGGACCCTGCTCCCACAGACAAAGAGCCAGGACTGAAAGATGGTGCTGGATCTCTTCTGCACACGGTAAGCTTCGCAACGGTGCCACCTGTATTGCTCTCACTCCTTGCTTTCCTACCTCAAAGTGCATTTGAATACATCCTTGATGCCTGCTCCCGGTAGGCCGGCTGCCCACTTTCCAGCCCGTGAATGATTGGACCCTGCTACCACAGGCGAAGAGCCAGGAATGAGAGAAGTTGCTGGACCTCTTCTGCACATGGTACGCTTCGCAACGGTGCCACCTGCATTGCTCTCACTCCTTGCTTTCCCACCTCAAAGTGCATTTGAATACATCCTTGATGCTTGCTCCAGGCCGCCCGGCTACCCAGTTTCCAGGGCACAAATGATTGGACCCTGCTCCCACAGGCGAAGAGCCAGGCGTGAAAGATGCTGCTGGACCTCTTCTGCACATGGTAAGCTTCGCAACGGTGCCCCCTGTATTGCTCCCACTCGTTGCTTTCCCACCTCAAAGTGCATTTGAATACATCCTTCATGCCTGCTCCACGCTGGCCGGATGCCCAGTTTTCAGTGCACGAATGATTGGTCTCTGCTCCCAGAGGCGAAGAGCCAGGACTGAAAGATGCTGCTGGATCTCTCCTGCACACGGTAAGCTTCGCAACGGTGCCCCCTATATTGGTCTCACTCCTTGCTTTCCCACCTCAAAGTGCATTTGAATACATCCTTGATGCCAGCTCCCGGCCGTCCGGCTGCCCAGTTTCCAGGGCACGAATGATTGGAGTCTGCTCCCACCGGCGAAGAGCCAGGACTGAAAGATGTTGCTGGATTTCTTCTGCACATGGTTAGCTTGGCAACGGCGCCACCTGCATTGCTCTCACTCCTTGCTTTCCCACCTCAAAGTGCATTTGAATACATGCTTGATGCCTGCTCCAGGCCGTCCGGCTGCCCAGTTTCCAGTGCACGAATGATTGGACCCTGCTCCCACAGGCAAATAGCCAGGAATGAAAAATGCCCCTGGACCTCTTCTGCACATGGTAAGCTTCGTAATGGTGCCCCCTGTATTGCTCTCACTCTTTGCTTTCCCACCTCAAAGTGCATTTGAATACATCCTTGATGCGTGCTGCAGGCTGTCCGGCTACCCAGATTCCAGGGCACGAATGATTGGACTCTGCTCCCACAGGCGAAGAGCCAGGCGTGAAAGATGCTGCTGGACCTCTTCTGCACATGGTAAGCTTTGCAACGGTGCCACCAGGATTACTCTCACACCTTGCTTTCCCACCTCAAAGTGCATTTGAATACATCCTTGATGCCTGCTCCAACCTGGCCGGTTGCCCAGTTTTCAGTGCACGAATGATTGGACTCTGCTCCCACAGGCGAAGAGCCAGGACTGAAGGACGTTGCTGGATCTCTTCTGCACATGTTAAACTTCGCAACGGTGCCACCTGTATTGCTCTCACTCCTTGCTTTCCCACCTCAAAGTGCATTTGAATACATCCTTGATGCCTGCTCCAAGCTGGCCGGCTGCCCAGTTTTCTGTGCACGAATGATTGGACTCTGCTCCCACAGGCGAAGAGCCAGGACTGAAAGATGCTGCTGGATCTCTCCTGCACACTGTAAGCTTCGCAACGGTGCCACCTGTATTGGTCTCACTCCTTGCTTTCCCACCTCTAAGTGCATTTGAATACATCCTTGATGCCTGCTGCAGGCCGTCCGGCTACCCAGATTCCAGGGCACGAATGATTGGACTCTGCTCCCACAGGCGAAGAGCCAGCACTGAAAGATGCTGCTGGACCTCTTCTGCACACGGTAAGCTTCGCAACGGTGCCACCTGTATTGCTCTCACTCTTTGCTTTCCCACCTCAAAGTGCATTTAAATATATCCTTGATGCCTGCTCCCGGCCGTCCGGCTGCCCAGTTTTCAGTGCACGAATGATTGGACTCTGCGCCCACAGGCGAAGAGCCAGGACTGAAAGGTGCTGCTGGACCTCTTCTGCACATGGTAAGCTTCGCAACGGTGCCACCTGCTTTGCTCTCACTCTTTGCTTTCCCACCTCAAAGTGCATTTGAATACATCCTTAATGACTGCTCCCGGCCTTCCGGCAGCTCAGTTTCCAGTGCACGAATGATTGGACCCTGCTCCCACAGACAAAGAGCCAGGACTGAAAGATGGTGCTGGATCTCTTCTGCACACGGTAAGCTTCGCAACGGTGCCACCTGTATTGCTCTCACTCCTTGCTTTCCCACCTCAAAGTGCATTTGAATACATCCTTGATGCCTGCTCCCGGTAGGCCGACTGCCCACTTTCCAGCCCGCGAATGATTGGACCCTGCTCCCACAGGCGAAGAGCCAGGACTGAAAGATGCTGCTGGACCTCTTCTGCACATGGTAAGCTTCGTAACGGTGCCCCCTGTATTGCTCCAACTCGTTGCTTTCACACCTCAAGGGGCATTTGAATGCATCCTTGATGCCTGCTCCAGGCTGGCCGGATGCCCAGTTTTCAGTGCACGAATGATTGGACTCTGCTCCCACAGGCGAAGAGCCAGGAATGAGAGAAGTTGCTGGACCTCTTCTGCACATGGTAAGCTTCGCAACGGTGCCACCTGTATTACTCTCACTCCTTGCTTTCCCACCTCAAAGTGCATTTGAATACATCCTTGATGCCTGCTCCAGGCCGTCCGGCTGCTCAGTTTCCAGTGCACGAATGATTGTACTCTGCTCCCACAGGCGAAGAGCCAGGAATGAGAGAAGTTGCTGGACCTCTTCTGCACATGGTAAGCTTCGCAACGGTGCCACCTGCATTGCTCTCACTCCTTGCTTTCCCACCTCAAAGTGCATTTGAATACATCCTTGATGCTTGCTCCAGGCCGCCCGGCTACCCAGTTTCCAGGGCACGAATGATTGGACCCTGCACCCACAGGCGAAGAGCCAGGACTGAAAGATGCTGCTGGATCTCTTCTGCACATGGTAAGCTTCGCAACGGTGCCACCTGCATTGCTCTCACTCCTTGCTTTCTCACCTCAAAGTGCATTTGAATACATCCTTGATGCTTGCTCCAGGCTGGCCGGTTGCCCAGTTTTCAGTGCACGAATGATTGGACTCTGCTCCCACAGGCAAAGAGCCAGGAATGAGAGAAGTTGCTGGACCTCTTCTGCACATGGTAAGCTTCGCAACGGTGCCACCAGCATTGGTCTCACTCCTTGCTTTCCCAACTCAAAGGGCATTTGAATACATCCTTGATGCCTGCTCCAAGCTGGCCGGCTGCCCAGTCTTCAGTGCACGAATGATTGGACCCTGCTCCCACAGGTGAAGAGCCAGGACTAAAAGATGGTGCTGGATCTCTTCTGCACACGGTAAGCTTCGCAACGGTGCCACCTGCATTGGTCTCACTCCTTGCTTTCCCACCTCAAAGTGCATTTGAATACATCCTTGATGCCTGCTCCAAGCTGGCCGGCCGCCCAGTTTTCTGTGCACGAATGATTGGACTCTGCTCCCACAGGCGAAGAGCCAGGACTGAAAGATGCTGCTGGATCTCTCCTGCACACGGTAAGCTTCGCAACGGTGCCACCTGCATTGCTCTCACTCCTTGCTTTCCCACCTCAAAGTGCATTTGAATACATCCTTGATGCTTGCTCCAGGCCGCCCGGCTACCCAGTTTCCAGGGCACGAATGATTGGACCCTGCACCCACAGGCGAAGAGCCAGGACTCAAAGATGCTGCTGGATCTCTTCTGCACATGGTAAGCTTCGCAACGGTGCCACCTGCACTGCTCTCACTCCTTGCTTTCTCACCTCAAAGTGCATTTGAATACATCCTTGATGCTTGCTGCAGGCCGTCCGGCTACCCAGATTCCAGGGCACGAATGATTGGACTCTGCTCCCACAGGCGAAGAGCCAGGCGTGAAAGATGCTGCTGGACCTCTTCTGCACATGGTAAGCTTTGCAACGGTGCCACCAGGATTACTCTCACTCCTTGCTTTCCCACCTCAAAGTGCATTTGAATACATCCTTGATGCCTGCTCCAACCTGGCCGGTTGTCCAGTTTTCAGTGCACGAATGATTGGACTCTGCTGCCACAGGCGAAGAGCCAGGACTGAAGGACGTTGTTGGATCTCTTCTGCACATGTTAAACTTCGCAACGGTGCCACCTGTATTGCTCTCACTCCTTGCTTTCCCACCTCAAAGTGCATTTGAATACATCCTTGATGCGTGCTGCAGGCCGTCCGGCTACCCAGATTCCAGGGCACGAATGATTGGACTCTGCTCCCACAGGCGAAGAGGCAGGACTGAAAGATGCTGCTGGACCTCTTCTGCACTCGGTACGCTTCGCAAAGGTGCCGCCTCCATTGCTCTCACTCCTTGCTTTCCCACCTCAAAGGGCATTTGAATACATCCTTGATGCCTGCTCCAAACTGGCCTGCTGTCCAGTTTTCAGTGCACGAATGATTGGACTCTGCTCCCACAGGCAAACAACCAGGCCTGAAAGACGTTGCTGGTTCTTTTCTGCACATGGTAAGCTTCGCAACGGTGCCACCTGCATTGCTCTCACTCCTTGCTTTCCCACCTCAAAGTGCATTTGAATACATCCTTGATGCCTGCTCCAGGCCGTCCAGCTACCCAGGTCCCTGGGCACGAATGATTGGACCCTACACCAACCGGCGAAGAGCCAGGACTGAAAGATGTTGCTGGATTTCTTCTGCACACGGTAAGCTTCGCAACGGTGCCACCTGTATTGGTCTCACTCCTTGCTTTCCCACCTCAAAGTGCATTTGAATACATCCTTGATGCCAGCTCCCGCCCGTCCGGCTGCCCAGTTTCCAGTGCACGAATGATTGGACCCTGCTCCCACAGGCGAATAGCCAGGAATGAAAAATGCTCCTGGACCTCTTCTGCACATGGTAAGCTTCGTAATGGTGCCCCCTGTATTGCTCTCACGCTTTGCTTTCCCACCTCATAGTGCATTTGAATACATCCTTGATGCTTGCTCCAGGCCGCCCGGCTACCCAGTTTCCAGGGCACGAATGATTGGACCCTGCACCCACAGGCGAAGAGCCAGGACTGAAAGATGCTGCTGGATCTCTTCTGCACACGGTAAGCTTCGCAACGGTGCCACCTGCATTGCTCTCACTCCTTGCTTTCTCACCTCAAAGTGCATTTGAATACATCCTTGATGCTTGCTGCAGGCCGTCCGGCTACCCAGATTCCAGGTCACGAATGATTGGACTCTGCTCCCACAGGCGAAGAGCCAGGCGTGAAAGATGCTGCTGGACCTCTTCTGCACATGGTAAGCTTCGCAACGGTGCCCCCTGTATTGCTCCCACTCGTTGCTTTCCCACCTCAAAGTGCATTTGAATACATCCTTCATGCCTGCTCCACGCTGGCCGGATGCCCAGTTTTCAGTGCACGAATGATTGGACTCTGCTCCCACAGGCGAAGAGCCAGGAATGAGAGAAGTTGCTGGACCTCTTCTGCACACGGTAAGCTTCGCAACGGTGCCACCTGCATCGGTCTCACTCCTTGCTTTCCCACCTCAAAGTGCATTTGAATACATCCTTGATGCCAGCTCCCGGCCGTCCGGCTGCCCAGTTTCCAGGGCACGAATGATTGGAGTCTGCTCCCACCGGCGAAGAGCCAGGACTGAAAGATGTTGCTGGATTTCTTCTGCACATGGTTAGCTTGGCAACGGCGCCACCTGCATTGCTCTCACTCCTTGCTTTCCCACCTCAAAGTGCATTTGAATACATCCTTGGTGCCTGATCCCGGCCGTCCGGCTGCCCAGTTTCCAGTGCACGAATGATTGGACCCTGCTCCCACAGGCAAATAGCCAGGAATGAAAAATGCCCCTGGACCTCTTCTGCACATGGTAAGCTTCGTAATGGTGCCCCCTGTATTGCTCTCACTCTTTGCTTTCCCACCTCAAAGTGCATTTGAATACATCCTTGATGCGTGTTGCAGGCCGTCCGGCTACCCAGATTCCAGGGCACGAATGATTGGACTCTGCTCCCACAGGCGAAGAGGCAGGACTGAAAGATGCTGCTGGACCTCTTCTGCACATGGTAAGCTTTGCAACGGTGCCACCAGGATTACTCTCACTCCTTGCTTTCCCACCTCAAAGTGCATTTGAATACATCCTTGATGCCTGCTCCAACCTGGCCGGTTGCCCAGTTTTCAGTGCACGAATGATTGGACTCTGCTCCCACAGGCAAAGAGCGAGGACTGAAGGACATTGCTGGATCGCTTTTGCACATGTTAAAGTTCGCAACGGTGCCACCTGTATTGCTCTCACTCCTTGCTTTCCCACCTCAAAGTGCATTTGAATACATCCTTGATGCGTGCTGCAGGCCGTCCGGCTACCCAGATTCCAGGGCACGAATGATTGGACTCTGCTCCCACAGGCGAAGAGCCAGGACTGAAAGATGCTGCTGGAACTCTTCTGCACATGGTAAGCTTCGCAACGGTGCCACCTGCATTGCTCTCCCTCCTTGCTTTCCCACCTCAATGTGCATTTGAATACATCCTTGATGCCTGCTCCCGGCCGTCCGGCTGCCCAGTTTCCAGTGCACGAATGATTGGACCCTGCTCTCACAGGCGAAGAGCCAGGACTGAAAGATGCTGCTGGACCTCTTCTGCACATGGTAAGCTTCGCAACGGTGCCACCTGCATTGCTCTCACTCCTTGCTTTCCCACCTTAAATTGCATTTGAATACATCCTTGATGCCAGCTCCCGGCCGTCCGGCTGCCCAGTTTTCAGGGCACGAATGATTGGACTCTGCTCCCACAGGCGAAGAGCCAGGACTGAAAGATGCTGCTGGATCTCTTCTGCACATGGTAAGCTTCGCAACGGTGCCACCTGTATTGCTCTCACTCCTTGCTTTCCCACCTCAAAGTGCATTTGAATATATCCTTGATGCCAGCTTCAGGCCGGCTGGCTGCCCAGTTTTCAGTGCACGAGTGATTGGACTCTGATCCCACAGGCAAAGAGCCAGGACTGAAAGATGCTGCTGGACCTCTTCTGCACATGGTAAGCTTCGCAACTGTGCCACCTGTATTGCTCTCACTCCTTGCTTTCCCACCTCAAAGTACCTTTCAATACATCCTTGATGCCTGCTCCCGGCCTTCCGGCTGCCCAGTTTTCAGTGCACGAATGATTGGACTCTGCTCCCACACGCAAAGAGCCGGGACTGAAAGATGCTGCTGGACCTCTTCTGCACATGGTAAGCTTTGCAACGGTGCCACATGTATTGCTCTCACTACTTGCTTTCCCACCTCAAAGTGCATTTGAATACATCCTTGATGCCTGCTCCCGGCCGTCCGGCTGCCCAGTTTCCAGTGCACGAATGATTGGACCCAGCTCCCACAGGCGAAGAGCCAGGACTGAAAGATACTGCTGGACCTCTTCTGCACATGGTAAGCTTCGCAAGGGTGCCACCTGTATTGCTCTCACTCCTTGCTTTTCCACCTCAGAGTGCATTTAAATACATCCTTGATGCCTCCTCCAAGCTGGCCGGCTGCCCAATTTTCAGTGCACGAATGATGGGACCCTGCTCCCACAGGCGAAGAGCCAGGACTGAAAGATGGTGCTGGACCTCTTCTGCACATGGTAAGCTTCGCAACGGTGCCACCTGTATTGCTCTCACTCCTTGCTTTCCCACCTCATAGTGCATTTGAATACATCCTTGATGCCTGCTCCCGGCCGTCAGGCTGCCCAGTTTTCAGAGCACGAATGATTGGACTCTGCTCCCACAGGCGAAGAGCCAGGACTGAAAGATGCTGCTGGATATCTTCTGCACATGGTAAGCTTTGCAACGGTGCCACCTGTATTGCTCTCACTCCTTGCTTTCCCACCTCAAAGTGCATTTGAATATATCCTTGATGCCAGCTTCAGGCCGTCTGGCTGCCCAGTTTTCAGTGCACGAGTGATTGGACTCTGCTCCCACAGGCAAAGAGCCAGGACTGAAAGATGCTGCTGGACCTCTTCTGCACATGGTAAGCTTCGCAACGGTGCCACCTGTATTGCTCTCACTCCTTGCTTTCCCACCTCATAGTGCATTTGAATACATCCTTGATGCCTGCTCCCGGCCGTCAGGCTGCCCAGTTTTCAGAGCACGAATGATTGGACTCTGCTCCCACAGGCGAAGAGCCAGGACTGAAAGATGCTGCTGGATATCTTCTGCACATGGTAAGCTTTGCAACGGTGCCACCTGTATTGCTCTCACTCCTTGCTTTCCCACCACAAAGTGCACTTGAATATATCCTTGATGCCAACTTCAGGCCGGCTGCCCAGTTTCCAGTGCACGAATGATTGGACTCTGCTCCCACAGGCAAAGAGCCAGGACTGAAAGATGCTGCTGGACCTCTTCTGCACATGGTAAGCTTCGCAACGGTGCCACCTGTATTGCTCTCACTCCTTGCTTTCCCACCTCAAAGTGCATTTGAATACATCCTTGATGCCTGCTCCCGGCTTCCGGCTGCCCAGTTTCCAGTGCACGAATGATTGGACTCTGCTCCCACAGGCGAAGAGCCAGGACTGAAAGATGCTGCTGGACCTCTTCTGCACATGGCAAGCTTCGCAACGGTGCCACTTGTATTGCTCTCACTCCTTGCTTTCCCACCTCAAAGTGCATTTCAACACATCGTTGATGCCAGCTCCCGGCCGTCCGGCTGCCCATTTTCCAGTGCACGAATGATTGGACTCTGCTCCCACAGGCAAAGAGCCAGGACTGAAAGATGCTACTGGACCTCTTCTGCACATGGTAAGCTTCGCAACGGTGCCACCTGCATTGCTCTCACTCCTTGCTTTCCCATCTCAAAGTGCATTTGAATATATCCTTGATGCCTGCTCCAGGCTGGCCGGCTGCCCAGTTTCCAGTGCACGAATGATTGGACTCTGCTCCCACAGGCAAAGAGCCAGGACTGAAAGATGCTGCTGGACCTCTTCTGCACATGGTAAACTTCGCAAGTGTTCCAACTGTATTGCTCTCACTCCTTGCTTTCCCATCTCAAAGTGCATTTGAATACATCCTTGATGCCTGCTCCCGGCCGTCCGGCTGCCAGTTTCCAGTGCACGAATGATGGGACCCTGCTCCCACAGGCAAAGAGCCAGGACTGAAAGATGCTGCTGGACCTCTTCTGCACATGGTAAGCTTCGCAACGGTGCCACCGGTATTGCTCTCACTCCTTGCTTTCCCACCTCAAATTGCATTTGAATACATCCTTGATGCCTGCTCCAGGCCGTCCGGCTGCCCAGTTTTCAGTGCACGAATGATTGGACTCTGCTCCCACAGGCGAACAGCCAGGACTGAAAGATGCTGCTGGACCTCTTCTGCATATGGTAAACTTCCCAACGTTGCCACCTGTATTGCTCTCACTCCTTGCTTTCCCACCTCAAAGTGCATTTGAATACATCCTTGATGCCTGCTCCCGGCCGTCCGGCTACCCAGTTTCCAGTGCACGAATGATTGGACCCTGCTCCCACAGACGAAGAGCCAGGACTGAAAGATGTTGCTGGACCTCTTCTGCACATGGTAAGCTTCGCAACGGTGCCACCTGTATTGCTCTCGCTCCTTGCTTTTCCACCTCAGAGTGCATTTAAATACATCCTTGATGCCTCCTCCAAGCTGGCCGGCTGCCCAATTTTCAGTGAACGAATGATTGGACCCTGATGTCACAGGCAAAGAGCCAGGACTGAAAGATGTTGCTGGATCTCTTCTGCACATGGTAAGCTTCGCAACGGTGCCACCTGCATTGCTCTCACTCCTTGCTTTCCCACCTCAAAGTGCATTTGAATACATCCTTGATGCCTGCTCCCGGCCGTCCGGCTGCCCAGTTTCCAGTGCACGAATGATTGGACCCAGCTCCCACAGACGAAGAGCCAGGACTGAAAGATGCTGCTGGACCTCTTCTGCACACAGTAAGCTTCGCAACGGTGCCACCTGCATTGCTCTCACTCCTTGCTTTCCCACCTCAAATTGCATTTGAATACATCCTTGATGCCAGCTCCCGGCCGTCCGGCTGCCCAGTTTTCAGGGCACGAATGATTGGACTCTGCTCCCACAGGCGAAGAGCCAGGACTGAAAGATGCTGCTGGATCTCTTCTGCACATGGTAAGCTTCGCAACGGTGCCACCTGTATTGCTCTCACTCCTTGCTTTCCCACCTCAAAGTGCATTTGAATATATCCTTGATGCCAGCTTCAGGCCGGCCGGCTGCACAGTTTTTAGTGCGCGAGTGATTGGACTCTGCTCCCACAGGCAAAGAGCCAGGACTGAAAGATGCTGCTGGACCTCTTCTGCACATGGTAAGCTTCGCAACTGTGCCACCTGTATTGCTCTCACTCCTTGCTTTCCCACCTCAAAGTACATTTCAATACATCCTTGATGCCTGCTCCCGGCCTTCCGGCTGCCCAGTTTTCAGTGCACGAATGATTGGACTCTGCTGCCACACGCAAAGAGCCGGGACTGAAAGATGCTGCTGTACCTCTTCTGCACATGGTAAGCTTTGCAACGGTGCCACCTGTATTGCTCTCACTCCTTGCTTTCCCACCTCAAAGTGCATTTGAATACATCCTTGATGCCTGCTCCAGGCCGTCCTGCTACCCAGTTTCCAGGGCACGAATGATTGGACCCTGCTCCCACAGGCGAAGAGCCAGGACTGAAAGATGCTGCTGGACCTCTTCTGCACATGGTAAGCTTCGCAACTGTGCCACCTGTATTGCTCTCACTCCTTGCTTTCCCACCTCTAAGTACATTTCAATACATCCTTGATGCCTGCTCCCGGCCTTCCGGCTGCCCAGTTTTCAGTGCACGAATGATTGGACTCTGCTGCCACACTCAAAGAGCCGGGACTGAAAGATGCTGCTGGACCTCTTCTGCACATGGTAAGCTTTGCAACGGTGCCACCTGTATTGCTCTCACTCCTTGCTTTCCCACCTCAAAGTGCATTTGAATACATCCTTGATGCCTGCTCCCGGCCGTCCGGCTGCCCAGTTTCCAGTGCACGAATGATTGGACCCAGCTCCCACAGGCGAAGAGCCAGGACTGAAAGATACTGCTGGACCTCTTCTGCACATGGCAAGCTTCGCAACGGTGCCACCTGTAATGCACTCACTCCTTGCTTTTCCACCTCAAAGTGCATTTGAATACATCCTTGATGCCTGCTCCCGGCCGTCCGGCTGCCCAGTTTTCAGTGCACGAATGATTGGACTCTGCTCCCACAGGCGAAGAGCCAGGACTGAAAGATGCTGCTGGACCTCTTCTGCACATGGTAAGCTTCGCAACGGTGCCACCTGTATTGCTCTCACTCCTTGCTTTCCCACCACAAAGTGCATTTGAATATATCCTTGATGCCAGCTTCAGGCCGGCTGGCTGCCCAGTTTCCAGTGCACGAATGATTGGACTCTGCTCCCACAGGCGAAGAGCCAGGACTGAAAGATGCTGCTGGACCTCTTCTGCACATGGTAAGCTTTGCAACGGTGCCACCAGGATTACTCTCACTCCTTGCTTTCCCACCTCAAAGTGCATTTGAATACATCCTTGATGCCTGCTCCAACCTGGCCGGTTGCCCAGTTTTCAGTGCACGAATGATTGGACTCTGCTCCCACAGGCGAAGAGCCAGGACTGAAGGACGTTGCTGGATCTCTTCTGCACATGTTAAACTTCGCAACGGTGCCACCTGTATTGCTCTCACTCCTTGCTTTCCCACCTCAAAGTGCATTTGAATACATCCTTGATGCGTGCTGCAGGCCGTCCGGCTACCCAGATTCCAGGGCACGAATGATTGGACTCTGCTCCCACAGGCGAAGAGGCAGGACTGAAAGATGCTGCTGGACCTCTTCTGCACTCGGTACGCTTCGCAAAGGTGCCACCTCCATTGCTCTCACTCCTTGCTTCCCCACCTCAAAGGGCATTTGAATACATCCTTGATGCCTGCTCCAAACTGGCCTGCTGTCCAGTTTTCAGTGCACGAATGATTGGACTCTGCTCCCACAGGCAAACAACCAGGCCTGAAAGACGTTGCTGGTTCTTTTCTGCACATGGTAAGCTTCGCAACGGTGCCACCTGCATTGCTCTCACTCCTTGCTTTCCCACCTCAAAGTGCATTTGAATACATCCTTGATGCCTGCTCCAGGCCGTCCAGCTACCCAGGTCCCTGGGCACGAATGATTGGACCCTACACCAACCGGCGAAGAGCCAGGACTGAAAGATGCTGCTGGATCTCTCCTGCACACGGTAAGCTTCGCAACGGTGCCACCTGTATTGGTCTCACTCCTTGCTTTCCCACCTCTAAGTGCATTTGAATACATCCTTGATGCCTGCTCCCGGCCGTCCGGCTACCCAGATTCCAGGGCACGAATGATTGGACTCTGCTCCCACAGGCGAAGAGGCAGGACTGAAAGATGCTGCTGGACCTCTTCTGCACACGGTAAGCTTCGCAACGGTGCCACCTGTATTGGTCTCACTCCTTGCTTTCCCACCTCAAAGTTCATTTGAATACATCCTTAATTCCCGCTCCCGGCCGTCCGGCTGCCCAGTTTCCAGGGCACGAATGATTGGAGTCTGCTCCCACCGGCGAAGAGCCAGGACTGAAAGATGCTGCTTCACCTCTTCTGCACATGGTTAGCTTGGCAACGGCGCCACCTGCATTGCTCTCACTCCTTGCTTTCCCACCTCAAAGTGCATTTGAATACATCCTTGATGCCTGCTCCCGGCCGTCCGGCTGCCCAGTTTCCAGTGCACGAATGATTGGACCCTGCTGCCACAGGCAAATAGCCAGGAACGAAAAATGCCCCTGGACCTCTTCTGCACATGGTAAGCTTCGTAATGGTGCCCCCTGTATTGCTCTCACTCTTAGCTTTCCCACCTCAAAGTGCATTTGAATACATCCTTGATGCGTGCTGCAGGCCGTCCGGCTACCCAGATTCCAGTGCACGAATGATTGGACTCTGCTCCCACAGGCGAAGAGCTAGGCGTGAAAGATGCTCCTGGACCTCTTCTGCACATGGTAAGCTTCGCAACTGTGCCACCTGTATTGCTCTCACTCCTTGCTTTCCCACCTCAAAGTACATTTCAATACATCCTTGATGCCTGCTCCCGGCCTTCCGGCTGCCCAGTTTTCAGTGCACGAATGATTGGACTCTGCTGCCACACGCAAAGAGCCGGGACTGAAAGATGCTGCTGGACCTCTTCTGCACATGGTAAGCTTTGCAACGGTGCCACATGTATTGCTCTCACAACTTGCTTTCCCACCTCAAAGTGCATTTGAATACATCCTTGATGCCTGCTCCCGGCCGTCCGGCTGCCCAGTTTCCAGTGCACGAATGATTGGACCCAGCTCCCACAGGCGAAGAGCCAGGACTGAAAGATACTGCTGGACCTCTTCTGCACATGGTAAGCTTCGCAACGGTGCCACCTGTATTGCTCTCACTCCTTGCTTTTCCACCTCAGAGTGCATTTAAATACATCCTTGATGCCTCCTCCAAGCTGGCCGGCTGCCCAATTTTCAGTGCACGAATGATGGGACCCTGCTCCCACAGGCGAAGAGCCAGGACTGAAAGATGCTGCTGGACCTCTTCTGCACATGGTAAGCTTCGCAACGGTGCCACCTGTATTGCTCTCACTCCTTGCTTTCCCACCTCAAAGTACATTTCAATACATCCTTGATGCCAGCTTCAGGCCGGCTGGCTGCCCAGTTTTCAGTGCACGAGTGATTGGACTCTGCTCCCACAGGCAAAGAGCCAGGACTGAAAGATGCTGCTGGACCTCTTCTGCACATGGTAAGCTTCGCAACTGTGCCACCTGTATTGCTCTCACTCCTTGCTTTCCCACCTCAAAGTACATTTCAATACATCCTTGATGCCTGCTCCCGGCCGTCCGGCTGCGCAGTTTTCAGTGCACGAATGATTGGACTCTGCTGCCACACGCAAAGACCCGGGACTGAAATATGCCGCTGGACCTCTTCTGCACATGGTAAGCTTTGCAACGGTGCCACCTGTATTGCTCTCACTCCTTGCTTTCCCACCACAAAGTGCATTTGAATACATCCTTGATGCCTGCTCCCGGCCGTCCGGCTGCCCAGTTTCCAGTGCACGAATGATTGGACCCAGCTCCCACAGGCGAAGAGCCAGGACTGAAAGATACTGCTGGACCTCTTCTGCACATGGTAAGCTTCGCAACGGTGCCACCTGTATTGCTCTCACTCCTTGCTTTCCCACCTCAAAGTGCATTTGAATATATCCTTGATGCCAGCTTCAGGCCGGCTGGCTGCCCAGTTTTCAGCGCACGAATGATTGGACTCTGCTCCCACAGGCGAAGAGCCAGGACTGAAAGATGCTGCTGGACCTCTTCTGCACATGGTAAGCTTTGCAACGGTGTCACCTGTATTGCTCTCGCTCCTTGCTTTCCCACCTCAAAGTGCATTTGAATACATCCTTGATGCCTGCTCCCGGCCGTCCGGCTGCCCAGTTTTCAGTGCACGAATGATTGGACTCTGCTCCCACAGGCGAAGAGCCAGGACTGAAAGATGCTGCTGGACCTCTTCTGCACATGGTAAGCTTCGCAACGGTGCCACCTGTATTGCTCTCACTCCTTGCTTTCCCACCACAAAGTGCATTTGAATATATCCTTGATGCCAACTTCAGGCCGGCTGCCCAGTTTCCAGTGCACGAATGATTGGACCCAGCTCCCACAGGCGAAGAGCCAGGACTGAAAGATACTGCTGGACCTCTTCTGCACAAGGTAAGCTTCGCAACTGTGCCACCTGTATTGCTCTCACTCCTTGCTTTCCCACCACAAAGTGCATTTGAATACATCCTTGATGCCAGCTTCAGGCCAGCTGGCTGCCCAGTTTCCAGTGCACGAATGATTGGACTCTGCTCCCACAGGCAAAGAGCCAGGACTGAAAGATGCTGCTGGACCTCTTCTGCACATGGTAAGCTTCGCAACGGTGCCACTTGTATTGCTCTCACTCCTTGCTTTCCCACCTCAAAGTGCATTTCAGCACATCGTTGATGCCTGCTCCCGGCCGTCCGGCTGCCCATTTTCCAGTGCACGAATGATTGGACTCTGCTCCCACAGGCAAAGAGCCAGGACTGAAAGATGCTGCTGGACCTCTTCTGCACATGGTAAGCTTCGCAACGGTGCCACCTGCATTGCTCTCACTCCTTGCTTTCCCACCTCAAAGTGCATTTGAATAAATCCTTGATGCCTGCTCCAGGCCGTCTGGCTGCTCAGTTTCCAGTGCACGAATGATTGGACTCTGCCTCCACAGGCAAAGAGCCAGGACTGAAAGATGCTGCTGGACCTCTTCTGCACATGGTAAGCTTCGCAACGGTGCCACTTGTATTGCTCTCACTCCTTGCTTTCCCACCTCAAAGTGCATTTGAATACATCCTTAATGTCTGCTCTAGGCCGTCCGGATACCCAGTTTCCAGTGCACGAATGATTGGACCCTACACCCACAGGCGAAGAGCCAGGACTGAAAGATGCTGCTGGATCTCTTCTGCACATGGTAAGCTTCGCAAGGGTGCCACCTGTATTGCTCTCACTCCTTGCTATCCCACCTAAAAGTGCATTTGAATACATCCTTGATGCCTGCTCCCGGTAGGCCGGCTGCCCACTTTCCAGCCCGCGAATGATTGGACCCTGCTCCCACAGGCGATGAGCCAAGACTGAAAGATGCTGCTGGACCTCTTCTGCGCATGGTAAGCTTCGCAACGGTGCCCCCTGTATAGCTCCCACTCGTTGCTTTCCCACCTCAAAGGGCATTTGAATACATCCTTGATGCCTCCTCCAGGCTGGCCGGCTGCCCAGTTTTCAGTGCACGAATGATTGGACTCTGCTCCCACAGGCAAAGAGCCAGGACTGAAAGATGCTGCTGGATCTCTTCTGCACATGGTAAGCTTCGCAACGGTGCCACCTGCATTGATCTCACTCCTTGCTTTCCCACCACAAAGGGCATTTGAATACATCCTTGATGCCTGCTCCCGGCCGTCCGGCTGCCCAGTTTCCAGTGCACGAATGATTGGACTCTGCTCCCACAGTCGAAGAGCCAGGACTGAAAGATGCTGCTGGACCTCTTCTGCACATGGCAAGCTTCGCAACGGTGCCACTTGTATTGCTCTCACTCCTTGCTTTCCCACCTCAAAGTGCATTTCAACACATCGTTGATGCCTGCTCCCGGCCGTCCGGCTGCCCATTTTCCAGTGCACGAATGATTGGACTCTGCTCCCACAGGCAAAGAGCCAGGACTGAAAGATGCTGCTGGACCTCTTCTGCACATGGTAAGCTTCGCAACGGTGCCACCTGCATTGCTCTCACTCCTTGCTTTCCCATCTCAAAGTGCATTTGAATACATCCTTGATGCCTGCTGCAGGCTGGTCGGCTCCCCAGTTTTCAGTGCACGAATGATTGGACTCTGCTCCCACAGGCAAAGAGCCAGGACTGAAAGATGCTGCTGGACCTCTTCTGCACATGGTAAACTTCGCAACTGTTCCACCTGTATTGCTCTCACTCCTTGCTTTCCCATCTCAAAGTGCATTTGAATACATCCTTGATGCCTGCTCCCGGCCGTCCGGCTGCCCAGTTTCCAGTGCACGAATGATGGGACCCTGCTCCAACAGGCAAAGAGCCAGGACTGAAAGATGCTGCTGGACCTCTTCTGCACATGGTAAGCTTCGCAACGGTGCCACCGGTATTGCTCTCACTCCTTGCTTTCCCACCTCAAATTGCATTTGAATACATCCTTGATGCCTGCTCCAGGCCGTCCGGCTGCCCAGTTTTCAGTGCACGAATGATTGGACTCTGCTCCCACAGGCGAACAGCCAGGACTGAAAGATGCTGCTGGACCTCTTCTGCATATGGTAAACTTCCCAACGTTGCCACCTGTATTGCTCTCACTCCTTGCTTTCCCACCTCAAAGTGCATTTGAATACATCCTTGATGCCTGCTCCCGGCCGTCCGGCTGCCCAGTTTCCAGTGCACGAATGATTGGACCCTGCTCCCACAGACGAAGAGCCAGGACTGAAAGATGCTGCTGGACCTCTTCTGCACACAGTAAGCTTCGCAACGGTGCCACCTGTATTGCTCTCGCTCCTTGCTTTTCCACCTCAGAGTGCATTTAAATACATCCTTGATGCCTCCTCCAAGCTGGCTGGCTGCCCAGCTTTCAGGGCACGAATGATTGGACTCTGCTCCCACAGGCGAAGAGCCAGGACTGAAAGATGCTGCTGGACCTCTTCTGCACATGGTAAGCTTCGCAACGGTGCCACCTGTATTGCTCTCACTCCTTGCTTTCCCACCTCAAAGTACATTTCAATACATCCTTGATGCCTGCTCCCGGTAGGCCGGCTGCCCAGTTTTCAGTGCACGAATGATTGGACTCTGCTGCCACACGCAAAGAGCAGGGACTGAAAGATGCTGCTGGACCACTTCTGCACATGGTAAGCTTTGCAACGGTGCCACCTGTATTGCTCTCACTCCTTGCTTTCCCACCTCAAAGTGCATTTGAATACATCCTTAATGCCTGCTCCCGGCCGTCCGGCTGCCCAGTTTCCAGTGCACGAATGATTGGACCCAGCTCCCACAGGCGAAGAGCCAGGACTGAAAGATACTGCTGGACCTCTTCTGCACATGGTAAGCTTCGCAACGGTGCCACCTGTATTGCACTCACTCCTTGCTTTTCCACCTCAAAGTGCATTTGAATATATCCTTGATGCCAGCTTCAGGCCGGCTGGCTGCCCAGTTTCCAGTGCACGAATGATTGGACTCTGCTCCCACAGGCGAAGAGCCAGGACTGAAAGATGCTGCTGGACCTCTTCTGCACATGGTAAGCTTCGCAACGGTGCCACCTGTATTGCTCTCACTCCTTGCTTTCCCACCTCAAAGTACATTTCAATACATCCTTGATGCCTGCTCCCGGTAGGCCGGCTGCCCAGTTTTCAGTGCACGAATGATTGGACTCTGCTGCCACACGCAAAGAGCAGGGACTGAAAGATGCTGCTGGACCACTTCTGCACATGGTAAGCTTTGCAACGGTGCCACCTGTATTGCTCTCACTCCTTGCTTTCCCACCTCAAAGTGCATTTGAATACATCCTTGATGCCTGCTCCCGGCCGTCCGGCTGCCCAGTTTCCAGTGCACGAATGATGGGACCCTGCTCCAACAGGCAAAGAGCCAGGACTGAAAGATGCTGCTGGACCTCTTCTGCACATGGTAAGCTTCGCAACGGTGCCACCGGTATTGCTCTCACTCCTTGCTTTCCCACCTCAAATTGCATTTGAATACATCCTTGATGCCTGCTCCAGGCCGTCCGGCTGCCCAGTTTTCAGTGCACGAATGATTGGACTCTGCTCCCACAGGCGAACAGCCAGGACTGAAAGATGCTGCTGGACCTCTTCTGCATATGGTAAACTTCCCAACGTTGCCACCTGTATTGCTCTCACTCCTTGCTTTCCCACCTCAAAGTGCATTTGAATACATCCTTGATGCCTGCTCCCGGCCGTCCGGCTGCCCAGTTTCCAGTGCACGAATGATTGGACCCTGCTCCCACAGACGAAGAGCCAGGACTGAAAGATGCTGCTGGACCTCTTCTGCACACAGTAAGCTTCGCAACGGTGCCACCTGTATTGCTCTCGCTCCTTGCTTTTCCACCTCAGAGTGCATTTAAATACATCCTTGATGCCTCCTCCAAGCTGGCTGGCTGCCCAGCTTTCAGGGCACGAATGATTGGACTCTGCTCCCACAGGCGAAGAGCCAGGACTGAAAGATGCTGCTGGACCTCTTCTGCACATGGTAAGCTTCGCAACGGTGCCACCTGTATTGCTCTCACTCCTTGCTTTCCCACCTCAAAGTACATTTCAATACATCCTTGATGCCTGCTCCCGGTAGGCCGGCTGCCCAGTTTTCAGTGCACGAATGATTGGACTCTGCTGCCACACGCAAAGAGCAGGGACTGAAAGATGCTGCTGGACCACTTCTGCACATGGTAAGCTTTGCAACGGTGCCACCTGTATTGCTCTCACTCCTTGCTTTCCCACCTCAAAGTGCATTTGAATACATCCTTAATGCCTGCTCCCGGCCGTCCGGCTGCCCAGTTTCCAGTGCACGAATGATTGGACCCAGCTCCCACAGGCGAAGAGCCAGGACTGAAAGATACTGCTGGACCTCTTCTGCACATGGTAAGCTTCGCAACGGTGCCACCTGTATTGCACTCACTCCTTGCTTTTCCACCTCAAAGTGCATTTGAATACATCCTTGATACCTGCTCCCGGCCGTCCGGCTGCCCAGTTTTCAGTGCACGAATGATTGGACTCTGCTGCCACAGGCGAAGAGCCAGGACTGAAAGATGCTGCTGGACCTCTTCTGCACATGGTAAGCTTCGCAACGGTGCCACCTGCATTGCTCTCACTCCTTGCTTTCCCATCTCAAAGTGCATTTGAATATATCCTTGATGCCAGCTTCAGGCCGGCTGGCTGCCCAGTTTCCAGTGCACGAATGATTGGACTCTGCTCCCACAGGCGAAGAGCCAGGACTGAAAGATGCTGCTGGACCTCTTCTGCACATGGTAAGCTTCGCAACGGTGCCACCTGTATTGCTCTCACTCCTTGCTTTCCCACCTCAAAGTACATTTCAATACATCCTTGATGCCTGCTCCCGGTAGGCCGGCTGCCCAGTTTTCAGTGCACGAATGATTGGACTCTGCTGCCACACGCAAAGAGCAGGGACTGAAAGATGCTGCTGGACCACTTCTGCACATGGTAAGCTTTGCAACGGTGCCACCTGTATTGCTCTCACTCCTTGCTTTCCCACCTCAAAGTGCATTTGAATACATCCTTGATGCCTGCTCCCGGCCGTCCGGCTGCCCAGTTTCCAGTGCACGAATGATTGGACCCAGCTCCCACAGGCGAAGAGCCAGGACTGAAAGATACTGCTGGACCTCTTCTGCACATGGTAAGCTTCGCAACGGTGCCACCTGTATTGCTCTCACTCCTTGCTTTTCCACCTCAGAGTGCATTTAAATACATCCTTGATGCCTCCTCCAAGCTGGCCGGCTGCCCAATTTTCAGTGCACGAATGATGGGACCCTGCTCCCACAGGCGAAGAGCCAGGAATGAAAGATGCTGCTGGAACTCTTCTGCACATGGTAAGCTTCGCAACGGTGCCACCTGTATTGCTCTCACTCCTTGCTTTTCCACCTCAAAGTGCATTTGAATACATCCTTGATGCCTGCTCCCGGCCGTCCGGCTGCCCAGTTTTCAGTGCACGAATGATTGGACTCTGCTCCCACAGGCGAAGAGCCAGGACTGAAAGATGCTGCTGGATATCTTCTGCACATGGTAAGCTTCGCAACGGTGCCACCTGTATTGCTCTCACTCCTTGCTTTCCCACCTCAAAGTGCATTTGAATATATCCTTGATGCCAGCTTCAGGCCGGCTGGCTGCCCAGTTTTCAGTGCACGAGTGATTGGACTCTGCTCCCACAGGCAAAGAGCCAGGACTGAAAGATGCTGCTGGACCTCTTCTGCACATGGTAAGCTTCGCAACTGTGCCACCTGTGTTGCTCTCACTCCTTGCTTTCCCACCTCAAAGTACATTTCAATACATCCTTGATGCCTGCTCCCGGCCGTCCGGCTGCCCAGTTTTCAGTGCACGAATGATTGGACTCTGCTGCCACACGCAAAGAGCCGGGACTTAAAGATGCCGCTGGACCTCTTCTGCACATGGTAAGCTTTGCAACGGTGCCACCTGTATTGCTCTCACTCCTTGCTTTCCCACCTCAAAGTGCATTTGAATACATCCTTGATGCCTGCTCCCGGCCGTCCGGCTGCCCAGTTTCCAGGGCACGAATGATTGGACCAAGCTCCCACAGGCGAAGTGCCAGGACTGAAAGATAATGCTGGACCTCTTCTGCACATGGTAAGCTTCGCAACGGTGCCACCTGTATTGCTCTCACTCCTTGCTTTCCCACCACAAAGTGCATTTGAATACATCCTTGATGCCTGCTCCCGGCCTTCCGGCTGCCCAGTTTTCAGTGCACGAATGATTGGACTCTGCTCAAACAGGCGAAGAGCCAGGACTGAAAGATGCTGCTGGACCTCTTCTGCACATGGTAAGCTTCGCGACGGTGCCACTTGTATTGCTCTCCCTCCTTGCTTTACCACATCAAAGTGCATTTGAATACATCCTTGATGCCTGCTCCCGGGGGTCCGGCTGCCCAGTTTTCAGTGCACGAATGATTGGACCCTACACCCACAGGCGAAGAGCCAGGACTGAAAGATGCTGCTGGATCTCTTCTGCACATGGTAAGCTTCGCAACGGTGCCACCTGTATTGCTCTCACTCCTTGCTTTCCCACCTCAAAGTGCATTTGAATGCATCCTTGATGGCTGCTCCCGGCCTTCCGGCAGCTCAGTTTCCAGTGCACGAATGATTGGACTCTGCTCCCGCAGGCGAAGAGCCAGGACTGAAGGATGGTGCTGGATCTCTTCTGCACACGGTAAGCTTCGCAAGGGTGCCCCCTGTATTGCTCTCACTCCTTGCTATCCCACCTAAAAGTGCATTTGAATACATCCTTGATGCCTGCTCCCGGTAGGCCGGCTGCCCACTTTCCAGCCCGCGAATGATTGGACCCTGCTCCCACAGGCGATGAGCCAGGACTGAAAGATGCTGCTGGACCTCTTCTGCGCATGGTAAGCTTCGCAACGGTGCCCCCTGTATAGCTCCCACTCGTTGCTTTCCCACCTCAAAGGGCATTTGAATACATCCTTGATGCCTGCTCCAGGCTGGCCGGCTGCCCAGTTTTCAGTGCACGAATGATTGGACTCTGCTCCCACAGGCAAAGAGCCAGGACTGAAAGATGCTGCTGGATCTCTTCTGCACATGGTAAGCTTCGCAACGGTGCCACCTGCATTGATCTCACTCCTTGCTTTCCCACCACAAAGGGCATTTGAATACATCCTTGATGCCTTCTCCCGGCCGTCCGGCTGCCCAGTTTCCAGTGCACGAATGATTGGACCCTGCTCCCACAGGCAACGAGCCGGGACTGAAAGATGCTGCTGGACCTCTTCTGCATATGGTAAGCTTCGCAACGGTGCCACCTGTATTGCCCTCACTCCTTGCTTTCCCTCCTCAAAGTGCATTTGAATATATCCTTGATGCCCGCTCCCAGCCGTCTGGCTGCCCAGTTTCCAGTGCACGAATGATTGGACTCTGCTCCCACAGGCGAAGAGCCGGGACTGAAAGATGCTGCTGGGCCTCTTCTGCACATGGTAAGCTTCGCAACGGTGCCACCTGTATTGCTCTCACTCCTTGCTTTCCCACCTCAAAGTGTATTTCAACACATCGTTGATGCCTGCTCCCGGCCGTCCGGCTGCCCATTTTCCAGTGCACGAATGATTGGACTCTGCTCCCACAGGCAAAGAGCCAGGACTGAAAGATGCTGCTGGACCTCTTCTGCACATGGTAAGCTTCGTAACGGTGCCACCTGCATTGCTCTCACCCCTTGCTTTCCCACCTCAAAGTACATTTGAATACATCCTTGATGCCTGCTCCCGGCCTTCCGGCTGCCCAGTTTTCAGTGCACGAATGATTGGACTCTGCTGCCACACGCAAAGAGCCGGGACTGAAAGATGCTGCTGGACCTCTTCTGCACATGGTAAGCTTTGCAACGGTGCCACCTGTATTGCTCTCACTCCTTGCTTTCCCACCTCAAAGTGCATTTGAATACATCCTTGATGCCTGCTCCCGGCCGTCCGGCTGCCCAGTTTCCAGTGCACGAATGATTGGACCCAGCTCCCACAGGCGAAGAGCCAGGACTGAAAGATACTGCTGGACCACTTCTGCACATGGTAAGCTTCGCAACGGTGCCACCTGTATTGCTCTCACTCCTTGCTTTTCCACCTCAGAGTGCATTTAAATACATCCTTGATGCCTCCTCCAAGCTGGCCGGCTGCCCAATTTTCAGTGCACGAATGATGGGACCCTGCTCCCACAGGCGAAGAGCCAGGACTGAAAGATGCTGCTGGACCTCTTCTGCACATGGTAAGCTTCGCAACGGTGCCACCTGTATTGCTCTCACTCCTTGCTTTTCCACCTCAAAGTGCATTTGAATACATCCTTGATGCCTGCTCCCGGCCGTCCGGCTGCCCAGTTTTCAGTGCACGAATGATTGGACTCTGCTCCCACAGGCGAAGAGCCAGGACTGAAAGATGCTGCTGGATATCTTCTGCACATGGTAAGCTTCGCAACGGTGCCACCTGTATTGCTCTCACTCCTTGCTTTCCCACCTCAAAGTGCATTTGAATATATCCTTGATGCCAGCTTCAGGCCGGCTGGCTGCCCAGTTTTCAGTGCACGAGTGATTGGACTCTGCTCCCACAGGCAAAGAGCCAGGACTGAAAGATGCTGCTGGACCTCTTCTGCACATGGTAAGCTTCGCAACTGTGCCACCTGTATTGCTCTCACTCCTTGCTTTCCCACCTCAAAGTACATTTCAATACATCCTTGATGCCTGCTCCCGGCCGTCCGGCTGCCCAGTTTTCAGTGCACGAATGATTGGACTCTGCTGCCACACGCAAAGAGCCAGGACTGAAAGATGCCGCTGGACCTCTTCTGCACATGGTAAGCTTTGCAACGGTGCCACCTGTATTGCTCTCACTCCTTGCTTTCCCACCTCAAAGTGCATTTGAATACATCCTTGATGCCTGCTCCCGGCCGTCCGGCTGCCCAGTTTCCAGGGCACGAATGATTGGACCAAGCTCCCACAGGCGAAGAGCCAGGACTGAAAGATACTGCTGGACCTCTTCTGCACATGGTAAGCTTCGCAACGGTGCCACCTGTATTGCTCTCACTCCTTGCTTTCCCACCACAAAGTGCATTTGAATACATCCTTGATGCCTGCTCCCGGCCTTCCGGCTGCCCAGTTTTCAGTGCACGAATGATTGGACTCTGCTCAAACAGGCGAAGAGCCAGGACTGAAAGATGCTGCTGGACCTCTTCTGCACATGGTAAGCTTCGCGACGGTGCCACCTGCATTGCTCTCCCTCCTTGCTTTCCCACCTCAAAGTGCATTTGAATACATCCTTGATGCCTGCTCCCGGGGGTCCGGCTGCCCAGTTTTCAGTGCACGAATGATTGGACCCTACACCCACAGGCGAAGAGCCAGGACTGAAAGATGCTGCTGGATCTCTTCTGCACATGGTAAGCTTCGCAACGGTGCCACCTGCATTGCTCTCACTCCTTGCTTTCCCACCTCAAAGTGCATTTGAATGCATCCTTGATGGCTGCTCCCGGCCTTCCGGCAGCTCAGTTTCCAGTGCACGAATGATTGGACTCTGCTCCCGCAGGCGAAGAGCCAGGACTGAAAGATGGTGCTGGATCTCTTCTGCACACGGTAAGCTTCGCAAGGGTGCCACCTGTATTGCTCTCACTCCTTGCTATCCCACCTAAAAGTGCATTTGAATACATCCTTGATGCCTGCTCCCGGTAGGCCGGCTGCCCACTTTCCAGCCCGCGAATGATTGGACCCTGCTCCCACAGGCGATGAGCCAGGACTGAAAGATGCTGCTGGACCTCTTCTGCGCATGGTAAGCTTCGCAACGGTGCCCCCTGTATAGCTCCCACTCGTTGCTTTCCCACCTCAAAGGGCATTTGAATACATCCTTGATGCCTGCTCCAGGCTGGCCGGCTGCCCAGTTTTCAGTGCACGAATGATTGGACTCTGCTCCCACAGGCAAAGAGCCAGGACTGAAAGATGCTGCTGGATCTCTTCTGCACATGGTAAGCTTCGCAACGGTGCCACCTGCATTGATCTCACTCCTTGCTTTCCCACCACAAAGGGCATTTGAATACATCCTTGATGCCTTCTCCCGGCCGTCCGGCTGCCCAGTTTCCAGTGCACGAATGATTGGACCCTGCTCCCACAGGCAACGAGCCGGGACTGAAAGATGCTGCTGGACCTCTTCTGCATATGGTAAGCTTCGCAACGGTGCCACCTGTATTGCCCTCACTCCTTGCTTTCCCTCCTCAAAGTGCATTTGAATATATCCTTGATGCCCGCTCCCAGCCGTCTGGCTGCCCAGTTTCCAGTGCACGAATGATTGGACTCTGCTCCCACAGGCGAAGAGCCGGGACTGAAAGATGCTGCTGGGCCTCTTCTGCACATGGTAAGCTTCGCAACGGTGCCACCTGTATTGCTCTCACTCCTTGCTTTCCCACCTCAAAGTGTATTTCAACACATCGTTGATGCCTGCTCCCGGCCGTCCGGCTGCCCATTTTCCAGTGCACGAATGATTGGACTCTGCTCCCACAGGCAAAGAGCCAGGACTGAAAGATTCTGCTGGACCTCTTCTGAACATGGTAAGCTTCGTAACGGTGCCACCTGCATTGCTCTCACCCCTTGCTTTCCCACCTCAAAGTGCATTTGAATACATCCTTGATGCCTGTTCCCGGCCGTCCGGCTGCCCAGTTTCCAGTGCACGTATGATTGGACCCTTTTCCCACAGGCGAAGAGCCAGGACTGAAAGATGCTGCTGGACCTCTTCTGCACATGGTAAGCTTCGCAACGGTGCCACCTGCATTGCTCTCACTCCTTGCTTTCCCATCTCAAAGTGCATTTGAATACATCCTTGATGCCTGCTCCAGGCTGGTCGGCTCCCCAGTTTTCAGTGCACGAATGATTGGACTCTGCTCCCACAGGGAAAGAGCCAGGACTGAAAGATGCTGCTGGACCTCTTCTGCACATGGTAAACTTCGCAACTGTTCCACCTGTATTGCTCTCACTCCTTGCTTTCCCATCTCAAAGTGCATTTGAATACATCCTTAATGCCTGCTCCCGGCCATCCGGCTGCCCATTTTCCAGTGCACGAATGATGGGACCCTGCTCCAACAGGCAAAGAGCCAGGACTGAAAGATGCTGCTGGACCTCTTCTGCACATGGTAAGCTTCGCAACGGTGCCACCTGCATTGCTCTCACTCCTTGCTTTCCCACCTCAAATTGCATTTGAATACATCCTTGATGCCTGCTCCAGGCCGTCCGGCTGCCCAGTTTTCAGTGCACGAATGATTGGACTCTGCTCCCACAGGCGAACAGCCAGGACTGAAAGATGCTGCTGGACCTCTTCTGCATATGGTAAACTTCCCAACGTTGCCACCTGTATTGCTCTCACTCCTTGCTTTCCCACCTCAAAGTGCATTTGAATACATCCTTGATGCCTGCTCCCGGCCGTCCGGCTGCCCAGTTTCCAGTGCACGAATGATTGGACCCTGCTCCCACAGACGAAGAGCCAGGACTGAAAGATGCTGCTGGACCTCTTCCGCACACAGTAAGCTTCGCAACGGTGCCACCTGTATTGCTCTCGCTCCTTGCTTTTCCACCTCAGAGTGCATTTAAATACATCCTTGATGCCTCCTCCAAGCTGGCTGGCTGCCCAGTTTTCAGTGGACGAATGATTGGACTCTGCTCCCACAGGCGAAGAGCCAGGACTGAAAGATGCTGCTGGACCTCTTCTGCAAATGGTAAGCTTCGCAACGGTGCCACCTGTATTGCTCTCACTCCTTGCTTTCCCACCACAAAGTGCATTTGAATATATCCTTGATGCCAGCTTCAGGCCGGCTGGCTGCCCAGTTTCCAGTGCACGAATGATTGGACTCTGCTCCCACAGGCGAAGAGCCAGGACTGAAAGATGCTGCTGGACCTCTTCTGCACATGGTAAGCTTCGCAACGGTGCCACCTGTATTGCTCTCACTCCTTGCTTTTCCACCTCAAAGTACATTTCAATACATCCTTGATGCCTGCTCCCGGCCGTCCGGCTGTCCAGTTTTCAGTGCACGAATGATTGGACTCTGCTCCCACAGGCGAAGAGCCAGGACTGAAAGATGCTGCTGGACCTCTTCTGCACATGGTAAGCTTCGCAACGGTGCCACCTGTATTGCTCTCACTCCTTGCTTTCCCACCACAAATTGCATTTGAATATATCCTTGATGCCAGCTTCAGGCCGGCTGGCTGCCCAGTTTCCAGTGCACGAATGATTGGACTCTGCTCCCACAGGCGAAGAGCCAGGACTGAAAGATGCTGCTGGACCTCTTCTGCACATGGTAAGCTTCGCAACGGTGCCCCCTGTATAGCTCCCACTCGTTGCTTTCCCACCTCAAAGGCCATTTGAATATATCCTTGATGCCTGCTCCAGGCTGGCCGGCTGCCCAGTTTTCAGTGCACGAATGATTGGACTCTGCTCCCACAGGCGAAGAGCCATGAATGGTAGAAGTTGCTGGACCTCTTCTGCACATGGTAAGCTTCGCAACGGTGCCACCTGCATTGCTCTCACTCCTTGCTTTCCCACCTCAAAGTGCATTTGAATACATCCTTGATGCCTGCTCCAGGCCGTCCGGCTACCCAGTTTCCAGGGCACGAATGATTGGACCCTGCACCCACAGGCGAAGAGCCAGGACTGAAAGATGCTGCTGGACCTCTTCTGCACATGGTAAGCTTCGCAACGGTGCCACCTGTATGGCTCTCACTCCTTGCTTTCCCACCTCAAAGTACATTTCAATACATCCTTGATGCCTGCTCCCGGCCTTGCGGCTGCCCAGTTTTCAGTGCACGAATGATTGGACTCTGCTGCCACAGGCAAAGAGCCGGGACTGAAAGATGCTGCTGGACCTCTTCTGCACATGGTAAGCTTTGCAACGGTGCCACCTGTATTGCTCTCACTCCTTGCTTTCCCACCTCAAAGTGCATTTGAATACATCCTTGATGCCTGCTCCCGGCCGTCCGGCTGCCCAGTTTCCAGTGCACGACTGATTGGACCCAGCTCCCACAGGCGAAGAGCCAGGACTGAAAGATACTGCTGGACCTCTTCTGCACATGGTAAGCTTCGCAGCGGTGCCACCTGTATTGCTCTCACTCCTTGCTTTTCCACCTCAGAGTGCATTTAAATACATCCTTGATGCCTCCTCCAAGCTGGCCGGCTGCCCAATTTTCAGTGCAAGAATGATGGGACCCTGCTCCCACAGGCGAAGAGCCAGGACTGAAAGATGCTGCTGGACCTCTTCTGCACATGGTAAGCTTCGCAACGGTGCCACCTGTATTGCTCTCACTCCTTGCTTTTCCACCTCAAAGTGCATTTGAATACATCCTTGATGCCTGCTCCCGGCTGTCCGGCTGCCCAGTTTTCAGTGCACGAATGATTGGACTCTGCTCCCACAGGCGAAGAGCCAGGACTGAAAGATGCTGCTGGATATCTTCTGCACATGGTAAGCTTCGCAACGGTGCCACCTGTATTGCTCTCACTCCTTGCTTTCCCACCTCAAAGTGCATTTGAATACATCATTGATGCCAGCTTCAGGCCGGCTGGCTGCCCAGTTTTCAGTGCACGAGTGATTGGACTCTGCTCCCACAGGCAAAGAGCCAGGACTGAAAGATGCTGCTGGACCTCTTCTGCACATGGTAAGCTTCGCAACTGTGCCACCTGTATTGCTCTCACTCCTTGCTTTCCCACCTCAAAGTACATTTCAATACATCCTTGATGCCTGCTCCCGGCCGTCCGGCTGCCCAGTTTTCAGTGCACGAATGATTGGACTCTGCTGCCACACGCAAAGAGCCGGGACTGAAAGATGCCGCTGGACCTCTTCTGCACATGGTAAGCTTTGCAACGGTGCCACCTGTATTGCTCTCACTCCTTGCTTTCCCACCTCAAAGTGCATTTGAATACATCCTTGATGCCTGCTCCCGGCCGTCCGGCTGCCCAGTTTCCAGGGCACGAATGATTGGACCCTACACCCACAGGCGAAGAGCCAGGACTGAAAGATGCCGCTGGACCTCTTCTGCACATGGTAAGCTTTGCAACGGTGCCACCTGTATTGCTCTCCCTCCTTGCTTTCCCACCTCAAAGTGCATTTGAATACATCCTTGATGCCTGCTCCCGGGGGTCCGGCTGCCAAGTTTTCAGTGCACGAATGATTGGACTCTGCTGCCACAGGCGAAGAGCCAGCACTGAAAGATGTTGCTGGATGTCTTCTGCACATGGTAAGCCTTGCAATGGTGCCACCTGTTTTGCTCTCACTCATTGCTTTCCCACCTCAAAGTGCATTTGAATGCATCCTTGATGGCTGCTCCCGGCCTTCCGGCAGCTCAGTTTCCAGTGCACGAATGATTGGACTCTGCTCCCGCAGGCGAAGAGCCAGGACTGAAAGATGGTGCTGGATCTCTTCTGCACACGGTAAGCTTCGCAACGGTGCCACCTGTATTGCTCTCACTCCTTGCTATCCCACCTAAAAGTGCATTTGAATACATCCTTGATGCCTGCTCCCGGCCGTCCGGCTGCCCAGTTTTCAGTGCACGAATGATTGGACTCTGCTCCCACAGGCGAAGAGCCAGGACTGAAAGATGCTGCTGGATATCTTCTGCACATGGTAAGCTTCGCAACGGTGCCACCTGTATTGCTCTCACTCCTTGCTTTCCCACCTCAAAGTGCATTTGAATATATCCTTGATGCCAGCTTCAGGCCGGCTGGCTGCCCAGTTTTCAGTGCACGAGTGATTGGACTCTGCTCCCACAGGCAAAGAGCCAGGACTGAAAGATGCTGCTGGACCTCTTCTGCACATGGTAAGCTTCGCAACTGTGCCACCTGTATTGCTCTCACTCCTTGCTTTCCCACCTCAAAGTACATTTCAATACATCCTTGATGCCTGCTCCCGGCCGTCCGGCTGCCCAGTTTTCAGTGCACGAATGATTGGACTCTGCTGCCACACGCAAAGAGCCAGGACTGAAAGATGCCGCTGGACCTCTTCTGCACATGGTAAGCTTTGCAACGGTGCCACCTGTATTGCTCTCACTCCTTGCTTTCCCACCTCAAAGTGCATTTGAATACATCCTTGATGCCTGCTCCCGGCCGTCCGGCTGCCCAGTTTCCAGGGCACGAATGATTGGACCAAGCTCCCACAGGCGAAGAGCCAGGACTGAAAGATACTGCTGGACCTCTTCTGCACATGGTAAGCTTCGCAACGGTGCCACCTGTATTGCTCTCACTCCTTGCTTTCCCACCACAAAGTGCATTTGAATACATCCTTGATGCCTGCTCCCGGCCTTCCGGCTGCCCAGTTTTCAGTGCACGAATGATTGGACTCTGCTCAAACAGGCGAAGAGCCAGGACTGAAAGATGCTGCTGGACCTCTTCTGCACATGGTAAGCTTCGCGACGGTGCCACCTGCATTGCTCTCCCTCCTTGCTTTCCCACCTCAAAGTGCATTTGAATACATCCTTGATGCCTGCTCCCGGGGGTCCGGCTGCCCAGTTTTCAGTGCACGAATGATTGGACCCTACACCCACAGGCGAAGAGCCAGGACTGAAAGATGCTGCTGGATCTCTTCTGCACATGGTAAGCTTCGCAACGGTGCCACCTGCATTGCTCTCACTCCTTGCTTTCCCACCTCAAAGTGCATTTGAATGCATCCTTGATGGCTGCTCCCGGCCTTCCGGCAGCTCAGTTTCCAGTGCACGAATGATTGGACTCTGCTCCCGCAGGCGAAGAGCCAGGACTGAAAGATGGTGCTGGATCTCTTCTGCACACGGTAAGCTTCGCAAGGGTGCCACCTGTATTGCTCTCACTCCTTGCTATCCCACCTAAAAGTGCATTTGAATACATCCTTGATGCCTGCTCCCGGTAGGCCGGCTGCCCACTTTCCAGCCCGCGAATGATTGGACCCTGCTCCCACAGGCGATGAGCCAGGACTGAAAGATGCTGCTGGACCTCTTCTGCGCATGGTAAGCTTCGCAACGGTGCCCCCTGTATAGCTCCCACTCGTTGCTTTCCCACCTCAAAGGGCATTTGAATACATCCTTGATGCCTGCTCCAGGCTGGCCGGCTGCCCAGTTTTCAGTGCACGAATGATTGGACTCTGCTCCCACAGGCAAAGAGCCAGGACTGAAAGATGCTGCTGGATCTCTTCTGCACATGGTAAGCTTCGCAACGGTGCCACCTGCATTGATCTCACTCCTTGCTTTCCCACCACAAAGGGCATTTGAATACATCCTTGATGCCTTCTCCCGGCCGTCCGGCTGCCCAGTTTCCAGTGCACGAATGATTGGACCCTGCTCCCACAGGCAACGAGCCGGGACTGAAAGATGCTGCTGGACCTCTTCTGCATATGGTAAGCTTCGCAACGGTGCCACCTGTATTGCCCTCACTCCTTGCTTTCCCTCCTCAAAGTGCATTTGAATATATCCTTGATGCCCGCTCCCAGCCGTCTGGCTGCCCAGTTTCCAGTGCACGAATGATTGGACTCTGCTCCCACAGGCGAAGAGCCGGGACTGAAAGATGCTGCTGGGCCTCTTCTGCACATGGTAAGCTTCGCAACGGTGCCACCTGTATTGCTCTCACTCCTTGCTTTCCCACCTCAAAGTGTATTTCAACACATCGTTGATGCCTGCTCCCGGCCGTCCGGCTGCCCATTTTCCAGTGCACGAATGATTGGACTCTGCTCCCACAGGCAAAGAGCCAGGACTGAAAGATTCTGCTGGACCTCTTCTGAACATGGTAAGCTTCGTAACGGTGCCACCTGCATTGCTCTCACCCCTTGCTTTCCCACCTCAAAGTGCATTTGAATACATCCTTGATGCCTGTTCCCGGCCGTCCGGCTGCCCAGTTTCCAGTGCACGTATGATTGGACCCTTTTCCCACAGGCGAAGAGCCAGGACTGAAAGATGCTGCTGGACCTCTTCTGCACATGGTAAGCTTCGCAACGGTGCCACCTGCATTGCTCTCACTCCTTGCTTTCCCATCTCAAAGTGCATTTGAATACATCCTTGATGCCTGCTCCAGGCTGGTCGGCTCCCCAGTTTTCAGTGCACGAATGATTGGACTCTGCTCCCACAGGGAAAGAGCCAGGACTGAAAGATGCTGCTGGACCTCTTCTGCACATGGTAAACTTCGCAACTGTTCCACCTGTATTGCTCTCACTCCTTGCTTTCCCATCTCAAAGTGCATTTGAATACATCCTTAATGCCTGCTCCCGGCCATCCGGCTGCCCATTTTCCAGTGCACGAATGATGGGACCCTGCTCCAACAGGCAAAGAGCCAGGACTGAAAGATGCTGCTGGACCTCTTCTGCACATGGTAAGCTTCGCAACGGTGCCACCTGCATTGCTCTCACTCCTTGCTTTCCCACCTCAAATTGCATTTGAATACATCCTTGATGCCTGCTCCAGGCCGTCCGGCTGCCCAGTTTTCAGTGCACGAATGATTGGACTCTGCTCCCACAGGCGAAGAGCCAGGACTGAAAGATGCTGCTGGACCTCTTCTGCACATGGTAAGCTTCGCAACGGTGCCACCTGTATTGCTCTCACTCCTTGCTTTCCCACCACAAATTGCATTTGAATATATCCTTGATGCCAGCTTCAGGCCGGCTGGCTGCCCAGTTTCCAGTGCACGAATGATTGGACTCTGCTCCCACAGGCGAAGAGCCAGGACTGAAAGATGCTGCTGGACCTCTTCTGCACATGGTAAGCTTCGCAACGGTGCCCCCTGTATAGCTCCCACTCGTTGCTTTCCCACCTCAAAGGCCATTTGAATATATCCTTGATGCCTGCTCCAGGCTGGCCGGCTGCCCAGTTTTCAGTGCACGAATGATTGGACTCTGCTCCCACAGGCGAAGAGCCAGGACTGAAAGATGCTGCTGGACCTCTTCTGCACATGGTAATCTTCGCAACGGTGCCACCTGCATTGCTCTCACTCCTTGCTTTCCCACCTCAAAGTGCATTTGAATACATCCTTGATGCCTGCTCCAGGCCGTCCGGCTACCCAGTTTCCAGGGCACGAATGATTGGACCCTGCACCCACAGGCGAAGAGCCAGGACTGAAAGATGCTGCTGGACCTCTTCTGCACATGGTAAGCTTCGCAACGGTGCCACCTGTATGGCTCTCACTCCTTGCTTTCCCACCTCAAAGTACATTTCAATACATCCTTGATGCCTGCTCCCGGCCTTCCGGCTGCCCAGTTTTCAGTGCACGAATGATTGGACTCTGCTGCCACAGGCAAAGAGCCGGGACTGAAAGATGCTGCTGGACCTCTTCTGCACATGGTAAGCTTTGCAACGGTGCCACCTGTATTGCTCTCACTCCTTGCTTTCCCACCTCAAAGTGCATTTGAATACATCCTTGATGCCTGCTCCCGGCCGTCCGGCTGCCCAGTTTCCAGTGCACGACTGATTGGACCCAGCTCCCACAGGCGAAGAGCCAGGACTGAAAGATACTGCTGGACCTCTTCTGCACATGGTAAGCTTCGCAGCGGTGCCACCTGTATTGCTCTCACTCCTTGCTTTTCCACCTCAGAGTGCATTTAAATACATCCTTGATGCCTCCTCCAAGCTGGCCGGCTGCCCAATTTTCAGTGCACGAATGATGGGACCCTGCTCCCACAGGCGAAGAGCCAGGACTGAAAGATGCTGCTGGACCTCTTCTGCACATGGTAAGCTTCGCAACGGTGCCACCTGTATTGCTCTCACTCCTTGCTTTTCCACCTCAAAGTGCATTTGAATACATCCTTGATGCCTGCTCCCGGCTGTCCGGCTGCCCAGTTTTCAGTGCACGAATGATTGGACTCTGCTCCCACAGGCGAAGAGCCAGGACTGAAAGATGCTGCTGGATATCTTCTGCACATGGTAAGCTTCGCAACGGTGCCACCTGTATTGCTCTCACTCCTTGCTTTCCCACCTCAAAGTGCATTTGAATACATCATTGATGCCAGCTTCAGGCCGGCTGGCTGCCCAGTTTTCAGTGCACGAGTGATTGGACTCTGCTCCCACAGGCAAAGAGCCAGGACTGAAAGATGCTGCTGGACCTCTTCTGCACATGGTAAGCTTCGCAACTGTGCCACCTGTATTGCTCTCACTCCTTGCTTTCCCACCTCAAAGTACATTTCAATACATCCTTGATGCCTGCTCCCGGCCGTCCGGCTGCCCAGTTTTCAGTGCACGAATGATTGGACTCTGCTGCCACACGCAAAGAGCCGGGACTGAAAGATGCCGCTGGACCTCTTCTGCACATGGTAAGCTTTGCAACGGTGCCACCTGTATTGCTCTCACTCCTTGCTTTCCCACCTCAAAGTGCATTTGAATACATCCTTGATGCCTGCTCCCGGCCGTCCGGCTGCCCAGTTTCCAGGGCACGAATGATTGGACCCTACACCCACAGGCGAAGAGCCAGGACTGAAAGATGCCGCTGGACCTCTTCTGCACATGGTAAGCTTTGCAACGGTGCCACCTGTATTGCTCTTCCTCCTTGCTTTCCCACCTCAAAGTGCATTTGAATACATCCTTGATGCCTGCTCCCGGGGGTCCGGCTGCCAAGTTTTCAGTGCACGAATGATTGGACTCTGCTGCCACAGGCGAAGAGCCAGCACTGAAAGATGTTGCTGGATGTCTTCTGCACATGGTAAGCCTTGCAATGGTGCCACCTGTTTTGCTCTCACTCATTGCTTTCCCACCTCAAAGTGCATTTGAATGCATCCTTGATGGCTGCTCCCGGCCTTCCGGCAGCTCAGTTTCCAGTGCACGAATGATTGGACTCTGCTCCCGCAGGCGAAGAGCCAGGACTGAAAGATGGTGCTGGATCTCTTCTGCACACGGTAAGCTTCGCAAGGGTGCCACCTGTATTGCTCTCACTCCTTGCTATCCCACCTAAAAGTGCATTTGAATACATCCTTGATGCCTGCTCCCGGTAGGCCGGCTGCCCACTTTCCAGCCCGCGAATGATTGGACCCTGCTCCCACAGGCGATGAGCCAGGACTGAAAGATGCTGCTGGACCTCTTCTGCGCATGGTAAGCTTCGCAACGGTGCCCCCTGTATAGCTCCCACTCGTTGCTTTCCCACCTCAAAGGGCATTTGAATACATCCTTGATGCCTGCTCCAGGCTGGCCGGCTGCCCATTTTCCAGTGCACGAATGATTGGACCCAGCTCCCACAGGCGAAGAGCCAGGACTGAAAGATGCTGCTGGATCTCTTCTGCACACGGTAAGCTTCGCAACGGTGCCACCTGCATTGCTCTCACTCCTTGCTTTCCCACCTCAAAGTGCATTTGAATACATCCTTGATGCCACCTCCCGGCCGTCCGGCTGCCCAGTTTTCAGGGCACGAATGATTGGACTCTGCTCCCACAGACGAAGAGCCAGGACTGAAAGATGCTGCTGGATCTCTTCTGCACATGGTAAGCTTCGCAACGGTGCCACCTGCATTGCTCTCACTCCTTGCTTTCCCACCTCAAAGTGCATTTGAATACATCCTTGATGCCTGCTCCCGGCCGTCAGGCTGCCGAGTTTCCAGGGCACGAATGATTGGACCCTGCTCCCACAGGCAAAGAGCCGGGACTGAAAGATGCTGCTGGACCTCTTCTGCACATGGTAAGCTTCGCAACGGTGCCACCTGTATTGCCCTCACTCCTTGCTTTCCCACCTCAAAGTGCATTTGAATATATCCTTGATGCCCGCTCCCGGCCGTCCGGCTGCCCAGTTTCCAGTGCACGAATGATTGGACTCTGCTGCCACAGGCAAAGAGCCAGCACTGAAAGATGCTGCTGGACCTCTTCTGCACACAGAAAGCTTTGCAACGGTGCCACCTGCATTGCTCTCACTCCTTGCTTTCCCACCTCAAAGTGCATTTCAACACATCGTTGATGCCTGCTCCCGGCCGTCCGGCTGCCCATTTTCCAGTGCACGAATGATTGGACTCTGCTCCCACAGGCGAAGAGCCAGGACTGAAAGATGCGGCTGGACCTCTTCTGCACATGGTAAGCTTCGCAACGGTGCCACCTGCATTGCTCTCACTCCTTGCTTTCCCACCTCAAATTGCATTTGAATACATCCTTGATGCCTGCTCCAGGCCGTCCGGCTGCCCAGTTTTCAGTGCGCGAATGATTGGACTCTGCTCCCACAGGCGAACAGCCAGGACTGAAAGATGCTGCTGGACCTCTTCTGCACACAGTAAGCTTCGCAACGGTGACACCTGTATTGCTCTCACTCCTTGCTTTTCCACCTCAGAGTGCATTTGAATACATCCTTGATGCCTCCTCCAAGCTGGCCGGCTGCCCAATTTTCAGTGAACGAATGATTGGACCCTGATGTCACAGGCAAAGAGCCAGGACTGAAAGATGTTGCTGGATCTCTTCTGCACATGGTAAGCTTCGCAACGGTGCCACCTGCATTGCTCTCACTCCTTGCTTTCCCACCTCAAAGTGCATTTAAATACATCCTTGATGCCTCCTCCAAGCTTCCCGGCTGCCCAGTTTTCAGTGCACGAATGATGGGACCCTGCTCCCACAGGCGAAGAGCCAGGACTGAAAGATGCTGCTGGACCTCTTCTGCACATGGTAAGCTTCGCAACGGTGCCACCTGTATTGCTCTCACTCCTTGCTTTTCCACCTCAAAGTGCATTTGAATACATCCTTGATGCCTGCTCCCGGCCGTCCGGCTGCCCAGTTTTCAGTGCACGAATGATTGGACTCTGCTCCCACAGGCGAAGAGCCAGGACTGAAAGATGCTGCTGGACCTCTTCTGCACATGGTAAGCTTCGCAACGGTGTCACCTGTATTGCTCTCGCTCCTTGCTTTCCCTCCTCAAAGTGCATTTGAATACATCCTTGATGCCTGCTCCCGGCCGTCCGGCTGCCCAGTTTTCAGTGCACGAATGATTGGACTCTGCTCCCACAGGCGAAGAGCCAGGACTGAAAGATGCTGCTGGACCTCTTCTGCACATGGTAAGCTTCGCAACGGTGCCACCTGTATTGCTCTCACTCCTTGCTTTTCCACCTCAAAGTGCATTTGAATACATCCTTGATACCTGCTCCCGGCCGTCCGGCTGCCCAGTTTTCAGTGCACGAATGATTGGACTCTGCTGCCACACGCAAAGAGCCGGGACTGAAAGATGCCGCTGGACCTCTTCTGCACATGGTAAGCTTTGCAACGGTGCCACCTGTATTGCTCTCACTCCTTGCTTTCCCACCTCAAAGTGCATTTGAATACATCCTTGATGCCTGCTCCCGGCCGTCCGGCTGCCCAGTTTCCAGTGCACGAATGATTGGACCCAGCTCCCACAGGCGAAGAGCCAGGACTGAAAGATACTGCTGGACCTCTTCTGCACATGGTAAGCTTCGCAACGGTGCCACCTGTATTGCTCTCACTCCTTGCTTTCCCACCACAAAGTGCATTTGAATACATCCTTGATGCCTGCTCCCGGCCGTCCGGCTGCCCAGTTTTCAGTGCACGAATGATTGGACTCTGCTCCCACAGGCGAAGAGCCAGGACTGAAAGATGCTGCTGGACCTCTTCTGCACATGGTAAGCTTCGCAACGGTGTCACCTGTATTGTTCTCGCTCCTTGCTTTCCCACCTCAAAGTGCATTTGAATACATCCTTGATGCCTGCTCCCGGCCGTCCGGCTGCCCAGTTTTCAGGGCACGAATGATTGGACTCTGCTCCCACAGGCGAAGAGCCAGGACTGAAAGATGCTGCTGGACCTCTTCTGCACATGGTAAGCTTCGCAACGGTGCCACCTGTATTGCTCTCACTCCTTGCTTTCCCACCACAAAGTGCATTTGAATATATCCTTGATGCCAACTTCAGGCCGGCTGCCCAGTTTCCAGTGCACGAATGATTGGACCCAGCTCCCACAGGTGAAGAGCTAGGACTGAAAGATAAAGCTGGACCTCTTCTGCACAAGGTAAGCTTCGCAACTGTGCCACCTGTATTGCTCTCACTCCTTGCTTTCCCACCACAAAGTGCATTTGAATACATCCTTGATGCCAGCTTCAGGCCGGCTGGCTGCCCAGTTTCCAGTGCACGAATGATTGGACTCTGCTCCCACAGGCAAAGAGCCAGGACTGAAAGATGCTGCTGGACCTCTTCTGCACATGGTAAGCTTCGCAACGGTGCCACTTGTATTGCTCTCCCTCCTTGCTTTCCCACCTCAAAGTGCATTTCAACACATCGTTGATGCCTGCACCCGGCCGTCCGGCTGCCCATTTTCCAGTGCACGAATGATTGGACTCTGCTCCCACAGGCAAATAGCCAGGACTGAAAGATGCTGCTGGACCTCTTCTGCACATGGTAAGCTTCGCAACGGTGCCACCTGCATTGCTCTCACTCCTTGCTTTCCCACCTCAAAGTGCATTTGAATAAATCCTTGATGCCTGCTCCAGGCCGTCTGGCTGCTCAGTTTCCAGTGCACGAATGATTGGACTCTGCTCCCACAGGCGAAGAGCCAGGACTGAAAGATGCTGCTGGACCTCTTCTGCACATGGTAAGCTTCGCAACGGTGCCACTTGTATTGCTCTCACTCCTTGCTTTCCCACCTCAAAGTGCATTTGAATACATCCTTGATGCCAGTTTCAGGCCGGCTGGCTGCCCAGTTTCCAGTGCACGAATGATTGGACCCTACACCCACAGGCGAAGAGCCAGCACTGAAAGATGCTGCTGGATCTCTTCTGCACATGGTAAGCTACGCAACGGTGCCACCTGTATTGCTCTCCCTCCTTGCTTTCCCACCTCAAAGTGCATTTGAATACATCCTTGATGCCTGCTCCCGGCCGTCCGGCTGCCCAGTTTTCAGTGCACGAATGATTGGACTCTGCTGCCACAGGCGAAGAGCCAGCACTGAAAGATGTTGCTGGATGTCTTCTGCACATGGTAAGCTTTGCAATGGTGCCAACTGTTTTGCTCTCACTCATTGCTTTCCCACCTCAAAGTGCATTTGAATGCATCCTTGATGGCTGCTCCCGGCCTTCCGGCAGCTCAGTTTCCAGTGCACGAATGATTGGACTCTGCTCCCGCAGGCGAAGAGCCAGGACTGAAAGATGGTGCTGGATCTCTTCTGCACACGGTAAGCTTCGCAACGGTGCCACCTGTATTGCTCTCACTCCTTGCTATCCCACCTAAAAGTGCATTTGAATACATCCTTGATGCCTGCTCCCGGTAGGCCGGCTGCCCACTTTCCAGCCCGCGAATGATTGGACCCTGCTCCCACAGGCGATGAGCCAGGACTGAAAGATGCTGCTGGACCTCTTCTGCGCATGGTAAGCTTCGCAACGGTGCCCCCTGTATAGCTCCCACTCGTTGCTTTCCCACCTCAAAGGGCATTTGAATACATCCTTGATGCCTGCTCCAGGCTGGCCGGCTGCCCATTTTCCAGTGCACGAATGATTGGACTCTGCTCCCACAGGCGAAGAGCCAGGAAAGAGAGAAGTTGCTGGACCTCTTCTGCACACGGTAAACTTCGCAACGGTGCCACCTGCATTGCTCTCACTCCTTGCTTTCCCACCTCAAAGTGCATTTGAATACATCCTTGATGCCTGCTCCCGGCCGTCCGGCTGCCCAGCTTCCAGTGCACGAATGATTGGACCCAGCTCCCACAGGCGAAGAGCCAGGACTGAAAGATACTGCTGGACCTCTTCTGCACATGGTAAGCTTCGCAACGGTGCCACCTGTATTGCTCTCACTCCTTGCTTTCCCACCTCAAAGTGCATTTGAATACATCCTTGATGCCAGCTCCCGGCCGTCCGGCTGCCCAGTTTTCAGTGCACGAATGATTGGACTCTGCTCCCACAGGCGAAGAGCCAGGACTGAAAGATGCTGCTGGATCTCTTCTGCACATGGTAAGCTTCGCAACGGTGCCACCTGCATTGATCTCACTCCTTGCTTTCCCACCTCAAAGTGCATTTGAATACATCCTTGATGCCTGCTCCCGGCCGTCCGGCTACCGAGTTTCCAGTGCACGAATGATTGGACCCTGCTCCCACAGGCAAAGAGCCGGGACTGAAAGATGCTGCTGGACCTCTTCTGCATATGGTAAGCTTTGCAACGGTGCCACCTGTATTGCCCTCACTCCTTGCTTTCCCACCTCAAAGTGCATTTGAATATATCCTTGATGCCCGCTCCCGGCCGTCCGGCTGCCCAGTTTCCAGTGCACGAATGATTGGACTCTGCTGCCACAGGGGAAGAGCCGGGACTGAAAGATGCTGCTGGACCTCTTCTGCACATGGTAAGCTTCGCAACGGTGCCACCTGCATTGGTCTCACTCCTTGCTTTCCCACCTCAAAGTGCATTTAAATACATCCTTGATGCCTGCTCCCGGCCGTCCGGCTGCCCAGTTTCCAGTGCACGAATGATTGGACCCTGCTCCCACAGGGGAAGAGCCAGGACTGAAAGATGCTGCTGGACCTCTTCTGCACATGGTAAGCTTCGCAACGGTGCCACCTGTATTGCTCTCACTCCTTGCTTTCCCACCTCAAAGTGCATTTGAATACATCCTTGATGCCTGCTCCCGGCTTCCGGCTGCCCAGTTTCCAGTGCACGAATGATTGGACTCTGCTCCCACAGGCGAAGAGCCAGGACTGAAAGATGCCGCTGGACCTCTTCTGCACATGGCAAGCTTCGCAACGGTGCCACTTGTGTTGCTCTCACTCCTTGCTTTCCCACCTCAAAGTGCATTTCAACACATCGTGGATGCCAGCTCCCGGCCGTCCGGCTGCCCATTTTCCAGTGCACGAATGATTGGACTCTGCTCCCACAGGCAAAGAGCCAGGACTGAAAGATGCTGCTGGACCTCTTCTGCACATGGTAAACTTCGCAACTGTTCCACCTGTATTGCTCTCACTCCTTGCTTTCCCATCTCAAAGTGCATTTGAATACATCCTTGATGCCTGCTCCCGGCCGTCCGGCTGCCCAGTTTCCACTGCACGAATGATTGGACTCTGCTCCCACAGGCGAAGAGCCAGGACTGAAAGATGCTGCTGGACCTCTTCTGCACATGGTAAGCTTCGCAACGGTGCCACCTGTATTTCTCTCACTCCTTGCTTTCCCACCTCAAAGTGCATTTGAATACATCCTTGATGCCTGCTCCAGGCCGTCCGGCTGCCCATTTTCCAGTGCACGAATGATTGGACCCTGCTCCCACAGGCGAAGAGCCAGGACTGAAAGATGTTGCTGGACCTCTTCTGCACACAGTAAGCTTCGCAACGGTGCCACCTGTATTGCTCTCACTCCTTGCTTTCCCACCTCAAAGTACATTTCAATACATCCTTGATGCCTGCTCCCGGCCGTCCGGCTGCCCAGTTTTCAGTGCACGAATGATTGGACTCTGCTGCCACACGCAAAGAGCCGGGACTGAAAGATGCCGCTGGACCTCTTCTGCACATGGTAAGCTTTGCAACGGTGCCACCTGTATTGCTCTCACTCCTTGCTTTCCCACCTCAAAGTGCATTTGAATACATCCTTGATGCCTGCTCCCGGCCGTCCGGCTGCCCAGTTTCCAGTGCACGAATGATTGGACCCAGCTCCCACAGGCGAAGAGCCAGGACTGAAAGATACTGCTGGACCTCTTCTGCACATGGTAAGCTTCGCAACGGTGCCACCTGTATTGCTCTCACTCCTTGCTTTCCCACCACAAAGTGCATTTCAATACATCCTTGATGCCTGCTCCCGGCCGTCCGGCTGCCCAGTTTTCAGTGCACGAATGATTGGACTCTGCTCCCACAGGCGAAGAGCCAGGACTGAAAGATGCTGCTGGACCTCTTCTGCACATGGTAAGCTTCGCAACGGTGTCACCTGTATTGTTCTCACTCCTTGCTTTCCCACCTCAAAGTGCATTTGAATACATCCTTGATGCCTGCTCCCGGCCGTCCGGCTGCCCAGTTTTCAGGGCACGAATGATTGGACTCTGCTCCCACAGGCGAAGAGCCAGGACTGAAAGATGCTGCTGGACCTCTTCTGCACATGGTAAGCTTCGCAACGGTGCCACCTGTATTGCTCTCACTCCTTGCTTTCCCACCACAAAGTGCATTTGAATATATCCTTGATGCCAACTTCAGGCCGGCTGCCCAGTTTCCAGTGCACGAATGATTGGACCCAGCTCCCACAGGTGAAGAGCCAGGACTGAAAGATACTGCTGGACCTCTTCTGCACAAGGTAAGCTTCGCAACTGTGCCACCTGTATTGCTCTCACTCCTTGCTTTCCCACCACAAAGTGCATTTGAATACATCCTTGATGCCAGCTTCAGGCCGGCTGGCTGCCCAGTTTCCAGTGCACGAATGATTGGACTCTGCTCCCACAGGCAAAGAGCCAGGACTGAAAGATGCTGCTGGACCTCTTCTGCACATGGTAAGCTTCGCAACGGTGCCACTTGTATTGCTCTCCCTCCTTGCTTTCCCACCTCAAAGTGCATTTCAACACATCGTTGATGCCTGCTCCCGGCCGTCCGGCTGCCCATTTTCCAGTGCACGAATGATTGGACTCTGCTCCCACAGGCAAATAGCCAGGACTGAAAGATGCTGCTGGACCTCTTCTGCACATGGTAAGCTTCGCAACGGTGCCACCTGCATTGCTCTCACTCCTTGCTTTCCCACCTCAAAGTGCATTTGAATAAATCCTTGATGCCTGCTCCAGGCCGTCTGGCTGCTCAGTTTCCAGTGCACGAATGATTGGACTCTGCTCCCACAGGCGAAGAGCCAGGACTGAAAGATGCTGCTGGACCTCTTCTGCACATGGTAAGCTTCGCAACGGTGCCACTTGTATTGCTCTCACTCCTTGCTTTCCCACCTCAAAGTGCATTTGAATACATCCTTGATGCCAGTTTCAGGCCGGCTGGCTGCCCAGTTTCCAGTGCACGAATGATTGGACCCTACACCCACAGGCGAAGAGCCAGCACTGAAAGATGCTGCTGGATCTCTTCTGCACATGGTAAGCTACGCAACGGTGCCACCTGTATTGCTCTCCCTCCTTGCTTTCCCACCTCAAAGTGCATTTGAATACATCCTTGATGCCTGCTCCCGGCCGTCCGGCTGCCCAGTTTTCAGTGCACGAATGATTGGACTCTGCTGCCACAGGCGAAGAGCCAGCACTGAAAGATGTTGCTGGATGTCTTCTGCACATGGTAAGCTTTGCAATGGTGCCAACTGTTTTGCTCTCACTCATTGCTTTCCCACCTCAAAGTGCATTTGAATGCATCCTTGATGGCTGCTCCCGGCCTTCCGGCAGCTCAGTTTCCAGTGCACGAATGATTGGACTCTGCTCCCACAGGCAAAGAGCCAGGACTGAAAGATGGTGCTGGATCTCTTCTGCACACGGTAAGCTTCGCAAGGGTGCCACCTGTATTGCTCTCACTCCTTGCTATCCCACCTAAAAGTGTATTTGAATACATCCTTGATGCCTGCTCCCGGTAGGCCGGCTGCCCACTTTCCAGCCCGCGAATGATTGGACCCTGCTCCCACAGGCGATGAGCCAGGACTGAAAGATGCTGCTGGACCTCTTCTGCGCATGGTAAGCTTCGCAACGGTGCCCCCTGTATAGCTCCCACTCGTTGCTTTCCCACCTCAAAGGGCATTTGAATACATCCTTGATGCCAGCTCCCGGCCGTCCGGCTGCCCAGTTTTCAGTGCACGAATGATTGGACTCTGCTCCCACAGGCGAAGAGCCAGGACTGAAAGATGCTGCTGGATCTCTTCTGCACATGGTAAGCTTCGCAACGGTGCCACCTGCATTGATCTCACTCCTTGCTTTCCCACCTCAAAGTGCATTTGAATACATCCTTGATGCCTGCTCCCGGCCGTCCGGCTACCGAGTTTCCAGTGCACGAATGATTGGACCCTGCTCCCACAGGCAAAGAGCCGGGACTGAAAGATGCTGCTGGACCTCTTCTGCATATGGTAAGCTTTGCAACGGTGCCACCTGTATTGCCCTCACTCCTTGCTTTCCCACCTCAAAGTGCATTTGAATATATCCTTGATGCCCGCTCCCGGCCGTCCGGCTGCCCAGTTTCCAGTGCACGAATGATTGGACTCTGCTGCCACAGGGGAAGAGCCGGGACTGAAAGATGCTGCTGGACCTCTTCTGCACATGGTAAGCTTCGCAACGGTGCCACCTGCATTGGTCTCACTCCTTGCTTTCCCACCTCAAAGTGCATTTAAATACATCCTTGATGCCTGCTCCCGGCCGTCCGGCTGCCCAGTTTCCAGTGCACGAATGATTGGACTCTGCTCCCACAGGCGAAGAGCCAGGACTGAAAGATGCTGCTGGACCTCTTCTGCACATGGCAAGCTTCGCAACGGTGCCACTTGTATTGCTCTCACTCCTTGCTTTCCCACCTCAAAGTGCATTTCAACACATCGTTGATGCCTGCTCCCGGCCATCCGGCTGCCCATTTTCCAGTGCACGAATGATTGGACTCTGCTCCCACAGGCAAAGAGCCAGGACTGAAAGATGCTGCTGGACCTCTTCTGCACATGGTAAGCTTCACAACGGTGCCACCTGCATTGCTCTCACTCCTTGCTTTCCCACCTCAAAGTGCATTTGAATACATCCTTGATGCCTGCTCCAGGCTGGCCGGCTCCCCAGTTTTCAGTGCACGAATGATTGGACTCTGCTCCCACAGGCAAAGAGCCAGGACTGAAAGATGCTGCTGGACCTCTTCTGCACATGGTAAACTTCGCAACTGTTCCACCTGTATTGCTCTCACTCCTTGCTTTTCCATCTCAAAGTGCATTTGAATACATCCTTGATGCCTGCTCCAGGCCGTCCGGCTGCCCAGTTTCCAGTGCACGAATGATTGGACTCTGCTCCCACAGGCGAAGAGCCAGGACTGAAAGATGCTGCTGGACCTCTTCTGCACATGGTAAGCTTCGCAACGGTGCCACCTGTATTGCTCTCACTCCTTGCTTTCCCACCTCAAAGTGCATTTGAATACATCCTTGATGCCTGCTCCAGGCCGTCCGGCTGCCCATTTTCCAGTGCACGAATGATTGGACCCTGCTCCCACAGACGAAGAGCCAGGACTGAAAGATGTTGCTGGACCTCTTCTGCACACAGTAAGCTTCGCAACGGTGCCACCTGTATTGCTCTCACTCCTTGCTTTTCCACCTCAAAGTGCATTTAAATACATCCTTGATGCCTCCTCCAAGCAGGCCGGCTGCCCGATTTTCAGTGAACGAATGATTGGACCCTGATGTCACAGGCAAAGGGCCAGCACTGAAAGATGTTGCTGGATCTCTTCTGCACATGGTAAGCTTCGCAACGGTGCCACCTGCATTGCTCTCACTCCTTGCTTTCCCACCTCAAAGTGCATTTGAATACATCCTTGATGCCTGCTCCCGGCCGTCCGGCTGCCCAGTTTCAAGTGCACGAATGATTGGACCCAGCTCCCACAGACGAAGAGCCAGGACTGAAAGATGTTGCTGGACCTCTTCTGCACATGGTAAGCTTCGCAACGGTGCCACCTGTATTGCTCTCACTCCTTGATTTTCCACCTCAGAGTGCATTTAAATACAACCTTGATGCCTCCTCCAAGCTGGCTGGCTGCCCAGTTTTCAGTGGACGAATGATGGGACCCTGCTCCCACAGGCGAAGAGCCAGGACTGAAAGATGCTGCTGGACCTCTTCTGCACATGGTAAGCTTCGCAACGGCGTCACCTGTATTGCTCTCGCTCCTTGCTTTCCCACCTCAAAGTGCATTTGAATACATCCTTGATGCCTGCTCCAGGCCGTCCGGCTGCCCAGTTTTCAGTGCACGAATGATTGGACTCTGCTCCCACAGGCGAAGAGCCAGGACTGAAAGATGCTGCTGGACCTCTTCTGCACATGGTAAGCTTCGCAACTGCGCCACCTGTATTGCTCTCACTCCTTGCTTTCCCACCTCAAAGTACATTTCAATACATCCTTGATGCCTGCTCCCGGCCTTCCGGCTGCCCAGTTTTCAGTGCACGAATGATTGGACTCTGCTGCCACACTCCAAGAGCCGGGACTGAAAGATGCTGCTGGATCTCCTCTGCACATGGTAAGCTTTGCAACGGTGCCACATGTATTGCTCTCACTCCTTGCTTTCCCACCTCAAAGTGCATTTGAATACATCCTTGATGCCTGCTCCCGGCCGTCCGGCTGCCCAGTTTCCAGTGCACGAATGATTGGACCCAGCTCCCACAGGCGAAGAGCCAGGACTGAAAGATACTGCTGGACCTCTTCTGCACATGGTAAGCTTCGCAACGGTGCCACCTGTATTGCTCTCACTCCTTGCTTTTCCACCTCAAAGTGCATTTGAATACATCCTTGATGCCTGCTCCCGGCCGTCCGGCTGCCCAGTTTTCAGTGCACGAATGATCGGACTCTGCTCCCACAGGCGAAGAGCCAGGACTGAAAGATGCTGCTGGACCTCTTCTGCACATGGTAAGCTTCGCAACGGTGCCACCTGTATTGCTCTCACTCCTTGCTTTCCCACCACAAAGTGCATTTGAATATATCCTTGATGCCAGCTTCAGGCCGTCCGGCTGCCCAGTTTCCAGTGCACAAATGATTGGACTCTTCTGCCACAGGCGAAGAGCCGGGACTGAAAGATGCTGCTGGACCTCTTCTGCACATGGTAAGCTTCGCAACGGTGCCACCTGTATTGCTCTCACTCCTTGCTTTCCCACCTCAAAGTGTATTTCAACACATCGTTGATGCCTGCTCCCGGCCGTCCGGCTGCCCATTTTCCAGTGCACGAATGATTGGACTCTGCTCCCACAGGCAAAGAGCCAGGACTGAAAGATGCTGCTGGACCTCTTCTGCACATGGTAAGCTTCGCAACGGTGCCACCTGCATTGCTCTCACTCCTTGCTTTCCCACCTCAAAGTGCATTTGAATAAATCCTTGATGCCTGCTCCAGGCCGTCTGGCTGCTCAGTTTCCAGTGCACGAATGATTGGACTCTGCTGCCACACGCAAAGAGCCAGGACTGAAAGATGCTGCTGGACCTCTTCTGCACATGGTAAGCTTCGCAACGGTGCCACTTGTATTGCTCTCACTCCTTGCTTTCCCACCTCAAAGTGCATTTGAATACATCCTTAATGTCTGCTCTAGGCCGTCCGGATACCCAGGTTCCAGTGCACGAATGATTGGACCCTACACCCACAGGCGAAGAGCCAGGACTGAAAGATGCTGCTGGATCTCTTCTGCACATGGTAAGCTTCGCAACGGTGCCACCTGTATTGCTCTCCCTCCTTGCTTTCCCACCTCAAAGTGCATTTGAATACATCCTTGATGCCTGCTCCCGGGGGTCCGGCTGCCCAGTTTTCAGTGCACGAATGATTGGACTCTGCTGCCACAGGCGAAGAGCCAGCACTGAAAGATGTTGCTGGATGTCTTCTGCACATGGTAAGCTTTGCAATGGTGCCACCTGTTTTGCTCTCACTCATTGCTTTCCCACCTCAAAGTGCATTTGAATGCATCCTTGATGGCTGCTCCCGGCCTTCCGGCAGCTCAGTTTCCAGTGCACGAATGATTGGACTCTGCTCCCGCAGGCGAAGAGCCAGGACTGAAAGATGGTGCTGGATCTCTTCTGCACACGGTAAGCTTCGCAAGGGTGCCACCTGTATTGCTCTCACTCCTTGCTATCCCACCTAAAAGTGCATTTGAATACATCCTTGATGCCTGCTCCCGGTAGGCCGGCTGCCCACATTCCAGCCCGCGAATGATTGGACCCTGCTCCCACAGGCGATGAGCCAGGACTGAAAGATGCTGCTGGACCTCTTCTGCACATGGTAAGCTTCGCAACGGTGCCCCCTGTATAGCTCCCACTCGTTGCTTTCCCACCTCAAAGGGCATTTGAATACATCCTTGATGCCTGCTCCAGGCTGGCCGGCTGCCCATTTTCCAGTGCACGAATGATTGGACTCTGCTCCCACAGGCGAAGAGCCAGGAAAGAGAGAAGTTGCTGGACCTCTTCTGCACACGGTAAGCTTCGCAACGGTGCCACCTGCATTGCTCTCACTCCTTGCGTTCCCACCTCAGAGTGCATTTGAATACATCCTTGATGCCTGCTCCCGGCCGTCCGGCTGCCCAGTTTCCAGTGCACGAATGATTGGACCCAGCTCCCACAGGCGAAGAGCCAGGACTGAAAGATGCTGCTGGACCTCTTCTGCACATGGTAAGCTTCGCAACGGTGCCACCTGCATTGCTCTCACTCCTTGCTTTCCCACCTCAAAGTGCATTTGAATACATCCTTGATGCCAGCTCCCGGCCGTCCGGCTGCCCAGTTTTCAGGGCACGAATGATTGGACTCTGCTCCCACAGGCGAAGAGCCAGGACTGAAAGATGCTGCTGGATCTCTTCTGCACATGGTAAGCTTCGCAACGGTGCCACCTGCATTGATCTCACTCCTTGCTTTCCCACCTCAAAGTGCATTTGAATACATCCTTGATGCCTGCTCCCTGCCGTCCGGCTGCCGAGTTTCCAGTGCACGAATGATTGGACCCTGCTCCCACCGGCAAAGAACCGGGACTGAAAGATGCTGCTGGACCTCTTCTGCATATGGTAAGCTTCGCAACGGTGCCACCTGTATTGCCCTCACTCCTTGCTTTCCCACCTCAAAGTGCATTTGAATATATCCTTGATGCCCGCTCCCGGCCGTCCGGCTGCCCAGTTTCCAGTGCACAAATGATTGGACTCTGCTGCCACAGGCGAAGAGCCGGGACTGAAAGATGCTGCTGGGCCTCTTCTGCACATGGTAAGCTTCGCAACGGTGCCACCTGTATTGCTCTCACTCCTTGCTTTTCCACCTCAGAGTGCATTTAAATACATCCTTGATGCCTCCTCCAAGCTGGCCGGCTGCCCAATTTTCAGTGCACGAATGATGGGACCCTGCTCCCACAGGCGAAGAGCCAGGACTGAAAGATGCTGCTGGACCTCTTCTGCACATGGTAAGCTTCGCAACGGTGCCACCTGTATTGTTCTCACTCCTTGCTTTCCCACCTCAAAGTGCATTTGAATATATCCTTGATGCCAGCTTCAGGCCGGCTGGCTGCCCAGTTTTCAGTGCACGAGTGATTGGACTCTGCTCCCACAGGCAAAGAGCCAGGACTGAAAGATGCTGCTGGACCTCTTCTGCACATGGTAAGCTTCGCAACTGTGCCACCTGTATTGCTCTCACTCCTTGCTTTCCCACCTCAAAGTGCATTTGAATACATCCTTGATGCCTGCTCCCGGCCGTCCGGCTGCCCAGTTTTCAGTGCATGAATGATTGGACTCTGCTGCCACACGCAAAGAGCCGGGACTGAAAGATGCCGCTGGACCTCTTCTGCACATGGTAAGCTTCGCAACGGTGCCACCTGTATTGCTCTCACTCCTTGCTTTCCCACCTCAAAGTGCATTTGAATACATCCTTCATGCCTGCTCCCGGCCGTCCGGCTGCCCAGTTTCCAATGCACGAATGATTGGACCCAGCTCCCACAGGCGAAGAGCCAGGACTGAAAGATACTGCTGGACCTCTTCTGCACATGGTAAACTTCGCAACGGTGCCACTTGTATTGCTCTCACTCCTTGCTTTCCCACCTCAAAGTGCATTTGAATACATCCTTAATGTCTGCTCCAGGCCGTCCGGATACCCAGTTTCCAGTGCACGAATGATTGGACCCTACACCCACAGGCGAAGAGCAAGGACTGAAAGATGCTGCTGGATCTCTTCTGCACATGGTAAGCTTCGCAACGGTGCCACCTGTATTGCTCTCCCTCCTTGCTTTCCCACCTCAAAGTGCATTTGAATACATCCTTGATGCCTGCTCCCGGGGGTCCGGCTGCCCAGTTTTCAGTGCACGAATGATTGGACTCTGCTGCCACAGGCGAAGAGCCAGCACTGAAAGATGTTGCTGGATGTCTTCTGCACATGGTAAGCTTTGCAATGGTGCCACCTGTTTTGCTCTCACTCATTGCTTTCCCACCTCAAAGTGCATTTGAATGCATCCTTGATGGCTGCTCCCGGCCTTCCGGCAGCTCAGTTTCCAGTGCACGAATGATTGGACTCTGCTCCCGCAGGCGAAGAGCCAGCACTGAAAGATGTTGCTGGATGTCTTCTGCACATGGTAAGCTTTGCAATGGTGCCACCTGTTTTGCTCTCACTCATTGCTTTCCCACCTCAAAGTGCATTTGAATACATCCTTGATGCCTGCTCCCGGTAGGCCGGCTGCCCACTTTCCAGCCCGCGAATGATTGGACCCTGCTCCCACAGGCGATGAGCCAGGACTGAAAGATGCTGCTGGACCTCTTCTGCACATGGTAAGCTTCGCAACGGTGCCCCCTGTATAGCTCCCACTCGTTGCTTTCCCACCTCAAAGGGCATTTGAATACATCCTTGATGCCTGCTCCAGGCTGGTCGGCTGCCCATTTTCCAGTGCACGAATGATTGGACTCTGCTCCCACAGGCGAAGAGCCAGGAAAGAGAGAAGTTGCTGGACCTCTTCTGCACACGGTAAGCTTCGCAACGGTGCCACCTGCATTGCTCTCACTCCTTGCTTTCCCACCTCAGAGTGCATTTGAATACATCCTTGATGCCTGCTCCCGGCCGTCCGGCTGCCCAGTTTCCAGTGCACGAATGATTGGACCCAGCTCCCACAGGCGAAGAGCCAGGACTGAAAGATGCTGCTGGACCTCTTCTGCACATGGTAAGCTTCGCAACGGTGCCACCTGCATTGCTCTCACTCCTTGCTTTCCCACCTCAAAGTGCATTTGAATACATCCTTGATGCCAGCTCCCGGCCGTCCGGCTGCCCAGTTTTCAGGGCACGAATGATTGGACTCTGCTCCCACAGGGGAAGAGCCAGGACTGAAAGATGCTGCTGGATCTCTTCTGCACATGGTAAGCTTCGCAACGGTGCCACCTGCATTGATCTCACTCCTTGCTTTCCCACCTCAAAGTGCATTTGAATACATCCTTGATGCCTGCTCCCTGCCGTCCGGCTGCCGAGTTTCCAGTGCACGAATGATTGGACCCTGCTCCCACCGGCAAAGAGCCGGGACTGAAAGATGCTGCTGGACCTCTTCTGCATATGGTAAGCTTTGCAACGGTGCCACCTGTATTGCTCTCACTCCTTGCTTTCCCACCTCAAAGTGCATTTGAATATATCCTTGATGCCCGCTCCCGGCCGTCCGGCTGCCCAGTTTCCAGTGCACAAATGATTGGACTCTTCTGCCACAGGCGAAGAGCCGGGACTGAAAGATGCTGCTGGGCCTCTTCTGCACATGGTAAGCTTCGCAACGGTGCCACCTGTATTGCTCTCACTCCTTGCTTTCCCACCTCAAAGTGTATTTCAACACATCGTTGATGCCTGCTCCCGGCCGTCCGGCTGCCCAGTTTCCAGTGCACGAATGATTGGACTCTGCTCCCACAGGCAAAGAGCCAGGACTGAAAGATGCTGCTGGACCTCTTCTGCACATGGTAAGCTTCGCAACGGTGCCACCTGCATTGCTCTCACTCCTTGCTTTCCCACCTCAAAGTGCATTTGAATAAATCCTTGATGCCTGCTCCAGGCCGTCTGGCTGCTCAGTTTCCAGTGCACGAATGATTGGACTCTGCTCCCACAGGCGAAGAGCCAGGACTGAAAGATGCTGCTGGACCTCTTCTGCACATGGTAAGCTTCGCAACGGTGCCACTTGTATTGCTCTCACTCCTTGCTTTCCCACCTCAAAGTGCATTTGAATACATCCTTAATGTCTGCTCTAGGCCGCCCGGATACCCAGTTTCCAGTGCACGAATGATTGGACCCTACACCCACAGGCGAAGAGCCAGGACTGAAAGATGCTGCTGGATCTCTTCTGCACATGGTAAGCTTCGCAACGGTGCCACCTGTATTGCTCTCCCTCCTTGCTTTCCCACCTCAAAGTGCATTTGAATACATCCTTGATGCCTGCTCCCGGGGGTCCGGCTGCCCAGTTTTCAGTGCACGAATGATTGGACTCTGCTGCCACAGGCGAAGAGCCAGCACTGAAAGATGTTGCTGGATGTCTTCTGCACATGGTAAGCTTTGCAATGGTGCCACCTGTTTTGCTCTCACTCATTGCTTTCCCACCTCAAAGTGCATTTGAATGCATCCTTGATGGCTGCTCCCGGCCTTCCGGCAGCTCAGTTTCCAGTGCACGAATGATTGGACTCTGCTCCCGCAGGCGAAGAGCCAGGACTGAAAGATGGTGCTGGATCTCTTCTGCACACGGTAAGCTTCGCAACGGTGCCACCTGTATTGCTCTCACTCCTTGCTATCCCACCTAAAAGTGCATTTGAATACATCCTTGATGCCTGCTCCCGGTAGGCCGGCTGCCCACATTCCAGCCCGCGAATGATTGGACCCTGCTCCCACAGGCGATGAGCAAGGACTGAAAGATGCTGCTGGACCTCTTCTGCACATGGTAAGCTTCGAAACGGTGCCCCCTGTATAGCTCCCACTCGTTGCTTTCCCACCTCAAAGGGCATTTGAATACATCCTTGATGCCTGCTCCAGGCTGGCCGGCTGCCCATTTTCCAGTGCACGAATGATTGGACTCTGCTCCCACAGGCGAAGAGCCAGGAAAGAGAGAAGTTGCTGGACCTCTTCTGCACACGGTAAGCTTCGCAACGGTGCCACCTGCATTGCTCTCACTCCTTGCTTTCCCACCTCAGAGTGCATTTGAATACATCCTTGATGCCTGCTCCCGGCCGTCCGGCTGCCCAGTTTCCAGTGCACGAATGATTGGACCCAGCTCCCACAGGCGAAGAGCCAGGACTGAAAGATGCTGCTGGACCTCTTCTGCACATGGTAAGCTTCGCAACGGTGCCACCTGCATTGCTCTCACTCCTTGCTTTCCCACCTCAAAGTGCATTTGAATACATCCTTGATGCCAGCTCCCGGCCGTCCGGCTGCCCAGTTTTCAGGGCACGAATGATTGGACTCTGCTCCCACAGGGGAAGAGCTAGGACTGAAAGATGCTGCTGGATCTCTTCTGCACATGGTAAGCTTCGCAACGGTGCCACCTGCATTGATCTCACTCCTTGCTTTCCCACCTCAAAGTGCATTTGAATACATCCTTGATGCCTGCTCCCTGCCGTCCGGCTGCCGAGTTTCCAGTGCACGAATGATTGGACCCTGCTCCCACCGGCAAAGAGCCGGGACTGAAAGATGCTGCTGGACCTCTTCTGCATATGGTAAGCTTCGCAACGGTGCCACCTGTATTGCCCTCACTCCTTGCTTTCCCACCTCAAAGTGCATTTGAATATATCCTTGATGCCCGCTCCCGGCCGTCCGGCTGCCCAGTTTCCAGTGCACAAATGATTGGACTCTGCTGCCACAGGCGAAGAGCCGGGACTGAAAGATGCTGCTGGGCCTCTTCTGCACATGGTAAGCTTCGCAACGGTGCCACCTGTATTGCTCTCACTCCTTGCTTTTCCACCTCAGAGTGCATTTAAATACATCCTTGATGCCTCCTCCAAGCTGGCCGGCTGCCAAATTTTCAGTGCACGAATGATGGGACCCTGCTCCCACAGGCGAAGAGCCAGGACTGAAAGATGCTGCTGGACCTCTTCTGCACATGGTAAGCTTCGCAACGGTGCCAACTGTATTGCTCTCACTCCTTGCTTTCCCACCTCAAAGTGCATTTGAATATATCCTTGATGCCAGCTTCAGGCCGGCTGGCTGCCCAGTTTTCAGTGCACGAGTGATTGGACTCTGCTCCCACAGGCAAAGAGCCAGGACTGAAAGATGCTGCTGGATTTCTTCTGCACACGGTAAGCTTCGCAACGGTGCCACCTGTATTGCTCTCACTCCTTGCTTTCCCACCTCAAAGTGCATTTGAATACATCCTTGATGCCTGCTCCCGGCCGTCCGGCTGCCCAGTTTTCAGTGCATGAATGATTGGACTCTGCTGCCACACGCAAAGAGCCGGGACTGAAAGATGCCGCTGGACCTCTTCTGCACATGGTAAGCTTTGCAACGGTGCCCCCTGTATTGCTCTCACTCCTTGCTTTTCCACCTCAAAGTGCATTTGAATACATCCTTCTTGCCTGCTCCCGGCCGTCCGGCTGCCCAGTTTCCAATGCACGAATGATTGGACCCAGCTCCCACAGGCGAAGAGCCAGGACTGAAAGATACTGCTGGACCTCTTCTGCACATGGTAAACTTCGCAACGGTGCCACTTGTATTGCTCTCACTCCTTGCTTTCCCACCTCAAAGTGCATTTGAATACATCCTTAATGTCTGCTCCAGGCCGTCCGGCTACCCAGTTTCCAGTGCACGAATGATTGGACCCTACACCCACAGTCGAAGAGCAAGGACTGAAAGATGCTGCTGGATCTCTTCTGCACATGGTAAGCTTCGCAACGGTGCCACCTGTATTGCTCTCCCTCCTTGCTTTCCCACCTCAAAGTGCATTTGAATACATCCTTGATGCCTGCTCCCGGCCGTCCGGCTGCCCAGTTTTCAGTGCATGAATGATTGGACTCTGCTGCCACACGCAAAGAGCCGGGACTGAAAGATGCCGCTGGACCTCTTCTGCACATGGTAAGCTTTGCAACGGTGCCACCTGTATTGCTCTCACTCCTTGCTTTCCCACCTCAAAGTGCATTTGAATACATCCTTCATGCCTGCTCCCGGCCTTCCGGCTGCCCAGTTTCCAGTGCACGAATGATTGGACCCAGCTCCCACAGGCGAAGAGCCAGGACTGAAAGATACTGCTGGACCTCTTCTGCACATGGTAAGCTTCGCAACGGTGCCACCTGTATTGCTCTCACTCCTTGCTTTCCCACCACAAAGTGCATTTGAATACATCCTTGATGCCAGCTTCAGGCCGGCTGGCTGCCCAGTTTCCAGTGCACGAATGATTGGACTCTGCTCCCACAGGCAAAGAGCCAGGACTGAAAGATGCTGCTGGACCTCTTCTGCACATGGTAAGCTTCGCAACGGTGCCACTTGTATTGCTCTCACTCCTTGCTTTCCCACCTCAAAGTGCATTTCAACACATCGTTGATGCCTGCTCTAGGCCGTCCGGCTGCCCATTTTCCAGTGCACGAATGATTGGACTCTGCTCCCACAGGCAAAGAGCCAGGACTGAAAGATGCTGCTGGACCTCTTCTGCACATGGTAAGATTCGCAACGGTGCCACCTGCATTGCTCTCACTCCTTGCTTTCCCACCTCAAAGTGCATTTGAATAAATCCTTGATGCCTGCTCCCGGCCGTCTGGCTGCTCAGTTTCCAGTGCACGAATGATTGGACTCTGCTCCCACAGGCGAAGAGCCAGGACTGAAAGATGCTGCTGGACCTCTTCTGCACATGGTAAGCTTCGCAACGGTGCCACCTGCATTGCTCTCACTCCTTGCTTTCCCACCTCAAAGTGCATTTGAATACATCCTTAATGTCTGCTCTAGGCCGTCCGGATACCCAGTTTCCAGTGCACGAATGATTGGACCCTACACCCACAGGCGAAGAGCCAGGACTGAAAGATGCTGCTGGATCTCTTCTGCACATGGTAAGCTTCGCAACGGTGCCACCTGTATTGCTCTCCCTCCTTGCTTTCCCACCTCAAAGTGCATTTGAATACATCCTTGATGCCTGCTCCCGGGGGTCCGGCTGCCCAGTTTTCAGTGCACGAATGATTGGACTCTGCTGCCACAGGCGAAGAGCCAGCACTGAAAGATGTTGCTGGATGTCTTCTGCACATGGTAAGCTTCGCAACGGTGCCACCTGTATTGCTCTCACTCCTTGCTATCCCACCTAAAAGTGCATTTGAATACATCCTTGATGCCTGCTCCCGGTAGGCCGGCTGCCCACTTTCCAGCCCGCGAATGATTGGACCCTGCTCCCACAGGCGATGAGCCAGGACTGAAAGATGCTGCTGGACCTCTTCTGCACATGGTAAGCTTCGCAACGGTGCCCCCTGTATAGCTCCCACTCGTTGCTTTCCCACCTCAAAGGGCATTTGAATACATCCTTGATGCCTGCTCCAGGCTGGCCGGCTGCCCATTTTCCAGTGCACGAATGATTGGACTCTGCTCCCACAGGCGAAGAGGCAGGACTGAAAGATGCTGCTGGACCTCTTCTGCACACGGTAAGCTTCGCAACGGTGCCACCTGCATTGCTCTCACTCCTTGCTTTCCCACCTCAGAGTGCATTTGAATACATCCTTGATGCCTGCTCCCGGCCGTCCGGCTGCCCAGTTTCCAGTGCACGAATGATTGGACCCAGCTCCCACAGGCGAAGAGCCAGGACTGAAAGATGCTGCTGGACCTCTTCTGCACATGGTAAGCTTCGCAACGGTGCCACCTGCATTGCTCTCACTCCTTGCTTTCCCACCTCAAAGTGCATTTGAATACATCCTTGATGCCAGCTCCCGGCCGTCCGGCTGCCCAGTTTTCAGGGCACGAATGATTGGACTCTGCTCCCACAGGGGAAGAGCCAGGACTGAAAGATGCTGCTGGATCTCTTCTGCACATGGTAAGCTTCGCAACGGTGCCACCTGCATTGATCTCACTCCTTGCTTTCCCACCTCAAAGTGCATTTGAATACATCCTTGATGCCTGCTCCCTGCCGTCCGGCTGCCGAGTTTCCAGTGCACGAATGATTGGACCCTGCTCCCACCGGCAAAGAGCCGGGACTGAAAGATGCTGCTGGACCTCTTCTGCATATGGTAAGCTTCGCAACGGTGCCACCTGTATTGCCCTCACTCCTTGCTTTCCCACCTCAAAGTGCATTTGAATATATCCTTGATGCCCGCTCCCGGCCGTCCGGCTGCCCAGTTTCCAGTGCACAAATGATTGGACTCTGCTGCCACAGGCGAAGAGCCGGGACTGAAAGATGCTGCTGGGCCTCTTCTGCACATGGTAAGCTTCGCAACGGTGCCACCTGTATTGCTCTCACTCCTTGCTTTTCCACCTCAGAGTGCATTTAAATACATCCTTGATGCCTCCTCCAAGCTGGCAGGCTGCCCAATTTTCAGTGCACGAATGATGGGACCCTGCTCCCACAGGCGAAGAGCCAGGACTGAAAGATGCTGCTGGACCTCTTCTGCACATGGTAAGCTTCGCAACGGTGCCACCTGTTTTGCTCTCACTCCTTGCTTTCCCACCTCAAAGTGCATTTGAATATATCCTTGATGCCAGCTTCAGGCCGGCTGGCTGCCCAGTTTTCAGTGCACGAATGATTGGACTCTGCTCCCACAGGCAAAGAGCCAGGACTGAAAGATGCTGCTGGACCTCTTCTGCACATGGTAAGCTTCGCAACTGTGCCACCTGTATTGCTCTCACTCCTTGCTTTCCCACCTCAAAGTGCATTTGAATACATCCTTGATGCCTGCTCCCGGCCGTCCGGCTGCCCAGTTTTCAGTGCATGAATGATTGGACTCTGCTGCCACACGCAAAGAGCCGGGACTGAAAGATGCCGCTGGACCTCTTCTGCACATGGTAAGCTTTGCAACGGTGCCACCTGTATTGCTCTCACTCCTTGCTTTCCCACCTCAAAGTGCATTTGAATACATCCTTGATGCCAGCTCCCGGCCGTCCGGCTGCCCAGTTTTCAGGGCACGAATGATTGGACTCTGCTCCCACAGGCAAAGAGCCAGGACTGAAAGATGCTGCTGGATCTCTTCTGCACATGGTAAGCTTCGCAACGGTGCCACCTGCATTGATCTCACTCCTTGCTTTCCCACCTCAAAGTGCATTTGAATACATCCTTGATGCCTGCTCCCGGCCGTCCGGCTGCCCAGTTTCCAGTGCACGAATGATTGGACCCTGCTCCCACCGGCAAAGAGCCGGGACTGAAAGATGCTGCTGGACCTCTTCTGCATATGGTAAGCTTCGCAACGGTGCCACCTGTATTGCCCTCACTCCTTCCTTTCCCACCTCAAAGTGCATTTGAATATATCCTTGATGCCCGCTCCCGGCCGTCCGGCTGCCCAGTTTCCAGTGCACGAATGATTGGACTCTGCTCCCACAGGCGAAGAGCCAGGACTGAAAGATGCGGCTGGACCTCTTCTGCACATGGTAAGCTTCGCAACGGTGCCACCTGCATTGCTCTCACTCCTTGCTTTCCCACCTCAAATTGCATTTGAATACATCCTTGATGCCTGCTCCAGGCCGTCCGGCTGCCCAGTTTTCAGTGCGCGAATGATTGGACTCTGCTCCCACAGGCGAACAGCCAGGACTGAAAGATGCTGCTGGACCACTTCTGCACACAGTAAGCTTCGCAACGGTGACACCTGTATTGCTCTCACTCCTTGCTTTTCCACCTCAGAGTGCATTTGAATACATCCTTGATGCCTCCTCCAAGCTGGCCGGCTGCCCAATTTTCAGTGAACGAATGATTGGACCCTGATGTCACAGGCAAAGAGCCAGGACTGAAAGATGTTGCTGGATCTCTTCTGCACATGGTAAGCTTCGCAACGGTGCCACCTGCATTGCTCTCACTCCTTGCTTTCCCACCTCAAAGTGCATTTAAATACATCCTTGATGCCTCCTCCAAGCTTCCCGGCTGCCCAGTTTTCAGTGCACGAATGATGGGACCCTGCTCCCACAGGCGAAGAGCCAGGACTGAAAGATGCTGCTGGACCTCTTCTGCACATGGTAAGCTTCGCAACGGTGCCACCTGTATTGCTCTCACTCCTTGCTTTTCCACCTCAAAGTGCATTTGAATACATCCTTGATGCCTGCTCCCGGCCGTCCGGCTGCCCAGTTTTCAGTGCACGAATGATTGGACTCTGCTCCCACAGGCGAAGAGCCAGGACTGAAAGATGCTGCTGGACCTCTTCTGCACATGGTAAGCTTCGCAACGGTGTCACCTGTATTGCTCTCGCTCCTTGCTTTCCCTCCTCAAAGTGCATTTGAATACATCCTTGATGCCTGCTCCCGGCCGTCCGGCTGCCCAGTTTTCAGTGCACGAATGATTGGACTCTGCTCCCACAGGCGAAGAGCCAGGACTGAAAGATGCTGCTGGACCTCTTCTGCACATGGTAAGCTTCGCAACGGTGCCACCTGTATTGCTCTCACTCCTTGCTTTTCCACCTCAAAGTGCATTTGAATACATCCTTGATACCTGCTCCCGGCCGTCCGGCTGCCCAGTTTTCAGTGCACGAATGATTGGACTCTGCTGCCACACGCAAAGAGCCGGGACTGAAAGATGCCGCTGGACCTCTTCTGCACATGGTAAGCTTTGCAACGGTGCCACCTGTATTGCTCTCACTCCTTGCTTTCCCACCTCAAAGTGCATTTGAATACATCCTTGATGCCTGCTCCCGGCCGTCCGGCTGCCCAGTTTCCAGTGCACGAATGATTGGACCCAGCTCCCACAGGCGAAGAGCCAGGACTGAAAGATACTGCTGGACCTCTTCTGCACATGGTAAGCTTCGCAACGGTGCCACCTGTATTGCTCTCACTCCTTGCTTTCCCACCACAAAGTGCATTTGAATACATCCTTGATGCCTGCTCCCGGCCGTCCGGCTGCCCAGTTTTCAGTGCACGAATGATTGGACTCTGCTCCCACAGGCGAAGAGCCAGGACTGAAAGATGCTGCTGGACCTCTTCTGCACATGGTAAGCTTCGCAACGGTGTCACCTGTATTGTTCTCGCTCCTTGCTTTCCCACCTCAAAGTGCATTTGAATACATCCTTGATGCCTGCTCCCGGCCGTCCGGCTGCCCAGTTTTCAGGGCACGAATGATTGGACTCTGCTCCCACAGGCGAAGAGCCAGGACTGAAAGATGCTGCTGGACCTCTTCTGCACATGGTAAGCTTCGCAACGGTGCCACCTGTATTGCTCTCACTCCTTGCTTTCCCACCACAAAGTGCATTTGAATATATCCTTGATGCCAACTTCAGGCCGGCTGCCCAGTTTCCAGTGCACGAATGATTGGACCCAGCTCCCACAGGTGAAGAGCTAGGACTGAAAGATAAAGCTGGACCTCTTCTGCACAAGGTAAGCTTCGCAACTGTGCCACCTGTATTGCTCTCACTCCTTGCTTTCCCACCACAAAGTGCATTTGAATACATCCTTGATGCCAGCTTCAGGCCGGCTGGCTGCCCAGTTTCCAGTGCACGAATGATTGGACTCTGCTCCCACAGGCAAAGAGCCAGGACTGAAAGATGCTGCTGGACCTCTTCTGCACATGGTAAGCTTCGCAACGGTGCCACTTGTATTGCTCTCCCTCCTTGCTTTCCCACCTCAAAGTGCATTTCAACACATCGTTGATGCCTGCACCCGGCCGTCCGGCTGCCCATTTTCCAGTGCACGAATGATTGGACTCTGCTCCCACAGGCAAATAGCCAGGACTGAAAGATGCTGCTGGACCTCTTCTGCACATGGTAAGCTTCGCAACGGTGCCACCTGCATTGCTCTCACTCCTTGCTTTCCCACCTCAAAGTGCATTTGAATAAATCCTTGATGCCTGCTCCAGGCCGTCTGGCTGCTCAGTTTCCAGTGCACGAATGATTGGACTCTGCTCCCACAGGCGAAGAGCCAGGACTGAAAGATGCTGCTGGACCTCTTCTGCACATGGTAAGCTTCGCAACGGTGCCACTTGTATTGCTCTCACTCCTTGCTTTCCCACCTCAAAGTGCATTTGAATACATCCTTGATGCCAGTTTCAGGCCGGCTGGCTGCCCAGTTTCCAGTGCACGAATGATTGGACCCTACACCCACAGGCGAAGAGCCAGCACTGAAAGATGCTGCTGGATCTCTTCTGCACATGGTAAGCTACGCAACGGTGCCACCTGTATTGCTCTCCCTCCTTGCTTTCCCACCTCAAAGTGCATTTGAATACATCCTTGATGCCTGCTCCCGGCCGTCCGGCTGCCCAGTTTTCAGTGCACGAATGATTGGACTCTGCTGCCACAGGCGAAGAGCCAGCACTGAAAGATGTTGCTGGATGTCTTCTGCACATGGTAAGCTTTGCAATGGTGCCAACTGTTTTGCTCTCACTCATTGCTTTCCCACCTCAAAGTGCATTTGAATGCATCCTTGATGGCTGCTCCCGGCCTTCCGGCAGCTCAGTTTCCAGTGCACGAATGATTGGACTCTGCTCCCGCAGGCGAAGAGCCAGGACTGAAAGATGGTGCTGGATCTCTTCTGCACACGGTAAGCTTCGCAACGGTGCCACCTGTATTGCTCTCACTCCTTGCTATCCCACCTAAAAGTGCATTTGAATACATCCTTGATGCCTGCTCCCGGTAGGCCGGCTGCCCACTTTCCAGCCCGCGAATGATTGGACCCTGCTCCCACAGGCGATGAGCCAGGACTGAAAGATGCTGCTGGACCTCTTCTGCGCATGGTAAGCTTCGCAACGGTGCCCCCTGTATAGCTCCCACTCGTTGCTTTCCCACCTCAAAGGGCATTTGAATACATCCTTGATGCCTGCTCCAGGCTGGCCGGCTGCCCATTTTCCAGTGCACGAATGATTGGACTCTGCTCCCACAGGCGAAGAGCCAGGAAAGAGAGAAGTTGCTGGACCTCTTCTGCACACGGTAAACTTCGCAACGGTGCCACCTGCATTGCTCTCACTCCTTGCTTTCCCACCTCAAAGTGCATTTGAATACATCCTTGATGCCTGCTCCCGGCCGTCCGGCTGCCCAGCTTCCAGTGCACGAATGATTGGACCCAGCTCCCACAGGCGAAGAGCCAGGACTGAAAGATACTGCTGGACCTCTTCTGCACATGGTAAGCTTCGCAACGGTGCCACCTGTATTGCTCTCACTCCTTGCTTTCCCACCTCAAAGTGCATTTGAATACATCCTTGATGCCAGCTCCCGGCCGTCCGGCTGCCCAGTTTTCAGTGCACGAATGATTGGACTCTGCTCCCACAGGCGAAGAGCCAGGACTGAAAGATGCTGCTGGATCTCTTCTGCACATGGTAAGCTTCGCAACGGTGCCACCTGCATTGATCTCACTCCTTGCTTTCCCACCTCAAAGTGCATTTGAATACATCCTTGATGCCTGCTCCCGGCCGTCCGGCTACCGAGTTTCCAGTGCACGAATGATTGGACCCTGCTCCCACAGGCAAAGAGCCGGGACTGAAAGATGCTGCTGGACCTCTTCTGCATATGGTAAGCTTTGCAACGGTGCCACCTGTATTGCCCTCACTCCTTGCTTTCCCACCTCAAAGTGCATTTGAATATATCCTTGATGCCCGCTCCCGGCCGTCCGGCTGCCCAGTTTCCAGTGCACGAATGATTGGACTCTGCTGCCACAGGGGAAGAGCCGGGACTGAAAGATGCTGCTGGACCTCTTCTGCACATGGTAAGCTTCGCAACGGTGCCACCTGCATTGGTCTCACTCCTTGCTTTCCCACCTCAAAGTGCATTTAAATACATCCTTGATGCCTGCTCCCGGCCGTCCGGCTGCCCAGTTTCCAGTGCACGAATGATTGGACCCTGCTCCCACAGGGGAAGAGCCAGGACTGAAAGATGCTGCTGGACCTCTTCTGCACATGGTAAGCTTCGCAACGGTGCCACCTGTATTGCTCTCACTCCTTGCTTTCCCACCTCAAAGTGCATTTGAATACATCCTTGATGCCTGCTCCCGGCTTCCGGCTGCCCAGTTTCCAGTGCACGAATGATTGGACTCTGCTCCCACAGGCGAAGAGCCAGGACTGAAAGATGCCGCTGGACCTCTTCTGCACATGGCAAGCTTCGCAACGGTGCCACTTGTGTTGCTCTCACTCCTTGCTTTCCCACCTCAAAGTGCATTTCAACACATCGTGGATGCCAGCTCCCGGCCGTCCGGCTGCCCATTTTCCAGTGCACGAATGATTGGACTCTGCTCCCACAGGCAAAGAGCCAGGACTGAAAGATGCTGCTGGACCTCTTCTGCACATGGTAAACTTCGCAACTGTTCCACCTGTATTGCTCTCACTCCTTGCTTTCCCATCTCAAAGTGCATTTGAATACATCCTTGATGCCTGCTCCCGGCCGTCCGGCTGCCCAGTTTCCACTGCACGAATGATTGGACTCTGCTCCCACAGGCGAAGAGCCAGGACTGAAAGATGCTGCTGGACCTCTTCTGCACATGGTAAGCTTCGCAACGCTGCCACCTGTATTTCTCTCACTCCTTGCTTTCCCACCTCAAAGTGCATTTGAATACATCCTTGATGCCTGCTCCAGGCCGTCCGGCTGCCCATTTTCCAGTGCACGAATGATTGGACCCTGCTCCCACAGGCGAAGAGCCAGGACTGAAAGATGTTGCTGGACCTCTTCTGCACACAGTAAGCTTCGCAACGGTGCCACCTGTATTGCTCTCACTCCTTGCTTTCCCACCTCAAAGTACATTTCAATACATCCTTGATGCCTGCTCCCGGCCGTCCGGCTGCCCAGTTTTCAGTGCACGAATGATTGGACTCTGCTGCCACACGCAAAGAGCCGGGACTGAAAGATGCCGCTGGACCTCTTCTGCACATGGTAAGCTTTGCAACGGTGCCACCTGTATTGCTCTCACTCCTTGCTTTCCCACCTCAAAGTGCATTTGAATACATCCTTGATGCCTGCTCCCGGCCGTCCGGCTGCCCAGTTTCCAGTGCACGAATGATTGGACCCAGCTCCCACAGGCGAAGAGCCAGGACTGAAAGATACTGCTGGACCTCTTCTGCACATGGTAAGCTTCGCAACGGTGCCACCTGTATTGCTCTCACTCCTTGCTTTCCCACCACAAAGTGCATTTCAATACATCCTTGATGCCTGCTCCCGGCCGTCCGGCTGCCCAGTTTTCAGTGCACGAATGATTGGACTCTGCTCCCACAGGCGAAGAGCCAGGACTGAAAGATGCTGCTGGACCTCTTCTGCACATGGTAAGCTTCGCAACGGTGTCACCTGTATTGTTCTCACTCCTTGCTTTCCCACCTCAAAGTGCATTTGAATACATCCTTGATGCCTGCTCCCGGCCGTCCGGCTGCCCAGTTTTCAGGGCACGAATGATTGGACTCTGCTCCCACAGGCGAAGAGCCAGGACTGAAAGATGCTGCTGGACCTCTTCTGCACATGGTAAGCTTCGCAACGGTGCCACCTGTATTGCTCTCACTCCTTGCTTTCCCACCACAAAGTGCATTTGAATATATCCTTGATGCCAACTTCAGGCCGGCTGCCCAGTTTCCAGTGCACGAATGATTGGACCCAGCTCCCACAGGTGAAGAGCCAGGACTGAAAGATACTGCTGGACCTCTTCTGCACAAGGTAAGCTTCGCAACTGTGCCACCTGTATTGCTCTCACTCCTTGCTTTCCCACCACAAAGTGCATTTGAATACATCCTTGATGCCAGCTTCAGGCCGGCTGGCTGCCCAGTTTCCAGTGCACGAATGATTGGACTCTGCTCCCACAGGCAAAGAGCCAGGACTGAAAGATGCTGCTGGACCTCTTCTGCACATGGTAAGCTTCGCAACGGTGCCACTTGTATTGCTCTCCCTCCTTGCTTTCCCACCTCAAAGTGCATTTCAACACATCGTTGATGCCTGCTCCCGGCCGTCCGGCTGCCCATTTTCCAGTGCACGAATGATTGGACTCTGCTCCCACAGGCAAATAGCCAGGACTGAAAGATGCTGCTGGACCTCTTCTGCACATGGTAAGCTTCGCAACGGTGCCACCTGCATTGCTCTCACTCCTTGCTTTCCCACCTCAAAGTGCATTTGAATAAATCCTTGATGCCTGCTCCAGGCCGTCTGGCTGCTCAGTTTCCAGTGCACGAATGATTGGACTCTGCTCCCACAGGCGAAGAGCCAGGACTGAAAGATGCTGCTGGACCTCTTCTGCACATGGTAAGCTTCGCAACGGTGCCACTTGTATTGCTCTCACTCCTTGCTTTCCCACCTCAAAGTGCATTTGAATACATCCTTGATGCCAGTTTCAGGCCGGCTGGCTGCCCAGTTTCCAGTGCACGAATGATTGGACCCTACACCCACAGGCGAAGAGCCAGCACTGAAAGATGCTGCTGGATCTCTTCTGCACATGGTAAGCTACGCAACGGTGCCACCTGTATTGCTCTCCCTCCTTTCTTTCCCACCTCAAAGTGCATTTGAATACATCCTTGATGCCTGCTCCCGGCCGTCCGGCTGCCCAGTTTTCAGTGCACGAATGATTGGACTCTGCTGCCACAGGCGAAGAGCCAGCACTGAAAGATGTTGCTGGATGTCTTCTGCACATGGTAAGCTTTGCAATGGTGCCAACTGTTTTGCTCTCACTCATTGCTTTCCCACCTCAAAGTGCATTTGAATGCATCCTTGATGGCTGCTCCCGGCCTTCCGGCAGCTCAGTTTCCAGTGCACGAATGATTGGACTCTGCTCCCACAGGCAAAGAGCCAGGACTGAAAGATGGTGCTGGATCTCTTCTGCACACGGTAAGCTTCGCAAGGGTGCCACCTGTATTGCTCTCACTCCTTGCTATCCCACCTAAAAGTGTATTTGAATACATCCTTGATGCCTGCTCCCGGTAGGCCGGCTGCCCACTTTCCAGCCCGCGAATGATTGGACCCTGCTCCCACAGGCGATGAGCCAGGACTGAAAGATGCTGCTGGACCTCTTCTGCGCATGGTAAGCTTCGCAACGGTGCCCCCTGTATAGCTCCCACTCGTTGCTTTCCCACCTCAAAGGGCATTTGAATACATCCTTGATGCCAGCTCCCGGCCGTCCGGCTGCCCAGTTTTCAGTGCACGAATGATTGGACTCTGCTCCCACAGGCGAAGAGCCAGGACTGAAAGATGCTGCTGGATCTCTTCTGCACATGGTAAGCTTCGCAACGGTGCCACCTGCATTGATCTCACTCCTTGCTTTCCCACCTCAAAGTGCATTTGAATACATCCTTGATGCCTGCTCCCGGCCGTCCGGCTACCGAGTTTCCAGTGCACGAATGATTGGACCCTGCTCCCACAGGCAAAGAGCCGGGACTGAAAGATGCTGCTGGACCTCTTCTGCATATGGTAAGCTTTGCAACGGTGCCACCTGTATTGCCCTCACTCCTTGCTTTCCCACCTCAAAGTGCATTTGAATATATCCTTGATGCCCGCTCCCGGCCGTCCGGCTGCCCAGTTTCCAGTGCACGAATGATTGGACTCTGCTGCCACAGGGGAAGAGCCGGGACTGAAAGATGCTGCTGGACCTCTTCTGCACATGGTAAGCTTCGCAACGGTGCCACCTGCATTGGTCTCACTCCTTGCTTTCCCACCTCAAAGTGCATTTAAATACATCCTTGATGCCTGCTCCCGGCCGTCCGGCTGCCCAGTTTCCAGTGCACGAATGATTGGACTCTGCTCCCACAGGCGAAGAGCCAGGACTGAAAGATGCTGCTGGACCTCTTCTGCACATGGCAAGCTTCGCAACGGTGCCACTTGTATTGCTCTCACTCCTTGCTTTCCCACCTCAAAGTGCATTTCAACACATCGTTGATGCCTGCTCCCGGCCATCCGGCTGCCCATTTTCCAGTGCACGAATGATTGGACTCTGCTCCCACAGGCAAAGAGCCAGGACTGAAAGATGCTGCTGGACCTCTTCTGCACATGGTAAGCTTCACAACGGTGCCACCTGCATTGCTCTCACTCCTTGCTTTCCCACCTCAAAGTGCATTTGAATACATCCTTGATGCCTGCTCCAGGCTGGCCGGCTCCCCAGTTTTCAGTGCACGAATGATTGGACTCTGCTCCCACAGGCAAAGAGCCAGGACTGAAAGATGCTGCTGGACCTCTTCTGCACATGGTAAACTTCGCAACTGTTCCACCTGTATTGCTCTCACTCCTTGCTTTTCCATCTCAAAGTGCATTTGAATACATCCTTGATGCCTGCTCCAGGCCGTCCGGCTGCCCAGTTTCCAGTGCACGAATGATTGGACTCTGCTCCCACAGGCGAAGAGCCAGGACTGAAAGATGCTGCTGGACCTCTTCTGCACATGGTAAGCTTCGCAACGGTGCCACCTGTATTGCTCTCACTCCTTGCTTTCCCACCTCAAAGTGCATTTGAATACATCCTTGATGCCTGCTCCAGGCCGTCCGGCTGCCCATTTTCCAGTGCACGAATGATTGGACCCTGCTCCCACAGACGAAGAGCCAGGACTGAAAGATGTTGCTGGACCTCTTCTGCACACAGTAAGCTTCGCAACGGTGCCACCTGTATTGCTCTCACTCCTTGCTTTTCCACCTCAAAGTGCATTTAAATACATCCTTGATGCCTCCTCCAAGCAGGCCGGCTGCCCGATTTTCAGTGAACGAATGATTGGACCCTGATGTCACAGGCAAAGGGCCAGCACTGAAAGATGTTGCTGGATCTCTTCTGCACATGGTAAGCTTCGCAACGGTGCCACCTGCATTGCTCTCACTCCTTGCTTTCCCACCTCAAAGTGCATTTGAATACATCCTTGATGCCTGCTCCCGGCCGTCCGGCTGCCCAGTTTCAAGTGCACGAATGATTGGACCCAGCTCCCACAGACGAAGAGCCAGGACTGAAAGATGTTGCTGGACCTCTTCTGCACATGGTAAGCTTCGCAACGGTGCCACCTGTATTGCTCTCACTCCTTGATTTTCCACCTCAGAGTGCATTTAAATACAACCTTGATGCCTCCTCCAAGCTGGCTGGCTGCCCAGTTTTCAGTGGACGAATGATGGGACCCTGCTCCCACAGGCGAAGAGCCAGGACTGAAAGATGCTGCTGGACCTCTTCTGCACATGGTAAGCTTCGCAACGGCGTCACCTGTATTGCTCTCGCTCCTTGCTTTCCCACCTCAAAGTGCATTTGAATACATCCTTGATGCCTGCTCCAGGCCGTCCGGCTGCCCAGTTTTCAGTGCACGAATGATTGGACTCTGCTCCCACAGGCGAAGAGCCAGGACTGAAAGATGCTGCTGGACCTCTTCTGCACATGGTAAGCTTCGCAACTGCGCCACCTGTATTGCTCTCACTCCTTGCTTTCCCACCTCAAAGTACATTTCAATACATCCTTGATGCCTGCTCCCGGCCTTCCGGCTGCCCAGTTTTCAGTGCACGAATGATTGGACTCTGCTGCCACACTCCAAGAGCCGGGACTGAAAGATGCTGCTGGATCTCCTCTGCACATGGTAAGCTTTGCAACGGTGCCACATGTATTGCTCTCACTCCTTGCTTTCCCACCTCAAAGTGCATTTGAATACATCCTTGATGCCTGCTCCCGGCCGTCCGGCTGCCCAGTTTCCAGTGCACGAATGATTGGACCCAGCTCCCACAGGCGAAGAGCCAGGACTGAAAGATACTGCTGGACCTCTTCTGCACATGGTAAGCTTCGCAACGGTGCCACCTGTATTGCTCTCACTCCTTGCTTTTCCACCTCAAAGTGCATTTGAATACATCCTTGATGCCTGCTCCCGGCCGTCCGGCTGCCCAGTTTTCAGTGCACGAATGATCGGACTCTGCTCCCACAGGCGAAGAGCCAGGACTGAAAGATGCTGCTGGACCTCTTCTGCACATGGTAAGCTTCGCAACGGTGCCACCTGTATTGCTCTCACTCCTTGCTTTCCCACCACAAAGTGCATTTGAATATATCCTTGATGCCAGCTTCAGGCCGGCTGGCTGCCCAGTTTCCAGTACACGAATGATTGGACTCTGCTCCCACAGGCGAAGAGCCAGGACTGAAAGATGCTGCTGGACCTCTTCTGCACATGGTAAGCTTCGCAACGGTGCCACCTGCATTGCTCTCACTCCTTGATTTCCCACCTCAAAGTGCATTTCAACACATCGTTGATGCCTGCTCCCGGCCGTCCGGCTGCCCATTTTCCAGTGCACGAATGATTGGACTCTGCTCCCACAGGCGAAGAGCCAGGACTGAAAGATGCTGCTGGACCTCTTCTGCACATGGTAAGCTTCGCAACGGTGCCACCTGCATTGCTCTCACTCCTTGCTTTCCCACCTCAAAGTGCATTTGAATACATCCTTGATGCCTGCTCCCGGCCGTCCGGCTGCCCAGTTTCCAGTGCACGAATGATTGGACCCTGCTCCCACAGGCGAAGAGCCAGGACTGAAAGATGCTGCTGGACCTCTTCTGCACATAGTAAGCTTCGCAACGGTGCCACCTGCATTGCTCTCACTCCTTGCTATCCCACCTCAAAGTGCATTTGAATACATCCTTAATGAAAGCTCCCGGCCGTCCGGCTACCCAGTTTTCAGGGCACGAATGATTGGACTCTGCTCCCACAGGCGAAGAGCCAGGACTGAAAGATGCTGCTGGATCTCTTCTGCACATGGTAAGCTTCGCAACGGTGCCACCTGTATTGCTCTCACTCCTTGCTTTCCCACCTCAAAGTGCATTTGAATACATCCTTGATGCCTGCTCCCTGCCGTCCGGCTGCCGAGTTTCCAGTGCACGAATGATTGGACCCTGCTCCCACCGGCAAAGAGCCGGGACTGAAAGATGCTGCTGGACCTCTTCTGCATATGGTAAGCTTCGCAACGGTGCCACCTGTATTGCCCTCACTCCTTGCTTTCCCACCTCAAAGTGCATTTGAATATATCCTTGATGCCTGCTCCCGGCCGTCCGGCTGCCCAGTTTCCAGTGCACAAATGATTGGACTCTTCTGCCACAGGCGAAGAGCCGGGACTGAAAGATGCTGCTGGACCTCTTCTGCACATGGTAAGCTTCGCAACGGTGCCACCTGTATTGCTCTCACTCCTTGCTTTCCCACCTCAAAGTGTATTTCAACACATCGTTGATGCCTGCTCCCGGCCGTCCGGCTGCCCATTTTCCAGTGCACGAATGATTGGACTCTGCTCCCACAGGCAAAGAGCCAGGACTGAAAGATGCTGCTGGACCTCTTCTGCACATGGTAAGCTTCGCAACGGTGCCACCTGCATTGCTCTCACTCCTTGCTTTCCCACCTCAAAGTGCATTTGAATAAATCCTTGATGCCTGCTCCAGGCCGTCTGGCTGCTCAGTTTCCAGTGCACGAATGATTGGACTCTGCTGCCACACGCAAAGAGCCAGGACTGAAAGATGCTGCTGGACCTCTTCTGCACATGGTAAGCTTCGCAACGGTGCCACTTGTATTGCTCTCACTCCTTGCTTTCCCACCTCAAAGTGCATTTGAATACATCCTTAATGTCTGCTCTAGGCCGTCCGGATACCCAGGTTCCAGTGCACGAATGATTGGACCCTACACCCACAGGCGAAGAGCCAGGACTGAAAGATGCTGCTGGATCTCTTCTGCACATGGTAAGCTTCGCAACGGTGCCACCTGTATTGCTCTCCCTCCTTGCTTTCCCACCTCAAAGTGCATTTGAATACATCCTTGATGCCTGCTCCCGGGGGTCCGGCTGCCCAGTTTTCAGTGCACGAATGATTGGACTCTGCTGCCACAGGCGAAGAGCCAGCACTGAAAGATGTTGCTGGATGTCTTCTGCACATGGTAAGCTTTGCAATGGTGCCACCTGTTTTGCTCTCACTCATTGCTTTCCCACCTCAAAGTGCATTTGAATGCATCCTTGATGGCTGCTCCCGGCCTTCCGGCAGCTCAGTTTCCAGTGCACGAATGATTGGACTCTGCTCCCGCAGGCGAAGAGCCAGGACTGAAAGATGGTGCTGGATCTCTTCTGCACACGGTAAGCTTCGCAAGGGTGCCACCTGTATTGCTCTCACTCCTTGCTATCCCACCTAAAAGTGCATTTGAATACATCCTTGATGCCTGCTCCCGGTAGGCCGGCTGCCCACATTCCAGCCCGCGAATGATTGGACCCTGCTCCCACAGGCGATGAGCCAGGACTGAAAGATGCTGCTGGACCTCTTCTGCACATGGTAAGCTTCGCAACGGTGCCCCCTGTATAGCTCCCACTCGTTGCTTTCCCACCTCAAAGGGCATTTGAATACATCCTTGATGCCTGCTCCAGGCTGGCCGGCTGCCCATTTTCCAGTGCACGAATGATTGGACTCTGCTCCCACAGGCGAAGAGCCAGGAAAGAGAGAAGTTGCTGGACCTCTTCTGCACACGGTAAGCTTCGCAACGGTGCCACCTGCATTGCTCTCACTCCTTGCGTTCCCACCTCAGAGTGCATTTGAATACATCCTTGATGCCTGCTCCCGGCCGTCCGGCTGCCCAGTTTCCAGTGCACGAATGATTGGACCCAGCTCCCACAGGCGAAGAGCCAGGACTGAAAGATGCTGCTGGACCTCTTCTGCACATGGTAAGCTTCGCAACGGTGCCACCTGCATTGCTCTCACTCCTTGCTTTCCCACCTCAAAGTGCATTTGAATACATCCTTGATGCCAGCTCCCGGCCGTCCGGCTGCCCAGTTTTCAGGGCACGAATGATTGGACTCTGCTCCCACAGGCGAAGAGCCAGGACTGAAAGATGCTGCTGGATCTCTTCTGCACATGGTAAGCTTCGCAACGGTGCCACCTGCATTGATCTCACTCCTTGCTTTCCCACCTCAAAGTGCATTTGAATACATCCTTGATGCCTGCTCCCTGCCGTCCGGCTGCCGAGTTTCCAGTGCACGAATGATTGGACCCTGCTCCCACCGGCAAAGAACCGGGACTGAAAGATGCTGCTGGACCTCTTCTGCATATGGTAAGCTTCGCAACGGTGCCACCTGTATTGCCCTCACTCCTTGCTTTCCCACCTCAAAGTGCATTTGAATATATCCTTGATGCCCGCTCCCGGCCGTCCGGCTGCCCAGTTTCCAGTGCACAAATGATTGGACTCTGCTGCCACAGGCGAAGAGCCGGGACTGAAAGATGCTGCTGGGCCTCTTCTGCACATGGTAAGCTTCGCAACGGTGCCACCTGTATTGCTCTCACTCCTTGCTTTTCCACCTCAGAGTGCATTTAAATACATCCTTGATGCCTCCTCCAAGCTGGCCGGCTGCCCAATTTTCAGTGCACGAATGATGGGACCCTGCTCCCACAGGCGAAGAGCCAGGACTGAAAGATGCTGCTGGACCTCTTCTGCACATGGTAAGCTTCGCAACGGTGCCACCTGTATTGTTCTCACTCCTTGCTTTCCCACCTCAAAGTGCATTTGAATATATCCTTGATGCCAGCTTCAGGCCGGCTGGCTGCCCAGTTTTCAGTGCACGAGTGATTGGACTCTGCTCCCACAGGCAAAGAGCCAGGACTGAAAGATGCTGCTGGACCTCTTCTGCACATGGTAAGCTTCGCAACTGTGCCACCTGTATTGCTCTCACTCCTTGCTTTCCCACCTCAAAGTGCATTTGAATACATCCTTGATGCCTGCTCCCGGCCGTCCGGCTGCCCAGTTTTCAGTGCATGAATGATTGGACTCTGCTGCCACACGCAAAGAGCCGGGACTGAAAGATGCCGCTGGACCTCTTCTGCACATGGTAAGCTTCGCAACGGTGCCACCTGTATTGCTCTCACTCCTTGCTTTCCCACCTCAAAGTGCATTTGAATACATCCTTCATGCCTGCTCCCGGCCGTCCGGCTGCCCAGTTTCCAATGCACGAATGATTGGACCCAGCTCCCACAGGCGAAGAGCCAGGACTGAAAGATACTGCTGGACCTCTTCTGCACATGGTAAACTTCGCAACGGTGCCACTTGTATTGCTCTCACTCCTTGCTTTCCCACCTCAAAGTGCATTTGAATACATCCTTAATGTCTGCTCCAGGCCGTCCGGATACCCAGTTTCCAGTGCACGAATGATTGGACCCTACACCCACAGGCGAAGAGCAAGGACTGAAAGATGCTGCTGGATCTCTTCTGCACATGGTAAGCTTCGCAACGGTGCCACCTGTATTGCTCTCCCTCCTTGCTTTCCCACCTCAAAGTGCATTTGAATACATCCTTGATGCCTGCTCCCGGGGGTCCGGCTGCCCAGTTTTCAGTGCACGAATGATTGGACTCTGCTGCCACAGGCGAAGAGCCAGCACTGAAAGATGTTGCTGGATGTCTTCTGCACATGGTAAGCTTTGCAATGGTGCCACCTGTTTTGCTCTCACTCATTGCTTTCCCACCTCAAAGTGCATTTGAATGCATCCTTGATGGCTGCTCCCGGCCTTCCGGCAGCTCAGTTTCCAGTGCACGAATGATTGGACTCTGCTCCCGCAGGCGAAGAGCCAGCACTGAAAGATGTTGCTGGATGTCTTCTGCACATGGTAAGCTTTGCAATGGTGCCACCTGTTTTGCTCTCACTCATTGCTTTCCCACCTCAAAGTGCATTTGAATACATCCTTGATGCCTGCTCCCGGTAGGCCGGCTGCCCACTTTCCAGCCCGCGAATGATTGGACCCTGCTCCCACAGGCGATGAGCCAGGACTGAAAGATGCTGCTGGACCTCTTCTGCACATGGTAAGCTTCGCAACGGTGCCCCCTGTATAGCTCCCACTCGTTGCTTTCCCACCTCAAAGGGCATTTGAATACATCCTTGATGCCTGCTCCAGGCTGGTCGGCTGCCCATTTTCCAGTGCACGAATGATTGGACTCTGCTCCCACAGGCGAAGAGCCAGGAAAGAGAGAAGTTGCTGGACCTCTTCTGCACACGGTAAGCTTCGCAACGGTGCCACCTGCATTGCTCTCACTCCTTGCTTTCCCACCTCAGAGTGCATTTGAATACATCCTTGATGCCTGCTCCCGGCCGTCCGGCTGCCCAGTTTCCAGTGCACGAATGATTGGACCCAGCTCCCACAGGCGAACAGCCAGGACTGAAAGATGCTGCTGGACCTCTTCTGCACATGGTAAGCTTCGCAACGGTGCCACCTGCATTGCTCTCACTCCTTGCTTTCCCACCTCAAAGTGCATTTGAATACATCCTTGATGCCAGCTCCCGGCCGTCCGGCTGCCCAGTTTTCAGGGCACGAATGATTGGACTCTGCTCCCACAGGGGAAGAGCCAGGACTGAAAGATGCTGCTGGATCTCTTCTGCACATGGTAAGCTTCGCAACGGTGCCACCTGCATTGATCTCACTCCTTGCTTTCCCACCTCAAAGTGCATTTGAATACATCCTTGATGCCTGCTCCCTGCCGTCCGGCTGCCGAGTTTCCAGTGCACGAATGATTGGACCCTGCTCCCACCGGCAAAGAGCCGGGACTGAAAGATGCTGCTGGACCTCTTCTGCATATGGTAAGCTTCGCAACGGTGCCACCTGTATTGCCCTCACTCCTTGCTTTCCCACCTCAAAGTGCATTTGAATATATCCTTGATGCCCGCTCCCGGCCGTCCGGCTGCCCAGTTTCCAGTGCACAAATGATTGGACTCTTCTGCCACAGGCGAAGAGCCGGGACTGAAAGATGCTGCTGGGCCTCTTCTGCACATGGTAAGCTTCGCAACGGTGCCACCTGTATTGCTCTCACTCCTTGCTTTCCCACCTCAAAGTGTATTTCAACACATCGTTGATGCCTGCTCCCGGCCGTCCGGCTGCCCAGTTTCCAGTGCACGAATGATTGGACTCTGCTCCCACAGGCAAAGAGCCAGGACTGAAAGATGCTGCTGGACCTCTTCTGCACATGGTAAGCTTCGCAACGGTGCCACCTGCATTGCTCTCACTCCTTGCTTTCCCACCTCAAAGTGCATTTGAATAAATCCTTGATGCCTGCTCCAGGCCGTCTGGCTGCTCAGTTTCCAGTGCACGAATGATTGGACTCTGCTCCCACAGGCGAAGAGCCAGGACTGAAAGATGCTGCTGGACCTCTTCTGCACATGGTAAGCTTCGCAACGGTGCCACTTGTATTGCTCTCACTCCTTGCTTTCCCACCTCAAAGTGCATTTGAATACATCCTTAATGTCTGCTCTAGGCCGCCCGGATACCCAGTTTCCAGTGCACGAATGATTGGACCCTACACCCACAGGCGAAGAGCCAGGACTGAAAGATGCTGCTGGATCTCTTCTGCACATGGTAAGCTTCGCAACGGTGCCACCTGTATTGCTCTCCCTCCTTGCTTTCCCACCTCAAAGTGCATTTGAATACATCCTTGATGCCTGCTCCCGGGGGTCCGGCTGCCCAGTTTTCAGTGCACGAATGATTGGACTCTGCTGCCACAGGCGAAGAGCCAGCACTGAAAGATGTTGCTGGATGTCTTCTGCACATGGTAAGCTTTGCAATGGTGCCACCTGTTTTGCTCTCACTCATTGCTTTCCCACCTCAAAGTGCATTTGAATGCATCCTTGATGGCTGCTCCCGGCCTTCCGGCAGCTCAGTTTCCAGTGCACGAATGATTGGACTCTGCTCCCGCAGGCGAAGAGCCAGGACTGAAAGATGGTGCTGGATCTCTTCTGCACACGGTAAGCTTCGCAACGGTGCCACCTGTATTGCTCTCACTCCTTGCTATCCCACCTAAAAGTGCATTTGAATACATCCTTGATGCCTGCTCCCGGTAGGCCGGCTGCCCACATTCCAGCCCGCGAATGATTGGACCCTGCTCCCACAGGCGATGAGCAAGGACTGAAAGATGCTGCTGGACCTCTTCTGCACATGGTAAGCTTCGAAACGGTGCCCCCTGTATAGCTCCCACTCGTTGCTTTCCCACCTCAAAGGGCATTTGAATACATCCTTGATGCCTGCTCCAGGCTGGCCGGCTGCCCATTTTCCAGTGCACGAATGATTGGACTCTGCTCCCACAGGCGAAGAGCCAGGAAAGAGAGAAGTTGCTGGACCTCTTCTGCACACGGTAAGCTTCGCAACGGTGCCACCTGCATTGCTCTCACTCCTTGCTTTCCCACCTCAGAGTGCATTTGAATACATCCTTGATGCCTGCTCCCGGCCGTCCGGCTGCCCAGTTTCCAGTGCACGAATGATTGGACCCAGCTCCCACAGGCGAAGAGCCAGGACTGAAAGATGCTGCTGGACCTCTTCTGCACATGGTAAGCTTCGCAACGGTGCCACCTGCATTGCTCTCACTCCTTGCTTTCCCACCTCAAAGTGCATTTGAATACATCCTTGATGCCAGCTCCCGGCCGTCCGGCTGCCCAGTTTTCAGGGCACGAATGATTGGACTCTGCTCCCACAGGGGAAGAGCTAGGACTGAAAGATGCTGCTGGATCTCTTCTGCACATGGTAAGCTTCGCAACGGTGCCACCTGCATTGATCTCACTCCTTGCTTTCCCACCTCAAAGTGCATTTGAATACATCCTTGATGCCTGCTCCCTGCCGTCCGGCTGCCGAGTTTCCAGTGCACGAATGATTGGACCCTGCTCCCACCGGCAAAGAGCCGGGACTGAAAGATGCTGCTGGACCTCTTCTGCATATGGTAAGCTTCGCAACGGTGCCACCTGTATTGCCCTCACTCCTTGCTTTCCCACCTCAAAGTGCATTTGAATATATCCTTGATGCCCGCTCCCGGCCGTCCGGCTGCCCAGTTTCCAGTGCACAAATGATTGGACTCTGCTGCCACAGGCGAAGAGCCGGGACTGAAAGATGCTGCTGGGCCTCTTCTGCACATGGTAAGCTTCGCAACGGTGCCACCTGTATTGCTCTCACTCCTTGCTTTTCCACCTCAGAGTGCATTTAAATACATCCTTGATGCCTCCTCCAAGCTGGCCGGCTGCCAAATTTTCAGTGCACGAATGATGGGACCCTGCTCCCACAGGCGAAGAGCCAGGACTGAAAGATGCTGCTGGACCTCTTCTGCACATGGTAAGCTTCGCAACGGTGCCAACTGTATTGCTCTCACTCCTTGCTTTCCCACCTCAAAGTGCATTTGAATATATCCTTGATGCCAGCTTCAGGCCGGCTGGCTGCCCAGTTTTCAGTGCACGAGTGATTGGACTCTGCTCCCACAGGCAAAGAGCCAGGACTGAAAGATGCTGCTGGATTTCTTCTGCACACGGTAAGCTTCGCAACGGTGCCACCTGTATTGCTCTCACTCCTTGCTTTCCCACCTCAAAGTGCATTTGAATACATCCTTGATGCCTGCTCCCGGCCGTCCGGCTGCCCAGTTTTCAGTGCATGAATGATTGGACTCTGCTGCCACACGCAAAGAGCCGGGACTGAAAGATGCCGCTGGACCTCTTCTGCACATGGTAAGCTTTGCAACGGTGCCCCCTGTATTGCTCTCACTCCTTGCTTTTCCACCTCAAAGTGCATTTGAATACATCCTTCTTGCCTGCTCCCGGCCGTCCGGCTGCCCAGTTTCCAATGCACGAATGATTGGACCCAGCTCCCACAGGCGAAGAGCCAGGACTGAAAGATACTGCTGGACCTCTTCTGCACATGGTAAACTTCGCAACGGTGCCACTTGTATTGCTCTCACTCCTTGCTTTCCCACCTCAAAGTGCATTTGAATACATCCTTAATGTCTGCTCCAGGCCGTCCGGATACCCAGTTTCCAGTGCACGAATGATTGGACCCTACACCCACAGTCGAAGAGCAAGGACTGAAAGATGCTGCTGGATCTCTTCTGCACATGGTAAGCTTCGCAACGGTGCCACCTGTATTGCTCTCCCTCCTTGCTTTCCCACCTCAAAGTGCATTTGAATACATCCTTGATGCCTGCTCCCGGCCGTCCGGCTGCCCAGTTTTCAGTGCATGAATGATTGGACTCTGCTGCCACACGCAAAGAGCCGGGACTGAAAGATGCCGCTGGACCTCTTCTGCACATGGTAAGCTTTGCAACGGTGCCACCTGTATTGCTCTCACTCCTTGCTTTCCCACCTCAAAGTGCATTTGAATACATCCTTCATGCCTGCTCCCGGCCTTCCGGCTGCCCAGTTTCCAGTGCACGAATGATTGGACCCAGCTCCCACAGGCGAAGAGCCAGGACTGAAAGATACTGCTGGACCTCTTCTGCACATGGTAAGCTTCGCAACGGTGCCACCTGTATTGCTCTCACTCCTTGCTTTCCCACCACAAAGTGCATTTGAATACATCCTTGATGCCAGCTTCAGGCCGGCTGGCTGCCCAGTTTCCAGTGCACGAATGATTGGACTCTGCTCCCACAGGCAAAGAGCCAGGACTGAAAGATGCTGCTGGACCTCTTCTGCACATGGTAAGCTTCGCAACGGTGCCACTTGTATTGCTCTCACTCCTTGCTTTCCCACCTCAAAGTGCATTTCAACACATCGTTGATGCCTGCTCTAGGCCGTCCGGCTGCCCATTTTCCAGTGCACGAATGATTGGACTCTGCTCCCACAGGCAAAGAGCCAGGACTGAAAGATGCTGCTGGACCTCTTCTGCACATGGTAAGATTCGCAACGGTGCCACCTGCATTGCTCTCACTCCTTGCTTTCCCACCTCAAAGTGCATTTGAATAAATCCTTGATGCCTGCTCCCGGCCGTCTGGCTGCTCAGTTTCCAGTGCACGAATGATTGGACTCTGCTCCCACAGGCGAAGAGCCAGGACTGAAAGATGCTGCTGGACCTCTTCTGCACATGGTAAGCTTCGCAACGGTGCCACCTGCATTGCTCTCACTCCTTGCTTTCCCACCTCAAAGTGCATTTGAATACATCCTTAATGTCTGCTCTAGGCCGTCCGGATACCCAGTTTCCAGTGCACGAATGATTGGACCCTACACCCACAGGCGAAGAGCCAGGACTGAAAGATGCTGCTGGATCTCTTCTGCACATGGTAAGCTTCGCAACGGTGCCACCTGTATTGCTCTCCCTCCTTGCTTTCCCACCTCAAAGTGCATTTGAATACATCCTTGATGCCTGCTCCCGGGGGTCCGGCTGCCCAGTTTTCAGTGCACGAATGATTGGACTCTGCTGCCACAGGCGAAGAGCCAGCACTGAAAGATGTTGCTGGATGTCTTCTGCACATGGTAAGCTTCGCAACGGTGCCACCTGTATTGCTCTCACTCCTTGCTATCCCACCTAAAAGTGCATTTGAATACATCCTTGATGCCTGCTCCCGGTAGGCCGGCTGCCCACTTTCCAGCCCGCGAATGATTGGACCCTGCTCCCACAGGCGATGAGCCAGGACTGAAAGATGCTGCTGGACCTCTTCTGCACATGGTAAGCTTCGCAACGGTGCCCCCTGTATAGCTCCCACTCGTTGCTTTCCCACCTCAAAGGGCATTTGAATACATCCTTGATGCCTGCTCCAGGCTGGCCGGCTGCCCATTTTCCAGTGCACGAATGATTGGACTCTGCTCCCACAGGCGAAGAGGCAGGACTGAAAGATGCTGCTGGACCTCTTCTGCACACGGTAAGCTTCGCAACGGTGCCACCTGCATTGCTCTCACTCCTTGCTTTCCCACCTCAGAGTGCATTTGAATACATCCTTGATGCCTGCTCCCGGCCGTCCGGCTGCCCAGTTTCCAGTGCACGAATGATTGGACCCAGCTCCCACAGGCGAAGAGCCAGGACTGAAAGATGCTGCTGGACCTCTTCTGCACATGGTAAGCTTCGCAACGGTGCCACCTGCATTGCTCTCACTCCTTGCTTTCCCACCTCAAAGTGCATTTGAATACATCCTTGATGCCAGCTCCCGGCCGTCCGGCTGCCCAGTTTTCAGGGCACGAATGATTGGACTCTGCTCCCACAGGGGAAGAGCCAGGACTGAAAGATGCTGCTGGATCTCTTCTGCACATGGTAAGCTTCGCAACGGTGCCACCTGCATTGATCTCACTCCTTGCTTTCCCACCTCAAAGTGCATTTGAATACATCCTTGATGCCTGCTCCCTGCCGTCCGGCTGCCGAGTTTCCAGTGCACGAATGATTGGACCCTGCTCCCACCGGCAAAGAGCCGGGACTGAAAGATGCTGCTGGACCTCTTCTGCATATGGTAAGCTTCGCAACGGTGCCACCTGTATTGCCCTCACTCCTTGCTTTCCCACCTCAAAGTGCATTTGAATATATCCTTGATGCCCGCTCCCGGCCGTCCGGCTGCCCAGTTTCCAGTGCACAAATGATTGGACTCTGCTGCCACAGGCGAAGAGCCGGGACTGAAAGATGCTGCTGGGCCTCTTCTGCACATGGTAAGCTTCGCAACGGTGCCACCTGTATTGCTCTCACTCCTTGCTTTTCCACCTCAGAGTGCATTTAAATACATCCTTGATGCCTCCTCCAAGCTGGCAGGCTGCCCAATTTTCAGTGCACGAATGATGGGACCCTGCTCCCACAGGCGAAGAGCCAGGACTGAAAGATGCTGCTGGACCTCTTCTGCACATGGTAAGCTTCGCAACGGTGCCACCTGTTTTGCTCTCACTCCTTGCTTTCCCACCTCAAAGTGCATTTGAATATATCCTTGATGCCAGCTTCAGGCCGGCTGGCTGCCCAGTTTTCAGTGCACGAATGATTGGACTCTGCTCCCACAGGCAAAGAGCCAGGACTGAAAGATGCTGCTGGACCTCTTCTGCACATGGTAAGCTTCGCAACTGTGCCACCTGTATTGCTCTCACTCCTTGCTTTCCCACCTCAAAGTGCATTTGAATACATCCTTGATGCCTGCTCCCGGCCGTCCGGCTGCCCAGTTTTCAGTGCATGAATGATTGGACTCTGCTGCCACACGCAAAGAGCCGGGACTGAAAGATGCCGCTGGACCTCTTCTGCACATGGTAAGCTTTGCAACGGTGCCACCTGTATTGCTCTCACTCCTTGCTTTCCCACCTCAAAGTGCATTTGAATACATCCTTGATGCCAGCTCCCGGCCGTCCGGCTGCCCAGTTTTCAGGGCACGAATGATTGGACTCTGCTCCCACAGGCAAAGAGCCAGGACTGAAAGATGCTGCTGGATCTCTTCTGCACATGGTAAGCTTCGCAACGGTGCCACCTGCATTGATCTCACTCCTTGCTTTCCCACCTCAAAGTGCATTTGAATACATCCTTGATGCCTGCTCCCGGCCGTCCGGCTGCCCAGTTTCCAGTGCACGAATGATTGGACCCTGCTCCCACCGGCAAAGAGCCGGGACTGAAAGATGCTGCTGGACCTCTTCTGCATATGGTAAGCTTCGCAACGGTGCCACCTGTATTGCCCTCACTCCTTCCTTTCCCACCTCAAAGTGCATTTGAATATATCCTTGATGCCCGCTCCCGGCCGTCCGGCTGCCCAGTTTCCAGTGCACGAATGATTGGACTCTGCTGCCACAGGCGAAGAGCCGGGACTGAAAGATGCTGTTGGGCCTCTTCTGCACATGGTAAGCTTCGCAACGGTGCCACCTGTATTGCTCTCACTCCTTGCTTTCCCACCTCAAAGTGTATTTCAACACATCGTTGATGCCTGCCCCCGGCCGTCCGGCTGCCCATTTTCCAGTGCACGAATGATTGGACTCTGCTCCCACAGGCAAAGAGCCAGGACTGAAAGATGCTGCTGGACCTCTTCTGCACATGGTAAGCTTCGCAACGGTGCCACCTGCATTGCTCTCACTCCTTGCTTTCCCACATCAAAGTGCATTTGAATACATCCTAGATGCCTGCTCCCGGCCGTCCGGCTGCCCAGTTTCCAGTGCACGAATGACTGGACCCTGCTCCCACAGGCGAAGAGCCAGGACTGAAAGATGCTGCTGGACCTCTTCTGCACATGGTAAGCTTCGCAACGGTGCCACCTGTATTGCTCTCACTCCTTGCTTTCCCACCTCAAAGTGCATTTGAATACATCCTTGATGCCTGCTCCCGGCTTCCGGCTGCCCAGTTTCCAGTGCACGAATGATTGGACTCTGCTCCCACAGGCGAAGAGCCAGGACTGAAAGATGCTGCTGGACCTCTTCTGCACATGGCAAGCTTCGCAACGGTGCCACTTGTATTGTTCTCACTCCTTGCTTTCCCACCTCAAAGTGCATTTCAACACATCTTTGATGCCTGCTCCCGGCCGTCCGGCTGCCCAGTTTCCAGTGCACGAATGATTGGACTCTGCTCCCACAGGCGAAGAGCCAGGACTGAAAGATGCTGCTTGACCTCTTCTGCACACAGAAAGCTTTGCAACGGTGCCACCTGTATTGCTCTCACTCCTTGCTTTCCCACCTCAAAGTGCATTTCAACACATCGTTGATGCCTGCTCCCGGCCGTCCGGCTGCCCATTTTCCAGTGCACGAATGATTGGACTCTGCTCCCACAGGCGAAGAGCCAGGACTGAAAGATGCTGCTGGACCTCTTCTGCACATGGTAAGGTTCGCAACGGTGCCACCTGCATTGCTCTCACTCCTTGCTTTCCCACCTCAAAGTGCATTTGAATACATCCTTGATGCCTGCTCCCGGCCGTCCGGCTGCCCAGTTTCCAGTGCACGAATGATTGGACCCTGCTCCCACAGGCGAAGAGCCAGGACTGAAAGATGCTGCTGGACCTCTTCTGCACATGGTAAGCTTCGCAACGGTGCCACCTGCATTGCTCTCACTCCTTGCTTTCCCACCTCAAAGTGCATTTGAATACATCCTTGATGCCTGCTCCCGGCCGTCCGGCTGCCCAGTTTCCAGTGCACGAATGATTGGACCCAGCTCCCACAGGCGAAGAGCCAGGACTGAAAGATACTGCTGGACCTCTTCTGCACATGGTAAGCTTCGCAACGGTGCCACCTGTATTGCTCTCACTCCTTGCTTTTCCACCTCAGAGTGCATTTAAATACATCCTTGATGCCTCCTCCAAGCTGGCCGGCTGCCCAATTTTCAGTGCACGAATGATGGGACCCTGCTCCCACAGGCGAAGAGCCAGGACTGAAAGATGCTGCTGGACCTCTTCTGCACATGGTAAGCTTCACAACGGTGCCACCTGTATTGCTCTCACTCCTTGCTTTTCCACCTCAAAGTGCATTTGAATACATCCTTGATGCCTGTTCCCGGCCGTCCGGCTGCCCAGTTTTCAGTGCACGAATGATTGGATTCTGCTCCCACAGGCGAAGAGCCAGGACTGAAAGATGCTGCTGGATCTCTTCTGCACATGGTAAGCTTCACAACGGTGCCACCTGTATTGCTCTCACTCCTTGCTTTCCCACCTCAAAGTGCATTTGAATATATCCTTGATGCCATCTTCAGGCCGGCTGGCTGCCCAGTTTTCAGTGCACGAGTGATTGGACTCTGCTCCCACAGGCAAAGAGCCAGGACTTAAAGATGCTGCTGGACCTCTTCTGCACATGGTAAGCTTCGCAACGGTGCCACCTGCATTGCTCTCACTCCTTGCTTTCCCACCTCAATGTGCATTTGAATACATCCTTGATGCCTGCTCCCGGCCGTCCGGCTGCCCAGTTTCCAGTGCACGAATGACTGGACCCTGCTCCCACAGGCGAAGAGCCAGCACTGAAAGATGCTGCTGGACCTCTTCTGCACATGGTAAGCTTCGCAACGGTGCCACCTGTATTGCTCTCACTCCTTGCTTTCCCACCTCAAAGTGCATTTGAATACATCCTTGATGCCTGCTCCCGGCTTCCGGCTGCCCAGTTTCCAGTGCACGAATGATTGGACTCTGCTCCCACAGGCGAAGAGCCAGGACTGAAAGATGCTGCTGGACCTCTTCTGCACATGGTAAGCTTCGCAACGGTGCCACCTGCATTGCTCTCACTCCTTGCTTTCCCACCTCAAAGTGCATTTGAATACATCCTAGATGCCTGCTCCCGGCCGTCCGGCTGCCCAGTTTCCAGTGCACGAATGACTGGACCCTGCTCCCACAGGCGAAGAGCCAGGACTGAAAGATGCTGCTGGACCTCTTCTGCACATGGTAAGCTTCGCAACGGTGCCACCTGTATTGCTCTCACTCCTTGCTTTCCCACCTCAAAGTGCATTTGAATACATCCTTGATGCCTGCTCCCGGCTTCCGGCTGCCCAGTTTCCAGTGCACGAATGATTGGACTCTGCTCCCACAGGCGAAGAGCCAGGACTGAAAGATGCTGCTGGACCTCTTCTGCACATGGCAAGCTTCGCAACGGTGCCACTTGTATTGTTCTCACTCCTTGCTTTCCCACCTCAAAGTGCATTTCAACACATCTTTGATGCCTGCTCCCGGCCGTCCGGCTGCCCAGTTTCCAGTGCACGAATGATTGGACTCTGCTCCCACAGGCGAAGAGCCAGGACTGAAAGATGCTGCTTGACCTCTTCTGCACACAGAAAGCTTTGCAACGGTGCCACCTGTATTGCTCTCACTCCTTGCTTTCCCACCTCAAAGTGCATTTCAACACATCGTTGATGCCTGCTCCCGGCCGTCCGGCTGCCCATTTTCCAGTGCACGAATGATTGGACTCTGCTCCCACAGGCGAAGAGCCAGGACTGAAAGATGCTGCTGGACCTCTTCTGCACATGGTAAGCTTCGCAACGGTGCCACCTGCATTGCTCTCACTCCTTGCTTTCCCACCTCAAAGTGCATTTGAATACATCCTTGATGCCTGCTCCCGGCCGTCCGGCTGCCCAGTTTCCAGTGCACGAATGATTGGACCCTGCTCCCACAGGCGAAGAGCCAGGACTGAAAGATGCTGCTGGACCTCTTCTGCACATGGTAAGCTTCGCAACGGTGCCACCTGCATTGCTCTCACTCCTTGCTTTCCCACCTCAAAGTGCATTTGAATACATCCTTGATGCCTGCTCCCGGCCGTCCGGCTGCCCAGTTTCCAGTGCACGAATGATTGGACCCAGCTCCCACAGGCGAAGAGCCAGGACTGAAAGATACTGCTGGACCTCTTCTGCACATGGTAAGCTTCGCAACGGTGCCACCTGTATTGCTCTCACTCCTTGCTTTTCCACCTCAGAGTGCATTTAAATACATCCTTGATGCCTCCTCCAAGCTGGCCGGCTGCCCAATTTTCAGTGCACGAATGATGGGACCCTGCTCCCACAGGCGAAGAGCCAGGACTGAAAGATGCTGCTGGACCTCTTCTGCACATGGTAAGCTTCACAACGGTGCCACCTGTATTGCTCTCACTCCTTGCTTTTCCACCTCAAAGTGCATTTGAATACATCCTTGATGCCTGTTCCCGGCCGTCCGGCTGCCCAGTTTTCAGTGCACGAATGATTGGATTCTGCTCCCACAGGCGAAGAGCCAGGACTGAAAGATGCTGCTGGATCTCTTCTGCACATGGTAAGCTTCACAACGGTGCCACCTGTATTGCTCTCACTCCTTGCTTTCCCACCTCAAAGTGCATTTGAATATATCCTTGATGCCATCTTCAGGCCGGCTGGCTGCCCAGTTTTCAGTGCACGAGTGATTGGACTCTGCTCCCACAGGCAAAGAGCCAGGACTGAAAGATGCTGCTGGACCTCTTCTGCACATGGTAAGCTTCGCAACGGTGCCACCTGCATTGCTCTCACTCCTTGCTTTCCCACCTCAAAGTGCATTTGAATACATCCTTGATGCCTGCTCCCGGCCGTCCGGCTGCCCAGTTTCCAGTGCACGAATGACTGGACCCTGCTCCCACAGGCGAAGAGCCAGCACTGAAAGATGCTGCTGGACCTCTTCTGCACATGGTAAGCTTCGCAACGGTGCCACCTGTATTGCTCTCACTCCTTGCTTTCCCACCTCAAAGTGCATTTGAATACATCCTTGATGCCTGCTCCCGGCTTCCGGCTGCAAAGTTTCCAGTGCACGAATGATTGGACTCTGCTCCCACAGGCGAAGAGCCAGGACTGAAAGATGCTGCTGGACCTCTTCTGCACATGGTAAGCTTCGCAACGGTGCCACCCGCATTGCTCTCACTCCTTGCTTTCCCACCTCAAAGTGCATTTGAATACATCCTTGATGCCTGCTCCCGGCCGTCCGGCTGCCCAGTTTCCAGTGCACGAATGATTGGACCCTGCTCCCACAGGCGAAGAGCCAGGACTGAAAGATGCTGCTGGACCTCTTCTGCACATGGTAAGCTTCGCAACGGTGCCACCTGCATTGCTCTCACTCCTTGCTTTCCCACCTCAAAGTGCATTTGAATACATCCTTGATGCCTGCTCCCGGCCGTCCGGCTGCCCAGTTTCCAGTGCACGAATGATTGGACCCAGCTCCCACAGGCGAAGAGCCAGGACTGAAAGATACTGCTGGACCTCTTCTGCACATGGTAAGCTTCGCAACGGTGCCACCTGTATTGCTCTCACTCCTTGCTTTTCCACCTCAGAGTGCATTTAAATACATCCTTGATGCCTCCTCCAAGCTGGCCGGCTGCCCAATTTTCAGTGCACGAATGATGGGACTCTGCTCCCACAGGCGAAGAGCCAGGACTGAAAGATGCTGCTGGACCTCTTCTGCACATGGTAAGCTTCACAACGGTGCCACCTGTATTGCTCTCACTCCTTGCTTTTCCACCTCAAAGTGCATTTGAATACATCCTTGATGCCTGCTCCCGGCCGTCCGGCTGCCCAGTTTTCAGTGCACGAATGATTGGATTCTGCTCCCACAGGCGAAGAGCCAGGACTGAAAGATGCTGCTGGATCTCTTCTGCACATGGTAAGCTTCACAACGGTGCCACTTGTATTGCTCTCACTCCTTGCTTTCCCACCTCAAAGTGCATTTGAATATATCCTTGATGCCATCTTCAGGCCGGCTGGCTGCCCAGTTTTCAGTGCACGAGTGATTGGACTCTGCTCCCACAGGCAAAGAGCCAGGACTGAAAGATGCTGCTGGACCTCTTCTGCACATGGTAAGCTTCGCAACTGTGCCACCTGTATTGCTCTCACTCCTTGCTTTCCCACCTCAAAGTACATTTCAATACATCCTTGATGCCTGCTCCCGGCCGTCCGGCTGCCCAGTTTTCAGTGCACGAATGATTGGACTCTGCTGCCACACGCAAAGAGCCGGGACTGAAAGATGCCGCTGGACCTCTTCTGCACATGGTAAGCTTTGCAACGGTGCCACCTGTATTGCTCTCACTCCTTGCTTTCCCACCTCAAAGTGCATTTGAATACATCCTTGATGCCTGCTCCCGGCCGTCCGGCTGCCCAGTTTCCAGTGCACGAATGATTGGACCCAGCTCCCACAGGCGAAGAGCCAGGACTGAAAGATACTACTGGACCTCTTCTGCACATGGTAAGCTTCGCAACGGTGACACCTGTATTGCTCTCACTCCTTGCTTTCCCACCACAAAGTGCATTTGAATACATCGTTGATGCCTGCTCCCGGCCGTCCGGCTGCCCAGTTTTCAGTGCACGAATGATTGGACTCTGCTCCCACAGGAGAAGAGCCAGGACTGAAAGATGCTGCTGGACCTCTTCTGCACATGGTAAGCTTCGCAACGGTGCCACCTGTATTGCTCTCACTCCTTGCTTTTCCACCTCAAATTGCATTTGAATACATCCTTGATGCCTGCTCCCGGCCGTCCGGCTGCCCAGTTTTCAGTGCACGAATGATTGGACTCTGCTCCCACAGGCGAAGAGCCAGGACTGAAAGATGCTGCTGGACCTCTTCTGCACATGGTAAGCTTCGCAACGGTGCCACCTGTATTGCTCTCACTCCTTGCTTTCCCACCACAAAGTGCATTTGAATATATCCTTGATGCCAACTTCAGGCCGGCTGCCCAGTTTCCAGTGCACGAATGATTGGACCCAGCTCCCACAGGCGAAGAGCCAGGACTGAAAGATACTGCTGGACCTCTTCTGCACAAGGTAAGCTTCGCAACTGTGCCACCTGTATTGCTCTCACTCCTTGCTTTCCCACCACAAAGTGCATTTGAATACATCCTTGATGCCAGCTTCAGGCCGGCCGGCTGCCCAGTTTCCAGAGCACGAATGATTGGACTCTGCTCCCACAGGCAAAGAGCCAGGACTGAAAGATGCTGCTGGACCTCTTCTGCACATGGTAAGCTTCGCACCGGTGCCACTTGTATTGCTCTCACTCCTTGCTTTCCCACCTCAAAGTGCATTTCAACACATCGTTGATGCCTGCTCCCGGCCGTCCGGCTGCCCATTTTCCAGTGCACGAATGATTGGACTCTGCCTCCACAGGCAAAGAGCCAGGACTGAAAGATGCTGCTGGACCTCTTCTGCACATGGTAAGCTTCGCAACGGTGCCACCTGCATTGCTCTCACTCCTTGCTTTCCCACCTCAAAGTGCATTTGAATAAATCCTTGATGCCTGCTCCAGGCCGTCTGGCTGCTCAGTTTCCAGTGCACGAATGATTGGACTCTGCTCCCACAGGCGAAGAGCCAGGACTGAAAGATGTTGCTGGACCTCTTCTGCGCATGGTAAGCTTCGCAACGGTGCCACTTGTATTGCTCTCACTCCTTGCTTTCCCACCTCAAAGTGCATTTGAATACATCCTTAATGTCTGCTCTAGGCCGTCCGGATACCCAGTTTCCAGGGCACGAATGATTGGACCCTACACCCACAGGCGAAGAGCCAGGACTGAAAGATGCTGCTGGATCTCTTCTGCACATGGTAAGCTTCGCAATGGTGCCACCTGTATTGCTCTCCCTCCTTGCTTTCCCACCTCAAAGTGCATTTGAATACATCCTTGATGCCTGCTCCAGGCCGTCCGGCTGCCCAGTTTTCAGTGCACGAATGATTGGACTCTGCTGCCAAAGGCGAAGAGCCAGCACTGAAAGATGTTGCTGGATGTCTTCTGCACATGGTAAGCTTTGCAAAGGTGCCACCTGTTTTGCTCTCACTCATTGCTTTCCCACCTCAAAGTGCATTTGAATGCATCCTTGATGGCTGCTCCCGGCCTTCCGGCAGCTCAGTTTCCAGTGCACGAATGATTGGACTCTGCTCCCGCAGGCGAAGAGCCAGGGCTGAAAGATGGTGCTGGATCTCTTCTGCACACGGTAAGCTTCGCAACAGTGCCACCTGTATTACTCTCACTCCTTGCTATCCCACCTAAAAGTGCATTTGAATACATCCTTGATGCCTGCTCCCGGTAGGCCGGCTGCCCACTTTCCAGCCCGCGAATGATTGGACCCTGCTCCCACAGGCGATGAGCCAGGACTGAAAGATGCTGCTGGACCTCTTCTGCGCATGGTAAGCTTCGCAACGGTGCCCCCTGTATAGCTCCCACTCGTTGCTTTCCCACCTCAAAGTGCATTTGAATATATCCTTGATGCCCGCTCCCGGCCGTCCGGCTGCCCAGTTTCCAGTGCACGAATGATTGGACTATGCTGCCACAGGCGAAGAGCCGGGACTGAAAGATGCTGCTGGACCTCTTCTGCACATGGTAAGCTTCGCAACGGTGCCACCTGCATTGCTCTCACTCCTTGCTTTCCCACCTCAAAGTGCATTTGAATACATCCTTGATGCCTGCTCCCGGCCGTCCGGCTGCCCAGTTTCCAGTGCACGAATGATTGGACCCTGCTCCCACAGGCGAAGAGCCAGGACTGAAAGATGCTGCTGGACCTCTTCTGCACATGGTAAGCTTCGCAACGGTGCCACCTGTATTGTTCTCACTCCTTGCTTTCCCACCTCAAAGTGCATTTGAATACATCCTTGATGCCTGCTCCCGGCGTCCGGCTGCCCAGTTTCCAGTGCACGAATGATTGGACTCTGCTCCCACAGGCGAAGAGCCAGGACTGAAAGATGCTGCTGGACCTCTTCTGCACATGGCAAGCTTCGCAACGGTGCCACTTGTATTGCTCTCACTCCTTGCTTTCCCACCTCAAAGTGCATTTCAACACATCGTTGATGCCAGCTCCCGGCCGTCCGGCTGCCCATTTTCCAGTGCACGAATGATTGGACTCTGCTCCCACAGGCAAAGAGCCAGGACTGAAAGATGCTGCTGGACCTCTTCTGCACATGGTAAGCTTCGCAACGGTGCCACCTGCATTGCTCTCACTCCTTGCTTTCCCACCTCAAAGTGCATTTGAATACATCCTTGATGCCTGCTCCAGGCTGGCCGGCTCCCCAGTTTTCAGTGCACGAATGATTGGACTCTGCTCCCACAGGCAAAGAGCCAGGACTGAAAGATGCTGCTGGACCTCTTCTGCACATGGTAAACTTCGCAACTGTTCCACCTGTATTGTTCTCACTCCTTGCTTTCCCATCTCAAAGTGCATTTGACTACATCCTTGATGCCTGCTCCCGGCCGTCCGGCTGCCCAGTTTCCAGTGCACGAATGATGGGACCCTGCTCCCACAGGCGAAGAGCCAGGACTGAAAGATGCTGCTGGACCTCTTCTGCACATGGTAAGCTTCGCAACGGTGCCACCTGTATTGCTCTCACTCCTTGCTTTCCCACCTCAAAGTGCATTTGAATACATCCTTGATGCCAGCTCCCGGCCGTCCGGCTGCCCAGTTTTCAGGGCACGAATGATTGGACTCTGCTCCCACAGGCGAAGAGCCAGGACTGAAAGATGCTGCTGGATCTCTTCTGCACATGGTAAGCTTCGCAACGGTGCCACCTGCATTGGTCTCACTCCTTGCTTTCCCACCTCAAAGTGCATTTGAATACATCCTTGATGCCTGCTCCCGGCCGTCCGGCTGCCCAGTTTCCAGTGCACGAATGATTGGACCCTGCTCCCACAGGCGAAGAGCCAGGACTGAAAGATGCTGCTGGACCTCTTCTGCACATGGTAAGCTTCGCAACGGTGCCACCTGTATTGTTCTCACTCCTTGCTTTCCCACCTCAAAGTGCACTTGAATACATCCTTGATGCCTGCTCCCGGCGTCCGGCTGCCCAGTTTCCAGTGCACGAATGATTGGACTCTGCTCCCACAGGCGAAGAGCCAGGACTGAAAGATGCTGCTGGATCTCTTCTGCACATGGTAAGCTTCGCAACGGTGCCACCTGCATTGATCTCACTCCTTGCTTTCCCACCTCAAAGTGCATTTGAATACATCCTTGATGCCTGCTCCCGGCCGTCCGGCTGCCCAGCTTCCAGTGCACGAATGATTGGACCCTGCTCCCACAGGCAAAGAGCCGGGACTGAAAGATGCTGCTGGACCTCTTCTGCATATGGTAAGATTCGCAACGCTGCCACCTCTATTGCCATCATGCCTTGCTTTCCCACCTCAAAGTGCATTTGAATATATCCTTGATGCCCGCTCCCGGCCGTCCGGCTGCCCATTTTCCAGTGCACGAATGATTGGACTCTGCTCCCACTGGCAAAGAGCCAGGACTGAAAGATGCCGCTGGACCTCTTCTGCACATGGTAAGCTTCGCAACGGTGCCACCTGCATTGCTCTCACTCCTTGCTTTCCCACCTCAAAGTGCATTTGAATACATCCTTGATGCCTGCTCCCGGCTGTCCGGCTGCCTAGTTTCCAGTGCACGAATGATTGGACCCTGCTCCCACAGGCGAAGAGCCAGGACTGAAAGATGCTGCTGGACCTCTTCTGCACATGGTAAGCTTCGCAACGGTGCCACCTGTATTGCTCTCACTCCTTGCTTTCCCACCTCAAAGTGCATTTGAATACATCCTTGATGCCTGCTCCCGGCTTCCGGCTGCCCAGTTTCCAGTGCACGAATGATTGGACTCTGCTCCCACAGGCGAAGAGCCAGGACTGAAAGATACTGCTGGACCTCTTCTGCACATGGCAAGCTTCGCAACGGCGCCACTTGTATTGCTCTAACTCCTTGCTTTCCCACCTCAAAGTGCATTTCAACACATTGTTGATGCCTGCTCCCGGAAGTCCGGCTGCCCATTTTCCAGTGCACGAATGATTGGACTCTGCTCCCACAGGCAAAGAGCCAGGACTGAAAGATGCTGCTTGACCTCTTCTGCACACAGAAAGCTTTGCAACGGTGATACCTGTATTGCTCTCACTCCTTGCTTTCCCACCTCAAAGTGCATTTCAACACATCGTTGATGCCTGCTCCCGGCCGTCCGGCTGCCCAGTTTCCAGTGCACGAATGATTGGACTCTGCTCCCACAGGCGAAGAGCCAGGACTGAAAGATGCTGCTGGACCTCTTCTGCACATGGTAAGCTTCGCAACGGTGCCACCTGCATTGCTCTCACTCCTTGCTTTTCCACCTCAAAGTGCATTTGAATACATCCTTGATGCCAGCTCCCGGCCGTCCGGCTGCCCAGTTTTCAGGGCACGAATGATTGGACTCTGCTCCCACAGGCGAAGAGCCAGGACTGAAAGATGCTGCTGGATCTCTTCTGCACATGGTAAGCTTCGCAACGGTGCCACCTGCATTGATCTCACTCCTTGCTTTCCCACCTCAAAGTGCATTTGAATACATCCTTGATGCCTGCTCCCGGCAGTCCGGCTGCCCAGTTTCCAGTGCACGAATGATTGGACCCTGCTCCCACAGGCAAAGGGCCGGGACTGAAAGCTGCTGCTGGACCTCTTCTGCATATGGTAAGCTTCGCAACGGTGCCACCTGTATTGCCCTCACTCCTTGCTTTCCCACCTCAAAGTGCATTTGAATATATCCTTGATGCCTGCTCCCGGCCGTCCGGCTGCCCATTTTCCAGTGCACGAATGATTGGACTCTGCTGCCACAGGCGAAGACCCGGGACTGAAAGATGCTGCTGGACCTCTTCTGCACATGGTAAGCTTCGCAACGGTGCCACCTGCATTGATCTCACTCCTTGCTTTCCCACCTCAAAGTGCATTTGAATACATCCTTGATGCCTGCTCCCGGCCGTCCGGCTGCCCAGTTTTCAGGGCACGAATGATTGGACTCTGCTCCCACAGGCGAAGATCCAGGACTGAAAGATGCTGCTGGACCTCTTCTGCACATGGTAAGCTTCGCAACGGTGCCACCTGTATTGCTCTCACTCCTTGCTTTCCCACCACGAAGTGCATTTGAATATATCCTTGATGCCAACTTCAGGCCGGCTGCCCAGTTTCCAGTGCACGAATGATTGGACCCAGCTCCCACAGGCGAAGAGCCAGGACTGAAAGATGCTGCTGGATCTCTTCTGCACATGGTAAGCTTCGCAATGGTGCCACCTGCATTGATCTCACTCCTTGCTTTCCCACCTCAAAGTGCATTTGAATACAACCTTGATGCCTGCTCCCGGCCGTCCGGCTGCCGAGTTTCCAGTGCACGAATGATTGGACCCTGCTCCCACAGGCAAAGAGCCGGGACTGAAAGATGCTGCTGGACCTCTTCTGCATATGGTAAGCTTCGCAACGGTGCCACCTGTATTGCCCTCACTCCTTGCTTTCCCACCACAAAGTGCATTTGAATATATCCTTGATGCCCGCTCCCGGCCGTCCGGCTGCCCAGTTTCCAGTGCACGAATGATTGGACTATGCTGCCACAGGCGAAGAGCCGGGACTGAAAGATGCTGCTGGACCTCTTCTGCACATGGTAAGCTTCGCAACGGTGCCACCTGCATTGGTCTCACTCCTTGCTTTCCCACCTCAAAGTGCATTTGAATACATCCTTGATGCCTGCTCCCGGCCGTCCGGCTGCCCAGTTTCCAGTGCACGAATGATTGGACCCTGCTCCCACAGGCGAAGAGCCAGGACTGAAAGATGCTGCTGGACCTCTTCTGCACATGGTAAGCTTCGCAACGGTGCCACCTGTATTGTTCTCACTCCTTGCTTTCCCACCTCAAAGTGCATTTGAATACATCCTTGATGCCTGCTCCCGGCTTCCGGCTGCCCAGTTTCCAGTGCACGAATGATTGGACTCTGCTCCCACAGGCGAAGAGCCAGGACTGAAAGATGCTGCTGGACCTCTTCTGCACATGGCAAGCTTCGCAACGGTGCCACCTGCATTGCTCTCACTCCTTGCTTTTCCACCTCAAAGTGCATTTGAATACATCCTTGATGCCAGCTCCCGGCCGTCCGGCTGCCCAGTTTTCAGGGCACGAATGATTGGACTCTGCTCCCACAGGCGAAGAGCCAGGACTGAAAGATGCTGCTGGATCTCTTCTGCACATGGTAAGCTTCGCAACGGTGCCACCTGCATTGATCTCACTCCTTGCTTTCCCACCTCAAAGTGCATTTGAATACATCCTTGATGCCTGCTCCCGGCAGTCCGGCTGCCCAGTTTCCAGTGCACGAATGATTGGACCCTGCTCCCACAGGCAAAGGGCCGGGACTGAAAGATGCTGCTGGACCTCTTCTGCATAAGGTAAGCTTCGCAACGGTGCCACCTGTATTGCCCTCACTCCTTGCTTTCCCACCTCAAAGTGCATTTGAATATATCCTTGATGCCTGCTCCCGGCCGTCCGGCTGCCCATTTTCCAGTGCACGAATGATTGGACTCTGCTGCCACAGGCGAAGACCCGGGACTGAAAGATGCTGCTGGACCTCTTCTGCACATGGTAAGCTTCGCAACGGTGCCACCTGCATTGATCTCACTCCTTGCTTTCCCACCTCAAAGTGCATTTGAATACATCCTTGATGCCTGCTCCCGGCCGTCCGGCTGCCCAGTTTTCAGGGCACGAATGATTGGACTCTGCTCCCACAGGCGAAGATCCAGGACTGAAAGATGCTGCTGGACCTCTTCTGCACATGGTAAGCTTCGCAACGGTGCCACCTGTATTGCTCTCACTCCTTGCTTTCCCACCACGAAGTGCATTTGAATATATCCTTGATGCCAACTTCAGGCCGGCTGCCCAGTTTCCAGTGCACGAATGATTGGACCCAGCTCCCACAGGCGAAGAGCCAGGACTGAAAGATGCTGCTGGATCTCTTCTGCACATGGTAAGCTTCGCAATGGTGCCACCTGCATTGATCTCACTCCTTGCTTTCCCACCTCAAAGTGCATTTGAATACAACCTTGATGCCTGCTCCCGGCCGTCCGGCTGCCGAGTTTCCAGTGCACGAATGATTGGACCCTGCTCCCACAGGCAAAGAGCCGGGACTGAAAGATGCTGCTGGACCTCTTCTGCATATGGTAAGCTTCGCAACGGTGCCACCTGTATTGCCCTCACTCCTTGCTTTCCCACCACAAAGTGCATTTGAATATATCCTTGATGCCCGCTCCCGGCCGTCCGGCTGCCCAGTTTCCAGTGCACGAATGATTGGACTATGCTGCCACAGGCGAAGAGCCGGGACTGAAAGATGCTGCTGGACCTCTTCTGCACATGGTAAGCTTCGCAACGGTGCCACCTGCATTGGTCTCACTCCTTGCTTTCCCACCTCAAAGTGCATTTGAATACATCCTTGATGCCTGCTCCCGGCCGTCCGGCTGCCCAGTTTCCAGTGCACGAATGATTGGACCCTGCTCCCACAGGCGAAGAGCCAGGACTGAAAGATGCTGCTGGACCTCTTCTGCACATGGTAAGCTTCGCAACGGTGCCACCTGTATTGTTCTCACTCCTTGCTTTCCCACCTCAAAGTGCATTTGAATACATCCTTGATGCCTGCTCCCGGCTTCCGGCTGCCCAGTTTCCAGTGCACGAATGATTGGACTCTGCTCCCACAGGCGAAGAGCCAGGACTGAAAGATGCTGCTGGACCTCTTCTGCACATGGCAAGCTTCGCAACGGTGCCACTTGTATTGCTCTCACTCCTTGCTTTCCCACCTCAAAGTGCATTTCAACACATCGTTGATGCCTGCTCCCGGCCATCCGGCTGCCCAGTTTCCAGTGCACGAATGATTGGACCCTGCTCCCACAGGCGAAGAGCCAGGACTGAAAGATGCTGCTGGACCTCTTCTGCACATGGTAAGCTTCGCAACGGTGCCACCTGTATTGTTCTCACTCCTTGCTTTCCCACCTCAAAGTGCATTTGAATACATCCTTGATGCCTGCTCCCGGCTTCCGGCTCCCCAGTTTTCAGTGCACGAATGATTGGACTCTGCTCCCACAGGCAAAGAGCCAGGACTGAAAGATGCTGCTGGACCTCTTCTGCACATGGTAAACTTCGCAACTGTTCCACCTGTATTGTTCTCACTCCTTGCTTTCCCATCTCAAAGTGCATTTGAATACATCCTTGATGCCTGCTCCCGGCCGTCCGGCTGCCCAGTTTCCAGTGCACGAATGATGGGACCCTGCTCCCACAGGCGAAGAGCCAGGACTGAAAGATGCTGCTGGACCTCTTCTGCACATGGTAAGATTCGCAACGATGCCACCCGTATTGCTCTCACTCCATGCTTTCCCACCTCAAAGTGCATTTGAATACATCCTTGATGCCTGCTCCCGGCCGTACGGCTGCTCATTTTCCAGTGCACGAATGATTGGACTCTGCTGCCACAGGCAAAGAGCCAGGACTGAAAGATGCTGCTGGACCTCTTCTGCACACAGAAAGCTTTGCAACGGTGCCACCTGTATTGCTCTCACTCCTTGCTTTCCCACCTCAAAGTGCATTTCAACACATCGTTGATGCCTGCTCCCGGCCGTCCGGCTGCCCATTTTCCAGTGCACGAATGATTGGACTCTGATCCCACAGGCGAAGTGCCAGGACTGAAAGATGCTGCTGGACCTCTTCTGCACATGGTAAGATTCGCAACGGTGCCACCTGCATTGCTCTCACTCCTTGCTTTCCCACCTCAAAATGCATTTCAATACATCCTTGTCGCCTGCACCCGGCCGTCCGGCTGCCCAGTTTCCAGTGCACGAATGATGGGACCCTGCTCCCACAGGCGAAGAGCCAGGACTGAAAGATGCTGCTGGACCTCTTCTGCACATGGTAAGCTTCGCAACGGTGCCACCGGTATTGCTCTCACTCCTTGCTTTCCCACCTCAAATTGCATTTGAATACATCCTTGATGCCTGCTCCAGGCCATCCGGCTGCCCAGTTTTCAGTGCGCGAATGATTGGACTCTGCTCCCACAGGCGAAGAGCCAGGACTGAAAGATGTTGCTGGACCTCTTCTGCACACAGTAAGCTTCTCAACGGTGCCACCTGTATTGCTCTCACTCCTTGCTTTTCCACCTCAGAGTGCATTTAAATACATCCTTGATGCCTCCTCCAAGCTGGCCGGCTGCCCAATTTTCAGTGAACGAATGATTGGACCCTGATGTCACAGGCAAAGAGCCAGGACTGAAAGATGCTGCTGGACCTCTTCTGCACATGGTAAGCTTCGCAACTGTGCCACCTGTATTGCTCTCACTCCTTGCTTTCCCACCTCAAAGTACATTTCAATACATCCTTGATGCCTGCTCCCGGCCTTCCGGCTGCCCAGTTTTCAGTGCACGAATGATTGGACTCTGCTCCCACAGGCGAAGAGCCAGGACTGAAAGATGCTGCTGGACCTCTTCTGCACATTGTAAGCTTTGCAACGGTGCCACCTGTATTGCTCTCACTCCTTGCTTTCCCACCTCAAAGTGCATTTGAATACATCCTTGATGCCTGCTCCCGGCCGTCCGGCTGCCCAGTTTCCAGTGCACGAATGATTGGACCCAGCTCCCACAGGCGAAGAGCCAGGACTGAAAGATACTGCTGGACCTCTTCTGCACATGGTAAGCTTCGCAACGGTGCCACCTGTATTGCTCTCCCTCCTTGCTTTCCCACCACAAAGTGCATTTGAATATATCCTTGATGCCAGCTTCAGGCCGGCTGGCTGCCCAGTTTCCAGTGCACGAATGATTGGACTCTGCTCCCACAGGCGAAGAGCCAGGACTGAAAGATGCTGCTGGACCTCTTCTGCACATGGTAAGCTTCGCAACGGTGCCACTTGTATTGCTCTCACTCCTTGCTTTCCCTCCTCAAAGTGCATTTCAACACATCGATGATGCCTGCTCCCGGCCGTCCGGCTGCCCATTTTCCAGTGCACGAATGATTGGACTCTGCTCCCACAGGCGAAGAGCCAGGACTGAAAGATGCTGCTGGACCTCTTCTGCCCATGGTAAGCTTCGCAACGGTGCCACCTGCATTGCTCTCACTCCTTGCTTTCCCACCTCAAAGTGCATTTCAATACATCCTTGATGCCTGCTCCCGGCCGTCCGGCTGCCCAGTTTCCAGTGCACGAATGATTGGACCCTGCTCCCACAGGCGAAGAGCCAGGACTGAAAGATGCTGCTGGACCTCTTCTGCACATGGTAAGCTTCGCAACGGTGCCACCTGCATTGCTCTAACTCCTTGCTTTCCCACCTCAAAGTGCATTTGAATACATCCTTGATGCCTGCTCCCGGCCGTCCGGCTGCCCAGTTTCCAGTGCACGAATGATGGGACCCTGCTCCCACAGGCGAAGAGCCAGGACTGAAAGATGCTGCTGGACCTCTTCTGCACATGGTAAGATTCGCAACGATGCCACCTGTATTGCTCTCACTCCATGCTTTCCCACCTCAAAGTGCATTTGAATACATCCTTGATGCCTGCTCCCGGCCGTACGGCTGCTCATTTTCCAGTGCACGAATGATTGGACTCTGCTGCCACAGGCAAAGAGCCAGGACTGAAAGATGCTGCTGGACCTCTTCTGCACACAGAAAGCTTTGCAACGGTGCCACCTGTATTGCTCTCACTCCTTGCTTTCCCACCTCAAAGTGCATTTCAACACATCGTTGATGCCTGCTCCCGGCCGTCCGGCTGCCCATTTTCCAGTGCACGAATGATTGGACTCTGATCCCACAGGCGAAGAGCCAGGACTGAAAGATGCTGCTGGACCTCTTCTGCACATGGTAAGATTCGCAACGGTGCCACCTGCATTGCTCTCACTCCTTGCTTTCCCACCTCAAAATGCATTTCAATACATCCTTGTCGCCTGCACCCGGCCGTCCGGCTGCCCAGTTTCCAGTGCACGAATGATGGGACCCTGCTCCCACAGGCGAAGAGCCAGGACTGAAAGATGCTGCTGGACCTCTTCTGCACATGGTAAGCTTCGCAACGGTGCCACCGGTATTGCTCTCACTCCTTGCTTTCCCACCTCAAATTGCATTTGAATACATCCTTGATGCCTGCTCCAGGCCGTCCGGCTGCCCAGTTTTCAGTGCGCGAATGATTGGACTCTGCTCCCACAGGCGAAGAGCCAGGACTGAAAGATGTTGCTGGACCTCTTCTGCACACAGTAAGCTTCGCAACGGTGCCACCTGTATTGCTCTCACTCCTTGCTTTTCCACCTCAGAGTGCATTTAAATACATCCTTGATGCCTCCTCCAAGCTGGCCGGCTGCCCAATTTTCAGTGAACGAATGATTGGACCCTGATGTCACAGGCAAAGAGCCAGGACTGAAAGATGCTGCTGGACCTCTTCTGCACATGGTAAGCTTCGCAACTGTGCCACCTGTATTGCTCTCACTCCTTGCTTTCCCACCTCAAAGTACATTTCAATACATCCTTGATGCCTGCTCCCGGCCTTCCGGCTGCCCAGTTTTCAGTGCACGAATGATTGGACTCTGCTCCCACAGGCGAAGAGCCAGGACTGAAAGATGCTGCTGGACCTCTTCTGCACATTGTAAGCTTTGCAACGGTGCCACCTGTATTGCTCTCACTCCTTGCTTTCCCACCTCAAAGTGCATTTGAATACATCCTTGATGCCTGCTCCCGGCCGTCCGGCTGCCCAGTTTCCAGTGCACGAATGATTGGACCCAGCTCCCACAGGCGAAGAGCCAGGACTGAAAGATACTGCTGGACCTCTTCTGCACATGGTAAGCTTCGCAACGGTGCCACCTGTATTGCTCTCCCTCCTTGCTTTCCCACCACAAAGTGCATTTGAATATATCCTTGATGCCAGCTTCAGGCCGGCTGGCTGCCCAGTTTCCAGTGCACGAATGATTGGACTCTGCTCCCACAGGCAAAGAGCCAGGACTGAAAGATGCTGCTGGACCTCTTCTGCACATGGTAAGCTTCGCAACGGTGCCACTTGTATTGCTCTCACTCCTTGCTTTCCCACCTCAAAGTGCATTTCAACACATCGATGATGCCTGCTCCCGGCCGTCCGGCTGCCCATTTTCCAGTGCACGAATGATTGGACTCTGCTCCCACAGGCGAAGAGCCAGGACTGAAAGATGCTGCTGGACCTCTTCTGCCCATGGTAAGCTTCGCAACGGTGCCACCTGCATTGCTCTCACTCCTTGCTTTCCCACCTCAAAGTGCATTTCAATACATCCTTGATGCCTGCTCCCGGCCGTCCGGCTGCCTAGTTTCCAGTGCACGAATGATTGGACCCTGCTCCCACAGGCGAAGAGCCAGGACTGAAAGATGCTGCTGGACCTCTTCTGCACATGGTAAGCTTCGCAACGGTGCCACCTGCATTGCTCTAACTCCTTGCTTTCCCACCTCAAAGTGCATTTGAATACATCCTTGATGCCAGCTCCCGGCCGTCCGGCTGCCCAGTTTTCAGGGCACGAATGATTGGACTCTGCTCCCACAGGCGAAGAGCCAGGACTGAAAGATGCTGCTGGACCTCTTCTGCACATGGTAAGCTTCGCAACGGTGCCACCTGTATTGCTCTCACTCCTTGCTTTTCCACCTCAGAGTGCATTTAAATACATCCTTGATGCCTCCTCCAAGCTGGCCGGCTGCCCAATTTTCAGTGAACGAATGATTGGACCCTGATGTCACAGGCAAAGAGCCAGGACTGAAAGATGTTGCCGGATCTCTTCTGCACATGGTAAGCTTCGCAACGGTGCCACCTGCATTGCTCTCACTCCTTGCTTTCCCACCTCAAAGTGCATTTGAATACATCCTTGATGCCTGCTCCCGGCCGTCCGGCTGCCCAGTTTCCAGTGCACGAATGATTGGACCCAGCTCCCACAGACGAAGAGCCAGGACTGAAAGATGTTGCTGGACCTCTTCTGCACATGGTAAGCTTCGCAACGGTGCCACCTGTATTGCTCTCACTCCTTGCTTTTCCACCTCAGAGTGCATTTAAATACAACCTTGATGCCTCCTCCAAGCTGGCTAGCTGCCCAGTTTTCAGTGCACGAATGATTGGACTCTGCTCCCACAGGCGAAGATCCAGGACTGAAAGATGCTGCTGGACCTCTTCTGCACATGGCAAGCTGCGCAACGGTGCCACCTGTATTGCTCTCACTCCTTGCTTTCCCACCTCAAAGTGCATTTGAATACATCCTTGATGCCTGCTCCCGGCCGTCCGGCTGCCCATTTTCCAGTGCACGAATGATTGGACTCTGCTGCCACAGGCAAAGAGCCAGGACTGAAAGATGCTGCTGGACCTCTTCTGCACACTGAAAGCTTTGCAACGGTGCCACCTGTATTGCTCTCACTCCTTGCTTTCCCACCTCAAAGTGCATTTGAATACATCCTTGATGCCTGCTCCCGGCCGTCCGGCTGCCCTGTTTCCAGTGCACGAATGATTGGACCCAGCTCCCACAGGCGAAGAGCCAAGACTGAAAGATACTGCTGGACCTCTTCTGCACATGGTAAGCTTCGCAACGGTGCCACCTGCATTGCTCTCACTCCTTGCTTTCCCACCTCAAAGTGCATTTGAATACATCCTTGATGCCTGCTCCCGGCCGTCCGGCTGCCCAGCTTCCAGTGCACGAATGATTGGACCCTGCTCCCACAGGCAAAGAGCCGGGACTGAAAGATGCTGCTGGACCTCTTCTGCATATGGTAAGATTCGCAACGGTGCCACCTCTATTGCCATCACTCCTTGCTTTCCCACCTCAAAGTGCATTTGAATATATCCTTGATGCCCGCTCCCGGCCGTCCGGCTGCCCAGTTTCCAGTGCACGAATGATTGGACTCTGCTGCCACAGGGGAAGAGCCGGGACTGAAAGATGCTGCTGGACCTCTTCTGCACATGGTAAGCTTCGCAACGGTGCCACCTGTATTGCTCTCACTCCTTGCTTTCCCACCTCAAAGTGTATTTCAACACATCGTTGATGCCTGCTCCCGGCCGTCCGGCTGCCCATTTTCCAGTGCACGAATGATTGGACTCTGCTCCCACTGGCAAAGAGCCAGGACTGAAAGATGCTGCTGGACCTCTTCTGCACATGGTAAGCTTCGCAACGGTGCCACCTGCATTGGTCTCACTCCTTGCTTTCCCACCTCAAAGTGCATTTGAATACATCCTTGATGCCTGCTCCCGGCTTCCGGCTGCCCAGTTTCCAGTGCACGAATGATTGGACTCTGCTCCCACAGGCGAAGAGCCAGGACTGAAAGATACTGCTGGACCTCTTCTGCACATGGTAAGCTTCGCAACGGTGCCACCTGTATTGCTCTCCCTCCTTGCTTTCCCACCACAAAGTGCATTTGAATATATCCTTGATGCCAGCTTCAGGCCGGCTGGCTGCCCAGTTTCCAGTGCACGAATGATTGGACTCTGCTCCCACAGGCGAAGAGCCAGGACTGAAAGATGCTGCTGGACCTCTTCTGCACATGGTAAGCTTCGCAACGGTGCCACTTGTATTGCTCTCACTCCTTGCTTTCCCACCTCAAAGTGCATTTCAACACATCGATGATGCCTGCTCCCGGCCGTCCGGCTGCCCATTTTCCAGTGCACGAATGATTGGACTCTGCTCCCACAGGCGAAGAGCCAGGACTGAAAGATGCTGCTGGACCTCTTCTGCCCATGGTAAGCTTCGCAACGGTGCCACCTGCATTGCTCTCACTCCTTGCTTTCCCACCTCAAAGTGCATTTCAATACATCCTTGATGCCTGCTCCCGGCCGTCCGGCTGCCCAGTTTCCAGTGCACGAATGATTGGACCCTGCTCCCACAGGCGAAGAGCCAGGACTGAAAGATGCTGCTGGACCTCTTCTGCACATGGTAAGCTTCGCAACGGTGCCACCTGTATTGCTCTCACTCCTTGCTTTTCCACCTCAGAGTGCATTTAAATACATCCTTGATGCCTCCTCCAAGCTGGCCGGCTGCCCAATTTTCAGTGAACGAATGATTGGACCCTGATGTCACAGGCAAAGAGCCAGGACTGAAAGATGTTGCCGGATCTCTTCTGCACATGGTAAGCTTCGCAACGGTGCCACCTGCATTGCTCTCACTCCTTGCTTTCCCACCTCAAAGTGCATTTGAATACATCCTTGATGCCTGCTCCCGGCCGTCCGGCTGCCCAGTTTCCAGTGCACGAATGATTGGACCCAGCTCCCACAGGCGAAGAGCCAGGACTGAAAGATGTTGCTGGACCTCTTCTGCACATGGTAAGCTTCGCAACGGTGCCACCTGTATTGCTCTCACTCCTTGCTTTTCCACCTCAGAGTGCATTTAAATACAACCTTGATGCCTCCTCCAAGCTGGCTAGCTGCCCAGTTTCCAGTGCACGAATGATTGGACCCAGCTCCCACAGACGAAGAGCCAGGACTGAAAGATGTTGCTGGACCTCTTCTGCACATGGTAAGCTTCGCAACGGTGCCACCTGTATTGCTCTCACTCCTTGCTTTTCCACCTCAGAGTGCATTTAAATACAACCTTGATGCCTCCTCCAAGCTGGCTAGCTGCCCAGTTTTCAGTGCACGAATGATTGGACTCTGCTCCCACAGGCGAAGATCCAGGACTGAAAGATGCTGCTGGACCTCTTCTGCACATGGCAAGCTGCGCAACGGTGCCACCTGTATTGCTCTCACTCCTTGCTTTCCCACCTCAAAGTGCATTTGAATACATCCTTGATGCCTGCTCCCGGCCGTCCGGCTGCCCATTTTCCAGTGCACGAATGATTGGACTCTGCTGCCACAGGCAAAGAGCCAGGACTGAAAGATGCTGCTGGACCTCTTCTGCACACTGAAAGCTTTGCAACGGTGCCACCTGTATTGCTCTCACTCCTTGCTTTCCCACCTCAAAGTGCATTTGAATACATCCTTGATGCCTGCTCCCGGCCGTCCGGCTGCCCTGTTTCCAGTGCACGAATGATTGGACCCAGCTCCCACAGGCGAAGAGCCAAGACTGAAAGATACTGCTGGACCTCTTCTGCACATGGTAAGCTTCGCAACGGTGCCACCTGCATTGCTCTCACTCCTTGCTTTCCCACCTCAAAGTGCATTTGAATACATCCTTGATGCCTGCTCCCGGCCGTCCGGCTGCCCAGCTTCCAGTGCACGAATGATTGGACCCTGCTCCCACAGGCAAAGAGCCGGGACTGAAAGATGCTGCTGGACCTCTTCTGCATATGGTAAGATTCGCAACGGTGCCACCTCTATTGCCATCACTCCTTGCTTTCCCACCTCAAAGTGCATTTGAATATATCCTTGATGCCCGCTCCCGGCCGTCCGGCTGCCCAGTTTCCAGTGCACGAATGATTGGACTCTGCTGCCACAGGGGAAGAGCCGGGACTGAAAGATGCTGCTGGACCTCTTCTGCACATGGTAAGCTTCGCAACGGTGCCACCTGTATTGCTCTCACTCCTTGCTTTCCCACCTCAAAGTGTATTTCAACACATCGTTGATGCCTGCTCCCGGCCGTCCGGCTGCCCATTTTCCAGTGCACGAATGATTGGACTCTGCTCCCACTGGCAAAGAGCCAGGACTGAAAGATGCTGCTGGACCTCTTCTGCACATGGTAAGCTTCGCAACGGTGCCACCTGCATTGGTCTCACTCCTTGCTTTCCCACCTCAAAGTGCATTTGAATACATCCTTGATGCCTGCTCCCGGCTTCCGGCTGCCCAGTTTCCAGTGCACGAATGATTGGACTCTGCTCCCACAGGCGAAGAGCCAGGACTGAAAGATACTGCTGGACCTCTTCTGCACATGGCAAGCTTCGCAACGGCGCCACTTGTATTGCTCTAACTCCTTGCTTTCCCACCTCAAAGTGCATTTCAACACATTGTTGATGCCTGCTCCCGGCCGTCCGGCTGCCCATTTTCCAGTGCACGAATGATTGGACTCTGCTCCCACAGGCAAAGAGCCAGGACTGAAAGATGCTGCTTGACCTCTTCTGCACACAGAAAGCTTTGCAACGGTGCCACCTGTATTGCTCTCACTCCTTGCTTTCCCACCTCAAAGTGCATTTCAACACATCGTTGATGCCTGCTCCCGGCCGTCCGGCTGCCCAGTTTCCAGTGCACGAATGATTGGACTCTGCTCCCACAGGCGAAGAGCCAGGACTGAAAGATGCTGCTGGATCTCTTCTGCACATGGTAAGCTTCGCAACGGTCCCACCTGCATTGATCTCACTCCTTGCTTTCCCACCTCAAAGTGCATTTGAATACATCCTTGATGCCTGCTCCCGGCCGTCCGGCTGCCCAGTTTCCAGTGCACGAATGATTGGACCCTGCTCCCACAGGCAAAGAGCCGGGACTGAAAGATGCTGCTGGACCTCTTCTGCACATGGTAAGATTCGCAACGGTGCCACCTCTATTGCCATCACTCCTTGCTTTCCCACCTCAAAGTGCATTTCAACACATCCTTGATGCCTGCTCCCGGCCGTCCGGCTGCCCATTTTCCACTGCACGAATGATTGGACTCTGCTCCCACAGGGGAAGAGCCGGGACTGAAAGATGCTGCTGGACCTCTTCTGCACATGGTAAGCTTCGCAACGGTGCCACCTCTATTGCTCTCACTCCTTGCTTTCCCACCTCAAAGTGTATTTCAACACATCGTTGATGCCTGCTCCCGGCCGTCCGGCTGCCCATTTTCCAGTGCACGAATGATTGGACTCTGCTCCCACTGGCAAAGAGCCAGGACTGAAAGATGCTGCTGGACCTCTTCTGCACATGGTAAGCTTCGCAACGGTGCCACCTGCATTGGTCTCACTCCTTGCTTTCCCACCTCAAAGTGCATTTGAATACATCCTTGATGCCTGCTCCCGGCCGTCCGGCTGCCCAGTTTCCAGTGCACGAATGATTAGACCCTGCTCCCACAGGCGAAGAGCCAGGACTGAAAGATGCTGCTGGACCTCTTCTGCACATGGTAAGCTTTGCAACGGTGCCACCTGTATTGCTCTCACTCCTTGCTTTCCCACCTCAAAGTGCATTTGAATACATCCTTGATGCCTGCTCCCGGCTTCCGGCTGCCCAGTTTCCAGTGCACGAATGATTGGACTCTGCTCCCACAGGCGAAGAGCCAGGACTGAAAGATACTGCTGGACCTCTTCTGCACATGGCAAGCTTCGCAACGGCGCCACTTGTATTGCTCTAACTCCTTGCTTTCCCACCTCAAAGTGCATTTCAACACATTGTTGATGCCTGCTCCCGGCTGTCCGGCTGCCCATTTTCCAGTGCACGAATGATTGGACTCTGCTCCCACAGGCAAAGAGCCAGGACTGAAAGATGCTGCTTGACCTCTTCTGCACACAGAAAGCTTTGCAACGGTGCCACCTGTATTGCTCTCACTCCTTGCTTTCCCACCTCAAAGTGCATTTCAACACATCGTTGATGCCTGCTCCCGGCCGTCCGGCTGCCCAGTTTCCAGTGCACGAATGATTGGACTCTGCTCCCACAGGCGAAGAGCCAGGACTGAAAGATGCTGCTGGACCTCTTCTGCACATGGTAAGCTTCGCAACGGTGCCACCTGCATTGCTCTCACTCCTTTCTTTCCCACCTCAAAGTGCATTTGAATACATCCTTGATGCCAGCTCCCGGCCGTCCGGCTGCCCATTTTCCAGTGCACGAATGATTGGACTCTGCTCCCACAGGCGAAGAGCCAGGACTGAAAGATGCTGCTGGATCTTTTCTGCACATGGTAAGCTTCGCAACGGTGCCACCTGCATTGATCTCATTCCTTGCTTTCCCACCTCAAAGTGCATTTGAATACATCCTTGGTGTCTGCTCCCGGCAGTCCGGCTGCCCAGTTTCCAGTGCACGAATCATTGGACCCTGCTCCCACAGGCAAAGTGCCGGGACTGAAAGATGCTGCTGGACCTCTTCTGCACATGGTAAGCTTCGCAACGGTGCCACCTGCATTGCTCTCACTCCTTGCTTTCCCGCCTCAAAGTGCATTTGAATACATCCTTGATGCCTGCTCCCGGCCGTCCAGCTGCCCAGTTTCCAGTGCACGAATGATTGGACCCTGCTCCCACAGGCGAAGAGCCAGGACTGAAAGATGCTGCTGGACCTCTTCTGCACATGGTAAGCTTCGCAACGGTGCCACCTGCATTGATCTCACTCCTTGCTTTCCCACCTCAAAGTGCATTTGAATACATCCTTGATGCCTGCTCCCGGCCGTCCGGCTGCCCAGTTTTCAGTGCACGAATGATTGGACCCTGCTCCCACAGGCGAAGAGCCAGGACTGAAAGATGCTGCTGGACCTCTTCTGCACATGGTAAGCTTCGCAACGGTGCCACCTGTATTGCTCTCACTCCTTGCTTTTCCACCTCAAAGTGCATTTGAATACATCCTTGATGCCTTCTCCCGGCCGTCCGGCTGCCCAGTTTTCAGTGCACGAATGATTGGACCCTGCTCCCACAGGCGAAGAGCCAGGACTGAAAGATGCTGCTGGACCTCTTCTGCACATGGTAAGCTTCGCAACGGTGCCACCTGTATTGCTCTCACTCCTTGCTTTCCCACCTCAAAGTGCATTTGAATACATCCTTGATGCCTGCTCCCGGCCGTCCGGCTGCCCAGTTTTCAGTGCATGAATGATTGGACTCTGCTGCCACACGCAAAGAGCCGGGACTGAAAGATGCCGCTGGACCTCTTCTGCACATGGTAAGCTTCGCAACGGTGCCACCTGTATTGCTCTCACTCCTTGCTTTCCCACCACAAAGTGCATTTGAATATATCCTTGATGCCAACTTCAGGCCGGCTGCCCAGTTTCCAGTGCACGAATGATTGGACCCACCTCCCACAGGCGAAGAGCCAGAACTGAAAGATACTGCTGAACCTCTTCTGCACAAGGTAAGCTTCGCAACTGTTCCACCTGTATTTCTCTCACTCCTTGCTTTCCCACCTCAAAGTGCATTTGAATACATCCTTGATGCCTGCTCCCGGCCGTCCGGCTGCCCAGTTTCCAGTGCACGAATGATTGGACTCTGCTCCCACAGGCAAAGAGCCAGGACTGAAAGATGCTGCTGGACCTCTTCTGCACATGGTAAGCTTCGCAACGGTGCCACTTGTATTGCTCTCACTCCTTGCTTTCCCACCACAAAGTGCATTTCAACACATCCTTGATGCCTGCTCCCGGCCGTCCGGCTGCCCATTTTCCAGTGCACGAATGATTGGACTCTGCTCCCACAGGCAAAGAGCCAGGACTGAAAGATGCTGCTGGACCTCTTCTGCACATGGTAAGCTTCGCAACGGTGCCACCTGCATTGCTCTCACTCCTTGCTTTCCCACCTCAAAGTGCATTTGAATACATCCTTGATGCCTGCTCCAGGCTGGCCGGCTCCCCAGTTTTCAGTGCACGAATGATTGGACTCTGCTCCCACAGGCAAAGAGCCAGGACTGAAAGATGCTGCTGGACCTCTTCTTCACATGGTAAGCTTCGCAACGGTGCCACCTGCATTGCTCTCACTCCTTGCTTTCCCACCTCAAAGTGCATTTGAATACATCCTTGATGCCTGCTCCCGGCTTCCGGCTGCCCAGTTTTCAGTGCACGAATGATTGGACTCTGCTCCCACAGGCGAAGAGCCAGGACTGAAAGATTCTGCTGGACCTCTTCTGCACATGGTAAGCTTCGCAACGGTGCCACTTGTATTGCTCTCACTCCTTGCTTTCCCACCTCAAAGTGCATTTGAATACATCCTTGATGCCTGCTCCCGGCTTCCGGCTGCCCAGTTTCCAGTGCACGAATGATTGGACTCTGCTCCCACAGGCGAAGAGCCAGGACTGAAAGATGCTGCTGGACCTCTTCTGCACATGGTAAGCTTCGCAACGGTGCCACCTGCATTGCTCTCACTCCTTGCTTTCCCACCTCAAAGTGCATTTGAATACATCCTTGGTGTCTGCTCCCGGCAGTCCGGCTGCCCAGTTTCCAGTGCACGAATGATTGGACCCTGCTCCCACAGGCAAAGTGCCGGGACTGAAAGATGCTGCTGGACCTCTTCTGCACATGGTAAGCTTCGCAACGGTGCCACCTGCATTGCTCTCACTCCTTGCTTTCCCACCTCAAAGTGCATTTGAATACATCCTTGATGCCTGCTCCCGGCCGTCCGGCTGCCCAGTTTCCAGCGCACGAATGATTGGACCATGCTCCCACAGGCGAAGAGCCAGGACTGAAAGATGCTGCTGGACCTCTTCTGCACATGGTAAGCTTCGCAACGGTGCCACCTGTATTGCTCTCACTCCTTGCTTTCCCACCTCAAAGTGCATTGGAATACATCCTTGATGCCAGCTCCCGGCCGTCCGGCTGCCCAGTTTCCAGTGCACGAATGATTGGACTCTGCTCCCACAGGCAAAGGGCCGGGACTGAAAGATGCTGCTGGACCTCTTCTGCACATGGTAAGCTTCGCAACGGTGCCACCTGTATTGCTCTCACTCCTTGCTTTCCCACCTCAAAGTGCATTTGAATATATCCTTGATGCCAGCTTCAGGCCGGCTGGCTGCCCAGTTTTCAGTGCACGAGTGATTGGACTCTGCTCCCACAGGCAAAGAGCCAGGACTGAAAAATGCTGCTGGACCTCTTCTGCACATGGTAAGCTTCGCAACTGTGCCACCTGTATTGCTCTCACTCCTTGCTTTCCCACCTCAAAGTACATTTGAATACATCCTTGATGCCTGCTCCCGGCCTTCCGGCTGCCCAGTTTTCAGTGCACGAATGATTGGACTCTGCTGCCACACGCAAAGAGCCGGGACTGAAAGATGCTGCTGGACCTCTTCTGCACATGGTAAGCTTCGCAACGGTGCCACCTGTATTGCTCTCACTCCTTGCTTTCCCACCTCAAAGTGCATTTGAATACATCCTTGATGCCTGCTCCCGGCCTTCCGGCTGCCCAGTTTTCAGTGCACGAATGATTGGACTCTGCTGCCACACGCAAAGAGCCGGGACTGAAAGATGCTGCTGGACCTCTTCTGCATATGGTAAGCTTCGCAACGGTGCCACCTGTATTGCCCTCACTCCTTGCTTTCCCACCTCAAAGTGCATTTGAATATATCCTTGATGCCTGCTCCCGGCCGTCCGGCTGCCCAGTTTTCAGGGCACGAATGATTGGACTCTGCTGCCACAGGCGAAGAGCCGGGACTCAAAGATGCTGCTGGACCTCTTCTGCACATGGTAAGCTTCGCAACGGTGCCACCTGCATTGATCTCACTCCTTGCTTTCCCACCTCAAAGTGCATTTGAATACATCCTTGATGCCTGCTCCCGGCCGTCCGGCTGCCCAGTTTTCAGGGCACGAATGATTGGACTCTGCTCCCACAGGCGAAGAGCCAGGACTGAAAGATGTTGCTGGACCTCTTCTGCACACAGTAAGCTTCGCAACGGTGCCACCTGTATTGCTCTCACTCCTTGCTGTTCCACCTCAGAGTGCATTTAAATACATCCTTGATGCCTCCTCCAAGCTGGCTGGCTGCCCAGTTTTCAGTGGACGAATGATTGGACCCAGCTCCCACAGGCGAAGAGCCAGGACTGAAAGATACTGCTGGACCTCTTCTGCACATGGTAAGCTTCGCAACGGTGACACCTGTATTGCTCTCACTCCTTGCTTTCCCACCAAAAAGTGCATTTGAATATATCCTTGATGCCAACTTCAGGCCGGCTGCCCAGTTTCCAGTGCACGAATGATTGGACCCAGCTCCCACAGGCGAAGAGCCAGGACTGAAAGACACTGCTGGACCTCTTCTGCACAAGGTAAGCTTCGCAACTGTGCCACCTGTATTGCTCTCACTCCTTGCTTTCCCACCACAAAGTGCATTTGAATACATCCTTGATGCCAGCTTCAGGCCGGCTGGCTGCCCAGTTTCCAGTGCACGAATGATTGGACTCTGCTCCCACAGGCGAAGAGCCAGGACTGAAAGATGCTGCTGGACCTCTTCTGCACATGGTAAGCTTCGCAACGGTGCCACTTGTATTGCTCTCACTCCTTGCTTTCCCACCTCAAAGTGCATTTCAACACATCCTTGATGCCTGCTCCCGGCCGTCCGGCTGCCCATTTTCCAGTGCACGAATGATTGGACTCTGCTCCCACAGGCAAAGAGCCAGGACTGAAAGATGCTGCTGGACCTCTTCTGCACATGGTAAGCTTCGCAACGGTGCCACCTGCATTGCTCTCACTCCTTGCTTTCCCACCTCAAAGTGCATTTGAATACATCCTTAATGTCTGCTCTAGGCCGTCCGGATACCCAGTTTCCAGTGCACGAATGATTGGACCCTACACCCACAGGCGAAGAGCCAGGACTGAAAGATGCTGCTGGATCTCTTCTGCACATGGTAAGCTTCGCAACGGTGCCACCTGTATTGCTCTCCCTCCTTGCTTTCCCACCTCAAAGTGCATTTGAATACATCCTTGATGCCTGCTCCCGGGGGTCCGGCTGCCCAGTTTTCAGTGCACGAATGATTGGACTCTGCTGCCACAGGCGAAGAGCCAGCACTGAAAGATGTTGCTGGATGTCTTCTGCACATGGTAAGCTTTGCAATGGTGCCACCTGTTTTGCTCTCACTCATTGCTTTCCCACCTCAAAGTGCATTTGAATGCATACTTGATGGCTGCTCCCGGCCTTCTGGCAGCTCAGTTTCCAGTGCACGAATGATTGGACTCTGCTCCCGCAGGCGAAGAGCCAGGACTGAAAGATGGTGCTGGATCTCTTCTGCACACGGTAAGCTTCGCAACGGTGCCACCTGTATTGCTCTCACTCCTTGCTATCCCACCTAAAAGTGCATTTGAATACATCCTTGATGCCTGCTCCCGGTAGGCCGGCTGCCCACTTTCCAGCCCGCGAATGATTGGACCCTGCTCCCACAGGCGATGAGCCATGACTGAAAGATGCTGCTGGACCTCTTCTGCGCATGGTAAGCTTCGCAACGGTGCCCCCTGTATAGCTCCCACTCGTTGCTTTCCCACCTCAAAGGGCATTTGAATACATCCTTGATGCCTGCTCCAGGCTGGCAGGCTGCCCATTTTCCAGTGCACGAATGATTGGACTCTGCTCCCACAGGCGAAGAGCCAGGAAAGAGAGAAGTTGCTGGACCTCTTCTGCACACGGTAAGCTTCGCAACGGTGCCACCTGCATTGCTCTCACTCCTTGCTTTCCCACCTCAAAGTGCATTTGAATACATCCTTGATGCCTGCTCCCGGCCGTCCGGCTGCCCAGTTTCCAGTGCACGAATGATTGGACCCAGCTCCCACAGGCGAAGAGCCAGGACTGAAAGATACTGCTGGACCTCTTCTGCACATGGTAAGCTTCGCAACGGTGCCACCTGTATTGCTCTCACTCCTTGCTTTCCCACCTCAAAGTGCATTTGAATACATCCTTGATGCCAGCTCCCGGCCGTCCGGCTGCCCAGTTTTCAGGGCACGAATGATTGGACTCTGCTCCCACAGGCGAAGAGCCAGGACTGAAAGATGCTGCTGGATCTCTTCTGCACATGGTAAGCTTCGCAACGGTGCCACCTGCATTGATCTCACTCCTTGCTTTCCCACCTCAAAGTGCATTTGAATACATCCTTGATGCCTGCTCCCGGCCGTCCGGCTGCCGAGTTTCCAGTGCACGAATGATTGGACCCTGCTCCCACAGGCAAAGAGCCGGGACTGAAAGATGCTGCTGGACCTCTTCTGCATATGGTAAGCTTCGCAACGGTGCCACCTGTATTGCCCTCACTCCTTGCTTTCCCACCACAAAGTGCATTTGAATATATCCTTGATGCCCGCTCACGGCCGTCCGGCTGCCCAGTTTCCAGTGCACGAATGATTGGACTCTGCTGCCACAGGCGAAGAGCCGGGACTGAAAGATGCTGCTGGACCTCTTCTGCACATGGTAAGCTTCGCAATGGTGCCACCTGTATTGCTCTCACTCCTTGCTTTCCCACATCAAAGTGCATTTGAATACATCCTTGATGCCTGCTCCCGGCTTCCGGCTGCCCAGTTTCCAGTGCACGAATGATTGGACCCTGCTCCCACAGGCGAAGAGCCAGGACTGAAAGATGCTGCTGGACCTCTTCTGCACATGGTAAGCTTCGCAACGGTGCCACTTGTATTGCTCTCACTCCTTCCTTTCCCACCTCAAAGTGCATTTCAACACATCGTTGATGCCTGCTCCCGGCCATCCGGCTGCCCATTTTCCAGTGCACGAATGATTGGACTCTGCTCCCACAGGCAAAGAGCCAGGACTGAAAGATGCTGCTGGACCTCTTCTGCACATGGTAAGCTTCGCAACGGTGCCACCTGCATTGCTCTCACTCCTTGCTTTCCCACCTCAAAGTGCATTTGAATACATCCTTGATGCCTGCTCCAGGCTGGCCGGCTCTCCAGTTTTCGGTGCACGAATGATTGGACTCTGCTCCCACAGGCAAAGAGCCAGGACTGAAAGATGCTGCTGGACCTCTTCTGCACATGGTAAACTTCGCAACTGTTCCACCTGTATTGTTCTCACTCCTTGCTTTCCCATCTCAAAGTGCATTTGAATACATCCTTGATGCCTGCTCCCGGCCGTCCGGCTGCCCAGTTTCCAGTGCACGAATGATGGGACCCTGCTCCCACAGGCGAAGAGCCAGGACTGAAAGATGCTGCTGGACCTCTTCTGCACATCTTAAGCTTCGCAACGGTGCCACCTGTATTGCTCTCACTCCTTGCTTTCCCACCTCAAAGTGCATTTGAATACATCCTTGATGCCTGCTCCAGGCCGTCCGGCTGCCCAGTTTTCAGGGCACGAATGATTGGACTCTGCTCCCACAGGCGAAGAGCCAGGACTGAAAGATGCTGCTGGACCTCTTCTGCACATGGTAAGATTCGCAACGGTGCCACCTGTATTGCTCTCACTCCTTGCTTTCCCACCTCAAAGTGCATTTGAATACATCCTTGATGCCTGCTCCCGGCCGTCCGGCTGCCCATTTTCCAGTGTACGAATGATTGGACTCTGCTGCCACAGGCAAAGAGCCAGGACTGAAAGATGCTGCTGGACCTCTTCTGCACACAGAAAGCTTTGCAACGGTGCCACCTGTATTGCTCTCACTCCTTGCTTTCCCACCTCAAAGTGCATTTCAACACATCGTTGATGCCTGCTCCCGGCCGTCCGGCTGCCCAATTTCCAGTGCACGAATGATTGGACTCTGCTCCCACAGGCGAAGAGCCAGGACTGAAAGATGTGGCTGGACCTCTTCTGCACATGGTAAGCTTCGCAACGGTGCCACCTGCATTGCTGTCACTCCTTGCTTTCCCACCTCAAAGTGCATTTCAATACATCCTTGTCGCCTGCTCCCGGCCGTCCGGCTGCCCAGTTTCCAGTGCACGAATGATGGGACCCTGCTCCCACAGGCGAAGAGCCAGGACTGAAAGATGCTGCTGGACCTCTTCTGCACATGGTAAGCTTCGCAACGGTGCCACCGGTATTGCTCTCACTCCTTGCTTTCCCACCTCAAATTGCATTTGAATACATCCTTGATGCCTGCTCCAGGCCGTCCGGCTGCCCAGTTTTCAGTGCGCGAATGATTGGACTCTGCTCCCACAGGCGAACAGCCAGGACTGAAAGATGCTGCTGGACCTCTTCTGCATATGGTAAACTTCCCAACGTTGCCACCTGTATTGCTCTCACTCCTTGCTTTCCCACCTCAAAGTGCATTTGAATACATCCTTGATGCCTGCTCCCGGCCGTCCGGCTGCCCAGTTTCCAGTGCACGAATGATTGGACCCTGCTCCCACAGACGAAGAGCCAGGACTGAAAGATGTTCCTGGACCTCTTCTGCACACAGTAAGCTTCGCAACGGTGCCACCTCTATTGCTCTCACTCCTTGCTTTTCCACCTCAGAGTGCATTTAAATACATCCTTGATGCCTCCTCCAAGCTGGCCGGCTGCCCAATTTTCAGTGAACGAATGATTGGACCCTGATGTCACAGGCAAAGAGCCAGGACTGAAAGATGTTGCTGGATCTCTTCTGCACATCGTAAGCTTCGCAACGGTGCCACCTGCATTGCTCTCACTCCTTGCTTTCCCACCTCAAAGTGCATTTGAATACATCCTTGATGCCTGCTCCCGGCCGTCCGGCTGCCCAGTTTCCAGTGCACGAATGATTGGACCCAGCTCCCACAGACGAAGAGCCAGGACTGAAAGATGTTGCTGGACCTCTTCTGCACATGGTAAGCTTCGCAACGGTGCCACCTGTATTGCTCTCACTCCTTGCTTTTCCACCTCAGATTGCATTTAAATACAACCTTGATGCCTCCTCCAAGCTGGCTGGCTGCCCAGTTTTCAGTGGACGAATGATGGGACCCTGCTCCCACAGGCGAAGAGCCAGGACTGAAAGATGCTGCTGGACCTCTTCTGCACATGGTAAGCTTCGCAACGGTGCCACCTGTATTGCTCTCGCTCCTTGCTTTCCCACCTCAAAGTGCATTTGAATACATACTTGATGCCTGCTCCAGGCCGTCCGGCTGCCCAGTTTTCAGTGCACGAATGATTGGACTCTGCTCCCACAGGCGAAGAGCCAGGACTGAAAGATGCTGCTGGACCTCTTCTGCACATGGTAAGCTTCGCAACTGTGCCACCTGTATTGCTCTCACTCCTTGCTTTCCCACCTCAAAGTGCATTTCAATACATCCTTGATGCCTGCTCCCGGCCTTCCGGCTGCCCAGTTTTCAGTGCACGAATGATTGGACTCTGCTGCCACACGCAAAGAGCCGGGACTGAAAGATGCTGCTGGACCTCTTCTGCATATGGTAAGCTTTGCAACGGTGCCACCTGTATTGCTCTCACTCCTTGCTTTCCCACCTCAAAGTGCATTTGAATACATCCTTGATGCCTGCTCCCGGCCGTCCGGCTGCCCAGTTTCCAGTGCACGACTGATTGGACCCAGCTCCCACAGGCGAAGAGCCAGGACTGAAAGATACTGCTGGATCTCTTCTGCACATGGTAAGCTTCGCAACGGTGCCACCTGTATTGCTCTCACTCCTTGCTTTTCCACCTCAGAGTGCATTTAAATACAACCTTGATGCCTCCTCCAAGCTGGCTGGCTGCCCAGTTTTCAGTGGACGAATGATGGGACCCTGCTCCCACAGGCGAAGAGCCAGGACTGAAAGATGCTGCTGGACCTCTTCTGCACATGGTAAGCTTCGCAACGGTGTCACCTGTATTGCTCTCGCTCCTTGCTTTCCCACCTCAAAGTGCATTTGAATACATACTTGATGCCTGCTCCCGGCCGTCCGGCTGCCCATTTTCCAGTGCACGAATGATTGGACTCTGCTCCCACAGGCAAAGAGCCAGGACTGAAAGATGCTGCTGGACCTCTTCTGCACATGGTAAGCTTCGCAACGGTGCCACCTGCATTGCTCTCACTCCTTGCTTTCCCACCTCAAAGTGCATTTCAACACATCGTTGATGCCTGCTCCCGGCCGTCCGGCTGCCCATTTTCCAGTGCACGAATGATTGGACTCTGCTCCCACAGGCAAAGAGCCAGGACTGAAAGATGCTGCTGGACCTCTTCTGCACATGGTAAGCTTCGCAACGGTGCCACCTGCATTGCTCTCACTCCTTGCTTTCCCACCTCAAAGTGCATTTGAATACATCCTTGATGCCTGCTCCAGGCTGGCCGGCTCCCCAGTTTTCAGTGCACAAATGATTGGACTCTGCTCCCACAGGCAAAGAGCCAGGACTGAAAGATGCTGCTGGACCTCTTCTTCACATGGTAAGCTTCGCAACGGTGCCACCTGCATTGCTCTCACTCCTTGCTTTCCCACCTCAAAGTGCATTTGAATACATCCTTGATGCCTGCTCCCGGCTTCCGGCTGCCCAGTTTCCAGTGCACGAATGATTGGACTCTGCTCCCACAGGCGAAGAGCCAGGACTGAAAGATACTGCTGGACCTCTTCTGCACATGGTAAGCTTCGCAACGGTGCCACTTGTATTGCTCTCACTCCTTGCTTTCCCACCTCAAAGTGCATTTGAATACATCCTTGATGCCAGCTCCCGGCCGTCCGGCTGCCCAGTTTTCAGGGCACGAATGATTGGACTCTGCTCCCACAGGCGAAGAGCCAGGACTGAAAGATGCTGCTGGATCTCTTCTGCACATGGTAAGCTTCGCAACGGTGCCACCTGCATTGATCTCACTCCTTGCTTTCCCACCTCAAAGTGCATTTGAATACATCCTTGATGCCTGCTCCCGGCCGTCCGGCTGCCGAGTTTCCAGTGCACGAATGATTGGACCCTGCTCCCACAGGCAAAGAGCCGGGACTGAAAGATGCTGCTGGACCTCTTCTGCATATGGTAAGCTTCGCAACGGTGCCACCTGTATTGCCCTCACTCCTTGCTTTCCCACCACAAAGTGCATTTGAATATATCCTTGATGCCCGCTCACGGCCGTCCGGCTGCCCAGTTTCCAGTGCACGAATGATTGGACTATGCTGCCACAGGCGAAGAGCCGGGACTGAAAGATGCTGCTGGACCTCTTCTGCACATGGTAAGCTTCGCAATGGTGCCACCTGTATTGTTCTCACTCCTTGCTTTCCCACCTCAAAGTGCATTTGAATACATCCTTGATGCCTGCTCCCGGCTTCCGGCTGCCCAGTTTCCAGTGCACGAATGATTGGACCCTGCTCCCACAGGCGAAGAGCCAGGACTGAAAGATGCTGCTGGACCTCTTCTGCACATGGCAAGCTTCGCAACGGTGCCACTTGTATTGCTCTCACTCCTTCCTTTCCCACCTCAAAGTGCATTTCAACACATCGTTGATGCCTGCTCCCGGCCATCCGGCTGCCCATTTTCCAGTGCACGAATGATTGGACTCTGCTCCCACAGGCAAAGAGCCAGGACTGAAAGATGCTGCTGGACCTCTTCTGCACATGGTAAGCTTCGCAACGGTGCCACCTGCATTGCTCTCACTCCTTGCTTTCTCACCTCAAAGTGCATTTGAATACATCCTTGATGCCTGCTCCAGGCTGGCCGGCTCTCCAGTTTTCGGTGCACGAATGATTGGACTCTGCTCCCACAGGCAAAGAGCCAGGACTGAAAGATGCTGCTGGAACTCTTCTGCACATGGTAAACTTCGCAACTGTTCCACCTGTATTGTTCTCACTCCTTGCTTTCCCATCTCAAAGTGCATTTGAATACATCCTTGATGCCTGCTCCCGGCCGTCCGGCTGCCCAGTTTCCAGTGCACGAATGATGGGACCCTGCTCCCACAGGCGAAGAGCCAGGACTGAAAGATGCTGCTGGACCTCTTCTGCACATGGTAAGCTTCGCAACGGTGCCACCTGTATTGCTCTCACTCCTTGCTTTCCCACCTCAAAGTGCATTTGAATACATCCTTGATGCCTGCTCCAGGCCGTCCGGCTGCCCAGTTTTCAGGGCACGAATGATTGGACTCTGCTCCCACAGGCGAAGAGCCAGGACTGAAAGATGCTGCTGGACCTCTTCTGCACATGGTAAGATTCGCAACGGTGCCACCTGTATTGCTCTCACTCCTTGCTTTCCCACCTCAAAGTGCATTTGAATACATCCTTGATGCCTGCTCCCGGCCGTCCGGCTGCCCATTTTCCAGTGTACGAATGATTGGACTCTGCTGCCACAGGCAAAGAGCCAGGACTGAAAGATGCTGCTGGACCTCTTCTGCACACAGAAAGCTTTGCAACGGTGCCACCTGTATTGCTCTCACTCCTTGCTTTCCCACCTCAAAGTGCATTTCAACACATCGTTGATGCCTGCTCCCGGCCGTCCGGCTGCCCAATTTCCAGTGCACGAATGATTGGACTCTGCTCCCACAGGCGAAGAGCCAGGACTGAAAGATGTGGCTGGACCTCTTCTGCACATGGTAAGCTTCGCAACGGTGCCACCTGCATTGCTGTCACTCCTTGCTTTCCCACCTCAAAGTGCATTTCAATACATCCTTGTCGCCTGCTCCCGGCCGTCCGGCTGCCCAGTTTCCAGTGCACGAATGATGGGACCCTGCTCCCACAGGCGAAGAGCCAGGACTGAAAGATGCTGCTGGACCTCTTCTGCACATGGTAAGCTTCGCAACGGTGCCACCGGTATTGCTCTCACTCCTTGCTTTCCCACCTCAAATTGCATTTGAATACATCCTTGATGCCTGCTCCAGGCCGTCCGGCTGCCCAGTTTTCAGTGCGCGAATGATTGGACTCTGCTCCCACAGGCGAACAGCCAGGACTGAAAGATGCTGCTGGACCTCTTCTGCATATGGTAAACTTCCCAACGTTGCCACCTGTATTGCTCTCACTCCTTGCTTTCCCACCTCAAAGTGCATTTGAATACATCCTTGATGCCTGCTCCCGGCCGTCCGGCTGCCCAGTTTCCAGTGCACGAATGATTGGACCCTGCTCCCACAGACGAAGAGCCAGGACTGAAAGATGTTGCTGGACCTCTTCTGCACACAGTAAGCTTCGCAACGGTGCCACCTCTATTGCTCTCACTCCTTGCTTTTCCACCTCAGAGTGCATTTAAATACATCCTTGATGCCTCCTCCAAGCTGGCCGGCTGCCCAATTTTCAGTGAACGAATGATTGGACCCTGATGTCACAGGCAAAGAGCCAGGACTGAAAGATGTTGCTGGATCTCTTCTGCACATCGTAAGCTTCGCAACGGTGCCACCTGCATTGCTCTCACTCCTTGCTTTCCCACCTCAAAGTGCATTTGAATACATCCTTGATGCCTGCTCCCGGCCGTCCGGCTGCCCAGTTTCCAGTGCACGAATGATTGGACCCAGCTCCCACAGACGAAGAGCCAGGACTGAAAGATGTTGCTGGACCTCTTCTGCACATCGTAAGCTTCGCAACGGTGCCACCTGCATTGCTCTCACTCCTTGCTTTTCCACCTCAGATTGCATTTAAATACAACCTTGATGCCTCCTCCAAGCTGGCTGGCTGCCCAGTTTTCAGTGGACGAATGATGGGACCCTGCTCCCACAGGCGAAGAGCCAGGACTGAAAGATGCTGCTGGACCTCTTCTGCACATGGTAAGCTTCGCAACGGTGCCACCTGTATTGCTCTCGCTCCTTGCTTTCCCACCTCAAAGTGCATTTGAATACATACTTGATGCCTGCTCCAGGCCGTCCGGCTGCCCAGTTTTCAGTGCACGAATGATTGGACTCTGCTCCCACAGGCGAAGAGCCAGGACTGAAAGATGCTGCTGGACCTCTTCTGCACATGGTAAGCTTCGCAACTGTGCCACCTGTATTGCTCTCACTCCTTGCTTTCCCACCTCAAAGTGCATTTCAATACATCCTTGATGCCTGCTCCCGGCCTTCCGGCTGCCCAGTTTTCAGTGCACGAATGATTGGACTCTGCTGCCACACGCAAAGAGCCGGGACTGAAAGATGCTGCTGGACCACTTCTGCATATGGTAAGCTTTGCAACGGTGCCACCTGTATTGCTCTCACTCCTTGCTTTCCCACCTCAAAGTGCATTTGAATACATCCTTGATGCCTGCTCCCGGCCGTCCGGCTGCCCAGTTTCCAGTGCACGACTGATTGGACCCAGCTCCCACAGGCGAAGAGCCAGGACTGAAAGATACTGCTGGATCTCTTCTGCACATGGTAAGCTTCGCAACGGTGCCACCTGTATTGCTCTCACTCCTTGCTTTTCCACCTCAGAGTGCATTTAAATACAACCTTGATGCCTCCTCCAAGCTGGCTGGCTGCCCAGTTTTCAGTGGACGAATGATGGGACCCTGCTCCCACAGGCGAAGAGCCAGGACTGAAAGATGCTGCTGGACCTCTTCTGCACATGGTAAGCTTCGCAACGGTGTCACCTGTATTGCTCTCGCTCCTTGCTTTCCCACCTCAAAGTGCATTTGAATACATACTTGATGCCTGCTCCCGGCCGTCCGGCTGCCCATTTTCCAGTGCACGAATGATTGGACTCTGCTCCCACAGGCAAAGAGCCAGGACTGAAAGATGCTGCTGGACCTCTTCTGCACATGGTAAGCTTCGCAACGGTGCCACCTGCATTGCTCTCACTCCTTGCTTTCCCACCTCAAAGTGCATTTCAACACATCGTTGATGCCTGCTCCCGGCCGTCCGGCTGCCCATTTTCCAGTGCACGAATGATTGGACTCTGCTCCCACAGGCAAAGAGCCAGGACTGAAAGATGCTGCTGGACCTCTTCTGCACATGGTAAGCTTCGCAACGGTGCCACCTGCATTGCTCTCACTCCTTGCTTTCCCACCTCAAAGTGCATTTGAATACATCCTTGATGCCTGCTCCAGGCTGGCCGGCTCCCCAGTTTTCAGTGCACAAATGATTGGACTCTGCTCCCACAGGCAAAGAGCCAGGACTGAAAGATGCTGCTGGACCTCTTCTTCACATGGTAAGCTTCGCAACGGTGCCACCTGCATTGCTCTCACTCCTTGCTTTCCCACCTCAAAGTGCATTTGAATACATCCTTGATGCCTGCTCCCGGCTTCCGGCTGCCCAGTTTCCAGTGCACGAATGATTGGACTCTGCTCCCACAGGCGAAGAGCCAGGACTGAAAGATACTGCTGGACCTCTTCTGCACATGGTAAGCTTCGCAACGGTGCCACTTGTATTGCTCTCACTCCTTGCTTTCCCACCTCAAAGTGCATTTGAATACATCCTTGATGCCTGCTCCCGGCCGTCCGGCTGCCCAGTTTCCAGTGCACGAATGATTGGACTCTGCTCCCACAGGCGAAGAGCCAGGACTGAAAGATGCTGCTGGACCTCTTCTGCACATGGTAAGCTTCGCAACGGTGCCACCTGCATTGCTCTCACTCCTTGCTTTCCCACCTCAAAGTGCATTTGAATAAATCCTTGATGCCTGCACCAGGCCGTCTGGCTGCTCAGTTTCCAGTGCACGAATGATTGGACTCTGCCCCAACAGGCGAAGAGCCAGCACTGAAAGATGTTGCTGGATCTCTTCTGCACATGGTAAGCTTCGCAACGGTGCCACCTGTATTGCTCTCACTCCTTGCTTTCCCACCTCAAAGTGCATTTGAATACATCCTTAATGTCTGCTCCAGGCCGTCCGGCTACCCAGTTTCCAGGGCACGAATGATTGGACCCTACACCCACAGGCGAAGAGCCAGGACTGAAAGATGCTGCTGGATCTCTTCTGCACATGGTAAGCTTCGCAACGGTGCCACCTGCATTGCTCTCACTCCTTGCTTTCCCACCTCAAAGTGCATTTGAATACATCCTTGATGCCTGCTCCCGGCTTCCGGCTGCCCAGTTTTCAGTGCACGAATGATTGGACTCTGCTCCCACAGGCGAAGAGCCAGGACTGAAAGATACTGCTGGACCTCTTCTGCACATGGTAAGCTTCGCAACGGTGCCACTTGTATTGCTCTCACTCCTTGCTTTCCCACCTCAAAGTGCATTTGAATACATCCTTGATGCCTGCTCCCGGCCGTCCGGCTGCCCAGTTTCCAGTGCACGAATGATTGGACTCTGCTCCCACAGGCGAAGAGCCAGGACTGAAAGATGCTGCTGGACCTCTTCTGCACATGGTAAGCTTCGCAACGGTGCCACCTGCATTGCTCTCACTCCTTGCTTTCCCACCTCAAAGTGCATTTGAATACATCCTTGATGCCAGCTCCCGGCCGTCCGGCTGCCCAGTTTTCAGGGCACGAATGATTGGACTCTGCTCCCACAGGCGAAGAGCCAGGACTGAAAGATGCTGCTGGATCTCTTCTGCACATGGTAAGCTTCGCAACGGTGCCACCTGCATTGATCTCACTCCTTGCTTTCCCACCTCAAAGTGCATTTGAATACATCCTTGATGCCTGCTCCCGGCAGTCCGGCTGCCCAGTTTCCAGTGCACGAATGATTGGACCCTGCTCCCACAGGCAAAGGGCCGGGACTGAAAGATGCTGCTGGACCTCTTCTGCATATGGTAAGCTTCGCAACGGTGCCACCTGTATTGCCCTCACTCCTTGCTTTCCCACCTCAAAGTGCATTTGAATATATCCTTGATGCCTGCTCCCGGCCGTCCGGCTGCCCAGTTTCCAGTGCACGAATGATTGGACTCTGCTGCCACAGGCGAAGAGCCGGGACTCAAAGATGCTGCTGGACCTCTTCTGCACATGGTAAGCTTCGCAACGGTGCCACCTGCATTGATCTCACTCCTTGCTTTCCCACCTCAAAGTGCATTTGAATACATCCTTGATGCCTGCTCCCGGCCGTCCGGCTGCCCAGTTTTCAGGGCACGAATGATTGGACTCTGCTCCCACAGGCGAAGAGCCAGGACTGAAAGATGTTGCTGGACCTCTTCTGCACACAGTAAGCTTCGCAACGGTGCCACCTGTATTGCTCTCACTCCTTGCTGTTCCACCTCAGAGTGCATTTAAATACATCCTTGATGCCTCCTCCAAGCTGGCTGGCTGCCCAGTTTTCAGTGGACGAATGATTGGACCCAGCTCCCACAGGCGAAGAGCCAGGACTGAAAGATACTGCTGGACCTCTTCTGCACATGGTAAGCTTCGCAACGGTGCCACTTGTATTGCTCTCACTCCTTGCTTTCCCACCTCAAAGTGCATTTCAACACATCCTTGATGCCTGCTCCCGGCCGTCCGGCTGCCCATTTTCCACTGCACGAATGATTGGACTCTGCTCCCACAGGCAAAGAGCCAGGACTGAAAGATGCTGCTGGACCTCTTCTGCACATGGTAAGCTTCGCAACGGTGCCACCTGCATTGCTCTCACTCCTTGCTTTCCCACCTCAAAGTGCATTTGAATACATCCTTGATGCCTGCTCCAGGCTGGCCGGCTCCCCAGTTTTCAGTGCACGAATGATTGGACTCTGCTCCCACAGGCAAAGAGCCAGGACTGAAAGATGCTGCTGGACCTCTTCTTCACATGGTAAGCTTCGCAACGGTGCCACCTGCATTGCTCTCACTCCTTGCTTTCCCACCTCAAAGTGCATTTGAATACATCCTTGATGCCTGCTCCCGGCTTCCGGCTGCCCAGTTTCCAGTGCACGAATGATTGGACTCTGCTCCCACAGGCGAAGAGCCAGGACTGAAAGATACTGCTGGACCTCTTCTGCACATGGTAAGCTTCGCAACGGTGCCACTTGTATTGCTCTCACTCCTTGCTTTCCCACCTCAAAGTGCATTTGAATACATCCTTGATGCCTGCTCCCGGCCGTCCGGCTGCCCAGTTTCCAGTGCACGAATGATTGGACTCTGCTCCCACAGGCGAAGAGCCAGGACTGAAAGATGCTGCTGGACCTCTTCTGCACATGGTAAGCTTCGCAACGGTGCCACCTGCATTGCTCTCACTCCTTGCTTTCCCACCTCAAAGTGCATTTGAATACATCCTTGATGCCAGCTCCCGGCCGTCCGGCTGCCCAGTTTTCAGGGCACGAATGATTGGACTCTGCTCCCACAGGCGAAGAGCCAGGACTGAAAGATACTGCTGGATCTCTTCTGCACATGGTAAGCTTCGCAACGGTGCCACCTGCATTGATCTCACTCCTTGCTTTCCCACCTCAAAGTGCATTTGAATACATCCTTGATGCCTGCTCCCGGCAGTCCGGCTGCCCAGTTTCCAGTGCACGAATGATTGGACCCTGCTCCCACAGGCAAAGGGCCGGGACTGAAAGATGCTGCTGGACCTCTTCTGCATATGGTAAGCTTCGCAACGGTGCCACCTGTATTGCCCTCACTCCTTGCTTTCCCACCTCAAAGTGCATTTGAATATATCCTTGATGCCTGCTCCCGGCCGTCCGGCTGCCCAGTTTCCAGTGCACGAATGATTGGACTCTGCTGCCACAGGCGAAGAGCCGGGACTCAAAGATGCTGCTGGACCTCTTCTGCACATGGTAAGCTTCGCAACGGTGCCACCTGCATTGATCTCACTCCTTGCTTTCCCACCTCAAAGTGCATTTGAATACATCCTTGATGCCTGCTCCCGGCCGTCCGGCTGCCCAGTTTTCAGGGCACGAATGATTGGACTCTGCTCCCACAGGCGAAGAGCCAGGACTGAAAGATGTTGCTGGACCTCTTCTGCACACAGTAAGCTTCGCAACGGTGCCACCTGTATTGCTCTCACTCCTTGCTGTTCCACCTCAGAGTGCATTTAAATACATCCTTGATGCCTCCTCCAAGCTGGCTGGCTGCCCAGTTTTCAGTGGACGAATGATTGGACCCAGCTCCCACAGGCGAAGTGCCAGGACTGAAAGATACTGCTGGACCTCTTCTGCACATGGTAAGCTTCGCAACGGTGACACCTGTATTGCTCTCACTCCTTGCTTTCCCACCAAAAAGTGCATTTGAATATATCCTTGATGCCAACTTCAGGCCGGCTGCCCAGTTTCCAGTGCACGAATGATTGGACCCAGCTCCCACAGGCGAAGAGCCAGGACTGAAAGACACTGCTGGACCTCTTCTGCACAAGGTAAGCTTCGCAACTGTGCCACCTGTATTGCTCTCACTCCTTGCTTTCCCACCACAAAGTGCATTTGAATACATCCTTGATGCCAGCTTCAGGCCGGCTGGCTGCCCAGTTTCCAGTGCACGAATGATTGGACTCTGCTCCCACAGGCGAAGAGCCAGGACTGAAAGATGCTGCTGGACCTCTTCTGCACATGGTAAGCTTCGCAACGGTGCCACTTGTATTGCTCTCACTCCTTGCTTTCCCACCTCAAAGTGCATTTCAACACATCGTTGATGCCTGCTCCCGGCCGTCCGGCTGCCCATTTTCCAGTGCACGAATGATTGGACTCTGCTCCCACAGGCAAAGAGCCAGGACTGAAAGATGCTGCTGGACCTCTTCTGCACATGGTAAGCTTCGCAACGGTGCCACCTGCATTGCTCTCACTCCTTGCTTTCCCACCTCAAAGTGCATTTGAATACATCCTTAATGTCTGCTCTAGGCCGTCCGGATACCCAGTTTCCAGTGCACGAATGATTGGACCCTACACCCACAGGCGAAGAGCCAGGACTGAAAGATGCTGCTGGATCTCTTCTGCACATGGTAAGCTTCGCAACGGTGCCACCTGTATTGCTCTCCCTCCTTGCTTTCCCACCTCAAAGTGCATTTGAATACATCCTTGATGCCTGCTCCCGGGGGTCCGGCTGCCCAGTTTTCAGTGCACGAATGATTGGACTCTGCTGCCACAGGCGAAGAGCCAGCACTGAAAGATGTTGCTGGATGTCTTCTGCACATGGTAAGCTTTGCAATGGTGCCACCTGTTTTGCTCTCACTCATTGCTTTCCCACCTCAAAGTGCATTTGAATGCATACTTGATGGCTGCTCCCGGCCTTCTGGCAGCTCAGTTTCCAGTGCACGAATGATTGGACTCTGCTCCCGCAGGCGAAGAGCCAGGACTGAAAGATGGTGCTGGATCTCTTCTGCACACGGTAAGCTTCGCAACGGTGCCACCTGTATTGCTCTCACTCCTTGCTATCCCACCTAAAAGTGCATTTGAATACATCCTTGATGCCTGCTCCCGGTAGGCCGGCTGCCCACTTTCCAGCCCGCGAATGATTGGACCCTGCTCCCACAGGCGATGAGCCATGACTGAAAGATGCTGCTGGACCTCTTCTGCGCATGGTAAGCTTCGCAACGGTGCCCCCTGTATAGCTCCCACTCGTTGCTTTCCCACCTCAAAGGGCATTTGAATACATCCTTGATGCCTGCTCCAGGCTGGCAGGCTGCCCATTTTCCAGTGCACGAATGATTGGACTCTGCTCCCACAGGCGAAGAGCCAGGAAAGAGAGAAGTTGCTGGACCTCTTCTGCACACGGTAAGCTTCGCAACGGTGCCACCTGCATTGCTCTCACTCCTTGCTTTCCCACCTCAAAGTGCATTTGAATACATCCTTGATGCCTGCTCCCGGCCGTCCGGCTGCCCAGTTTCCAGTGCACGAATGATTGGACCCAGCTCCCACAGGCGAAGAGCCAGGACTGAAAGATACTGCTGGACCTCTTCTGCACATGGTAAGCTTCGCAACGGTGCCACCTGTATTGCTCTCACTCCTTGCTTTCCCACCTCAAAGTGCATTTGAATACATCCTTGATGCCAGCTCCCGGCCGTCCGGCTGCCCAGTTTTCAGGGCACGAATGATTGGACTCTGCTCCCACAGGTGAAGAGCCAGGACTGAAAGATGCTGCTGGATCTCTTCTGCACATGGTAAGCTTCGCAACGGTGCCACCTGCATTGATCTCACTCCTTGCTTTCCCACCTCAAAGTGCATTTGAATACATCCTTGATGCCTGCTCCCGGCCGTCCGGCTGCCGAGTTTCCAGTGCACGAATGATTGGACCCTGCTCCCACAGGCAAAGAGCCGGGACTGAAAGATGCTGCTGGACCTCTTCTGCATATGGTAAGCTTCGCAATGGTGCCACCTGTATTGTTCTCACTCCTTGCTTTCCCACCTCAAAGTGCATTTGAATATATCCTTGATGCCCGCTCACGGCCGTCCGGCTGCCCAGTTTCCAGTGCACGAATGATTGGACCCTGCTCCCTGAGGCGAAGAGCCAGGACTGAAAGATGCTGCTGGACCTCTTCTGCACATGGCAAGCTTCGCAACGGTGCCACTTGTATTGCTCTCACTCCTTCCTTTCCCACCTCAAAGTGCATTTCAACACATCGTTGATGCCTGCTCCCGGCCATCCGGCTGCCCATTTTCCAGTGCACGAATGATTGGACTCTGCTCCCACAGGCAAAGAGCCAGGACTGAAAGATGCTGCTGGACCTCTTCTGCACATGGTAAGCTTCGCAACGGTGCCACCTGCATTGCTCTCACTCCTTGCTTTCCCACCTCAAAGTGCATTTGAATACATCCTTGATGCCTGCTCCAGGCTGGCCGGCTCTCCAGTTTTCGGTGCACGAATGATTGGACTCTGCTCCCACAGGCAAAGAGCCAGGACTGAAAGATGCTGCTGGACCTCTTCTGCACATGGTAAACTTCGCAACTGTTCCACCTGTATTGTTCTCACTCCTTGCTTTCCCATCTCAAAGTGCATTTGAATACATCCTTGATGCCTGCTCCCGGCCGTCCGGCTGCCCAGTTTCCAGTGCACGAATGATGGGACCCTGCTCCCACAGGCGAAGAGCCAGGACTGAAAGATGCTGCTGGACCTCTTCTGCACATGGTAAGCTTCGCAACGGTGCCACCTGTATTGCTCTCACTCCTTGCTTTCCCACCTCAAAGTGCATTTGAATACATCCTTGATGCCTGCTCCAGGCCGTCCGGCTGCCCAGTTTTCAGGGCACGAATGATTGGACTCTGCTCCCACAGGCGAAGAGCCAGGACTGAAAGATGCTGCTGGACCTCTTCTGCACATGGTAAGATTCGCAACGGTGCCACCTGTATTGCTCTCACTCCTTGCTTTCCCACCTCAAAGTGCATTTGAATACATCCTTGATGCCTGCTCCCGGCCGTCCGGCTGCCCATTTTCCAGTGTACGAATGATTGGACTCTGCTGCCACAGGCAAAGAGCCAGGACTGAAAGATGCTGCTGGACCTCTTCTGCACACAGAAAGCTTTGCAACGGTGCCACCTGTATTGCTCTCACTCCTTGCTTTCCCACCTCAAAGTGCATTTCAACACATCGTTGATGCCTGCTCCCGGCCGTCCGGCTGCCCAATTTCCAGTGCACGAATGATTGGACTCTGCTCCCACAGGCGAAGAGCCAGGACTGAAAGATGTGGCTGGACCTCTTCTGCACATGGTAAGCTTCGCAACGGCGCCACCTGCATTGCTGTCACTCCTTGCTTTCCCACCTCAAAGTGCATTTCAATACATCCTTGTCGCCTGGTCCCGGCCGTCCGGCTGCCCAGTTTCCAGTGCACGAATGATGGGACCCTGCTCCCACAGGCGAAGAGCCAGGACTGAAAGATGCTGCTGGACCTCTTCTGCACATGGTAAGCTTCGCAACGGTGCCACCGGTATTGCTCTCACTCCTTGCTTTCCCACCTCAAATTGCATTTGAATACATCCTTGATGCCTGCTCCAGGCCGTCCGGCTGCCCAGTTTTCAGTGCACGAATGATTGGACTCTGCTGCCACACGCAAAGAGCCGGGACTGAAAGATGCTGCTGGACCTCTTCTGCATATGGTAAGCTTTGCAACGGTGCCACCTGTATTGCTCTCACTCCTTGCTTTCCCACCTCAAAGTGCATTTGAATACATCCTTGATGCCTGCTCCCGGCCGTCCGGCTGCCCAGTTTCCAGTGCACGACTGATTGGACCCAGCTCCCACAGGCGAAGAGCCAGGACTGAAAGATACTGCTGGATCTCTTCTGCACATGGTAAGCTTCGCAACGGTGCCACCTGTATTGCTCTCACTCCTTGCTTTTCCACCTCAGAGTGCATTTAAATACAACCTTGATGCCTCCTCCAAGCTGGCTGGCTGCCCAGTTTTCAGTGGACGAATGATGGGACCCTGCTCCCACAGGCGAAGAGCCAGGACTGAAAGATGCTGCTGGACCTCTTCTGCACATGGTAAGCTTCGCAACGGTGTCACCTGTATTGCTCTCGCTCCTTGCTTTCCCACCTCAAAGCGCATTTGAATACATACTTGATGCCTGCTCCCGGCCGTCCGGCTGCCCATTTTCCAGTGCACGAATGATTGGACTCTGCTCCCACAGGCAAAGAGCCAGGACTGAAAGATGCTGCTGGACCTCTTCTGCACATGGTAAGCTTCGCAACGGTGCCACCTGCATTGCTCTCACTCCTTGCTTTCCCACCTCAAAGTGCATTTCAACACATCGTTGATGCCTGCTCCCGGCCGTCCGGCTGCCCATTTTCCAGTGCACGAATGATTGGACTCTGCTCCCACAGGCAAAGAGCCAGGACTGAAAGATGCTGCTGGACCTCTTCTGCACATGGTAAGCTTCGCAACGGTGCCACCTGCATTGCTCTCACTCCTTGCTTTCCCACCTCAAAGTGCATTTGAATACATCCTTGATGCCTGCTCCAGGCTGGCCGGCTCCCCAGTTTTCAGTGCACAAATGATTGGACTCTGCTCCCACAGGCAAAGAGCCAGGACTGAAAGATGCTGCTGGACCTCTTCTTCACATGGTAAGCTTCGCAACGGTGCCACCTGCATTGCTCTCACTCCTTGCTTTCCCACCTCAAAGTGCATTTGAATACATCCTTGTTGCCTGCTCCCGGCTTCCGGCTGCCCAGTTTCCAGTGCACGAATGATTGGACTCTGCTCCCACAGGCGAAGAGCCAGGACTGAAAGATACTGCTGGACCTCTTCTGCACATGGTAAGCTTCGCAACGGTGCCACTTGTATTGCTCTCACTCCTTGCTTTCCCACCTCAAAGTGCATTTGAATACATCCTTGATGCCTGCTCCCGGCCGTCCGGCTGCCCAGTTTCCAGTGCACGAATGATTGGACTCTGCTCCCACAGGCGAAGAGCCAGGACTGAAAGATGCTGCTGGACCTCTTCTGCACATGGTAAGCTTCGCAACGGTGCCACCTGCATTGCTCTCACTCCTTGCTTTCCCACCTCAAAGTGCATTTGAATACATCCTTGATGCCTGCTCCCGGCCGTCCGGCTGCCCAGTTTCCAGCGCACGAATGATTGGACCATGCTCCCACAGGCGAAGAGCCAGGACTGAAAGATGCTGCTGGACCTCTTCTGCACATGGTAAGCTTCGCAACGGTGCCACCTGCATTGCTCTCACTCCTTGCTTTCCCACCTCAAAGTGCATTGGAATACATCCTTGATGCCAGCTCCCGGCCGTCCGGCTGCCCAGTTTCCAGTGCACGAATGATTGGACTCTGCTCCCACAGGCAAAGGGCCGGGACTGAAAGATGCTGCTGGACCTCTTCTGCACATGGTAAGCTTCGCAACGGTGCCACCTGTATTGCTCTCACTCCTTGCTTTCCCACCTCAAAGTGCATTTGAATATATCCTTGATGCCAGCTTCAGGCCGGCTGGCTGCCCAGTTTTCAGTGCACGAGTGATTGGACTCTGCTCCCACAGGCAAAGAGCCAGGACTGAAAGATGCTGCTGGACCTCTTCTGCACATGGTAAGCTTCGCAACTGTGCCACCTGTATTGCTCTCCCTCCTTGCTTTCCCACCTCAAAGTACATTTGAATACATCCTTGATGCCTGCTCCCGGCCTTCCGGCTGCCCAGTTTTCAGTGCACGAATGATTGGACTCTGCTGCCACACGCAAAGAGCCGGGACTGAAAGATGCTGCTGGACCTCTTCTGCACATGGTAAGCTTCGCAACGGTGCCACTTGTATTGCTCTCACTCCTTGCTTTCCCACCTCAAAGTGCATTTCAACACATCGTTGATGACTGCTCCCGGCCGTCCGGCTGCCCAGTTTCCAGTGCACGAATGATTGGACTCTGCTCCCACAGGCAAAGAGCCAGGACTGAAAGATGCTGCTGGACCTCTTCTGCACATGGTAAGCTTCGCAACGGTGCCACCTGCATTGCTCTCACTCCTTGATTTCCCGCCTCAAAGTGCATTTGAATACATCCTTGATGCCTGCTCCCGGCCGTCCGGCTGCCCAGTTTTCAGTGCACGAATGATTGGACCCTGCTCCCACAGGCAAAGAGCCAGGGCTGAAAGATGCTGCTGGACCTCTTCTGCACATGGTAAGCTTCGCAACGGTGCCACCTGTATTGCTCTCACTCCTTGCTTTTCCACCTCAAAGTGCATTTGAATACATCCTTGATGCCTTCTCCCGGCCGTCCGGCTGCCCAGTTTTCAGTGCACGAATGATTGGACTCTGCTCCCACAGGCGAAGAGCCGGGACTGAAAGATGCTGCTGGACCTCTTCTGCACATGGTAAGCTTCGCAACTGTGCCACCTGTATTGCTCTCACTCCTTGCTTTCCCACCTCAAAGTGCATTTGAATACATCCTTGATGCCTGCTCCCGGCCGTCCGGCTGCCCAGTTTTCAGTGCATGAATGATTGGACTCTGCTGCCACACGCAAAGAGCCGGGACTGAAAGATGCTGCTGGACCTCTTCTGCACATGGTAAGCTTCGCAACGGTGCCACCTGTATTGCTCTCACTCCTTGCTTTCCCACCACAAAGTGCATTTGAATATATCCTTGATGCCAACTTCAGGCCGGCTGCCCAGTTTCCAGTGCACGAATGATTGGACCCAGCTCCCACAGGCGAAGAGCCAGAACTGAAAGATACTGCTGAACCTCTTCTGCACAAGGTAAGCTTCGCAACTGTTCCACCTGTATTGCTCTCACTCCTTGCTTTCCCACCTCAAAGTGCATTTGAATACATCCTTGATGCCTGCTCCCGGCAGTCCGGCTGCCCAGTTTCCAGTGCACGAATGATTGGACTCTGCTCCCACAGGCAAAGACCCAGGACTGAAAGATGCTGCTGGACCTCTTCTGCACATGGTAAGCTTCGCAACGGTGCCACTTGTATTGCTCTCACTCCTTGCTTTCCCACCTCAAAGTGCATTTCAACACATCCTTGATGCCTGCTCCCGGCCGTCCGGCTGCCCATTTTCCAGTGCACGAATGATTGGACTCTGCTCCCACAGGCAAAGAGCCAGGACTGAAAGATGCTGCTGGACCTCTTCTGCACATGGTAAGCTTCGCAACGGTGCCACCTGCATTGCTCTCACTCCTTGCTTTCCCACCTCAAAGTGCATTTGAATAAATCCTTGATGCCTGCACCAGGCCGTCTGGCTGCTCAGTTTCCAGTGCACGAATGATTGGACTCTGCCCCAACAGGCGAAGAGCCAGCACTGAAAGATGTTGCTGGATCTCTTCTGCACATGGTAAGCTTCGCAACGGTGCCACCTGTATTGCTCTCACTCCTTGCTTTCCCACCTCAAAGTGCATTTGAATACATCCTTAATGTCTGCTCCAGGCCGTCCGGCTACCCAGTTTCCAGGGCACGAATGATTGGACCCTACACCCACAGGCGAAGAGCCAGGACTGAAAGATGCTGCTGGATCTCTTCTGCACATGGTAAGCTTCGCAACGGTTCCACCTGTATTGCTCTCCCTCCTTGCTTTCCCACCTCAAAGTGCATTTGAATACATCCTTGATGCCTGCTCCCGGGGGTCCGGCTGCCCAGTTTTCAGTGCACGAATGATTGGACTCTGCTCCCACAGGCGAAGAGCCAGCACTGAAAGATGCTGCTGGACCTCTTCTGCACATGGTAAGCTTCGCAACGGTGCCACCTGCATTGGTCTCACTCCTTGCTTTCCCACCTCAAAGTGCATTTGAATACATCCTTGATGCCTGCTGCAGGCCGTCCGGCTACCCAGATTCCAGTGCACGAATGATTGGACCCTGCTCCCACAGGCGAAGAGCCAGGACTGAAAGATGCTGCTGGACCTCTTCTGCACATGGTAAGCTTCGCAACGGTGCCACTTGTATTGCTCTCACTCCTTGCTTTCCCACCTCAAAGTGCATTTCAACACATCCTTGATGCCTGCTCCCGGCCGTCCGGCTGCCCATTTTCCACTGCACGAATGATTGGACTCTGCTCCCACAGGCAAAGAGCCAGGACTGAAAGATGCTGCTGGACCTCTTCTGCACATGGTAAGCTTCGCAACGGTGCCACCTGCATTGCTCTCACTCCTTGCTTTCCCACCTCAAAGTGCATTTGAATACATCCTTGATGCCTGCTCCAGGCTGGCCGGCTCCCCAGTTTTCAGTGCACGAATGATTGGACTCTGCTCCCACAGGCAAAGAGCCAGGACTGAAAGATGCTGCTGGACCTCTTCTGCACATGGTAAGCTTCGCAACGGTGCCACCTGCATTGCTCTCACTCCTTGCTTTCCCACCTCAAAGTGCATTTGAATACATCCTTGATGCCTGCTCCCGGCTTCCGGCTGCCCAGTTTCCAGTGCACGAATGATTGGACTCTGCTCCCACAGGCGAAGAGCCAGGACTGAAAGATACTGCTGGACCTCTTCTGCACATGGTAAGCTTCGCAACGGTGCCACCTGCATTGCTCTCACTCCTTGCTTTCCCACCTCAAAGTGCATTTGAATACATCCTTGATGCCAGCTCCCGGCCGTCCGGCTGCCCAGTTTTCAGGGCACGAATGATTGTACTCTGCTCCCACAGGCGAAGAGCCAGGACTGAAAGATGCTGCTGGATCTCTTCTGCACATGGTAAGCTTCGCAACGGTGCCACCTGCATTGCTCTCACTCCTTGCTTTCCCACCTCAAAGTGCATTTGAATACATCCTTGATGCCTGGTCCCGGCCGTCCGGCTGCCCAGTTTCCAGTGCACGAATGATTGGACCCTGCTCCCACAGGCAAAGAGCCGGGACTGAAAGATGCTGCTGGACCTCTTCTGCATATGGTAAGATTCGCAACGGTGCCACCTGTATTGCCATCACTCCTTGCTTTCCCACCTCAAAGTGCATTTGAATATATCCTTGATGCCCGCTCCCGGCCGTCCGGCTGCCCAGTTTCCAGTGCACGAATGATTGGACTCTGCTGCCACAGGGGAAGAGCCGGGACTGAAAGATGCTGCTGGACCTCTTCTGCACATGGTAAGCTTCGCAACGGTGCCACCTGTATTGCTCTCACTCCTTGCTTTCCCACCTCAAAGTGTATTTCAACACATCGTTGATGCCTGCTCCCGGCCGTCCGGCTGCCCATTTTCCAGTGCACGAATGATTGGACTCTGCTCCCACTGGCAAAGAGCCAGGACTGAAAGATGCTGCTGGACCTCTTCTGCACATGGTAAGTTTCGCAACGGTGCCACCTGCATTGCTCTCACTCCTTGCTTTCCCACCTCAAAGTGCATTTGAATACATCCTTGATGCCTGCTCCAGGCTGGCCGGCTCCCCAGTTTTCAGTGCACGAATGATTGGACTCTGCTCCCACAGGCAAAGAGCCAGGACTGAAAGATGCTGCTGGACCTCTTCTTCACATGGTAAGCTTCGCAACGGTGCCACCTGCATTGCTCTCACTCCTTGCTTTCCCACCTCAAAGTGCATTTCAATACATCCTTGATGCCTGCTCCCGGCTTCCGGCTGCCCAGTTTCCAGTGCACGAATGATTGTACTCTGCTCCCACAGGCGAAGAGCCAGGACTGAAAGATGCTGCTGGACCTCTTCTGCACATGGTAAGCTTCGCAACGGTGCCACCTGCATTGCTCTCACTCCTTGCTTTTCCACCTCAAAGTGCATTTGAATACATCCTTGATGCCAGCTCCCGGCCGTCCGGCTGCCCAGTTTTCAGGGCACGAATGATTGGACTCTGCTCCCACAGGCGAAGAGCCAGGACTGAAAGATGCTGCTGGATCTCTTCTGCACATGGTAAGCTTCGCAACGGTGCCACCTGCATTGATCTCACTCCTTGCTTTCCCACCTCAAAGTGCATTTGAATACATCCTTGATGCCTGCTCCCTGCCGTCCGGCTGCCCAGTTTCCAGTGCACGAATGATTGGACCCTGCTCCCACAGGCAAAGGGCCGGGACTGAAAGATGCTGCTGGACCTCTTCTGCATATGGTAAGCTTCGCAATGGTGCCACCTGTATTGCCCTCACTCCTTGCTTTCCCACCTCAAAGTGCATTTGAATATATCCTTGATGCCTGCTCCCGGCCGTCCGGCTGCCCAGTTTCCAGTGCACGAATGATTGGACTCTGCTGCCACAGGCGAAGAGCCGGGACTGAAAGATGCTGCTGGACCTCTTCTGCACATGGTAAGCTTCGCAACGGTGCCACCGGCATTGCTCTCACTCCTTGCTTTCCCACCTCAAAGTGCATTTGAATACATCCTTGATGCCTGCTCCCGGCCGTCCGGCTGCCCAGTTTCCAGTGCACGAATGATTGGACCCTGCTCCCACAGGCAAAGAGCCGGGACTGAAAGATGCTGCTGGACCTCTTCTGCATATGCAAAGATTCGCAACGGTGTCACCTGTATTGCCATCACTCCTTGCTTTCCCACCTCAAAGTGCATTTGAATATATCCTTGATGCCTGCTCCCGGCCGTCCGGCTGCCCAGTTTCCAGTGCATGAATGATTGGACTCTGCTGCCACAGGGGAAGAGCCGGGACTGAAAGATGCTGCTGGACCTCTTCTGCACATGGTAAGCTTCGCAACGGTGCCACCTGTATTGCTCTCACTCCTTGCTTTCCCACCTCAAAGTGTATTTCAACACATCGTTGATGCCTGCTCCCGGCCGTCCGGCTGCCCATTTTCCAGTGCACGAATGATTGGACTCTGCTCCCACTGGCAAAGAGCCAGGACTGAAAGATGCTGCTGGACCTCTTCTGCACATGGTAAGCTTCGCAACGGTGCCACCTGCATTGGTCTCACTCCTTGCTTTCCCACCTCAAAGTGCATTTGAATACATCCTTGATGCCTGCTCCCGGCCGTCCGGCTGCCCAGTTTCCAGTGCACGAATGATTGGACCCTGCTCCTACAGGCGAAGAGCCAGGACTGAAAGATGCTGCTGGACCTCTTCTGCACATGGTAAGCTTCGCAACGGTGCCACCTGTATTGCTCTCACTCCTTGCTTTCCCACCTCAAAGTGCATTTGAATACATCCTTGATGCCTGCTCCTGGCTTCCGGCTACCCAGTTTCCAGTGCACGAATGATTGGACTCTGCTCCCACAGGCGAAGAGCCAGGACTGAAAGATACTGCTGGACCTCTTCTGCACATGGCAAGCTTCGCAACGGTGCCACCTGTATTGCTCTAACTCCTTGCTTTCCCACCTCAAAGTGCATTTCAACACATTGTTGATTCCTGCTCCCGGCCGTCCGGCTGCCCATTTTCCAGTGCACGAATGATTGGACTCTGCTCCCACAGGCAAAGAGCCAGGACTGAAAGATGCTGCTGGACCTCTTCTGCACACAGAAAGCTTTGCAACGGTGCCACCAGTATTGCTCTCACTCCTTGCTTTCCCACCTCAAAGTGCATTTCAACACATCGTTGATGCCTGCCTCCGGCCGTCCGGCTGCCCAGTTTCCAGTGCACGAATGATTGGACTCTGCTCCCACAGGCGAAGGGCCAGGACTGAAAGATGCGGCTGGACCTCTTCTGCACATGGTAAGCTTCGCAACGGTGCCACCTGCATTGCTCTCACTCCTTGCTTTCCCACCTCAAAGTGCATTTCAATACATCCTTGTCGCCTGCTCCCGGCCGTCCGGCTGCCCAGTTTCCAGTGCACCAATGATGGGACCCTGCTCCCACAGGCGAAGAGCCAGGACTGAAAGATGCTGCTGGACCTCTTCTGCACATGGTAAGCTTCGCAACGGTGCCACTGGTATTGCTCTCACTCCTTGCTTTCCCACCTCAAATTGCATTTGAATACATCCTTGATGCCTGCTCCAGGCCGTCCGGCTGCCCAGTTTTCAGTGCGCGAATGATTGGACTCTGCTCCCACAGGCGAACAGCCAGGACTGAAAGATGCTGCTGGACCTCTTCTGCATATGGTAAACTTCCCAACGTTGCCACCTGTATTGCTCTCACTCCTTGCTTTCCCACCTCAAAGTGCATTTGAATACATCCTTGATGCCTGCTCCCGGCCGTCCGGCTGCCCAGTTTCCAGTGCACGAATGATTGGACCCTGCTCCCACAGACGAAGAGCCAGGACTGAAAGATGTTGCTGGACCTCTTCTGCACACAGTAAGCTTCGCAACGGTGCCACCTCTATTGCTCTCACTCCTTGCTTTTCCACCTCAGAGTGCATTTAAATACATCCTTGATGCCTCCTCCAAGCTGGCCGGCTGCCCAATTTTCAGTGAACGAATGATTGGACCCTGATGTCACAGGCAAAGAGCCAGGACTGAAAGATGTTGCTGGATCTCTTCTGCACATTGTAAGCTTCGCAACGGTGCCACCTGCATTGCTCTCACTCCTTGCTTTCCCACCTCAAAGTGCATTTGAATACATCCTTGATGCCTGCTCCCGGCCGTCCGGCTGCCCTGTTTCCAGTGCACGAATGATTGGACCCAGCTCCCACAGACGAAGAGCCAGGACTGAAAGATGTTGCTGGACCTCTTCTGCACATGGTAAGCTTCGCAACGGTGCCACCTGTATTGCTCTCACTCCTTGCTTTTCCACCTCAGATTGCATTTAAATACAACCTTGATGCCTCCTCCAAGCTGGCTGGCTGCCCAGTTTTCAGTGGACGAATGATGGGACCCTGCTCCCACAGGCGAAGAGCCAGGACTGAAAGATGCTGCTGGACCTCTTCTGCACATGGTAAGCTTCGCAACGGTGTCACCTGTATTGCTCTCGCTCCTTGCTTTCCCACCTCAAAGTGCATTTGAATACATACTTGATGCCTGCTCCAGGCCGTCCGGCTGCCCAGTTTTCAGTGCACGAATGATTGGACTCTGCTCCCACAGGCGAAGAGCCAGGACTGAAAGATGCTGCTGGACCTCTTCTGCACATGGTAAGCTTCGCAACTGTGCCACCTGTATTGCTCTCACTCCTTGCTTTCCCACCTCAAAGTGCATTTCAATACATCCTTGATGCCTGCTCCCGGCCTTCCGGCTGCCCAGTTTTCAGTGCACGAATGATTGGACTCTGCTGCCACACGCAAAGAGCCGGGACTGAAAGATGCTGCTGGACCTCTTCTGCATATGGTAAGCTTTGCAACGGTGCCACCTGTATTGCTCTCACTCCTTGCTTTCCCACCTCAAAGTGCATTTGAATACATCCTTGATGCCTGCTCCCGGCCGTCCGGCTGCCCAGTTTCCAGTGCACGACTGATTGGACCCAGCTCCCACAGGCGAAGAGCCAGGACTGAAAGATACTGCTGGATCTCTTCTGCACATGGTAAGCTTCGCAACGGTGCCACCTGTATTGCTCTCACTCCTTGCTTTTCCACCTCAGAGTGCATTTAAATACAACCTTGATGCCTCCTCCAAGCTGGCTGGCTGCCCAGTTTTCAGTGGACGAATGATGGGACCCTGCTCCCACAGGCGAAGAGCCAGGACTGAAAGATGTTGCTGGACCTCTTCTGCACATGGTAAGCTTCTCAACGGTGCCACCTGTATTGCTCTCGCTCCTTGCTTTCCCACCTCAAAGTGCATTTGAATACATACTTGATGCCTGCTCCCGGCCGTCCGGCTGCCCGTTTTCCAGTGCACGAATGATTGGACTCTGCTCCCACAGGCGAAGAGCCAGGACTGAAAGATGCTGCTGGACCTCTTCTGCACATGGTAAGCTTCGCAACGGTGCCACCTGCATTGCTCTCACTCCTTGCTTTCCCACCTCAAAGTGCATTTCAACACATCGTTGATGCCTGCTCCCGGCCGTCCGGCTGCCCATTTTCCAGTGCACGAATGATTGGACTCTGCTCCCACAGGCAAAGAGCCAGGACTGAAAGATGCTGCTGGACCTCTTCTGCACATGGTAAGCTTCGCAACGGTGCCACCTGCATTGCTCTCACTCCTTGCTTTCCCACCTCAAAGTGCATTTGAATACATCCTTGATGCCTGCTCCAGGCTGGCCGGCTCCCCAGTTTTCAGTGCACGAATGATTGGACTCTGCTCCCACAGGCAAAGAGCCAGGACTGAAAGATGCTGCTGGACCTCTTCTTCACATGGTAAGCTTCGCAACGGTGCCACCTGCATTGCTCTCACTCCTTGCTTTCCCACCTCAAAGTGCATTTGAATACATCCTTGATGCCTGCTCCCGGCCGTCCGGCTGCCCAGTTTCCAGTGCACGAATGATTGGACCCTGCTCCCACAGACGAAGAGCCAGGACTGAAAGATGTTGCTGGACCTCTTCTGCACACAGTAAGCTTCGCAACGGTGCCACCTCTATTGCTCTCACTCCTTGCTTTTCCACCTCAGAGTGCATTTAAATACATCCTTGATGCCTCCTCCAAGCTGGCCGGCTGCCCAATTTTCAGTGAACGAATGATTGGACCCTGATGTCACAGGCAAAGAGCCAGGACTGAAAGATGTTGCTGGATCTCTTCTGCACATTGTAAGCTTCGCAACGGTGCCACCTGCATTGCTCTCACTCCTTGCTTTCCCACCTCAAAGTGCATTTGAATACATCCTTGATGCCTGCTCCCGGCCGTCCGGCTGCCCTGTTTCCAGTGCACGAATGATTGGACCCAGCTCCCACAGACGAAGAGCCAGGACTGAAAGATGTTGCTGGACCTCTTCTGCACATGGTAAGCTTCGCAACGGTGCCACCTGTATTGCTCTCACTCCTTGCTTTTCCACCTCAGATTGCATTTAAATACAACCTTGATGCCTCCTCCAAGCTGGCTGGCTGCCCAGTTTTCAGTGGACGAATGATGGGACCCTGCTCCCACAGGCGAAGAGCCAGGACTGAAAGATGCTGCTGGACCTCTTCTGCACATGGTAAGCTTCGCAACGGTGTCACCTGTATTGCTCTCGCTCCTTGCTTTCCCACCTCAAAGTGCATTTGAATACATACTTGATGCCTGCTCCAGGCCGTCCGGCTGCCCAGTTTTCAGTGCACGAATGATTGGACTCTGCTCCCACAGGCGAAGAGCCAGGACTGAAAGATGCTGCTGGACCTCTTCTGCACATGGTAAGCTTCGCAACTGTGCCACCTGTATTGCTCTCACTCCTTGCTTTCCCACCTCAAAGTGCATTTCAATACATCCTTGATGCCTGCTCCCGGCCTTCCGGCTGCCCAGTTTTCAGTGCACGAATGATTGGACTCTGCTGCCACACGCAAAGAGCCGGGACTGAAAGATGCTGCTGGACCTCTTCTGCATATGGTAAGCTTTGCAACGGTGCCACCTGTATTGCTCTCACTCCTTGCTTTCCCACCTCAAAGTGCATTTGAATACATCCTTGATGCCTGCTCCCGGCCGTCCGGCTGCCCAGTTTCCAGTGCACGACTGATTGGACCCAGCTCCCACAGGCGAAGAGCCAGGACTGAAAGATACTGCTGGATCTCTTCTGCACATGGTAAGCTTCGCAACGGTGCCACCTGTATTGCTCTCACTCCTTGCTTTTCCACCTCAGAGTGCATTTAAATACAACCTTGATGCCTCCTCCAAGCTGGCTGGCTGCCCAGTTTTCAGTGGACGAATGATGGGACCCTGCTCCCACAGGCGAAGAGCCAGGACTGAAAGATGTTGCTGGACCTCTTCTGCACATGGTAAGCTTCGCAACGGTGCCACCTGTATTGCTCTCGCTCCTTGCTTTCCCACCTCAAAGTGCATTTGAATACATACTTGATGCCTGCTCCCGGCCGTCCGGCTGCCCGTTTTCCAGTGCACGAATGATTGGACTCTGCTCCCACAGGCGAAGAGCCAGGACTGAAAGATGCTGCTGGACCTCTTCTGCACATGGTAAGCTTCGCAACGGTGCCACCTGCATTGCTCTCACTCCTTGCTTTCCCACCTCAAAGTGCATTTCAACACATCGTTGATGCCTGCTCCCGGCCGTCCGGCTGCCCAGTTTTCAGTGGACGAATGATGGGACCCTGCTCCCACAGGCAAAGAGCCAGGACTGAAAGATGCTGCTGGACCTCTTCTGCACATGGTAAGCTTCGCAACGGTGCCACCTGCATTGCTCTCACTCCTTGCTTTCCCACCTCAAAGTGCATTTGAATACATCCTTGATGCCTGCTCCAGGCTGGCCGGCTCCCCAGTTTTCAGTGCACGAATGATTGGACTCTGCTCCCACAGGCAAAGAGCCAGGACTGAAAGATGCTGCTGGACCTCTTCTTCACATGGTAAGCTTCGCAACGGTGCCACCTGCATTGCTCTCACTCCTTGCTTTCCCACCTCAAAGTGCATTTGAATACATCCTTGATGCCTGCTCCCGGCTTCCAGCTGCCCAGTTTCCAGTGCACGAATGATTGGACTCTGCTCCCACAGGCGAAGAGCCAGGACTGAAAGATACTGCTGGACCTCTTCTGCACATGGTAAGCTTCGCAACGGTGCCACTTGTATTGCTCTCACTCCTTGCTTTCCCACCTCAAAGTGCATTTGAATACATCCTTGATGCCTGCTCCCGGCCGTCCGGCTGCCCAGTTTCCAGTGCACGAATGATTGGACTCTGCTCCCACAGGCGAAGAGCCAGGACTGAAAGATGCTGCTGGACCTCTTCTGCACATGGTAAGCTTCGCAACGGTGCCACCTGCATTGCTCTCACTCCTTGCTTTTCCACCTCAAAGTGCGTTTGAATACATCCTAGATGCCAGCTCCCGGCCGTCCGGCTGCCCAGATTTCAGGGCACGAATGAATGGACTCTGCTCCCACAGGCGAAGAGCCAGGACTGAAAGATGCTGCTGGATCTCTTCTGCACATGGTAAGCTTCGCAACGGTGCCACCTGCATTGATCTTACTCCTTGCTTTCCCACCTCAAAGTGCATTTGAATACATCCTTGATGCCTGCTCCCGGCAGTCCGGCTGCCCAGTTTCCAGTGCACGAATGATTGGACCCTGCTCCCACAGGCAAAGGGCCGGGACTGAAAGATGCTGCTGGACCTCTTCTGCATATGGTAAGCTTCGCAACGGTGCCACCTGTATTGCTCTCACTCCTTGCTTTCCCACCTCAAAGTGCATTTGAATATATCCTTGATGCCTGCTCCCGGCCGTCCGGCTGCCCAGTTTCCAGTGCACGAATGATTGGACTCTGCTGCCACAGGCGAAGAGCCGGGACTGAAAGATGCTGCTGGACCTCTTCTGCACATGGTAAGCTTCGCAACGGTGCCACCTGCATTGATCTCACTCCTTGCTTTCCCACCTCAAAGTGCATTTGAATACATCCTTGATGCCTGCTCCCGGCCGTCCGGCTGCCCAGTTTTCAGGGCACGAATGATTGGACTCTGCTCCCACAGGCGAAGAGCCAGGACTGAAAGATGCTGCTGGACCTCTTCTGCACATGGCAAGCTTCGCAACGGTGCCACCTGTATTGCTCTCACTCCTTGCTTTCCCACCTCAAAGTGCATTTGAATACATCCATGATGCCTGCTCCCGGCCGACCGGCTGCCCATTTTCCAGTGCACGAATGATTGGACTCTGCTGCCACAGGCAAAGAGCCAGGACTGAAAGATGCTGCTGGACCTCTTCTGCACACTGAAAGCTTTGCAACGGTGCCACCTGTATTGCTCTCACTCCTTGCTTTCCCACCTCAAAGTGCATTTGAATACATCCTTGATGCCTGCTCCCGGCCGTCCGGCTGCCCAGTTTCCAGTGCACGAATGATTGGACTCTGCTCCCACAGGCGAAGAGCCAGGTCTCAAAGATACTGCTGGACCTCTTCTGCACATGGTAAGCTTCGCAACGGTGCCACCTGCATTGCTCTCACTCCTTGCTTTCCCACCTCAAAGTGCATTTGAATACATCCTTGATGCCAGCTCCCGGCCGTCCGGCTGCCCAGTTTTCAGTGCACAAATGATTGGACTCTGCTCCCACAGGCGAAGAGCCAGGACTGAAAGATGCTGCTGGATCTCTTCTGCACATGGTAAGCTTCGCAACGGTGCCACCTGCATTGCTCTCACTCCTTGCTTTCCCACCTCAAAGTGCATTTGAATACATCCTTGATGCCTGGTCCCGGCCGTCCGGCTGCCCATTTTCCAGTGCACGAATGATTGGACTCTGCTCCCACTGGCAAAGAGCCAGGACTGAAAGATGCTGCTGGACCTCTTCTGCACATGGTAAGCTTCGCAACGGTGCCACCTGCATTGCTCTCACTCCTTGCTTTCCCACCTCAAAGTGCATTTGAATACATCCTTGATGCCTGCTCCAGGCTGGCCGGCTCCCCAGTTTTCAGGGCACGAATGATTGGACTCTGCTCCCACAGGCAAAGAGCCAGGACTGAAAGATGCTGCTGGACCTCTTCTGCACATGGCAAGCTTCGCAACGGTGCCACCTGCATTGCTCTCACTCCTTGCTTTCCCACCTCAAAGTGCATTTGAATACATCCTTGATGCCTGCTCCCGGCTTCTGGCTGCCCAGTTTCCAGTGCACGAATGATTGGACTCTGCTCCCACTGGCGAAGAGCCAGGACTGAAAGATGCTGCTGGACCTCTTCTGCACATGGTAAGCTTCGCAACGGTGCCACCTGCATTGCTCTCACTCCTTGCTTTCCCACCTCAAAGTGCATTTGAATACATCCTTGATGCCAGGTCCCGGCCGTCCGGCTGCCCAGTTTTCAGGGCACGAATGATTGGACTCTGCTCCCACAGGCGAAGAGCCAGGACTGAAAGATGCTGCTGGACCTCTTCTGCACATGGCAAGCTTCGCAACGGTGCCACCTGTATTGCTCTCACTCCTTGCTTTCCCACCTCAAAGTGCATTTGAATACATCCTTGATGCCTGCTCCCGGCCGTCCGGCTGCCCAGTTTCCAGTGCACGAATGATTGGACCCAGCTCCCACAGGCGAAGAGCCAGGACTGAAAGATACTGCTGGACCTCTTCTGCACATGGTAAGCTTCGCAACGGTACCACCTGCATTGCTCTCACTCCTTGCTTTCCCACCTCAAAGTGCATTTGAATACATCCTTGATGCCAGCTCCCGGCCGTCCGGCTTCCCAGTTTTCAGTGCACGAATAATTGGACTCTGCTCCCACAGGCGAAGAGCCGGGACTGAAAGATGCTGCTGGACCTCTTCTGCACATGGTAAGCTTCGCAACGGTGCCACCTGCATTGATCTCACTCCTTGCTTTCCCACCTCAAAGTGCATTTGAATACATCCTTGATGCCTGCTCCCGGCCGTCCGGCTGCCCAGTTTTCAGGGCACGAATGATTGGACTCTGCTCCCACAGGCGAAGAGCCAGGACTGAAAGATGCTGCTGGACCTCTTCTGCACATGGCAAGCTTCGCAACGGTGCCACCTGTATTGCTCTCACTCCTTGCTTTCCCACCTCAAAGTGCATTGGAATACATCCTTGATGCCTGCTCCCGGCCGTCCGGCTGCCCAGTTTCCAGTGCACGAATGATTGGACCCAGCTCCCACAGGCGAAGAGCCAGGACTCAAAGATACTGCTGGACCTCTTCTGCACATGGTAAGCTTCGCAACGGTACCACCTGCATTGCTCTCACTCCTTGCTTTCCCACCTCAAAGTGCATTTGAATACATCCTTGATGCCAGCTCCCGGCCGTCCGGCTTCCCAGTTTTCAGTGCACGAATAATTGGACTCTGCTCCCACAGGCGAAGAGCCAGGACTGAAAGATGCTGCTGGATCTCTTCTGCACATGGTAAGCTTCGCAACGGTGCCACCGGCATTGCTCTCACTCCTTGCTTTCCCACCTCAAAGTGCATTTGAATACATCCTTGATGCCTGCTCCCGGCCGTCCGGCTGCCCAGTTTCCAGTGCACGAATGATTGGACCCTGCTCCCACAGGCAAAGAGCCGGGACTGAAAGATGCTGCTGGACCTCTTCTGCATATGGAAAGATTCGCAACGGTGTCACCTGTATTGCCATCACTCCTTGCTTTCCCACCTCAAAGTGCATTTGAATATATCCTTGATGCCCGCTCCCGGCCGTCCGGCTACCCAGTTTCCAGTGCACGAATGATTGGACTCTGCTGCCACAGGGGAAGAGCCGGGACTGAAAGATGCTGCTGGACCTCTTCTGCACATGGTAAGCTTCGCAACGGTGCCACCTGTATTGCTCTCACTCCTTGCTTTCCCACCTCAAAGTGTATTTCAACACATCCTTGATGCCTGCTCCCGGCCGTCCGGCTGCCCATTTTCCAGTGCACGAATGATTGGACTCTGCTCCCACTGGCAAAGAGCCAGGACTGAAAGATGCTGCTGGACCTCTTCTGCACATGGTAAGCTTCGCAACGGTGCCACCTGCATTGGTCTCACTCCTTGCTTTCCCACCTCAAAGTGCATTTGAATACATCCTTGATGCCTGCTCCCGGCCGTCCGGCTGCCCAGTTTCCAGTGCACGAATGATTGGACCCTGCTCCCACAGGCGAAGAGCCAGGACTGAAAGATGCTGCTGGACCTCTTCTGCACATGGTAAGCTTCGCAACGGTGCCACCTGTATTGCTCTCACTCCTTGCTTTCCCACCTCAAAGTGCATTTGAATACATCCTTGATGCCTGCTCACGGCTTCCGGCTACCCAGTTTCCAGTGCACGAATGATTGGACTCTGCTCCCACAGGCGAAGAGCCAGGACTGAAAGATACTGCTGGACCTCTTCTGCACATGGCAAGCTTCGCAACGGTGCCACTTGTATTGCTCTAACTCCTTGCTTTCCCACCTCAAAGTGCATTTCAACACATTGTTGATTCCTGCTCCCGGCCGTCCGGCTGCCCATTTTCCAGTGCACGAATGATTGGACTCTGCTCCCACAGGCAAAGAGCCAGGACTGAAAGATGCTGCTGGACCTCTTCTGCACACAGAAAGCTTTGCAACGGTGCCACCAGTATTGCTCTCACTCCTTGCTTTCCCACCTCAAAGTGCATTTCAACACATCCTTGATGCCTGCTCCCGGCCGTCCGGCTGCCCAGTTTCCAGTGCACGAATGATTGGACTCTGCTCCCACAGGCAAAGAGCCAGGACTGAAAGATGCTGCTGGACCTCTTCTGCACATGGTAAGCTTCGCAACGGTGCCACCTGCATTGCTCTCACTCCTTTCTTTCCCACCTCAAAGTGCATTTGATTACATCCTTGATGCCAGCTCCCGGCCGTCCGGCTGCCCAGTTTCCAGTGCACGAATGATTGGACTCTGCTCCCACAGGCGAAGAGCCAGGACTGAAAGATGCTGTTGGATCTCTTCTGCACATGGTAAGCTTCGCAACGGTGCCACCTGCATTGATCTCACTCCTTGCTTTCCCACCTCAAAGTGCATTTGAATACATCCTTGATGTCTGCTCCCGGCAGTCCGGCTGCCCAGTTTCCAGTGCACGAATGATTGGACCCTGCTCCCACAGGCAAAGGGCCGGGACTGAAAGATGCTGCTGGACCTCTTCTGCACATGGTAAGCTTCGCAACAGTGCCACCTGTATTGCTCTCACTCCTTGCTTTCCCACCTCAAAGTACATTTGAATACATCCTTGATGCCTGCTCCCGGCCTTCCGGCTGCCCAGTTTTCAGTGCACGAATGATTGGACTCTGCTGCCACAGGCAAAGAGCCGGGACTGAAAGATGCTGCTGGACCTCTTCCGCACATGGTAAGCTTCGCAACGGTGCCACTTGTTTTGCTCTCACTCCTTGCTTTCCCACCTCAAAGTGCATTTCAACACATCGTTGATGCCTGCTCCCGGCCGTCCGGCTGCCCAGTTTCCAGTGCACGAATGATTGGACTCTGCTCCCACAGGCAAAGAGCCAGGACTGAAAGATGCTGCTGGACCTCTTCTGCACATGGTAAGCTTCGCAACGGTGCCACCTGCATTGCTCTCACTCCTTGCTTTCCCGCCTCAAAGTGCATTTGAATACATCGTTGATGCCTGCTCCCGGCCGTCCGGCTGCCCAGTTTCCAGTGCACGAATGATTGGACCCTGCTCCCACAGGCGAAGTGCCAGGACTGAAAGATGCTGCTGGACCTCTTCTGCACATGGTAAGCTTCACAACGGTGCCACCTGCATTGATCTCACTCCTTGCTTTCCCACCTCAAAGTGCATTGGAATACATCCTTGATGCCAGCTCCCGGCCGTCCGGCTGCCCAGTTTCCAGTGCACGAATGATTGGACTCTGCTCCCACAGGCAAAGGGCCGGGACTGAAAGATGCTGCTGGACCTCTTCTGCACATCGTAAGCTTCGCAACGGTGTCACCTGTATTGCTCTCACTCCTTGCTTTCCCACCTCAAAGTGCATTTGAATATATCCTTGATGCCAGCTTCAGGCCGGCTGGCTGCCCAGTTTTCAGTGCACGAGTGATTGGACTCTGCTCCCACAGGCAAAGAGCCAGGACTGAAAGATGCTGCTGGACCTCTTCTGCACATGGTAAGCTTCGCAACTGTGCCACCTGTATTGCTCTCACTCCTTGCTTTCCCACCTCAAAGTACATTTGAATACATCCTTGATGCCTGCTCCCGGTAGGCCGGCTGCCCAGTTTTCAGTGCACGAATGATTGGACTCTGCTGCCACAGGCAAAGAGCCGGGACTGAAAGATGCTGCTGGACCTCTTCCGCACATGGTAAGCTTCGCAACGGTGCCACTTGTTTTGCTCTCACTCCTTGCTTTCCCACCTCAAAGTGCATTTCAACACATCGTTGATGCCTGCTCCCGGCCGTCCGGCTGCCCAGTTTCCAGTGCACGAATGATTGGACTCTGCTCCCACAGGCAAAGAGCCAGGACTGAAAGATGCTGCTGGACCTCTTCTGCACATGGTAAGCTTCGCAACGGTGCCACCTGTATTGCTCTCACTCCTTGCTTTCCCGCCTCAAAGTGCATTTGAATACATCCTTGATGCCTGGTCCCGGCCGTCCGGCTGCCCAGTTTCCAGTGCACGAATGATTGGACCCTGCTCCCACAGGCGAAGTGCCAGGACTGAAAGATGCTGCTGGACCTCTTCTGCACATGGTAAGCTTTGCAACGGTGCCACCTGCATTGATCTCACTCCTTGCTTTCCCACCTCAAAGTGCATTTGAATACATCCTTGATGCCTGCTCCCGGCCGTCCGGCTGCCCAGTTTTCAGTGCACGAATAATTGGACTCTGCTCCCACAGGCGAAGAGCCAGGACTGAAAGATGCTGCTGGACCTCTTCTGCACATGGTAAGCTTCGCAACTGTGCCACCTGTATTGCTCTCACTCCTTGCTTTCCCACCTCAAAGTGCATTTGAATACATCCTTGATGCCTGCTCCCGGCCGTCCGGCTGCCCAGTTTTCAGTTCAGGAATGATTGGACTCTGCTGCCACACGCAAAGAGCCGGGACTGAAAGATGCCGCTGGACCTCTTCTGCACATGGTAAGCTTTGCAACGGTGCCACCTGTATTGCTCTCACTCCTTGCTTTCCCACCTCAAAGTGCATTTGAATATATCCTTGATGCCAACTTCAGGCCGGCTGCCCAGTTTCCAGTGCACGAATGATTGGACCCAGCTCCCACAGGCGAAGAGCCAGGACTGAAAGATACTGCTGGACCTCTTCTGCACAAGGTAAGCTTCGCAGCTGTTCCACCTGTATTGCTCTCACTCCTTGCTTTCCCACCTCAAAGTGCATTTGAATACATCCTTGATGCCAGCTTCAGGCCGGCTGGCAGCCCAGTTTCCAGTGCACGAATGATTGGACTCTGCTCCCACAGGCAAAGAGCCAGGACTGAAAGATGCTGCTGGACCTCTTCTGCACATGGTAAGCTTCGCAACGGTGCCACCTGCATTGCTCTCACTCCTTGCTTTCCCACCTCAAAGTGCATTTGAATAAATCCTTGATGCCTGCTCCAGGCCGTCTGGCTGCTCAGTTTCCAGTGCACGAATGATTGGACTCTGCCCCAACAGGCGAAGAGCCAGCACTGAAAGATGTTGCTGGATCTCTTCTGCACATGGTAAGCTTCGCAACGGTGCCACCTGTATTGCTCTCACTCCTTGCTTTCCCACCTCAAAGTGCATTTGAATACATCCTTAATGTCTGCTCCAGGCCGTCCGGCTACCCAGTTTCCAGGGCACGAATGATTGGACCCTACACCCACAGGCGAAGAGCCAGGACTGAAAGATGCTGCTGGATCTCTTCTGCACATGGTAAGCTTCGCAACGGTTCCACCTGTATTGCTCTCCCTCCTTGCTTTCCCACCTCAAAGTGCATTTGAATACATCCTTGATGCCTGCTCCTGAGGGTCCGGCTGCCCAGTTTTCAGTGCACGAATGATTGGACTCTGCTCCCACAGGCGAAGAGCCAGCACTGAAAGATGCTGCTGGACCTCTTCTGCACATGGTAAGCTTCGCAACGGTGCCACCTGCATTGGTCTCACTCCATGCTTTCCCACCTCAAAGTGCATTTGAATACATCCTTGATGCCTGCTCCCAGCCGTCCGGCTGCCCAGTTTCCAGTGCACGAATGATTGGACCCTGCTCCCACAGGCGAAGAGCCAGGACTGGAAGATGCTGCTGGACCTCTTGTGCACATGGTAAGCTTCGCAACAGTGCCACCTGTATTGCTCTCACTCCTTGCTTTCCCACCTCAAAGTGCATTTGAATACATCCTTGATGCCTGCTCCAGGCTGGCCGGCTCCCCAGTTTTCAGTGCACGAATGATTGGACTCTGCTCCCACAGGCAAAGAGCCAGGACTGAAAGATGCTGCTGGACCTCTTCTTCACATGGTAAGCTTCGCAACGGTGCCACCTGCATTTCTCTCACTCCTTGCTTTCCCACCTCAAAGTGCATTTCAACACATCGTTGATGCCTGCTCCCGGCTTCCGGCTGCCCAGTTTCCAGTGCACGAATGATTGGACTCTGCTCCCACAGGCGAAGAGCCAGGACTGAAAGATGCTGCTGGACCTCTTCTGCACATGGTAAGATTCGCAACGGTGCCACCTGCATTGCTCTCACTCCTTGCTTTCCCACCTCAAAGTGCATTTGAATACATCCTTGATGCCAGCTCCCGGCCGTCCGGCTGCCCAGTTTTCAGGGCACGAATGATTGGACTCTGCTCCCACAGGCGAAGAGCCAGGACTGAAAGATGCTGCTGGATCTCTTCTGCACATGGTAAGCTTCGCAACGGTGCCACCTGCATTGATCTCACTCCTTGCTTTCCCACCTCAAAGTGCATTTGAATACATCCTTGATGCCTGCTCCCGGCAGTCCGGCTGCCCAGTTTCCAGTGCACGAATGATTGGACCCTGCTCCCACAGGCAAAGGGCCGGGACTGAAAGATGCTGCTGGACCTCTTCTGCATATGGTAAGCTTCGCAACGGTGCCACCTGTATTGCCCTCACTCCTTGCTTTCCCACCTCAAAGTGCATTTGAATATATCCTTGATGCCTGCTCCCGGCCGTCCGGCTGCCCAGTTTCCAGTGCACGAATGATTGGACTCTGCTGCCACAGGCAAAGAGCCGGGACTGAAAGATGCTGCTGGACCTCTTCTGCACATGGTAAGCTTCGCAACGGTGCCACCTGCATTGATCTCACTCCTTGCTTTCCCACCTCAAAGTGCATTTGAATACATCCTTGATGCCTGCTCCCGGCCGTCCGGCTGCCCAGTTTTCAGGGCACGAATGATTGGACTCTGCTCCCACAGGCGAAGAGCCAGGACTGAAAGATGCTGCTGGACCTCTTCTGCACATGGTAAGCTTCGCAACGGTGCCACCTGTATTGCTCTCACTCCTTGCTTTCCCACCTCAAAGTGCATTTGAATACATCCTTGATGCCTGCTCGCGGCCGTCCGGCTGCCCATTTTCCAGTGCACGAATGATTGGACTCTGCTGCCACAGGCAAAGAGCCAGGACTGAAAGATGCTGCTGGACCTCTTCTGCACACTGAAAGCTTTGCAACGGTGCCACCTGTATTGCTCTCACTCCTTGCTTTCCCACCTCAAAGTGCATTTGAATACATCCTTGATGCCTGCTCCCGGCCGTCCGGCTGCCCAGTTTCCAGTGCACGAATGATTGGACCCAGCTCCCACAGGCGAAGAGCCAGGACTGAAAGATACTGCTGGACCTCTTCTGCACATGGTAAGCTTCGCAACGGTGCCACCTGCATTGATCTCACTCCTTGCTTTCCCACCTCAAAGTGCATTTGAATACATCCTTGATGCCAGCTCCCGGCCGTGCGGCTGCCCAGTTTTCAGTGCACGAATGATTGGACTCTGCTCCCACAGGCGAAGAGCCAGGACTGAAAGATGCTGCTGGATCTCTTCTGCACATGGTAAGCTTTGCAACGGTGCCACCTGCATTGATCTCACTCCTTGCTTTCCCACCTCAAAGTGCATTTGAATACATCCTTGATGCCTGCTCCCGGCCGTCCGGCTGCCCAGTTTCCAGTGCACGAATGATTGGACCCTGCTCCCACAGGCAAAGAGCCGGGACTGAAAGATGCTGCTGGACCTCTTCTGCATATGGTAAGGTTCGCAACGGTGCCACCTGTATTGCCATCACTCCTTGCTTTCCCACCTCAAAGTGCATTTGAATACATCCTTGATGCCCGCTCCCGGCCGTCCGGCTGCCCATTTTCCAGTGCACGAATGATTGGACTCTGCTGCCACAGGGGAAGAGCCGGGACTGAAAGATGCTGCTGGACCTCTTCTGCACATGGTAAGCTTCGTAACGGTGCCACCTGTATTGCTCTCACTCCTTGCTTTCCCACCTCAAAGTATATTTCAACACATCGTAGATGCGTGCTCCCGGCCGTCCGGCTGCCCATTTTCCAGTGCACGAATGATTGGACTCTGCTCCCACTGGCAAAGAGCCAGGACTGAAAGATGCTGCTGGACCTCTTCTGCACATGGTAAGCTTCGCAACGGTGCCACCTGCATTGCCATCACTCCTTGCTTTCCCACCTCAAAGTGCATTTGAATACATCCTTGATGCCTGCTCCCGGCCGTCCGGCTGCCCAGTTTCCAGTGCACGAATGATTGGACCCTGCTCCCACAGGCGAAGAGCCAGGACTGAAAGATGCTGCTGGACCTCTTCTGCACATGGTAAGCTTCGCAACGGTGCCACCTGTATTGCTCTCACTCCTTGCTTTCCCACCTCAAAGTGCATTTGAATACATCCTTGATGCCTGCTCCCGGCTTCCGGCTACCCAGTTTCCAGTGCACGAATGATTGGACTCTGCTCCCACAGGCGAAGAGCCAGGACTGAAAGATACTGCTGGACCTCTTCTGCACATGGCAAGCTTCGCAACGGTGCCACTTGTATTGCTCTAACTCCTTGCTTTCCCACCTCAAAGTGCATTTCAACACATTGTTGATTCCTGCTCCCGGCCGTCCGGCTGCCCATTTTCCAGTGCACGAATGATTGGACTCTGCTCCCACAGGCAAAGAGCCAGGACTGAAAGATGCTGCTGGACCTCTTCTGCACACAGAAAGCTTTGCAACGGTGCCACCTGTATTGCTCTCACTCCTTGCTTTCCCACCTCAAAGTGCATTTCAACACATCGTTGATGCCTGCTCCCGGCCGTCCGGCTGCCCAGTTTCCAGTGCACGAATGATTGGACTCTGCTCCCACAGGCGAAGAGCCAGGACTGAAAGATGCTGCTGGACCTCTTCTGCACATGGTAAGCTTCGCAACGGTGCCACCTGCATTGCTCTCACTCCTTTCTTTCCCACCTCAAAGTGCATTTGAATACATCCTTGATGCCAGCTCCCGGCCGTCCGGCTGCCCAGTTTCCAGTGCACGAATGATTGGACCCTGCTCCCACAGGCAAAGTGCCGGGACTGAAAGATGCTGCTAGACCTCTTCTGCACATGGTAAGCTTCGCAACGGTGCCACCTGCATTGCTCTCACTCCTTGCTTTCCCACCTCAAAGTGCATTGGAATACATCCTTGATGCCAGCTCCCGGCCGTCCGGCTGCCCAGTTTCCAGTGCACGAATGATTGGACTCTGCTCCCACAGGCAAAGGGCCGGGACTGAAAGATGCTGCTGGACCTCTTCTGCACATCGTAAGCTTCGCAACGGTGCCACCTGTATTGCTCTCACTCCTTGCTTTCCCACCTCAAAGTGCATTTGAATATATCCTTGATGCCAGCTTCAGGCCGGCTGGCTGCCCAGTTTTCAGTGCACGAGTGATTGGACTCTGCTCCCACAGGCAAAGAGCCAGGACTGAAAGATGCTGCTGGACCTCTTCTGCACATGGTAAGCTTCGCAACTGTGCCACCTGTATTGCTCTCACTCCTTGCTTTCCCACCTCAAAGTACATTTGAATACATCCTTGATGCCTGCTCCCGGCCTTCCGGCTGCCCAGTTTTCAGTGCACGAATGATTGGACTCTGCTGCCACAGGCAAAGAGCCGGGACTGAAAGATGCTGCTGGACCTCTTCCGCACATGGTAAGCTTCGCAACGGTGCCACTTGTTTTGCTCTCACTCCTTGCTTTCCCACCTCAAAGTGCATTTCAACACATCGTTGATGCCTGCTCCCGGCCGTCCGGCTGCCCATTTTCCAGTGCACGAATGATTGGACTCTGCTCCCACAGGCAAAGAGCCAGGACTGAAAGATGCTGCTGGACCTCTTCTGCACATGGTAAGCTTCGCAACGGTGCCACCTGCATTGCTCTCACTCCTTGCTTTCCCGCCTCAAAGTGCGTTTGAATACATCCTTGATGCCTGCTCCCGGCCGTCCGGCTGCCCAGTTTCCAGTGCACGAATGATTGGACCCTGCTCCCACAGGCGAAGTGCCAGGACTGAAAGATGCTGCTGGACCTCTTCTGCACATGGTAAGCTTCGCAACGGTGCCACCTGCATTGATCTCACTCCTTGCTTTCCCACCTCAAAGAGCATTTGAATGCATCCTTGATGCCTGCTCCCGGCCGTCCGGCTGCCCAGTTTTCAGTGCACGAATGATTGGACCCTGCTCCCACAGGCGAAGATCCAGGACTGAAAGATGCTGCTGGACCTCTTCTGCACATGGTAAGCTTCGCAACGGTGCCACCTGTATTGCTCTCACTCCTTGCTTTTCCACCTCAAAGTGCATTTGAATACATCCTTGATGCCTTCTCCCGGCCGTCCGGCTGCCCAGTTTTCAGTGCACGAATAATTGGACTCTGCTCCCACAGGCGAAGAGCCAGGACTGAAAGATGCTGCTGGACCTCTTCTGCACATGGTAAGCTTCGCAACTGTGCCACCTGTATTGCTCTCACTCCTTGCTTTCCCACCTCAAAGTGCATTTGAATACATCCTTGATGCCTGCTCCCGGCCGTCCGGCTGCCCAGTTTTCAGGGCACGAATGATTGGACTCTGCTGCCACACGCAAAGAGCCGGGACTGAAAGATGCCGCTGGACCTCTTCTGCACATGGTAAGCTTTGCAACGGTGCCACCTGTATTGCTCTCACTCCTTGCTTTCCCACCTCAAAGTGCATTTGAATACATCCTTGATGCCTGCTCCCGGCCGTCCGGCTGCCCAGTTTCCAGTGCACGAATGATTGGACCCAGCTCCCACAGGCGAAGAGCCAGGACTGAAAGATACTGCTGGACCTCTTCTGCACATGGTAAGCTTCGCAACGGTGCCACCTGTATTGCTCTCACTCCTTGCTTTCCCACCACAAAGTGCATTTGAATATATCCTTGATGCCAACTTCAGGCCGGCTGCCCAGTTTCCAGTGCACGAATGATTGGACCCAGCTCCCACAGGCGAAGAGCCAGGACTGAAAGATACTGCTGGACCTCTTCTGCACAAGGTAAGCTTCGCAGCTGTTCCACCTGTATTGCTCTCACTCCTTGCTTTCCCACCTCAAAGTGCATTTGAATACATCCTTGATGCCAGCTTCAGGCCGGCTGGCTGCCCAGTTTCCAGTGCACGAATGATTGGACTCTGCTCCCACAGGCAAAGAGCCTGGACTGAAAGATGCTGCTGGACCTCTTCTGCACATGGTAAGCTTCGCAACGGTGCCACTTGTATTGCTCTCACTCCTTGCTTTCCCACCTCAAAGTGCATTTCAACACATCCTTGATGCCTGCTCCCGGCCGTCCGGCTGCCCATTTTCCAGTGCACGAATGATTGGACTCTGCTCCCACAGGCAAAGAGCCAGGACTGAAAGATGCTGCTGGACCTCTTCTGCACATGGTAAGCTTCGCAACGGTGCCACCTGTATTGCTCTCACTCCTTGCTTTCCCACCTCAAAGTGCATTTGAATAAATCCTTGATGCCTGCTCCAGGCCGTCTGGCTGCTCAGTTTCCAGTGCACGAATGATTGGACTCTGCCCAAACAGGCGAAGAGCCAGCACTGAAAGATGTTGCTGGATCTCTTCTGCACATGGTAAGCTTCGCAACGGTGCCACCTGCATTGATCTCACTCCTTGCTTTCCCACCTCAAAGTGCATTTGAATACATCCTTGATGCCTGCTCCCGGCCGTCCGGCTGCCCAGTTTCCAGTGCACGAATGATTGGACCCTGCTCCCACAGGCAAAGAGCCGGGACTGAAAGATGCTGCTGGACCTCTTCTGCATATGGTAAGATTCGCAACGGTGCCACCTGTATTGCCATCACTCCTTGCTTTCCCACCTCAAAGTGCATTTGAATACATCCTTGATGCCCGCTCCCGGCCGTCCGGCTGCCCATTTTCCAGTGCACGAATGATTGGACTCTGCTGCCACAGGGGAAGAGCCGGGACTGAAAGATGCTGCTGGACCTCTTCTGCACATGGTAAGCTTCGCAACGGTGCCACCTGTATTGCTCTCACTCCTTGCTTTCCCACCTCAAAGTATATTTCAACACATCGTAGATGCCTGCTCCCGGCCGTCCGGCTGCCCATTTTCCAGTGCACGAATGATTGGACTCTGCTCCCACTGGCAAAGAGCCAGGACTGAAAGATGCTGCTGGACCTCTTCTGCACATGGTAAGCTTCGCAACGGTGCCACCTGCATTGGTCTCACTCCTTGCTTTCCCACCTCAAAGTGCATTTGAATACATCCTTGATGCCTGCTCCCGGCCGTCCGGCTGCCCAGTTTCCAGTGCACGAATGATTGGACCCTGCTCCCACAGGCAAAGAGCCAGGACTGAAAGATGCTGCTGGACCTCTTCTGCACATGGTAAGCTTCGCAACGGTGCCACCTGTATTGCTCTCACTCCTTGCTTTCCCACCTCAAAGTGCATTTGAATACATCCTTGATGCCTGCTCCCGGCTTCCGGCTACCCAGTTTCCAGTGCACGAATGATTGGACTCTGCTCCCACAGGCGAAGAGCCAGGACTGAAAGATACTGCTGGACCTCTTCTGCACATGGCAAGCTTCGCAACGGTGCCACTTGTATTGCTCTAACTCCTTGCTTTCCCACCTCAAAGTGCATTTCAACACATTGTTGATTCCTGCTCCCGGCCGTCCGGCTGCCCATTTTCCAGTGCACGAATGATTGGACTCTGCTCCCACAGGCAAAGAGCCAGGACTGAAAGATGCTGCTGGACCTCTTCTGCACACAGAAAGCTTTGCAACGGTGCCACCTGTATTGCTCTCACTCCTTGCTTTCCCACCTCAAAGTGCATTTCAACACATCTTTGATGCCTGCTCCCGGCCGTCCGGCTGCCCAGTTTCCAGTGCACGAATGATTGGACTCTGCTCCCACAGGCGAAGAGCCAGGACTGAAAGATGCTGCTGGACCTCTTCTGCACATGGTAAGCTTCGCAACGGTGCCACCTGCATTGCTCTCACTCCTTTCTTTCCCACCTCAAAGTGCATTTGAATACATCCTTGATGCCAGCTCCCGGCCGTCCGGCTGCCCAGTTTTCAGGGCACGAATGATTGGACTCTGCTCCCACAGGCGAAGAGCCAGGACTGAAAGATGCTGCTGGATCTCTTCTGCACATGGTAAGCTTCGCAACGGTGCCACCTGCATTGATCTCACCCCTTGCTTTCCCACCTCAAAGTGCATTTGAATACATCCTTGATGTCTGCTCCCGGCAGTCCGGCTGCCCAGTATCCAGTGCACGAATGATTGGACCCTGCTCCCACAGGCAAAGTGCCGGGACTGAAAGATGCTGCTGGACCTCTTCTGCACATGGTAAGCTTCGCAACGGTGCCACCTGCATTGCTCTCACTCCTTGCTTTCCCACCTCAAAGTGCATTGGAATACATCCTTGATGCCAGCTCCCGGCCGTCCGGCTGCCCAGTTTCCAGTGCACGAATGATTGGACTCTGCTCCCACAGGCAAAGGGCCGGGACTGAAAGATGCTGCTGGACCTCTTCTGCACATCGTAAGCTTCGCAACGGTGCCACCTGTATTGCTCTCACTCCTTGCTTTCCCACCTCAAAGTGCATTTGAATATATCCTTGATGCCAGCTTCAGGCCGGCTGGCTGCCCAGTTTTCAGTGCACGAGTGATTGGACTCTGCTCCCACAGGCAAAGAGCCAGGACTGAAAGATGCTGCTGGACCTCTTCTGCACATGGTAAGCTTCGCAACTGTGCCACCTGTATTGCTCTCACTCCTTGCTTTCCCACCTCAAAGTACATTTGAATACATCCTTGATGCCTGCTCCCGGCCTTCCGGCTGCCCAGTTTTCAGTGCACGAATGATTGGACTCTGCTGCCACAGGCAAAGAGCCGGGACTGAAAGATGCTGCTGGACCTCTTCCGCACATGGTAAGCTTCGCAACGGTGCCACTTGTTTTGCTCTCACTCCTTGCTTTCCCACCTCAAAGTGCATTTCAACACATCGTTGATGCCTGCTCCCGGCCGTCCGGCTGCCCAGTTTCCAGTGCACGAATGATTGGACTCTGCTCCCACAGGCAAAGAGCCAGGACTGAAAGATGCTGCTGGACCTCTTCTGCACATGGTAAGCTTCGCAACGGTGCCACCTGCATTGCTATCACTCCTTGCTTTCCCGCCTCAAAGTGCGTTTGAATACATCCTTGATGCCTGCTCCCGGCCGTCCGGCTGCCCAGTTTCCAGTGCACGAATGATTGGACCCTGCTCCCACAGGCGAAGTGCCAGGACTGAAAGATGCTGCTGGACCTCTTCTGCACATGGTAAGCTTCGCAACGGTGCCACCTGCATTGATCTCACTCCTTGCTTTCCCACCTCAAAGTGCATTTGAATGCATCCTTGATGCCTGCTCCCGGCCGTCCGGCTGCCCAGTTTTCAGTGCACGAATGATTGGACCCTGCTCCCACAGGCGAAGAGCCAGGACTGAAAGATGCTGCTGGACCTCTTCTGCACATGGTAAGCTTCGCAACGGTGCCACCTGTATTGCTCTCACTCCTTGCTTTTCCACCTCAAAGTGCATTTGAATACATCCTTGATGCCTTCTCCCGGCCGTCCGGCTGCCCAGTTTTCAGTGCACGAATAATTGGACTCTGCTCCCACAGGCGAAGAGCCAGGACTGAAAGATGCTGCTGGACCTCTTCTGCACATGGTAAGCTTCGCAACTGTGCCACCTGTATTGCTCTCACTCCTTGCTTTCCCACCTCAAAGTGCATTTGAATACATCCTTGATGCCTGCTCCCGGCCGTCCGGCTGCCCAGTTTCCAGTGCACGAATGATTGGACCCAGCTCCCACAGGCGAAGAGCCAGGACTGAAAGATACTGCTGGACCTCTTCTGCACATGGTAAGCTTCGCAACGGTGCCACCTGTATTGCTCTCACTCCTTGCTTTCCCACCACAAAGTGCATTTGAATATATCCTTGATGCCAACTTCAGGCCGGCTGCCCAGTTTCCAGTGCACGAATGATTGGACCCAGCTCCCACAGGCGAAGAGCCAGGACTGAAAGATACTGCTGGAACTCTTCTGCACAAGGTAAGCTTCGCAGCTGTTCCACCTGTATTGCTCTCACTCCTTGCTTTCCCACCTCAAAGTGCATTTGAATACATCCTTGATGCCAGCTTCAGGCCGGCTGGCTGCCCAGTTTCCAGTGCTCGAATGATTGGACTCTGCTCCCACAGGCAAAGAGCCTGGACTGAAAGATGCTGCTGGACCTCTTCTGCACATGGTAAGCTTCGCAACGGTGCCACTTGTATTGCTCTCACTCCTTGCTTTCCCACCTCAAAGTGCATTTCAACACATCCTTGATGCCTGCTCCCGGCCGTCCGGCTGCCCATTTTCCAGTGCACGAATGATTGGACTCTGCTCCCACAGGCAAAGAGCCAGGACTGAAAGATGCTGCTGGACCTCTTCTGCACATGGTAAGCTTCGCAACGGTGCCACCTGTATTGCTCTCACTCCTTGCTTTCCCACCTCAAAGTGCATTTGAATAAATCCTTGATGCCTGCTCCAGGCCGTCTGGCTGCTCAGTTTCCAGTGCACGAATGATTGGACTCTGCCCCAACAGGCGAAGAGCCAGCACTGAAAGATGTTGCTGGATCTCTTCTGCACATGGTAAGCTTCGCAACGGTGCCACCTGTATTGCTCTCACTCCTTGCTTTCCCACCTCAAAGTGCATTTGAATACATCCTTAATGTCTGCTCCAGGCCGTCCGGCTACCCAGTTTCCAGGGCACGAATGATTGGACCCTACACCCACAGGCGAAGAGCCAGGACTGAAAGATGCTGCTGGATCTCTTCTGCACATGGTAAGCTTCGCAACGGTTCCACCTGTATTGCTCTCCCTCCTTGCTTTCCCACCTCAAAGTGCATTTGAATACATCCTTGATGCCTGCTCCTGGGGGTCCGGCTGCCAAGTTTTCAGTGCACGAATGATTAGACTCTGCTCCCACAGGCGAAGAGCCAGCACTGAAAGATGCTGCTGGACCTCTTCTGCACATGGTAAGCTTCGCAACGGTGCCACCTGCATTGGTCTCACTCCTTGCTTTCCCACCTCAAAGTGCATTTGAATACATCCTTGATGCCTACTCCCAGCCGTCCGGCTGCCCAGTTTCCAGTGCACGAATGATTGGACCCTGCTCCCACAGGCGAAGAGCCAGGACTGAAAGATGCTGCTGGACCTCTTCTGCACATGGTAAGCTTCGCAACGGTGCCACTTGTATTGCTCTAACTCCTTGCTTTCCCACCTCAATGTGCATTTCAACACATTGTTGATGCCTGCTCCCGGCCGTCCGGCTGCCCATTTTCCAGTGCACGAATGATTGGACTCTGCTGCCACAGGGGAAGAGCCGGGACTGAAAGATGCTGCTGGACCTCTTCTGCACATGGTAAGCTTCGCAACGGTGCCACCTGTATTGCTCTCACTCCTTGCTTTCCCACCTCAATGTGTATTTCAACACATCGTTGATGCCTGCTCCCGGCCGTCCGGCTGCCCATTTTCCAGTGCACGAATGATTGGACTCTGCTCCCACTGGCAAAGAGCCAGGACTGAAAGATGCTGCTGGACCTCTTCTGCACATGGTAAGCTTCGCAACGGTGCCACCTGCATTGCTCTCACTCCTTGCTTTCCCACCTCAAAGTACATTTGAATACATCCTTGATGCCTGCTCCCGGCCGTCCGGCTGCCCAGTTTTCAGTGCACGAATGATTGGACCCTGCTCCCACAGGCGAAGAGCCAGGACTGAAAGATGCTGCTGGACCTCTTCTGCACATGGTAAGCTTCGCAACGGTGCCACCTGCATTGCTCTCACTCCTTGCTTTCCCACCTCAAAGTGCATTTGAATACATCCTTGATGCCTGCTCCCGGCTTCCGGCTGCCCAGTTTCCAGTGCACGAATGATTGGACTCTGCTCCCACAGGCGAAGAGCCAGGACTGAAAGATGCTGCTGGACCTCTTCTGCACATGGTAAGATTCGCAACGGTGCCACCTGCATTGCTCTCACTCCTTGCTTTCCCACCTCAAAGTGCATTTGAATACATCCTTGATGCCAGCTCCCGGCCGTCCGGCTGCCCAGTTTTCAGGGCACGAATGATTGGACTCTGCTCCCACAGGCGAAGAGCCAGGACTGAAAGATGCTGCTGGATCTCTTCTGCACATGGTAAGCTTCGCAACGGTGCCACCTGCATTGATCTCACTCCTTGCTTTCCCACCTCAAAGTGCATTTGAATACATCCTTGATGCCTGCTCCCGGCAGTCCGGCTGCCCAGTTTCCAGTGCACGAATGATTGGACCCTGCTCCCACAGGCAAAGGGCCGGGACTGAAAGATGCTGCTGGACCTCTTCTGCATATGGTAAGCTTCGCAACGGTGCCACCTGTATTGCCCTCACTCCTTGCTTTCCCACCTCAAAGTGCATTTGAATATATCCTTGATGCCTGCTCCCGGCCGTCCGGCTGCCCAGTTTCCAGTGCACGAATGATTGGACTCTGCTGCCACAGGCGAAGAGCCGGGACTGAAAGATGCTGCTGGACCTCTTCTGCACATGGTAAGCTTCGCAACGGTGCCACCTGCATTGATCTCACTCCTTGCTTTCCCACCTCAAAGTGCATTTGAATACATCCTTGATGCCTGCTCCCGGCTTCCGGCTGCCCAGTTTCCAGTGCACGAATGATTGGACTCTGCTCCCACAGGCGAAGAGCCAGGACTGAAAGATGCTGCTGGACCTCTTCTGCACATGGTAAGCTTCGCAACGGTGCCACTTGTATTGCTCTAACTCCTTGCTTTCCCACCTCAATGTGCATTTCAACACATTGTTGATGCCTGCTCCCGGCCGTCCGGCTGCCCATTTTCCAGTGCACGAATGATTGGACTCTGCTGCCACAGGCAAAGAGCCAGGACTGAAAGATGCTGCTGGACCTCTTCTGCACACTGAAAGCTTTGCAACGGTGCCACCTGTATTGCTCTCACTCCTTGCTTTCCCACCTCAAAGTGCATTTGAATACATCCTTGATGCCTGCTCCCGGCCGTCCGGCTGCCCAGTTTCCAGTGCACGAATGATTGGACCCAGCTCCCACAGGCGAAGAGCCAGGACTGAAAGATACTGCTGGACCTCTTCTGCACATGGTAAGATTCGCAACGGTGCCACCTGCATTGATCTCACTCCTTGCTTTCCCACCTCAAAGTGCATTTGAATACATCCTTGATGCCTGCTCCCGGCCGTCCGGCTGCCCAGTTTCCAGTGCACGAATGATTGGACTCTGCTGCCACAGGGGAAGAGCCGGGACTGAAAGATGCTGCTGGACCTCTTCTGCACATGGTAAGCTTCGCAACGGTGCCACCTGTATTGCTCTCACTCCTTGCTTTCCCACCTCAATGTGTATTTCAACACATCGTTGATGCCTGCTCCCGGCCGTCCGGCTGCCCATTTTCCAGTGCACAAATGATTGGACTCTGCTCCCACTGGCAAAGAGCCAGGACTGAAAGATGCTGCTGGACCTCTTCTGCACATGGTAAGCTTCGCAACGGTGCCACCTGCATTGCTCTCACTCCTTGCTTTCCCACCTCAAAGTACATTTGAATACATCCTTGATGCCTGCTCCCGGCCGTCCGGCTGCCCAGTTTTCAGTGCACGAATGATTGGACCCTGCTCCCACAGGCGAAGAGCCAGGACTGAAAGATGCTGCTGGACCTCTTCTGCACATGGTAAGCTTCGCAACGGTACCACCTGTATTGCTCTCACTCCTTGCTTTCCCACCTCAAAGTGCATTTGAATACATCCTTGATGCCTGCTCCCGGCTTCCGGCTGCCCAGTTTCCAGTGCACGAATGATTGGACTCTGCTCCCACAGGCGAAGAGCCAGGACTGAAAGATGCTGCTGGACCTCTTCTGCACATGGCAAGCTTCGCAACGGTGCCACTTGTATTGCTCTAACTCCTTGCTTTCCCACCTCAAAGTGCATTTGAATATATCCTTGATGCCAGCTTCAGGCCGGCTGGCTGCCCAGTTTTCAGTGCACGAATGATTGGACTCTGCTCCCACTGGCGAAGAGCCAGGACTGAAAGATGCTGCTGGACCTCTTCTGCACATGGTAAGCTTCGCAACGGTGCCACCTGTATTGCTCTCGCTCCTTGCTTTCCCACCTGAAAGTGCATTTGAATATATCCTTGATGCCTGCTCCCGGCCGTCCGGCTGCCCAGTTTTCAGTGCACGAATGATTGGACTCTGCTCCCACAGGCAAAGAGCCAGGACTGAAAGATGCTGCTGGACCTCTTCTGCACATGGTAAGCTTCGCAACGGTGCCACCTGTATTGCTCTCACTCCTTGCTTTCCCACCACAAAGTGCATTTGAATATATCCTTGATGCCAACTTCAGGCCGGAAGCCCAGTTTCCAGTGCACGAATGATTGGACTCTGCTCCCACAGGCGAAGAGCCAGGACTGAAAGATGCTGCTGGACCTCTTCTGCACATGGTAAGCTTCGCAACGGTGTCACCTGTATTGCTCTCGCTCCTTGCTTTCCCACCTCAAAGTGCATTTGAATACATCCTTGATGCCTGCTCCCGGCCGTCCGGCTGCCCAGTTTTCAGTGCACGAATGATTGGACTCTGCTCCCACAGGCGAAGAGCCAGGACTGAAAGATGCTGCTGGACCTCTTCTGCACATGGTAAGCTTCGCAACGGTGCCACCTGTATTGCTCTCACTCCTTGCTTTCCCACCACAAAGTGCATTTGAATATATCCTTGATGCCAACTTCAGGCCGGCTGCCCAGTTTCCAGTGCACGAATGATTGGACCCAGCTCCCACAGGCGAAGAGCCAGGACTGAAAGATACTGCTGGACCTCTTCTGCACATGGTAAGCTTCGCAACGGTGCCACCTGTATTGCCCTCACTCCTTGCTTTCCCACCTCAAAGTGCATTTGAATATATCCTTGATGCCTGCTGCCGGCCGTCCGGCTGCCCAGTTTCCAGTGCACGAATGATTGGACACAGCTCCCACAGGCGAAGAGCCAGGACTGAAAGATACTGCTGGACCTCTTCTGCACATGGTAAGCTTCGCAACGGTGCCACCTGCATTGCTCTCACTCCTTGCTTTCCCACCTCAAAGTGCATTTGAATACATCCTTGATGCCAGCTCCCGGCCGTCCGGCTGCCCAGTTTTCAGTGCACGAATGATTGGACTCTGCTCCCACAGGCGAAGAGCCAGGACTGAAAGATGCTGCTGGATCTCTTCTGCACATGGTAAGCTTCGCAACGGTGCCACCTGCATTGATCTCACTCCTTGCTTTCCCACCTCAAAGTGCATTTGAATACATCCTTGATGCCTACTCCCGGCCGTCCGGCTGCCCAGTTTCCAGTGCACGAATGATTGGACCCTGCTCCCACAGGCAAAGAGCCGGGACTGAAAGATGCTGCTGGATCTCTTCTGCATATGGTAAGATTCGCAACGGTGCCACCTGTATTGCCATCACTCCTTGCTTTCCCACCTCAAAGTGCATTTGAATATATCCTTGATGCCCGCTCCCGGCCGTCCGGCTGCCCAGTTTCCAGTGCACGAATGATTGGACTCTGCTGCCACAGGGGAAGAGCCGGGACTGAAAGATGCTGCTGGACCTCTTCTGCACATGGTAAGCTTCGCAACGGTGCCACCTGTATTGCTCTCACTCCTTGCTTTCCCACCTCAAAGTGTATTTCAACACATCGTTGATGCCTGCTCCCGGCCGTCCGGCTGCCCAGTTTCCAGTGCACGAATGATTGGACTCTGCTCCCACTGGCAAAGAGTCAGGACTGAAAGATGCTGCTGGACCTCTTCTGCACATGGTAAGCTTCGCAACGGTGCCACCTGCATTGGTCTCACTCCTTGCTTTCCCACCTCAAAGTGCATTTGAATACATCCTTGATGCCTGCTCCCGGCCGTCCGGCTGCCCAGTTTCCAGTGCACGAATGATTGGACCCTGCTCCCACAGGCGAAGAGCCAGGACTGAAAGATGCTGCTGGACCTCTTCTGCACATGGTAAGCTTCGCAACGGTGCCACCTGTATTGCTCTCACTCCTTGCTTTCCCACCTCAAAGTGCATTTGAATACATCCTTGATGCCTGCTCCCGGCTTCCGGCTGCCCAGTTTCCAGTGCACGAATGATTGGACTCTGCTCCCACAGGCGAAGAGCCAGGACTGAAAGATGCTGCTGGACCTCTTCTGCACATGGTAAGCTTCGCAACGGTGCCACTTGTATTGCTTTCACTCCTTGCTTTCCCACCTCAAAGTGCATTTCAACACATCGTTGATGCCTGCTACCGGCCGTCCGGCTGCCCATTTTCCAGTGCACGAATGATTGGACTCTGCTCCCACAGGCAAAGAGCCAGGACTGAAAGATGCTGCTGGACCTCTTCTGCACATGGTAAGCTTTGCAACGGTGCCACATGCATTGCTCTCACTCCTTGCTTTCCCACCTCAAAGTGCATTTGAATACATCCTTGATGCCTGCTCCCGGGGGTCCGGCTGCCCAGTTTCCAGTGCACGAATGATTGGACCCTGCTCCCACAGGCGAAGAGCCAGGACTGAAAGATGCTGCTGGACCTCTTCTGCACATGGCAAGCTTCGCAACGGTGCCACCTGCATTGCTCTCACTCCTTGCTTTCCCACCTCAAAGTGCATTTGAACACATCCTTGATGCAAGCTCCCGGCCGTCCGGCTGCCCAGTTTTCAGGGCAGGAATGATTGGACTCTGCTCCCACAGGCGAAGAGCCAGGACTGAAAGATACTGCTGGACCTCTTCTGCACATGGTAAGCTTCGCAACGGTGCCACCTGTATTGCTCTCACTCCTTGCTTTCCCACCACAAAGTGCATTTGAATATATCCTTGATGACAGCTTCAGGCCGGCTGGCTGCCCAGTTTTCAGTGCACGAATGATTGGACTCTGCTCCCACAGGCGAAGAGCCAGGACTGAAAGATGCTGCTGGACCTCTTCTGCACATGGTATGCTTCGCAACGGTGCCACCTGTATTGCTCTCACTCCTTGCTTTCCCACCTCAAAGTGCATTTGAATACATCCTTGATGCCAGCTCCCGGCCGTCCGGCTGCCCAGTTTTCAGTGCACGAATGATTGGACTCTGCTCCCACAGGCGAAGAGCCAGGACTGAAAGATGCTGCTGGACCTCTTCTGCACATGGTAAGCTTCGCAACGGTGCCACCTGTATTGCTCTCACTCCTTGCTTTCCCACCTCAAAGTGCATTTGAATACATCCTTGATGCCTGCTCCCGGCCGTCCGGCTGCCCAGTTTCCAGTGCACGAATGATTGGACCCTGCTCCCACAGGCAAAGGGCCGGGACTGAAAGATGCTGCTGGACCTCTTCTGCATATGGTAAGCTTCGCAACGGTGCCACCTGTATTGCCCTCACTCCTTGCTTTCCCACCTCAAAGTGCATTTGAATATATCCTTGATGCCAGCTCCCGGCCGTCCGGCTGCCCAGTTTCCAGTGCACGAATGATTGGACTCTGCTGCCACAGGCGAAGAGCCGGGACTGAAAGATGCTGCTGGACCTCTTCTGCACATGGTAAGCTTCGCAACGGTGCCACCTGTATTGCCCTCACTCCTTGCTTTCCCACCTCAAAGTGCATTTCAATATATCCTTGATGCCTGCTCCCGGCCGTCCGGCTGCCCAGTTTCCAGTGCACGAATGATTGGACCCAGCTCCCACAGGCGAAGAGCCAGGACTGAAAGATACTGCTGGACCTCTTCTGCACATGGTAAGCTTCGCAACGGTGCCACCTGCATTGCTCTCACTCCTTGCTTTCCCACCTCAAAGTGCATTTGAATACATCCTTAATGCCAGCTCCCGGCCGTCCGGCTGCCCAGTTTTCAGTGCACGAATGATTGGACTCTGCTCCCACAGGCGAAGAGCCAGGACTGAAAGATGCTGCTGGATCTCTTCTGCACATGGTAAGCTTCGCAACGGTGCCACCTGCATTGATCTCACTCCTTGCTTTCCCACCTCAAAGTGCATTTGAATACATCCTTGATGCCTGCTCCCGGCCGTCCGGCTGCCCAGTTTCCAGTGCACGAATGATTGGACCCTGCTCCCACAGGCAAAGAGCCGGGACTGAAAGATGCTGCTGGACCTCTTCTGCATATGGTAAGATTCGCAACGGTGCCACCTGTATTGCCATCACTCCTTGCTTTCCCACCTCAAAGTGCATTTGAATATATCCTTGATGCCCGCTCCCGGCCGTCCGGCTGCCCAGTTTCCAGTGCACGAATGATTGGACTCTGCTGCCACAGGGGAAGAGCCGGGACTGAAAGATGCTGCTGGACCTCTTCTGCACATGGTAAGCTTCGCAACGGTGCCACCTGTATTGCTCTCACTCCTTGCTTTCCCACCTCAAAGTGTATTTCAACACATCGTTGATGCCTGCTCCCGGCCGTCCGGCTGCCCATTTTCCAGTGCACGAATGATTGGACTCTGCTCCCACTGGCAAAGAGCCAGGACTGAAAGATGCTGCTGGACCTCTTCTGCACATGGTAAGCTTCGCAACGGTGCCACCTGCATTGGTCTCACTCCTTGCTTTCCCACCTCAAACTGCATTTGAATACATCCTTGATGCCTGCTCCCGGCCGTCCGGCTGCCCAGTTTCCAGTGCACGAATGATTGGACCCTGCTCCCACAGGCGAAGAGCCAGGACTGAAAGATGCTGCTGGACCTCTTCTGCACATGGTAAGCTTCGCAACGGTGCCACCTGTATTGCTCTCACTCCTTGCTTTCCCACCTCAAAGTGCATTTGAATACATCCTTGATGCCTGCTTCCGGCTTCCGGCTGCCCAGTTTCCAGTGCACGAATGATTGGACTCTGCTCCCACAGGCGAAGAGCCAGGACTGAAAGATGCTGCTGGACCTCTTCTGCACATGGCAAGCTTCGCAACGGTGCCACTTGTATTGCTCTAACTCCTTGCTTTCCCACCTCAAAGTGCATTTCAACACATTGTTGATGCCTGCTCCCGGCCGTCCGGCTGCCCATTTTCTAGTGCACGAATGATTGGACTCTGCTCCCACAGGCAAAGAGCCAGGACTGAAAGATGCTGCTGGACCTCTTCTGCACATGGTAAGCTTCGCAACGGTGCCACATGCATTGCTCTCACTCCTTGCTTTCCCACCACAAAGTGCATTTGAATATATCCTTGATGCCAGCTTCAGGCCGGCTGGCTGCCCAGTTTCCAGTGCACGAATGATTGGACTCTGCTCCCACAGGCGAAGAGCCAGGACTGAAAGATGCTGCTGGACCTCTTCTGCACATGGTAAGCTTCGCAACGGTGCCACTTGTATTGCTTTCACTCCTTGCTTTCCCACCTCAAAGTGCATTTCAACACATCTTTGATGCCTGCTACCGGCCGTCCGGCTGCCCATTTTCCAGTCCACGAATGATTGGACTCTGCTCCCACAGGCAAAGAGCCAGGACTGAAAGATGCTGCTGGACCTCTTCTGCACATGGTAAGCTTTGCAACGGTGCCACATGCATTGCTCTCACTCCTTGCTTTCCCACCTCAAAGTGCATTTGAATACATCCTTGATGCCTGCTCCCGGGGGTCCGGCTGCCCAGTTTCCAGTGCACGAATGATTGGACCCTGCTCCCACAGGCGAAGAGCCAGGACTGAAAGATGCTGCTGGACCTCTTCTGCACATGGTAAGCTTCGCAACGGTGCCACCTGCATTGCTCTCACTCCTTGCTTTCCCACCTCAAAGTGCATTTGAACACATCCTTGATGCAAGCTCCCGGCCGTCCGGCTGCCCAGTTTTCAGGGCACGAATGATTGGACTCTGCTCCCACAGGCGAAGAGCCAGGACTGAAAGATGCTGCTGGATCTCTTCTGGACATGGTAAGCTTCGCAACGGTGCCACCTGTATTGCTCTCACTCCTTGCTTTCCCACCTCAAAGTGCATTTGAATATATCCTTGATGCCAGCTTCAGGCCGGCTGGCTGCCCAGTTTTCAGTGCACGAATGATTGGACTCTGCTCCCACAGGCAAAGAGCCAGGACTGAAAGATGCTGCTGGACCTCTTCTGCACATGGTAAGCTTCGCAACGGTGCCACCTGTATTGCTCTCACTCCTTGCTTTCCCACCTCAAAGTGCATTTGAATACATCCTTGATGCCTGCTCCCGGCCGTCCGGCTGCCCAGTTTCCAGTGCGCGAATGATTGGACTCTGCTCCCACAGGCAAAGAGCCAGGACTGAAAGATGCTGCTGGACCTCTTCTGCACATGGTAAGCTTCGCAACGGTGCCACCTGCATAGCTCTCACTCCTTGCTTTCCCACCTCAAAGTGCATTTGAATGCATCCTTGATGCCTGCTCCCGGCCGTCCGGCTGCCCAGGTTCCAGTGCACGAATGATTGGACCCAGCTCCCACAGGCGAAGAGCCAGGACTGAAAGATACTGCTGGACCTCATCTGCACATGGTAAGCTTCGCAACGGTGCCACCTGTATTGCTCTCACTCCTTGCTTTCCCACCACAAAGTGCATTTGAATATATCCTTGATGACAGCTTCAGGCCGGCTGGCTGCCCAGTTTTCAGTGCACGAATGATTGGACTCTGCTCCCACAGGCGAAGAGCCAGGACTGAAAGATGCTGCTGGACCTCTTCTGCACATGGTATGCTTCGCAACGGTGCCACCTGTATTGCTCTCACTCCTTGCTTTCCCACCTCAAAGTGCATTTGAATACATCCTTGATGCCAGCTCCCGGCCGTCCGGCTGCCCAGTTTTCAGTGCACGAATGATTGGACTCTGCTCCCACAGGCGAAGAGCCAGGACTGAAAGATGCTGCTGGACCTCTTCTGCACATGGTAAGCTTCGCAACGGTGCCACCTGTATTGCTCTCACTCCTTGCTTTCCCACCTCAAAGTGCATTTGAATACATCCTTGATGCCTGCTCCCGGCCGTCCGGCTGCCCAGTTTCCAGTGCACGAATGATTGGACCCTGCTCCCACAGGCAAAGGGCCGGGACTGAAAGATGCTGCTGGACCTCTTCTGCATATGGTAAGCTTCGCAACGGTGCCACCTGTATTGCCCTCACTCCTTGCTTTCCCACCTCAAAGTGCATTTGAATATATCCTTGATGCCAGCTCCCGGCCGTCCGGCTGCCCAGTTTCCAGTGCACGAATGATTGGACTCTGCTGCCACAGGCGAAGAGCCGGGACTGAAAGATGCTGCTGGACCTCTTCTGCACATGGTAAGCTTCGCAACGGTGCCACCTGTATTGCCCTCACTCCTTGCTTTCCCACCTCAAAGTGCATTTGAATATATCCTTGATGCCTGCTCCCGGCCGTCCGGCTGCCCAGTTTCCAGTGCACGAATGATTGGACCCAGCTCCCACAGGCGAAGAGCCAGGACTGAAAGATACTGCTGGACCTCTTCTGCACATGGTAAGCTTCGCAACGGTGCCACCTGCATTGCTCTCACTCCTTGCTTTCCCACCTCAAAGTGCATTTGAATACATCCTTGATGCCAGCTCCCGGCCGTCCGGCTGCCCAGTTTTCAGTGCACGAATGATTGGACTCTGCTCCCACAGGCGAAGAGCCAGGACTGAAAGATGCTGCTGGATCTCTTCTGCACATGGTAAGCTTCGCAACGGTGCCACCTGCATTGATCTCACTCCTTGCTTTCCCACCTCAAAGTGCATTTGAATACATCCTTGATGCCTGCTCCCGGCCGTCCGGCTGCCCAGTTTCCAGTGCACGAATGATTGGACCCTGCTCCCACAGGCAAAGAGCCGGGACTGAAAGATGCTGCTGGACCTCTTCTGCATATGGTAAGATTCGCAACGGTGCCACCTGTATTGCCATCACTCCTTGCTTTCCCACCTCAAAGTGCATTTGAATATATCCTTGATGCCCGCTCCCGGCCGTCCGGCTGCCCAGTTTCCAGTGCACGAATGATTGGACTCTGCTGCCACAGGGGAAGAGCCGGGACTGAAAGATGCTGCTGGACCTCTTCTGCACATGGTAAGCTTCGCAACGGTGCCACCTGTATTGCTCTCACTCCTTGCTTTCCCACCTCAAAGTGTATTTCAACACATCGTTGATGCCTGCTCCCGGCCGTCCGGCTGCCCATTTTCCAGTGCACGAATGATTGGACTCTGCTCCCACTGGCAAAGAGCCAGGACTGAAAGATGCTGCTGGACCTCTTCTGCACATGGTAAGCTTCGCAACGGTGCCACCTGCATTGGTCTCACTCCTTGCTTTCCCACCTCAAACTGCATTTGAATACATCCTTGATGCCTGCTCCCGGCCGTCCGGCTGCCCAGTTTCCAGTGCACGAATGATTGGACCCTGCTCCCACAGGCGAAGAGCCAGGACTGAAAGATGCTGCTGGACCTCTTCTGCACATGGTAAGCTTCGCAACGGTGCCACCTGTATTGCTCTCACTCCTTGCTTTCCCACCTCAAAGTGCATTTGAACACATCCTTGATGCAAGCTCCCGGCCGTCCGGCTGCCCAGTTTTCAGGGCACGAATGATTGGACTCTGCTCCCACAGGCGAAGAGCCAGGACTGAAAGATGCTGCTGGATCTCTTCTGGACATGGTAAGCTTCGCAACGGTGCCACCTGTATTGCTCTCACTCCTTGCTTTCCCACCTCAAAGTGCATTTGAATATATCCTTGATGCCAGCTTCAGGCCGGCTGGCTGCCCAGTTTTCAGTGCACGAATGATTGGACTCTGCTCCCACAGGCAAAGAGCCAGGACTGAAAGATGCTGCTGGACCTCTTCTGCACATGGTAAGCTTCGCAACGGTGCCACCTGTATTGCTCTCACTCCTTGCTTTCCCACCTCAAAGTGCATTTGAATACATCCTTGATGCCTGCTCCCGGCCGTCCGGCTGCCCAGTTTCCAGTGCGCGAATGATTGGACTCTGCTCCCACAGGCAAAGAGCCAGGACTGAAAGATGCTGCTGGACCTCTTCTGCACATGGTAAGCTTCGCAACGGTGCCACCTGCATAGCTCTCACTCCTTGCTTTCCCACCTCAAAGTGCATTTGAATGCATCCTTGATGCCTGCTCCCGGCCGTCCGGCTGCCCAGGTTCCAGTGCACGAATGATTGGACCCAGCTCCCACAGGCGAAGAGCCAGGACTGAAAGATACTGCTGGACCTCATCTGCACATGGTAAGCTTCGCAACGGTGCCACCTGTATTGCTCTCACTCCTTGCTTTCCCACCACAAAGTGCATTTGAATATATCCTTGATGACAGCTTCAGGCCGGCTGGCTGCCCAGTTTTCAGTGCACGAATGATTGGACTCTGCTCCCACAGGCGAAGAGCCAGGACTGAAAGATGCTGCTGGACCTCTTCTGCACATGGTATGCTTCGCAACGGTGCCACCTGTATTGCTCTCACTCCTTGCTTTCCCACCTCAAAGTGCATTTGAATACATCCTTGATGCCAGCTCCCGGCCGTCCGGCTGCCCAGTTTTCAGTGCACGAATGATTGGACTCTGCTCCCACAGGCGAAGAGCCAGGACTGAAAGATGCTGCTGGACCTCTTCTGCACATGGTAAGCTTCGCAACGGTGCCACCTGTATTGCTCTCACTCCTTGCTTTCCCACCTCAAAGTGCATTTGAATACATCCTTGATGCCTGCTCCCGGCCGTCCGGCTGCCCAGTTTCCAGTGCACGAATGATTGGACCCTGCTCCCACAGGCAAAGGGCCGGGACTGAAAGATGCTGCTGGACCTCTTCTGCATATGGTAAGCTTCGCAACGGTGCCACCTGTATTGCCCTCACTCCTTGCTTTCCCACCTCAAAGTGCATTTGAATATATCCTTGATGCCAGCTCCCGGCCGTCCGGCTGCCCAGTTTCCAGTGCACGAATGATTGGACTCTGCTGCCACAGGCGAAGAGCCGGGACTGAAAGATGCTGCTGGACCTCTTCTGCACATGGTAAGCTTCGCAACGGTGCCACCTGTATTGCCCTCACTCCTTGCTTTCCCACCTCAAAGTGCATTTGAATATATCCTTGATGCCTGCTCCCGGCCGTCCGGCTGCCCAGTTTCCAGTGCACGAATGATTGGACCCAGCTCCCACAGGCGAAGAGCCAGGACTGAAAGATACTGCTGGACCTCTTCTGCACATGGTAAGCTTCGCAACGGTGCCACCTGCATTGCTCTCACTCCTTGCTTTCCCACCTCAAAGTGCATTTGAATACATCCTTGATGCCAGCTCCCGGCCGTCCGGCTGCCCAGTTTTCAGTGCACGAATGATTGGACTCTGCTCCCACAGGCGAAGAGCCAGGACTGAAAGATGCTGCTGGATCTCTTCTGCACATGGTAAGCTTCGCAACGGTGCCACCTGCATTGATCTCACTCCTTGCTTTCCCACCTCAAAGTGCATTTGAATACATCCTTGATGCCTGCTCCCGGCCGTCCGGCTGCCCAGTTTCCAGTGCACGAATGATTGGACCCTGCTCCCACAGGCAAAGAGCCGGGACTGAAAGATGCTGCTGGACCTCTTCTGCATATGGTAAGATTCGCAACGGTGCCACCTGTATTGCCATCACTCCTTGCTTTCCCACCTCAAAGTGCATTTGAATATATCCTTGATGCCCGCTCCCGGCCGTCCGGCTGCCCAGTTTCCAGTGCACGAATGATTGGACTCTGCTGCCACAGGGGAAGAGCCGGGACTGAAAGATGCTGCTGGACCTCTTCTGCACATGGTAAGCTTCGCAACGGTGCCACCTGTATTGCTCTCACTCCTTGCTTTCCCACCTCAAAGTGTATTTCAACACATCGTTGATGCCTGCTCCCGGCCGTCCGGCTGCCCATTTTCCAGTGCACGAATGATTGGACTCTGCTCCCACTGGCAAAGAGCCAGGACTGAAAGATGCTGCTGGACCTCTTCTGCACATGGTAAGCTTCGCAACGGTGCCACCTGCATTGGTCTCACTCCTTGCTTTCCCACCTCAAACTGCATTTGAATACATCCTTGATGCCTGCTCCCGGCCGTCCGGCTGCCCAGTTTCCAGTGCACGAATGATTGGACCCTGCTCCCACAGGCGAAGAGCCAGGACTGAAAGATGCTGCTGGACCTCTTCTGCACATGGTAAGCTTCGCAACGGTGCCACCTGTATTGCTCTCACTCCTTGCTTTCCCACCTCAAAGTGCATTTGAATACATCCTTGATGCCTGCTCCCGGCTTCCGGCTGCCCAGTTTCCAGTGCACGAATGATTGGACTCTGCTCCCACAGGCGAAGAGCCAGGACTGAAAGATGCTGCTGGACCTCTTCTGCACATGGCAAGCTTCGCAACGGTGCCACTTGTATTGCTCTAACTCCTTGCTTTCCACCTCAAAGTGCATTTCAACACATTGTTGATGCCTGCTCCCGGCCGTCCGGCTGCCCATTTTCCAGTGCACGAATGATTGGACTCTGCTCCCACAGGCAAAGAGCCAGGACTGAAAGATGCTGCTGGACCTCTTCTGCACATGGTAAGCTTCGCAACGGTGCCACATGCATTGCTCTCACTCCTTGCTTTCCCACCACAAAGTGCATTTGAATATATCCTTGATGCCAGCTTCAGGCCGTCCAGCTGCCCAGTTTCCAGTGCACGAATGATTGGACTCTGCTCCCACAGGCGAAGAGCCAGGACTGAAAGATGCTGCTGGACCTCTTCTGCACATGGTAAGCTTCGCAACGGTGCCACTTGTATTGCTTTCACTCCTTGCTTTCCCACCTCAAAGTGCATTTCAACACATCGTTGATGCCTGCTACCGGCCGTCCGGCTGCCCATTTTCCAGTGCACGAATGATTGGACTCTGCTCCCACAGGCAAAGAGCCAGGACTGAAAGATGCTGCTGGACCTCTTCTGCACATGGTAAGCTTTGCAACGGTGCCACATGCATTGCTCTCACTCCTTGCTTTCCCACCTCAAAGTGCATTTGAACACATCCTTGATGCCAGCTCCCGGCCGTCCGGCTGCCCAGTTTTCAGGGCACGAATGATTGGACTCTGCTCCCACAGGCGAAGAGCCAGGACTGAAAGATGCTGCTGGATCTCTTCTGCACATGGTAAGCTTCGCAACGGTGCCACCTGTATTGCTCTCACTCCTTGCTTTCCCACCTCAAAGTGCATTTGAATATATCCTTGATGCCAGCTTCAGGCCGGCTGGCTGCCCAGTTTTCAGTGCACGAGTGATTGGACTCTGCTCCCACAGGCGAAGAGCCAGGACTGAAAGATGCTGCTGGACCTCTTCTGCACATGGTAAGCTTCGTAACGGTGTCACCTGTATTGCTCTCGCTCCTTGCTTTCCCACCTCAAAGTGCATTTGAATATATCCTTGATGCCTGCTCCCGGCCGTCCGGCTGCCCAGTTTTCAGTGCACGAATGATTAGACTCTGCTCCCACAGGCAAAGAGCCAGGACTGAAAGATGCTGCTGGACCACTTCTGCACATGGTAACCTTCGCAACGGTGCCACCTGTATTGCTCTCACTCCTTGCTTTCCCACCACAAAGTGCATTTGAATATATCCTTGATGCCAGCTTCAGGCCGGCAGGCTGCCCAGTTTCCAGTGCACGAATGATTGGACTCTGCTTCCACAGGCAAAGAGCCAGGACTGAAAGATGCTGCTGGACCTCTTCTGCACATGGTAAGCTTCGCAACGGTGCCACTTGTTTTGCTCTCACTCCTTGCTTTCCCACCTCAAAGTGCATTTCAACACATCGTTGATGCCTGCTCCCGGCCGTCCGGCTGCCCAGTTTCCAGTGCGCGAATGATTGGACTCTGCTCCCACAGGCAAAGAGCCAGGACTGAAAGATGCTGCTGGACCTCTTCTGCACATGGTAAGCTTCGCAACGGTGCCACCTGCATTGCTCTCACTCCTTGCTTTCCCACCTCAAAGTGCATTTGAATGCATCCTTGATGCCTGCTCCCGGCCGTCCGGCTGCCCAGTTTCCAGTGCACGAATGATTGGACCCAGCTCCCACAGGCGAAGAGCCAGGACTGAAAGATACTGCTGGACCTCTTCTGCACATGGTAAGCTTCGCAACGGTGCCACCTGTATTGCTCTCACTCCTTGCTTTTCCACCACAAAGTGCATTTGAATATATCCTTGATGACAGCTTCAGGCCGGCTGGCTGCCCAGTTTTCAGTGCACGAATGATTGGACTCTGCTCCCACAGGCGAAGAGCCAGGACTGAAAGATGCTGCTGGACCTCTTCTGCACATGGTAAGCTTCGCAACGGTGCCACCTGTATTGCTCTCACTCCTTGCTTTCCCACCTCAAAGTGCATTTGAATATATCCTTGATGCCAACTTCAGGCCGGCTGCCCAGTTTCCAGTGCACGAATGATTGGACCCAGCTCCCACAGGCGAAGAGCCAGGACTGAAAGATACTCCTGGACCTCTTCTGCACAAGGTAAGCTTCGCAGCTGTGCCACCTGTATTGTTCTCACTCCTTGCTTTCCCACCACAAAGTGCATTTGAATACATCCTTGATGCCAGCTTCAGGCCGGCTGGCTGCCCAGTTCCCAGTGCACGAATGATTGGACTCTGCTCCCACAGGCAAAGAGCCAGGACTGAAAGATGCTGCTGGACCTCTTCTGCACACGGTAAGCTTCGCAACGGTGCCACCTGTATTGCTCTCACTCCTTGCTATCCCACCTAAAAGTGCATTTGAATACATCCTTGATGCCTGCTCCCGGTAGGCCGGCTGCCCACTTTCCAGCCCGCGAATGATTGGACCTGCTCCCACAGGCGATGAGCCAGGACTGAAAGATGCTGCTGGACCTCTTCTGCGCATGGTGAGCTTCGCAACGGTGCCCCCTGTATAGCTCCCACTCGTTGCTTTCCCACCTCAAAGGGCATTTGAATACATCCTTGATGCCTGCTCCAGGCTGGCCGGCTGCCCAGTTTTCAGTGCACGAATGATTGGACTGTGCTCCCACAGGCGAGGAGCCAGGAATAAGAGAAGTTGCTGGACCTCTTCTGCACATGGTAAGCTTCGCAACGGTGCCACCTGCATTGCTCTCACTCCTTGCTTTCCCACCTCAAAGTGCATTTGAATACATCCTTGATGCCTGCTCCAGGCCGTCCGGCTACCCAGTTTCCAGGGCACGAATGATTGGACCCTGCACCCACAGGCGCGGAGCCAGGACTGAAAGATGGTGCTGGATCTCTTCTGCACATGGTAAGCTTCGCAACGGTGCCACCTGTATTGGTCTCACTCCTTGCTTTCTCACCTCAAAGTGCATTTGAATACATCCTTGATGTCTGCTCCAGGCCGTCCGGCTGCCCAGTTTTCAGTGCACGAATGATTGGACCCTGATCCCGCAGGTGAAGAGCCAGGACTGAAAGATGGCGCTGGATCTCTTCTGCACACGGTGAGCTTCGCAACGGTGCCACCTGTATTGCTCTCACTCCTTGCTATCCCACCTAAAAGTGCATTTGAATACATCCTTGATGCCTGCTCCCGGTAGGCCGGCTGCCCACTTTCCAGCCCGCGAATGATTGGACCCTGCCCCCACAGGCGAAGAGCCAGGACTGAAAGATGCTGCTGGACCTCTTCTGCGCATGGTAAGCTTCGCAACGGTGCCACCTGCATTGCTCTCACTCCTTGCTTTCCCACCTCAAAGTGCATTTGAATACATCCTTGATGCCAGCTCCCGGCCGTCCGGCTGCCCAGTTTTCAGTGCACGAATGATTGGACTCTGCTCCCACAGGCAAAGAGCCAGGACTGAAAGATGCTGCTGGACCTCTTCTGCACATGGTAAGCTTCGCAACGGTGCCACCTGCATTGATCTCACTCCTTGCTTTCCCACCTCAAAGTGCATTTGAATACATCCTTGATGCCTGCTCCCGGCCGTCCGGCTGCCCAGTTTCCAGTGCACGAATGATTGGACCCTGCTCCCACAGGCAAAGAGCCAGGACTGAAAGATGCTGCTGGACCTCTTCTGCATATGGTAAGATTCGCAACGGTGCCACCTGTATTGCCATCACTCCTTGCTTTCCCACCTCAAAGTGCATTTGAATATATCCTTGATGCCCGCTCCCGGCCGTCCGGCTGCCCAGTTTCCAGTGCACGAATGATTGGACTCTGCTGCCACAGGGGAAGAGCCGGGACTGAAAGATGCTGCTGGACCTCTTCTGCACATGGTAAGCTTCGCAACGGTGCCACCTGTATTGCTCTCACTCCTTGCTTTCCCACCTCAAAGTGTATTTCAACACATCGTTGATGCCTGCTCCCGGCCGTCCGGCTGCCCATTTTCCAGTGCACGAATGATTGGACTCTGCTCCCACTGGCAAAGAGCCAGGACTGAAAGATGCTGCTGGACCTCTTCTGCACATGGTAAGCTTCGCAACGGTGCCACCTGCATTGGTCTCACTCCTTGCTTTCCCACCTCAAAGTGCATTTGAATACATCCTTGATGCCTGCTCCCGGCCGTCCGGCTGCCCAGTTTCCAGTGCACGAATGATTGGACCCTGCTCCCACAGGCGAAGAGCCAGGACTGAAAGATGCTGCTGGACCTCTTCTGCACATGGTAAGCTTCGCAACGGTGCCACCTGTATTGCTCTCACTCCTTGCTTTCCCACCTCAAAGTGCATTTCAACACATCGTTGATGCCTGCTCCCGGCCGTCCGGCTGCCCATTTTCCAGTGCACGAATGATTGGAGTCTGCTCCCACAGGCGAAGAGCAAGGACTGAAAGATGCTGCTGGACCTCTTCTGCACATGGTATGCTTCGCAACGGTGCCACCTGTATTGCTCTCACTCCTTGCTTTCCCACCACAAAGTGCATTTGAATATATCCTTGATGCCAGCTTCAGGCCGGCTGGCTGCCCAGTTTCCAGTGCACGAATGATTGGACTCTGCTCCCACAGGCGAAGAGCCAGGACTAAAAGATGCTGCTGGACCTCTTCTGCACATGGTAAGCTTCGCAACGGTGCCACTTGTATTGCTTTCACTCCTTGCTTTCCCACCTCAAAGTGCATTTCAACACATCTTTGATGCCTGCTCCCGGCCGTCCGGCTGCCCATTTTCCAGTGCACGAATGATTGGACTCTGCTCCCACAGGCAAAGAGCCAGGACTGAAAGATGCTGCTGGACCTCTTCTGCACATGGTAAGCTTTGCAACGGTGCCACATGCATTGCTCTCACTCCTTGCTTTCCCACCTCAAAGTGCATTTGAATACATCCTTGATGCCTGCTCTCTTGGGTCCGGCTGCCCAGTTTCCAGTGCACGAATGATTGGACCCTGCTCCCACAGGCGAAGAGCCAGGACTGAAAGATGCTGCTGGACCTCTTCTGCACATGGTAAGCTTCGCAACGGTGCCACCTGTATTGCTCTCACTCCTTGCTTTCCCACCTCAAAGTGCATTTCAACACATCGTTGATGCCTGCTCCCGGCCGTCCGGCTGCCCATTTTCCAGTGCACGAATGATTGGAGTCTGCTCCCACAGGCGAAGAGCAAGGACTGAAAGATGCTGCTGGACCTCTTCTGCACATGGTATGCTTCGCAACGGTGCCACCTGTATTGCTCTCACTCCTTGCTTTCCCACCACAAAGTGCATTTGAATATATCCTTGATGCCAGCTTCAGGCCGGCTGGCTGCCCAGTTTCCAGTGCACGAATGATTGGACTCTGCTCCCACAGGCGAAGAGCCAGGACTGAAAGATGCTGCTGGACCTCTTCTGCACATGGTAAGCTTCGCAACGGTGCCACTTGTATTGCTTTCACTCCTTGCTTTCCCACCTCAAAGTGCATTTCAACACATCTTTGATGCCTGCTCCCGGCCGTCCGGCTGCCCATTTTCCAGTGCACGGATGATTGGACTCTGATCCCACAGGCAAAGAGCCAGGACTGAAAGATGCTGCTGGACCTCTTCTGCACATGGTAAGCTTTGCAACGGTGCCACATGCATTGCTCTCACTCCTTGCTTTCCCACCTCAAAGTGCATTTGAATACATCCTTGATGCCTGCTCCCGGGGGTCCGGCTGCCCAGTTTCCAGTGCACGAATGATTGGACCCTGCTCCCACAGGCGAAGAGCCAGGACTGAAAGATGCTGCTGGACCTCTTCTGCACATGGTAAGCTTCGCAACGGTGCCACCTGCATTGCTCTCACTCCTTGCTTTCCCACCTCAAAGTGCATTTGAACACATCCTTGATGCCAGCTCCCGGCCGTCCGGCTGCCCAGTTTTCAGGGCACGAATGATTGGAATCTGCACCCACAGGCGAAGAGCCAGGACTGAAAGATGCTGCTGGACCTCTTCTGCACATGGTATGCTTCGCAACGGTGCCACCTGTATTGCTCTCACTCCTTGCTTTCCCACCACAAAGTGCATTTGAATATATCCTTGATGCCAGCTTCAGGCCGGCTGGCTGCCCAGTTTCCAGTGCACGAATGATTGGACTCTGCTCCCACAGGCGAAGAGCCAGGACTGAAAGATGCTGCTGGACCTCTTCTGCACATGGTAAGCTTCGCAACGGTGCCACTTGTATTGCTTTCACTCCTTGCTTTCCCACCTCAAAGTGCATTTCAACACATTTTGATGCCTGCTCCCGGCCGTCCGGCTGCCCATTTTCCAGTGCACGAATGATTGGACTCTGCTCCCACAGGCAAAGAGCCAGGACTGAAAGATGCTGCTGGACCTCTTCTGCACATGGTAAGCTTTGCAACGGTGCCACATGCATTGCTCTCACTCCTTGCTTTCCCACCTCAAAGTGCATTTGAATACATCCTTGATGCCTGCTCCCGGGGGTCCGGCTGCCCAGTTTCCAGTGCACGAATGATTGGACCCTGCTCCCACAGGCGAAGAGCCAGGACTGAAAGATGCTGCTGGACCTCTTCTGCACATGGTAAGCTTCGCAACGGTGCCACCTGCATTGCTCTCACTCCTTGCTTTCCCACCTCAAAGTGCATTTGAACACATCCTTGATGCCAGCTCCCGGCCGTCCGGCTGCCCAGTTTTCAGGGCACGAATGATTGGAATCTGCTCCCACAGGCGAAGAGCCAGGACTGAAAGATGCTGCTGGATCTCTTCTGCACATGGTAAGCTTCGCAACGGTGCCACCTGTATTGCTCTCACTCCTTGCTTTCCCACCTCAAAGTGCATTTGAATATATCCTTGATGCCAGCTTCAGGCCGGCTGGCTGCCCAGTTTTCAGTGCACGAGTGATTGGACTCTGCTCCCACAGGGAAAGAGCCAGGACTGAAAGATGCTGCTGGACCTCTTCTGCACATGGTAAGCTTCGCAACGGTGCCACCTGTATTGCTCTCACTCCTTGCTTTCCCACCTCAAAGTGCATTTGAATACATCCTTGATGCCTGCTCCCGGCCGTCCGGCTGCCCAGTTTTCAGTGCACGAATGATTGGACTCTGCTCCCACAGGCAAAGAGCCAGGACTGAAAGATGCTGCTGGATATCTTCTGCACATGGTAAGCTTCGCAACGGTGCCACCTGTATTGCTCTCACTCCTTGCTTTCCCACCACAAAGTGCATTTGAATATATCCTTGATGCCAGCTTCAGGCCGGCTGGCTGCCCAGTTTTCAGTGCACGAATGATTGGACCCTGCTCCCACAGGTGAAGAGCCAGGACTGAAAGATGCTGCTGGACCTCTTCTGCACATGGTAAGATTCGCAACGGTGTCACCTGTATTGCTCTCGCTCCTTGCTTTCACACCTCAAAGTGCATTTGAATATATCCTTGATGCCTGCTCCCGGCCGTCCGGCTGCCCAGTTTTCAGTGCACGAATGATTGGACTCTGCTCCCACAGGCGAAGAGCCAGGACTGAAAGATGCTGCTGGACCTCTTCTGCACATGGTAAGCTTCGCAACGGTGCCACCTGTATTGCTCTCACTCCTTGCTTTCCCACCTCAAAGTGCATTTGAATATATCCTTGATGCCAACTTCAGGCCGGCTGCCCAGTTTCCAGTGCACGAATGATTGGACCCAGCTCCCACAGGCGAAGAGCCAGGACTGAAAGATACTGCTGGACCTCTTCTGCACAAGGTAAGCTTCGCAGCTGTGCCACCTGTATTGTTCTCACTCCTTGCTTTCCCACCACAAAGTGCATTTGAATACATCCTTGATGCCAGCTTCAGGCCGGCTGGCTGCCCAGTTCCCAGTGCACGAATGATTGGACTCTGCTCCCACAGGCAAAGAGCCAGGACTGAAAGATGCTGCTGGACCTCTTCTGCACACGGTAAGCTTCGCAACGGTGCCACCTGTATTGCTCTCACTCCTTGCTATCCCACCTAAAAGTGCATTTGAATACATCCTTGATGCCTGCTCCCGGTAGGCCGGCTGCCCACTTTCCAGCCCGCGAATGATTGGACCTGCTCCCACAGGCGATAAGCCAGGACTGAAAGATGCTGCTGGACCTCTTCTGCGCATGGTGAGCTTCGCAACGGTGCCCCCTGTATAGCTCCCACTCGTTGCTTTCCCACCTCAAAGGGCATTTGAATACATCCTTGATGCCTGCTCCAGGCTGGCCGGCTGCCCAGTTTTCAGTGCACGAATGATTGGACTCTGCTCCAACAGGCGAGGAGCCAGGAATAAGAGAAGTTGCTGGACCTCTTCTGCACATGGTAAGCTTCGCAACGGTGCCACCTGCATTGCTCTCACTCCTTGCTTTCCCACCTCAAAGTGCATTTGAATACATCCTTGATGCCTGCTCCAGGCCGTCCGGCTACCCAGTTTCCAGGGCACGAATGATTGGACCCTGCACCCACAGGCGCGGAGCCAGGACTGAAAGATGGTGCTGGATCTCTTCTGCACATGGTAAGCTTCGCAACGGTGCCACCTGTATTGGTCTCACTCCTTGATTTCTCACCTCAAAGTGCATTTGAATACATCCTTGATGTCTGCTCCAGGCCGTCCGGCTGCCCAGTTTTCAGTGCACGAATGATTGGACCCTGATCCCGCAGGTGAAGAGCCAGGACTGAAAGATGGCGCTGGATCTCTTCTGCACACGGTAAGCTTCGCAACGGTGCCACCTGTATTGCTCTCACTCCTTGCTATCCCACCTAAAAGTGCATTTGAATACATCCTTGATGCCTGCTCCCGGTAGGCCGGCTGCCCACTTTCCAGCCCGCGAATGATTGGACCCTGCTCCCACAGGCAAAGAGCCAGGACTGAAAGATGCTGCTGGACCTCTTCTGCGCATGGTAAGCTTCGCAACAGTGTCACCTGTATTGGTCTCACTCCTTGCTTTCCCACCTCAAAGTGCATTTGAATACATCCTTGATGCCAGCTCCCGGCCGTCCGGCTGCCCAGTTTCCAGTGCACGAATGATTGGACTCTGCTCCCACACGCGAAGAGCCAGGACTGAAAGATGCTGCTGGACCTCTTCTGCACATGGTAAGCTTCGCAACGGTGCCACCTGCATTGATCTCACTCCTTGCTTTCCCACCTCAAAGTGCATTTGAATACATCCTTGATGCCTGCTCCCGGCCGTCCGGCTGCCCAGTTTCCAGTGCACGAATGATTGGACCCTGCTCCCACAGGCAAAGAGCCAGGACTGAAAGATGCTGCTGGACCTCTTCTGCATATGGTAAGATTCGCAACGGTGCCACCTGTATTGCCATCACTCCTTGCTTTCCCACCTCAAAGTGCATTTGAATATATCCTTGATGCCCGCTCCCGGCCGTCCGGCTGCCCAGTTTCCAGTGCACGAATGATTGGACTCTGCTGCCACAGGGGAAGAGCCGGGACTGAAAGATGCTGCTGGACCTCTTCTGCACATGGTAAGCTTCGCAACGGTGCCACCTGTATTGCTCTCACTCCTTGCTTTCCCACCTCAAAGTGTATTTCAACACATCGTTGTTGCCTGCTCCCGGCCGTCCGGCTGCCCATTTTCCAGTGCACGAATGATTGGACTCTGCTCCCACTGGCAAAGAGCCAGGACTGAAAGATGCTGCTGGACCTCTTCTGCACATGGTAAGCTTCGCAACGGTGCCACCTGCATTGGTCTCACTCCTTGCTTTCCCACCTCAAAGTGCATTTGAATACATCCTTGATGCCTGCTCCCGGCCGTCCGGCTGCCCAGTTTCCAGTGCACGAATGATTGGACCCTGCTCCCACAGGCGAAGAGCCAGGACTGAAAGATGCTGCTGGACCTCTTCTGCACATGGTAAGCTTCGCAACGGTGCCACCTGTATTGCTCTCACTCCTTGCTTTCCCACCTCAAAGTGCATTTCAACACATCGTTGATGCCTGCTCCCGGCCGTCCGGCTGCCCATTTTCCAGTGCACGAATGATTGGAGTCTGCTCCCACAGGCGAAGAGCAAGGACTGAAAGATGCTGCTGGACCTCTTCTGCACATGGTAAGCTTCGCAACGGTGCCACCTGTATTGCTCTCACTCCTTGCTTTCCCACCACAAAGTGCATTTGAATATATCCTTGATGCCAGCTTCAGGCCGGCTGGCTGCCCAGTTTCCAGTGCACGAATGATTGGACTCTGCTCCCACAGGCGAAGAGCCAGGACTGAAAGATGCTGCTGGACCTCTTGTGCACATGGTAAGCTTCGCAACGGTGCCACTTGTATTGCTTTCACTCCTTGCTTTCCCACCTCAAAGTGCATTTCAACACATCTTTGATGCCTGCTCCCGGCCGTCCGGCTGCCCATTTTCCAGTGCACGGATGATTGGACTCTGATCCCACAGGCAAAGAGCCAGGACTGAAAGATGCTGCTGGACCTCTTCTGCACATGGTAAGCTTTGCAACGGTGCCACATGCATTGCTCTCACTCCTTGCTTTCCCACCTCAAAGTGCATTTGAATACATCCTTGATGCCTGCTCCCGGGGGTCCGGCTGCCCAGTTTCCAGTGCACGAATGATTGGACCCTGCTCCCACAGGCGAAGAGCCAGGACTGAAAGATGCTGCTGGACCTCTTCTGCACATGGTAAGCTTCGCAACGGTGCCACCTGCATTGCTCTCACTCCTTGCTTTCCCACCTCAAAGTGCATTTGAACACATCCTTGATGCCAGCTCCCGGCCGTCCGGCTGCCCAGTTTTCAGGGCACGAATGATTGGAATCTGCACCCACAGGCGAAGAGCCAGGACTGAAAGATGCTGCTGGATCTCTTCTGCACATGGTAAGCTTCGCAACGGTGCCACCTGTATTGCTCTCACTCCTTGCTTTCCCACCACAAAGTGCATTTGAATATATCCTTGATGCCAGCTTCAGGCCGGCTGGCTGCCCAGTTTTCAGTGCACGAATGATTGGACTCTGCTCCCACAGGCGAAGAGCCAGGACTGAAAGATGCTGCTGGACCTCTTCTGCACATGGTAAGCTTCGCAACGGTGTCACCTGTATTGCTCTCGCTCCTTGCTTTCCCACCTCAAAGTGCATTTGAATATATCCTTGATGCCTGCTCCCGGCCGTCCGGCTGCCCAGTTTTCAGTGCACGAATGATTGGACTCTGCTCCCACAGGCGAAGAGCCAGGACTGAAAGATGCTGCTGGACCTCTTCTGCACATGGTAAGCTTCGCAACGGTGCCACCTGTATTGCTCTCACTCCTTGCTTTCCCACCACAAAGTGCATTTGAATATATCCTTGATGCCAACTTCAGGCCGGCTGCCCAGTTTCCAGTGCACGAATGATTGGACTCTGCTCCCACAGGCGAAGAGCCAGGACTGAAAGATGCTGCTGGACCTCTTCTGCACATGGTAAGCTTCGCAACGGTGTCACCTGTATTGCTCTCGCTCCTTGCTTTCCCACCTCAAAGTGCATTTGAATACATCCTTGATGCCTGCTCCCGGCCGTCCGGCTGCCCAGTTTTCAGTGCACGAATGATTGGACTCTGCTCCCACAGGCGAAGAGCCAGGACTGAAAGATGCTGCTGGACCTCTTCTGCACATGGTAAGCTTCGCAACGGTGCCACCTGTATTGCTCTCACTCCTTGCTTTCCCACCACAAAGTGCATTTGAATATATCCTTGATGCCAACTTCAGGCCGGCTGCCCAGTTTCCAGTGCACGAATGATTGGACCCAGCTCCCACAGGCGAAGAGCCAGGACTGAAAGATGCTGCTGGACCTCTTCTGCACAAGGTAAGCTTCGCAACTGTGCCACCTGTATTGCTCTCACTCCTTGCTTTCCCACCACAAAGTGCATTTGAATATATCCTTGATGCCAGCTTCAGGCCGGCTGGCTGCCCAGTTTCCAGTGCACGAATAATTGGACTCTGCTCCAACAGGCGAAGAGCCAGCACTGAAAGATATTGCTGGATCTCTTCTGCACATGGTAAGCTTCGCAACGGTGCCACCTGCATTGCTCTCACTCCTTGCTTTCCCACCTCAAAGTGCATTTGAATACATCCTTAATGTCTGCTCCAGGCCGTCCGGCTACCCAGTTTCCAGGGCACGAATGATTGGACCCTTCACCCACAGGCGAAGAGCCAGGACTGAAATATGCTGCTAGATCTCTTCTGCACATGGTAAGCTTCGCAACGGTGCCACCTGTATTGCTCTCACTCCTTGCTTTCCCACCTCAAAGTGCATTTGAATACATCCTTGATGCCTGCTCCCGGGGGTCCGGCTGCCCAGTTTTCAGTGCACGAACGAGTGGACTCTGCTGCCACAGGCGAAGAGCCAGCACTGAAAGATGTTGCTGGATGTCTTCTGCACATGGTAAGCTTTGCAATGGTGCCACCTGTTTTGCTCTCACTCATTGCTTTCCCACCTCAAAGTGCATTTGAATGCATCCTTGATGGCTGCTCCAGGCTGGCCGGCTCCCCAGTTTTCAGTGCACGAATGATTGGACTCTGCTTCCACAGGCAAAGAGCCAGGACTGAAAGATGCTGCTGGACCTCTTCTGCACATGGTAAGCTTCGCAACGGTGTCACCTGTATTGCTCTCGCTCCTTGCTTTCCCACCTCAAAGTGCATTTGAATATATCCTTGATGCCTGCTCCCGGCCGTCCGGCTGCCCAGTTTTCAGTGCACGAATGATTGGACTCTGCTCCCACAGGCGAAGAGCCAGGACTGAAAGATGCTGCTGGACCTCTTCTGCACATGGTAAGCTTCGCAACGGTGCCACCTGTATTGCTCTCACTCCTTGCTTTCCCACCACAAAGTGCATTTGAATATATCCTTGATGCCAACTTCAGGCCGGCTGCCCAGTTTCCAGTGCACGAATGATTGGACTCTGCTCCCACAGGCGAAGAGCCAGGACTGAAAGATGCTGCTGGACCTCTTCTGCACATGGTAAGCTTCGCAACGGTGTCACCTGTATTGCTCTCGCTCCTTGCTTTCCCACCTCAAAGTGCATTTGAATACATCCTTGATGCCTGCTCCCGGCCGTCCGGCTGCCCAGTTTTCAGTGCACGAATGATTGGACTCTGCTCCCACAGGCGAAGAGCCAGGACTGAAAGATGCTGCTGGACCTCTTCTGCACATGGTAAGCTTCGCAACGGTGCCACCTGTATTGCTGTCACTCCTTGCTTTCCCACCTCAAAGTGCATTTGAATATATCCTTGATGCCAACTTCAGGCCGGCTGCCCAGTTTCCAGTGCACGAATGATTGGACCCTCCTCCCACAGGCGAAGAGCCAGGACTGAAAGATACTGCTGGACCTCTTCTGCACAAGGTAAGCTTCGCAACTGTGCCACCTGTATTGCTCTCACTCCTTGCTTTCCCACCACAAAGTGCAGTTGAATATATCCTTGATGCCAGCTTCAGGCCAGCTGGCTGCCCAGTTTCCAGTGCACGAATGATTGGACTCTGCTTCCACAGGCAAAGAGCCAGGACTGAAAGATGCTGCTGGACCTCTTCTGCACATGGTAAGCTTCGCAACGGTGCCACTTGTATTGCTCTCACTCCTTGCTTTCCCACCTCAAAGTGCATTTCAACACATCGTTGATGCCGGCTCCCGGGGGTCCGGCTGCCCAGTTTCCAGTGCGCGAATGATTGGACTCTGCTCCCACAGGCAAAGAGCCAGGACTGAAAGATGCTGCTGGACCTCTTCTGCACATGGTAAGCTTCGCAACGGTGCCACCTGTATTGCTGTCACTCCTTGCTTTCCCACCTCAAAGTGCATTTGAATATATCCTTGATGCCAACTTCAGGCCGGCTGCCCAGTTTCCAGTGCACGAATGATTGGACCCTCCTCCCACAGGCGAAGAGCCAGGACTGAAAGATACTGCTGGACCTCTTCTGCACAAGGTAAGCTTCGCAACTGTGCCACCTGTATTGCTCTCACTCCTTGCTTTCCCACCACAAAGTGCATTTGAATATATCCTTGATGCCAGCTTCAGGCCAGCTGGCTGCCCAGTTTCCAGTGCACGAATGATTGGACTCTGCTTCCACAGGCAAAGAGCCAGGACTGAAAGATGCTGCTGGACCTCTTCTGCACATGGTAAGCTTCGCAACGGTGCCACTTGTATTGCTCTCACTCCTTGCTTTCCCACCTGAAAGTGCATTTCAACACATCGTTGATGCCGGCTCCCGGGGGTCCGGCTGCCCAGTTTCCAGTGCGCGAATGATTGGACTCTGCTCCCACAGGCAAAGAGCCAGGACTGAAAGATGCTGCTGGACCTCTTCTGCACATGGTAAGCTTCGCAACGGTGCCACCTGCATTGCTCTCACTCCTTGCTTTCCCACCTCAAAGTGCATTTGAATACATCCTTAATGTCTGCTCCAGGCCGTCCGGCTGCCCAGTTTCCAGTGCGCGAATGATTGGACTCTGCTCCCACAGGCAAAGAGCCAGGACTGAAAGATGCTGCTGGACCTCTTCTGCACATGGTAAGCTTCGCAACGGTGCCACCTGTATTGCTCTCCCTCCTTGCTTTCCCACCTCAAAGTGCATTTGAATACATCCTTGATGCCTGCTCCCGGGGGTCCGGCTGCCCAGTTTTCAGTGCACGAATGATTGGACTCTGCTGCCACAGGCGAAGAGCCAGCACTGAAAGATGTTGCTGGATGTCTTCTGCACATGGTAAGCTTTGCAATGGTGCCACCTGTTTTGCTCTCACTCATTGCTTTCCCACCTCAAAGTGCATTTGAATGCATCCTTGATGGCTGCTCCAGGCTGGCCGGCTCCCCAGTTTTCAGTGCACGAATGATTGGACTCTGCTCCCACAGGCAAAGAGCCAGGACTGAAAGATGCTGCTGGACCTCTTCTTCACATGGTAAGCTTCGCAACGGTGCCACCTGCATTGCTCTCACTCCTTGCTTTCCCACCTCAAAGTGCATTTGAATACATCCTTGATGCCTGCTCCCGGCCGTCCGGCTGCCCAGTTTCCAGTGCACGAATGATTGGACCCAGCTCCCACAGGCGAAGAGCCAGGACTGAAAGATACTGCTGGACCTCTTCTGCACATGGTAAGCTTCGCAACGGTGCCACCTGCATTGCTCTCACTCCTTGCTTTCCCTCCTCAAAGTGCATTTGAATACATCCTTGATGCCAGCTCCCGGCCGTCCGGCTGCCCAGTTTTCAGGGCACGAAAGATTGGACTCTGCTCCCACAGGCGAAGAGCCAGGACTGAAAGATGCTGCTGGATCTCTTCTGCACATGGTAAGCTTCGCAACGGTGCCACCTGCATTGCCCTCACTCCTTGCTTTCCCACCTCAAAGTGCATTTGAATACATCCTTAATGTCTGCTCCAGGCCGTCCGGCTACCCAGTTTCCAGGGCAAGAATGATTGGACCCTACACCCACAAGCGAAGAGCCAGGACTGAAAGATGCTGCTGGATCTCTTCTGCACATGGTAAGCTTCGCAACGGTGCCACCTGTATTGCTCTCCCTCCTTGCTTTCCCACCTCAAAGTGCATTTGATTACATCCTTGATGCCTGCTCCAGGCCGTCCGGCTACCCAGTTTCCAGTGCACGAATGATTGGACTCTGCTGCCACAGGCGAAGAGCCAGCACTGAAAGATGTTGCTGGATGTCTTCTGCACATGGTAAGCTTTGCAATGGTGCCACCTGTTTTGCTCTCACTCCTTGCTTTCCCACCTCAAAGTGCATTTGAATGCATCCTTGATGGCTGCTCCAGGCTGGCCGGCTCCCCAGTTTTCAGTGCACGAATGATTGGACTCTGCTTCCACAGGCAAAGAGCCTGGACTGAAAGATGCTGCTGGACCTCTTCTTCACATGGTAAGCTTCGCAACGGTGCCACCTGCATTGCTCTCACTCCTTGCTTTCCCACCTCAAAGTGCATTTGAATACATCCTCAATGTCTTCTCCAGGCCGTCCGGCTACCCAGTTTCCAGGGCACGAATGATTGGACTCTGCTGCCACAGGCGAAGAGCCAGGACTGAAAGATGCTGCTGGATCTCTTCTGCACATGGTAAGCTTCGCAACGGTGCCACCTGTATTGCTCTCCCTCCTTGCTTTCCCACCTCAAAGTGCATTTGATTACATCCTTGATGCCTGCTCCCGGCCGTCCGGCTGCCCAGTTTCCAGTGCACGAATGATTGGACCCTGCTCCCACAGGCGAAGAGCCAGGACTGAAAGATGCTGCTGGACCTCTTCTGCACATGGTAAGCTTCGCAACGGTGCCACCTGCATTGCTCTCACTCCTTGCTTTCCCACCTCAAAGTGCATTTGAATACATCCTTGATGCCTGCTCCCAGCTTCTGGCTGCCCAGTTTCCAGTGCACGAATGATTGGACTCTGCCCCCACAGGCGAAGAGCCAGGACTGAAAGATGCTGCTGGACCTCTTCTGCACATGGTAAGCTTCGTAACGGTGCCACCTGCATTGCTCTCACTCCTTGCTTTCCCACCTCAAAGTGCATTTGAATACATCCTTGATGCCAGCTCCCGGCCGTCCGGCTGCCCAGTTTTCAGGGCACGAATGATTGGACTCTGCTCCCACAGGAGAAGAGCCAGGACTGAAAGATGCTGCTGGATCTCTTCTGCACATGGTAAGCTTCGCAACGGTGCCACCTGCATTGATCTCACTCCTTGCTTTCCCACCTCAAAGTGCATTTGAATACATCCTTTATGCCTGCTCCCGGCAGTCCGGCTGCCCACTTTCCAGCCCGCGAATGATTGGACCCTGCTCCCACAGGCGAAGAGCCAGGACTGAAAGATGCTGCTGGACCTCTTCTGCACATGGTAAGCTTCGCAACGGTGCCACTTGTATTGCTCTCACTCCTTGCTTTCCCACCTCAAAGTGCATTTCAACACATCGTTGATGCCTGCTCCCGGCCGTCCGGCTGCCCATTTTCCAGTGCACGAATGATTTGACTCTACTCCCACAGGCGAAGAGCCAGGACTGAAAGATGCTGCTGGACCTCTTCTGCACATGGTAAGCTTCGCAACGGTGCCACCTGCATTGCTCTCACTCCTTGCTTTCCCAGCTCAAAGTGCATTTGAATACATCCTTGATGCCTGCTCCCGGCCGTCCGGCTGCCCAGTTTCCAGTGCACGAATGATTGGACCCTGCTCCCACAGGCGAAGAGCCAGGACTGAAAGATGCTGCTGGACCTCTTCTGCACATGGTAAGCTTCGCAACTGTGCCACCTGCATTGCTCTCACTCCTTGCTTTCCCACCTCAAAGTGCATTTGAATACATCCTTGATGCCAGCTCCCGGCCGTCCGGCTGCCCAGTTTTCAGGGCACGAATGATAGGACTCTGCTCCCACCGGCGAAGAGCCAGGACTGAAAGATGCTGCTGGATCTCTTCTGCACGTGGTAAGCTTCGCAACGGTGCCACCTGTATTGCTCTCACTCCTTGCTTTCCCACCTCAAAGTGCATTTCAATACATCCTTGATGCCAGCTTCAGGCCGGCTGGCTGCCCAGTTTTCAGTGCACGAATGATTGGACTCTGCTCCCACAGGCAAAGAGCCAGGACTGAAAGATGCTGCTGGACCTCTTCTGCACATGGTAAGCTTCGCAACGGTGCCACCTGTATTGCTCTCACTCCTTGCTTTCCCACCTCAAAGCACATTTCAATACATCCTTGATGCCTGCTCCCGGCCGTCCGGCTGCCCAGCTTTCAGTGCACGAATGATTGGACTCTGCTCCCACAGGCAAAGAGCCAGGACTGAAAGATGCTGCTGGACCTCTTCTGCGCATGGAAAGCTTCGCAACGGTGCCACCTGTATTGCTCTCACTCCTTGCTTTCCCACCACAAAGTGCATTTGAATATATCCTTGATGCCAACTTTAGGCCGGCTGCCCAGTTTCCAGTGCACGAATGATTGGACCCAGCTCCCACAGGAGAAGAGCCAGGACTGAAAGATACTGCTGGACCTCTTCTGCACAAGGTAAGCTTCGCAACAGTACCACCTGTATTGCTCTCACTCCTTGCTTTCCCACCACAAAGTGCATTTGAATACATCCTTGATGCCAGCTTCAGGCCGGCTGGCTGCCCAGTTTCCAGTGCACGAATGATTGGACTCTGCTCCCACAGGCAAAGAGCCAGGACTGAAAGATGCTGCTGGACCTCTTCTGCACATGGTAAGCTTCACAACGGTGCCACCTGCATTGCTCTCACTCCTTGCTTTCCCAACTCAAAGTGCATTTGAATAAATCCTTGATGCCCGCACCAGGCCGTCTGGCTGCTCAGTTTCCAGTGGAAGAATGATTGGGCTCTGATCCAACTGGCGAAGAGCCAGCACTGAAAGATGTTGCTGGATCTCTTCTGCACATGGTAAGCTTCGCAACGGTGCCACCTGTATTGCTCTCACTACTTGCTTTCCCACCTCAAAGTGCATTTGAATACATCCTTAATGTCTGCTCCAGGCCGTCCGGCTACCCAGTTTCCAGGGCACGAATGATTGGACCCCACACCCACAGGCGAAGAGCCAGGACTGAAAGATGCTGCTGGATCTCTTCTGCACATGGTAAGCTTCGCAACGGTGCCACCTGTATTGCTCTCCCTCCTTGCTTTCCCACCTCAAAGAGCATTTGAATACATCCTTGATGCCTGCTCCCGGGGGTCCGGCTGCCCAGTTTTCAGTGCACGAATGATTGGACCCAGCTGCCACAGGCGAAGAGCCAGCACTGAAAGATGTTGCTGGATGTCTTCTGCACATGGTAAGCTTTGCAATGGTGCCTCCTGTTTTGCTCTCACTCATTGCTTTCCCACCTCAAAGTGCATTTGAATTCATCCTTGATGGCTGCTCCCGGCCTTCCGGCAGCTCAGTTTCCAGTGCACGAATGATTGGACTCTGCTCCCGCAGGCGAAGAGCCAGGACTGAAAGATGGTGCTGGATCTCTTCTGCACACGGTAAGCTTCGCAACGGTGCCACCTGTATTGCTCTCACTCCTTGCTTTCCCACCTCAAAGTGCATTTGAATACATCCTTGATGCCAGCTCCCGGCCGTCCGGCTGCCCAGATTCCAGTGCACGAATGATTGGACCCAGCTCCCACAGGCGAAGAGCCAGGACTGAAAGATACTGCTGGACCTCTTCTGCACATGGTAAGCTTCGCAACGCTGCCACCTGTATTGCTCTCACTCCTTGCTTTCCCACCACAAAGTGCATTTGAATATATCCTTGATGCCAGCTTCAGGCCGGCTGGCTGCCCAGTTTTCAGTGCACGAATGATTGGACTATGCTCCCACAGACGAAGAGCCAGGACTGAAAGATGCTGCTGGATGTCTTCTGCACATGGTAAGCTTCGCAACGGTGCCACCTGTATTGCTCTCACTCTTTGCTTTCCCACCTCAAAGTGCATTTGAATATATCCTTGATGCCAACTTCAGTCCGGCTGCCCAGTTTCCAGTGCACTAATGATTGGACCCAGGTCCCACAGGCGAAGAGCCAGGACTGAAAGATACTGCTGGACCTCTTCTGCACATGGTAAGCTTCGCAACGGTGCCCCCTGTATAGCTCCCACTCGTTGCTTTCCCACCTCAAAGGGTATTTGAATACATCCTTGATGCCTGCTCCAGGCTGGCCGGCTCCCCAGTTTTCAGTGCACGAATAATTGGACTCTGCTCCCACAGGCGAAGAGCCAGGAATGAGAGAAGTTGCTGGATCTTCTCTGCACACGTAAGCTTCGCAACGGTGCCACCTGCATTGCTCTCACTCCTTGCTTTCCCACCTCAAAGTGCGTTTGAATACATCCTTGATGCCTGCTCCAGGCCGTCCAGCTTCCCAGTTTTCAGTGCACGAATGATTGGACTCTGCTCCCACAGGCGAAGAGCCAGGACTGAAAGATGCTGCTGGATTTCTTCTGCAGACGGTAAGCTTCGCAACGGTGCCACCTGTATTGCTCTCACTCCTTGCTTTCCCACCTCAAAGTGCATTTGAATACATCCTTGATGCCTGCTCCAGGCCGTCCGGCTGCCCAGTTTTCAGTGCACGAATGATTGGACTCTGCTCCCACAGGTGAAGAGCCAGGACGGATAGATGTTGCTAGACCTCTTCTGCACATGGTAAGCTTCGCAACGGTGCTACCTGCATTGCTCTCACTCCTTGCTTTCCCACCTCAAAGTGCATTTGAATACATCCTTAACGCCTGCTCCAGGCCGTCCGGCTACCCAGTTTTTAGTGCACGAATGATTGGACCCTGCTCCCACAGGCAAAGACCAGGCCTGAAAGATGCTGCTGGACCTCTTCTGCACATGGTAAGCTTCGCAATGGTGCCACCTGTATTGCTCTCACTCCTTGCTTTCCCACCTCAAAGTGCATTTGAATATATCCTTGATACCTGCTCCCGGCCGTCCGGCTGCCCAGTTTTCAGTGCACGAATGATTGGACTCTGCTCCCACAGGCGAAGAGCCAGGACTGAAAGATATTGCTGGACCTCTTCTGCACATGGTAAGCTTCGCAACGGTGCCACCTGTATTGCTCTCACTCCTTGCTTTCCCACCTCAAAGTGCATTTGAATACATCCTTGATGCCAGCTCCCGGCCGTCCGGCTGCCCAGTTTTCAGTGCACGAATGATTGGACTCTGCTCCCACAGGCAAAGAGCCAGGACTGAAAGATGTTGCTGGATCTCTTCTGCACATGGTAAGCTTTGCAACGGTGCCACCTGTATTGCTCTCACTCCTTGCTTTCCCACCACAAAGTGCATTTGAATACATCCTTGATGCCTCCTCCAAGCTGGCCGGCTGCCCAATTTTCAGTGAACGAATGATTGGACCCTGCTCCCACAGGCGAAGAGCCAGGACTGAAAGATGCTGGTGGACCTCTTCTGCACATGGTGAGCTTCGCAACGGTGCCACCTGCATTGCTCTCACTCCTTGCTTTCCCACCTCAAAGTGCATTTGAATACATCCTTGATGCCTGCTCCCGGCCGTCCGGCTGCCCAGTTTTCAGGGCACGAATGACTGGACCCTGCTCCCACAGGTGAACAGCCAGGACTGAAAGATGTTGCTGCATCTCTTCTGCACATGGTAAGCTTCGCAACGGTGCCACCTGCATTGCTCTCACTCCTTGCTTTCCCACCTCAAAGTGCATTTGAATACATCCTTGATGCCAGCTCCCGGCCGTCCGGCTGCCCAGTTTTCAGTGCACGAATGATTGGACTCTGCTGCCACAGCCGAACAGCCAGGACTGAAAGATGTTGCTGAACCTCTTCTGCACATGGTAAGCTTCGCAACGGTCCCACCTGTATTGCTCTCACTCCTTGCTTTCCCACCTCAAAGTGCATTTGAATATATCCTTGATGCCAGGTTCAGGCCTGCTGGCTGCCCAGTTTTCAGAGCACGAATGATTGGACTCTGCTCCGGCAGGCAAAGAGCCAGGACTGAAAGATGCTGCTGGACCTCTTCTGCACATGGTAAGCTTCGCAACGGTGCCACCTGTATTGCTCTCCCTCCTTGCTTTCCCACCTCAAAGTGCATTTGAATACATCCTTGATGCCTGCTCCAGGCCGTCCAGCTGCCCAGTTTTCAGTGCACGAATGATTGGGCTCCGCTCCCACAGGCGAAGAGCCAGGACTGAAAGATGCTGCTGGATTTCTTCTGCACACGGTAAGCTTCGCAACGGTGCCACCTGTATTGCTCTCACTCCTTGCTTTCCCACCTCAAAGTGCATTTGAATACATCCTTGATGCCTGCTCCAGGCCGTCCGGCTGCCCAGTTTTCAGTGCACGAATGATTGGACTCTGCTCCCACAGGCAAACAACCAGGACTGATAGATGTTGCTGGATCTCTTCTGCACATGGTAAGCTTCGCAACGGTGCCACCTGCATTGCTCTCACTCCTTGCTTTCCCACCTCAAAGTGCATTTGAATACATCCTTAATGCCTCCTCCAGGCCGTCCGGCTACCCAGTTTTCAGTGCACGAATGATTGGACCCAGCTCCCACAGGCGAAGAGCCAGGACTGAAATATGCTGCTGTACCTCCTCTGCGCATGGTAAGCTTCGCAACGCTGCCTCCTGTATTGCTCCCACTCGTTGCTATCCCACCTCAAAGGGCATTTGAATACATCCTTGATGCCTGCTCCAGGCCGTCCGGCTGCCCAGTTTCCAGTGCACGAATGATTGGACTCTGCTGCCACAGGCGAAGAGCCAGCACTGAAAGATGTTGCTGGATGTCTTCTGCACATGGTAAGCTTCGCAATGGTGCCACCTGTTTTGCTCTCACTCCTTGCTTTCCCACCTCAAAGTGCATTTGAATACATCCTTTACGGCTGCTCCTGGCCTTCCGGCAGCTCAGTTTCCAGTGCACGAATGATTGGACTCTGCTCCCGCAGGCGAAGAGCCAGGACTGAAAGATGGTGCTGGATCTGTTCTGCACACGGTAAGCTTCGCAACGGTGCCTCCTGTATTGCTCTCCCTCCTTGCTTTCCCACCTCAAAGTGCATTTGAATACATCCTTGATGCCTGCTCCCTGCTGGCCAGATGCCCAGGTTTCAGAGCACGAATGATTGGACTCTGCTGCCACAGGCGAAGAGCCAGCACTGAAAGATGATGCTGGATGTCTTCTGCACATGGTAAGCTTCGCAATGGTGCCACCTTCATTGGTCTCACTCCTTGCTTTCCCACCTCAAAGTGCATTTGAATACATCCTTGATGACTGCTCCAAGCTGGCCAGCTGCCCAGTTTTCAGTGCACGAATGATTGGACCCTGCTCCCACAGGTGAAGAGCCAGGACTAAAAGATGGTGGCGGATCTCTTCTGCACACGGTAAGCTTCGCAACGGTGCGCCTGCATTGGTCTCACTCCTTGCTTTCCCACCTCAAAGTGCATTTGAATGCATCCTTGATGCCTGCTCCTGGCTGTCCGGCAACTCAGTTTCCAGTGAACGAATGATTGGACCCTGCTCCCACAGGCGAAGTGCCAGGACTGAAAGATGGACCTGGATCTCTTCTGCACGCGGTAAGCTTCGCAACGGTGCCACCTGCATTGGTCTCACTCCTTGCTTTCCCACCTCAAAGTGCATTTGAATACATCCTTGATGCCTGCTCTAAGCTGGCCGGCTGCCCAGGTTTCAGTGCACGAATGATTGGACTCTGCTCCGACAGGCAAACAACCAGAACTGAAAGACGTTGCTGGATCTTCTCTGCACACGGTAAGCTTCGCAACGGTGCCACCTGCATTGCTCTCACTCCTTGCTTTCCCACCTCAAAGTGCATTTGAATAAATCCTTGATGCCTGCTCCAGGCCGTCTGGCTGCTCAGTTTCCAGTGCACGAATGATTGGACTCTGCTCCAACAGGCAAAGAGCCAGCACTGAAAGATGTTGCTGGATCTCTTCTGCACATGGTAAGCTTCGCAACGGTGCCACATCTATAGCTCTCACTCCTTGCTTTCCCACCTCAAAGTGCATTTGAATACATCCTTGATGCCTGCTCCCGGCCGTCCGGCTTCCCAGTTTTCAGGGCACGAATGATTGGACTCTGCTCCCACAGGCGAAGAGCCAGGACTGAAAGATGCTGCTGGACCTCTTCTGCACATGGCAAGCTTCGCAACGGTGCCACCTGTATTGCTCTCACTCCTTGCTTTCCCACCTCAAAGTGCATTTGAATATATCCTTGATGCGTGCTGCACGCTGTCCGGCTGCCCAGTTTTCAGTGCACGAATGATTGGACTCCGCTCCCACAGGCGAAGAGCCAGGAATGAAAGATGTTGCTGGATCTCTTCTGCACATGGTGAGCTTCGCAACGGTGCCACCTGTATTGCTCTCCCTCCTTGCTTTCCCACCTCAAAGTGCATTTGAATACATCCTTGATGCCTGCTTCAGGCCGTCCAGCTGCCCAGTTTTCAGTGCACGAATGATTGGACTCTGCTCCCACAGGCGAAGAGCCAGGAATGAAAGATGTTGCTGGATCTCTTCTGCACATGGTGAGCTTCGCAACGGTGCCACCTGTATTGCTCTCCCTCCTTGCTTTCCCACCTCAAAGTGCATTTGAATACATCCTTGATGCATGCACCCTGCTGGCCAGATACCCAGGTTTCAGAGCACGAATGATTGGACTCTGCTCCCACAGGCGAAGAGCCAGGACTGAAAGATGCTGCTGGATTTCTTCTGCACACGGTAAGCTTCGCAACGGTGCCACCTGTATTGCTCTCACTCCTTGCTTTCCCACCTCAAAGTGCATTTGAATACATCCTTGATGTCTGCTCCAGGCCGTCCGGCTGCCCAGTTTTCAGTGCACGAATGATTGGACTCTGCTACCACAGGCAAAAAACCAGGACTGATAGATGTTGCTGGACCTCTTCTGCACATGGTAAGCTTCGCAACTGTGCCACCTGCATTGCTCTCACTCCTTGCTTTCCCACCTCAAAGTGCATTTGAATACATCCTTGATGCCTGCTCCCGGCTTCCGGCTGCCCAGTTTCCAGTGCACGAATGATTGGACTCTGCTGCCACAGGCGAAGAGCCAGGACTGAAAGATACTGCTGGACCTCTTCTGCACATGGTAAGCTTCGCAACGGTGCCACTTGTATTGCTCTCCCTCCTTGCTTTCCCACCTCAAAGTGCATTTGAATACATCCTTGATGCCTGCTCCCGGCCGTCCGGCTGCCCAGTTTCCAGTGCACGAATGATTGGACTCTGCTCCCACTGGCGAAGAGCCAGGACTGAAAGATGCTGCTGGACCTCTTCTGCACATGGTAAGCTTCGCAACGGTGCCACCTGCATTGCTCTCACTCCTTGCTTTCCCACCTCAAAGTGCATTTGAATACATCCTTGATGCCAGCTCCCGGCCGTCCGGCTGCCCAGTTTTCAGGGCACGAATGATTGGACTCTGCTCCCACAGGCGAGGAGCCAGGACTGAAAGATGCTGCTGGATCTCTTCTGCACATGGTAAGCTTCGCAACGGTGCCACCTGCATTGATCTCACTCCTTGCTTTCCCACCTCAAAGTGCATTTGAATACATCCTTGATGCCTGCTCCCGGCCGTCCGGCTTCCCAGTTTTCAGGGCACGAATGATTGGACTCTGCTCCCACAGGCGAAGAGCCAGGACTGAAAGATGCTGCTGGACCTCTTCTGCACATGGCAAGCTTCGCAACGGTGCCACCTGTATTGCTCTCACTCCTTGCTTTCCCACCTCAAAGTGCATTTGAATACATCCTTGATGCCTGCTCCCGGCCGTCCGGCTGCCCAGTTTCCAGTGCACGAATGATTGGACTCTGCTGCCACAGGCAAAGAGCCAGGACTGAAAGATGCTGCTGGACCTCTTCTGCACACTGAAAGCTTTGCAACGGTGCCACCTGTATTGCTCTCACTCCTTGCTTTCCCACCTCAAAGTGCATTTGAATACATCCTTGATGCCTGCTCCCGGCCGTCCGGCTGCCCAGATTCCAGTGCACGAATGATTGGACCCAGCTCCCACAGGCGAAGAGCCAGGACTGAAAGATACTGCTGGACCTCTTCTGCACATGGTAAGCTTCGCAACGGTGCCACCTGCATTGCTCTCACTCCTTGCTTTCCCACCTCAAAGTGCATTTGAATACATCCTTGATGCCAGCTCCCGGCCGTCCGGCTGCCCAGTTTTCAGTGCACGAATGATTGGACTCTGCTCCCACAGGCGAAGAGCCAGGACTGAAAGATGCTGCTGGATCTCTTCTGCACATGGTAAGCTTCGCAACGGTGCCACCTGTTTTGCTCTCACTCTGTGCTTTCCCACCTCAAAGTGCATTTGAATACATCCTTGATGCCTGCTCCCGGCCGTCCGGCTGCCCAGTTTCCAGTGCACGAATGATTGGACCCTGCTCCCACAGGCAAAGAGCCGGGACTGAAAGATGCTGCTGGACCTCTTCTGCATATGGTAAGATTCGCAACGGTGCCACCTGTATTGCCATCACTCCTTGCTTTCCCACCTCAAAGTGCATTTGAATATATCCTTGATGCCCGCTCCCGGCCGTCCGGCTGCCCAGTTTCCAGTGCACGAATGATTGGACTCTGCTGCCACAGGGGAAGAGCCGGGACTGAAAGATGCTGCTGGACCTCTTCTGCACATGGTAAGCTTCGCAACGGTGCCACCTGTATTGCTCTCACTCCTTGCTTTCCCACCTCAAAGTGTATTTCAACACATCGTTGATGCCTGCTCCCGGCCGTCCGGCTGCCCATTTTCCAGTGCACGAATGATTGGACTCTGCTCCCACTGGCAAAGAGCCAGGACTGAAAGATGCTGCTGGACCTCTTCTGCACATGGTAAGCTTCGCAACGGTGCCACCTGCATTGGTCTCACTCCTTGCTTTCCCAACTCAAAGTGCATTTGAATACATCCTTGATGCCTGCTCCAGGCCGTCCGGCTGCCCAGTTTCCAGTGCACGAATGATTGGACCCTGCTCCCACAGGCGAAGAGCCAGGACTGAAAGATGCTGCTGGACCTCTTCTGCACATGGTAAGCTTCGCAACGGTGCCACCTGTATTGCTCTCACTCCTTGCTTTCCCACCTCAAAGTGCATTTGAATACATCCTTGATGCCTGCTCCCGGCTTCCGGCTGCCCAGTTTCCAGTGCACGAATGATTGGACTCTGCTCCCACAGGCGAAGAGCCAGGACTGAAAGATGCTGCTGGACCTCTTCTGCACATGGTAAGCTTCGCAACGGTGCCACTTGTATTGCTCTAACTCCTTGCTTTCCCACCTCAAAGTGCATTTCAACACATCGTTGATGCCTGCCCCCGGCCGTCCGGCTGCCCAGTTTCCAGTGCACGAATGATTGGACTCTGCTCCCACAGGCAAAGAGCCAGGACTGAAAGATGCTGCTGGACCTCTTCTGCACATGGTAAGCTTCGCAACGGTGCCACCTGCATTGGTCTCACTCCTTGCTTTCCCACCTCAAAGTGCATTTGAATACATCCTTGATGCCTGCTCCCGGCCGTCCGGCTGCCCAGTTTCCAGTGCACGAATGATTGGACCCTGCTCCCACAGGCGAAGAGCCAGGACTGAAAGATGCTGCTGGACCTCTTCTGCACATGGTAAGCTTCGCAACGGTGCCACCTGTATTGCTCTCACTCCTTGCTTTCCCACCTCAAAGTGCATTTGAATACATCCTTGATGCCTGCTCCCGGCTGCCCAGTTTCCAGTGCACGAATGATTGGACTCTGCTCCCACAGGCGAAGAGCCAGGACTGAAAGATGCTGCTGGACCTCTTCTGCACATGGTAAGCTTCGCAACGGTGCCACTTGTATTGCTCTAACTCCTTGCTTTCCCACCTCAAAGTGCATTTCAACACATTGTTGATGCCTGCTCCCGGCCGTCCGGCTGCCCATTTTCCAGTGCACGAATGATTGGACTCTGCTGCCACAGGCAAAGAGCCAGGACTGAAAGATGCTGCTGGACCTCTTCTGCACACTGAAAGCTTTGCAACGGTGCCACCTGTATTGCTCTCACTCCTTGCTTTCCCACCTCAAAGTGCATTTGAATACATCCTTGATGCCTGCTCCCGGCCGTCCGGCTGCCCATTTTCCAGTGCACGAATGATTGGACCCAGCTCCCACAGGCGAAGAGCCAGGACTGAAAGATACTGCTGGACCTCTTCTGCACATGGTAAGCTTCGCAACGGGGCCACCTGCATTGCTCTCACTCCTTGCTTTCCCACCTCAAAGTGCATTTGAATACATCCTTGATGCCAGCTCCCGGCCGTCCGGCTGACCAGTTTTCAGTGCACGAATGATTGGACTCTGCTCCCACAGGCGAAGAGCCAGGACTGAAAGATGCTGCTGGATCTCTTCTGCACATGGTAAGCTTCGCAACGGTGCCACCTGCATTGCTCTCGCTCCTTGCTTTCCCACCTCAAAGTGCATTTGAATACATCCTTGATGCCTGCTCCCGGCCGTCCGGCTGCCCAGTTTCCAGTGCACGAATGATTGGACCCTGCTCCCACAGGTAAAGAGCCGGGACTGAAAGATGCTGCTGGACCTCTTCTGCATATGGTAAGATTCGCAACGGTGCCACCTGTATTGCCATCACTCCTTGCTTTCCCACCTCAAAGTGCATTTGAATATATCCTTGATGCCCTCTCCCGGGGGTCCGGCTGCCCAGTTTCCAGTGCACGAATGATTGGACTCTGCTGCCACAGGGGAAGAGCCGGGACTGAAAGATGCTGCTGGACCTCTTCTGCACATGGTAAGCTTCGCAACGGTGCCACCTGTATTGCTCTCACTCCTTGCTTTCCCACCTCAAAGTGTATTTCAACACATCGTTGATGCCTGCTCCCGGCCGTCCGGCTGCCCATTTTCCAGTGCACGAATGATTGGACTCTGCTCCCAGTGGCAAAGAGCCAGGACTGAAAGATGCTGCTGGACCTCTTCTGCACATGGTAAGCTTCGCAACGGTGCCACCTGCATTGGTCTCACTCCTTGCTTTCCCACCTCAAAGTGCATTTGAATACATCCTTGATGCCTGCTCCCGGCCGTCCGGCTGCCCAGTTTCCAGTGCACGAATGATTGGACCCTGCTCCCACAGGCGAAGAGCCAGGACTGAAAGATGCTGCTGGACCTCTTCTGCACATGGTAAGCTTCGCAACGGTACCACCTGTATTGCTCTCACTCCTTGCTTTCCCACCTCAAAGTGCATTTGAATACATCCTTGATGCCTGCTCCCGGCTTCCGGCTGCCCAGTTTCCAGTGCACGAATGATTGGACTCTGCTCCCACAGGCGAAGAGCCAGGACTGAAAGATGCTGCTGGACCTCTTCTGCACATGGCAAGCTTCGCAACGGTGCCACTTGTATTGCTCTAACTCCTTGCTTTCCCACCTCAAAGTGCATTTCAACACATTTTTGATGCCTGCTCCCGGCCGTCCGGCTGCCCATTTTCCAGTGCACGAATGATTGGACTCTGCTCCCACAGGCGAAGAGCCAGGACTGAAAGATGCTGCTGGATCTCTTCTGCACATGGTAAGCTTCGCAACGGTGCCACCTGCATTGCTCTCACTCCTTGCTTTCCCACCTCAAAGTGCATTTGAATACATCCTTGATGCCTGCTCCCTGCAGTCCGGCTGCCCAGTTTCCAGTGCACGAATGATTGGACCCTGCTCCCACAGGCAAAGGGCCGGGACTGAAAGATGCTGCTGGACCTCTTCTGCATATGGTAAGCTTCGCAACGGTGCCACCTGTATTGCCCTCACTCCTTGCTTTCCCACCTCAAAGTGCATTTGAATATATCCTTGATGCCTGCTCCCGGCTCTCCGGCTGCCCAGTTTCCAGTGCACGAATGATTGGACTCTGCTGCCACAGGCGAAGAGCCGGGACTGAAAGATGCTGCTGGACCTCTTCTGCACATGGTAAGCTTCGCAACGGTGCCACCTGCATTGATCTCACTCCTTGCTTTCCCACCTCAAAGTGCATTTGAATACATCCTTGATGCCTGCTCCAGGCCGTCCGGCTGCCCAGTTTTCAGGGCACGAATGATTGGACTCTGCTCCCACAGGCGAAGAGCCAGCACTGAAAGATGTTGCTGGATGTCTTCTGCACATGGTAAGCTTTGCAATGGTGCCACCTGTTTTGCTCTCACTCATTGCTTTCCCACCTCAAAGTGCATTTGAATGCATCCTTGATGGCTGCTACAGGCTGGCCGGCTGCCCAGTTTTCAGTGCACGAATGATTGGACTCTGCTCCCACAGGCAAAGAGCCAGGACTGAAAGATGCTGCTGGACCTCTTCTTCACATGGTAAGCTTCGCAACGGTGCCACCTGCATTGCTCTCACTCCTTGCTTTCCCACCTCAAAGTGCATTTGAATACATCCTTGATGCCAGCTCCCGGCCGTCCGGCTGCCCAGTTTTCAGTGCACGAATGATTGGACTCTGCTCCCACAGGCGAAGAGCCAGGACTGAAAGATGCTGCTGGATCTCTTCTGCACATGGTAAGCTTCGCAACGGTGCCACCTGCATTGCTCTCCCTCCTTGCTTTCCCACCACAAAGTGCATTTGAATAAATCCTTGATGCCTGCTCCAGGCCGTCTGGCTGCTCAGTTTCCAGTGCACGAATGATTGGACTCTGCTCCCACAGGCGAAGAGCCAGCACTGAAAGATGTTGCTGGATCTCTTCTGCACATGGTAAGCTTCGCAACGGTGCCACCTGTATTGCTCTCCCTCCTTGCTTTCCCACCTCAAATTGCATTTGAATAAATCCTTGATGCCTGCACCCGGCCGTCTGGCTGCTCAGTTTCTAGGGCACGAATGATTGGACTCTGCTCCAACAGGCGAAGAGCCAGCACTGAAAGATGTTTCTGGATCTCTTCTGCACATGGTAAGCTTCGCAACGGTGCCACCTGCATTGCTCTCACTCCTTGCTTTCCCACCTCAAAGTGCATTTGAATGCATCCTTAATGTCTGCTCCAGGCCGTCCGGCTACCCAGTTTCCAGGGCACGAATGATTGGACCCTTCACCCACAGGCGAAGAGCCAGGACTGAAAGATGCTGCTGGATCTCTTCTGCACATGGTAAGCTTCGCAACGGTACCACCTGTATTGCTCTCCCTCCTTGCTTTCCCACCGCAAAGTGCATTTGAATACATCCTTGATGCCTGCTCCCGGGGGTCCGGCTGCCCAGTTTTCAGTGCACGAATGATTGGACTCTGCTGCCACAGGCGAAGAGCCAGCACTGAAAGATGTTGCTGGATCTCTTCTGCACATGGTAAGCTTCGCAACGGTGCCACCTGCATTGCTCTCACTCCTTGCTTTCCCACCTCAAAGTGCATTTGAATACATCCTTAATGTCTGCTCCAGGCCGTCCGGCTACCCAGTTTCCAGGGCACGAATGATTGGACCCTTCACCCACAGGCGAAGAGCCAGGACTGAAAGATGCTGCTGGACCTCTTCTGCACATGGTAAGCTTCGCAACGGTGCCACCTGTATTGCTCTCTCTCCTTGCTTTCCCACCTCAAAGTGCATTTGAATACATCCTTGATGCCTGCTCCCAGCAGGCCGGCTGCCCACTTTCCAGCCCGCGAATGATTGGACCCTGCTCCCACAGGCGATGAGCCAGGACTGAAAGATGCTGCTGGATCTCTTCTGCACATGGTGAGCTTCGAAACGGTGCCACCTGTATTGCTCTCCCTCCTTGCTTTCCCACCTCAAAGTGCATTTGAATACATCCTTGATGCCTGCTCCCTGCTGGCCAGATGCCCAGGTTTCAGAGCACGAATGATTGGACTCTGCTGCCACAGGCGAAGAGCCAGCACTGAAAGATGATGCTGGATGTCTTCTGCACATGGTAAGCTTCGCAATGGTGCCACCTTCATTGGTCTCACTCCTTGCTTTCCCACCTCAAAGTGCATTTGAATACATCCTTGATGCCTGCTTCTGGCCGTCTGGCTGCTCAGTTTCCAGTGCACGAATGATTGGACCCAGCTCCCACAGGTGAAGAGCCAGGACTAAAAGATGGTGCTGGACCTCTTTTGCACACGGTAAGCTTCGCAACGGTGCGCCTGCATTGGTCTCACTCCTTGCTTTCCCACCTCAAAGTGCATTTGAACGCATCCTTGATGCCTGCTCCCGGCCGTCCGGCAGCTCAGTTTCCAGTGCACGAATGATTGGACCCTGCTCCCACAGGCGAAGTGCCAGGACTGAAAGATGGAGCTGGATCTCTTCTGCACACGGTAAGCTTCGCAACGGTGCCACCTGCATTGGTCTCACTCCTTGCTTTCCCACCTCAAAGTGCATTTGAATACATCCTTGATGCCTGCTCTAAGCTGGCCGGCTGCCCAGGTTTCAGTGCACGAATGATTGGACTCTGCTCCGACAGGCAAACAACCAGAACTGAAAGACGTTGCTGGATCTTCTCTGCACACGGTAAGCTTCGCAACGGTGCCACCTGCATTGATCTCACTCCTTGCTTTCCCACCTCAAAGTGCATTTGAATAAATCCTTGATGCCTGCTCCAGGCCGTCTGGCTGCTCAGTTTCCAGTGCACGAATGATTGGACTCTGCTCCAACAGGCAAAGAGCCAGCACTGAAAGATGTTGCTGGATCTCCTCTGCACATGGTAAGCTTCGCAACGGTGCCACATCTATAGCTCTCACTCCTTGCTTTCCCACCTCAAAGTGCATTTGAATACATCCTTGATGCCTGCTCCCGGCGGTCCGGCTGCCCAGTTTTCAGTGCGCGAATGATTGGACTCTGCTGCCACAGGCGAAGAGCCAGCACTGAAAGATGTTGCTGGATGTCTTCTGCACATGGTAAGCTTTGCAATGGTGCACCTGTTTTGCTCTCACTCATTGCTTTCCCACCTCAAAGTGCATTTGAATGCATTCTTGATGGCTGCTCCCGGCCTTCCGGCAGCTCAGTTTCCAGTGCACGAATGATTGGACCCTGCTCCCACAGGCGAAGAGCCAGGACTGAAAGATGCTGCTGGACCTCCTCTGCGCATGGTAAGCTTCGCAACGGTGCCCCCTGTATTGCTCCCACTCGTTGCTATCCCACCTCAAAGGGCATTTGAATACATCCTTGATGCCCGCTCCCGGCCGTCCGGCTGCCCAGTTTCCAGTGCACGAATGATTGGACTCTGCTGCCACAGGCAAAGAGCCAGCACTGAAAGATGTTGCTGGATGTCTTCTGCATATGGTAAGCTTCGCAATGGTGCCACCTGTTTTGCTCTCACTCCTTGCTTTCCCACCTCAAAGTGCATTTGAATACATCCTTGATGCCTGCTCCCGGCCGTCCGGCTGCCCAGTTTTCAGTGCAGGAATGATTGGACTCTGCTGCCACAGGCGAAGAGCCAGGACTGAAAGATGTTGCTGGATCTCTTCTGCACATGGTAAGCTTCGCAACGGTTCCACATCTATAGCTCTCACTCCTTGCTTTCCCACCTCAAAGTGCATTTGAATACATCCTTGATGCCTGCTCCCGGCGGTCCGGCTGCCCAGTTTTCAGTGCACGAATGATTGGACTCCGCTCCCACAGGCGAAGAGCCAGGAATGAAAGATGTTGCTGGATGTCTTCTGCACATGGTAAGCTTCGCAATGGTGCCACCTGTTTTGCTCTCACTCCTTGCTTTCCCACCTCAAAGTGCATTTGAATATATCCTTGATGCCTGCTCCCGGCCGTCCGGCTGCCCAGTTTCCAGTGCACGAATGATTGGACTCTGCTCCCACCGGCGAAGAGCCAGGACTGAAAGATGCTGCTGGATTTCTTCTGCACACGGTAAGCTTCGCAACGGTGCCACCTGTATTGCTCTCACTCCTTGCTTTCCCACCTCAAAGTGCATTTGAATACATCCTTGATGCCTGCTCCCAGCAGGCCGGCTGCCCACTTTCCAGCCCGCGAATGATTGGACCCTGCTCCCACAGGCGATGAGCCAGGACTGAAAGATGTTGCTGGATCTCTTCTGCACATGGTGAGCTTCGCAACGGTGCCACCTGTATTGCTCTCCCTCCTTGCTTTCCCACCTCAAAGTGCATTTGAATACATCCTTGATGCCTGCTCCCTGCTGGCCAGATGCCCAGGTTTCAGAGCACGAATGATTGGACTCTGCTGCCACAGGCGAAGAGCCAGCACTGAAAGATGATGCTGGAGGTCTTCTGCACATGGTAAGCTTCGCAATGGTGCCACCTTCATTGGTCTCACTCCTTACTTTCCCACCTCAAAGTGCATTTGAATACATCCTTGATGCCTGCTCCTGGCCGTCTGGCTGCTCAGTTTCCAGTGCACGAATGATTGGACCCAGCTCCCACAGGTGAAGAGCCAGGACTGAAAGATGCTGCTGGACCTCTTCTGCACATGGTAAGCTTCGCAACGGTGTCACCTGTATTGGTCTCACTCCTTGCTTTCCCACCTCAAAGGGCATTTGAATACATCCTTGATGACTGCTCCAAGCTGGCCGGCTGCCCAGTTTTCAGTGCACGAATGATTGGACCCTGCTCCCACAGGTGAAGAGCCAGGACTAAAAGATGGTGGCGGATCTCTTCTGCACACGGTAAGCTTCGCAACGGTGCGCCTGCATTGGTCTCACTCCTTGCTTTCCCACCTCAAAGTGCATTTGAATGCATCCTTGATGCCTGCTCCCGGCCGTCCGGCAACTCAGTTTCCAGTGAACGAATGATTGGACCCTGCTCCCACAGGCGAAGTGCCAGGACTGAAAGATGGAGGTGGATCTCTTCTGCACACGGTAAGCTTCGCAACGGTGCCGCCTGCATTGGTCTCACTCCTTGCTTTCCCACCTCAAAGTGCATTTGAATACATCCTTGATGCCTGCTCTAAGCTGGCCGGCTGCCCAGGTTTCAGTGCACGAATGATTGGACTCTGCTCCCACAGGCAAACAACCAGAACTGAAAGACGTTGCTGGATCTTCTCTGCACACGGTAAGCTTCGCAACGGTGCCACCTGCATTGCTCTCACTCCTTGCTTTCCCACCTCAAAGTGCATTTGAATAAATCCTTGATGCCTGCTCCAGGCCGTCTGGCTGCTCAGTTTCCTGTGCACGAATGATTGGACTCTGCTCCAACAGGCGAAGAGCCAGCACTGAAAGATGTTGCTGGATCTCTTCTGCACATGGTAAGCTTCGCAACGGTGCCACATCTATAGCTCTCACTCCTTGCTTTCCCACCTCAAAGTGCATTTGAATACATCCTTGATGCCTGCTCCCGGCGGTCCGGCTGCCCAGTTTTCAGTGCACGAATGATTGGACTCCGCTCCCACAGGCGAAGAGCCAGGACTGAAAGATGTTGCTGGATGTCTTCTGCACATGGTAAGCTTCGCAATGGTGCCACCTGTTTTGCTCTCACTCCTTGCTTTCCCACCTCAAAGTGCATTAGAATATATCCTTGATGCCTGCTCCCGGCCGTCCGGCTGCCCAGTTTCCAGTGCACGAATGATTGGACTCTGCTCCCACAGGCGAAGAGCCAGGACTGAAAGATGCTGCTGGACCTTTTTGCACATGGTAAGCTTCGCAACGGTGCCACCTGCATTAGTCTCACTCCTTGCTTTCCCACCTCAAAGTGCATTTGAATACATCCTTAATGCCGGCTCCCGGCCGTCCGGCTGCCCAGTTTCCAGTGCACAAATGATTGGACTCTGCTGCCACTGGCAAAGAGCCGGGACTGAAAGATGCTGCTGGACCTCTTCTGCACATGGTAAGCTTCGCAACGGTGCCACCTGTATTGCTCTCACTCCTTGCTTTCCCACCTCAAAGTGCATTTGAATATATCCTTGATGCGTGCTGCAGGCTGTCCGGCTGCCCAGTTTTCAGTGCACGAATGATTGGACTCCGCTCCCACAGGCGAAGAGCCAGGAATGAAAGATGTTGCTGGATCTCTTCTGCACATGGTGAGCTTCGCAACGGTGCCACCTGTATTGCTCTCCCTCCTTGCTTTCCCACCTCAAAGTGCATTTGAATACATCCTTGATGCATGCACCCTGCTGGCCAGATACCCAGGTTTCAGAGCACGAATGATTGGACTCTGCTCCCACAGGCGAAGAGCCAGGACTGAAAGGTGCTGCTGGATTTCTTCTGCACACGGTAAGCTTCGCAACGGTGCCACCTGTATTGCTCTCACTCCTTGCTTTCCCACCTCAAAGTGCATTTGAATACATCCTTGATGCCTGCTCCAGGCCGTCCGGCTGCCCAGTTTTCAGTGCACGAATGATTGGACTCTGCTCCCACAGGCAAAAAACCAGGACTGATAGATGTTGCTGGACCTCTTCTGCACATGGTAAGCTTCGCAACGGTGCCACCTGCATTGCTCTCACTCCTTGCTTTCCCACCTCAAAGTGCATTTGAATACATCCTTAATGCCTGCTCCAGGCCGTCCGGCTACCCAGTTTTCAGTGCACGAATGATTGGACCCTGCTCCCACAGGCGAAGAGCCAGGACTGAAAGATGCTGCTGGACCTCTTCTGCACATGGTAAGCTTCGCAACGGTGCCACCTGCATTGCTCTCACTCCTTGCTTTCCCACCTCAAAGTGCATTTGAATACATCCTTGATGCCTGCTCTAAGCTGGCCGGCTGCCCAGTTTTCAGTGCACGAATGATTGGACTCTGCTCCGACAGGCAAACAACCAGAACTGAAAGACGTTGCTGGATCTTCTCTGCACACGGTAAGCTTCGCAACGGTGCCACCTGCATTGCTCTCACTCCTTGCTTTCCCACCTCAAAGTGCATTTGAATAAATCCTTGATGCCTGCTCCAGGCCGTCTGGCTGCTCAGTTTCCAGTGCACGAATGATTGGACTCTGCTCCAACAGGCAAAGAGCCAGCACTGAAAGATGTTGCTGGATCTCCTCTGCACATGGTAAGCTTCGCAACGGTGCCACATCTATAGCTCTCACTCCTTGCTTTCCCACCTCAAAGTGCATTTGAATACATCCTTGATGCCTGCTTCAGGCCGTCCAGCTGCCCAGTTTTCAGTGCACGAATGATTGGACTCTGCTCCCACAGGCGAAGAGCCAGGACTGAAAGATGCTGCTGGATTTCTTCTGCACACGGTAAGCTTCGCAACGGTGCCACCTGTATTGCTCTCACTCCTTGCTTTCCCACCTCAAAGTGCATTTGAATATATCCTTGATGCCTGCTCCAGGCCGTCCGGCTGCCCAGTTTTCAGTGCACGAATGATTGGACTCTGCTCCCACAGGCAAAAAACCAGGACTGATAAATGTTGCTGGACCTCTTCTGCACATGGTAAGCTTTGCAACGGTGCCACCTGCATTGCTCTCACTCCTTGCTTTCCCACCTCAAAGTGCATTTGAATACATCCTTAATGCCTGCTCCAGGCCGTCCGGCTACCCAGTTTTCAGTGCACGAATGATTGGACCCTGCTCCCACAGGCGAAGAGCCAGGACTGAAAGATGCTGCTGTACCTCCTCTGCGCATGGTAAGCTTCGCAACGGTGCCCCCTGTATTGCTCCCACTCGTTGCTATCCCACCTCAAAGGGCATTTGAATACATCCATGATGCCTGTTCCAGGCCGTCCGGCTGCCCAGGTTCCAGTGCACGAATGATTGGACTCTGCTGCCACAGGCGAAGAGCCAGCACTGAAAGATGTTGCTGGATGTCTTCTGCACATGGTAAGTTTCGCAATGGTGCCACCTGTTTTGCTCTGACTGCTTGCTTTCCCACCTCAAAGTGCATTTGAATACATCCTTGATGTCTGCTCCAGGCCGTCCGGCTTCCCAGTTTTCAGTGCACGAATGATTGGACCCAGCTCCCACAGGTGAAGAGCCAGGACTAAAAGATGGTGCTGGACCTCTTTTGCACACGGTAAGCTTCGCAACGGTGCGCCTGCATTGGTCTCACTCCTTGCTTTCCCACCTCAAAGTGCATTTGAATACATCCTTGATGCCTGCTCTAAGCTGGCCGGCTGCCCAGGTTTCAGTGCACGAATGATTGGACTCTGCTCCGACAGGCAAACAACCAGAACTGAAAGACGTTGCTGGATCTTCTCTGCACACGGTAAGCTTCGCAACGGTGCCACCTGCATTGCTCTCACTCCTTGCTTTCCCACCTCAAAGTGCATTTGAATAAATCCTTGATGCCTGCTCCAGGCCGTCTGGCTGCTCAGTTTCCAGTGCACGAATGATTGGACACTGCTCCAACAGGCAAAGAGCCAGCACTGAAAGATGTTGCTGGATCTCCTCTGCACATGGTAAGCTTCGTAACGGTGCCACATCTATAGCTCTCACTCCTTGCTTTCCCACCTCAAAGTGCATTTGAATACATCCTTGATGCCTGCTCCCGGCGGTCCGGCTGCCCAGTTTTCAGTGCACGAATGATTGGACTCTGCTGCCACAGGCGAAGAGCCAGCACTGAAAGATGTTGCTGGATGTCTTCTGCACATGGTAAGCTTTGCAATGGTGCCACCTGTTTTGCTCTCACTCATTGCTTTCCCACCTCAAAGTGCATTTGAATGCATTCTTGATGGCTGCTCCTGGCCTTCCGGCAGCTCAGTTTCCAGTGCACGAATGATTGGACCCTGCTCCCACAGGCGAAGAGCCAGGACTGAAAGATGCTGCTGGACCTCCTCTGCGCATGGTAAGCTTCGCAACGGTGCCCCCTGTATTGCTCCCACTCGTTGCTATCCCACCTCAAAGGGCATTTGAATACATCCTTGATGCCTGCTCCCGGCCGTCCGGCTGCCCAGTTTCCAGTGCACGAATGATTGGACTCTGCTGCCACAGGCAAAGAGCCAGCACTGAAAGATGTTGCAGGATGTCTTCTGCATATGGTAAGCTTCGCAATGGTGCCACCTGTTTTGCTCTCACTCCGTGCTTTCCCACCTCAAAGTGCATTTGAATACATCCTTTATGGCTGCTCCTGGCCTTCCGGCAGCTCAGTTTCCAGTGCACGAATGATTGGACTCTGCTGCCACAGGCAAAGAGCCAGCACTGAAAGATGTTGCTGGATGTCTTCTACACATGGTAAGCTTCTCAATGGTGCCACCTCTTTTGCTCTCACTCCGTGCTTTCCCACCTCAAAGTGCATTTGTATACATCCTTGATGCTAGCTCCCGGCCGTCCGGCTGCCCAGTTTTCAGTGCAGGAATGATTGGACTCTGCTGCCACAGGCGAAGAGCCAGGACTGAAAGAGGGTGCTGGATCTCTTCTGCACATGGTAAGCTTCGCAACGGTGCCACCTGTATTGCTCTCACTCCTTGCTTTCCCACCTAAAAGTGCATTTGAATACATCCTTGATGCCTGCTGCAGGCCGTCCGGCTACCCAGATTCCAGGGCACGAATGATTAGACTCTGCTCCCACAGGCAACCAACCAGGCCTGAAAGACATTGCTGGTTCTTTTCTGCACATGGTAAGCTTCGCAACGGTGCCACCTGCATTGCTCTCACTCCTTGCTTTCCCACCTCAAAGTGCATTTGAATACATCCTTGATGCCTGCTCCAGGCCGTCCAGCTACCCTGGTTCCTGGGCACGAATGATTGGACCCTACACCCACAGGCGAAGAGCCAGGACTGAAAGATGCTGCTGGACCTCTTCTGCACATGGTAAGCTTCGCAACGGTGCACCTGCATTGCTCTCACTCCTTGCTTTCCCACCTGAAAGTGTATTTCAATACATCATTGATGCCTGCTCCAGGCTGGCTGGCTGCCCAGGTTACTGTGCACGAATGATTGGACTCTGATCCCACAGGCGAAGAGGCAGGAAAGAAAGATGTTGCTGGATCTCTTTTGCACATGGTAAGCTTCGCAACGGTGCCACCTGTATTGCTCTCACTCCTTGCTTTCCCACCTCAAAGTGCATTTGAATACATCTTTGATGCCTGCTCCAAGCTGGCCGGCTGCCCAGTTTTCAGTGCACGAATGATTGGATTCTGCTTCCACAAGCGAAGAGCCAGGACTGAAAGATGCTGCTGAATCTCTTCTGCACACGGTAAGCTTCGCAACGGCGCCACCAGGATTGCTCTCACTCCTTGCTTTCCCACCTCAAAGTGCATTTAAATACATCCTTGATGTCTGCTCCAGGCCGTCCGGCTTCCCAGTTTTCAGTGCACGAATGATTGGACCCTGATCCCACAGGTGAAGAGCCAGGACTAAAAGATGGCGCTGGATCTCTTTTGCACATGGTAAGCTTCGCAAGGGTGGGCCTGCATTGGTCTCACTCCTTGCTTTCCCACCTCAAAGTGCATTTGAATTCATCCTTGATGCCTGCTCCCGGCCGTCCGGCAGCTCAGTTTCCAGTGCACGAATGATTGGACCCAGCTCCCACAGGTGAAGAGCCAGGACTGAAAGATGCTGCTGGACCTCTTTTGCACACGGTAAGCTTCGCAACGGTGCGCCTGCATTGGTCTCACTCCTTGCTTTCCCACCTCAAAGTGCATTTGAATATATCCTTGATGCGTGCTGCAGGCTGTCCGGCTGCCCAGTTTTCAGTGCACGAATGATTGGACTCCGCTCCCACAGGCGAAGAGCCAGGAATGAAAGATGTTGCTGGATCTCTTCTGCACATGGTGAGCTTCGCAACGGTGCCACCTGTATTGCTCTCCCTCCTTGCTTTCCCACCTCAAAGTGCATTTGAATAAATCCTTGATGCCTGCTCCAGGCCGTCTGGCTGCTCAGTTTCCAGTGCACGAATGATTGGACTCTGCTCCAACAGGCAAAGAGCCAGCACTGAAAGATGTTGCTGGATCTCCTCTGCACATGGTAAGCTTCGCAACGGTGCCACATCTATAGCTCTCACTCCTTGCTTTCCCACCTCAAAGTGCATTTGAATGCATCCTTGATGCCTGCTCCCGGCCGTCCGGCAGCTCAGTTTCCAGTGCACGAATGATTGGACCCTGCTCCCACAGGCGAAGTGCCAGGACTGAAAGATGGAGCTGGATCTCTTCTGCACACGGTAAGCTTCGCAACGGTGCCACCTGCATTGGTCTCACTCCTTGCTTTCCCACCTCAAAGTGCATTTGAATACATCCTTGATGCCTGCTCTAAGCTGGCCGGCTGCCCAGGTTTCAGTGCACGAATGATTGGACTCTGCTCCGACAGGCAAACAACCAGAACTGAAAGACGTTGCTGGATCTTCTCTGCACACGGTAAGCTTCGCAACGGTGCCACCTGCATTGCTCTCACTCCTTGCTTTCCCACCTCAAAGTGCATTTGAATAAATCCTTGATGCCTGCTCCAGGCCGTCTGGCTGCTCAGTTTCCAGTGCACGAATGATTGGACTCTGCTCCAACAGGCAAAGAGCCAGCACTGAAAGATGTTGCTGGATCTCCTCTGCACATGGTAAGCTTCGCAACGGTGCCACATCTATAGCTCTCACTCCTTGCTTTCCCACCTCAAAGTGCATTTGAATACATCCTTGATGCCTGCTCCCGGCGGTCCGGCTGCCCAGTTTTCAGTGCACGAATGATTGGACTCTGCTGCCACAGGCGAAGAGCCAGCACTGAAAGATGTTGCTGGATGTCTTCTGCACATGGTAAGCTTTGCAATGGTGCCACCTGTTTTGCTCTCACTCATTGCTTTCCCACCTCAAAGTGCATTTGAATGCATTCTTGATGGCTGCTCCCGGCCTTCCGGCAGCTCAGTTTCCAGTGCACGAATGATTGGACCCTGCTCCCACAGGCAAAGAGCCAGCACTGAAAGATGTTGCTGGATGTCTTCTGCATATGGTAAGCTTCGCAATGGTGCCACCTGTTTTGCTCTCACTCCGTGCTTTCCCACCTCAAAGTGCATTTGAATACATCCTTTATGGCTGCTCCTGGCCTTCCGGCAGCTCAGTTTCCAGTGCACGAATGATTGGACTCTGCTGCCACAGGCAAAGAGCCAGCACTGAAAGATGTTGCTGGATGTCTTCTGCATATGGTAAGCTTCGCAATGGTGCCACCTGTTTTGCTCTCACTCCGTGCTTTCCCACCTCAAAGTGCATTTGAATACATCCTTGATGTCTGCTCCCGGCCGTCCGGCTGCCCAGTTTTCAGTGCAGGAATGATTGGACTCTGCTGCCACAGGCGAAGAGCCAGGACTGAAAGATGGTGCTGGATCTCTTCTGCACATGGTAAGCTTCGCAATGGTGCCACCTGTTTTGCTCTCACTCCTTGCTTTCCCACCTCAAAGTGCATTTGAATATATCCTTGATGCCTGCTCCCGGCCGTCCGGCTGCCCAGTTTCCAGTGCACGAATGATTGGACTCTGCTCCCACAGGCGAAGAGCCAGGACTGAAAGATGCTGCTGGACCTTTTTGCACATGGTAAGCTTCGCAACGGTGCCACCTGCATTAGTCTCACTCCTTGCTTTCCCACCTCAAAGTGCATTTGAATACATCCTTAATGCCGGCTCCCGGCCCTCCGGCTGCCCAGTTTCCAGTGCACAAATGATTGGACTCTGCTGCCACTGGCAAAGAGCCGGGACTGAAAGATGCTGCTGGACCTCTTCTGCACATGGTAAGCTTTGCAACGGTGCCACCTGTATTGCTCTCACTCCTTGCTTTCCCACCTCAAAGTGCATTTGAATATATCCTTGATGCGTGCTGCAGGCTGTCCGGCTGCCCAGTTTTCAGTGCACGAATGATTGGACTCCGCTCCCACAGGCGAAGAGCCAGGACTGAAAGATGTTGCTGGATCTCTTCTGCACATGGTGAGCTTCGCAACGGTGCCACCTGTATTGCTCTCCCTCCTTGCTTTCCCACCTCAAAGTGCATTTGAATACATCCTTGATGCCTGCTTCAGGCCGTCCAGCTGCCCAGTTTTCAGTGCACGAATGATTGGACTCTGCTCCCACAGGCGAAGAGCCAGGAATGAAAGATGTTGCTGGATGTCTTCTGCACATGGTGAGCTTCGCAACGGTGCCACCTGTATTGCTCTCCCTCCTTGCTTTCCCACCTCAAAGTGCATTTGAATACATCCTTGATGCATGCACCCTGCTGGCCAGATACCCAGGTTTCAGAGCACGAATGATTGGACTCTGCTCCCACAGGCGAAGAGCCAGGACTGAAAGGTGCTGCTGGATTTCTTCTGCACACGGTAAGCTTCGCAACGGTGCCACCTGTATTGCTCTCACTCCTTGCTTTCCCACCTCAAAGTGCATTTGAATACATCCTTGATGCCTGCTCCAGGCCGTCCTGCTGCCCAGTTTTCAGTGCACGAATGATTGGACTCTGCTCCCACAGGCAAAAAACCAGGACTGATAGATGTTGCTGGACCTCTTCTGCACATGGTAAGCTTCGCAACGGTGCCACCTGCATTGCTCTCACTCCTTGCTTTCCCACCTCAAAGTGCATTTGAATACATCCTTAATGCCTGCTCCAGGCCGTCCGGCTACCCAGTTTTCAGTGCACGAATGATTGGACCCTGCTCCCACAGGCGAAGAGCCAGGACTGAAAGATGCTGCTGTACCTCCTCTGCGCATGGTAAGCTTCGCAACGGTGCCCCCTGTATTGCTCCCACTCGTTGCTATCCCACCTCAAAGGGCATTTGAATACATCCATGATGCCTGCTCCAGGCCGTCCGGCTGCCCAGGTTCCAGTGCACGAATGATTGGACTCTGCTGCCACAGGCGAAGAGCCAGCACTGAAAGATGTTGCTGGATGTCTTCTGCACATGGTAAGTTTCGCAAAGGTGCCACCTGTTTTGCTCTGACTACTTGCTTTCCCACCTCAAAGTGCATTTGAATACATCCTTGATGTCTGCTCCAGGCCGTCCGGCTGCCCAGTTTTCAGTGCACGAATGATTGGACCCAGCTCCCATAGGTGAAGAGCCAGGACTAAAAGATGGTGCTGGACCTCTTTTGCACACGGTAAGCTTCGCAACGGTGCGCCTGCATTGGTCTCACTCCTTGCTTTCCCACCTCAAAGTGCATTTGAATGCATCCTTGATGCCTGCTCCCGGCCGTCCGGCAGCTCAGTTTCCAGTGCACGAATGATTGGACCCTGCTCCCACAGGCGAAGTGCCAGGACTGAAAGATGGAGCTGGATCTCTTCTGCACACGGTAAGCTTCGCAACGGTGCCACCTGCATTGGTCTCACTCCTTGCTTTCCCACCTCAAAGTGCATTTGAATACATCCTTGATGCCTGCTCTAAGCTGGCCGGCTGCCCAGGTTTCAGTGCACGAATGATTGGACTCTGCTCCGACAGGCAAACAACCAGAACTGAAAGACGTTGCTGGATCTTCTCTGCACACGGTAAGCTTCGCAACGGTGCCACCTGCATTGCTCTCACTCCTTGCTTTCCCACCTCAAAGTGCATTTGAATAAATCCTTGATGCCTGCTCCAGGCCGTCTGGCTGCTCAGTTTCCAGTGCACGAATGATTGGACTCTGCTCCAACAGGCAAAGAGCCAGCACTGAAAGATGTTGCTGGATCTCCTCTGCACATGGTAAGCTTCGCAACGGTGCCATATCTATAGCTCTCACTCCTTGCTTTCCCACCTCAAAGTGCATTTGAATACATCCTTGATGCCTGCTCCCGGCGGTCCGGCTGCCCAGTTTTCAGTGCACGAATGATTGGACTCTGCTGCCACAGGCGAAGAGCCAGCACTGAAAGATGTTGCTGGATGTCTTCTGCACATGGTAAGCTTTGCAATGGTGCCACCTGTTTTGCTCTCACTCATTGCTTTCCCACCTCAAAGTGCATTTGAATGCATTCTTGATGGCTGCTCCCGGCCTTCCGGCAGCTCAGTTTCCAGTGCACGAATGATTGGACCCTGCTCCCACAGGCGAAGAGCCAGGACTGAAAGATGCTGCTGGACCTCCTCTGCGCATGGTAAGCTTCGCAACGGTGCCCCCTGTATTGCTCCCACTCGTTGCTATCCCACCTCAAAGGGCATTTGAATACATCCTTGATGCCTGCTCCCGGCCGTCCGGCTGCCCAGTTTCCAGTGCACGAATGATTGGACTCTGCTGCCACAGGCAAAGAGCCAGCACTGAAAGATGTTGCTGGATGTCTTCTGCATATGGTAAGCTTCGCAATGGTGCCACCTGTTTTGCTCTCACTCCGTGCTTTCCCACCTCAAAGTGCATTTGAATACATCCTTTATGGCTGCTCCTGGCCTTCCGGCAGCTCAGTTTCCAGTGCACGAATGATTGGACTCTGCTGCCACAGGCAAAGAGCCAGCACTTAAAGATGTTGCTGGATGTCTTCTGCATATGGTAAGCTTCGCAATGGTGCCACCTGTTTTGCTCTCACTCTGTGCTTTCCCACCTCAAAGTGCATTTGAATACATCCTTGATGCCTGCTCCCGGCCGTCCGGCTGCCCAGTTTTCAGTGCAGGAATGATTGGACTCTGCTGCCACAGACGAAGAGCCAGGACTGAAAGATGGTGCTGGATCTCTTCTGCACATGGTAAGCTTCGCAACGGTGCCACCTGTATTGCTCTCACTCCTTGCTATCCCACCTAAAAGTGCATTTCAATACATCCTTGATGCCTGCTGCAGGCCGTCCGGCTACCCAGATTCCAGGGCACGAATGATTGGACTCTGCTGCCACAGGCAACCAACCAGGCCTGAAAGACATTGCTGGTTCTTTTCTGCACATGGTAAGCTTTGCAACGGTGCCACCTGCATTGCTCTCACTCCTTGCTTTCCCACCTCAAAGTGCATTTGAATACATCCTTGATGCCTGCTCCAGGCCGTCCAGCTACCCTGGTTCCTGGGCACGAATGATTGGACCCTACACCCACAGGCGAAGAGCCAGGACTGAAAGATGGTGCTGGACCTCTTCTGCACATGGTAAGCTTCGCAACGGTGCACCTGTATTGCTCTCACTCCTTGCTTTCCCACCTGAAAGTGTATTTCAATACATCCTCGATGCCTGCTCCAGGCTGGCTGGCTACCCAGGTTACTGTGCACGAATGATTGGACTCTGCTCCCACAGGCGAAGAGGCAGGAAAGAAAGATGTTGCTGGATCTCTTTTGCACATGGTAAGCTTCGCAACGGTGCCACCTGTATTGCTCTCACTCCTTGCTTTCCCACCTCAAAGTGCATTTGAATACATCTTTGATGCCTGCTCCAAGCTGGCCGGCTGCCCAGTTTTCAGTGCACGAATGATTGGACTCTGCTCCCACAAGCGAAGAGCCAGGACTGAAAGATGCTGCTGAATCTCTTCTGCACACGGTAAGCTTCGCAACGGCGCCACCAGGATTGCTCTCACTCCTTGCTTTCCCACCTCAAAGTGCATTTGAATACATCCTTGATGTCTGCTCCAGGCCGTCCGGCTGCCCAGTTTTCAGTGCACGAATGATTGGACCCTGATCCCACAGGTGAAGAGCCAGGACTAAAAGATGGCGCTGGATCTCTTTTGCACACGGTATGCTTCGCAAGGGTGCGCCTGCATTGGTCTCACTCCTTGCTTTCCCACCTCAAAGTGCATTTGAATTCATCCTTGATGCCTGCTCCCGGCCGTCCGGCAGCTCAGTTTCCAGTGCACGAATGATTGGACCCTGCTCCCACAGGCGAAGTGCCAGGACTGAAAGATGGAGCTGGATCTCATCTGCACACGGTAAGCTTCGCAACGGTGCCACCTGCATTGGTCTCACTCTTTGCTTTCCCACCTCAAAGTGCATTTGAATACATCCTTGATGCCTGCTCCCGGCGGTCCGGCTGCCCAGTTTTCAGTGCACGAATGATTGGACTCTGCTCCCACAGGCAAACAACGAGGACTGAAAGACGTTGCTGGATCTTCTCTGCACACGTAAGCTTCGCAACGGTGCCTCCTGCATTGCTCTCACTCCTTGCTTTCCCACCTCAAAGTGCGTTTGAATACATCCTTGATGCCTGCTCCAGGCCGTCCAGCTTCCCAGTTTTCAGTGCACGAATGATTGGACTCTGCTCCCACAGGCGAAGTGCCAGGACTGAAAGATGCTGCTGGACCTCTTCTGCACACGGTAAGCTTCGCAACGGTGCCACCTGTATTGCTCTCACTCCTTGCTTTCCCACCTCAAAGTGCATTTGAATACATCCTTGATGCCAGCTCCCGGCCGTCCGGCTGCCCAGTTTTCAGTGCACGAATGATTGGACTCTGCTCCCACAGGTGAAGAGCCAGGACTGATAGATGTTGCTGGACCTCTTCTGCACATGGTAAGCTTCGCAACGGTGCCACCTGCATTGCTCTCACTCCTTGCTTTCCCACCTCAAAGTGCATTTGAATACATCCTTAACGCCTGCTCCAGGCCGTCCGGCTACCAGTTTTTAGTGCACGAATGATTGGACACTGCTCCCACAGGCGAGGAGCCAGGGCTCAAAGATGCTGCTGGATCTCTTCTGCACATGGTAAGCTTCGCAACGGTGCCACATCTATAGCTCTCACTCCTTGCTTTCCCACCTCAAAGTGCATTTGAATACATCCTTGATGCCTGCTCCCGGCGGTCCGGCTGCCCAGTTTTCAGTGCACGAATGATTGGACTCCGCTCCCACAGGCGAAGAGCCAGGAATGAAAGATGTTGCTGGATGTCTTCTGCACATGGTAAGTTTCGCAATGGTGCCACCTGTTTTGCTCTGACTACTTGCTTTCCCACCTCAAAGTGCATTTGAATACATCCTTGATGCCTGCTCCAGGCCGTCCGGCTGCCCAGTTTTCAGTGCACGAATGATTGGACCCAGCTCCCACAGGTGAAGAGCCAGGACTAAAAGATGGTGCTGGACCTCTTTTGCACACGGTAAGCTTCGCAACGGTGCGCCTGCATTGGTCTCACTCCTTGCTTTCCCACCTCAAAGTGCATTTGAATGCATCCTTGATGCCTGCTCCCGGCCGTCCGGCAGCTCAGTTTCCAGTGCACGAATGATTGGACCCTGCTCCCACAGGCGAAGTGCCAGGACTGAAAGATGGAGCTGGATCTCTTCTGCACACGGTAAGCTTCGCAACGGTGCCACCTGCATTGGTCTCACTCCTTGCTTTCCCACCTCAAAGTGCATTTGAATACATCCTTGATGCCTGCTCTAAGCTGGCCGGCTGCCCAGGTTTCAGTGCACGAATGATTGGACTCTGCCCCCACAGGCAAACAACCAGAACTGAAAGACGTTGCAGGATCTTCCCTGCACACGGTAAGCTTCGCAACGGTGCCACCTGCATTGCTCTCACTCCTTGCTTTCCCACCTCAAAGTGCATTTGAATAAATCCTTGATGCCTGCTCCAGGCCGTCTGGCTGCTCAGTTTCCTGTGCACGAATGATTGGACTCTGCTCCAACAGGCGAAGAGCCAGCACTGAAAGATGTTGCTGGATCTCTTCTGCACATGGTAAGCTTCGCAACGGTGCCACATCTATAGCTCTCACTCCTTGCTTTCCCACCTCAAAGTGCATTTGAATACATCCTTGATGCCTGCTCCCGGCGGTCCGGCTGCCCAGTTTTCAGTGCACGAATGATTGGACTCCGCTCCCACAGGCGAAGAGCCAGGAATGAAAGATGTTGCTGGATGTCTTCTGCACATGGTAAGCTTCGCAATGGTGCCACCTGTTTTGCTCTCACTCCTTGCTTTCCCACCTCAAAGTGCATTAGAATATATCCTTGATGCCTGCTCCCGGCCGTCCGGCTGCCCAGTTTCCAGTGCACGAATGATTGGACTCTGCTCCCACAGGCGAAGAGCCAGGACTGAAATATGCTGCTGGACCTTTTTGCACATGGTAAGCTTCGCAACGGTGCCACCTGCATTAGTCTCACTCCTTGCTTTCCCACCTCAAAGTGCATTTGAATACATCCTTAATGCCTGCTCCCGGCCGTCCGGCTGCCCAGTTTCCAGTGCACAAATGATTGGACTCTGCTGCCACTGGCAAAGAGCCGGGACTGAAAGATGCTGCTGGACCTCTTCTGCACATGGTAAGCTTCGCAACGGTGCCACCTGTATTGCTCTCACTCCTTGCTTTCCCACCTCAAAGTGCATTTGAATATATCCTTGATGCGTGCTGCAGGCTGTCCGGCTGCCCAGTTTTCAGTGCACGAATGATTGGACTCCGCTCCCACAGGCGAAGAGCCAGGAATGAAAGATGTTGCTGGATCTCTTCTGCACATGGTGAGCTTCGCAACGGTGCCACCTGTATTGCTCTCCCTCCTTGCTTTCCCACCTCAAAGTGCATTTGAATACATCCTTGATGCCTGCTTCAGGCCGTCCAGCTGCCCAGTTTTCAGTGCACGAATGATTGGACTCTGCTCCCACAGGCGAAGAGCCAGGAATGAAAGATGTTGCTGGATCTCTTCTGCACATGGTGAGCTTCGCAACGGTGCCACCTGTATTGCTCTCCCTCCTTGCTTTCCCACCTCAAAGTTCATTTGAATACATCCTTGATGCATGCACCCTGCTGGCCAGATACCCAGGTTTCAGAGCACGAATGATTGGACTCTGCTCCCACAGGCGAAGAGCCAGGACTGAAAGGTGCTGCTGGATTTCTTCTGCACACGGTAAGCTTCGCAACGGTGCCACCTGTATTGCTCTCACTCCTTGCTTTCCCACCTCAAAGTGCATTTGAATACATCCTTGATGCCTGCTCCAGGCCGTCCGGCTGCCCAGTTTTCAGTGCACGAATGATTGGACTCTGCTCCCACAGGCAAAAAACCAGGACTGATAGATGTTGCTGGACCTCTTCTGCACATGGTAAGCTTCGCAACGGTGCCACCTGCATTGCTCTCACTCCTTGCTTTCCCACCTCAAAGTGCATTTGAATACATCCTTAATGCCTGCTCCAGGCCGTCCGGCTACCCAGTTTTCAGTGCACGAATGATTGGACCCTGCTCCCACAGGCGAAGAGCCAGGACTGAAAGATGCTGCTGTACCTCCTCTGCGCATGGTAAGCTTCGCAACGGTGCCACCTGCATTGGTCTCACTCCTTGCTTTCCCACCTCAAAGTGCATTTGAATACATCCTTGATGCCTGCTCTAAGCTGGACGGCTGCCCAGGTTTCAGTGCACGAATGATTGGACTCTGCTCCGACAGGCAAACAACCAGAACTGAAAGACGTTGCTGGATCTTCTCTGCACACGGTAAGCTTCGCAACGGTGCCACCTGCATTGCTCTCACTCCTTGCTTTCCCACCTCAAAGTGCATTTGAATAAATCCTTGATGCCTGCTCCAGGCCGTCTGGCTGCTCAGTTTCCAGTGCACGAATGATTGGACTCTGCTCCAACAGGCAAAGAGCCAGCACTGAAAGATGTTGCTGGATCTCCTCTGCACATGGTAAGCTTCGCAACGGTGCCACATCTATAGCTCTCACTCCTTGCTTTCCCACCTCAAAGTGCATTTGAATACATCCTTGATGCCTGCTCCCGGCGGTCCGGCTGCCCAGTTTTCAGTGCACGAATGATTGGACTCTGCTGCCACAGGCGAAGAGCCAGCACTGAAAGATGTTGCTGGATGTCTTCTGCACATGGTAAGCTTTGCAATGGTGCCACCTGTTTTGCTCTCACTCATTGCTTTCCCACCTCAAAGTGCATTTGAATGCATTCTTGATGGCTGCTCCCGGCCTTCCGGCAGCTCAGTTTCCAGTGCACGAATGATTGGACCCTGCTCCCACAGGCGAAGAGCCAGGACTGAAAGATGCTGCTGGACCTCCTCTGCGCATGGTAAGCTTCGCAACGGTGCCCCCTGTATTGCTCCCACTCGTTGCTATCCCACCTCAAAGGGCATTTGAATACATCCTTGATGCCTGCTCCCGGCCGTCCGGCTGCCCAGTTTCCAGTGCACGAATGATTGGACTCTGCTGCCACAGGCAAAGAGCCAGCACTGAAAGATGTTGCTGGATGTCTTCTGCATATGGTAAGCTTCGCAATGGTGCCACCTGTTTTGCTCTCACTCCGTGCTTTCCCACCTCAAAGTGCATTTGAATATATCCTTGATGCCTGCTCCCGGCCGTCCGGCTGCCCAGTTTCCAGTGCACGAATGATTGGACTCTGCTCCCACAGGCGAAGAGCCAGGACTGAAAGATGCTGCTGGACCTTTTTGCACATGGTAAGCTTCGCAACGGTGCCACCTGCATTAGTCTCACTCCTTGCTTTCCCACCTCAAAGTGCATTTGAATACATCCTTAATGCCGGCTCCCGGCCGTCCGGCTGCCCAGTTTCCAGTGCACAAATGATTGGACTCTGCTGCCACTGGCAAAGAGCCGGGACTGAAAGATGCTGCTGGACCTCTCCTGCACATGGTAAGCTTTGCAACGGTGCCACCTGTATTGCTCTCACTCCTTGCTTTCCCACCTCAAAGTGCATTTGAATATACCCTTGATGCGTGCTGCAGGCTGTCCGGCTGCCCAGTTTTCAGTGCACGAATGATTGGACTCCGCTCCCACAGGCGACGAGCCAGGACTGAAAGATGTTGCTGGATCTCTTCTGCACATGGTGAGCTTCGCAACGGTGCCACCTGTATTGCTCTCCCTCCTTGCTTTCCCACCTCAAAGTGCATTTGAATACATCCTTGATGCCTGCTTCAGGCCGTCCAGCTGCCCAGGTTTCAGTGCACGAATGATTGGACTCTGCTCCCACAGGCGAAGAGCCAGGACTGAAAGATGCTGCTGGATTTCTTCTGCACACGGTAAGCTTCGCAACGGTGCCACCTGTATTGCTCTCACTCCTTGCTTTCCCACCTCAAAGTGCATTTGAATACATCCTTGATGCCTGCTCCAGGCCGTCCGGCTGCCCAGTTTTCAGTGCACGAATGATTGGACTCTGCTCCCACAGGCAAAAAACCAGGACTGATAGATGTTGCTGGACCTCTTCTGCACATGGTAAGCTTCGCAACGGTGCCACCTGCATTGCTCTCACTCCTTGCTTTCCCACCTCAAAGTGCATTTGAATACATCCTTAATGCCTGCTCCAGGCCGTCCGGCTACCCAGTTTTCAGTGCACGAATGATTGGACCCTGCTCCCACAGGCGAAGAGCCAGGACTGAAAGATGCTGCTGTACCTCCTCTGCGCATGGTAAGCTTCGCAACTGTGCCCCCTGTATTGCTACCACTCGTTGCTATCCCACCTCAAAGGGCATTTGAATACATCCATGATGCCTGCTCCAGGCCGTCCGGCTGCCCAGGTTCCAGTGCACGAATGATTGGACTCTGCTGCCACAGGCGAAGAGCCAGCACTGAAAGATGTTGCTGGATGTCTTCTGCACATGGTAAGTTTCGCAATGGTGCCGCCTGTTTTCCTCTGACTACTTGCTTTCCCACCTCAAAGTGCATTTGAATACATCCTTGATGTCTGCTCCAGGCCGTCCGGCTGCCCAGTTTTCAGTGCACGAATGATTGGACCCAGCTCCCACAGGTGAAGAGCCAGGACTAAAAGATGGTGCTGGACCTCTTTTGCACACGGTAAGCTTCGCAACGGTGCGCCTGCATTGGTCTCACTCCTTGCTTTCCCACCTCAAAGTGCATTTGAATGCATCCTTGATGCCTGCTCCCGGCCGTCCGGCAGCTCAGTTTCCAGTGCACGAATGATTGGACCCTGCTCCCACAGGCGAAGTGCCAGGACTGAAAGATGGAGCTGGATCTCTTCTGCACACGGTAAGCTTCGCAACGGTGCCACCTGCATTGGTCTCACTCCTTGCTTTCCCACCTCAAAGTGCATTTGAATACATCCTTGATGCCTGCTCTAAGCTGGCCGGCTGCCCAGGTTTCAGTGCACGAATGATTGGACTCTGCTCCGACAGGCAAACATCCAGAACTGAAAGACGTTGCTGGATCTTCTCTGCACACGGTAAGCTTCGCAACGGTGCCACCTGCATTGCTCTCACTCCTTGCTTTCCCACCTCAAAGTGCATTTGAATAAATCCTTGATGCCTGCTCCAGGCCGTCTGGCTGCTCAGTTTCCAGTGCACGAATGATTGGACACTGCTCCAACAGGCAAAGAGCCAGCACTGAAAGATGTTCCTGGATCTCCTCTGCACATGGTAAGCTTCGCAACGGTGCCACATCTATAGCTCTCACTCCTTGCTTTCCCACCTCAAAGTGCATTTGAATACATCCTTGATGCCTGCTCCCGGCGGTCCGGCTGCCCAGTTTTCAGTGCACGAATGATTGGACTCTGCTGCCACAGGCGAAGAGCCAGCACTGAAAGATGTTGCAGGATGTCTTCTGCACATGGTAAGCTTTGCAATGGTGCCACCTGTTTTGCTCTCACTCATTGCTTTCCCACCTCAAAGTGCATTTGAATGCATTCTTGATGGCTGCTCCCGGCCTTCCGGCAGCTCAGTTTCCAGTGCACGAATGATTGGACCCTGCTCCCACAGGCGAAGAGCCAGGACTGAAAGATGCTGCTGGACCTCCTCTGCGCATGGTAAGCTTCGCAACGGTGCCCCCTGTATTGCTCCCACTCGTTGCTATCCCACCTCAAAGGGCATTTGAATACATCCTTGATGCCTGCTCCCGGCCGTCCGGCTGCCCAGTTTCCAGTGCACGAATGATTGGACTCTGCTGCCACAGGCAAAGAGCCAGCACTGAAAGATGTTGCAGGATGTCTTCTGCATATGGTAAGCTTCGCAATGGTGCCACCTGTTTTGCTCTCACTCCGTGCTTTCCCACCTCAAAGTGCATTTGAATACATCCTTGATGCCTGCTCCCGGCCGTCCGGCTGCCCAGTTTTCAGTGCAGGAATGATTGGACTCTGCTGCCACAGGCGAAGAGCCAGGACTGGAAGATGGTGCTGGATCTCTTCTGCACATGGTAAGCTTCGCAACGGTGCCACCTGTATTGCTCTCACTCCTTGCTTTCCCACCTCAAAGTGCATTTGAATACATCTTTGATGCCTGCTCCAAGCTGGCCGGCTGCCCAGTTTTCAGTGCACGAATGATTGGACTCTGCTCCCACAAGCGAAGAGCCAGGACTGAAAGATGCTGCTGAATCTCTTCTGCACACGGTAAGCTTCGCAACGGCGCCACCAGGATTGCTCTCACTCCTTGCTTTCCCACCTCAAAGTGCATTTGAATACATCCTTGATGTCTGCTCCAGGCCGTCCGGCTGCCCAGTTTTCAGTGCACGAATGATTGGACCCTGATCCCACAGGTGAAGAGCCAGGACTAAAAGATGGCGCTGGATCTCTTTTGCACACGGTAGGCTTCGCAAGCGTGCGCCTGCATTGGTCTCACTCCTTGCTTTCCCACCTCAAAGTGCATTTGAATTCATCCTTGATGCCTGCTCCCGGCCGTCCGGCAGCTCAGTTTCCAGTGCACGAATGATTGGACCCTGCTCCCACAGGCGAAGTGCCAGGACTGAAAGATGGAGCTGGATCTCTTCTGCACACGGTAAGCTTCGCAACGGTGCCACCTGCATTGGTCTCACTCTTTGCTTTCCCACCTCAAAGTGCATTTGAATACATCCTTGATGCCTGCTCTAAGCTGGCCGGCTGCCCAGGTTTCAGTGCACGAATGATTGGACTCTGCTCCGACAGGCAAACAACCAGAACTGAAAGACGTTGCTGGATCTTCTCTGCACACGGTAAGCTTCGCAACGGTGCCACCTGCATTGCTCTCACTCCTTGCTTTCCCACCTCAAAGTGCATTTGAATAAATCCTTGATGCCTGCTCCAGGCCGTCTGGCTGCTCAGTTTCCAGTGCACGAATGATTGGACTCTGCTCCAACAGGCAAAGAGCCAGCACTGAAAGATGTTGCTGGATCTCCTCTGCACATGGTAAGCTTCGCAACGGTGCCACATCTATAGCTCTCACTCCTTGCTTTCCCACCTCAAAGTGCATTTGAATACATCCTTGATGCCTGCTCCCGGCGGTCCGGCTGCCCAGTTTTCAGTGCACGAATGATTGGACTCTGCTGCCACAGGCGAAGAGCCAGCACTGAAAGATGTTGCTGGATGTCTTCTGCACATGGTAAGCTTTGCAATGGTGCCACCTGTTTTGCTCTCACTCATTGCTTTCCCACCTCAAAGTGCATTTGAATGCATTCTTGATGGCTGCTCCCGGCCTCCGGCACCTCAGTTTCCAGTGCACGAATGATTGGACCCTGCTCCCACAGGCGAAGAGCCAGGACTGAAAGATGCTGCTGGACCTCCTCTGCGCATGGTAAGCTTCGCAACGGTGCCCCCTGTATTGCTCCCACTCGTTGCTATCCCACCTCAAAGGGCATTTGATTACATCCTTGATGCCTGCTCCCGGCCGTCCGGCTGCCCAGTTTCCAGTGCACGAATGATTGGACTCTGCTGCCACAGGCAAAGAGCCAGCACTGAAAGATGTTGCTGGATGTCTTCTGCATATGGTAAGCTTCGCAATGGTGCCACCTGTTTTGCTCTCACTCCGTGCTTTCCCACCTCAAAGTGCATTTGAATACATCCTTTAAGGCTGCTCCTGGCCTTCCGGCAGCTCAGTTTCCAGTGCACGAATGATTGGACTCTGCTGCCACAGGCAAAGAGCCAGCACTGAAAGATGTTGCTGGATGTCTTCTGCATATGGTAAGCTTCGCAACGGTGCCACCTGTATTGCTCTCACTCCTTGCTATCCCACCTAAAAGTGCATTTGAATAAATCCTTGATGCCTGCTGCAGGCCGTCCGGCTACCCAGATTCCAGGGCACGAATGATTGGACTCTGCTCCCACAGGCAACCAACCAGGCCTGAAAGACATTGCTGGTTCTTTTCTGCACATGGTAAGCTTCGCAACGGTGCCACCTGCATTGCTCTCACTCCTTGCTTTCCCACCTCAAAGTGCATTTGAATACATCCTTGATGCCTGCTCCCGGCCGTCCGGCTGCCCAGTTTTCAGTGCATGAATGATTGGACACTGCTCCCACAGGCGAAGAGCCAGGACTGAAAGATGTTGCTGGATCTCTTCTGCACATGGTAAGCTTCGCAACGGTGACACCTGTATTGCTCTCACTCCTTGCTTTCCCACCTCAAAGTGCATTTGAATACAACCTTGATGCCTGCTCCAGGCCGTCCTGCTGCCCAGGTTTCAGTGCACGAATTATTGGACTCTGCTCCCACAGGTGAAGAGCCAGGACTGAAAGATGTTGCTGGACCTCTTCTGCACATGGTAAGCTTCGCAACGGTGCCACCTGCATTGCTCTCACTCCTTGCTTTCCCACCTCAAAGTGCATTTGAATACATCCTTGATGCCTCCTCCAAGCTGGCCGGCTGCCCAATATTCAGTGAACGAATAATTGGACCCTGCTCCCACAGGCGAAGAGCCAGGACTGAAAGATGCTGCTAGATCTCTTCTGCACATGTTAATCTTCGCAACGGTGTCACCTGTATTGCTCTCACTCCTTGCTTTCCCACCTCAAAGTGCATTTGAATACATCCTTGATGCGGCTGCAAGGCTGCCCAGTTTCCAGCGCACGAATGATTGGACCCTGCTCCCACAGGCAAAGAGCCAGGCCTGAAAGATGCTGCTGGACCTCTTCTGCACATGGTAAGCTTCGCAATGGTGCCACCTGTATTGCTCTCACTCCTTGCTTTCCCACCTCAAAGTGCATTTGAATATATCCTTGATACCTGCTCCCGGCCGTCCGGCTGCCCAGTTTTCAGTGCACGAATGATTGGACTCCGCTCCCACAGGCGAAGAGCCAGGAATGAAAGATGTTGCTGGATCTCTTCTGCACATGGTGAGCTTCGCAACGGTGCCACCTGTATTGCTCTCCCATCTTGCTTTCCCACCTCAAAGTGCATTTGAATACATCCTTGATGCCTGCTTCAGGCCGTCCAGCTGCCCAGTTTTCAGTGCACGAATGATTGGACTCTGCTCCCACAGGCGAAGAGCCAGGAATGAAAGATGTTGCTGGATCTCTTCTGCACATGGTGAGCTTCGCAACGGTGCCACCTGTATTGCTCTCCCTCCTTGCTTTCCCACCTCAAAGTGCATTTGAATACATCCTTGATGCATGCACCCTGCTGGCCAGATACCCAGGTTTCAGAGCACGAATGATTGGACTCTGCTCCCACAGGCGAAGAGCCAGGACTGAAAGATGCTGCTGGATTTCTTCTGCACACGGTAAGCTTTGCAACGGTGCCACCTGTATTGCTCTCACTCCTTGCTTTCCCACCTCAAAGTGCATTTGAATACATCCCTAATGCCTGCTCCAGGCCGTCCGGCTACCCAGTTTCCAGTGCACGAATGATTGGACCCTGCTCCCACAGGCGAAGTGCCAGGACTGAAAGATGGAGCTGGATCTCTTCTGCACACGGTAAGCTTCGCAACGGTGCCACCTGCATTGGTCTCAGTCCTTTCTTTCCCACCTCAAAGTGCATTTGAATACATCCTTGATGCCTGCCCTAAGCTGGCCGGCTGCCCAGGTTTCAGTGCACGAATGATTGGACTCTGCTCCGACAGGCAAACAACCAGAACTGAAAGACGTTGCTGGATCTTCTCTGCACACGGTAAGCTTCGCAACGGTGCCACCTGCATTGCTCTCACTCCTTGCTTTCCCACCTCAAAGTGCATTTGAATAAATCCTTGATGCCTGCTCCAGGCCGTCTGGCTGCTCAGTTTCCAGTGCACGAATGATTGGACTCTGCTCCAACAGGAAAAGAGCCAGCACTGAAAGATGTTGCTGGATCTCCTCTGCACATGGTAAGCTTCGCAACGGTGCCACATCTATAGCTCTCACTCCTTGCTTTCCCACCTCAAAGTGCATTTGAATACATCCTTGATGCCTGCTCCCGGCGGTCCGGCTGCCCAGTTTTCAGTGCACGAATGATTGGACTCTGCTGCCACAGGCGAAGAGCCAGCACTGAAAGATGTTGCTGGATGTCTTCTGCACATGGTAAGCTTTGCAATGGTGCCACCTGTTTTGCTCTCACTCATTGCTTTCCCACCTCAAAGTGCATTTGAATGCATTCTTGATGGCTGCTCCCGGCCTCCGGCACCTCAGTTTCCAGTGCACGAATGATTGGACCCTGCTCCCACAGGCGAAGAGCCAGGACTGAAAGATGCTGCTGGACCTCCTCTGCGCATGGTAAGCTTCGCAACGGTGCCCCCTGTATTGCTCCCACTCGTTGCTATCCCACCTCAAAGGGCATTTGAATACATCCTTGATGCCTGCTCCCGGCCGTCCGGCTGCCCAGTTTCCAGTGCACGAATGATTGGACTCTGCTGCCACAGGCAAAGAGCCAGCACTGAAAGATGTTGTTGGATGTCTTCTGCATATGGTAAGCTTCGCAATGGTGCCACCTGTTTTGCTCTCACTCCGTGCTTTCCCACCTCAAAGTGCATTTGAATACATCCTTGATGCCTGCTCCCGGCCGTCCGGCTGCCCAGTTTTCAGTGCAGGAATGATTGGACTCTGCTGCCACAGGCGAAGAGCCAGGACTGAAAGATGGTGCTGGATCTCTTCTGCACATGGTAAGCTTCGCAACGGTGCCACCTGTATTGCTCTCACTCCTTGCTATCCCGCCTAAAAGTGCATTTGAATACATCCTTGATGCCTGCTGCAGGCCGTCCGGCTACCCAGATTCCAGGGCACGAATGATTGGACTCTGCTCCCACAGGCAACCAACCAGGCCTGAAAGACATTGCTGGTTCTTTTCTGCACATGGTAAGCTTTGCAACGGTGCCACCTGAATTGCTCTCACTTCTTGCTTTCCCACCTCAAAGTGCATTTGAATACATCCGTGATGCCTGCTCCAGGCCGTCCAGCTACCCTGGTTCCTGGGCACGAATGATTGGACCCTACACCCACAGGCGAAGAGCCAGGACTGAAAGATGGTGCTGGACCTCTTCTGCACATGGTAAGCTTCGCAACGGTGCACCTGTATTGCTCTCACTCCTTGCTTTCCCACCTGAAAGTGTATTTCAATACATCCTTGATGCCTGCTCCAGGCTGGCTGGCTACCCAGGTTACTGTGCACGAATGATTGGACTCTGCTCCCACAGGCGAAGAGGCAGGAAAGAAAGATGTTGCTGGATCTCTTTTGCACATGGTAAGCTTCGCAACGGTGCCACCTGTATTGCTCTCACTCCTTGCTTTCCCACCTCAAAGTGCATTTGAATACATCTTTGATGCCTGCTCCAAGCTGGCCGGCTGCCCAGTTTTCAGGGCACGAATGATTGGACTCTGCTCCCACAAGCGAAGAGCCAGGACTGAAAGATGCTGCTGAATCTCTTCTGCACACGGTAAGCTTCGCAACGGCGCCACCAGGATTGCTCTCACTCCTTGCTTTCCCACCTCAAAGTGCATTTGAATACATCCTTGATGTCTGCTCCAGGCCGTCCGGCTGCCCAGTTTTCAGTGCACGAATGATTGGACCCTGATCCCACAGGTGAAGAGCCAGGACTAAAAGATGGCGCTGGATCTCTTTTGCACACGGTAGGCTTCTCAAGGGTGCGCCTGCATTGGTCTCACTCCTTGCTTTCCCACCTCAAAGTGCATTTGAATTCATCCTTGATGCCTGCTCCCGGCCGTCCGGCAGCTCAGTTTCCAGTGCACGAATGATTGGACCCTGCTCCCGCAGGCGAAGTGCCAGGACTGAAAGATGGAGCTGGATCTCTTCTGCACACGGTAAGCTTCGCAACGGTGCCACCTGCATTGGTCTCACTCTTTGCTTTCCCACCTCAAAGTGCATTTGAATACATCCTTGATGCCTGCTCTAAGCTGGCCGGCTGCCCAGTTTTCAGTGCACGAATGATTGGACTCTGCTCCCACAGGCAAACAACGAGGACTGAAAGACGTTGCTGGGTCTTCTCTGCACACGTAAGCTTCGCAACGGTGCCACCTGCATTGCTCTCACTCCTTGCTTTCCCACCTCAAAGTGCATTTGAATACATCCTTAACGCCTGCTCCAGGCCGTCCGGCTACCAGTTTTTAGTGCACGAATGATTGGACCCTGCTCCCACAGGCGAGGAGCCAGGACTCAAAGATGCTGCTGGATCTCTTCTGCACATGGTAAGCTTCGCAACGGTGCCACATCTATAGCTCTCACTCCTTGCTTTCCCACCTCAAAGTGCATTTGAATACATCCTTGATGCCTGCTCCCGGCGGTCCGGCTGCCCAGTTTTCAGTGCACGAATGATTGGACTCCGCTCCCACAGGCGAAGAGCCAGGAATGAAAGATGTTGCTGGATGTCTTCTGCACATGGTAAGCTTCGCAATGGTGCCACCTGTATTGCTCTCACTCCTTGCTTTCCCACCTCAAAGTGCATTTGAATATATCCTTGATGCCTGCCCCCGGCCGTCCGGCTGCCCAGTTTCCAGTGCACGAATGATTGGACTCTGCTCCCACAGGCGAAGAGCCAGGACTGAAAGATGCTGCTGGACCTTTTTGCACATGGTAAGCTTCGCAACGGTGCCACCTGCATTAGTCTCACTCCTTGCTTTCCCACCTCAAAGTGCATTTGAATACATCCTTAATGCCGGCTCCCGGCCGTCCGGCTGCCCAGTTTCCAGTGCACAAATGATTGGACTCTGCTGCCACTGGCAAAGAGCCGGGACTGAAAGATGCTGCTGGACCTCTTCTGCACATGGTAAGCTTCTCAACGGTGCCACCTGTATTGCTCTCACTCCTTGCTTTCCCACCTCAAAGTGCATTTGAATATATCATTGATGCGTGCTGCAGGCTGTCCGGCTGCCCAGTTTTCAGTGCACGAATGATTGGACTCCGCTCCCACAGGCGAAGAGCCAGGAATGAAAGATGTTGCTGGATCTCTTCTGCACATGGTGAGCTTCGCAACGGTGCCACCTGTATTGCTCTCCCTCCTTGCTTTCCCACCTCAAAGTGCATTTGAATACATCCTTGATGCATGCACCCTGCTGGCCAGATACCCAGGTTTCAGAGCACGAATGATTGGACTCTACTCCCACAGGCGAAGAGCCAGGACTGAAAGATGCTGCTGTACCTCCTCTGCGCATGGTAAGCTTCGCAACGGTGCCCCCTGTATTGCTCCCACTCGTTGCTATCCCACCTCAAAGGGCATTTGAATACATCCATGATGCCTGCTCCAGGCCGTCCGGCTGCCCAGGTTCCAGTGCACGAATGATTGGACTCTGCTGCCACAGGCGAAGAGCCAGCACTGAAAGATGTTGCTGGATGTCTTCTGCACATGGTATGTTTCGCAATGGTGCCACCAGTTTTGCTCTGACTACTTGCTTTCCCACCTCAAAGTGCATTTGAATACATCCTTGATGTCTGCTCCAGGCCGTCCGGCTGCCCAGTTTTCAGTGCACGAATGATTGGACCCAGCTCCCACAGGTGAAGAGCCAGGACTAAAAGATGGTGCTGGACCTCTTTTGCACACGGTAAGCTTCGCAACGGTGCGCCTGCATTGGTCTCACTCCTTGCTTTCCCACCTCAAAGTGCATTTGAATGCATCCTTGATGGCTGCTCCCGGCCTTCCGGCAGCTCAGTTTCCAGTGCACGAATGATTGGACCCTGCTCCCACAGGCGAAGAGCCAGGACTGAAAGATGCTGCTGGACCTCCTCTGCGCATGGTAAGCTTCGCAACGGTACCCCCTGTATTGCTCCCACTCGTTGCTATCCCACCTCAAAGGGCATTTGATTACATCCTTGATGCCTCCTCCCGGCCGTCCGGCTGCCCAGTTTCCAGTACACGAATGATTGGACTCTGCTGCCACAGGCAAAGAGCCAGCACTGAAAGATGTTGCTGGATGTCTTCTGCATATGGTAAGCTTCGCAATGGTGCCACCTGTTTTGCTCTCACTCCGTGCTTTCCCACCTCAAAGTGCATTTGAATACATCCTTTAAGGCTGCTCCTGGCCTTCCGGCAGCTCAGTTTCCAGCGCACGAATGATTGGACTCTGCTGCCACAGGCAAAGAGCCAGCACTGAAAGATGTTGCTGGATGTCTTCTGCATATGGTAAGCTTCGCAACGGTGCCACCTGTATTGCTCTCACTCCTTGCTATCCCACCTAAAAGTGCATTTGAATACATCCTTGATGCCTGCTGCAGGCCGTCCGGCTACCCAGATTCCAGGGCACGAATGATTGGACTCTGCTCCCACAGGCAACCAACCAGGCCTGAAAGACATTGCTGGTTCTTTTCTGCACATGGTAAGCTTCGCAACGGTGCCACCTGCATTGCTCTCACTCCTTGCTTTCCCACCTCAAAGTGCATTTGAATACATCCTTGATGCCTGCTCCCGGCCGTCCGGCTGCCCAGTTTTCAGTGCATGAATGATTGGACACTGCTCCCACAGGCGAAGAGCCAGGACTGAAAGATGTTGCTGGATCTCTTCTGCACATGGTAAGCTTCGCAACGGTGACACCTGTATTGCTCTCACTCCTTGCTTTCCCACCTCAAAGTGCATTTGAATACATCCTTGATGCCTGCTCCAGGCCGTCCTGCTGCCCAGGTTTCAGTGCACGAATTATTGGACTCTGCTCCCACAGGTGAAGAGCCAGGACTGAAAGATGTTGCTGGACCTCTTCTGCACATGGTAAGCTTCGCAACGGTGCCACCTGCATTGCTCTCACTCCTTGCTTTCCCACCTCAAAGTGCATTTGAATACATCCTTGATGCCTCCTCCAAGCTGGCCGGCTGCCCAATATTCAGTGAACGAATAATTGGACCCTGCTCCCACAGGCGAAGAGCCAGGACTGAAAGATGCTGCTAGATCTCTTCTGCACATGTTAATCTTCGCAACGGTGTCAACTGTATTGCTCTCACTCCTTGCTTTCCCACCTCAAAGTGCATTTGAATACATCCTTGATGCGGCCGCAAGCCTGCCCAGTTTCCAGCGCACGAATGATTGGACTCTGCTCCCGCAGGCGAAGAGCCAGGACTGAAAGATGGTGCTGGATCTCTTCTGCACACGGTAAGCTTCGCAACGGTGCCACCTGTATTGCTCTCACTCCTTGCTTTCCCACCTCAAAGTGCATTTGAATACATCCTTGATGCCTGCTCCCAGCAGGCCGGCTGCCCACTTTCCAGCCCGCGAATGATTGGACCCTGCTCCCACAGGCGATGACCCAGGACTGAAAGATGTTGCTGGATCTCTTCTGCACATGGTGAGCTTCGCAACGGTGCCACCTGTATTGCTCTCCCTCCTTGCTTTCCCACCTCAAAGTGCATTTGAATACATCCTTGATGCCTGCTCCCGGCGGTCCGGCTGCCCAGTTTCCAGTGCACGAATGATTGGACCCTGCTCCTACCGGCAAAGAGCCAGGACTGAAAGATGTTGCTGGATTTCCTCTGCACATGGTGAGCTTTGCAACGGTGCCGCCTGTATTGCTCTCACTCCTTACTTTCCCACCTCAAAGTGCATTTGAATGCATCCTTGATGCCTGACCCCGGCCGTCCGGCTACTCAGTTTCCAGTGCACGAATGATTGGACCCTGCTCCGGCAGGCGAAGAGCCAGGAATGAAAGATGCTGCTGGACCTCTTCTGCACATGGTAAGCTTCGTAACGGTGCCCCCTGTATTGCTCTCACGCTTTGCTTTCCCACCACATAGTGCATTTGAATACATCCTTGATGCATGCACCCTGCTGGCCAGATACCCAGGTTTCAGAGCACGAATGATTGGACTCTGCTCCCACAGGCGAAGAGCCAGGAGTGAAAGATGCTGCTGGATTTCTTCTGCACACGGTAAGCTTCGCAACGGTGCCACCTGTATTGCTCTCACTCCTTGCTTTCCCACCTCAAAGTGCATTTGAATACATCCTTTATGGCTGCTCCTGGCCTTCCGGCAGCTCAGTTTCCAGTGCACGAATGATTGGACTCTGCTGCCACAGGCAAAGAGCCAGCACTGAAAGATGTTGCTGGATGTCTTCTGCATATGGTAAGCTTCGCAACGGTGCCACCTGTATTGCTCTCACTCCTTGCTATCCCACCTAAAAGTGCATTTGAATACATCCTTGATGCCTGCTGCAGGCCGTCCGGCTACCCAGATTCCAGGGCACGAATGATTGGACTCTGCTCCCACAGGCAACCAACCAGGCCTGAAAGACATTGCTGGTTCTTTTCTGCACATGGTAAGCTTCGCAACGGTGCCACCTGCATTGCTCTCACTCCTTGCTTTCCCACCTCAAAGTGCATTTGAATACATCCTTGATGCCTGCTCCCGGCCGTCCGGCTGCCCAGTTTTCAGTGCATGAATGATTGGACACTGCTCCCACAGGCGAAGAGCCAGGACTGAAAGATGTTGCTGTATCTCTTCTGCACATGGTAAGCTTCGCAACGGTGACACCTGTATTGCTCTCACTCCTTGCTTTCCCACCTCAAAGTGCATTTGAATACATCCTTGATGCCTGCTCCAGGCCGTCCTGCTGCCCGGGTTTCAGTGCACGAATTATTGGACTCTGCTCCCACAGGTGAAGAGCCAGGACTGAAAGATGTTGCTGGACCTCTTCTGCACATGGTAAGCTTCGCAACGGTGCCACCTGCATTGCTCTCACTCCTTGCTTTCCCACCTCAAAGTGCATTTGAATACATCCTTGATGCCTCCTCCAAGCTGGCCGGCTGCCCAATATTCAGTGAAGGAATGATTGGACCCTGCTCCCACAGGCGAAGAGCCAGGACTGAAAGATGCTGCTAGATCTCTTCTGCACATGTTAATCTTCGCAACGGTGTCACCTGTATTGCTCTCACTCCTTGCTTTCCCACCTCAAAGTGCATTTGAATACATCCTTGATGCGGCCGCAAGGCTGCCCAGTTTCCAGCGCACGAATGATTGGACCCTGCTCCCACAGGCAAAGAGCCAGGCCTGAAAGATGCTGCTGGACCTCTTCTGCACATGGTAAGCTTCGCAATGGTGCCACCTGTATTGCTCTCACTCCTTGCTTTCCCACCTCAAAGTGCATTTGAATATATCCTTGATACCTGCTCCCGGCCGTCCGGCTGCCCAGTTTTCAGTGCACGAATGATTGGACTCTGCTCCCACAGGCGAAGAGCCAGGACTGAAAGATATTGCTGGACCTCTTCTGCACATGGTAAGCTTCGCAACGGTGCCACCTGTATTGCTCTCACTCCTTGCTTTCCCACCTCAAAGTGCATTTGAATACATCCTTGATGCCTGCTCCCGGCCGTCCGGCTGCCCAGTTTTCAGTGCACGAATGATTGGACTCTGCTCCCACAGGCGAAGAGCCAGGACTGAAAGATGTTGCTGGATCTCTTCTGCACATGGTAAGCTTTGCAACGGTGCCACCTGTATTGCTCTCACTTCTTGCTTTCCCACCTCAAAGTGCATTTGAATACATCCTTGATGCCTCCTCCAAGCTGGCCGGCTGCCCAACTTTCAGTGAACGAATGATTGGACCCTGCTCCCACAGGCGAAGAGCCAGGACTGAAAGATGCTGCTGGACCTCTTCTGCACATGGTGAGCTTCGCAACGGTGCCACCTGCATTGCTCTCACTCCTTGCTTTCCCACCTCAAAGTGCATTTGAATACATCCTTGATGCCTGCTCCCGGCCGTCCGGCTACCCAGTTTTCAGTGCACGAATGATTGGACTCTGCTCCCACAGGCAAACAACCAGGACTGATAGATGTTGCTGTATCTCTTCTGCACATGGTAAGCTTTGCAACGGTGCCACCTGCATTGCTCTCACTCCTTGCTTTCCCACCTCAAAGTGCATTTGAATACATCCTTAATGCCTCCTCCAGGCCGTCCGGCTACCCAGTTTTCAGTGCACGAATGATTGGACCCTGCTCCCACAGGCGAAGAGCCAGGACTGAAATATGCTGCTGCACCTCCTCTGCGCATGGTAAGCTTCGCAAGGCTGCCTCCTGTATTGCTCCCACTCGTTGCTATCCCACCTCAAAGGGCATTTGAATACATCCTTGATGCCTGCTCCAGGCCGTCCGGCTGCCCAGTTTCCAGTGCACGAATGATTGGACTCTGCTGCCACAGGCGAAGAGCCAGCACTGAAAGATGTTGCTGGATGTCTTCTGCACATGGTAAGCTTCGCAATGGTGCCACCTGTTTTGCTCTCACTCCTTGCTTTCCCACCTCAAAGTGCATTTGAATGCATCCTTTATGGCTGCTCCTGGCCTTCCGGCAGCTCAGTTTCCAGTGCACGAATGATTGGACTCTGCTCCCGCAGGCGAAGAGCCAGGACTGAAAGATTGTGCTGGATCTCTTCTGCACACGGTAAGCTTCGCAACGGTGCCACCTGTATTGCTCTCACTCCTTGCTTTCCCACCTCAAAGTGCATTTGAATACATTCATGATGCCTGCTCCCAGCAGGCCGGCTGCCCACTTTCCAGCCCGCGAATGATTGGACCCTGCTCCCACAGGCGATGAGCCAGGACTGAAAGATGTTGCTGGATCTCTTCTGCACATGGTGAGCTTCGCAACGGTGCCACCTGTATTGCTCTCCCTCCTTGCTTTCCCACCTCAAAGTGCATTTGAATACATCCTTGATGCCAGCTCCCGCCCGTCCGGCTGCCCAGTTTCCAGTGCACGAATGATTGGACCCTGCTCCTACCGGCAAAGAGCCAGGACTGAAAGATGTTGCTGGATTTCCTCTGCACATGGTGAGCTTTGCAACGGTGCCGCCTGTATTGCTCTCACTCCTTACTTTCCCACCTCAAAGTGCATTTGAATGCATCCTTGATGCCTGACCCCGGCCGTCCGGCTACTCAGTTTCCAGTGCACGAATGATTGGACCCTGCTCCGGCAGGCGAAGAGCCAGGAATGAAAGATGCTGCTGGACCTCTTCTGCACATGGTAAGCTTCGTAACGGTGCCCCCTGTATTGCTCTCACGCTTTGCTTTCCCACCACATAGTGCATTTGAATACATCCTTGATGCCTGTTGCAGGCCGTCCGGCTACCCAGATTCCAGGGCACGAATGATTGGACTCTGCTGCCACAGGCGAAGAGGCAGGACTGAAAGATGCTGCTGGACCTCTTCTGCACACGGTAAGCTTCGCAACGGTGCCACCTGCATTGCTCTCACTCTTTTCTTTCCCACCTCAAAGTGCATTTGAATACATCCTTAATGCCTGCTCCCGGCCGTCCGGCAGCTCAGTTTCCAGTGCACGAATGATTGGACCCTGCTCCCACAGGCGAAGAGCCAGGACTGAAAGATGGTGCTGGATCTCTTCTGCACACGGTAAGCTTCGCAACGGTGCCACCTGTATTGCTCTCACTCCTTGCTTTCCTACCTCAAAGTGCATTTGAATACATCCTTGATGCCTGCTCCCGGTAGGCCTGCTGCCCACTTTCCAGCCCGCGAATGATTGGACCCTGCTCCCACAGGCGAAGAGCCAGGACTGAAAGATGCTGCTGGACCTCTTCTGCGCATGGTAAGCTTCGCAACGGTGCCACTTGTATTGCTCCCACTCGTTTCTTTCCCACCTCAAAGGGCATTTGAATGCATCCTTGATGCCTGCTCCAAGCTGGCCGGATGCCCAGTTTTCAGTGCACGAATGATTGGACTCTGCTCCCACAGGCGAAGAGCCAGGAATGAGAGAAGTTGCTGGACCTCTTCTGCACATGGTAAGCTTCGCAACGGTGCCACCTGTATTGCTCTCACTCCTTGCTTTCCCACCTCAAAGTGCATTTGAATACATCCTTGATGCCTGCTCCACGCCGTCCGGCTGCTCAGTTTCCAGTGCACGAATGATTGGACTCTGCTCCCACAGGCGAAGAGCCAGGAATGAGAGAAGTTGCTGGACCACTTCTGCACATGGTAAGCTTCGCAACGGTGCCACCTGCATTGCTCTCACTCCTTGCTTTCCCACCTCAAAGTGCATTTGAATACATCCTTGATGCTTGCTCCAGGCCGTCCGGCTACCCAGTTTCCAGGGCACGAATGATTGGACTCTGCTCCCACAGGCGAAGAGCCAGGCGTGAAAGATGCTGCTGGACCTCTTCTGCACATGGTAAGCTTCGCAACGGTGAACCCTGTATTGCTCTCACTCCTTGCTTTCCCACCTCAAAGTGCATTTGAATACATCCTTTATGCCTGCTCCACGCTGGCCGGATGCCCAGTTTTCAGTGCACGAATGATTGGATTCTGCTCCCACAGGCGAAGAGCCAGGAATGAGAGAAGTTTCTGGATCTCTTCTGCACATGGTAAGCTTCGCAACAGTGCCACCTGCATTGGTCTCACTCCTTGCTTTCCCACCTCAAAGGGCATTTGAATACATCCTTGATGCCTGCTCCAAGCTGGCCGGCTGCCCAGTCTTCAGTGCACGAATGATTGGACCCTGCTCCCACAGGTGAAGAGCCAGGAGTAAAAGATGGTGCTGGATCTCTTCTGCACATGGTAAGCTTCGCAACGGTGCACCTGCATTGGTCTCACTCCTTGCTTTCCCACCTCAAAGTGCATTTGAATGCATCCTTGATGCCTGCTCCAGGCCGTCCGGCAACTCAGTTTCCAGTGAACGAATGATTGGACCCTGCTCCCACAGGCGAAGTGCCAGGACTGAAAGATGGAGCTGGATCTCTTCTGCACACGGTAAGCTTCGCAACGGTTCCACCTGCATTGCTCTCACTCCTTGCTTTCCCACCTCAAAGTGCATTTGAATACATCCTTGATGCCTGCTCCCGGCCGTCCGGCTGCCCAGTTTCCAGGGCACGAATGATTGGAGTCTGCTGCCACCGGCGAAGAGCCAGGACTGAAAGATGTTGCTGGATCTCTTCTGCACATGGTGAGCTTCGCAACGGTGCCACCTGTATTGCTCTCCCTCCTTGCTTTCCCACCTCAAAGTGCATTTGAATACATCCTTGATGCATGCACCCTGCTGGCCAGATACCCAGGTTTCAGAGCACGAATGATTGGACTCTGCTCCCACAGGCGAAGAGCCAGGACTGAAAGATGCTGCTATACCTCCTCTGCGCATGGTAAGCTTCGCAACAGTGCCCCCTGTATTGCTCCCACTCGTTGCTATCCCACCTCAAAGGGCATTTGAATACATCCATGATGCCTGCTCCAGGCCGTCCGGCTGCCCAGGTTCCAGTGCACGAATGATTGGACTCTGCTGCCACAGGCGAAGAGCCAGGACTGAAAGATGTTGCTGGATGTCTTCTGCACATGGTAAGTTTCGCAATGGTGCCACCTGTTTTGCTCTGACTACTTGCTTTACCACCTCAAAGTGCATTTGAATACATCCTTGATGTCTGCTCCAGGCCGTCCGGCTGCCCAGTTTTCAGTGCACGAATGATTGCACCCAGCTCCCACAGGTGAAGAGCCAGGACTAAAAGATGGTGCTGGACCTCTTTTGCACACGGTAAGCTTCGCAACGGTGCGCCTGCATTGGTCTCACTCCTTGCTTTCCCACCTCAAAGTGCATTTGAATGCATCCTTGATGCCTGCTCCCGGCCGTCCGGCAGCTCAGTTTCCAGTGCACGAATGATTGGACCCTGCTCCCACAGGCGAAGTGCCAGGACTGAAAGATGGAGCTGGAACTCTTCTGCACACGGTAAGCTTCGCAACAGTGCCACCTGCATTGGTCTCACTCCTTGCTTTCCCACCTCAAAGTGCATTTGAATACATCCTTGATGCCTGCTCTAAGCTGGCCGGCTGCCCAGTTTTCAGTGCACGAATGATTGGACTCTGCTCCGACAGGCAAACAACCAGAACTGAAAGACGTTGCTGGATCTTCTCTGCACACGGTAAGCTTCGCAACGGTGCCACCTGCATTGCTCTCACTCCTTGCTTTCCCACCTCAAAGTGCATTTGAATATATCCTTGATGCCTGCTCCAGGCCGTCTGGCTGCTCAGTTTCCAGTGCACGAATGATTGGACCCTGCTCCCACAGGCGAAGAGCCAGGACTGAAAGGTGCTGCTGGACCTCCTCTGCGCATGGTAAGCTTCGCAACGGTGCCCCCTGTATTGCTCCCACTCGTTGCTATCCCACCTCAAAGGGCATTTGATTACATCCTTGATGCCTCCTCCCGGCCGTCCGGCTGCCCAGTTTCCAGTGCACGAATGATTGGACTCTGCTGCCACAGGCAAAGAGCCAGCACTGAAAGATGTTGCTGGACGTCTTCTGCATATGGTAAGCTTCGCAATGGTGCCACCTGTTTTGCTCTCACTCCGTGCTTTCCCACCTCAAAGTGCATTTGAATACATCCTTTATGGCTGCTCCTGGCCTTCCGGCAGCTCAGTTTCTAGTGCACGAATGATTGGACTCTGCTGCCACAGGCAAAGAGCCAGGACTGAAAGATACTGCTGAACCTCTTCTGCACATGGTAAGCTTCGCAACGGTGCCACCTTTATTGCTCTCACTCCTTGCTATCCCACCTCAAAGTGCATTTGAATACATCCTTGATGCCTGCTGCAGGCCGTCCGGCTACCCAGATTCCAGGGCACGAATGATTGGACTCTGCTCCCACAGGCAACCAACCAGGCCTGAAAGACATTGCTGGTTCTTTTCTGCACATGGTAAGCTTCGCAACGGTGCCACCTGCATTGCTCTCACTCCTTGCTTTCCCACCTCAAAGTGCATTTGAATACATCCTTGATGCTTGCTCCAGGCCGTCCGGCTACCCAGATTCCAGGGCACGAATGATTGGACTCTGCTCCCACAGGCGAAGAGCCAGGCGTGAAAGATGCTTCTGGACCTCTTCTGCACATGGTAAGCTTCGCAACGGTGCCACCTGCATTGCTCTCACTCCTTGCTTTCCCACCTCAAAGTGCATTTGAATACATCCTTGATGCCTGCTCCAACCTGGCCGGTTGCCCAGTTTTCAGTGCACGAATGATTGGACCCTGCTCCCACAGGCGAAGAGCCAGGACTGAAATATGCTGCTGGACCTCTTCTGCACATGGTAAGCTACGCAACGGTGCCACCTGTATTGCTCTCACTCCTTGCTTTCCCACCACAAAGTGCATTTGAATATATCCTTGATGCCAACTTCAGGCCGGCTGCCCAGTTTCCAGTGCGCGAATGATTGGACTCTGCTCCCACAGGCAAAGAGCCAGGACTGAAAGATGCTGCTGGACCTCTTCTGCACAAGGTAAGCTTCGCAACGGTGCCACCTGCATTGCTCTCACACCTTGCTTTCCAACCTCAAAGTGCATTTGAATAAATCCTTGATGCCTGCTCCAGGCCGTCTGGCTGCTCAGTTTCCAGTGCAGGAATGATTGGACTCTGCTCCAACAGGCGAAGAGCCAGCACTGAAAGATGTTGCTGGATCTCTTTTGCACATGGTAAGCTTCGCAACGGTGCCACCTGCATTGCTCTCACTCCTTGCTTTCACACCTCAAAGTGCATTTGAATACATCCTTAATGTCTGCTCCAGGCCGTCCGGCTACCCAGTTTCCAGGGCACGAATGATTGGACCCTTCACCCACAGGCGAAGAGCCAGGACTGAAAGATGCTGCTGGATCTCTTCTGCACATGGTAAGCTTCGCAACGGTGCCACCTGTATTGCTCTCCCTCCTTGCTTTCCCACCTCAAAGTGCATTTGAATACATCCTTGATGCCTGCTCCCGGGGGTCCGGCTGCCCAGTTTTCAGTGCACGAATGATTGGACTCTGCTGCCACAGGCGAAGAGCCAGCACTGAAAGATGTTGCTGGACCTCTTCTGCACATGGTAAGCTTTGCAATGGTGCCACCTGTTTTGCTCTCACTCATTGCTTTCCCACCTCAAAGTGCATTTGAATGCATCCTTGATGGCTGCTCCAGGCTGGCCGGCTGCCCAGTTTTCAGTGCACGAATGATTGGACTCTGCTCCCACAGGCAAAGAGCCAGGCCTGAAAGATGCTGCTGGACCTCTTCTTCACATGGTAAGCTTCGCAACGGTGCCACCTGCATTGCTCTCACTCCTTGCTTTCCCACCTCAAAGTGCATTTGAATACATCCTTGATGCCTGCTCCCGGCCGTCCGGCTGCCCAGTTTCCAGTGCACGAATGATTGGACCCAGCTCCCACAGGCGAAGAGCCAGGACTGAAAGATACTGCTGGACCTCTTCTGCACATGGTAAGCTTCGCAACGGTGCCACCTGCATTGCTCTCACTCCTTGCTTTCCCTCCTCAAAGTGCATTTGAATACATCCTTGATGCCTGCTCCCGGCCGTCCGGCTGCCCAGTTTTCAGGGCACGAATGATTGGACTCTGCTCCCACAGGCGAAGAGCCAGGACTGAAAGATGCTGCTGGATCTCTTCTGCACATGGTAAGCTTCGCAACGGTGCCACCTGCATTGCTCTCACTCCTTGCTTTCCCACCACAAAGTGCATTTGAATAAATCCTTGATGCCTGCTCCAGGCCTTCTGGCTGCTCAGTTTCCAGTGCACGAATGATTGGACTCTGCTCCCACAGGCGAAGAGCCAGCACTGAAAGATGTTGCTGGATCTCTTCTGCACATGGTAAGCTTCGCAACGGTGCCACCTGTATTGCTCTCCCTCCTTGCTTTCCCACCTCAAAGTGCATTTGATTACATCCGTGATGCCTGCTCCAGGCCGTCGGGCTGCCCAGGTTCCAGTGCACGAATGATTGGACTCTGCTGCCACAGGCGAAGAGCCAGCACTGAAAGATGTTGCTGGATGTCTTCTGCACATGGTAAGCTTTGCAATGGTGCCACCTGTTTTGCTCTCACTCATTGCTTTCCCACCTCAAAGTGCATTTGAATGCATCCTTGATGGCTGCTCCAGGCTGGCCGGCTCCCCAGTTTCCAGGGCACGAATGATTGGACCCTTCACCCACAGGCGAAGAGCCAGGACTGAAAGATGCTGCTGGATCTCTTCTGCACATGGTAAGCTTCGCAACGGTGCCACCTGTATTGCTCTCCCTCCTTGCTTTCCCACCTCAAAGTGCATTTGAATACATCCTTGATGCCTGCTCCCGGGGGTCCGGCTGCCCAGTTTTCAGTGCACGAATGATTGGACTCTGCTGCCACAGGCGAAGAGCCAGCACTGAAAGATGTTGCTGGATGTCTTCTGCACATGGTAAGCTTTGCAATGGTGCCACCTGTTTTGCTCTCACTCATTGCTTTCCCACCTCAAAGTGCATTTGAATGCATCCTTGATGGCTGCTCCAGGCTGGCCGGCTGCCCAGTTTTCAGTGCACGAATGATTGGACTCTGCTCCCACAGGCAAAGAGCCAGGCCTGAAAGATGCTGCTGGACCTCTTCTTCACATGGTAAGCTTCGCAACGGTGCCACCTGCATTGCTCTCACTCCTTGCTTTCCCACCTCAAAGTGCATTTGAATACATCCTTGATGCCTGCTCCCGGCCGTCCGGCTGCCCAGTTTCCAGTGCACGAATGATTGGACCCAGCTCCCACAGGCGAAGAGCCAGGACTGAAAGATACTGCTGGACCTCTTCTGCACATGGTAAGCTTCGCTACGGTGCCACCTGCATTGCTCTCACTCCTTGCTTTCCCTCCTCAAAGTGCATTTGAATACATCCTTGATGCCAGCTCCCGGCCGTCCGGCTGCCCAGTTTTCAGGGCACGAATGATTGGACTCTGCTCCCACAGGCGAAGAGCCAGCACTGAAAGATGTTGCTGGATCTCTTCTGCACATGGTAAGCTTCGCAACGGTGCCACCTGTATTGCTCTCCCTCCTTGCTTTCCCACCTCAAAGTGCATTTGATTACATCCTTGATGCCTGCTCCAGGCCGTCCGGCTACCCAGTTTCCAGTGCACGAATGATTGGAGTCTGCTGCCACAGGCGAAGAGCCAGCACTGAAAGATGTTGCTGGATGTCTTCTGCACATGGTAAGCTTTGCAATGGTGCCACCTGTTTTGCTCTCACTCATAGCTTTCCCACCTCAAAGTGCATTTGAATGCATCCTTGATGGCTGCTCCAGGCTGGCCGGCTCCCCAGTTTTCAGTGCACGAATGCTTGGACTCTGCTCCCACAGGCGAAGAGCCAGGACTGAAAGATGCTGCTGGACCTCTTCTGCACATGGTAAGCTTCGCAACGGTGCCACCTGTATTGCTCTCACTCCTTGCTTTCCCACCACAAAGTGCATTTGAATATATCCTTGATGCCAACTTCAGGCCGGCTGCCGAGTTTCCAGGGCACGAATGATTGGACCCAGCTACCACAGGCGAAGAGCCAGGACTGAAAGATACTGCTGGACCTCTTCTGCACAAGGTAAGCTTCGGAACTGTGCCACCTGTATTGCTCTCACTCCTTGCTTTCCCACCACAAAGTGCATTTGAATATATCCTTGATGCCAGCTTCAGGCCGGCTGGCTGCCCAGTTTCCAGTGCACGAATGATTGGACTCTGCTTCCACAGGCAAAGAGCCAGGACTGAAAGATGCTGCTGGACCTCTTCTGCACATGGTAAGCTTCGCAACGGTGCCACTTGTATTGCTCTCACTCCTTGCTTTCCCACCTCAAAGTGCATTTCAACACATCGTTGATGCCTGCTCCCGGCCGTCCGGCTGCCCAGTTTCCAGTGCGCGAATGATTGGACTCTGCTCCCACAGGCAAAGAGCCAGGACTGAAAGATGTTGCTGGATGTCTTCTGCACATGGTAAGCTTTGCAATGGTGCCACCTGTTTTGCTCTCACTCATTGCTTTCCCACCTCAAAGTGCATTTGAATGCATCCTTGATGCCTGCTCCCGGCCGTCCGGCTGCCCAGTTTCCAGTGCACGAATGATTGGACCCAGCTCCCACAGGCGAAGAGCCAGGACTGAAAGATGCTGCTGGACCTCTTCTGCACATGGTAAGCTTCGCAACGGTGCCACCTGTATTGCTCTCACTCCTTGCTTTCCCTCCTCAAAGTGCATTTGAATACATCCTTGATGCCAGCTCCCGGCCGTCCGGCTGCCGAGTTTTCAGTGCACGAATGATTGGACTCTGCTCCCACAGGCGAAGAGCCAGGACTGAAAGATGCTGCTGGATCTCTTCTGCACATGGTAAGCTTCGCAACGGTGCCACCTGCATTGCTCTCACTCCTTGCTTTCCCACCTCAAAGTGCATTTGAATAAATCCTTGATGCCTGCTCCAGGCCGTCTGGCTGCTCAGTTTCCAGTGCACGAATGATTGGACTCTGCTCCCACAGGCGAAGAGCAAGGACTGAAAGATGCTGCTGGATCTCTTCTGCACATGGTAAGCTTCGCAACGGTGCCACCTGTATTGCTCTCACTCCTTGCTTTCCCACCTCAAAGTGCATTTGAATACATCCTTAATGTCTGCTCCAGGCCGTCCGGCTACCCAGTTTCCAGGGCACGAATGATTGGACCCTACACCTACAAGCGAAGAGCCAGGACTGAAAGATGCTGCTGGATCTCTTCTGCACATGGTAAGCTTCGCAACGGTGCCACCTGTATTGCTCTCCCTCCTTGCTTTCCCTCCTCAAAGTGCATTTGAATACATCCTTGATGCCTGCTCCAGGCCGTCTGGCTGCTCAGTTTCCAGTGCACGAATGATTGGACTCTGCTCCCACAGGCAAAGAGCCCGGACTGAAAGATGCTGCTGGACCTCTTCTGCACACGGTAAGCTTCGCAACGGTGCCACCTGCATTGCTCTCACTCCTTGCTTTCCCACCTCAAAGTGCATTTGAATAAATCCTTGATGCCCGCTCCAGGCCGTCTGGCTGCTCAGTTTCCAGTGCAAGAATGATTGGACTCTGCTCCAACAGGCGAAGAGCCAGCACTGAAAGATGTTGCTGGATCTCTTCTGCACATGGTAAGCTTCGCAACGGTGCCACCTGTATTGCTCTCACTACTTGCTTTCCCACCTCAAAGTGCATTTGAATATATCCTTAATGTCTGCTCCAGGCCGTCCGGCTACCCAGTTTCCAGGGCACGAATGATTGGACCCCACACCCACAGGCGAAGAGCCAGGACTGAAAGATGCTGCTGGATCTCTTCTGCACATGGTAAGCTTCGCAACGGTGCCTCCTGTATTGCTCTCCCTCCTTGCTTTCCCACCTCAAAGTGCATTTGAATACATCCTTGATGCCTGCTCCCGGGGGTCCGGCTGCCCAGTTTTCAGTGCACGAATGATTGGACCCAGGTGCCACAGGTGAAGAGCCAGCACTGAAAGATGTTGCTGGATGTCTTCTGCACATGGTAAGCTTTGCAATGGTGCCTCCTGTTTTGCTCTCACTCATTGCTTTCCCACCTCAAAGTGCATTTGAATGCATCCTAGATGGCTGCTCCCGGCCTTCCGGCAGCTGAGTTTCCAGTGCACGAATGATTGGACTCTGCTCCCGCAGGCGAAGAGCCAGGACTGAAAGATGGTGCTGGATCTCTTCTGCACACGGTAAGCTTCGCAACGGTGCCACCTGTATTGCTCTCACTCCTTGCTTTCCCACCTCAAAGTGCATTTGAATACATCCTTGATGCCAGCTCCCGGCCGTCCGGCTGCCCAGATTCCAGTGCACGAATGATTGGACCCAGATCCCACAGGCGAAGAGCCAGGACTGAAAGATGTTGCTGGATCTCTTCTGCACATGGTAAGCTTTGCAACGGTGCCACCTGTATTGCTCTCACTTCTTGCTTTCCCACCTGAAAGTGCATTTGAATACATCCTTGATGCCTCCTCCAAGCTGGCCGGCTGCCCAATTTTCAGTGAACGAATGATTGGACCCTGCTCCCACAGGCGAAGAGCCAGGACTGAAAGATGCTGCTGGACCTCTTCTGCACATGGTGAGCTTCGCAACGGTGCCACCTGCATTGCTCTCACTCCTTGCTTTCCCACCTCAAAGTGCATTTGAATACATCCTTGATGCCTGCTCCCGGCCGTCCGGCTGCCCAGTTTTCAGTGCACGAATGATTGGACTCTGCTCCCACAGGCAAACAACCAGGACTGATAGATGTTGCTGTATCTCTTCTGCACATGGTAAGCTTCGCAACGGTGGCACCTGCATTGCTCTCACTCCTTGCTTTCCCACCTCAAAGTGCATTTGAATACATCCTTAATGCCTCCTCCAGGCCGTCCGGCTACCCAGTTTTCAGTGCACGAATGATTGGACCCTGCTCCCACAGGCGAAGAGCCAGGACTGAAATATGCTGCTCTACCTCCTCTGCGCATGGTAAGCTTCGCAACGCTGCCTCCTGTACTGCTCCCACTCGTTGCTATCCCACCTCAAAGGGCATTTGAATACATCCTTGATGCCTGCTCCAGGCCGTCCGGCTGCCCAGTTTCCAGTGCACGAATGATTGGACTCTGCTGCCACAGGCGAAGAGCCAGCACTGAAAGATGTTGCTGGATGTCTTCTGCACATGGTAAGCTTCGCAATGGTGCCACCTGTTTTGCTCTCACTCCTTGCTTTCCCACCTCAAAGTGCATTTGAATGCATCCTTTATGGATGCTCCTGGCCTTCCGGCAGCTCAGTTTCCAGTGCAGGAATGATTGGACCCTGCTCCCACCGGCGAAGAGCCAGGACTGAAAGATGGTGCTGGATCTCTTCTGCACACGGTAAGCTTCGCAACGGTGCCACCTGTATTGCTCTCACTCCTTGCTTTCCCACCTCAAAGTGCATTTGAATACATCCTTGATGCCTGCTCCCAGCAGGCCGGCTGCCCACTTTCCAGCCCGCGAATGATTGGAGTCTGCTGCCACAGGCGAAGAGCCAGGACTGAAAGATGTTGCTGGATCTCTTCTGCACATGGTGAGCTTCGCAACGGTGCCACCTGTATTGCTCTCCCTCCTTGCTTTCCCACCTCAAAGTGCATTTGAATACATCCTTGATGCCAGCTCCCGCCCGTCCGGCTGCCCAGTTTCCAGTGCACGAATGATTGGACCCTGCTCCTACCGGCAAAGAGCCAGGACTGAAAGATGTTGCTGGATTTCCTCTGCACATGGTGAGCTTTGCAACGGTGCCGCCTGTATTGCTCTCACTCCTTACTTTCCCACCTCAAAGTGCATTTGAATGCATCCTTGATGCCTGACCCCGGCTGTCCGGCTACTCAGTTTCCAGTGCACGAATGATTGGACCCTGCTCCGGCAGGCGAAGAGCCAGGAATGAAAGATGCTGCTGGACCTCTTCTGCACATGGTAAGCTTCGTAACGGTGCCCCCTGTATTGCTCTCACGCTTTGCTTTCCCACCACATAGTGCATTTGAATACATCCTTGATGCCTGTTGCAGGCCGTCCGGCTACCCAGATTCCAGGGCACGAATGATTGGACTCTGCTCCCACAGGCGAAGAGGCAGGACTGAAAGATGCTGCTGGACCTCTTCTGCACACGATAAGCTTCGCAACGGTGCCACCTGCATTGCTCTCACTCTTTTCTTTCCCACCTCAAAGTGCATTTGAATACATCCTTAATGCCTGATCCCGGCCGTCCGGCAGCTCAGTTTCCAGTGCACGAATGATTGGACCCTGCTCCCACCGGCGAAGAGCCAGGACTGAAAGATGGTGCTGGATCTCTTCTGCACACGGTAAGCTTCGCAACGGTGCCACCTGTATTGCTCTCACTCCTTGCTTTCCTACCTCAAAGTGCATTTGAATACATCCTTGATGCCTGCTCCCGGTAGGCCTGCTGCCCACTTTCCAGCCCGCGAATGATTGGACCCTGCTCCCACAGGCGAAGAGCCAGGACTGAAAGATGCTGCTGGACCTCATCTGCGCATGGTAAGCTTCGCAACGGTGCCCCCTGTATTGCTCCCACTCGTTGCTTTCCCACCTCAAAGGGCATTTGAATGCATCCTTGATGCCTGCTCCAAGCTGGCCGGATGCCCAGTTTTCAGTGCACGAATGATTGGACTCTGCTCCCACAGGCGAAGAGCCAGGAATGAGAGAAGTTGCTGGACCTCTTCTGCACATGGTAAGCTTCGCAACGGTGCCACCTATATTGCTCTCACTCCTTGCTTTCCCACCTCAAAGTGCATTTGAATACATCCTTGATGCCTGCTCCACGCCGTCCGGCTGCTCAGTTTCCAGTGCACGAATGATTGGACTCTGCTCCCACAGGCGAAGAGCCAGGAATGAGAGAAGTTGCTGGACCACTTCTGCACATGGTAAGCTTCGCAACGGTGCCACCTGCATTGCTCTCACTCCTTGCTTTCCCACCTCAAAGTGCATTTGAATACATCCTTGATGCTTGCTCCAGGCCGTCCGGCTACCCAGTTTCCAGGGCACGAATGATTGGACTCTGCTACCACAGGCGAAGAGCCAGGCGTGAAAGATGCTGCTGGACCTCTTCTGCACATGGTAAGCTTCGCAACGGTGCCCCCTGTATTGCTCTCACTCCTTGCTTTCCCACGTCAAAGTGCATTTGAATACATCCTTTATGCCTGCTCCACGCTGGCCGGATGCCCACTTTTCAGTGCACGAATGATTGGACTCTGCTCCCACAGGCGAAGAGCCAGGAATGAGAGAAGTTTCTGGATCTCTTCTGCACATGGTAAGCTTCGCAACGGTTCCACCTGCATTGGTCTCACTCCTTGCTTTCCCACCTCAAAGTGCATTTGAATACATCCTTGATGCCAGCTCCAGGCCGTCCGGCTGCCCAGTTTCCAGGGCACGAATGATTGGAGTCTGCTGCCACCGGCGAAGAGCCAGGACTGAAAGATGTTGCTGGATTTCTTCTGCACATGGTTACCTTGGCAACGGCGCCACCTGCATTGCTCTCCCTCCTTGCTTTCCCACCTCAAAGTGCATTTGAATACATCCTTGATGCCTGCTCCCGGCCGTCCGGCTGCCCAGTTTCCAGTGCACGAATGATTGGACCCTGCTCCCACAGGCAAATAGCCAGGAATGAAAAATGCCCCTGGACCTCTTCTGCACATGGTAAGCTTCGTAATGGTGCCCCCTGTATTGCTCTCACTCTTTGCTTTCCCACCTCAAAGTGCATTTGAATACATCCTTGATGCGTGCTGCAGGCCGTCCGCCTACCCAGATTCCAGGGCACGAATGATTGGACTCTGCTCCCACAGGCGAAGAGCCAGGCGTGAAAGATGCTGCTGGACCTCTTCTGCACATGGTAAGCTTTGCAACGGTGCCACCAGGATTGCTCTCACTCCTTGCTTTCCCACCTCAAAGTGCATTTGAATACATCCTTGATGCCTGCTCCAACCTGGCCGGTTGCCCAGTTTTCAGTGCACGAATGATTGGACTCTGCTCCCACAGGCGAAGAGCCAGGACTGAAAGATGCTGCTGGACCTCTTCTGCACATGGTAAGCTTCGCAACGGTGCCTCCTGTATTGCTCTCACTCCTTGCTTTCCCACCACAAAGTGCATTTGAATATATCCTTGATGCCAACTTCAGGCCGGCTGCCCAGTTTCCAGTGCACGAATGATTGGACTCTGCTCCCACAGGCGAAGAGCCAGGACTGAAAGATGCTGCTGGACCTCTTCTGCAGTTGGTAAGCTTCGCAACGGTGTCACCTGTATTGCTCTCGCTCCTTGCTTTCCCACCTCAAAGTGCATTTGAATACATCCTTGATGCCTGCTCCCGGCCGTCCGGCTGCCCAGTTTTCAGTGCACGAATGATTGGACTCTGCTCCCACAGGCGAATAGCCAGGACTGAAAGATGCTGCTGGACCTCTTCTGCACATGGTAAGCTTCGCAACGGTGCCACCTGTATTGCTCTCACTCCTTGCTTTCCCACCACAAAGTGCATTTGAATATATCCTTGATGCCAACTTCAGGCCGGCTGCCCAGTTTCCAGTGCGCGAATGATTGGACTCTGCTCCCACAGGAAAAGAGCCAGGACTGAAAGATGCTGCTGGACCTCTTCTGCACAAGGTAAGCTTCGCAACGGTGCCACCTGCATTGCTCTCACTCGTTGCTTTCCCACCTCAAAGTGCATTTGAATACATCCTTAATGTCTGCTCCAGGCCGTCCGGCTACCCAGTTTCCAGGGCACGAATGATTGGACCCTTCACCCACAGGCGAAGAGCCAGGACTGAAAGATGCTGCTGGATCTCTTCTGCACATGGTAAGCTTCGCAACGGTGCCACCTGTATTGCTCTCCCTCCTTGCTTTCCCACCTCAAAGTGCATTTGAATACATCCTTGATGCCTGCTCCCGGCCGTCCGGCTGCCCAGTTTCCAGTGCACGAATGATTGGACCCAGCTCCCACAGGCGAAGAGCCAGGACTGAAAGATACTGCTGGACCTCTTCTGCACATGGTAAGCTTCGCAACGGTGCCACCTGCATTGCTCTCACTCCTTGCTTTCCCTCCTCAAAGTGCATTTGAATACATCCTTGATGCCAGCTCCCGGCCGTCCGGCTGCCCAGTTTTCAGGGCACGAATGATTGGACTCTGCTCCCACAGGCGAAGAGCCAGGACTGAAAGATGCTGCTGGATCTCTTCTGCACATGGTAAGCTTCGCAACGGTGCCACCTGCATTGCTCTCACTCCTTGCTTTCCCACCTCAAAGGGCATTTGAATAAATACTTGATGCCTGCTCCAGACCGTCTGGCTGCTCAGTTTCCAGTGCACGAATGATTGGACTCTGCTCCCACAGGCGAAGAGCCAGGACTGAAAGATGCTGCTGGATCTCTTCTGCACATGGTAAGCTTCGCAACGGTGCCACCTGTATTGCTCTCACTCCTTGCTTTCCCTCCTCAAAGTGCATTTGAATACATCCTTAATGTCTGCTCCAGGCCGTCCGGCTACCCAGTTTCCAGGGCACGAATGATTGGACCCTACATCCACAAGCGAAGAGCCAGGACTGAAAGATGCTGCGGGATATCTTCTGCACGTGGTAAGCTTCGCAACGGTGCCACCTGTATTGCTCTCCCTCCTTGCTTTCCCACCTCAAAGTGCATTTGATTACATCCTTGATGCCTGCTCCAGGCCGTCCGGCTACCCAGTTTCCAGTGCACGAATGATTGGAGTCTGCTGCCACAGGCGAAGAGCCAGCACTGAAAGATGTTGCTGGATGTCTTCTGCACATGGTAAGCTTTGCAATGGTGCCACCTGTTTTGCTCTCACTCATTGCTTTCCCACCTCAAAGTGCATTTGAATGCATCCTTGATGGCTGCTCCAGGCTGGCCGGCTGCCCAGTTTTCAGTGCACGAATGATTGGACTCTGCTCCCACAGGCAAAGAGCCAAGCCTGAAAGATGCTGCTGGACCTCTTCTTCACATGGTAAGCTTCGCAACGCTGCCACCTGCATTGCTCTCACTCCTTGCTTTCCCTCCTCAAAGTGCATTTGAATACATCCTTGATGCCAGCTCCCGGCCGTCCGGCTACCCAGATTCCAGGGCATGAATGATTGGACTCTGTTCCCACAGGCGAAGAGGCAGGACTGAAAGATGCTGCTGGACCTCTTCTGCACACGGTAAGATTCGCAACGGTGCCACCTGCATTGCTCTCACTCTTTTCTTTCCCACCTCAAAGTGCATTTGAATACATCCTTAATGCCTGCTCCCGGCCGTCCGGCAGCTCAGTTTCCAGTGCACGAATGATTGGACCCTGCTCCCACCGGCGAAGAGCCAGGACTGAAAGATGGTGCTGGATCTCTTCTGCACACGGTAAGCTTCGCAACGGTGCCACCTGTATTGCTCTCACTCCTTGCTTTCCCACCTCAAAGTGCATTTGAATACATCCTTGATGCCTGCTCCAGGCCCTCCTGCTGCCCAGGTTTCAGTGCACGAATTATTGGACTCTGCTCCCACAGGTGAAGAGCCAGCACTGAAAGATGTTGCTGGACCTCTTCTGCACATGGTAAGCTTCGCAACGGTGCCACCTGCATTGCTCTCACTCCTTGCTTTCCCACCTCAAAGTGCATTTGAGTACATCCTTGATGCCTCCTCCAAGCTGGCCGGCTGCCCAATTTTCAGTGAACGAATGATTGGACCCTGCTCCCACAGGCGAAGAGCCAGGACTGAAAGATGCTGCTGGACCTCTTCTGCACATGGTGAGCTTCGCAACGGTGCCACCTGCATTGCTCTCACTCCTTGCTTTCCCACCTCAAAGTGCATTTGAATACATCCTTGATGCCTGCTCCAACCCGGCCGTCCGGCTGCCCAGTTTTCAGTGCACGAATGATTGGACTCTGCTCCCACAGGCAAACAACCAGGACTGATAGATGTTGCTGTATCTCTTCTGCACATGGTAAGCTTCGCAACGGTGGCACCTGCATTGCTCTCACTCCTTGCTTTCCCACCTCAAAGTGCATTTGAATACATCCTTAATGCCTCCTCCAGGCCGTCCGGCTACCCAGTTTTCAGTGCACGAATGATTGGACCCTGCTCCCACAGGCGAAGAGCCAGGACTGAAATATGCTGCTCTACCTCCTCTGCGCATGGTAAGCTTCGCAACGCTGCCTCCTGTATTGCTCCCACTCGTTGCTATCCCACCTCAAAGGGCATTTGAATACATCCTTGATGCCTGCTCCAGGCCGTCCGGCTGCCCAGTTTCCAGTGCACGAATGATTGGACTCTGCTGCCACAGGCGAAGAGCCAGCACTGAAAGATGTTGCTGGATGTCTTCTGCACATGGTAAGCTTCGCAATGGTGCCACCTGTTTTGCTCTCACTCCTTGCTTTCCCACCTCAAAGTGCATTTGAATGCATCCTTTATGGCTGCTCCTGGCCTTCCGGCAGCTCAGTTTCCAGTGCAGGAATGATTGGACCCTGCTCCCACCGGCGAACAGCCAGGACTGAAAGATGGTGCTGGATCTCTTCTGCACACGGTAAGCTTCGCAACGGTGCCACCTGTATTGCTCTCACTCCTTGCTTTCCCACCTCAAAGTGCATTTGAATACATCCTTGATGCCTGCTCCCAGCAGGCCGGCTGCCCACTTTCCAGCCCGCGAATGATTGGACCCTGCTCCCACAGGCGATGAGCCAGGACTGAAAGATGTTGCTGGATCTCTTCTGCACATGGTGAGCTTCGCAACGGTGCCACCTGTATTGCTCTCCCTCCTTGCTTTCCCACCTCAAAGTGCATTTGAATACATCCTTGATGCCAGCTCCCGCCCGTCCGGCTGCCCAGTTTCCAGTGCACGAATGATTGGACCCTGCTCCTACCGGCAAAGAGCCAGGACTGAAAGATGTTGCTGGATTTCTTCTGCACATGGTGAGCTTTGCAACGGTGCCGCCTGTATTGCTCTCACTCCTTACTTTCCCACCTCAAAGTGCATTTGAATGAATCCTTGATGCCTGACCCCGGCCGTCCGGCTACTCAGTTTCCAGTGCACGAATGATTGGACCCTGCTCCGGCAGGCGAAGAGCCAGGAATGAAAGATGCTGCTGGACCTCTTCTGCACATGGTAAGCTTCGTAACGGTGCCCCCTGTATTGCTCTCACGCTTTTCTTTCCCACCACATAGTGCATTTGAATACATCCTTGATGCCTGTTGCAGGCCGTCAGGCTACCCAGATTCCAGGGCACGAATGATTGGACTCTGCTCCCACAGGCGAAGAGGCAGGACTGAAAGATGCTGCTGGACCTCTTCTGCACACGATAAGCTTCGCAACGGTGCCACCTGCATTGCTCTCACTCTTTTCTTTCCCACCTCAAAGTGCATTTGAATACATCCTTAATGCCTGCTCCCGGCCGTCCGGCAGCTCAGTTTCCAGTGCACGAATGATTGGACCCTGCTCCCACCGGCGAAGAGCCAGGACTGAAAGATGGTGCTGGATCTCTTCTGCACACGGTAAGCTTCGCAACGGTGCCACCTGTATTGCTCTCACTCCTTGCTTACCTACCTCAAAGTGCATTTGAATACATCCTTGATGCCTGCTCCCGGTAGGCCTGCTGCCCACTTTCCAGCCCGCGAATGATTGGACCCTGCTCCCACAGGCGAAGAGCCAGGACTGAAAGATGCTGCTGGACCTCTTCTGCGCATGGTAAGCTTCGCAACGGTGCCCCATGTATTGCTCCCACTCGTTGCTTTCCCACCTCAAAGGGCATTTGAATGCATCCTTGATGGCTGCTCCAAGCTGGCCGGATGCCCAGTTTTCAGTGCACGAATGATTGGACTCTGCTCCCACAGGCGAAGAGCCAGGAATGAGAGAAGTTGCTGGACCTCTTCTGCACATGGTAAGCTTCGCAACGGTGCCACCTATATTGCTCTCACTCCTTGCTTTCCCACCTCAAAGTGCATTTGAATACATCCTTGATGCCTGCTCCACGCCGTCCGGCTGCTCAGTTTCCAGTGCACGAATGATTGGACTCTGCTCCCACAGGCGAAGAGCCAGGAATGAGAGAAGTTGCTGGACCACTTCTGCACATGGTAAGCTTCGCAACTGTGCCACCTGCATTGCTCTCACTCCTTGCTTTCCCACCTCAAAGTGCATTTGAATATATCCTTGATGCTTGCTCCAGGCCGTCCGGCTACCCAGTTTCCAGGGCACGAATGATTGGACTCTGCTCCCACAGGCGAAGAGCCAGGCGTGAAAGATGCTGCTGGACCTCTTCTGCACATGGTAAGCTTCGCAACGGTGCCCCCTGTATTGCTCTCACTCCTTGCTTTCCCACCTCAAAGTGCATTTGAATACATCCTTTATGCCTGCTCCAGGCTGGCCGGCTGCCCAGTTTTCAGTGCACGAATGATTGGACTCTGCTCCCACAGGCGAAGAGCCAGGAATGAGAGAAGTTTCTGGATCTCTTCTGCACATGGTAAGCTTCGCAACAGTGCCACCTGCATTGGTCTCACTCCTTGCTTTCCCACCTCAAAGGGCATTTGAATACATCCTTGATGCCTGCTCCAAGCTGGCCGGCTGCCCAGTCTTCAGTGCACGAATGATTGGACCCTGCTCCCACAGGTGAAGAGCCAGGACTAAAAGATGGCGCTGGATCTCTTCTGCACACGGTAAGCTTCGCAACGGTGCGCCTGCATTGGTCTCACTCCTTGCTTTCCCACCTCAAAGTGCATTTGAATGCATCCTTGATGCCTGCTCCAGGCCGTCCAGCAATTCAGTTTCCAGTGAACGAATGATTGGACCCTGCTCCCACAGGCGAAGTGCCAGGACTGAAAGATGGAGCTGGATCTCTTCTGCACACGGTAAGCTTCGCAACGGTTCCACCTGCATTGGTCTCACTCCTTGCTTTCCCACCTCAAAGTGCATTTGAATACATCCTTGATGCCAGCTCCCGGCCATCCGGCTGCCCAGTTTCCAGGGCACGAATGATTGGAGTCTGCTGCCACCGGCGAAGAGCCAGGACTGAAAGATGTTGCTGGATTTCTTCTGCACATGGTTACCTTGGCAACGGCGCCACCTGCATTGCTCTCACTCCTTGCTTTCCCACCTCAAAGTGCATTTGAATACATCCTTGATGCCTGCTCCCGGCCGTCCTGCTGCCCAGTTTCCAGTGCACGAATGATTGGACCCTGCTCCCACAGGCAAATAGCCAGGAATGAAAAATGCCCCTGGACCTCTTCTGCACATGGTAAGCTTCGTAATGGTGCCCCCTGTATTGCTCTCACTCTTTGCTTTCCCACCTCAAAGTGCATTTGAATACATCCTTGATGCGTGCTGCAGGCCGTCCGGCTACCCAGATTCCAGGGCACGAATGATTGGACTCTGCTCCCACAGGCGAAGAGCCAGGCGTGAAAGATGCTGCTGGACCTCTTCTGCACATGGTAAGCTTTGCAACGGTGCCACCAGGATTGCTCTCACTCCTTGCTTTCCCACCTCAAAGTGCATTTGAATACATCCTTGATGCCTGCTCCAACCTGGCCGGTTGCCCAGTTTTCAGTGCACGAATGATTGGACTCTGCTCCCACAGGCGAAGAGCCAGGACTGAAAGATGCTGCTGGACCTCTTCTGCACATGGTAAGCTTCGCAACGGTGCCACCTGCATTGGTCTCACTCCTTGCTTTCCCACCTCAAAGTGCATTTGATTACATCCTTGATGCCTGCTCCAGGCCGTCCGGCTACCCAGTTTCCAGTGCACGAATGATTGGAGTCTGCTGCCACAGGCGAAGAGCCAGCACTGAAAGATGTTGCTGGATGTCTTCTGCACATGGTAAGCTTTGCAATGGTGCCACCTGTTTTGCTCTCACTCATTGCTTTCCCACCTCAAAGTGCATTTGAATGCATCCTTGATGGCTGCTCCAGGCTGGCCGGCTCCCCAGTTTTCAGTGCACGAATGATTGGACTCTGCTCCCACAGGCGAAGAGCCAGGACTGAAAGATGCTGCTGGACCTCTTCTGCACATGGTAAGCTTCGCAACGGTGTCACCTGTATTGCTCTCGCTCCTTGCTTTCCCACCTCAAAGTGCATTTGAATATATCCTTGATGCCTGCTCCCGGCCGTCCGGCTGCCCAGTTTTCAGTGCACGAATGATTGGACTCTGCTCCCACAGGCGAAGAGCCAGGACTGAAAGATGCTGCTGGACCTCTTCTGCACATGGTAAGCTTCGCAACGGTGCCACCTGCATTGCTCTCACTCCTTGCTTTCCCACCACAAAGTGCATTTGAATATATCCTTGATGCCAACTTCAGGCCGGCTGCCCAGTTTCCAGTGCACAAATGATTGGACTCTGCTCCCACAGGCGAAGAGCCAGGACTGAAAGATGCTGCTGGACCTCTTCTGCACATGGTAAGCTTCGCAACGGTGTCACCTGTATTGCTCTCGCTCCTTGCTTTCCCACCTCAAAGTGCATTTGAATACATCCTTGATGCCTGCTCCCGGGGGTCCGGCTGCCCAGTTTTCAGTGCAAGAGTGATTGGACTCTGCTCCCACAGGCGAAGAGCCAGGACTGAAAGATGCTGCTGGACCTCTTCTGCACATGGTAAGCTTCGCAACGGTGCCACCTGTATTGCTCTCACTCCTTGCTTTCCCTCCACAAAGTGCATTTGAATATATCCTTGATGCCAACTTCAGGCCGGCTGCCCAGTTTCCAGGGCACGAATGATTGGACCCAGCTCCCACAGGCGAAGAGCCAGGACTGAAAGATACTGCTGGACCTCTTCTGCACAAGGTAAGCTTCGCAACTGTGCCACCTGTATTGCTCTCACTCCTTGCTTTCCCACCTCAAAGTGCATTTGAATATATCCTTGATGCCAGCTTCAGGCCGGCTGGCTGCCCAGTTTCCAGTGCACGAATGATTGGACTCTGCTTCCACAGGCAAAGAGCCAGGACTGAAAGATGCTGCTGGACCTCTTCTGCACATGGTAAGCTTTGCAACGGTGCCACTTGTATTGCTCTCACTCCTTGCTTTCCCACCTCAAAGTGCATTTCAACACATCGTTGATGCCTGCTCCCGGCCGTCCGGCTGCCCAGTTTCCAGTGCGCGAATGATTGGACTCTGCTCCCACAGGCAAAGAGCCAGGACTGAAAGATGCTGCTGGACCTCTTCTGCACATGGTAAGCTTCGCAACGGTGCCACCTGCATTACTCTCACTCCTTGCTTTCCCACCTCAAAGTGCATTTGAATACATCCTTGATGCCTGCTCCACGCCGTCCGGCTGCTCAGTTTCCAGTGCACGAATGATTGGACTCTGCTCCCACAGGCGAAGAGCCAGGAATGAGAGAAGTTGCTGGACCACTTCTGCACATGGTAAGCTTCGCAACGGTGCCACCTGCATTGCTCTCACTCCCTGCTTTCCCACCTCAAAGTGCATTTGAATACATCCTTGATGCTTGCTCCAGGCCGTCCGGCTACCCAGTTTCCAGGGCACGAATGATTGGACTCTGCTCCCACAGGCGAAGAGCCAGGACTGAAAGGTGCTGCTGGACCTCTTCTGCACATGGTAAGCTTCGCAACGGTGCCCCCTGTATTGCTCTCACTCCTTGCTTTCCCACCTCAAAGTGCATTTGAATACATCCTTTATGCCTGCTCCAGGCTGGCCGGCTGCCCAGTTTTCAGTGCACGAATGATTGGACTCTGCTCCCACAGGCGAAGAGCCAGGAATGAGAGAAGTTTCTGGATCTCTTCTGCACATGGTAAGCTTCGCAACGGTGCCACCTGCATTGGTCTCACTCCTTGCTTTCCCACCTCAAAGTGCATTTGAATACATCCTTAATGCCGGCTCCAGGCCGTCCGGCTACCCAGTTTCCAGGGCACAAATGATTGGACCCTTTACCCACAGGCGAACAGCCAGGACTGAAAGATGCTGCTGGATCTCTTCTGCACATGGTAAGCTTCGCAACGGTGCCACCTGTATTGCTCTCCCTCCTTGCTTTCCCACCTCAAAGTGCATTTGAATACATCCTTGATGCCTGCTCCCGGCGGTCCGGCTGCCCAGTTTTCAGTGCACGAATGATTGGACTCTGCTGCCACAGGCGAAGAGCCAGCACTGAAAGATGTTGCTGGATGTCTTCTGCACATGGTAAGCTTTGCAATGGTGCCACCTGTTTTGCTCTCACTCATTGCTTTCCCACCTCAAAGTGCATTTGAATGCATCCTTGATGCCTGCTCCCGGCCGTCCGGCTGCCCAGTTTCCAGTGCACGAATGATTGGACCCAGCTCCCACAGGCGAAGAGCCAGGACTGAAAGATACTGCTGGACCTCTTCTGCACATGGTAAGCTTCGCAACGGTGCCACCTGTATTGCTCTCACTCCTTGCTTTCCCACCTCAAAGTGCATTTGAATACATCCTTGATGCCTGCTCCCGGCCGTCCGGCTGCCCAGTTTCCAGTGCACGAATGATTGGACCCAGCTCCCACAGGCGAAGAGCCAGGACTGAAAGATACTGCTGGACCTCTTCTGCACATGGTAAGCTTCGCTACGGTGCCACCTGCATTGCTCTCACTCCTTGCTTTCCCTCCTCAAAGTGCATTTGAATACATCCTTGATGCCAGCTCCCGGCCGTCCGGCTGCCCAGTTTTCAGGGCACGAATGATTGGACTCTGCTCCCACAGGCGAAGAGCCAGGACTGAAAGATGCTGCTGGATCTCTTCTGCACATGGTAAGCTTCGCAACGGTGCCACCTGCATTGCTCTCACTCCTTGCTTTCCCACCACAAAGTGCATTTGAATAAATCCTTGATGCCTGCTCCCGGCCTTCTGGCTGCTCAGTTTCCAGTGCACGAATGATTGGACTCTGCTCCCACAGGCGAAGAGCCAGCACTGAAAGATGTTGCTGGATCTCTTCTGCACATGGTAAGCTTCGCAAGGGTGCCACCTGTATTGCTCTCCCTCCTTGCTTTCCCACCTCAAAGTGCATTTGATTACATCCTTGATGCCTGCTCCAGGCCGTCCGGCTACCCAGTTTCCAGTGCACGAATTATTGGAGTCTGCTGCCACAGGCGAAGAGCCAGCACTGAAAGATGTTGCTGGATGTCTTCTGCACATGGTAAGCTTTGCAATGGTGCCACCTGTTTTGCTCTCACTCATTGCTTTCCCACCTCAAAGTGCATTTGAATGCATCCTTGATGGCTGCTCCAGGCTGGCCGGCTCCCCAGTTTTCAGTGCACGAATGATTGGACTCTGCTCCTACAGGCGAAGAGCCAGGACTGAAAGATGCTGCTGGACCTCTTCTGCACTTGGTAAGCTTCGCAACGGTGCCACCTGTATTGCTCTCACTCCTTGCTTTCCCACCTCAAAGTGCATTTGAATATATCCTTGATGCCAACTTCAGGCCGGCTGCCCAGTTTCCAGTGCACGAATGATTGGACTCTGCTCCCACAGGCGGAGAGCCAGGACTGAAAGATGCTGCTGGACCTCTTCTGCACATGGTAAGCTTCGCAACGGTGTCACCTGTATTGCTCTCGCTCCTTGCTTTCCCACCTCAAAGTGCATTTGAATACATCCTTGATGCCTGCTCCCGGCCGTCCGGCTGCCCAGTTTCCAGTGCAAGAGTGATTGGACTCTGCTCCCACAGGCGAAGAGCCAGGACTGAAAGATGCTGCTGGACCTCTTCTGCACATGGTAAGCTTCGCAACGGTGCCACCTGTATTGCTCTCACTCCTTGCTTTCCCACCACAAAGTGCATTTGAATATATCCTTGATGCCGACTTCAGGCCGGCTGCCCAGTTTCCAGTGCACGAATGATTGGACTCTGCTCCCACAGGCAAAGAGCCTGGACTAAAAGATGCTGCTGGACCTCTTCTGCACAAGGTAAGCTTCGCAACGGTGCCACCTGCATTGCTCTCACTCCTTGCTTTCCCACCTCAAAGTGCATTTGAATAAATCCTTGATGCCTGCTCCAGGCCGTCTGGCTGCTCAGTTTCCAGTGCACGAATGATTGGACTCTGCTGCCACAGGCGAAGAGCCAGCACTGAAAGATGTTGCTGGATGTCTTCTGCACATGGTAAGTTTCGCAACGGTGCCACCTGTATTGCTCTCACTCCTTGCTTTCCCACCTCAAAGTGCATTTGAATACATCCTTGATGTCTGCTCCAGGCCGTCCGGCTGCCCAGTTTTCAGTGCACGAATGATTGCACCCAGCTCCCACAGGTGAAGAGCCAGGACTAAAAGATGGTGCTGGACCTCTTTTGCACACGGTAAGCTTCGCAACGGTGCGCCTGCATTGGTCTCACTCCTTGCTTTCCCACCTCAAAGTGCATTTGAATGCATCCTTGATGCCTGCTCCCGCCCGTCCGGCAGCTCAGTTTCCAGTGCACGAATGATTGGACCCTGCTCCCACAGGCGAAGTGCCAGGACTGAAAGATGGAGCTGGAACTCTTCTGCACACGGTAAGCTTCGCAACAGTGCCACCTGCATTGGTCTCACTCCTTGCTTTCCCACCTCAAAGTGCATTTGAATACATCCTTGATGCCTGCTCTAAGCTGGCCGGCTGCCCAGGTTTCAGTGCACGAATGATTGGACTCTGCTCCGACAGGCAAACAACCAGAACTGAAAGACGTTGCTGGATCTTCTCTGCACACGGTAAGCTTCGCAACGGTGCCACCTGCATTGCTCTCACTCCTTGCTTTCCCACCTCAAAGTGCATTTGAATATATCCTTGATGCCTGCTCCAGGCCGTCTGGCTGCTCAGTTTCCAGTGCACGAATGATTGGACCCTGCTCCCACAGGCGAAGAGCCAGGACTGAAAGATGCTGCTGGACCTCCTCTGCGCATGGTAAGCTTCGCAACGGTGCCCCCTGTATTGCTCTCACTCTTTGCTATCCCACCTCAAAGGGCATTTGATTACATCCTTGATGCCTCCTCCCGGCCGTCCGGCTGCCCAGTTTCCAGTGCACGAATGATTGGACTCTGCTGCCACAGGCAAAGAGCCAGCACTGAAAGATGTTGCTGGACGTCTTCTGCATATGGTAAGCTTCGCAATGGTGCCACCTGTTTTGCTCTCACTCCGTGCTTTCCCACCTCAAAGTGCATTTGAATACATCCTTTATGGCTGCTCCTGGCCTTCCGGCAGCTCAGTTTCCAGTGCACGAATGATTGGACTCTGCTGCCACAGGCAAAGAGCCAGGACTGAAAGATACTGCTGGACCTCTTCTGCACATGGTAAGCTTCGCAACGGTGCCACCTTTATTGCTCTCACTCCTTGCTATCCCACCTCAAAGTGCATTTGAATACATCCTTGATGCCTGCTGCAGGCCGTCCGGCTACCCAGATTCCAGGGCACGAATGATTGGACTCTGCTCCCACAGGCAACCAACCAGGCCTGAAAGACATTGCTGGTTCTTTTCTGCACATGGTAAGCTTCGCAACGGTGCCACCTGCATTGCTCTCACTCCTTGCTTTCCCACCTCAAAGTGCATTTGAATACATCCTTGATGCTTGCTCCAGGCCGTCCGGCTACCCAGATTCCAGGGCACGAATGATTGGACTCTGCTCCCACAGGCGAAGAGCCAGGCGTGAAAGATGCTTCTGGACCTCTTCTGCACATGGTAAGCTTTGCAACGGTGCCACCAGGATTGCTCTCACTCCTTGATTTCCCACCTCAAAGTGCATTTGAATACATCCTTGATGCCTGCTCCAACCTGGCCGGTTGCCCAGTTTTCAGTGCACGAATGATTGGACTCTGCTCCCACAGGCGAAGAGCCAGGACTGAAAGATGCTGCTGGACCTCTTCTGCACATGGTAAGCTACGCAACGGTGCCACCTGTATTGCTCTCACTCCTTGCTTTCCCACCACAAAGTGCATTTGAATATATCCTTGATGCCAACTTCAGGCCGGCTGCCCAGTTTCCAGTGCGCGAATGATTGGACTCTGCTCCCACAGGCAAAGAGCCAGGACTGAAAGATGCTGCTGGACCTCTTCTGCACAAGGTAAGCTTCGCAACGGTGCCACCTGCATTGCTCTCACACCTTGCTTTCCCACCTCAAAGTGCATTTGAATACATCCTTGATGCCTGCTCCCGGCCGTCCGGCTGCCCAGTTTCCAGTGCACGAATGATTGGACCCAGCTCCCACAGGCGAAGAGCCAGGACTGAAAGATACTGCTGGACCTCTTCTGCACATGGTAAGCTTCGCAACGGTGCCACCTGCATTGCTCTCACTCCTTGCTTTCCCTCCTCAAAGTGCATTTGAATACATCCTTGATGCCAGCTCCCAGCCGTCCGGCTGCCCAGTTTTCAGGGCACGAATGATTGGACTCTGCTCCCACAGGCGAAGAGCCAGGACTGAAAGATGCTGCTGGATCTCTTCTGCACATGGTAAGCTTCGCAACGGTGCCACCTGCATTGCTCTCACTCCTTGCTTTCCCACCACAAAGTGCATTTGAATAAATCCTTGATGCCTGCTCCAGGCCTTCAGGCTGCTCAGTTTCCAGTGCACGAATGATTGGACTCTGCTCCCACAGGCGGAGAGCCAGGACTGAAAGATGCTGCTGGACCTCTTCTGCACATGGTAAGCTTCGAAACGGTGTCACCTGTATTGCTCTCGCTCCTTGCTTTCCCACCTCAAAGTGCATTTGAATACATCCTTGATGCCTGCTCCCGGCCGTCCGGCTGCCCAGTTTTCAGTGCAAGAGTGATTGGACTCTGCTCCCACAGGCGAAGGGCCAGGACTGAAAGATGCTGCTGGACCTCTTCTGCACATGGTAAGCTTCGCAACGGTGCCACCTGTATTGCTCTCACTCCTTGCTTTCCCACCACAAAGTGCATTTGAATATATCCTTGATGCCGACTTCAGGCCGGCTGCCCAGTTTCCAGTGCACGAATGATTGGACTCTGCTCCCACAGGCAAAGAGCCAGGACTAAAAGATGCTGCTGGACCTCTTCTGCACAAGGTAAGCTTCGCAACGGTGCCACCTGCATTGCTCTCACTCCTTGCTTTCCCACCTCAAAGTGCATTTGAATAAATCCTTGATGCCTGCTCCAGGCCGTCTGGCTGCTCAGTTTCCAGTGCACGAATGATTGGACTCTGCTCCCACAGGCGAAGAGCCAGCACTGAAAGATGTTGCTGGATCTCTTTTGCACATGGTAAGCTTCGCAACGGTGCCACCTGCATTGCTCTCACTCCTTGCTTTCCCACCTCAAAGTGCATTTGAATACATCCTTAATGTCTGCTCCAGGCCGTCCGGCTACCCAGTTTCCAGGGCACGAATGATTGGACCCTTCACCCACAGCCGAAGAGCCAGGACTGAAAGATGCTGCTGGATCTCTTCTGCACATGGTAAGCTTCGCAACGGTGCCACCTGTATTGCTCTCCCTCCTTGCTTTCCCACCTCAAAGTGCATTTGAATACATCCTTGATGCCTGCTCCCGGGGGTCCGGCTGCCCAGTTTTCAGTGCACGAATGATTGGACTCTGCTGCCACAGGCGAAGAGCCAGCACTGAAAGATGTTGCTGGATGTCTTCTGCACATGGTAAGCTTTGCAATGGTGCCACCTGTTTTGCTCTCACTCATTGCTTTCCCACCTCAAAGTGCATTTGAATGCATCCTTGATGGCTGCTCCAGGCTGGCCGGCTGCCCAGTTTTCAGTGCACGAATGATTGGACTCTGCTCCCACAGGCAAAGAGCCAGGACTGAAAGATGCTGCTGGACCTCTTCTGCACATGGTAAGCTTCGCAACGGTGCCACCTGCATTGCTCTCACTCCTTGCTTTCCCACCTCAAAGTGCATTTGAATACATCCTTGATGCCTGCTCCCGGCCGTCCGGCTGCCCAGTTTCCAGTGCACGAATGATTGGACCCAGCTCCCACAGGCGAAGAGCCAGGACTGAAAGATACTGCTGGACCTCTTCTGCACATGGTAAGCTTCGCTACGGTGCCACCTGCATTGCTCTCACTCCTTGCTTTCCCTCCTCAAAGTGCATTTGAATACATCCTTGATGCCAGCTCCCGGCCGTCCGGCTGCCCAGTTTTCAGGGCACGAATGATTTGACTCTGCTCCCACAGGCGAAGAGCCAGCACTGAAAGATGTTGCTGGATCTCTTCTGCACATGGTAAGCTTCGCAACGGTGCCACCTGTATTGCTCTCGCTCCTTGCTTTCCCACCTCAAAGTGCATTTAAATACATCCTTGATGCCAACTCCCGGCCGTCCGGCTACCCAGTTTCCAGTGCACGAATGATTGGAGTCTGCTCCCACAGGCGAAGAGCCAGCACTGAAAGATGTTGCTGGATGTCTTCTGCACATGGTAAGCTTTGCAATGGTGCCACCTGTTTTGCTCTCACTCATTGCTTTCCCACCTCAAAGTGCATTTGAATGCATCCTTGATGGCTGCTCCAGGCTGGCCGGCTCCCCAGTTTTCAGTGCACGAATGCTTGGACTCTGCTCCCACAGGCGAAGAGCCAGGACTGAAAGATGCTGCTGGACCTCTTCTGCACATGGTAAGCTTCGCAACGGTGTCACCTGTATTGCTCTCACTCCTTGCTTTCCCACCACAAAGTGCATTTGAATATATCCTTGATGCCAACTTCAGGCCGGCTGCCCAGTTTCCAGTGCACGAATGATTGGACTCTGCTCCCACAGGCGAAGAGCCAGGACTGAAAGATGCTGCTGGACCTCTTCTGCACATGGTAAGCTTCGCAACGGTGTCACCTGTATTGCTCTCGCTCCTTGCTTTCCCACCTCAAAGTGCATTTAAATACATCCTTGATGCCAACTCCCGGCCGTCCGGCTGCCCAGTTTTCAGTGCAAGAGTGATTGGACTCTGCTCCCACAGGCGAAGAGCCAGGACTGAAAGATGCTGCTGGACCTCTTCTGCACATGGTAAGCTTCGCAACGGTGCCACCTGTATTGCTCTCACTCCTTGCTTTCCCTCCACAAAGTGCATTTGAATATATCCTTGATGCCAACTTCAGGCCGGCTGCCGAGTTTCCAGGGCACGAATGATTGGACCCAGCTCCCACAGGCGAAGAGCCAGGACTGAAAGATACTGCTGGACCTCTTCTGCACAAGGTAAGCTTCGGAACTGTGCCACCTGTATTGCTCTCACTCCTTGCTTTCCCACCACAAAGTGCATTTGAATATATCCTTGATGCCAGGTTCAGGCCGGCTGGCTGCCCAGTTTCCAGTGCACGAATGATTGGACTCTGCTTCCACAGGCAAAGAGCCAGGACTGAAAGATGCTGCTGGACCTCTTCTGCACATGGTAAGCTTCGCAACGGTGCCACTTGTATTGCTCTCACTCCTTGCTTTCCCACCTCAAAGTGCATTTCAACACATCGTTGATGCCTGCTCCCGGCCGTCCGGCTGCCCAGTTTCCAGTGCGCGAATGATTGGACTCCGCTCCCACAGGCAAAGAGCCAGGACTGAAAGATGTTGCTGGATGTCTTCTGCACATGGTAAGCTTTGCAATGGTGCCACCTGTTTTGCTCTCACTCATTGCTTTCCCACCTCAAAGTGCATTTGAATGCATCCTTGATGCCTGCTCCCGGCCGTCCGGCTGCCCAGTTTCCAGTGCACGAATGATTGGACCCAGCTCCCACAGGCGAAGAGCCAGGACTGAAAGATGCTGCTGGACCTCTTCTGCACATGGTAAGCTTCGCAACGGTGCCACCTGTATAGCTCTCACTCCTTGCTTTCCCTCCTCAAAGTGCATTTGAATACATCCTTGATGCCTGCTTCAGGCCGTCCAGCTGCCCAGTTTTCAGTGCACGAATGATTGGACTCTGCTCCCACAGGCGAAGAGCCAGGAATGAAAGATGTTGCTGGATCTCTTCTGCACATGGTGAGCTTCGCAACGGTGCCACCTGTATTGCTCTCCCTCCTTGCTTTCCCACCTCAAAGTGCATTTGAATACATCCTTGATGCATGCACCCTGCTGGCCAGATACCCAGGTTTCAGAGCACGAATGATTGGACTCTGCTCCCACAGGCGAAGAGCCAGGACTGAAAGATGCTGCTGGATTTCTTCTGCACACGGTAAGCTTTGCAACGGTGCCACCTGTATTGCTCTCACTCCTTGCTTTCCCACCTCAAAGTGCATTTGAATACATCCCTAATGCCTGCTCCAGGCCGTCCGGCTACCCAGTTTCCAGTGCACGAATGATTGGACCCTGCTCCCACAGGCGAAGTGCCAGGACTGAAAGATGGAGCTGGATCTCTTCTGCACACGGTAAGCTTCGCAACGGTGCCACCTGCATTGGTCTCAGTCCTTTCTTTCCCACCTCAAAGTGCATTTGAATACATCCTTGATGCCTGCCCTAAGCTGGCCGGCTGCCCAGGTTTCAGTGCACGAATGATTGGACTCTGCTCCGACAGGCAAACAACCAGAACTGAAAGACGTTGCTGGATCTTCTCTGCACACGGTAAGCTTCGCAACGGTGCCACCTGCATTGCTCTCACTCCTTGCTTTCCCACCTCAAAGTGCATTTGAATAAATCCTTGATGCCTGCTCCAGGCCGTCTGGCTGCTCAGTTTCCAGTGCACGAATGATTGGACTCTGCTCCAACAGGAAAAGAGCCAGCACTGAAAGATGTTGCTGGATCTCCTCTGCACATGGTAAGCTTCGCAACGGTGCCACATCTATAGCTCTCACTCCTTGCTTTCCCACCTCAAAGTGCATTTGAATACATCCTTGATGCCTGCTCCCGGCGGTCCGGCTGCCCAGTTTTCAGTGCACGAATGATTGGACTCTGCTGCCACAGGCGAAGAGCCAGCACTGAAAGATGTTGCTGGATGTCTTCTGCACATGGTAAGCTTTGCAATGGTGCCACCTGTTTTGCTCTCACTCATTGCTTTCCCACCTCAAAGTGCATTTGAATGCATTCTTGATGGCTGCTCCCGGCCTCCGGCACCTCAGTTTCCAGTGCACGAATGATTGGACCCTGCTCCCACAGGCGAAGAGCCAGGACTGAAAGATGCTGCTGGACCTCCTCTGCGCATGGTAAGCTTCGCAACGGTGCCCCCTGTATTGCTCCCACTCGTTGCTATCCCACCTCAAAGGGCATTTGAATACATCCTTGATGCCTGCTCCCGGCCGTCCGGCTGCCCAGTTTCCAGTGCACGAATGATTGGACTCTGCTGCCACAGGCAAAGAGCCAGCACTGAAAGATGTTGCTGGATGTCTTCTGCATATGGTAAGCTTCGCAATGGTGCCACCTGTTTTGCTCTCACTCCGTGCTTTCCCACCTCAAAGTGCATTTGAATACATCCTTGATGCCTGCTCCCGGCCGTCCGGCTGCCCAGTTTTCAGTGCAGGAATGATTGGACTCTGCTGCCACAGGCGAAGAGCCAGGACTGAAAGATGGTGCTGGATCTCTTCTGCACATGGTAAGCTTCGCAACGGTGCCACCTGTATTGCTCTCACTCCTTGCTATCCCGCCTAAAAGTGCATTTGAATACATCCTTGATGCCTGCTGCAGGCCGTCCGGCTACCCAGATTCCAGGGCACGAATGATTGGACTCTGCTCCCACAGGCAACCAACCAGGCCTGAAAGACATTGCTGGTTCTTTTCTGCACATGGTAAGCTTTGCAACGGTGCCACCTGAATTGCTCTCACTTCTTGCTTTCCCACCTCAAAGTGCATTTGAATACATCCGTGATGCCTGCTCCAGGCCGTCCAGCTACCCTGGTTCCTGGGCACGAATGATTGGACCCTACACCCACAGGCGAAGAGCCAGGACTGAAAGATGGTGCTGGACCTCTTCTGCACATGGTAAGCTTCGCAACGGTGCACCTGTATTGCTCTCACTCCTTGCTTTCCCACCTGAAAGTGTATTTCAATACATCCTTGATGCCTGCTCCAGGCTGGCTGGCTACCCAGGTTACTGTGCACGAATGATTGGACTCTGCTCCCACAGGCGAAGAGGCAGGAAAGAAAGATGTTGCTGGATCTCTTTTGCACATGGTAAGCTTCGCAACGGTGCCACCTGTATTGCTCTCACTCCTTGCTTTCCCACCTCAAAGTGCATTTGAATACATCTTTGATGCCTGCTCCAAGCTGGCCGGCTGCCCAGTTTTCAGTGCACGAATGATTGGACTCTGCTCCCACAAGCGAAGAGCCAGGACTGAAAGATGCTGCTGAATCTCTTCTGCACACGGTAAGCTTCGCAACGGCGCCACCAGGATTGCTCTCACTCCTTGCTTTCCCACCTCAAAGTGCATTTGAATACATCCTTGATGTCTGCTCCAGGCCGTCCGGCTGCCCAGTTTTCAGTGCACGAATGATTGGACCCTGATCCCACAGGTGAAGAGCCAGGACTAAAAGATGGCGCTGGATCTCTTTTGCACACGGTAGGCTTCTCAAGGGTGCGCCTGCATTGGTCTCACTCCTTGCTTTCCCACCTCAAAGTGCATTTGAATTCATCCTTGATGCCTGCTCCCGGCCGTCCGGCAGCTCAGTTTCCAGTGCACGAATGATTGGACCCTGCTCCCGCAGGCGAAGTGCCAGGACTGAAAGATGGAGCTGGATCTCTTCTGCACACGGTAAGCTTCGCAACGGTGCCACCTGCATTGGTCTCACTCTTTGCTTTCCCACCTCAAAGTGCATTTGAATACATCCTTGATGCCTGCTCTAAGCTGGCCGGCTGCCCAGTTTTCAGTGCACGAATGATTGGACTCTGCTCCCACAGGCAAACAACGAGGACTGAAAGACGTTGCTGGGTCTTCTCTGCACACGTAAGCTTCGCAACGGTGCCACCTGCATTGCTCTCACTCCTTGCTTTCCCACCTCAAAGTGCATTTGAATACATCCTTAACGCCTGCTCCAGGCCGTCCGGCTACCAGTTTTTAGTGCACGAATGATTGGACCCTGCTCCCACAGGCGAGGAGCCAGGACTCAAAGATGCTGCTGGATCTCTTCTGCACATGGTAAGCTTCGCAACGGTGCCACATCTATAGCTCTCACTCCTTGCTTTCCCACCTCAAAGTGCATTTGAATACATCCTTGATGCCTGCTCCCGGCGGTCCGGCTGCCCAGTTTTCAGTGCACGAATGATTGGACTCCGCTCCCACAGGCGAAGAGCCAGGAATGAAAGATGTTGCTGGATGTCTTCTGCACATGGTAAGCTTCGCAATGGTGCCACCTGTATTGCTCTCACTCCTTGCTTTCCCACCTCAAAGTGCATTTGAATATATCCTTGATGCCTGCCCCCGGCCGTCCGGCTGCCCAGTTTCCAGTGCACGAATGATTGGACTCTGCTCCCACAGGCGAAGAGCCAGGACTGAAAGATGCTGCTGGACCTTTTTGCACATGGTAAGCTTCGCAACGGTGCCACCTGCATTAGTCTCACTCCTTGCTTTCCCACCTCAAAGTGCATTTGAATACATCCTTAATGCCGGCTCCCGGCCGTCCGGCTGCCCAGTTTCCAGTGCACAAATGATTGGACTCTGCTGCCACTGGCAAAGAGCCGGGACTGAAAGATGCTGCTGGACCTCTTCTGCACATGGTAAGCTTCTCAACGGTGCCACCTGTATTGCTCTCACTCCTTGCTTTCCCACCTCAAAGTGCATTTGAATATATCATTGATGCGTGCTGCAGGCTGTCCGGCTGCCCAGTTTTCAGTGCACGAATGATTGGACTCCGCTCCCACAGGCGAAGAGCCAGGAATGAAAGATGTTGCTGGATCTCTTCTGCACATGGTGAGCTTCGCAACGGTGCCACCTGTATTGCTCTCCCTCCTTGCTTTCCCACCTCAAAGTGCATTTGAATACATCCTTGATGCATGCACCCTGCTGGCCAGATACCCAGGTTTCAGAGCACGAATGATTGGACTCTACTCCCACAGGCGAAGAGCCAGGACTGAAAGATGCTGCTGTACCTCCTCTGCGCATGGTAAGCTTCGCAACGGTGCCCCCTGTATTGCTCCCACTCGTTGCTATCCCACCTCAAAGGGCATTTGAATACATCCATGATGCCTGCTCCAGGCCGTCCGGCTGCCCAGGTTCCAGTGCACGAATGATTGGACTCTGCTGCCACAGGCGAAGAGCCAGCACTGAAAGATGTTGCTGGATGTCTTCTGCACATGGTATGTTTCGCAATGGTGCCACCAGTTTTGCTCTGACTACTTGCTTTCCCACCTCAAAGTGCATTTGAATACATCCTTGATGTCTGCTCCAGGCCGTCCGGCTGCCCAGTTTTCAGTGCACGAATGATTGGACCCAGCTCCCACAGGTGAAGAGCCAGGACTAAAAGATGGTGCTGGACCTCTTTTGCACACGGTAAGCTTCGCAACGGTGCGCCTGCATTGGTCTCACTCCTTGCTTTCCCACCTCAAAGTGCATTTGAATGCATCCTTGATGGCTGCTCCCGGCCTTCCGGCAGCTCAGTTTCCAGTGCACGAATGATTGGACCCTGCTCCCACAGGCGAAGAGCCAGGACTGAAAGATGCTGCTGGACCTCCTCTGCGCATGGTAAGCTTCGCAACGGTACCCCCTGTATTGCTCCCACTCGTTGCTATCCCACCTCAAAGGGCATTTGATTACATCCTTGATGCCTCCTCCCGGCCGTCCGGCTGCCCAGTTTCCAGTACACGAATGATTGGACTCTGCTGCCACAGGCAAAGAGCCAGCACTGAAAGATGTTGCTGGATGTCTTCTGCATATGGTAAGCTTCGCAATGGTGCCACCTGTTTTGCTCTCACTCCGTGCTTTCCCACCTCAAAGTGCATTTGAATACATCCTTTAAGGCTGCTCCTGGCCTTCCGGCAGCTCAGTTTCCAGCGCACGAATGATTGGACTCTGCTGCCACAGGCAAAGAGCCAGCACTGAAAGATGTTGCTGGATGTCTTCTGCATATGGTAAGCTTCGCAACGGTGCCACCTGTATTGCTCTCACTCCTTGCTATCCCACCTAAAAGTGCATTTGAATACATCCTTGATGCCTGCTGCAGGCCGTCCGGCTACCCAGATTCCAGGGCACGAATGATTGGACTCTGCTCCCACAGGCAACCAACCAGGCCTGAAAGACATTGCTGGTTCTTTTCTGCACATGGTAAGCTTCGCAACGGTGCCACCTGCATTGCTCTCACTCCTTGCTTTCCCACCTCAAAGTGCATTTGAATACATCCTTGATGCCTGCTCCCGGCCGTCCGGCTGCCCAGTTTTCAGTGCATGAATGATTGGACACTGCTCCCACAGGCGAAGAGCCAGGACTGAAAGATGTTGCTGGATCTCTTCTGCACATGGTAAGCTTCGCAACGGTGACACCTGTATTGCTCTCACTCCTTGCTTTCCCACCTCAAAGTGCATTTGAATACATCCTTGATGCCTGCTCCAGGCCGTCCTGCTGCCCAGGTTTCAGTGCACGAATTATTGGACTCTGCTCCCACAGGTGAAGAGCCAGGACTGAAAGATGTTGCTGGACCTCTTCTGCACATGGTAAGCTTCGCAACGGTGCCACCTGCATTGCTCTCACTCCTTGCTTTCCCACCTCAAAGTGCATTTGAATACATCCTTGATGCCTCCTCCAAGCTGGCCGGCTGCCCAATATTCAGTGAACGAATAATTGGACCCTGCTCCCACAGGCGAAGAGCCAGGACTGAAAGATGCTGCTAGATCTCTTCTGCACATGTTAATCTTCGCAACGGTGTCAACTGTATTGCTCTCACTCCTTGCTTTCCCACCTCAAAGTGCATTTGAATACATCCTTGATGCGGCCGCAAGCCTGCCCAGTTTCCAGCGCACGAATGATTGGACTCTGCTCCCGCAGGCGAAGAGCCAGGACTGAAAGATGGTGCTGGATCTCTTCTGCACACGGTAAGCTTCGCAACGGTGCCACCTGTATTGCTCTCACTCCTTGCTTTCCCACCTCAAAGTGCATTTGAATACATCCTTGATGCCTGCTCCCAGCAGGCCGGCTGCCCACTTTCCAGCCCGCGAATGATTGGACCCTGCTCCCACAGGCGATGACCCAGGACTGAAAGATGTTGCTGGATCTCTTCTGCACATGGTGAGCTTCGCAACGGTGCCACCTGTATTGCTCTCCCTCCTTGCTTTCCCACCTCAAAGTGCATTTGAATACATCCTTGATGCCTGCTCCCGGCGGTCCGGCTGCCCAGTTTCCAGTGCACGAATGATTGGACCCTGCTCCTACCGGCAAAGAGCCAGGACTGAAAGATGTTGCTGGATTTCCTCTGCACATGGTGAGCTTTGCAACGGTGCCGCCTGTATTGCTCTCACTCCTTACTTTCCCACCTCAAAGTGCATTTGAATGCATCCTTGATGCCTGACCCCGGCCGTCCGGCTACTCAGTTTCCAGTGCACGAATGATTGGACCCTGCTCCGGCAGGCGAAGAGCCAGGAATGAAAGATGCTGCTGGACCTCTTCTGCACATGGTAAGCTTCGTAACGGTGCCCCCTGTATTGCTCTCACGCTTTGCTTTCCCACCACATAGTGCATTTGAATACATCCTTGATGCATGCACCCTGCTGGCCAGATACCCAGGTTTCAGAGCACGAATGATTGGACTCTGCTCCCACAGGCGAAGAGCCAGGAGTGAAAGATGCTGCTGGATTTCTTCTGCACACGGTAAGCTTCGCAACGGTGCCACCTGTATTGCTCTCACTCCTTGCTTTCCCACCTCAAAGTGCATTTGAATACATCCTTTATGGCTGCTCCTGGCCTTCCGGCAGCTCAGTTTCCAGTGCACGAATGATTGGACTCTGCTGCCACAGGCAAAGAGCCAGCACTGAAAGATGTTGCTGGATGTCTTCTGCATATGGTAAGCTTCGCAACGGTGCCACCTGTATTGCTCTCACTCCTTGCTATCCCACCTAAAAGTGCATTTGAATACATCCTTGATGCCTGCTGCAGGCCGTCCGGCTACCCAGATTCCAGGGCACGAATGATTGGACTCTGCTCCCACAGGCAACCAACCAGGCCTGAAAGACATTGCTGGTTCTTTTCTGCACATGGTAAGCTTCGCAACGGTGCCACCTGCATTGCTCTCACTCCTTGCTTTCCCACCTCAAAGTGCATTTGAATACATCCTTGATGCCTGCTCCCGGCCGTCCGGCTGCCCAGTTTTCAGTGCATGAATGATTGGACACTGCTCCCACAGGCGAAGAGCCAGGACTGAAAGATGTTGCTGTATCTCTTCTGCACATGGTAAGCTTCGCAACGGTGACACCTGTATTGCTCTCACTCCTTGCTTTCCCACCTCAAAGTGCATTTGAATACATCCTTGATGCCTGCTCCAGGCCGTCCTGCTGCCCGGGTTTCAGTGCACGAATTATTGGACTCTGCTCCCACAGGTGAAGAGCCAGGACTGAAAGATGTTGCTGGACCTCTTCTGCACATGGTAAGCTTCGCAACGGTGCCACCTGCATTGCTCTCACTCCTTGCTTTCCCACCTCAAAGTGCATTTGAATACATCCTTGATGCCTCCTCCAAGCTGGCCGGCTGCCCAATATTCAGTGAAGGAATGATTGGACCCTGCTCCCACAGGCGAAGAGCCAGGACTGAAAGATGCTGCTAGATCTCTTCTGCACATGTTAATCTTCGCAACGGTGTCACCTGTATTGCTCTCACTCCTTGCTTTCCCACCTCAAAGTGCATTTGAATACATCCTTGATGCGGCCGCAAGGCTGCCCAGTTTCCAGCGCACGAATGATTGGACCCTGCTCCCACAGGCAAAGAGCCAGGCCTGAAAGATGCTGCTGGACCTCTTCTGCACATGGTAAGCTTCGCAATGGTGCCACCTGTATTGCTCTCACTCCTTGCTTTCCCACCTCAAAGTGCATTTGAATATATCCTTGATACCTGCTCCCGGCCGTCCGGCTGCCCAGTTTTCAGTGCACGAATGATTGGACTCTGCTCCCACAGGCGAAGAGCCAGGACTGAAAGATATTGCTGGACCTCTTCTGCACATGGTAAGCTTCGCAACGGTGCCACCTGTATTGCTCTCACTCCTTGCTTTCCCACCTCAAAGTGCATTTGAATACATCCTTGATGCCTGCTCCCGGCCGTCCGGCTGCCCAGTTTTCAGTGCACGAATGATTGGACTCTGCTCCCACAGGCGAAGAGCCAGGACTGAAAGATGTTGCTGGATCTCTTCTGCACATGGTAAGCTTTGCAACGGTGCCACCTGTATTGCTCTCACTTCTTGCTTTCCCACCTCAAAGTGCATTTGAATACATCCTTGATGCCTCCTCCAAGCTGGCCGGCTGCCCAACTTTCAGTGAACGAATGATTGGACCCTGCTCCCACAGGCGAAGAGCCAGGACTGAAAGATGCTGCTGGACCTCTTCTGCACATGGTGAGCTTCGCAACGGTGCCACCTGCATTGCTCTCACTCCTTGCTTTCCCACCTCAAAGTGCATTTGAATACATCCTTGATGCCTGCTCCCGGCCGTCCGGCTACCCAGTTTTCAGTGCACGAATGATTGGACTCTGCTCCCACAGGCAAACAACCAGGACTGATAGATGTTGCTGTATCTCTTCTGCACATGGTAAGCTTTGCAACGGTGCCACCTGCATTGCTCTCACTCCTTGCTTTCCCACCTCAAAGTGCATTTGAATACATCCTTAATGCCTCCTCCAGGCCGTCCGGCTACCCAGTTTTCAGTGCACGAATGATTGGACCCTGCTCCCACAGGCGAAGAGCCAGGACTGAAATATGCTGCTGCACCTCCTCTGCGCATGGTAAGCTTCGCAAGGCTGCCTCCTGTATTGCTCCCACTCGTTGCTATCCCACCTCAAAGGGCATTTGAATACATCCTTGATGCCTGCTCCAGGCCGTCCGGCTGCCCAGTTTCCAGTGCACGAATGATTGGACTCTGCTGCCACAGGCGAAGAGCCAGCACTGAAAGATGTTGCTGGATGTCTTCTGCACATGGTAAGCTTCGCAATGGTGCCACCTGTTTTGCTCTCACTCCTTGCTTTCCCACCTCAAAGTGCATTTGAATGCATCCTTTATGGCTGCTCCTGGCCTTCCGGCAGCTCAGTTTCCAGTGCACGAATGATTGGACTCTGCTCCCGCAGGCGAAGAGCCAGGACTGAAAGATTGTGCTGGATCTCTTCTGCACACGGTAAGCTTCGCAACGGTGCCACCTGTATTGCTCTCACTCCTTGCTTTCCCACCTCAAAGTGCATTTGAATACATTCATGATGCCTGCTCCCAGCAGGCCGGCTGCCCACTTTCCAGCCCGCGAATGATTGGACCCTGCTCCCACAGGCGATGAGCCAGGACTGAAAGATGTTGCTGGATCTCTTCTGCACATGGTGAGCTTCGCAACGGTGCCACCTGTATTGCTCTCCCTCCTTGCTTTCCCACCTCAAAGTGCATTTGAATACATCCTTGATGCCAGCTCCCGCCCGTCCGGCTGCCCAGTTTCCAGTGCACGAATGATTGGACCCTGCTCCTACCGGCAAAGAGCCAGGACTGAAAGATGTTGCTGGATTTCCTCTGCACATGGTGAGCTTTGCAACGGTGCCGCCTGTATTGCTCTCACTCCTTACTTTCCCACCTCAAAGTGCATTTGAATGCATCCTTGATGCCTGACCCCGGCCGTCCGGCTACTCAGTTTCCAGTGCACGAATGATTGGACCCTGCTCCGGCAGGCGAAGAGCCAGGAATGAAAGATGCTGCTGGACCTCTTCTGCACATGGTAAGCTTCGTAACGGTGCCCCCTGTATTGCTCTCACGCTTTGCTTTCCCACCACATAGTGCATTTGAATACATCCTTGATGCCTGTTGCAGGCCGTCCGGCTACCCAGATTCCAGGGCACGAATGATTGGACTCTGCTCCCACAGGCGAAGAGGCAGGACTGAAAGATGCTGCTGGACCTCTTCTGCACACGGTAAGCTTCGCAACGGTGCCACCTGCATTGCTCTCACTCTTTTCTTTCCCACCTCAAAGTGCATTTGAATACATCCTTAATGCCTGCTCCCGGCCGTCCGGCAGCTCAGTTTCCAGTGCACGAATGATTGGACCCTGCTCCCACAGGCGAAGAGCCAGGACTGAAAGATGGTGCTGGATCTCTTCTGCACACGGTAAGCTTCGCAACGGTGCCACCTGTATTGCTCTCACTCCTTGCTTTCCTACCTCAAAGTGCATTTGAATACATCCTTGATGCCTGCTCCCGGTAGGCCTGCTGCCCACTTTCCAGCCCGCGAATGATTGGACCCTGCTCCCACAGGCGAAGAGCCAGGACTGAAAGATGCTGCTGGACCTCTTCTGCGCATGGTAAGCTTCGCAACGGTGCCACTTGTATTGCTCCCACTCGTTTCTTTCCCACCTCAAAGGGCATTTGAATGCATCCTTGATGCCTGCTCCAAGCTGGCCGGATGCCCAGTTTTCAGTGCACGAATGATTGGACTCTGCTCCCACAGGCGAAGAGCCAGGAATGAGAGAAGTTGCTGGACCTCTTCTGCACATGGTAAGCTTCGCAACGGTGCCACCTGTATTGCTCTCACTCCTTGCTTTCCCACCTCAAAGTGCATTTGAATACATCCTTGATGCCTGCTCCACGCCGTCCGGCTGCTCAGTTTCCAGTGCACGAATGATTGGACTCTGCTCCCACAGGCGAAGAGCCAGGAATGAGAGAAGTTGCTGGACCACTTCTGCACATGGTAAGCTTCGCAACGGTGCCACCTGCATTGCTCTCACTCCTTGCTTTCCCACCTCAAAGTGCATTTGAATACATCCTTGATGCTTGCTCCAGGCCGTCCGGCTACCCAGTTTCCAGGGCACGAATGATTGGACTCTGCTCCCACAGGCGAAGAGCCAGGCGTGAAAGATGCTGCTGGACCTCTTCTGCACATGGTAAGCTTCGCAACGGTGAACCCTGTATTGCTCTCACTCCTTGCTTTCCCACCTCAAAGTGCATTTGAATACATCCTTTATGCCTGCTCCACGCTGGCCGGATGCCCAGTTTTCAGTGCACGAATGATTGGATTCTGCTCCCACAGGCGAAGAGCCAGGAATGAGAGAAGTTTCTGGATCTCTTCTGCACATGGTAAGCTTCGCAACAGTGCCACCTGCATTGGTCTCACTCCTTGCTTTCCCACCTCAAAGGGCATTTGAATACATCCTTGATGCCTGCTCCAAGCTGGCCGGCTGCCCAGTCTTCAGTGCACGAATAATTGGACCCTGCTCCCACAGGTGAAGAGCCAGGAGTAAAAGATGGTGCTGGATCTCTTCTGCACATGGTAAGCTTCGCAACGGTGCACCTGCATTGGTCTCACTCCTTGCTTTCCCACCTCAAAGTGCATTTGAATGCATCCTTGATGCCTGCTCCAGGCCGTCCGGCAACTCAGTTTCCAGTGAACGAATGATTGGACCCTGCTCCCACAGGCGAAGTGCCAGGACTGAAAGATGGAGCTGGATCTCTTCTGCACACGGTAAGCTTCGCAACGGTTCCACCTGCATTGCTCTCACTCCTTGCTTTCCCACCTCAAAGTGCATTTGAATACATCCTTGATGCCTGCTCCCGGCCGTCCGGCTGCCCAGTTTCCAGGGCACGAATGATTGGAGTCTGCTGCCACCGGCGAAGAGCCAGGACTGAAAGATGTTGCTGGATCTCTTCTGCACATGGTGAGCTTCGCAACGGTGCCACCTGTATTGCTCTCCCTCCTTGCTTTCCCACCTCAAAGTGCATTTGAATACATCCTTGATGCATGCACCCTGCTGGCCAGATACCCAGGTTTCAGAGCACGAATGATTGGACTCTGCTCCCACAGGCGAAGAGCCAGGACTGAAAGATGCTGCTATACCTCCTCTGCGCATGGTAAGCTTCGCAACAGTGCCCCCTGTATTGCTCCCACTCGTTGCTATCCCACCTCAAAGGGCATTTGAATACATCCATGATGCCTGCTCCAGGCCGTCCGGCTGCCCAGGTTCCAGTGCACGAATGATTGGACTCTGCTGCCACAGGCGAAGAGCCAGGACTGAAAGATGTTGCTGGATGTCTTCTGCACATGGTAAGTTTCGCAATGGTGCCACCTGTTTTGCTCTGACTACTTGCTTTACCACCTCAAAGTGCATTTGAATACATCCTTGATGTCTGCTCCAGGCCGTCCGGCTGCCCAGTTTTCAGTGCACGAATGATTGCACCCAGCTCCCACAGGTGAAGAGCCAGGACTAAAAGATGGTGCTGGACCTCTTTTGCACACGGTAAGCTTCGCAACGGTGCGCCTGCATTGGTCTCACTCCTTGCTTTCCCACCTCAAAGTGCATTTGAATGCATCCTTGATGCCTGCTCCCGGCCGTCCGGCAGCTCAGTTTCCAGTGCACGAATGATTGGACCCTGCTCCCACAGGCGAAGTGCCAGGACTGAAAGATGGAGCTGGAACTCTTCTGCACACGGTAAGCTTCGCAACAGTGCCACCTGCATTGGTCTCACTCCTTGCTTTCCCACCTCAAAGTGCATTTGAATACATCCTTGATGCCTGCTCTAAGCTGGCCGGCTGCCCAGTTTTCAGTGCACGAATGATTGGACTCTGCTCCGACAGGCAAACAACCAGAACTGAAAGACGTTGCTGGATCTTCTCTGCACACGGTAAGCTTCGCAACGGTGCCACCTGCATTGCTCTCACTCCTTGCTTTCCCACCTCAAAGTGCATTTGAATATATCCTTGATGCCTGCTCCAGGCCGTCTGGCTGCTCAGTTTCCAGTGCACGAATGATTGGACCCTGCTCCCACAGGCGAAGAGCCAGGACTGAAAGGTGCTGCTGGACCTCCTCTGCGCATGGTAAGCTTCGCAACGGTGCCCCCTGTATTGCTCCCACTCGTTGCTATCCCACCTCAAAGGGCATTTGATTACATCCTTGATGCCTCCTCCCGGCCGTCCGGCTGCCCAGTTTCCAGTGCACGAATGATTGGACTCTGCTGCCACAGGCAAAGAGCCAGCACTGAAAGATGTTGCTGGACGTCTTCTGCATATGGTAAGCTTCGCAATGGTGCCACCTGTTTTGCTCTCACTCCGTGCTTTCCCACCTCAAAGTGCATTTGAATACATCCTTTATGGCTGCTCCTGGCCTTCCGGCAGCTCAGTTTCTAGTGCACGAATGATTGGACTCTGCTGCCACAGGCAAAGAGCCAGGACTGAAAGATACTGCTGAACCTCTTCTGCACATGGTAAGCTTCGCAACGGTGCCACCTTTATTGCTCTCACTCCTTGCTATCCCACCTCAAAGTGCATTTGAATACATCCTTGATGCCTGCTGCAGGCCGTCCGGCTACCCAGATTCCAGGGCACGAATGATTGGACTCTGCTCCCACAGGCAACCAACCAGGCCTGAAAGACATTGCTGGTTCTTTTCTGCACATGGTAAGCTTCGCAACGGTGCCACCTGCATTGCTCTCACTCCTTGCTTTCCCACCTCAAAGTGCATTTGAATACATCCTTGATGCTTGCTCCAGGCCGTCCGGCTACCCAGATTCCAGGGCACGAATGATTGGACTCTGCTCCCACAGGCGAAGAGCCAGGCGTGAAAGATGCTTCTGGACCTCTTCTGCACATGGTAAGCTTCGCAACGGTGCCACCTGCATTGCTCTCACTCCTTGCTTTCCCACCTCAAAGTGCATTTGAATACATCCTTGATGCCTGCTCCAACCTGGCCGGTTGCCCAGTTTTCAGTGCACGAATGATTGGACCCTGCTCCCACAGGCGAAGAGCCAGGACTGAAATATGCTGCTGGACCTCTTCTGCACATGGTAAGCTACGCAACGGTGCCACCTGTATTGCTCTCACTCCTTGCTTTCCCACCACAAAGTGCATTTGAATATATCCTTGATGCCAACTTCAGGCCGGCTGCCCAGTTTCCAGTGCGCGAATGATTGGACTCTGCTCCCACAGGCAAAGAGCCAGGACTGAAAGATGCTGCTGGACCTCTTCTGCACAAGGTAAGCTTCGCAACGGTGCCACCTGCATTGCTCTCACACCTTGCTTTCCAACCTCAAAGTGCATTTGAATAAATCCTTGATGCCTGCTCCAGGCCGTCTGGCTGCTCAGTTTCCAGTGCAGGAATGATTGGACTCTGCTCCAACAGGCGAAGAGCCAGCACTGAAAGATGTTGCTGGATCTCTTTTGCACATGGTAAGCTTCGCAACGGTGCCACCTGCATTGCTCTCACTCCTTGCTTTCACACCTCAAAGTGCATTTGAATACATCCTTAATGTCTGCTCCAGGCCGTCCGGCTACCCAGTTTCCAGGGCACGAATGATTGGACCCTTCACCCACAGGCGAAGAGCCAGGACTGAAAGATGCTGCTGGATCTCTTCTGCACATGGTAAGCTTCGCAACGGTGCCACCTGTATTGCTCTCCCTCCTTGCTTTCCCACCTCAAAGTGCATTTGAATACATCCTTGATGCCTGCTCCCGGGGGTCCGGCTGCCCAGTTTTCAGTGCACGAATGATTGGACTCTGCTGCCACAGGCGAAGAGCCAGCACTGAAAGATGTTGCTGGACCTCTTCTGCACATGGTAAGCTTTGCAATGGTGCCACCTGTTTTGCTCTCACTCATTGCTTTCCCACCTCAAAGTGCATTTGAATGCATCCTTGATGGCTGCTCCAGGCTGGCCGGCTGCCCAGTTTTCAGTGCACGAATGATTGGACTCTGCTCCCACAGGCAAAGAGCCAGGCCTGAAAGATGCTGCTGGACCTCTTCTTCACATGGTAAGCTTCGCAACGGTGCCACCTGCATTGCTCTCACTCCTTGCTTTCCCACCTCAAAGTGCATTTGAATACATCCTTGATGCCTGCTCCCGGCCGTCCGGCTGCCCAGTTTCCAGTGCACGAATGATTGGACCCAGCTCCCACAGGCGAAGAGCCAGGACTGAAAGATACTGCTGGACCTCTTCTGCACATGGTAAGCTTCGCAACGGTGCCACCTGCATTGCTCTCACTCCTTGCTTTCCCTCCTCAAAGTGCATTTGAATACATCCTTGATGCCTGCTCCCGGCCGTCCGGCTGCCCAGTTTTCAGGGCACGAATGATTGGACTCTGCTCCCACAGGCGAAGAGCCAGGACTGAAAGATGCTGCTGGATCTCTTCTGCACATGGTAAGCTTCGCAACGGTGCCACCTGCATTGCTCTCACTCCTTGCTTTCCCACCACAAAGTGCATTTGAATAAATCCTTGATGCCTGCTCCAGGCCTTCTGGCTGCTCAGTTTCCAGTGCACGAATGATTGGACTCTGCTCCCACAGGCGAAGAGCCAGCACTGAAAGATGTTGCTGGATCTCTTCTGCACATGGTAAGCTTCGCAACGGTGCCACCTGTATTGCTCTCCCTCCTTGCTTTCCCACCTCAAAGTGCATTTGATTACATCCGTGATGCCTGCTCCAGGCCGTCGGGCTGCCCAGGTTCCAGTGCACGAATGATTGGACTCTGCTGCCACAGGCGAAGAGCCAGCACTGAAAGATGTTGCTGGATGTCTTCTGCACATGGTAAGCTTTGCAATGGTGCCACCTGTTTTGCTCTCACTCATTGCTTTCCCACCTCAAAGTGCATTTGAATGCATCCTTGATGGCTGCTCCAGGCTGGCCGGCTCCCCAGTTTCCAGGGCACGAATGATTGGACCCTTCACCCACAGGCGAAGAGCCAGGACTGAAAGATGCTGCTGGATCTCTTCTGCACATGGTAAGCTTCGCAACGGTGCCACCTGTATTGCTCTCCCTCCTTGCTTTCCCACCTCAAAGTGCATTTGAATACATCCTTGATGCCTGCTCCCGGGGGTCCGGCTGCCCAGTTTTCAGTGCACGAATGATTGGACTCTGCTGCCACAGGCGAAGAGCCAGCACTGAAAGATGTTGCTGGATGTCTTCTGCACATGGTAAGCTTTGCAATGGTGCCACCTGTTTTGCTCTCACTCATTGCTTTCCCACCTCAAAGTGCATTTGAATGCATCCTTGATGGCTGCTCCAGGCTGGCCGGCTGCCCAGTTTTCAGTGCACGAATGATTGGACTCTGCTCCCACAGGCAAAGAGCCAGGCCTGAAAGATGCTGCTGGACCTCTTCTTCACATGGTAAGCTTCGCAACGGTGCCACCTGCATTGCTCTCACTCCTTGCTTTCCCACCTCAAAGTGCATTTGAATACATCCTTGATGCCTGCTCCCGGCCGTCCGGCTGCCCAGTTTCCAGTGCACGAATGATTGGACCCAGCTCCCACAGGCGAAGAGCCAGGACTGAAAGATACTGCTGGACCTCTTCTGCACATGGTAAGCTTCGCTACGGTGCCACCTGCATTGCTCTCACTCCTTGCTTTCCCTCCTCAAAGTGCATTTGAATACATCCTTGATGCCAGCTCCCGGCCGTCCGGCTGCCCAGTTTTCAGGGCACGAATGATTGGACTCTGCTCCCACAGGCGAAGAGCCAGCACTGAAAGATGTTGCTGGATCTCTTCTGCACATGGTAAGCTTCGCAACGGTGCCACCTGTATTGCTCTCCCTCCTTGCTTTCCCACCTCAAAGTGCATTTGATTACATCCTTGATGCCTGCTCCAGGCCGTCCGGCTACCCAGTTTCCAGTGCACGAATGATTGGAGTCTGCTGCCACAGGCGAAGAGCCAGCACTGAAAGATGTTGCTGGATGTCTTCTGCACATGGTAAGCTTTGCAATGGTGCCACCTGTTTTGCTCTCACTCATAGCTTTCCCACCTCAAAGTGCATTTGAATGCATCCTTGATGGCTGCTCCAGGCTGGCCGGCTCCCCAGTTTTCAGTGCACGAATGCTTGGACTCTGCTCCCACAGGCGAAGAGCCAGGACTGAAAGATGCTGCTGGACCTCTTCTGCACATGGTAAGCTTCGCAACGGTGCCACCTGTATTGCTCTCACTCCTTGCTTTCCCACCACAAAGTGCATTTGAATATATCCTTGATGCCAACTTCAGGCCGGCTGCCGAGTTTCCAGGGCACGAATGATTGGACCCAGCTACCACAGGCGAAGAGCCAGGACTGAAAGATACTGCTGGACCTCTTCTGCACAAGGTAAGCTTCGGAACTGTGCCACCTGTATTGCTCTCACTCCTTGCTTTCCCACCACAAAGTGCATTTGAATATATCCTTGATGCCAGCTTCAGGCCGGCTGGCTGCCCAGTTTCCAGTGCACGAATGATTGGACTCTGCTTCCACAGGCAAAGAGCCAGGACTGAAAGATGCTGCTGGACCTCTTCTGCACATGGTAAGCTTCGCAACGGTGCCACTTGTATTGCTCTCACTCCTTGCTTTCCCACCTCAAAGTGCATTTCAACACATCGTTGATGCCTGCTCCCGGCCGTCCGGCTGCCCAGTTTCCAGTGCGCGAATGATTGGACTCTGCTCCCACAGGCAAAGAGCCAGGACTGAAAGATGTTGCTGGATGTCTTCTGCACATGGTAAGCTTTGCAATGGTGCCACCTGTTTTGCTCTCACTCATTGCTTTCCCACCTCAAAGTGCATTTGAATGCATCCTTGATGCCTGCTCCCGGCCGTCCGGCTGCCCAGTTTCCAGTGCACGAATGATTGGACCCAGCTCCCACAGGCGAAGAGCCAGGACTGAAAGATGCTGCTGGACCTCTTCTGCACATGGTAAGCTTCGCAACGGTGCCACCTGTATTGCTCTCACTCCTTGCTTTCCCTCCTCAAAGTGCATTTGAATACATCCTTGATGCCAGCTCCCGGCCGTCCGGCTGCCGAGTTTTCAGTGCACGAATGATTGGACTCTGCTCCCACAGGCGAAGAGCCAGGACTGAAAGATGCTGCTGGATCTCTTCTGCACATGGTAAGCTTCGCAACGGTGCCACCTGCATTGCTCTCACTCCTTGCTTTCCCACCTCAAAGTGCATTTGAATAAATCCTTGATGCCTGCTCCAGGCCGTCTGGCTGCTCAGTTTCCAGTGCACGAATGATTGGACTCTGCTCCCACAGGCGAAGAGCAAGGACTGAAAGATGCTGCTGGATCTCTTCTGCACATGGTAAGCTTCGCAACGGTGCCACCTGTATTGCTCTCACTCCTTGCTTTCCCACCTCAAAGTGCATTTGAATACATCCTTAATGTCTGCTCCAGGCCGTCCGGCTACCCAGTTTCCAGGGCACGAATGATTGGACCCTACACCTACAAGCGAAGAGCCAGGACTGAAAGATGCTGCTGGATCTCTTCTGCACATGGTAAGCTTCGCAACGGTGCCACCTGTATTGCTCTCCCTCCTTGCTTTCCCTCCTCAAAGTGCATTTGAATACATCCTTGATGCCTGCTCCAGGCCGTCTGGCTGCTCAGTTTCCAGTGCACGAATGATTGGACTCTGCTCCCACAGGCAAAGAGCCCGGACTGAAAGATGCTGCTGGACCTCTTCTGCACACGGTAAGCTTCGCAACGGTGCCACCTGCATTGCTCTCACTCCTTGCTTTCCCACCTCAAAGTGCATTTGAATAAATCCTTGATGCCCGCTCCAGGCCGTCTGGCTGCTCAGTTTCCAGTGCAAGAATGATTGGACTCTGCTCCAACAGGCGAAGAGCCAGCACTGAAAGATGTTGCTGGATCTCTTCTGCACATGGTAAGCTTCGCAACGGTGCCACCTGTATTGCTCTCACTACTTGCTTTCCCACCTCAAAGTGCATTTGAATATATCCTTAATGTCTGCTCCAGGCCGTCCGGCTACCCAGTTTCCAGGGCACGAATGATTGGACCCCACACCCACAGGCGAAGAGCCAGGACTGAAAGATGCTGCTGGATCTCTTCTGCACATGGTAAGCTTCGCAACGGTGCCTCCTGTATTGCTCTCCCTCCTTGCTTTCCCACCTCAAAGTGCATTTGAATACATCCTTGATGCCTGCTCCCGGGGGTCCGGCTGCCCAGTTTTCAGTGCACGAATGATTGGACCCAGGTGCCACAGGTGAAGAGCCAGCACTGAAAGATGTTGCTGGATGTCTTCTGCACATGGTAAGCTTTGCAATGGTGCCTCCTGTTTTGCTCTCACTCATTGCTTTCCCACCTCAAAGTGCATTTGAATGCATCCTAGATGGCTGCTCCCGGCCTTCCGGCAGCTGAGTTTCCAGTGCACGAATGATTGGACTCTGCTCCCGCAGGCGAAGAGCCAGGACTGAAAGATGGTGCTGGATCTCTTCTGCACACGGTAAGCTTCGCAACGGTGCCACCTGTATTGCTCTCACTCCTTGCTTTCCCACCTCAAAGTGCATTTGAATACATCCTTGATGCCAGCTCCCGGCCGTCCGGCTGCCCAGATTCCAGTGCACGAATGATTGGACCCAGATCCCACAGGCGAAGAGCCAGGACTGAAAGATGTTGCTGGATCTCTTCTGCACATGGTAAGCTTTGCAACGGTGCCACCTGTATTGCTCTCACTTCTTGCTTTCCCACCTGAAAGTGCATTTGAATACATCCTTGATGCCTCCTCCAAGCTGGCCGGCTGCCCAATTTTCAGTGAACGAATGATTGGACCCTGCTCCCACAGGCGAAGAGCCAGGACTGAAAGATGCTGCTGGACCTCTTCTGCACATGGTGAGCTTCGCAACGGTGCCACCTGCATTGCTCTCACTCCTTGCTTTCCCACCTCAAAGTGCATTTGAATACATCCTTGATGCCTGCTCCCGGCCGTCCGGCTGCCCAGTTTTCAGTGCACGAATGATTGGACTCTGCTCCCACAGGCAAACAACCAGGACTGATAGATGTTGCTGTATCTCTTCTGCACATGGTAAGCTTCGCAACGGTGGCACCTGCATTGCTCTCACTCCTTGCTTTCCCACCTCAAAGTGCATTTGAATACATCCTTAATGCCTCCTCCAGGCCGTCCGGCTACCCAGTTTTCAGTGCACGAATGATTGGACCCTGCTCCCACAGGCGAAGAGCCAGGACTGAAATATGCTGCTCTACCTCCTCTGCGCATGGTAAGCTTCGCAACGCTGCCTCCTGTACTGCTCCCACTCGTTGCTATCCCACCTCAAAGGGCATTTGAATACATCCTTGATGCCTGCTCCAGGCCGTCCGGCTGCCCAGTTTCCAGTGCACGAATGATTGGACTCTGCTGCCACAGGCGAAGAGCCAGCACTGAAAGATGTTGCTGGATGTCTTCTGCACATGGTAAGCTTCGCAATGGTGCCACCTGTTTTGCTCTCACTCCTTGCTTTCCCACCTCAAAGTGCATTTGAATGCATCCTTTATGGATGCTCCTGGCCTTCCGGCAGCTCAGTTTCCAGTGCAGGAATGATTGGACCCTGCTCCCACCGGCGAAGAGCCAGGACTGAAAGATGGTGCTGGATCTCTTCTGCACACGGTAAGCTTCGCAACGGTGCCACCTGTATTGCTCTCACTCCTTGCTTTCCCACCTCAAAGTGCATTTGAATACATCCTTGATGCCTGCTCCCAGCAGGCCGGCTGCCCACTTTCCAGCCCGCGAATGATTGGAGTCTGCTGCCACAGGCGAAGAGCCAGGACTGAAAGATGTTGCTGGATCTCTTCTGCACATGGTGAGCTTCGCAACGGTGCCACCTGTATTGCTCTCCCTCCTTGCTTTCCCACCTCAAAGTGCATTTGAATACATCCTTGATGCCAGCTCCCGCCCGTCCGGCTGCCCAGTTTCCAGTGCACGAATGATTGGACCCTGCTCCTACCGGCAAAGAGCCAGGACTGAAAGATGTTGCTGGATTTCCTCTGCACATGGTGAGCTTTGCAACGGTGCCGCCTGTATTGCTCTCACTCCTTACTTTCCCACCTCAAAGTGCATTTGAATGCATCCTTGATGCCTGACCCCGGCTGTCCGGCTACTCAGTTTCCAGTGCACGAATGATTGGACCCTGCTCCGGCAGGCGAAGAGCCAGGAATGAAAGATGCTGCTGGACCTCTTCTGCACATGGTAAGCTTCGTAACGGTGCCCCCTGTATTGCTCTCACGCTTTGCTTTCCCACCACATAGTGCATTTGAATACATCCTTGATGCCTGTTGCAGGCCGTCCGGCTACCCAGATTCCAGGGCACGAATGATTGGACTCTGCTCCCACAGGCGAAGAGGCAGGACTGAAAGATGCTGCTGGACCTCTTCTGCACACGATAAGCTTCGCAACGGTGCCACCTGCATTGCTCTCACTCTTTTCTTTCCCACCTCAAAGTGCATTTGAATACATCCTTAATGCCTGATCCCGGCCGTCCGGCAGCTCAGTTTCCAGTGCACGAATGATTGGACCCTGCTCCCACCGGCGAAGAGCCAGGACTGAAAGATGGTGCTGGATCTCTTCTGCACACGGTAAGCTTCGCAACGGTGCCACCTGTATTGCTCTCACTCCTTGCTTTCCTACCTCAAAGTGCATTTGAATACATCCTTGATGCCTGCTCCCGGTAGGCCTGCTGCCCACTTTCCAGCCCGCGAATGATTGGACCCTGCTCCCACAGGCGAAGAGCCAGGACTGAAAGATGCTGCTGGACCTCATCTGCGCATGGTAAGCTTCGCAACGGTGCCCCCTGTATTGCTCCCACTCGTTGCTTTCCCACCTCAAAGGGCATTTGAATGCATCCTTGATGCCTGCTCCAAGCTGGCCGGATGCCCAGTTTTCAGTGCACGAATGATTGGACTCTGCTCCCACAGGCGAAGAGCCAGGAATGAGAGAAGTTGCTGGACCTCTTCTGCACATGGTAAGCTTCGCAACGGTGCCACCTATATTGCTCTCACTCCTTGCTTTCCCACCTCAAAGTGCATTTGAATACATCCTTGATGCCTGCTCCACGCCGTCCGGCTGCTCAGTTTCCAGTGCACGAATGATTGGACTCTGCTCCCACAGGCGAAGAGCCAGGAATGAGAGAAGTTGCTGGACCACTTCTGCACATGGTAAGCTTCGCAACGGTGCCACCTGCATTGCTCTCACTCCTTGCTTTCCCACCTCAAAGTGCATTTGAATACATCCTTGATGCTTGCTCCAGGCCGTCCGGCTACCCAGTTTCCAGGGCACGAATGATTGGACTCTGCTACCACAGGCGAAGAGCCAGGCGTGAAAGATGCTGCTGGACCTCTTCTGCACATGGTAAGCTTCGCAACGGTGCCCCCTGTATTGCTCTCACTCCTTGCTTTCCCACGTCAAAGTGCATTTGAATACATCCTTTATGCCTGCTCCACGCTGGCCGGATGCCCACTTTTCAGTGCACGAATGATTGGACTCTGCTCCCACAGGCGAAGAGCCAGGAATGAGAGAAGTTTCTGGATCTCTTCTGCACATGGTAAGCTTCGCAACGGTTCCACCTGCATTGGTCTCACTCCTTGCTTTCCCACCTCAAAGTGCATTTGAATACATCCTTGATGCCAGCTCCAGGCCGTCCGGCTGCCCAGTTTCCAGGGCACGAATGATTGGAGTCTGCTGCCACCGGCGAAGAGCCAGGACTGAAAGATGTTGCTGGATTTCTTCTGCACATGGTTACCTTGGCAACGGCGCCACCTGCATTGCTCTCCCTCCTTGCTTTCCCACCTCAAAGTGCATTTGAATACATCCTTGATGCCTGCTCCCGGCCGTCCGGCTGCCCAGTTTCCAGTGCACGAATGATTGGACCCTGCTCCCACAGGCAAATAGCCAGGAATGAAAAATGCCCCTGGACCTCTTCTGCACATGGTAAGCTTCGTAATGGTGCCCCCTGTATTGCTCTCACTCTTTGCTTTCCCACCTCAAAGTGCATTTGAATACATCCTTGATGCGTGCTGCAGGCCGTCCGCCTACCCAGATTCCAGGGCACGAATGATTGGACTCTGCTCCCACAGGCGAAGAGCCAGGCGTGAAAGATGCTGCTGGACCTCTTCTGCACATGGTAAGCTTTGCAACGGTGCCACCAGGATTGCTCTCACTCCTTGCTTTCCCACCTCAAAGTGCATTTGAATACATCCTTGATGCCTGCTCCAACCTGGCCGGTTGCCCAGTTTTCAGTGCACGAATGATTGGACTCTGCTCCCACAGGCGAAGAGCCAGGACTGAAAGATGCTGCTGGACCTCTTCTGCACATGGTAAGCTTCGCAACGGTGCCTCCTGTATTGCTCTCACTCCTTGCTTTCCCACCACAAAGTGCATTTGAATATATCCTTGATGCCAACTTCAGGCCGGCTGCCCAGTTTCCAGTGCACGAATGATTGGACTCTGCTCCCACAGGCGAAGAGCCAGGACTGAAAGATGCTGCTGGACCTCTTCTGCAGTTGGTAAGCTTCGCAACGGTGTCACCTGTATTGCTCTCGCTCCTTGCTTTCCCACCTCAAAGTGCATTTGAATACATCCTTGATGCCTGCTCCCGGCCGTCCGGCTGCCCAGTTTTCAGTGCACGAATGATTGGACTCTGCTCCCACAGGCGAATAGCCAGGACTGAAAGATGCTGCTGGACCTCTTCTGCACATGGTAAGCTTCGCAACGGTGCCACCTGTATTGCTCTCACTCCTTGCTTTCCCACCACAAAGTGCATTTGAATATATCCTTGATGCCAACTTCAGGCCGGCTGCCCAGTTTCCAGTGCGCGAATGATTGGACTCTGCTCCCACAGGAAAAGAGCCAGGACTGAAAGATGCTGCTGGACCTCTTCTGCACAAGGTAAGCTTCGCAACGGTGCCACCTGCATTGCTCTCACTCGTTGCTTTCCCACCTCAAAGTGCATTTGAATACATCCTTAATGTCTGCTCCAGGCCGTCCGGCTACCCAGTTTCCAGGGCACGAATGATTGGACCCTTCACCCACAGGCGAAGAGCCAGGACTGAAAGATGCTGCTGGATCTCTTCTGCACATGGTAAGCTTCGCAACGGTGCCACCTGTATTGCTCTCCCTCCTTGCTTTCCCACCTCAAAGTGCATTTGAATACATCCTTGATGCCTGCTCCCGGCCGTCCGGCTGCCCAGTTTCCAGTGCACGAATGATTGGACCCAGCTCCCACAGGCGAAGAGCCAGGACTGAAAGATACTGCTGGACCTCTTCTGCACATGGTAAGCTTCGCAACGGTGCCACCTGCATTGCTCTCACTCCTTGCTTTCCCTCCTCAAAGTGCATTTGAATACATCCTTGATGCCAGCTCCCGGCCGTCCGGCTGCCCAGTTTTCAGGGCACGAATGATTGGACTCTGCTCCCACAGGCGAAGAGCCAGGACTGAAAGATGCTGCTGGATCTCTTCTGCACATGGTAAGCTTCGCAACGGTGCCACCTGCATTGCTCTCACTCCTTGCTTTCCCACCTCAAAGGGCATTTGAATAAATACTTGATGCCTGCTCCAGACCGTCTGGCTGCTCAGTTTCCAGTGCACGAATGATTGGACTCTGCTCCCACAGGCGAAGAGCCAGGACTGAAAGATGCTGCTGGATCTCTTCTGCACATGGTAAGCTTCGCAACGGTGCCACCTGTATTGCTCTCACTCCTTGCTTTCCCTCCTCAAAGTGCATTTGAATACATCCTTAATGTCTGCTCCAGGCCGTCCGGCTACCCAGTTTCCAGGGCACGAATGATTGGACCCTACATCCACAAGCGAAGAGCCAGGACTGAAAGATGCTGCGGGATATCTTCTGCACGTGGTAAGCTTCGCAACGGTGCCACCTGTATTGCTCTCCCTCCTTGCTTTCCCACCTCAAAGTGCATTTGATTACATCCTTGATGCCTGCTCCAGGCCGTCCGGCTACCCAGTTTCCAGTGCACGAATGATTGGAGTCTGCTGCCACAGGCGAAGAGCCAGCACTGAAAGATGTTGCTGGATGTCTTCTGCACATGGTAAGCTTTGCAATGGTGCCACCTGTTTTGCTCTCACTCATTGCTTTCCCACCTCAAAGTGCATTTGAATGCATCCTTGATGGCTGCTCCAGGCTGGCCGGCTGCCCAGTTTTCAGTGCACGAATGATTGGACTCTGCTCCCACAGGCAAAGAGCCAAGCCTGAAAGATGCTGCTGGACCTCTTCTTCACATGGTAAGCTTCGCAACGCTGCCACCTGCATTGCTCTCACTCCTTGCTTTCCCTCCTCAAAGTGCATTTGAATACATCCTTGATGCCAGCTCCCGGCCGTCCGGCTACCCAGATTCCAGGGCATGAATGATTGGACTCTGTTCCCACAGGCGAAGAGGCAGGACTGAAAGATGCTGCTGGACCTCTTCTGCACACGGTAAGATTCGCAACGGTGCCACCTGCATTGCTCTCACTCTTTTCTTTCCCACCTCAAAGTGCATTTGAATACATCCTTAATGCCTGCTCCCGGCCGTCCGGCAGCTCAGTTTCCAGTGCACGAATGATTGGACCCTGCTCCCACCGGCGAAGAGCCAGGACTGAAAGATGGTGCTGGATCTCTTCTGCACACGGTAAGCTTCGCAACGGTGCCACCTGTATTGCTCTCACTCCTTGCTTTCCCACCTCAAAGTGCATTTGAATACATCCTTGATGCCTGCTCCAGGCCCTCCTGCTGCCCAGGTTTCAGTGCACGAATTATTGGACTCTGCTCCCACAGGTGAAGAGCCAGCACTGAAAGATGTTGCTGGACCTCTTCTGCACATGGTAAGCTTCGCAACGGTGCCACCTGCATTGCTCTCACTCCTTGCTTTCCCACCTCAAAGTGCATTTGAGTACATCCTTGATGCCTCCTCCAAGCTGGCCGGCTGCCCAATTTTCAGTGAACGAATGATTGGACCCTGCTCCCACAGGCGAAGAGCCAGGACTGAAAGATGCTGCTGGACCTCTTCTGCACATGGTGAGCTTCGCAACGGTGCCACCTGCATTGCTCTCACTCCTTGCTTTCCCACCTCAAAGTGCATTTGAATACATCCTTGATGCCTGCTCCAACCCGGCCGTCCGGCTGCCCAGTTTTCAGTGCACGAATGATTGGACTCTGCTCCCACAGGCAAACAACCAGGACTGATAGATGTTGCTGTATCTCTTCTGCACATGGTAAGCTTCGCAACGGTGGCACCTGCATTGCTCTCACTCCTTGCTTTCCCACCTCAAAGTGCATTTGAATACATCCTTAATGCCTCCTCCAGGCCGTCCGGCTACCCAGTTTTCAGTGCACGAATGATTGGACCCTGCTCCCACAGGCGAAGAGCCAGGACTGAAATATGCTGCTCTACCTCCTCTGCGCATGGTAAGCTTCGCAACGCTGCCTCCTGTATTGCTCCCACTCGTTGCTATCCCACCTCAAAGGGCATTTGAATACATCCTTGATGCCTGCTCCAGGCCGTCCGGCTGCCCAGTTTCCAGTGCACGAATGATTGGACTCTGCTGCCACAGGCGAAGAGCCAGCACTGAAAGATGTTGCTGGATGTCTTCTGCACATGGTAAGCTTCGCAATGGTGCCACCTGTTTTGCTCTCACTCCTTGCTTTCCCACCTCAAAGTGCATTTGAATGCATCCTTTATGGCTGCTCCTGGCCTTCCGGCAGCTCAGTTTCCAGTGCAGGAATGATTGGACCCTGCTCCCACCGGCGAACAGCCAGGACTGAAAGATGGTGCTGGATCTCTTCTGCACACGGTAAGCTTCGCAACGGTGCCACCTGTATTGCTCTCACTCCTTGCTTTCCCACCTCAAAGTGCATTTGAATACATCCTTGATGCCTGCTCCCAGCAGGCCGGCTGCCCACTTTCCAGCCCGCGAATGATTGGACCCTGCTCCCACAGGCGATGAGCCAGGACTGAAAGATGTTGCTGGATCTCTTCTGCACATGGTGAGCTTCGCAACGGTGCCACCTGTATTGCTCTCCCTCCTTGCTTTCCCACCTCAAAGTGCATTTGAATACATCCTTGATGCCAGCTCCCGCCCGTCCGGCTGCCCAGTTTCCAGTGCACGAATGATTGGACCCTGCTCCTACCGGCAAAGAGCCAGGACTGAAAGATGTTGCTGGATTTCTTCTGCACATGGTGAGCTTTGCAACGGTGCCGCCTGTATTGCTCTCACTCCTTACTTTCCCACCTCAAAGTGCATTTGAATGAATCCTTGATGCCTGACCCCGGCCGTCCGGCTACTCAGTTTCCAGTGCACGAATGATTGGACCCTGCTCCGGCAGGCGAAGAGCCAGGAATGAAAGATGCTGCTGGACCTCTTCTGCACATGGTAAGCTTCGTAACGGTGCCCCCTGTATTGCTCTCACGCTTTTCTTTCCCACCACATAGTGCATTTGAATACATCCTTGATGCCTGTTGCAGGCCGTCAGGCTACCCAGATTCCAGGGCACGAATGATTGGACTCTGCTCCCACAGGCGAAGAGGCAGGACTGAAAGATGCTGCTGGACCTCTTCTGCACACGATAAGCTTCGCAACGGTGCCACCTGCATTGCTCTCACTCTTTTCTTTCCCACCTCAAAGTGCATTTGAATACATCCTTAATGCCTGCTCCCGGCCGTCCGGCAGCTCAGTTTCCAGTGCACGAATGATTGGACCCTGCTCCCACCGGCGAAGAGCCAGGACTGAAAGATGGTGCTGGATCTCTTCTGCACACGGTAAGCTTCGCAACGGTGCCACCTGTATTGCTCTCACTCCTTGCTTACCTACCTCAAAGTGCATTTGAATACATCCTTGATGCCTGCTCCCGGTAGGCCTGCTGCCCACTTTCCAGCCCGCGAATGATTGGACCCTGCTCCCACAGGCGAAGAGCCAGGACTGAAAGATGCTGCTGGACCTCTTCTGCGCATGGTAAGCTTCGCAACGGTGCCCCATGTATTGCTCCCACTCGTTGCTTTCCCACCTCAAAGGGCATTTGAATGCATCCTTGATGGCTGCTCCAAGCTGGCCGGATGCCCAGTTTTCAGTGCACGAATGATTGGACTCTGCTCCCACAGGCGAAGAGCCAGGAATGAGAGAAGTTGCTGGACCTCTTCTGCACATGGTAAGCTTCGCAACGGTGCCACCTATATTGCTCTCACTCCTTGCTTTCCCACCTCAAAGTGCATTTGAATACATCCTTGATGCCTGCTCCACGCCGTCCGGCTGCTCAGTTTCCAGTGCACGAATGATTGGACTCTGCTCCCACAGGCGAAGAGCCAGGAATGAGAGAAGTTGCTGGACCACTTCTGCACATGGTAAGCTTCGCAACTGTGCCACCTGCATTGCTCTCACTCCTTGCTTTCCCACCTCAAAGTGCATTTGAATATATCCTTGATGCTTGCTCCAGGCCGTCCGGCTACCCAGTTTCCAGGGCACGAATGATTGGACTCTGCTCCCACAGGCGAAGAGCCAGGCGTGAAAGATGCTGCTGGACCTCTTCTGCACATGGTAAGCTTCGCAACGGTGCCCCCTGTATTGCTCTCACTCCTTGCTTTCCCACCTCAAAGTGCATTTGAATACATCCTTTATGCCTGCTCCAGGCTGGCCGGCTGCCCAGTTTTCAGTGCACGAATGATTGGACTCTGCTCCCACAGGCGAAGAGCCAGGAATGAGAGAAGTTTCTGGATCTCTTCTGCACATGGTAAGCTTCGCAACAGTGCCACCTGCATTGGTCTCACTCCTTGCTTTCCCACCTCAAAGGGCATTTGAATACATCCTTGATGCCTGCTCCAAGCTGGCCGGCTGCCCAGTCTTCAGTGCACGAATGATTGGACCCTGCTCCCACAGGTGAAGAGCCAGGACTAAAAGATGGCGCTGGATCTCTTCTGCACACGGTAAGCTTCGCAACGGTGCGCCTGCATTGGTCTCACTCCTTGCTTTCCCACCTCAAAGTGCATTTGAATGCATCCTTGATGCCTGCTCCAGGCCGTCCAGCAATTCAGTTTCCAGTGAACGAATGATTGGACCCTGCTCCCACAGGCGAAGTGCCAGGACTGAAAGATGGAGCTGGATCTCTTCTGCACACGGTAAGCTTCGCAACGGTTCCACCTGCATTGGTCTCACTCCTTGCTTTCCCACCTCAAAGTGCATTTGAATACATCCTTGATGCCAGCTCCCGGCCATCCGGCTGCCCAGTTTCCAGGGCACGAATGATTGGAGTCTGCTGCCACCGGCGAAGAGCCAGGACTGAAAGATGTTGCTGGATTTCTTCTGCACATGGTTACCTTGGCAACGGCGCCACCTGCATTGCTCTCACTCCTTGCTTTCCCACCTCAAAGTGCATTTGAATACATCCTTGATGCCTGCTCCCGGCCGTCCTGCTGCCCAGTTTCCAGTGCACGAATGATTGGACCCTGCTCCCACAGGCAAATAGCCAGGAATGAAAAATGCCCCTGGACCTCTTCTGCACATGGTAAGCTTCGTAATGGTGCCCCCTGTATTGCTCTCACTCTTTGCTTTCCCACCTCAAAGTGCATTTGAATACATCCTTGATGCGTGCTGCAGGCCGTCCGGCTACCCAGATTCCAGGGCACGAATGATTGGACTCTGCTCCCACAGGCGAAGAGCCAGGCGTGAAAGATGCTGCTGGACCTCTTCTGCACATGGTAAGCTTTGCAACGGTGCCACCAGGATTGCTCTCACTCCTTGCTTTCCCACCTCAAAGTGCATTTGAATACATCCTTGATGCCTGCTCCAACCTGGCCGGTTGCCCAGTTTTCAGTGCACGAATGATTGGACTCTGCTCCCACAGGCGAAGAGCCAGGACTGAAAGATGCTGCTGGACCTCTTCTGCACATGGTAAGCTTCGCAACGGTGCCACCTGCATTGGTCTCACTCCTTGCTTTCCCACCTCAAAGTGCATTTGATTACATCCTTGATGCCTGCTCCAGGCCGTCCGGCTACCCAGTTTCCAGTGCACGAATGATTGGAGTCTGCTGCCACAGGCGAAGAGCCAGCACTGAAAGATGTTGCTGGATGTCTTCTGCACATGGTAAGCTTTGCAATGGTGCCACCTGTTTTGCTCTCACTCATTGCTTTCCCACCTCAAAGTGCATTTGAATGCATCCTTGATGGCTGCTCCAGGCTGGCCGGCTCCCCAGTTTTCAGTGCACGAATGATTGGACTCTGCTCCCACAGGCGAAGAGCCAGGACTGAAAGATGCTGCTGGACCTCTTCTGCACATGGTAAGCTTCGCAACGGTGTCACCTGTATTGCTCTCGCTCCTTGCTTTCCCACCTCAAAGTGCATTTGAATATATCCTTGATGCCTGCTCCCGGCCGTCCGGCTGCCCAGTTTTCAGTGCACGAATGATTGGACTCTGCTCCCACAGGCGAAGAGCCAGGACTGAAAGATGCTGCTGGACCTCTTCTGCACATGGTAAGCTTCGCAACGGTGCCACCTGCATTGCTCTCACTCCTTGCTTTCCCACCACAAAGTGCATTTGAATATATCCTTGATGCCAACTTCAGGCCGGCTGCCCAGTTTCCAGTGCACAAATGATTGGACTCTGCTCCCACAGGCGAAGAGCCAGGACTGAAAGATGCTGCTGGACCTCTTCTGCACATGGTAAGCTTCGCAACGGTGTCACCTGTATTGCTCTCGCTCCTTGCTTTCCCACCTCAAAGTGCATTTGAATACATCCTTGATGCCTGCTCCCGGGGGTCCGGCTGCCCAGTTTTCAGTGCAAGAGTGATTGGACTCTGCTCCCACAGGCGAAGAGCCAGGACTGAAAGATGCTGCTGGACCTCTTCTGCACATGGTAAGCTTCGCAACGGTGCCACCTGTATTGCTCTCACTCCTTGCTTTCCCTCCACAAAGTGCATTTGAATATATCCTTGATGCCAACTTCAGGCCGGCTGCCCAGTTTCCAGGGCACGAATGATTGGACCCAGCTCCCACAGGCGAAGAGCCAGGACTGAAAGATACTGCTGGACCTCTTCTGCACAAGGTAAGCTTCGCAACTGTGCCACCTGTATTGCTCTCACTCCTTGCTTTCCCACCTCAAAGTGCATTTGAATATATCCTTGATGCCAGCTTCAGGCCGGCTGGCTGCCCAGTTTCCAGTGCACGAATGATTGGACTCTGCTTCCACAGGCAAAGAGCCAGGACTGAAAGATGCTGCTGGACCTCTTCTGCACATGGTAAGCTTTGCAACGGTGCCACTTGTATTGCTCTCACTCCTTGCTTTCCCACCTCAAAGTGCATTTCAACACATCGTTGATGCCTGCTCCCGGCCGTCCGGCTGCCCAGTTTCCAGTGCGCGAATGATTGGACTCTGCTCCCACAGGCAAAGAGCCAGGACTGAAAGATGCTGCTGGACCTCTTCTGCACATGGTAAGCTTCGCAACGGTGCCACCTGCATTACTCTCACTCCTTGCTTTCCCACCTCAAAGTGCATTTGAATACATCCTTGATGCCTGCTCCACGCCGTCCGGCTGCTCAGTTTCCAGTGCACGAATGATTGGACTCTGCTCCCACAGGCGAAGAGCCAGGAATGAGAGAAGTTGCTGGACCACTTCTGCACATGGTAAGCTTCGCAACGGTGCCACCTGCATTGCTCTCACTCCCTGCTTTCCCACCTCAAAGTGCATTTGAATACATCCTTGATGCTTGCTCCAGGCCGTCCGGCTACCCAGTTTCCAGGGCACGAATGATTGGACTCTGCTCCCACAGGCGAAGAGCCAGGACTGAAAGGTGCTGCTGGACCTCTTCTGCACATGGTAAGCTTCGCAACGGTGCCCCCTGTATTGCTCTCACTCCTTGCTTTCCCACCTCAAAGTGCATTTGAATACATCCTTTATGCCTGCTCCAGGCTGGCCGGCTGCCCAGTTTTCAGTGCACGAATGATTGGACTCTGCTCCCACAGGCGAAGAGCCAGGAATGAGAGAAGTTTCTGGATCTCTTCTGCACATGGTAAGCTTCGCAACGGTGCCACCTGCATTGGTCTCACTCCTTGCTTTCCCACCTCAAAGTGCATTTGAATACATCCTTAATGCCGGCTCCAGGCCGTCCGGCTACCCAGTTTCCAGGGCACAAATGATTGGACCCTTTACCCACAGGCGAACAGCCAGGACTGAAAGATGCTGCTGGATCTCTTCTGCACATGGTAAGCTTCGCAACGGTGCCACCTGTATTGCTCTCCCTCCTTGCTTTCCCACCTCAAAGTGCATTTGAATACATCCTTGATGCCTGCTCCCGGCGGTCCGGCTGCCCAGTTTTCAGTGCACGAATGATTGGACTCTGCTGCCACAGGCGAAGAGCCAGCACTGAAAGATGTTGCTGGATGTCTTCTGCACATGGTAAGCTTTGCAATGGTGCCACCTGTTTTGCTCTCACTCATTGCTTTCCCACCTCAAAGTGCATTTGAATGCATCCTTGATGCCTGCTCCCGGCCGTCCGGCTGCCCAGTTTCCAGTGCACGAATGATTGGACCCAGCTCCCACAGGCGAAGAGCCAGGACTGAAAGATACTGCTGGACCTCTTCTGCACATGGTAAGCTTCGCAACGGTGCCACCTGTATTGCTCTCACTCCTTGCTTTCCCACCTCAAAGTGCATTTGAATACATCCTTGATGCCTGCTCCCGGCCGTCCGGCTGCCCAGTTTCCAGTGCACGAATGATTGGACCCAGCTCCCACAGGCGAAGAGCCAGGACTGAAAGATACTGCTGGACCTCTTCTGCACATGGTAAGCTTCGCTACGGTGCCACCTGCATTGCTCTCACTCCTTGCTTTCCCTCCTCAAAGTGCATTTGAATACATCCTTGATGCCAGCTCCCGGCCGTCCGGCTGCCCAGTTTTCAGGGCACGAATGATTGGACTCTGCTCCCACAGGCGAAGAGCCAGGACTGAAAGATGCTGCTGGATCTCTTCTGCACATGGTAAGCTTCGCAACGGTGCCACCTGCATTGCTCTCACTCCTTGCTTTCCCACCACAAAGTGCATTTGAATAAATCCTTGATGCCTGCTCCCGGCCTTCTGGCTGCTCAGTTTCCAGTGCACGAATGATTGGACTCTGCTCCCACAGGCGAAGAGCCAGCACTGAAAGATGTTGCTGGATCTCTTCTGCACATGGTAAGCTTCGCAAGGGTGCCACCTGTATTGCTCTCCCTCCTTGCTTTCCCACCTCAAAGTGCATTTGATTACATCCTTGATGCCTGCTCCAGGCCGTCCGGCTACCCAGTTTCCAGTGCACGAATTATTGGAGTCTGCTGCCACAGGCGAAGAGCCAGCACTGAAAGATGTTGCTGGATGTCTTCTGCACATGGTAAGCTTTGCAATGGTGCCACCTGTTTTGCTCTCACTCATTGCTTTCCCACCTCAAAGTGCATTTGAATGCATCCTTGATGGCTGCTCCAGGCTGGCCGGCTCCCCAGTTTTCAGTGCACGAATGATTGGACTCTGCTCCTACAGGCGAAGAGCCAGGACTGAAAGATGCTGCTGGACCTCTTCTGCACTTGGTAAGCTTCGCAACGGTGCCACCTGTATTGCTCTCACTCCTTGCTTTCCCACCTCAAAGTGCATTTGAATATATCCTTGATGCCAACTTCAGGCCGGCTGCCCAGTTTCCAGTGCACGAATGATTGGACTCTGCTCCCACAGGCGGAGAGCCAGGACTGAAAGATGCTGCTGGACCTCTTCTGCACATGGTAAGCTTCGCAACGGTGTCACCTGTATTGCTCTCGCTCCTTGCTTTCCCACCTCAAAGTGCATTTGAATACATCCTTGATGCCTGCTCCCGGCCGTCCGGCTGCCCAGTTTCCAGTGCAAGAGTGATTGGACTCTGCTCCCACAGGCGAAGAGCCAGGACTGAAAGATGCTGCTGGACCTCTTCTGCACATGGTAAGCTTCGCAACGGTGCCACCTGTATTGCTCTCACTCCTTGCTTTCCCACCACAAAGTGCATTTGAATATATCCTTGATGCCGACTTCAGGCCGGCTGCCCAGTTTCCAGTGCACGAATGATTGGACTCTGCTCCCACAGGCAAAGAGCCTGGACTAAAAGATGCTGCTGGACCTCTTCTGCACAAGGTAAGCTTCGCAACGGTGCCACCTGCATTGCTCTCACTCCTTGCTTTCCCACCTCAAAGTGCATTTGAATAAATCCTTGATGCCTGCTCCAGGCCGTCTGGCTGCTCAGTTTCCAGTGCACGAATGATTGGACTCTGCTGCCACAGGCGAAGTGCCAGCACTGAAAGATGTTGCTGGATGTCTTCTGCACATGGTAAGTTTCGCAACGGTGCCACCTGTATTGCTCTCACTCCTTGCTTTCCCACCTCAAAGTGCATTTGAATACATCCTTGATGTCTGCTCCAGGCCGTCCGGCTGCCCAGTTTTCAGTGCACGAATGATTGCACCCAGCTCCCACAGGTGAAGAGCCAGGACTAAAAGATGGTGCTGGACCTCTTTTGCACACGGTAAGCTTCGCAACGGTGCGCCTGCATTGGTCTCACTCCTTGCTTTCCCACCTCAAAGTGCATTTGAATGCATCCTTGATGCCTGCTCCCGCCCGTCCGGCAGCTCAGTTTCCAGTGCACGAATGATTGGACCCTGCTCCCACAGGCGAAGTGCCAGGACTGAAAGATGGAGCTGGAACTCTTCTGCACACGGTAAGCTTCGCAACAGTGCCACCTGCATTGGTCTCACTCCTTGCTTTCCCACCTCAAAGTGCATTTGAATACATCCTTGATGCCTGCTCTAAGCTGGCCGGCTGCCCAGGTTTCAGTGCACGAATGATTGGACTCTGCTCCGACAGGCAAACAACCAGAACTGAAAGACGTTGCTGGATCTTCTCTGCACACGGTAAGCTTCGCAACGGTGCCACCTGCATTGCTCTCACTCCTTGCTTTCCCACCTCAAAGTGCATTTGAATATATCCTTGATGCCTGCTCCAGGCCGTCTGGCTGCTCAGTTTCCAGTGCACGAATGATTGGACCCTGCTCCCACAGGCGAAGAGCCAGGACTGAAAGATGCTGCTGGACCTCCTCTGCGCATGGTAAGCTTCGCAACGGTGCCCCCTGTATTGCTCTCACTCTTTGCTATCCCACCTCAAAGGGCATTTGATTACATCCTTGATGCCTCCTCCCGGCCGTCCGGCTGCCCAGTTTCCAGTGCACGAATGATTGGACTCTGCTGCCACAGGCAAAGAGCCAGCACTGAAAGATGTTGCTGGACGTCTTCTGCATATGGTAAGCTTCGCAATGGTGCCACCTGTTTTGCTCTCACTCCGTGCTTTCCCACCTCAAAGTGCATTTGAATACATCCTTTATGGCTGCTCCTGGCCTTCCGGCAGCTCAGTTTCCAGTGCACGAATGATTGGACTCTGCTGCCACAGGCAAAGAGCCAGGACTGAAAGATACTGCTGGACCTCTTCTGCACATGGTAAGCTTCGCAACGGTGCCACCTTTATTGCTCTCACTCCTTGCTATCCCACCTCAAAGTGCATTTGAATACATCCTTGATGCCTGCTGCAGGCCGTCCGGCTACCCAGATTCCAGGGCACGAATGATTGGACTCTGCTCCCACAGGCAACCAACCAGGCCTGAAAGACATTGCTGGTTCTTTTCTGCACATGGTAAGCTTCGCAACGGTGCCACCTGCATTGCTCTCACTCCTTGCTTTCCCACCTCAAAGTGCATTTGAATACATCCTTGATGCTTGCTCCAGGCCGTCCGGCTACCCAGATTCCAGGGCACGAATGATTGGACTCTGCTCCCACAGGCGAAGAGCCAGGCGTGAAAGATGCTTCTGGACCTCTTCTGCACATGGTAAGCTTTGCAACGGTGCCACCAGGATTGCTCTCACTCCTTGATTTCCCACCTCAAAGTGCATTTGAATACATCCTTGATGCCTGCTCCAACCTGGCCGGTTGCCCAGTTTTCAGTGCACGAATGATTGGACTCTGCTCCCACAGGCGAAGAGCCAGGACTGAAAGATGCTGCTGGACCTCTTCTGCACATGGTAAGCTACGCAACGGTGCCACCTGTATTGCTCTCACTCCTTGCTTTCCCACCACAAAGTGCATTTGAATATATCCTTGATGCCAACTTCAGGCCGGCTGCCCAGTTTCCAGTGCGCGAATGATTGGACTCTGCTCCCACAGGCAAAGAGCCAGGACTGAAAGATGCTGCTGGACCTCTTCTGCACAAGGTAAGCTTCGCAACGGTGCCACCTGCATTGCTCTCACACCTTGCTTTCCCACCTCAAAGTGCATTTGAATACATCCTTGATGCCTGCTCCCGGCCGTCCGGCTGCCCAGTTTCCAGTGCACGAATGATTGGACCCAGCTCCCACAGGCGAAGAGCCAGGACTGAAAGATACTGCTGGACCTCTTCTGCACATGGTAAGCTTCGCAACGGTGCCACCTGTATTGCTCTCACTCCTTGCTTTCCCTCCTCAAAGTGCATTTGAATACATCCTTGATGCCAGCTCCCAGCCGTCCGGCTGCCCAGTTTTCAGGGCACGAATGATTGGACTCTGCTCCCACAGGCGAAGAGCCAGGACTGAAAGATGCTGCTGGATCTCTTCTGCACATGGTAAGCTTCGCAACGGTGCCACCTGCATTGCTCTCACTCCTTGCTTTCCCACCACAAAGTGCATTTGAATAAATCCTTGATGCCTGCTCCAGGCCTTCAGGCTGCTCAGTTTCCAGTGCACGAATGATTGGACTCTGCTCCCACAGGCGGAGAGCCAGGACTGAAAGATGCTGCTGGACCTCTTCTGCACATGGTAAGCTTCGAAACGGTGTCACCTGTATTGCTCTCGCTCCTTGCTTTCCCACCTCAAAGTGCATTTGAATACATCCTTGATGCCTGCTCCCGGCCGTCCGGCTGCCCAGTTTTCAGTGCAAGAGTGATTGGACTCTGCTCCCACAGGCGAAGGGCCAGGACTGAAAGATGCTGCTGGACCTCTTCTGCACATGGTAAGCTTCGCAACGGTGCCACCTGTATTGCTCTCACTCCTTGCTTTCCCACCACAAAGTGCATTTGAATATATCCTTGATGCCGACTTCAGGCCGGCTGCCCAGTTTCCAGTGCACGAATGATTGGACTCTGCTCCCACAGGCAAAGAGCCAGGACTAAAAGATGCTGCTGGACCTCTTCTGCACAAGGTAAGCTTCGCAACGGTGCCACCTGCATTGCTCTCACTCCTTGCTTTCCCACCTCAAAGTGCATTTGAATAAATCCTTGATGCCTGCTCCAGGCCGTCTGGCTGCTCAGTTTCCAGTGCACGAATGATTGGACTCTGCTCCCACAGGCGAAGAGCCAGCACTGAAAGATGTTGCTGGATCTCTTTTGCACATGGTAAGCTTCGCAACGGTGCCACCTGCATTGCTCTCACTCCTTGCTTTCCCACCTCAAAGTGCATTTGAATACATCCTTAATGTCTGCTCCAGGCCGTCCGGCTACCCAGTTTCCAGGGCACGAATGATTGGACCCTTCACCCACAGCCGAAGAGCCAGGACTGAAAGATGCTGCTGGATCTCTTCTGCACATGGTAAGCTTCGCAACGGTGCCACCTGTATTGCTCTCCCTCCTTGCTTTCCCACCTCAAAGTGCATTTGAATACATCCTTGATGCCTGCTCCCGGGGGTCCGGCTGCCCAGTTTTCAGTGCACGAATGATTGGACTCTGCTGCCACAGGCGAAGAGCCAGCACTGAAAGATGTTGCTGGATGTCTTCTGCACATGGTAAGCTTTGCAATGGTGCCACCTGTTTTGCTCTCACTCATTGCTTTCCCACCTCAAAGTGCATTTGAATGCATCCTTGATGGCTGCTCCAGGCTGGCCGGCTGCCCAGTTTTCAGTGCACGAATGATTGGACTCTGCTCCCACAGGCAAAGAGCCAGGACTGAAAGATGCTGCTGGACCTCTTCTGCACATGGTAAGCTTCGCAACGGTGCCACCTGCATTGCTCTCACTCCTTGCTTTCCCACCTCAAAGTGCATTTGAATACATCCTTGATGCCTGCTCCCGGCCGTCCGGCTGCCCAGTTTCCAGTGCACGAATGATTGGACCCAGCTCCCACAGGCGAAGAGCCAGGACTGAAAGATACTGCTGGACCTCTTCTGCACATGGTAAGCTTCGCTACGGTGCCACCTGCATTGCTCTCACTCCTTGCTTTCCCTCCTCAAAGTGCATTTGAATACATCCTTGATGCCAGCTCCCGGCCGTCCGGCTGCCCAGTTTTCAGGGCACGAATGATTTGACTCTGCTCCCACAGGCGAAGAGCCAGCACTGAAAGATGTTGCTGGATCTCTTCTGCACATGGTAAGCTTCGCAACGGTGCCACCTGTATTGCTCTCCCTCCTTGCTTTCCCACCTCAAAGTGCATTTGATTACATCCTTGATGCCTGCTCCAGGCCGTCCGGCTACCCAGTTTCCAGTGCACGAATGATTGGAGTCTGCTCCCACAGGCGAAGAGCCAGCACTGAAAGATGTTGCTGGATGTCTTCTGCACATGGTAAGCTTTGCAATGGTGCCACCTGTTTTGCTCTCACTCATTGCTTTCCCACCTCAAAGTGCATTTGAATGCATCCTTGATGGCTGCTCCAGGCTGGCCGGCTCCCCAGTTTTCAGTGCACGAATGCTTGGACTCTGCTCCCACAGGCGAAGAGCCAGGACTGAAAGATGCTGCTGGACCTCTTCTGCACATGGTAAGCTTCGCAACGGTGTCACCTGTATTGCTCTCACTCCTTGCTTTCCCACCACAAAGTGCATTTGAATATATCCTTGATGCCAACTTCAGGCCGGCTGCCCAGTTTCCAGTGCACGAATGATTGGACTCTGCTCCCACAGGCGAAGAGCCAGGACTGAAAGATGCTGCTGGACCTCTTCTGCACATGGTAAGCTTCGCAACGGTGTCACCTGTATTGCTCTCGCTCCTTGCTTTCCCACCTCAAAGTGCATTTAAATACATCCTTGATGCCAACTCCCGGCCGTCCGGCTGCCCAGTTTTCAGTGCAAGAGTGATTGGACTCTGCTCCCACAGGCGAAGAGCCAGGACTGAAAGATGCTGCTGGACCTCTTCTGCACATGGTAAGCTTCGCAACGGTGCCACCTGTATTGCTCTCACTCCTTGCTTTCCCTCCACAAAGTGCATTTGAATATATCCTTGATGCCAACTTCAGGCCGGCTGCCGAGTTTCCAGGGCACGAATGATTGGACCCAGCTCCCACAGGCGAAGAGCCAGGACTGAAAGATACTGCTGGACCTCTTCTGCACAAGGTAAGCTTCGGAACTGTGCCACCTGTATTGCTCTCACTCCTTGCTTTCCCACCACAAAGTGCATTTGAATATATCCTTGATGCCAGGTTCAGGCCGGCTGGCTGCCCAGTTTCCAGTGCACGAATGATTGGACTCTGCTTCCACAGGCAAAGAGCCAGGACTGAAAGATGCTGCTGGACCTCTTCTGCACATGGTAAGCTTCGCAACGGTGCCACTTGTATTGCTCTCACTCCTTGCTTTCCCACCTCAAAGTGCATTTCAACACATCGTTGATGCCTGCTCCCGGCCGTCCGGCTGCCCAGTTTCCAGTGCGCGAATGATTGGACTCTGCTCCCACAGGCAAAGAGCCAGGACTGAAAGATGTTGCTGGATGTCTTCTGCACATGGTAAGCTTTGCAATGGTGCCACCTGTTTTGCTCTCACTCATTGCTTTCCCACCTCAAAGTGCATTTGAATGCATCCTTGATGCCTGCTCCCGGCCGTCCGGCTGCCCAGTTTCCAGTGCACGAATGATTGGACCCAGCTCCCACAGGCGAAGAGCCAGGACTGAAAGATGCTGCTGGACCTCTTCTGCACATGGTAAGCTTCGCAACGGTGCCACCTGTATTGCTCTCACTCCTTGCTTTCCCTCCTCAAAGTGCATTTGAATACATCCTTGATGCCAGCTCCCGGCCGTCCGGCTGCCCAGTTTTCAGGGCACGAATGATTGGACTCTGCTCCCACAGGCGAAGAGCCAGGACTGAAAGATGCTGCTGGATCTCTTCTGCACATGGTAAGCTTCGCAACGGTGCCACCTGCATTGCTCTCACTCCTTGCTTTCCCACCTCAAAGTGCATTTGAATAAATCCTTGATGCCTGCTCCTGGCCGTCTGGCTGCTCAGTTTCCAGTGCACGAATGATTGGACTCTGCTCCCACAGGCGAAGAGCCAGCACTGAAAGATGTTGCTGGATCTCTTCTGCACATGGTAAGCTTCGCAACGGTGCCACCTGTATTGCTCTCACTCCTTGCTTTCCCACCTCAAAGTGCATTTGAATACATCCTTAATGTCTGCTCCAGGCCGTCCGGCTACCCAGTTTCCAGGGCACGAATGATTGGACCCTACACCTACAAGCGAAGAGCCAGGACTGAAAGATGCTGCTGGATCTCTTCTGCACATGGTAAGCTTCGCAACGGTGCCACCTGTATTGCTCTCCCTCCTTGCTTTCCCTCCTCAAAGTGCATTTGAATACATCCTTGATGCCTGCTCCAGGCCGTCTGGCTGCTCAGATTCCAGTGCACGAATGATTGGACTCTGCTCCAACAGGCGAAGAGCCAGCACTGAAAGATGTTGCTGGATCTCTTCTGCACATGGTAAGCTTCGCAACGGTGCCACCTGTATTGCTCTCACTACTTGCTTTCCCACCTCAAAGTGCATTTGAATACATCCTTAATGTCTGCTCCAGGCCGTCCGGCTACCCAGTTTCCAGGGCACGAATGATTGGACCCCACACCCCCAGGCGAAGAGCCAGGACTGAAAGATGCTGCTGGACATCTTCTGCACATGGTAAGCTTCGCAACGGTGCCACCTGTATTGCTCTCCCTCCTTGCTTTCCCACCTCAAAGTGCATTTGAATACATCCTTGATGCCTGCTCCCGGGGGTCCGGCTGCCCAGTTTTCAGTGCACGAATGATTGGACCCAGGTGCCACAGGCGAAGAGCCAGCACTGAAAGATGTTGCTGGATGTCTTCTGCACATGGTAAGCTTTGCAATGGTGCCTCCTGTTTTGCTGTCACTCATTGCTTTCCCACCTCAAAGTGCATTTGAATGCATCCTAGATGGCTGCTCCCGGCCTTCCGGCAGCTGAGTTTCCAGTGCACGAATGATTGGACTCTGCTCCCGCAGGCGAAGAGCCAGGACTGAAAGATGGTGCTGGATCTCTTCTGCACACGGTAAGCTTCGCAACGGTGCCACCTGTATTGCTCTCACTCCTTGCTTTCCCACCTCAAAGTGCATTTGAATATATCCTTGATGCCAGCTCCCGGCCGTCCGGCTGCCCAGATTCCAGTGCACGAATGATTGGACCCAGCTCCCACAGGCGAAGAGCCAGGACTGAAAGATACTGCTGGACCTCTTCTGCACATGGTAAGCTTCGCAACGCTGCCACCTGTATTGCTCTCACTCCTTGCTATCCCACCTAAAAGTGCATTTGAATACATCCTTGATGCCTGCTGCAGGCCATCCGGCTACCCAGATTCCTGGGCACGAATGATTGGACTCTGCTCCCACAGGCAACCAACCAGGCCTGAAAGACATTGCTGGTTCTTTTCTGCACATGGTAAGCTTCGCAACGGTGCCACCTGCATTGCTCTCACTCCTTGCTTTCCCACCTCAAAGTGCATTTGAATACATCCTTGATGCCTGCTCCCGGCCGTCCGGCTGCCCAGTTTTCAGTGCATGAATGATTGGACACTGCTCCCACAGGCGAAGAGCCAGGACTGAAAGATGTTGCTGGATCTCTTCTGCACATGGTAAGCTTCGCAACGGTGCCACCTGTATTGCTCTCACTCCTTGCTTTCCCACCTCAAAGTGCATTTGAATACATCCTTGATGCCTGCTCCAGGCCCTCCTGCTGCCCAGGTTTCAGTGCACGAATTATTGGACTCTGCTCCCACAGGTGAAGAGCCAGGACTGAAAGATGTTGCTGGACCTCTTCTGCACATGGTAAGCTTCGCAACGGTGCCACCTGCATTGCTCTCACTCCTTGCTTTCCCACCTCAAAGTGCATTTGAGTACATCCTTGATGCCTCCTCCAAGTTGGCCGGCTGCCCAATATTCAGTGAACGAATGATTGGACCCTGCTCCCACAGGCGAAGAGCCAGGACTGAAAGATGCTGCTAGATCTCTTCTGCACATGTTAATCTTCGCAACGGTGTCACCTGTATTGCTCTCACTCCTTGCTTTCCCACCTCAAAGTGCATTTGAATACATCCTTGATGCCTGCTCCCGGCCGCAAGGCTGCCCAGTTTCCAGCGCACGAATGATTGGACCCTGCTCCCACAGGCAAAGAGCCAGGCCTGAAAGATGCTGCTGGACCTCTTCTGCACATGGTAAGCTTCGCAATGGTGCCACCTGTATTGCTCTCACTCCTTGCTTTCCCACCTCAAAGTGCATTTGAATATATCCTTGATACCTGCTCCCGGCCGTCCGGCTGCCCAGTTTTCAGTGCACGAATGATTGGACTCTGCTCCCACAGGCGAAGAGCCAGGACTGAAAGATATTGCTGGACCTCTTCTGCACATGGTAAGCTTCGCAACGGTGCCACCTGTATTGCTCTCACTCCTTGCTTTCCCACCTCAAAGTGCATTTGAATACATCCTTGATGCCTGCTCCCGGCCTTCCGGCTGCCCACTTTTCAGTGCACGAATGATTGGACTCTGCTCCCACAGGCGAAGAGCCAGGACTGAAAGATGTTGCTGGATCTCTTCTGCACATGGTAAGCTTTGCAACGGTGCCACCTGTATTGCTCTCACTTCTTGCTTTCCCACCTGAAAGTGCATTTGAATACATCCTTGATGCCTCCTCCAAGCTGCCCGGCTGCCCAATTTTCAGTGAACGAATGATTGGACCCTGCTCCCACAGGCGAAGAGCCAGGACTGAAAGATGCTGCTGGACCTCTTCTGCACATGGTGAGCTTCGCAACGGTGCCACCTGCATTGCTCTCACTCCTTGCTTTCCCACCTCAAAGTGCATTTGAATACATCCTTGATGCCTGCTCCCGGCCGTCCAGCTGCCCAGTTTTCAGTGCACGAATGATTGGACTCTGCTCCCACAGGCAAACAACCAGGACTGATAGATGTTGCTGTATCTCTTCTGCACATGGTAAGCTTCGCAACGGTGGCACCTGCATTGCTCTCACTCCTTGCTTTCCCACCTCAAAGTGCATTTGAATACATCCTTAATGCCTCCTCCAGGCCGTCCGGCTACCCAGTTTTCAGTGCACGAATGATTGGACCCTGCTCCCACAGGCGAAGAGCCAGGACTGAAATATGCTGCTCTACCTCCTCTGCGCATGGTAAGCTTCGCAACGCTGCCTCCTGTATTGCTCCCACTCGTTGCTATCCCACCTCAAAGGGCATTTGAATACATCCTTGATGCCTGCTACAGGCCGTCCGGCTGCCCAGTTTCCAGTGCACAAATGATTGGACTCTGCTGCCACAGGCGAAGAGCCAGCACTGAAAGATGTTGCTGGATGTCTTCTGCAAATGGTAAGCTTCGCAATGGTGCCACCTGTTTTGCTCTCACTCCTTGCTTTCCCACCTCAAAGTGCATTTGAATGCATCCTTTATGGCTGCTCCTGGCCTTCCGGCAGCTCAGTTTCCAGTGCAGGAATGATTGGACCCTGCTCCCACCGGCGAAGAGCCAGGACTGAAAGATGGTGCTGGATCTCTTCTGCACACGGTAAGCTTCGCAACGGTGCCACCTGTATTGCTCTCACTCCTTGCTTTCCCACCTCAAAGTGCATTTGAATACATCCTTGATGCCTGCTCCCAGCAGGCCGGCTGCCCACTTTCCAGCCCGCGAATGATTGGACCCTGCTCCCACAGGCGATGACCCAGGACTGAAAGATGTTGCTGGATCTCTTCTGCACATGGTGAGCTTCGCAACGGTGCCACCTGTATTGCTCTCCCTCCTTGCTTTCCCACCTCAAAGTGCATTTGAATACATCCTTGATGCCAGCTCCCGCCCGTCCGGCTGCCCAGTTTCCAGTGCACGAATGATTGGACCCTGCTCCTACCGGCAAAGAGCCAGGACTGAAAGATGTTGCTGGATTTCCTCTGCACATGGTGAGCTTTGCAACGGTGCCGCCTGTATTGCTCTCACTCCTTACTTTCCCACCTCAAAGTGCATTTGAATGCATCCTTGATGCCTGACCCCGGCCGTCCGGCTACTCAGTTTCCAGTGCACGAATGATTGGACCCTGCTCCGGCAGGCGAAGAGCCAGGAATGAAAGATGCTGCTGGACCTCTTCTGCACATGGTAAGCTTCGTAACGGTGCCCCCTGTATTGCTCTCACGCTTTGCTTTCCCACCACATAGTGCATTTGAATACATCCTTGATGCCTGTTGCAGGCCGTCCGGCTACCCAGATTCCAGGGCACGAATGATTGGACTCTGCTCCCACAGGCGAAGAGGCAGGACTGAAAGATGCTGCTGGACCTCTTCTGCACACGATAAGCTTCGCAACGGTGCCACCTGCATTGCTCTCACTCTTTTCTTTCCCACCTCAAAGTGCATTTGAATACATCCTTAATGCCTGATCCCGGACGTCCGGCAGCTCAGTTTCCAGTGCACGAATGATTGGACCCTGCTCCCACCGGCGAAGAGCCAGGACTGAAAGATGGTGCTGGATCTCTTCTGCACACGGTAAGCTTCGCAACGGTGCCACCTGTATTGCTCTCACTCCTTGCTTTCCTACCTCAAAGTGCATTTGAATACATCCTTGATGCCTGCTCCCGGTAGGCCTGCTGCCCACTTTCCAGCCCGCGAATGATTGGACCCTGCTCCCGCAGGCGAAGAGCCAGGACTGAAAGATGCTGCTGGACCTCTTCTGCGCATGGTAAGCTTCGCAACGGTGCCCCCTGTATTGCTCCCACTCGTTGCTTTCCCACCTCAAAGGGCATTTGAATGCATCCTTGATGCCTGCTCCAAGCTGGCCGGATGCCCAGTTTTCAGTGCACGAATGATTGGACTCTGCTCCCACAGGCGAAGAGCCAGCCCTGAAAGATGTTGCTGGATCTCTTCTGCACATGGTAAGCTTCGCAACGGTGCCACCTATATTGCTCTCACTCCTTGCTTTCCCACCTCAAAGTGCATTTGAATACATCCTTGATGCCTGCTCCACGCCGTCCGGCTGCTCAGTTTCCAGTGCACGAATGATTGGACTCTGCTCCCCCAGGCGAAGAGCCAGGAATGAGAGAAGTTGCTGGACCACTTCTGCACATGGTAAGCTTCGTAACGGTGCCACCTGCATTGCTCTCACTCCTTGCTTTCCCACCTCAAAGTGCATTTGAATACATCCTTGATGCTTGCTCCAGGCCGTCCGGCTACCCAGTTTCCAGGGCACGAATGATTGGACTCTGCTCCCACAGGCGAAGAGCCAGGCGTGAAAGATGCTGCTGGACCTCTTCTGCACATGGTAAGCTTCGCAACGGTGCCCCCTGTATTGCTCTCACTCCTTGCTTTCCCACGTCAAAGTGCATTTGAATACATCCTTTATGCCTGCTCCACGCTGGCCGGATGCCCACTTTTCAGTGCACGAATGATTGGACTCTGCTCCCACAGGCGAAGAGCCAGGAATGAGAGAAGTTTCTGGATCTCTTCTGCACATGGTAAGCTTCGCAACGGTTCCACCTGCATTGGTCTCACTCCTTGCTTTCCCACCTCAAAGTGCATTTGAATACATCCTTGATGCCAGCTCCCGGCCGTCCGGCTGCCCAGTTTCCAGGGCACGAATGATTGGAGTCTGCTGCCACCGGCGAAGAGCCAGGACTGAAAGATGTTGCTGGATTTCTTCTGCACATGGTTACCTTGGCAACGGCGCCACCTGCATTGCTCTCACTCCTTGCTTTCCCACCTCAAAGTGCATTTGAATACATCCTTGATGCCTGCTCCCGGCCGTCCGGCTGCCCAGTTTCCAGTGCACGAATGATTGGACCCTGCTCCCACAGGCAAATAGCCAGGAATGAAAAATGCCCCTGGACCTCTTCTGCACATGGTAAGCTTCGTAATGGTGCCCCCTGTATTGCTCTCACTCTTTGCTTTCCCACCTCAAAGTGCATTTGAATACATCCTTAATGTCTGCTCCAGGCCGTCCGGCTACCCAGTTTCCAGGGCACGAATGATTGGACCCTACACCTACAAGCGAAGAGCCAGGACTGAAAGATGCTGCTGGATCTCTTCTGCACATGGTAAGCTTCGCAACGGTGCCACCTGTATTGCTCTCCCTCCTTGCTTTCCCTCCTCAAAGTGCATTTGAATACATCCTTGATGCCTGCTCCAGGCCGTCTGGCTGCTCAGTTTCCAGTGCACGAATGATTGGACTCTGCTCCCACAGGCAAAGAGCCCGGACTGAAAGATGCTGCTGGACCTCTTCTGCACATGGTAAGCTTCGCAACGGTGCCACCTGCATTGCTCTCACTCCTTGCTTTCCCACCTCAAAGTGCATTTGAATAAATCCTTGATGCCCGCTCCAGGCCGTCTGGCTGCTCAGTTTCCAGTGCAAGAATGATTGGACTCTGCTCCAACAGGCGAAGAGCCAGCACTGAAAGATGTTGCTGGATCTCTTCTGCACATGGTAAGCTTCGCAACGGTGCCACCTGTATTGCTCTCACTACTTGCTTTCCCACCTCAAAGTGCATTTGAATACATCCTTAATGTCTGCTCCAGGCCGTCCGGCTACCCAGTTTCCAGGGCACGAATGATTGGACCCCACACCCCCAGGCGAAGAGCCAGGACTGAAAGATGCTGCTGGATCTCTTCTGCACATGGTAAGCTTCGCAACGGTGCCACCTGTATTGCTCTCCCTCCTTGCTTTCCCACCTCAAAGTGCATTTGAATACATCCTTGATGCCTGCTCCCGGGGGTCCGGCTGCCCAGTTTTCAGTGCACGAATGATTGGACCCAGGTGCCACAGGCGAAGAGCCAGGACTGAAAGATGCTGCTGGACCTCTTCTGCACATGGTGAGCTTCGCAACGGTGCCACCTGCATTGCTCTCACTCCTTGCTTTCCCACCTCAAAGTGCATTTGAATACATCCTTGATGCCTGCTCCCGGCCGTCCAGCTGCCCAGTTTTCAGTGCACGAATGATTGGACTCTGCTCCCACAGGCAAACAACCAGGACTGATAGATGTTGCTGTATCTCTTCAGCACATGGTAAGCTTCGCAACGGTGGCACCTGCATTGCTCTCACTCCTTGCTTTCCCACCTCAAAGTGCATTTGAATACATCCTTAATGCCTCCTCCAGGCCGTCCGGCTACCCAGTTTTCAGTGCACGAATGATTGGACCCTGCTCCCACAGGCGAAGAGCCAGGACTGAAATATGCTGCTCTACCTCCTCTGCGCATGGTAAGCTTCGCAACGCTGCCTCCTGTATTGCTCCCACTCGTTGCTATCCCACCTCAAAGGGCATTTGAATACATCCTTGATGCCTGCTACAGGCCGTCCGGCTGCCCAGTTTCCAGTGCACAAATGATTGGACTCTGCTGCCACAGGCGAAGAGCCAGCACTGAAAAATGTTGCTGGATGTCTTCTGCACATGGTAAGCTTCGCAATGGTGCCACCTGTTTTGCTCTCACTCCTTGCTTTCCCACCTCAAAGTGCATTTGAATGCATCCTTTATGGCTGCTCCTGGCCTTCCGGCAGCTCAGTTTCCAGTGCAGGAATGATTGGACCCTGCTCCCACAGACAAAGAGCCAGGACTGAAAGATGGTGCTGGATCTCTTCTGCACACGGTAAGCTTCGCAACGGTGCCACCTGTATTGCTCTCACTCCTTGCTTTCCCACCTCAAAGTGCATTTGAATACATCCTTGATGCCTGCTCCCAGCAGGCCGGCTGCCCACTTTCCAGCCCGCGAATGATTGGACCCTGCTCCCACAGGCGATGACCCAGGACTGAAAGATGTTTCTGGATCTCTTCTGCACATGGTGAGCTTCGCAACGGTGCCACCTGTATTGCTCTCCCTCCTTGCTTTCCCACCTCAAAGTGCATTTGAATACATCCTTGATGCCAGCTCCCGCCCGTCCGGCTTCCCTGGTTCCAGTGCAAGAATGATTGGACCCTGCTCCTACCGGCAAAGAGCCAGGACTGAAAGATGTTGCTGGATTTCCTCTGCACATGGTGAGCTTTGCAACGGTGCCGCCTGTATTGCTCTCACTCCTTACTTTCCCACCTCAAAGTGCATTTGAATGCATCCTTGATGCCTGACCCCGGCCGTCCGGCTACTCAGTTTCCAGTGCACGAATGATTGGACCCTGCTCCGGCAGGCGAAGAGCCAGGAATGAAAGATGCTGCTGGACCTCTTCTGCACATGGTAAGCTTCGTAACGGTGCCCCCTGTATTGCTCTCACGCTTTGCTTTCCCACCACATAGTGCATTTGAATACATCCTTGATGCCTGTTGCAGGCCGTCCGGCTACCCAGATTCCAGGGCACGAATGATTGGACTCTGCTCCCACAGGCGAAGAGGCAGGACTGAAAGATGCTGCTGGACCTCTTCTGCACACGATAAGCTTCGCAACGGTGCCACCTGCATTGCTGTCACTCTTTTCTTTCCCACCTCAAAGTGCATTTGAATACATCCTTAATGCCTGATCCCGGACGTCCGGCAGCTCAGTTTCCAGTGCACGAATGATTGGACCCTGCTCCCACCGGCGAAGAGCCAGGACTGAAAGATGGTGCTGGATCTCTTCTGCACACGGTAAGCTTCGCAACGGTGCCACCTGTATTGCTCTCACTCCTTGCTTTCCTACCTCAAAGTGCATTTGAATACATCCTTGATGCCTGCTCCCGGTAGGCCTGCTGCCCACTTTCCAGCCCGCGAATGATTGGACCCTGCTCCCACAGGCGAAGAGCCAGGACTGAAAGATGCTGCTGGACCTCTTCTGCGCATGGTAAGCTTCGCAACGGTGCCCCCTGTATTGCTCCCACTCGTTGCTTTCCCACCTCAAAGGGCATTTGAATGCATCCTTGATGCCTGCTCCAAGCTGGCCGGACGCCCAGTTTTCAGTGCACGAATGATTGGACTCTGCTCCCACAGGCGAAGAGCCAGGAATGAGAGAAGTTGCTGGACCTCTTCTGCACATGGTAAGCTTCGCAACGGTGCCACCTATATTGCTCTCACTCCTTGCTTTCCCACCTCAAAGTGCATTTGAATACATCCTTGATGCCTGCTCCACGCCGTCCGGCTGCTCAGTTTCCAGTGCACGAATGATTGGACTCTGCTCCCACAGGCGAAGAGCCAGGAATGAGAGAAGTTGCTGGACCACTTCTGCACATGGTAAGCTTCGTAACGGTGCCACCTGCATTGCTCTCACTCCTTGCTTTCCCACCTCAAAGTGCATTTGAATACATCCTTGATGCTTGCTCCAGGCCGTCCGGCTACCCAGTTTCCAGGGCACGAATGATTGGACTCTGCTCCCACAGGCGAAGAGCCAGGCGTGAAAGATGCTGCTGGACCTCTTCTGCACATGGTAAGCTTCGCAACGGTGCCCCCTGTATTGCTCTCACTCCTTGCTTTCCCACGTCAAAGTGCATTTGAATACATCCTTTATGCCTGCTCCACGCTGGCCGGATGCCCACTTTTCAGTGCACGAATGATTGGACTCTGCTCCCACAGGCGAAGAGCCAGGACTGAAAGATGTTTCTGGATTTCTTCTGCACATGGTAAGCCTCGCAACGGTTCCACCTGCATTGGTCTCACTCCTTGCTTTCCCACCTCAAAGTGCATTTGAATACATCCTTGATGCCAGCTCCCGGCCGTCCGGCTGCCCAGTTTTCAGTGCACGAATGATTGGAGTCTGCTGCCACCGGCGAAGAGCCAGGACTGAAAGATGTTTCTGGATTTCTTCTGCACATGGTTACCTTGGCAACGGCGCCACCTGCATTGCTCTCACTCCTTGCTTTCCCACCTCAAAGTGCATTTGAATACATCCTTGATGCCTGCTCCCGGCCGTCCGGCTGCCCAGTTTCCAGTGCACGAATGATTGGACCCTGCTCCCACAGGCAAATAGCCAGGAATGAAAAATGCCCCTGGACCTCTTCTGCACATGGTAAGCTTCGTAATGGTGCCCCCTGTATTGCTCTCACTCTTTGCTTTCCCACCTCAAAGTGCATTTGAATACATCCTTGATGCGTGCTGCAGGCCGTCCGCCTACCCAGATTCCAGGGCACGAATGATTGGACTCTGCTCCCACAGGCGAAGAGCCAGGCGTGAAAGATGCTGCTGGACCTCTTCTGCACATGGTAAGCTTTGCAACGGTGCCACCAGGATTGCTCTCACTCCTTGCTTTCCCACCTCAAAGTGCATTTGAATACATCCTTGATGCCTGCTCCAACCTGGCCGGTTGCCCAGTTTTCAGTGCACGAATGATTGGACTCTGCTCCCACAGGCGAAGAGCCAGGACTGAAAGATGCTGCTGGACCTCTTCTGCACATGGTAAGCTTCGCAACGGTGCCACCTGTATTGCTCTCACTCCTTGCTTTCCCACCACAAAGTGCATTTGAATATATCCTTGATGCCAACTTCAGGCCGGCTGCCCAGTTTCCAGTGCACGAATGATTGGACTCTGCTCCCACAGGCGAAGAGCCAGGACTGAAAGATGCTGCTGGACCTCTTCTGCAGATGGTAAGCTTCGCAACGGTGTCACCTGTATTGCTCTCGCTCCTTGCTTTCCCACCTCAAAGTGCATTTGAATACATCCTTGATGCCTGCTCCCGGCCGTCCGGCTGCCCAGTTTTCAGTGCACGAATGATTGGACTCTGCTCCCACAGGCGAAGAGCCAGGACTGAAAGATGCTGCTGGACCTCTTCTGCACATGGTAAGCTTCGCAACGGTGCCACCTGCATTGCTCTCACTCCTTGCTTTCCCACCTCAAAGTGCATTTGAATACATCCTTGATGCATGCACCCTGCTGGCCAGATACCCAGGTTTCAGAGCACGAATGATTGGACTCTGCTCCCACAGGCGAAGACCAGGACTGAAAGGTGCTGCTGGATTTCTTCTGCACACGGTAAGCTTCGCAACGGTGCCACCTGTATTGCTCTCACTCCTTGCTTTCCCACCTCAAAGTGCATTTGAATACATCCTTGATGCCTGCTCCAGGCCGTCCGGCTGCCCAGTTTTCAGTGCACGAATGATTGGACTCTGCTCCCACAGGCAAAATACCAGGACTGATAGATGTTGCTGGACCTCTTCTGCACATGGTAAGCTTCGCAGCGGTGCCACCTGCATTGCTCTCACTCCTTGCTTTCCCACCTCAAAGTGCATTTGAATACATCCTTAATGCCTGCTCCAGGCCGTCCGGCTACCCAGTTTTCAGTGCACGAATGATTGGACCCTGCTCCCACAGGCGAAGAGCCAGGACTGAAAGATGCTGCTGTACCTCCTCTGCGCATGGTAAGCTTCGCAACGGTGCCACCTGCATTGCTCTCACTCCTTGCTTTCCCACCTCAAAGTGCATTTGAATACATCCTTAATGCCTGCTCTAAGCTGGCCGGCTGCCCAGGTTTCAGTGCACGAATGATTGGACTCTGCTCCGACAGGCAAACAACCAGAACTGAAAGACGTTGCTGGATCTTCTCTGCACACGGTAAGCTTCGCAACGGTGCCACCTGCATTGCTCTCACTCCTTGCTTTCCCACCTCAAAGTGCATTTGAATAAATCCTTGATGCCTGCTCCAGGCCGTCTGGCTGCTCAGTTTCCAGTGCACGAATGATTGGACTCTGCTCCAACAGGCAAAGAGCCAGCACTGAAAGATGTTGCTGGATGTCTTCTGCATATGGTAAGCTTCGCAATGGTGCCACCTGTTTTGCTCTCACTCCGTGCTTTCCCACCTCAAAGTGCATTTGAATACATCCTTGATGCCTGCTCCCGGCCGTCCGGCTGCCCAGTTTTCAGTGCAGGAATGATTGGACTCTGCTGCCACAGGCGAAGAGCCAGGACTGAAAGATGGTGCTGGATTTCTTCTGCACATGGTAAGCTTCGCAATGGTGCCACCTGTTTTGCTCTCACTCCTTGCTTTCCCACCTCAAAGTGCATTTGAATATATCCTTGATGCCTGCTCCCGGCCGTCCGGCTGCCCAGTTTCCAGTGCACGAATGATTGGACTCTGCTCCCACAGGCGAAGAGCCAGGACTGAAAGATGCTGCTGGACCTTTTTGCACATGGTAAGCTTCGCAACGGTGCCACCTACATTAGTCTCACTCCTTGCTTTCCCACCTCAAAGTGCATTTGAATACATCCTTAATGCCGGCTCCCGGCCGTCCGGCTGCCCAGTTTCCAGTGCACAAATGATTGGACTCTGCTGCCACACGCAAAGAGCCGGGACTGAAAGATGCTGCTGGACCTCTTCTGCACATGGTAAGCTTCGCAACGGTGCCACCTGTATTGCTCTCACTCCTTGCTTTCCCACCTCAAAGTGCATTTGAATATATCCTTGATGCGTGCTGCAGGCTGTCCGGCTGCCCAGTTTTCAGTGCACGAATGATTGGACTCCGCTCCCACAGGCGAAGAGCCAGGAATGAAAGATGTTGCTGGATCTCTTCTGCACATGGTGAGCTTCGCAACGGTGCCACCTGTATTGCTCTCCCTCCTTGCTTTCCCACCTCAAAGTGCATTTGAATACATCCTTGATGCCTGCTTCAGGCCGTCCAGCTGCCCAGTTTTCAGTGCACGAATGATTGGACTCTGCTCCCACAGGCGAAGAGCCAGGAATGAAAGATGTTGCTGGATCTCTTCTGCACATGGTGAGCTTCGCAACGGTGCCACCTGTATTGCTCTCCCTCCTTGCTTTCCCACCTCAAAGTGCATTTGAATACATCCTTGATGCATGCACCCTGCTGGCCAGATACCCAGGTTTCAGAGCACGAATGATTGGACTCTGCTCCCACAGGCGAAGAGCCAGGACTGAAAGGTGCTGCTGGATTTCTTCTGCACACGGTAAGCTTCGCAACGGTGCCACCTGTATTGCTCTCACTCCTTGCTTTCCCACCTCAAAGTGCATTTGAATACATCCTTGATGCCTGCTCCAGGCCGTCCGGCTGCCCAGTTTTCAGTGCACGAATGATTGGACTCTGCTCCCACAGGCAAAATACCAGGACTGATAGATGTTGCTGGACCTCTTCTGCACAAGGTAAGCTTCGCAGCGGTGCCACCTGCATTGCTCTCACTCCTTGCTTTCCCACCTCAAAGTGCATTTGAATACATCCTTAATGCCTGCTCCAGGCCGTCCGGCTACCCAGTTTTCAGTGCACGAATGATTGGACCCTGCTCCCACAGGCGAAGAGCCAGGACTGAAAGATGCTGCTGTACCTCCTCTGCGCATGGTAAGCTTCGCAACGGTGCCACCTGCATTGGTCTCACTCCTTGCTTTCCCACCTCAAAGTGCATTTGAATACATCCTTGATGCCTGCTCTAAGCTGGCCGGCTGCCCAGGTTTCAGTGCACGAATGATTGGACTCTGCTCCGACAGGCAAACAACCAGAACTGAAAGACGTTGCTGGATCTTCTCTGCACACGGTAAGCTTCGCAACGGTGCCACCTGCATTGCTCTCACTCCTTGCTTTCCCACCTCAAAGTGCATTTGAATAAATCCTTGATGCCTGCTCCAGGCCGTCTGGCTGCTCAGTTTCCAGTGCACGAATGATTGGACTCTGCTCCAACAGGCAAAGAGCCAGCACTGAAAGATGTTGCTGGATGTCTTCTGCATATGGTAAGCTTCGCAATGGTGCCACCTGTTTTGCTCTCACTCCGTGCTTTCCCACCTCAAAGTGCATTTGAATACATCCTTGATGCCTGCTCCCGGCCGTCCGGCTGCCCAGTTTTCAGTGCAGGAATGATTGGACTCTGCTGCCACAGGCGAAGAGCCAGGACTGAAAGATGGTGCTGGATTTCTTCTGCACATGGTAAGCTTCGCAATGGTGCCACCTGTTTTGCTCTCACTCCTTGCTTTCCCACCTCAAAGTGCATTTGAATATATCCTTGATGCCTGCTCCCGGCCGTCCGGCTGCCCAGTTTCCAGTGCACGAATGATTGGACTCTGCTCCCACAGGTGAAGAGCCAGGACTGAAAGATGCTGCTGGACCTTTTTGCACATGGTAAGCTTCGCAACGGTGCCACCTGCATTAGTCTCACTCCTTGCTTTCCCACCTCAAAGTGCATTTGAATACATCCTTAATGCCGGCTCCCGGCCGTCCGGCTGCCCAGTTTCCAGTGCACAAATGATTGGACTCTGCTGCCACTGGCAAAGAGCCGGGACTGAAAGATGCTGCTGGACCTCTTCTGCACATGGTAAGCTTCGCAACGGTGCCACCTGTATTGCTCTCACTCCTTGCTTTCCCACCTCAAAGTGCATTTGAATATATCCTTGATGCGTGCTGCAGGCTGTCCGGCTGCCCAATTTTCAGTGCACGAATGATTGGACTCCGCTCCCACAGGCGAAGAGCCAGGACTGAAAGATGTTGCTGGATCTCTTCTGCACATGGTGAGCTTCGCAACGGTGCCACCTGTATTGCTCTCCCTCCTTGCTTTCCCACCTCAAAGTGCATTTGAATACATCCTTGATGCCTGCTTCAGGCCGTCCAGCTGCCCAGTTTTCAGTGCACGAATGATTGGACTCTGCTCCCACAGGCGAAGAGCCAGGACTGAAAGATGCTGCTGGATTTCTTCTGCACACGGTAAGCTTCGCAACGGTGCCACCTGTATTGCTCTCACTCCTTGCTTTCCCACCTCAAAGTGCATTTGAATACATCCTTGATGCCTGCTCCAGGCCGTCCGGCTGCCCAGTTTTCAGTGCACGAATGATTGGACTCTGCTCCCACAGGCAAAAAACCAGGACTGATAGATGTTGCTGGACCTCTTCTGCACATGGTAAGCTTCGCAACGGTGCCACCTGCATTGCTCTCACTCCTTGCTTTCCCACCTCAAAGTGCATTTGAATACATCCTTAATGCCTGCTCCAGGCCGTCCGGCTACCCAGCTTTCAGTGCACGAATGATTGGACCCTGCTCCGGCAGGCGAAGAGCCAGGAATGAAAGATGCTGCTGGACCTCCTCTGCGCATGGTAAGCTTCGCAACGGTGCCCCCTGTATTGCTCCCACTCGTTGCTATCCCACCTCAAAGGGCATTTGAATACATCCATGATGCCTGCTCCAGGCCGTCCGGCTGCCCAGGTTCCAGTGCACGAATGATTGGACTCTGCTGCCACAGGCGAAGAGCCAGCACTGAAAGATGTTGCTGGATGTCTTCTGCACATGGTAAGTTTCGCAATGGTGCCACCTGTTTTGCTCTGACTACTTGCTTTCCCACCTCAAAGTGCATTTGAATACATCCTTGATGCCTGCTCCAGGCCGTCCGGCTTCCCAGTTTTCAGTGCACGAATGATTGGACCCAGCTCCCACAGGTGAAGAGCCAGGACTAAAAGATGGTGCTGGACCTATTTTGCACACGGTAAGCTTCGCAACGGTGCGCCTGCATTGGTCTCACTCCTTGCTTTCCCACCTCAAAGTGCATTTGAATACATCCTTGATGCCTGCTCTAAGCTGGCCGGCTGCCCAGGTTTCAGTGCACGAATGATTGGACTCTGCTCCGACAGGCAAACAACCAGAACTGAAAGACGTTGCTGGATCTTCTCTGCACACGGTAAGCTTCGCAACGGTGCCACCTGCATTGCTCTCACTCCTTGCTTTCCCACCTCAAAGTGCATTTGAATAAATCCTTGATGCCTGCTCCAGGCCGTCTGGCTGCTCAGTTTCCAGTGCACGAATGATTGGACACTGCTCCAACAGGCAAAGAGCCAGCACTGAAAGATGTTGCTGGATCTCCTCTGCACATGGTAAGCTTCGCAACGGTGCCACATCTATAGCTCTCACTCCTTGATTTCCCACCTCAAAGTGCATTTGAATACATCCTTGATGCCTGCTCCCGGCGGTCCGGCTGCCCAGTTTTCAGTGCACGAATGATTGGACTCTGCTGCCACAGGCGAAGAGCCAGCACTGAAAGATGTTGCTGGATGTCTTCTGCACATGGTAAGCTTTGCAATGGTGCCACCTGTTTTGCTCTCACTCATTGCTTTCCCACCTCAAAGTGCATTTGAATGCATTCTTGATGGCTGCTCCCGGCCTTCCGGCAGCTCAGTTTCCAGTGCATGAATGATTGGACCCTGCTCCCACAGGCGAAGAGCCAGGACTGAAAGATGCTGCTGGACCTCCTCTGCGCATGGTAAGCTTCGCAACGGTGCCCCCTGTATTGCTCCCACTCGTTGCTATCCCACCTCAAAGGGCATTTGAATACATCCTTGATGCCTGCTCCCGGCCGTCCGGCTGCCCAGTTTCCAGTGCACGAATGATTGGACTCTGCTGCCACAGGCAAAGAGCCAGCACTGAAAGATGTTGCAGGATGTCTTCTGCATATGCTAAGCTTCGCAATGGTGCCACCTGTTTTGCTCTCACTCCGTGCTTTCCCACCTCAAAGTGCATTTGAATACATCCTTGATGCCTGCTCCCGGCCGTCCGGCTGCCCAGTTTTCAGTGCAGGACTGATTGGACTCTGCTGCCACAGGCGAAGAGCCAGGACTGGAAGATGGTGCTGGATCTCTTCTGCACATGGTAAGCTTCGCAACGGTGCCACCTGTATTGCTCTCACTCCTTGCTATCCCGCCTAAAAGTGCATTTGAATACATCCTTGATGCCTGCTGCAGGCCGTCCGGCTACCCAGATTCCAGGGCACGAATGATTGGACTCTGCTCCCACAGGCAACCAACCAGGCCTGAAAGACATTGCTGGTTCTTTTCTGCACATGGTAAGCTTTGCAACGGTGCCACCTGCATTGCTCTCACTCCTTGCTTTCCCACCTCAAAGTGCATTTGAATACATCCTTGATGCCTGCTCCTGGCCGTCCAGCTACCCTGGTTCCTGGGCACGAATGATTGGACCCTACACCCACAGGCGAAGAGCCAGGACTGAAAGATGCTGCTGGACCTCTTCTGCACACGGTAAGCTTCGCAACGGTGCCACCTGTATTGCTCTCACTCCTTGCTTTCCCACCTCAAAGTGCATTTGAATACATCCTTGATGCCTGCTCCAGGCCGTCCGGCTGCCCAGTTTTCAGTGCACGAATGATTGGACTCTGCTCCCACAGGTGAAGAGCCAGGACTGATAGATGTTGCTGGACCTCTTCTGCACATGGTAAGCTTCGCAACGGTGCCACCTGCATTGCTCTCACTCCTTGCTTTCCCACCTCAAAGTGCATTTGAATACATCCTTAACGCCTGCTCCAGGCCGTCCGGCTACCAGTTTTTAGTGCACGAATGATTGGACCCTGCTCCCACAGGCGAGGAGCCAGGACTCAAAGATGCTGCTGGATCTCTTCTGCACATGGTAAGCTTCGCAACGGTGCCACATCTATAGCTCTCACTCCTTGCTTTCCCACCTCAAAGTGCATTTGAATACATCCTTGATGCCTGCTCCCGGCGGTCCGGCTGCCCAGTTTTCAGTGCACGAATGATTGGACTCCGCTCCCACAGGCGAAGAGCCAGGAATGAAAGATATTGCTGGATGTCTTCTGCACATGGTAAGCTTCGCAACGGTGCCACCTGCATTAGTCTCACTCCTTGCATTCCCACCTCAAAGTGCATTTGAATACATCCTTAATGCCGGCTCCCGGCCGTCCGGCTGCCCAGTTTCCAGTGCACAAATGATTGGACTCTGCTGCCACTGGCAAAGAGCCGGGACTGAAAGATGCTGCTGGACCTCTTCTGCACATGGTAAGCTTCGCAACGGTGCCACCTGTATTGCTCTCACTCCTTGCTTTCCCACCTCAAAGTGCATTTGAATATATCCTTGATGCGTGCTGCAGGCTGTCCGGCTGCCCAGTTTTCAGTGCACGAATGATTGGACTCCGCTCCCACAGGCGAAGAGCCAGGACTGAAATATGTTGCTGGATCTCTTCTGCACATGGTGAGGTTCGCAACGGTGCCACCTGTATTGCTCTCCCTCCTTGCTTTCCCACCTCAAAGTGCATTTGAATACATCCTTGATGCCTGCTTCAGGCCGTCTGGCTGCCCAGTTTTCAGTGCACGAATGATTGGACTCTGCTCCCACAGGCGAAGAGCCAGGACTGAAAGATGCTGCTGGATTTCTTCTGCACACGGTAAGCTTCGCAACGGTGCCACCTGTATTGCTCTCACTCCTTGCTTTCCCACCTCAAAGTGCATTTGAATACATCCTTGATGCCTGCTCCAGGCCGTCCTGCTGCCCAGTTTTCAGTGCACGAATGATTGGACTCTGCTCCCACAGGCAAAAAACCAGGACTGATAGATGTTGCTGGACCTCTTCTGCACATGGTAAGCTTCGCAACGGTGCCACCTGCATTGCTCTCACTCCTTGCTTTCCCACCTCAAAGTGCATTTGAATACATCCTTAATGCCTGCTCCAGGCCGTCCGGCTACCCAGTTTTCAGTGCACGAATGATTGGACCCTGCTCCCACAGGCGAAGAGCCAGGACTGAAAGATGCTGCTGTACCTCCTCTGCGCATGGTAAGCTTCGCAACGGTGCCCCCTGTATTGCTCCCACTCGTTGCTATCCCACCTCAAAGGGCATTTGAATACATCCATGATGCCTGCTCCAGGCCGTCCGGCTGCCCAGGTTCCAGTGCACGAATGATTGGACTCTGCTGCCACAGGCGAAGAGCCAGCACTGAAAGATGTTGCTGGATGTCTTCTGAAAATGGTAAGTTTCGCAATGGTGCCACCTGTTTTGCTCTGACTACTTGCTTTCCCACCTCAAAGTGCATTTGAATACATCCTTGATGTCTGCTCCAGGCCGTCCGGCTTCCCAGTTTTCAGTGCACGAATGATTGGACCCAGCTCCCACAGGTGAAGAGCCAGGACTAAAAGATGGTGCTGGACCTCTTTTGCACACGGTAAGCTTCGCAACGGTGCGCCTGCATTGGTCTCACTCCTTGCTTTCCCACCTCAAAGTGCATTTGAATGCATCCTTGATGCCTGCTCCCGGCCGTCCGGCAGCTCAGTTTCCAGTGCACGAATGATTGGACCCTGCTCCCACAGGCGAAGTGCCAGGACTGAAAGATGGAGCTGGATCTCTTCTGCACACGGTAAGCTTCGCAACGGTGCCACCTGCATTGGTCTCAGTCCTTTCTTTCCCACCTCAAAGTGCATTTGAATACATCCTTGATGCCTGCTCTAAGCTGGCCGGCTGCCCAGGTTTCAGTGCACGAATGATTGGACTCTGCTCCGACAGGCAAACAACCAGAACTGAAAGACGTTGCTGGATCTTCTCTGCACACGGTAAGCTTCGCAACGGTGCCACCTGCATTGCTCTCACTCCTTGCTTTCCCACCTCAAAGTGCATTTGAATAAATCCTTGATGCCTGCTCCAGGCCGTCTGGCTGCTCAGTTTCCAGTGCACGAATGATTGGACACTGCTCCAACAGGCAAAGAGCCAGCACTGAAAGATGTTGCTGGATCTCCTCTGCACATGGTAAGCTTCGCAACGGTGCCACATCTATAGCTCTCACTCCTTGCTTTCCCACCTCAAAGTGCATTTGAATACATCCTTGATGCCTGCTCCCGGCGGTCCGGCTGCCCAGTTTTCAGTGCACGAATGATTGGACTCTGCTGCCACAGGCGAAGAGCCAGCACTGAAAGATGTTGCTGGATGTCTTCTGCACATGGTAAGCTTTGCAATGGTGCCACCTGTTTTGCTCTCACTCATTGCTTTCCCACCTCAAAGTGCATTTGAATGCATTCTTGATGGCTGCTCCCGGCCTTCCGGCAGCTCAGTTTCCAGTGCATGAATGATTGGACCCTGCTCCCACAGGCGAAGAGCCAGGACTGAAAGATGCTGCTGGACCTCCTCTGCGCATGGTAAGCTTCGCAACGGTGCCCCCTGTATTGCTCCCACTCGTTGCTATCCCACCTCAAAGGGCATTTGAATACATCCTTGATGCCTGCTCCCGGCCGTCCGGCTGCCCAGTTTCCAGTGCACGAATGATTGGACTCTGCTGCCACAGGCAAAGAGCCAGCACTGAAAGATGTTGCAGGATGTCTTCTGCATATGGTAAGCTTCGCAATGGTGCCACCTGTTTTGCTCTCACTCCGTGCTTTCCCACCTCAAAGTGCATTTGAATACATCCTTGATGCCTGCTCCCGGCCGTCCGGCTGCCCAGTTTTCAGTGCAGGAATGATTGGACTCTGCTGCCACAGGCGAAGAGCCAGGACTGGAAGATGGTGCTGGATCTCTTCTGCACATGGTAAGCTTCGCAACGGTGCCACCTGTATTGCTCTCACTCCTTGCTATCCCGCCTAAAAGTGCATTTGAATACATCCTTGATGCCTGCTGCAGGCCGTCCGGCTACCCAGATTCCAGGGCACGAATGATTGGACTCTGCTCCCACAGGCAACCAACCAGGCCTGAAAGACATTGCTGGTTCTTTTCTGCACATGGTAAGCTTTGCAACGGTGCCACCTGCATTGCTCTCACTCCTTGCTTTCCCACCTCAAAGTGCATTTGAATACATCCTTGATGCCTGCTCCTGGCCGTCCAGCTACCCTGGTTCCTGGGCACGAATGATTGGACCCTACACCCACAGGCGAAGAGCCAGGACTGAAAGATGGTGCTGGACCTCTTCTGCACATGGTAAGCTTCGCAACGGTGCACCTGTATTGCTCTCACTCCTTGCTTTCCACCTGAAAGTGTATTTCAATGCATCCTTGATGCCTGCTCCAGGCTGGCTGGCTACCCAGGTTACTGTGCACGAATGATTGGACTCTGCTCCCACAGGCGAAGAGGCAGGAAAGAAAGATGTTGCTGGATCTCTTTTGCACATGGTAAGCTTCGCAACGGTGCCACCTGTATTGCTCTCACTCCTTGCTTTCCCACCTCAAAGTGCATTTGAATACATCTTTGATGCCTGCTCCAAGCTGGCCGGCTGCCCAGTTTTCAGTGCACGAATGATTGGACTCTGCTCCCACAAGCGAAGAGCCAGGACTGAAAGATGCTGCTGAATCTCTTCTGCACACGGTAAGCTTCGCAACGGCGCCACCAGGATTGCTCTCACTCCTTGCTTTCCCACCTCAAAGTGCATTTGAATACATCCTTGATGCCTGCTCCAGGCCGTCCGGCTGCCCAGTTTTCAGTGCACGAATGATTGGACCCTGATCCCACAGGTGAAGAGCCAGGACTAAAAGATGGCGCTGGATCTCTTTTGCACACGGTAGGCTTCGCAACGGTGCGCCTGCATTGGTCTCACTCCTTGCTTTCCCACCTCAAAGTGCATTTGAATACATCCTTGATGCCTGCTCCCGGCGGTCCGGCTGCCCAGTTTTCAGTGCACGAATGATTGGACTCCGCTCCCACAGGCGAAGAGCCAGGAATGAAAGATATTGCTGGATGTCTTCTGCACATGGTAAGCTTCGCAACGGTGCCACCTGCATTAGTCTCACTCCTTGCATTCCCACCTCAAAGTGCATTTGAATACATCCTTAATGCCGGCTCCCGGCCGTCCGGCTGCCCAGTTTCCAGTGCACAAATGACTGGACTCTGCTCCCACAGGCAAAGAGCCGGGACTGAAAGATGCTGCTGGACCTCTTCTGCACATGGTAAGCTTCTCAACGGTGCCACCTGTATTGCTCTCACTCCTTGCTTTCCCACCTCAAAGTGCATTTGAATATATCCTTGATGCGTGCTGCAGGCTGTCCGGCTGCCCAGTTTTCAGTGCACGAATGATTGGACTCCGCTCCCACAGGCGAAGAGCCAGGAATGAAAGATGTTGCTGGATCTCTTCTGCACATGGTGAGCTTCGCAACGGTGCCACCTGTATTGCTCTCCCTCCTTGCTTTCCCGCCTCAAAGTGCATTTGAATACATCCTTGATGCCTGCTTCAGGCCGTCCTGCTGCCCAGGTTTCAGTGCACGAATGATTGGACTCTGCTCCCACAGGCGAAGAGCCAGGAATGAAAGATGTTGCTGGATCTCTTCTGCACATGGTGAGCTTCGCAACGGTGCCACCTGTATTGCTCTCCCTCCTTGCTTTCCCACCTCAAAGTGCATTTGAATACATCCTTGATGCATGCACCCTGCTGGCCAGATACCCAGGTTTCAGAGCACGAATGATTGGACTCTGCTCCCACAGGCGAAGAGCCAGGACTGAAAGATGCTGCTGGATTTCTTCTGCACACGGTAAGCTTCGCAACGGTGCCACCTGTATTGCTCTCACTCCTTGCTTTCCCACCTCAAAGTGCATTTGAATACATCCTTGATGCCTGCTCCCGGCCGTCCGGCTGCCCAGTTTTCAGTGCACGAATGATTGGACTCTGCTCCCACAGGCAAAAAACCAGGACTGATAGATGTTGCTGGACCTCTTCTGCACATGGTAAGCTTCGCAACGGTGCCACCTGCATTGCTCTCACTCCTTGCTTTCCCACCTCAAAGTGCATTTGAATACATCCCTAATGCCTGCTCCAGGCCGTCCGGCTACCCAGTTTTCAGTGCACGAATGATTGGACCCTGCTCCCACAGGCGAAGAGCCAGGACTGAAAGATGCTGCTGTACCTCCTCTGCGCATGGTAAGCTTCGCAACGGTGCCCCCTGTATTGCTCCCACTCGTTGTTATCCCACCTCAAAGGGCATTTGAATACATCCATGATGCCTTCTCCAGGCCGTCCGGCTGCCCAGGTTCCAGTGCACGAATGATTGGACTCTGCTGCCACAGGCGAAGAGCCAGCACTGAAAGATGTTGCTGGATGTCTTCTGCACATGGTAAGTTTCGCAATGGTGCCACCTGTTTTGCTCTGACTACTTGCTTTCCCACCTCAAAGTGCATTTGAATACATCCTTGATGCCTGCTCCCTGCCGTCCGGCTGCCCAGTTTTCAGTGCACGAATGATTGGACCCAGGTCCCACAGGTGAAGAGCCAGGACTAAAAGATGGTGCTGGACCTCTTTTGCACACGGTAAGCTTCGCAAGGGTGCGCCTGCATTGGTCTCACTCCTTGCTTTCCCACCTCAAAGTGCATTTGAATGCATCCTTGATGCCTGCTCCCGGCCGTCCGGCAGCTCAGTTTCCAGTGCACGAATGATTGGACCCTGCTCCCACAGGCGAAGTGCCAGGACTGAAAGATGGAGCTGGATCTCTTCTGCACACGGTAAGATTCGCAACGGTGCCACTTGCATTGGTCTCAGTCCTTTCTTTCCCACCTCAAAGTGCATTTGAATACATCCTTGATGCCTGCTCTAAGCTGGCCGGCTGCCCAGGTTTCAGTGCACGAATGATTGGACTCTGCTCCGACAGGCAAACAACCAGAACTGAAAGACGTTGCTGGATCTTCTCTGCACACGGTAAGCTTCGCAACGGTGCCACCTGCATTGCTCTCACTCCTTGCTTTCCCACCTCAAAGTGCATTTGAATAAATCCTTGATGCCTGCTCCAGGCCGTCTGGCTGCTCAGTTTCCAGTGCACGAATGATTGGACTCTGCTCCAACAGGCAAAGAGCCAGCACTGAAAGATGTTGCTGGATCTCCTCTGCACATGGTAAGCTTCGCAACGGTGCCACATCTATAGCTCTCACTCCTTGCTTTCCCACCTCAAAGTGCATTTGAATACATCCTTGATGCCTGCTCCCGGCGGTCCGGCTGCCCAGTTTTCAGTGCACGAATGATTGGACTCTGCTGCCACAGGCGAAGAGCCAGCACTGAAAGATGTTGCTGGATGTCTTCTGCACATGGTAAGCTTTGCAATGGTGCCACCTGTTTTGCTCTCACTCATTGCTTTCCCACCTCAAAGTGCATTTGAATGCATTCTTGATGGCTGCTCCCGGCCTCCGGCAGCTCAGTTTCCAGTGCACGAATGATTGGACCCTGCTCCCACAGGCGAAGAGCCAGGACTGAAAGATGCTGCTGGACCTCCTCTGCGCATGGTAAGCTTCTCAACGGTGCCACCTGTATTGCTCTCACTCCTTGCTTTCCCACCTCAAAGTGCATTTGAATATATCCTTGATGCGTGCTGCAGGCTGTCCGGCTGCCCAGTTTTCAGTGCACGAATGATTGGACTCCGCTCCCACAGGCGAAGAGCCAGGAATGAAAGATGTTGCTGGATCTCTTCTGCACATGGTGAGCTTCGCAACGGTGCCACCTGTATTGCTCTCACTCCGTGCTTTCCCACCTCAAAGTGCATTTGAATACATCCTTGATGCCTGCTCCCGGCCGTCCGGCAGCCCAGTTTTCAGTGCAGGAATGATTGGACTCTGCTGCCACAGGCGAAGAGCCAGGACTGAAAGATGGTGCTGGATCTCTTCTGCACATGGTAAGCTTCGCAACGGTGCCACCTGTATTGCTCTCACTCCTTGCTATCCCGCCTAAAAGTGCATTTGAATACATCCTTGATGCCTGCTGCAGGCCGTCCGGCTACCCAGATTCCAGGGCACGAATGATTGGACTCTGCTCCCACAGGCAACCAACCAGGCCTGAAAGACATTGCTGGTTCTTTTCTGCACATGGTAAGCTTTGCAACGGTGCCACCTGCATTGCTCTCACTCCTTGCTTTCCCACCTCAAAGTGCATTTGAATACATCCTTGATGCCTGCTCCAGGCCGTCCAGCTACCCTGGTTCCTGGGCACGAATGATTGGACCCTACACCCACAGGCGAAGAGCCAGGACTGAAAGATGGTGCTGGACCTCTTCTGCACATGGTAAGCGTCGCAACGGTGCACCTGTATTGCTCTCACTCCTTGCTTTCCCACCTGAAAGTGCATTTCAATACATCCTTGATGCCTGCTCCAGGCTGGCTGGCTACCCAGGTTACTGTGCACGAATGATTGGACTCTGCTCCCACAGGCGAAGAGGCAGGAAAGAAAGATGTTGCTGGATCTCTTTTGCACATGGTAAGCTTCGCAACGGTGCCACCTGTATTGCTCTCACTCCTTGCTTTCCCACCTCAAAGTGCATTTGAATACATCTTTGATGCCTGCTCCAAGCTGGCCGGCTGCCCAGTTTTCAGTGCACGAATGATTGGACTCTGCTCCCACAAGCGAAGAGCCAGGACTGAAAGATGCTGCTGAATCTCTTCTGCACACGGTAAGCTTCGCAACGGCGCCACCAGGATTGCTCTCACTCCTTGCTTTCAAAACCTCAAAGTGCATTTGAATACATCCTTGATGTCTGCTCCAGGCCGTCCGGCTGCCCAGTTTTCAGTGCACGAATGATTGGACCCTGATCCCACAGGTGACGAGCCAGGACTAAAAGATGGCGCTGGATCTCTTTTGCACACGGTAGGCTTCGCAAGGGTGCGCCTGCATTGGTCTCACTCCTTGCTTTCCCACCTCAAAGTGCATTTGAATTCATCCTTGATGCCTGCTCCCGGCCGTCCGGCAGCTCAGTTTCCAGTGCACGAATGATTGGACCCTGCTCCCACAGGCGAAGTGCCAGGACTGAAAGATGGAGCTGGATCTCTTCTGCACACGGTAAGCTTCGCAACGGTGCCACCTGCATTGGTCTCACTCTTTGCTTTCCCACCTCAAAGTGCATTTGAATACATCCTTGATGCCTGCTCTAAGCTGGCCGGCTGCCCAGTTTTCAGTGCACGAATGATTGGACTCTGCTCCCACAGGCAAACAACGAGGACTGAAAGACGTTGCTGGATCTTCTCTGCACACGTAAGCTTCGCAACGGTGCCACCTGCATTGCTCTCACTCCTTGCTTTCCCACCTCGAAGTGCGTTTGAATACATCCTTGATGCCTGCTCCAGGCCGTCCAGCTTCCCAGTTTTCAGTGCACGAATGATTGGACTCTGCTCCCACAGGCGAAGAGCCAGGACTGAAAGATGCTGCTGGATCTCTTCTGCACATGGTAAGCTTCGCAACGGTGCCGCCTGTATAGCTCTCACTCCTTGCTTTCCCACCTCAAAGTGCGTTTGAATACATCCTTGATGCCTGCTCCAGGCCGTCCAGCTTCCCAGTTTTCAGTGCACGAATGATTGGACTCCGCTCCCACAGGCGAAGAGCCAGGAATGAAAGATGTTGCTGGATGTCTTCTGCACATGGTAAGCTTCGCAATGGTGCCACCTGTTTTGCTCTCACTCCTTGCTTTCCCACCTCAAAGTGCATTTGAATATATCCTTGATGCCTGCCCCCGGCCGTCCGGCTGCCCAGTTTCCAGTGCACGAATGATTGGACTCTGCTCCCACAGGCGAAGAGCCAGGACTGAAAGATGCTGCTGGACCTTTTTGCACATGGTAAGCTTCGCAACGGTGCCACCTGCATTAGTCTCACTCCTTGCTTTCCCACCTCAAAGTGCATTTGAATACATCCTTAATGCCGGCTCCCGGCCGTCCGGCTGCCCAGTTTCCAGTGCACAAATGATTGGACTCTGCTGCCACTGGCAAAGAGCCGGGACTGAAAGATGCTGCTGGACCTCTTCTGCACATGGTAAGCTTCTCAACGGTGCCACCTGTATTGCTCTCACTCCTTGCTTTCCCACCTCAAAGTGCATTTGAATATATCCTTGATGCGTGCTGCAGGCTGTCCGGCTGCCCAGTTTTCAGTGCACGAATGATTGGACTCTGCTCCCACAGGCGAAGAGCCAGGACTGAAAGATGTTGCTGGATCTCTTCTGCACATGGTGAGCTTCGCAACGGTGCCACCTGTATTGCTCTCCCTCCTTGCTTTCCCACCTCAAAGTGCATTTGAATACATCCTTGATGCCTGCTTCAGGCCGTCCAGCTGCCCAGTTTTCAGTGCACGAATGATTGGACTCTGCTCCCACAGGCGAAGAGCCAGGAATGAAAGATGTTGCTGGATCTCTTCTGCACATGGTGAGCTTCGCAACGGTGCCACCTGTATTGCTCTCCCTCCTTGCTTTCCCACCTCAAAGTGCATTTGAATACATCCTTGATGCATGCACCCTGCTGGCCAGATACCCAGGTTTCAGAGCACGAATGATTGGACTCTACTCCCACAGGCGAAGAGCCAGGACTGAAAGATGCTGCTGTACCTCCTCTGCGCATGGTAAGCTTCGCAACGGTGCCCCCTGTATTGCTCCCACTCGTTGCTATCCCACCTCAAAGGGCATTTGAATACATCCATGATGCCTGCTCCAGGCCGTCCGGCTGCCCAGGTTCCAGTGCACGAATGATTGGACTCTGCTGCCACAGGCGAAGAGCCAGCACTGAAAGATGTTGCTGGATGTCTTCTGCACATGGTATGTTTCGCAATGGTGCCACCAGTTTTGCTCTGACTACTTGTTTTCCCACCTCAAAGTGCATTTGAATACATCCTTGATGTCTGCTCCAGGCCGTCCGGCTGCCCAGTTTTCAGTGCACGAATGATTGGACCCAGCTCCCACAGGTGAAGAGCCAGGACTAAAAGATGGTGCTGGACCTCTTTTGCACACGGTAAGCTTCGCAACGGTGCGCCTGCATTGGTCTCACTCCTTGCTTTCCCACCTCAAAGTGCATTTGAATGCATCCTTGATGCCTGCTCCCGGCCGTCCGGCAGCTCAGTTTCCAGTGCACGAATGATTGGACCCTGCTCCCACAGGCGAAGTGCCAGGACTGAAAGATGCTGCTGGATCTCTTCTGCACACGGTAAGCTTCGCAACGGTGCCACCTGCATTGGTCTCACTCTTTGCTTTCAAACCTCAAAGTGCATTTGAATACATCCTTGATGCCTGCTCTAAGCTGGCCGGCTGCCCAGTTTTCAGTGCACGAATGATTGGACTCTGCTCCCACAGGCAAACAACGAGGACTGAAAGACGTTGCTGGATCTTCTCTGCACACGTAAGCTTCGCAACGGTGCCACCTGCATTGCTCTCACTCCTTGCTTTCCCACCTCAAAGTGCGTTTGAATACATCCTTGATGCCTGCTCCAGGCCGTCCAGCTTCCCAGTTTTCAGTGCACGAATGATTGGACTCCGCTCCCACAGGCGAAGAGCCAGGAATGAAAGATATTGCCGGATGTCTTCTGCACATGGTAAGCTTCGCAACGGTGCCACCTGCATTAGTCTCACTCCTTGCATTCCCACCTCAAAGTGCATTTGAATACATCCTTAATGCCGGCTCCCGGCCGTCCGGCTGCCCAGTTTCCAGTGCACAAATGATTGGACTCTGCTCCCACAGGCAAAGAGCCGGGACTGAAAGATGCTGCTGGACCTCTTCTGCACATGGTAAGCTTCTCAACGGTGCCACCTGTATTGCTCTCACTCCTTGCTTTCCCACCACAAAGTGCATTTGAATATATCCTTGATGCGTGCTGCAGGCTGTCCGGCTGCCCAGTTTTCAGTGCACGAATGATTGGACTCCGCTCCCACAGGCGAAGAGCCAGGAATGAAAGATGTTGCTGGATCTCTTCTGCACATGGTGAGCTTCGCAACGGTGCCACCTGTATTGCTCTCCCTCCTTGCTTTCCCACCTCAAAGTGCATTTGAATACATCCTTGATGCCTGCTTCAGGCCGTCCAGCTGCCCAGTTTTCAGTGCACGAATGATTGGACTCTGCTCCCACAGGCGAAGAGCCAGGAATGAAAGATGTTGCTGGATCTCTTCTGCACATGGTGAGCTTCGCAACGGTGCCACCTGTAATGCTCTCCCTCCTTGCTTTCCCACCTCAAAGTGCATTTGAATACATCCTTGATGCATGCACCCTGCTGGCCAGATACCCAGGTTTCAGAGCACGAATGATTGGACTCTGCTCCCACAGGCGAAGAGCCAGGACTGAAAGATGCTGCTGGATTTCTTCTGCACACGGTAAGCTTCGCAACGGTGCCACCTGTGTTGCTCTCACTCCTTGCTTTCCCACCTCAAAGTGCATTTGAATACATCCTTGATGCCTCCTCCAAGCTGGCCGGCTGCCCAATTTTCAGTGAACGAATGATTGGACCCTGCTCCCACAGGCGAAGAGCCAGGACTGAAAGATGCTGCTGGACCTCTTCTGCACATGGTGAGCTTCGCAACGGTGCCACCTGCATTGCTCTCACTCCTTGCTTTCCCACCTCAAAGTGCATTTGAATACATCCTTGATGCCTGCTCGCGGCCGTCCAGCTGCCCAGTTTTCAGTGCACGAATGATTGGACTCTGCTCCCACAGGCAAACAACCAGGACTGATAGATGTTGCTGTATCTCTTCTGCACATGGTAAGCTTCGCAACGGTGGCACCTGCATTGCTCTCACTCCTTGCTTTCCCACCTCAAAGTGCATTTGAATACATCCTTAATGCCTCCTCCAGGCCGTCCGGCTACCCAGTTTTCAGTGCACGAATGATTGGACCCTGCTCCCACAGGCGAAGAGCCAGGACTGAAATATGCTGCTCTACCTCCTCTGCGCATGGTAAGCTTCGCAACGCTGCCTCCTGTATTGCTCCCACTCGTTGCTATCCCACCTCAAAGGGCATTTGAATACATCCTTGATGCCTGCTACAGGCCGTCCGGCTGCCCAGTTTCCAGTGCACAAATGATTGGACTCTGCTGCCACAGGCGAAGAGCCAGCACTGAAAGATGTTGCTGGATGTCTTCTGCACATGGTAAGCTTCGCAATGGTGCCACCTGTTTTGCTCTCACTCCTTGCTTTCCCACCTCAAAGTGCATTTGAATGCATCCTTTATGGCTGCTCCTGGCCTTCCGGCAGCTCAGTTTCCAGTGCAGGAATGATTGGACCCTGCTCCCACCGGCGAAGAGCCAGGACTGAAAGATGGTGCTGGATCTCTTCTGCACACGGTAAGCTTCGCAACGGTGCCACCTGTATTGCTCTCACTCCTTGCTTTCCCACCTCAAAGTGCATTTGAATACATCCTTGATGCCTGCTCCCAGCAGGCCGGCTGCCCACTTTCCAGCCCGCGAATGATTGGACCCTGCTCCCACAGGCGATGACCCAGGACTGAAAGATGTTGCTGGATCTCTTCTGCACATGGTGAGCTTCGCAACGGTGCCACCTGTATTGCTCTCCCTCCTTGCTTTCCCACCTCAAAGTGCATTTGAATACATCCTTGATGCCAGCTCCCGCCCGTCCGGCTTCCCAGTTTCAAGTGCACGAATGATTGGACCCTGCTCCTACCGGCAAAGAGCCAGGACTGAAAGATGTTGCTGGATTTCCTCTGCACATGGTGAGCTTTGCAACGGTGCCGCCTGTATTGCTCACACTCCTTACTTTCCCACCTCAAAGTGCATTTGAATGCATCCTTGATGCCTGACCCCGGCCGTCCGGCTACTCAGTTTCCAGTGCACGAATGATTGGACCCTGCTCCGGCAGGCGAAGAGCCAGGAATGAAAGATGCTGCTGGACCTCTTCTGCACATGGTAAGCTTCGTAACGGTGCCCCCTGTATTGCTCTCACGCTTTGCTTTCCCACCACATAGTGCATTTGAATACATCCTTGATGCCTGTTGCAGGCCGTCCGGCTACCCAGATTCCAGGGCACGAATGATTGGACTCTGCTCCCACAGGCGAAGAGGCAGGACTGAAAGATGCTGCTGGACCTCTTCTGCAAACGATAAGCTTCGCAACGGTGCCACCTGCATTGCTGTCACTCTTTTCTTTCCCACCTCAAAGTGCATTTGAATACATCCTTAATGCCTGATCCCGGCCGTCCGGCAGCTCAGTTTCCAGTGCACGAATGATTGGACCCTGCTCCCACCGGCGAAGAGCCAGGACTGAAAGATGGTGCTGGATCTCTTCTGCACACGGTAAGCTTCGCAACGGTGCCACCTGTATTGCTCTCACTCCTTGCTTTCCTACCTCAAAGTGCATTTGAATACATCCTTGATGCCTGCTCCCGGTAGGCCTGCTGCCCACTTTCCAGCCCGCGAATGATTGGACCCTGCTCCCACAGGCGAAGAGCCAGGACTGAAAGATGCTGCTGGACCTCTTCTGCGCATGGTAAGCTTCGCAACGGTGCCCCCTGTATTGCTCCCACTCGTTGCTTTCCCACCTCAAAGGGCATTTGAATGCATCCTTGATGCCTGCTCCAAGCTGGCCGGATGCCCAGTTTCCAGTGCACGAATGATTGGACTCTGCTCCCACAGGCGAAGAGCCAGGAATGAGAGAAGTTGCTGGACCACTTCTGCACATGGTAAGCTTCGTAACGGTGCCACCTGCATTGCTCTCACTCCTTGCTTTCCCACCTCAAAGTGCATTTGAATACATCCTTGATGCTTGCTCCAGGCCGTCCGGCTACCCAGTTTCCAGGGCACGAATGATTGGACTCTGCTCCCACAGGCGAAGAGCCAGGCGTGAAAGATGCTGCTGGACCTCTTCTGCACATGGTAAGCTTCGCAACGGTGCCCCCTGTATTGCTCTCACTCCTTGCTTTCCCACGTCAAAGTGCATTTGAATACATCCTTTATGCCTGCTCCACGCTGGCCGGATGCCCACTTTTCAGTGCACGAATGATTGGACTCTGCTCCCACAGGCGAAGAGCCAGGAATGAGAGAAGTTTCTGGATCTCTTCTGCACATGGTAAGCTTCGCAACGGTTCCACCTGCATTGGTCTCACTCCTTGCTTTCCCACCTCAAAGTGCATTTGAATACATCCATGATGCCAGCTCCCGGCCGTCCGGCTGCCCAGTTTCCAGGGCACGAATGATTGGAGTCTGCTGCCACCGGCGAAGAGCCAGGACTGAAAGATGTTGCTGGATTTCTTCTGCACATGGTTACCTTGGCAACGGCGCCACCTGCATTGCTCTCACTCCTTGCTTTCCCACCTCAAAGTGCATTTGAATACATCCTTGATGCCTGCTCCCGGCCGTCCGGCTGCCCAGTTTCCAGTGCACGAATGATTGGACCCTGCTCCCACAGGCAAATAGCCAGGAATGAAAAATGCCCCTGGACCTCTTCTGCACATGGTAAGCTTCGTAATGGTGCCCCCTGTATTGCTCTCACTCTTTGCTTTCCCACCTCAAAGTGCATTTGAATACATCCTTGATGCGTGCTGCAGGCCGTCCGCCTACCCAGATTCCAGGGCACGAATGATTGGACTCTGCTCCCACAGGCGAAGAGCCAGGCGTGAAAGATGCTGCTGGACCTCTTCTGCACATGGTAAGCTTTGCAACGGTGCCACCAGGATTGCTCTCACTCCTTGCTTTCCCACCTCAAAGTGCATTTGAATACATCCTTGATGCCTGCTCCAACCTGGCCGGTTGCCCAGTTTTCAGTGCACGAATGATTGGACTCTGCTCCCACAGGCGAAGAGCCAGGACTGAAAGATGCTGCTGGACCTCTTCTGCACATGGTAAGCTTCGCAACGGTGCCACCTGTATTGCTCTCACTCCTTGCTTTCCCACCACAAAGTGCATTTGAATATATCCTTGATGCCAACTTCAGGCCGGCTGCCCAGTTTCCAGTGCACGAATGATTGGACTCTGATCCCACAGGCAAAGAGCCAGGACTGAAAGATGCTGCTGGACCTCTTCTGCAGATGGTAAGCTTCGCAACGGTGTCACCTGTATTGCTCTCGCTCCTTGCTTTCCCACCTCAAAGTGCATTTGAATACATCCTTGATGCCTGCTCCACGCCGTCTGGCTGCTCAGTTTCCAGTGCACGAATGATTGGACTCTGCTCCCACAGGCGAAGAGCCAGCACTGAAAGATGTTGCTGGATCTCTTTTGCACATGGTAAGCTTCGCAACGGTGCCACCTGCATTGCTCTCACTCGTTGCTTTCCCACCTCAAAGTGCATTTGAATACATCCTTAATGTCTGCTCCAGGCCGTCCGGCTACCCAGTTTCCAGGGCACGAATGATTGGACCCTTCACCCACAGGCGAAGAGCCAGGACTGAAAGATGCTGCTGGATCTCTTCTGCACATGGTAAGCTTCGCAACGGTGCCACCTGTATTGCTCTCCCTCCTTGCTTTCCCACCTCAAAGTGCATTTGAATACATCCTTGATGCCTGCTCCCGGGGGTCCGGCTGCCCAGTTTTCAGTGCACGAATGATTGGACTCTGCTCCCACAGGCGAAGAGCCAGCACTGAAAGATGTTGCTGGATGTCTTCTGCACATGGTAAGCTTTGCAATGGTGCCGCCTGTTTTGCTCTCACTCATTGCTTTCCCACCACAAAGTGCATTTGAATGCATCCTTGATGGCTGCTCCAGGCTGGCCGGCTGCCCAGTTTTCAGGGCACGAATGATTGGACTCTGCTCCCACAGGCAAAGAGCCAGGCCTGAAAGATGCTGCTGGACCTCTTCTTCACATGGTAAGCTTCGCAACGGTGCCACCTGCATTGCTCTCACTCCTTGCTTTCCCACCTCAAAGTGCATTTGAATACATCCTTGATGCCTGCTCCCGGCCGTCCGGCTGCCCAGTTTTCAGTGCACGAATGATTGGACTCTGCTCCCACAGGCAAACAACCAGGACTGATAGATGTTGCTGTATCTCTTCTGCACATGGTAAGCTTCGCAACGGTGGCACCTGCATTGCTCTCACTCCTTGCTTTCCCACCTCAAAGTGCATTTGAATACATCCTTAATGCCTCCTCCAGGCCGTCCGGCTACCCAGTTTTCAGTGCACGAATGATTGGACCCTGCTCCCACAGGCGAAGAGCCAGGACTGAAATATGCTGCTCTACCTCCTCTGCGCATGGTAAGCTTCGCAACGCTGCCTCCTGTATTGCTCCCACTCGTTGCTATCCCACCTCAAAGGGCATTTGAATACATCCTTGATGCCTGCTACAGGCCGTCCGGCTGCCCAGTTTCCAGTGCACGAATGATTGGACTCCGCTGCCACAGGCGAAGAGCCAGGAATGAAAGATGTTGCTGTATCTCTTCTGCACATGGTGAGCTTCGCAACGGTGCCACCTGTATTGCTCTCCCTCCTTGTTTTCCCACCTCAAAGTGCATTTGAATACATCCTTGATGCCTGCTTCAGGCCGTCCAGCTGCCCAGTTTTCAGTGCACGAATGATTGGACTCTGCTCCCACAGGCGAAGAGCCAGGAATGAAAGATGTTGCTGGATGTCTTCTGCACATGGTGAGCTTCGCAACGGTGCCACCTGTATTGCTCTCCCTCCTTGCTTTCCCACCTCAAAGTGCATTTGAATACATCCTTGATGCATGCACCCTGCTGGCCAGATACCCACGTTTCAGAGCACGAATGATTGGACTCTGCTCCCACAGGCGAAGAGCCAGGACTGAAAGATGCTGCTGGATTTCTTCTGCACACGGTAAGCTTCGCAACGGTGCCACCTGTATTGCTCTCACTCCTTGCTTTCCCACCTCAAAGTGCATTTGAATACATCCTTGATGCCTGCTCCAGGCCGTCCTGCTGCCCAGTTTTCAGTGCACGAATGATTGGACTCTGCTCCCACAGGCAAAAAACCAGGACTGATAGATGTTGCTGGACCTCTTCTGCACATGGTAAGCTTCGCAACGGTGCCACCTGCATTGCTCTCACTCCTTGCTTTCCCACCTCAAAGTGCATTTGAATACATCCTTGATGCCTGCTCCAGGCCGTCCGGCTACCCAGTTTTCAGTGCACGAATGATTGGACCCTGCTCCCACAGGCGAAGAGCCAGGACTGAAAGATGCTGCTGTACCTCCTCTGCGCATGGTAAGCTTCGCAACGGTGCCCCCTGTATTGCTCCCACTCGTTGCTATCCCACCTCAAAGGGCATTTGAATACATCCATGATGCCTGCTCCAGGCCGTCCGGCTGCCCCGGTTCCAGTGCACGAATGATTGGACTCTGCTGCCACAGGCGAAGAGCCAGCACTGAAAGATGTTGCTGGATGTCTTCTGCACATGGTAAGTTTCGCAACGGTGCCGCCTGTATTGCTCTCACTCCTTGCTTTCCCACCTCAAAGTGCATTTGAATACATCCTTGATGTCTGCTCCAGGCCGTCCGGCTGCCCAGTTTTCAGTGCACGAATGATTGCACCCAGCTCCCACAGGTGAAGAGCCAGGACTAAAAGATGGTGCTGGACCTCTTTTGCACACGGTAAGCTTCGCAACGGTGCGCCTGCATTGGTCTCACTCCTTGCTTTCCCACCTCAAAGTGCATTTGAATGCATCCTTGATGCCTGCTCCCGGCCGTCCGGCAGCTCAGTTTCCAGTGCACGAATGATTGGACCCTGCTCCCACAGGCGAAGTGCCAGGACTGAAAGATGGAGCTGGATCTCTTCTGCACACGGTAAGCTTCGCAACGGTGTCACCTGCATTGGTCTCACTCCTTGCTTTCCCACCTCAAAGTGCATTTGAAAACATCCTTGATGCCTGCTCTAAGCTGGCCGGCTGCCCAGATTTCAGTGCACGAATGATTGGACTCTGCTCCGACAGGCAAACAACCAGAACTGAAAGACGTTGCTGGATCTTCTCTGCACACGGTAAGCTTCGCAACGGTGCCACCTGCATTGCTCTCACTCCTTGCTTTCCCACCTCAAAGTGCATTTGAATAAATCCTTGATGCCTGCTCCAGGCCGTCTGGCTGCTCAGTTTCCAGTGCACGAATGATTGGACTCTGCTCCAACAGGCAAAGAGCCAGCACTGAAAGATGTTGCTGGATCTCCTCTGCACATGGTAAGCTTCGCAACGGTGCCATATCTATAGCTCTCACTCCTTGCTTTCCCACCTCAAAGTGCATTTGAATACATCCTTGATGCCTGCTCCCGGCGGTCCGGCTGCCCAGTTTTCAGTGCACGAATGATTGGACTCTGCTGCCACAGGCGAAGAGCTAGCACTGAAAGATGTTGCTGGATGTCTTCTGCACATGGTAAGCTTTGCAATGGTGCCACCTGTTTTGCTCTCACTCATTGCTTTCCCACCTCAAAGTGCATTTGAATGCATTCTTGATGGCTGCTCCCGGCCTTCCGGCAGCTCAGTATCCAGTGCACGAATGATTGGACCCTGCTCCCACAGGCGAAGAGCCAGGACTGAAAGATGCTGCTGGACCTCCTCTGCGCATGGTAAGCTTCGCAACGGTGCCCCCTGTATTGCTCCCACTCGTTGCTATCCCACCTCAAAGGGCATTTGAATACATCCTTGATGCCTGCTCCCGGCCGTCCGGCTGCCCAGTTTCCAGTGCATGAATGATTGGACTCTGCTGCCACAGGCAAAGAGCCAGCACTGAAAGATGTTGCTGGATGTCTTCTGCATATGGTAAGCTTCGCAATGGTGCCACCTGTTTTGCTCTCACTCCGTACTTTCCCACCTCAAAGTGCATTTGAATACATCCTTGATGTCTGCTCCCGGCCGTCCGGCTGCCCAGTTTTCAGGGCACGAATGATTGGACTCTGCTGCCACAGGCGAAGAGCCAGGACTGAAAGATGTTGCTGGATCTCTTCTGCACATGGTAAGCTTCGCAACGGTTCCACATCTATAGCTCTCACTCCTTGCTTTCCCACCTCAAAGTGCATTTGAATATATCCTTGATGCCTGCTCCCGGCCATCCGGCTGCCCAGTTTCCAGTGCACGAATGATTGGACTCTGCTCCCACAGGCGAAGAGCCAGGACTGAAAGATGCTGCTGGACCTTTTTGCACATGGTAAGCTTCGCAACGGTGCCACCTGCATTAGTCTCACTCATTGCTTTCCCACCTCAAAGTGCATTTGAATACATCCTTAATGCCGGCTCCCGGCCGTCCGGCTGCCCAGTTTCCAGTGCACAAATGATTGGACTCTGCTGCCACTGGCAAAGAGCCGGGACTGAAAGATGCTGCTGGACCTCTTCTGCACATGGTAAGCTTCGCAACGGTGCCACCTGTATTGCTCTCACTCCTTGCTTTCCCACCTCAAAGTGCATTTGAATATATCCTTGATGCGTGCTGCAGGCTGTCCGGCTGCCCAGTTTTCAGTGCACGAATGATTGGACTCCGCTCCCACAGGCGAAGAGCCAGGAATGAAAGATGTTGCTGGATCTCTTCTGCACATGGTGAGCTTCGCAACGGTGCCACCTGTATTGCTCTCCCTCCTTGCTTTCCCACCTCAAAGTGCATTTGAATGCATCCTTGATGCCTGCTCCCGGCCGTCCGGCAGCTCAGTTTCCAGTGCACGAATGATTGGACCCTGCTCCCACAGGCGAAGTGCCAGGACTGAAAGATGGAGCTGGATCTCTTCTGCACACGGTAAGCTTCGCAACGGTGCCACCTGCATTGGTCTCACTCCTTGCTTTCCCACCTCAAAGTGCATTTGAATACATCCTTGATGCCTGCTCTAAGCTGGCCGGCTGCCCAGGTTTCAGTGCACGAATGATTGGACTCTGCTCCGACAGGCAAACAACCAGAACTGAAAGACGTTGCTGGATCTTCTCTGCACACGGTAAGCTTCGCAACGGTGCCACCTGCATTGCTCTCACTCCTTGCTTTCCCACCTCAAAGTGCATTTGAATAAATCCTTGATGCCTGCTCCAGGCCGTCTGGCCGCTCAGTTTCCAGTGCACGAATGATTGGACTCTGCTCCAACAGGCAAAGAGCCAGCACTGAAAGATGTTGCTGGATATCCTCTGCACATGGTAAGCTTCGCAACGGTGCCACATCTATAGCTCTCACTCCTTGCTTTCCCACCTCAAAGTGCATTTGAATATATCCTTGATGCCTGCTCCCGGCTGTCCGGCTGCCCAGTTTCCAGTGCACGAATGATTGGACTCTGCTCCCACAGGCGAAGAGCCAGGACTGAAAGATGCTGCTGGACCTTTTTGCACATGGTAAGCTTCGCAACGGTGCCACCTGCATTAGTCTCACTCCTTGCTTTCCCACCTCAAAGTGCATTTGAATACATCCTTAATGCCGGCTCCCGGCCGTCCGGCTGCCCAGTTTCCAGTGCACAAATGATTGGACTCTGCTGCCACTGGCAAAGAGTCGGGACTGAAAGATGCTGCAGGACCTCTTCTGCACATGGTAAGCTTTGCAACGGTGCCACCTGTATTGCTTTCACTTCTTGCTTTCCCACCTGAAAGTGCATTTGAATACATCCTTGATGACTCCTCCAAGCTGGCCGGCTGCCCAATTTTCAGTGAACGAATGATTGGACCCTGCTCCCACAGGCGAAGAGCCAGGACTGAAAGATGCTGCTGGACCTCTTCTGCACATGGTGAGCTTCGCAACGGTGCCACCTGCATTGCTCTCACTCCTTGCTTTCCCACCTCAAAGTGCATTTGAATACATCCTTGATGCCTGCTCCCGGCCGTCCGGCTGCCCAGTTTTCAGTGCACGAATGATTGGACTCTGCTCCCACAGGCAAACAACCAGGACTGATAGATGTTGCTGTATCTCTTCTGCACATGGTAAGCTTCGCAACGGTGGCACCTGCATTGCTCTCACTCCTTGCTTTCCCACCTCAAAGTGCATTTGAATACATCCTTAATGCCTCCTCCAGGCCGTCCGGCTACCCAGTTTTCAGTGCACGAATGATTGGACCCTGCTCCCACAGGCGAAGAGCCAGGACTGAAATATGCTGCTCTACCTCCTCTGCGCATGGTAAGCTTCGCAACGCTGCCTCCTGTATTGCTCCCACTCGTTGCTATCCCACCTCAAAGGGCATTTGAATACATCCTTGATGCCTGCTACAGGCCGTCCGGCTGCCCAGTTTCCAGTGCACGAATGATTGGACTCCGCTGCCACAGGCGAAGAGCCAGGAATGAAAGATGTTGCTGTATCTCTTCTGCACATGGTGAGCTTCGCAACGGTGCCACCTGTATTGCTCTCCCTCCTTGTTTTCCCACCTCAAAGTGCATTTGAATACATCCTTGATGCATGCACCCTGCTGGCCAGATACCCAGGTTTCAGAGCACGAATGATTGGACTCTGCTCCCACAGGCGAAGAGCCAGGACTGAAAGATGCTGCTGGATTTCTTCTGCACACGGTAAGCTTCGCAACGGTGCCACCTGTATTGCTCTCACTCCTTGCTTTCCCACCTCAAAGTGCATTTGAATACATCCTTGATGCCTGCTCCAGGCCGTCCTGCTGCCCAGTTTTCAGTGCACGAATGATTGGACTCTGCTCCCACAGGCAAAAAACCAGGACTGATAGATGTTGCTGGACCTCTTCTGCACATGGTAAGCTTCGAAACGGTGCCCCCTGTATTGCTCCCACTCGTTGCTATCCCACCTCAAAGGGCATTTGAATACATCCATGATGCCTGCTCCAGGCCGTCCGGCTGCCCAGGTTCCAGTGCACGAATGATTGGACTCTGCTGCCACAGGCGAAGAGCCAGCACTGAAAGATGTTGCTGGATGTCTTCTGCACATGGTAAGTTTCGCAATGGTGCCACCTGTTTTGCTCTGACTACTTGCTTTCCCACCTCAAAGTGCATTTGAATACATCCTTGATGTCTGCTCCAGGCCGTCCGGCTGCCCAGTTTTCAGTGCACGAATGATTGGACCCAGCTCCCACAGGTGAAGAGCCAGGACTAAAAGATGGTGCTGGACCTCTTTTGCACACGGTAAGCTTCGCAACGGTGCGCCTGCATTGGTCTCACTCCTTGCTTTCCCACCTCAAAGTGCATTTGAATGCATCCTTGATGCCTGCTCCCGGCCGTCCGGCAGCTCAGTTTCCAGTGCACGAATGATTGGACCCTGCTCCCACAGGCGAAGTGCCAGGACTGAAAGATGGAGCTGGATCTCTTCTGCACACGGTAAGCTTCGCAACGGTGCCACCTGCATTGGTCTCACTCCTTGCTTTCCCACCTCAAAGTGCATTTGAATACATCCTTGATGCCTGCTCTAAGCTGGCCGGCTGCCCAGATTTCAGTGCACGAATGATTGGACTCTGCTCCGACAGGCAAACAACCAGAACTGAAAGACGTTGCTGGATCTTCTCTGCACACGGCAAGCTTCGCAACGGTGCCACCTGCATTGCTCTCACTCCTTGCTTTCCCACCTCAAAGTGCATTTGAATAAATCCTTGATGCCTGCTCCAGGCCGTCTGGCTGCTCAGTTTCCAGTGCACGAATGATTGGACTCTGCTCCAACAGGCAAAGAGCCAGCACTGAAAGATGTTGCTGGATCTCCTCTGCACATGGTAAGCTTCGCAACGGTGCCATATCTATAGCTCTCACTCCTTGCTTTCCCACCTCAAAGTGCATTTGAATACATCCTTGATGCCTGCTCCCGGCGGTCCGGCTGCCCAGTTTTCAGTGCACGAATGATTGGACTCTGCTGCCACAGGCGAAGAGCTAGCACTGAAATATGTTGCTGGATGTCTTCTGCACATGGTAAGCTTTGCAATGGTGCCACCTGTTTTGCTCTCACTCATTGCTTTCCCACCTCAAAGTGCATTTGAATGCATTCTTGATGGCTGCTCCCGGCCTTCCGGCAGCTCAGTTTCCAGTGCACGAATGATTGGACCCTGCTCCCACAGGCGAAGAGCCAGGACTGAAAGATGCTGCTGGACCTCCTCTGCGCATGGTAAGCTTCGCAACGGTGCCCCCTGTATTGCTCCCACTCGTTGCTATCCCACCTCAAAGGGCATTTGAATACATCCTTGATGCCTGCTCCCGGCCGTCCGGCTGCCCAGTTTCCAGTGCACGAATGATTGGACTCTGCTGCCACAGGCAAAGAGCCAGCACTGAAACATGTTGCTGGATGTCTTCTGCATATGGTAAGCTTCGCAATGGTGCCACCTGTTTTGCTCTCACTCCGTGCTTTCCCACCTCAAAGTGCATTTGAATACATCCTTGATGCCTGCTCCCGGCCGTCCGGCTGCCCAGTTTTCAGGGCACGAATGATTGGACTCTGCTGCCACAGGCGAAGAGCCAGGACTGAAAGATGTTGCTGGATCTCTTCTGCACATGGTAAGCTTCGCAACGGTTCCACATCTATAGCTCTCACTCCTTGCTTTCCCACCTCAAAGTGCATTTGAATATATCCTTGATGCCTGCTCCCGGCCATCCGGCTGCCCAGTTTCCAGTGCACGAATGATTGGACCCTGCTCCCACAGGCGAAGAGCCAGGACTGAAAGATGCTGCTGGACCTTTTTGCACATGGTAAGCTTCGCAACGGTGCCACCTGCATTAGTCTCACTCATTGCTTTCCCACCTCAAAGTGCATTTGAATACATCCTTAATGCCGGCTCCCGGCCGTCCGGCTGCCCAGTTTCCAGTGCACAAATGATTGGACTCTGCTGCCACTGGCAAAGAGCCGGGACTGAAAGATGCTGCTGGACCTCTTCTGCACATGGTAAGCTTCGCAACGGTGCCACCTGTATTGCTCTCACTCCTTGCTTTCCCACCTCAAAGTGCATTTGAATATATCCTTGATGCGTGCTGCAGGCTGTCCGGCTGCCCAGTTTTCAGTGCACGAATGATTGGACTCCGCTCCCACAGGCGAAGAGCCAGGAATGAAAGATGTTGCTGGATCTCTTCTGCACATGGTGAGCTTCGCAACGGTGCCACCTGTATTGCTCTCCCTCCTTGCTTTCCCACCTCAAAGTGCATTTGAATAAATCCTTGATGCCCGCTCCAGGCCGTCTGGCTGCTCAGTTTCCAGTGCACGAATGATTGGACTCTGCTCCGACAGGCAAACAACCAGAACTGAAAGACGTTGCTGGATCTTCTCTGCACACGGTAAGCTTCGCAACGGTGCCACCTGCATTGCTCTCACTCCTTGCTTTCCCACCTCAAAGTGCATTTGAATAAATCCTTGATGCCTGCTCCAGGCCGTCTGGCTGCTCAGTTTCCAGTGCACGAATGATTGGACTCTGCTCCAACAGGCAAAGAGCCAGCACTGAAAGATGTTGCTGGATCTCCTCTGCACATGGTAAGCTTCGCAACGGTGCCACATCTATAGCTCTCACTCCTTGCTTTCCCACCTCAAAGTGCATTTGAATATATCCTTGATGCCTGCTCCCGGCCGTCCGGCTGCCCAGTTTCCAGTGCACGAATGATTGGACTCTGCTCCCACAGGCGAAGAGCCAGGACTGAAAGATGCTGCTGGACCTTTTTGCACATGGTAAGCTTCGCAACGGTGCCACCTGCATTAGTCTCACTCCTTGCTTTCCCACCTCAAAGCGCATTTGAATACATCCTTAATGCCGGCTCCCGGCCGTCCGGCTGCCCAGTTTCCAGTGCACAAATGATTGGACTCTGCTGCCACACGCAAAGAGCCGGGACTGAAAGATGCTGCTGGACCTCTTCTGCACATGGTAAGCTTCGCAACGGTGCCACCTGTATTGCTCTCACTCCTTGCTTTCCCACCTCAAAGTGCATTTGAATATATCCTTGATGCGTGCTGCAGGCTGTCCGGCTGCCCAGTTTTCAGTGCACGAATGATTGGACTCTGCTCCCACAGGCGAAGAGCCAGGAATGAAAGATGTTGCTGGATCTCTTCTGCACATGGTGAGCTTCGCAACGGTGCCACCTGTATTGCTCTCCCTCCTTGCTTTCCCACCTCAAAGTGCATTTGAATACATCCTTGATGCCTGCTTCAGGCCGTCCAGCTGCCCAGTTTTCAGTGCACGAATGATTGGACTCTGCTCCCACAGGCGAAGAGCCAGGAATGAAAGATGTTGCTGGATCTCTTCTGCACATGGTGAGCTTCGCAACGGTGCCACCTGTATTGCTCTCCCTCCTTGCTTTCCCACCTCAAAGTGCATTTGAATACATCCTTGATGCATGCACCCTGCTGGCCAGATACCCAGGTTTCAGAGCACGAATGATTGGACTCTGCTCCCACAGGCGAAGAGCCAGGACTGAAAGGTGCTGCTGGATTTCTTCTGCACACGGTAAGCTTCGCAACGGTGCCACCTGTATTGCTCTCACTCCTTGCTTTCCCACCTCAAAGTGCATTTGAATACATCCTTGATGCCTGCTCCAGGCCGTCCGGCTGCCCAGTTTTCAGTGCACGAATGATTGGACTCTGCTCCCACAGGCAAAAAACCAGGACTGATAGATGTTGCTGGACCTCTTCTGCACATGGTAAGCTTCGCAGCGGTGCCACCTGCATTGCTCTCACTCCTTGCTTTCCCACCTCAAAGTGCATTTGAATACATCCTTAATGCCTGCTCCAGGCCGTCCGGCTACCCAGTTTTCAGTGCACGAATGATTGGACCCTGCTCCCACAGGCGAAGAGCCAGGACTGAAAGATGCTGCTGTACCTCCTCTGCGCATGGTAAGCTTCGCAACGGTGCCACCTGCATTGGTCTCACTCCTTGCTTTCCCACCTCAAAGTGCATTTGAATACATCCTTGATGCCTGCTCTAAGCTGACCGGCTGCCCAGGTTTCAGTGCACGAATGATTGGACTCTGCTCCGACAGGCAAACAACCAGAACTGAAAGACGTTGCTGGATCTTCTCTGCACACGGTAAGCTTCGCAACGGTGCCACCTGCATTGCTCTCACTCCTTGCTTTCCCACCTCAAAGTGCATTTGAATAAATCCTTGATGCCTGCTCCAGGCCGTCTGGCTGCTCAGTTTCCAGTGCACGAATGATTGGACTCTGCTCCAACAGGCAAAGAGCCAGCACTGAAAGATGTTGCTGGATGTCTTCTGCATATGGTAAGCTTCGCAATGGTGCCACCTGTTTTGCTCTCACTCCGTGCTTTCCCACCTCAAAGTGCATTTGAATACATCCTTGATGCCTGCTCCCGGCCGTCCGGCTGCCCAGTTTTCAGTGCAGGAATGATTGGACTCTGCTCCGACAGGCAAACAACCAGAACTGAAAGACGTTGCTGGATCTTCTCTGCACACGGTAAGCTTCGCAACGGTGCCACCTGCATTGCTCTCACTCCTTGCTTTCCCACCTCAAAGTGCATTTGAATAAATCCTTGATGCCTGCTCCCGGCGGTCCGGCTGCCCAGTTTTCAGTGCACGAATGATTGGACTCCGCTCCCACAGGCGAAGAGCCAGGAATGAAAGATATTGCTGGATGTCTTCTGCACATGGTAAGCTTCGCAACGGTGCCACCTGCATTAGTCTCACTCCTTGCATTCCCACCTCAAAGTGCATTTGAATACATCCTTAATGCCGGCTCCCGGCCGTCCGGCTGCCCAGTTTCCAGTGCACAAATGATTGGACTCTGCTGCCACTGGCAAAGAGCCGGGACTGAAAGATGCTGCTGGACCTCTTCTGCACATGGTAAGCTTCGCAACGGTGCCACCTGTATTGCTCTCACTCCTTGCTTTCCCACCTCAAAGTGCATTTGAATATATCCTTGATGCGTGCTGCAGGCTGTCCGGCTGCCCAGTTTTCAGTGCACGAATGATTGGACTCCGCTCCCACAGGCGAAGAGCCAGGACTGAAAGATGTTGCTGGATCTCTTCTGCACATGGTGAGCTTCGCAACGGTGCCACCTGTATTGCTCTCCCTCCTTGCTTTCCCACCTCAAAGTGCATTTGAATACATCCTTGATGCCTGCTTCAGGCCGTCCAGCTGCCCCGTTTTCAGTGCACGAATGATTGGACTCTGCTCTCACAGGCGAAGAGCCAGGACTGAAAGATGCTGCTGGATTTCTTCTGCACACGGTAAGCTTCGCAACGGTGCCACCTGTATTGCTCTCACTCCTTGCTTTCCCACCTCAAAGTGCATTTGAATACATCCTTGATGCCTGCTCCAGGCCGTCCGGCTGCCCAGTTTTCAGTGCACGAATGATTGGACTCTGCTCCCACAGGCAAAAAACCAGGACTGATAGATGTTGCTGGACCTCTTCTGCACATGGTAAGCTTCGCAACGGTGCCACCTGCATTGCTCTCACTCCTTGCTTTCCCACCTCAAAGTGCATTTGAATACATCCTTAATGCCTGCTCCAGGCCGTCCGGCTACCCAGTTTTCAGTGCACGAATGATTGGACCCTGCTCCCACAGGCGAAGAGCCAGGACTGAAAGATGCTGCTGTACCTCCTCTGCACATGGTAAGCTTCGCAACGGTGCCCCCTGTATTGCTCCCACTCGTTGCTATCCCACCTCAAAGGGCATTTGAATACATCCATGATGCCTGCTCCAGGCCGTCCGGCTGCCCAGGTTCCAGTGCACGAATGATTGGACTCTGCTGCCACAGGCGAAGAGCCAGCACTGAAAGATGTTGCTGGATGTCTTCTGAAAATGGTAAGTTTCGCAATGGTGCCACCTGTTTTGCTCTGACTACTTGCTTTCCCACCTCAAAGTGCATTTGAATACATCCTTGATGTCTGCTCCAGGCCGTCCGGCTTCCCAGTTTTCAGTGCACGAATGATTGGACCCAGCTCCCACAGGTGAAGAGCCAGGACTAAAAGATGGTGCTGGACCTCTTTTGCACACGGTAAGCTTCGCAACGGTGCGCCTGCATTGGTCTCACTCCTTGCTTTCCCACCTCAAAGTGCATTTGAATGCATCCTTGATGCCTGCTCCCGGCCGTCCGGCAGCTCAGTTTCCAGTGCACGAATGATTGGACCCTGCTCCCACAGGCGAAGTGCCAGGACTGAAAGATGGAGCTGGATCTCTTCTGCACACGGTAAGCTTCGCAACGGTGCCACCTGCATTGGTCTCAGTCCTTTCTTTCCCACCTCAAAGTGCATTTGAATACATCCTTGATGCCTGCTCTAAGCTGGCCGGCTGCCCAGGTTTCAGTGCACGAATGATTGGACTCTGCTCCGACAGGCAAACAACCAGAACTGAAAGACGTTGCTGGATCTTCTCTGCACACGGTAAGCTTCGCAACGGTGCCACCTGCATTGCTCTCACTCCTTGCTTTCCCACCTCAAAGTGCATTTGAATAAATCCTTGATGCCTGCTCCAGGCCGTCTGGCTGCTCAGTTTCCAGTGCACGAATGATTGGACACTGCTCCAACAGGCAAAGAGCCAGCACTGAAAGATGTTGCTGGATCTCCTCTGCACATGGTAAGCTTCGCAACGGTGCCACATCTATAGCTCTCACTCCTTGCTTTCCCACCTCAAAGTGCATTTGAATACATCCTTGATGCCTGCTCCCGGCGGTCCGGCTGCCCAGTTTTCAGTGCACGAATGATTGGACTCTGCTGCCACAGGCGAAGAGCCAGCACTGAAAGATGTTGCTGGATGTCTTCTGCACATGGTAAGCTTTGCAATGGTGCCACCTGTTTTGCTCTCACTCATTGCTTTCCCACCTCAAAGTGCATTTGAATGCATTCTTGATGGCTGCTCCCGGCCTTCCGGCAGCTCAGTTTCCAGTGCATGAATGATTGGACCCTGCTCCCACAGGCGAAGAGCCAGGACTGAAAGATGCTGCTGGACCTCCTCTGCGCATGGTAAGCTTCGCAACGGTGCCCCCTGTATTGCTCCCACTCGTTGCTATCCCACCTCAAAGGGCATTTGAATACATCCTTGATGCCTGCTCCCGGCCGTCCGGCTGCCCAGTTTCCAGTGCACGAATGATTGGACTCTGCTGCCACAGGCAAAGAGCCAGCACTGAAAGATGTTGCAGGATGTCTTCTGCATATGGTAAGCTTCGCAATGGTGCCACCTGTTTTGCTCTCACTCCTTGCTTTCCCACCTCAAAGTGCATTTGAATACATCCTTGATGCCTGCTCCCGGCCGTCCGGCTGCCCAGTTTTCAGTGCAGGAATGATTGGACTCTGCTGCCACAGGCGAAGAGCCAGGACTGGAAGATGGTGCTGGATCTCTTCTGCACATGGTAAGCTTCGCAACGGTGCCACCTGTATTGCTCTCACTCCTTGCTATCCCGCCTAAAAGTGCATTTGAATACATCCTTGATGCCTGCTGCAGGCCGTCCGGCTACCCAGATTCCAGGGCACGAATGATTGGACTCTGCTCCCACAGGCAACCAACCAGGCCTGAAAGACATTGCTGGTTCTTTTCTGCATATGGTAAGCTTTGCAACGGTGCCACCTGCATTGCTCTCACTCCTTGCTTTCCCACCTCAAAGTGCATTTGAATACATCCTTGATGCCTGCTCCTGGCCGTCCAGCTACCCTGGTTCCTGGGCACGAATGATTGGACCCTACACCCACAGGCGAAGAGCCAGGACTGAAAGATGGTGCTGGACCTCTTCTGCACATGGTAAGCTTCGCAACGGTGCACCTGTATTGCTCTCACTCCTTGCTTTCCACCTGAAAGTGTATTTCAATGCATCCTTGATGCCTGCTCCAGGCTGGCTGGCTACCCAGGTTACTGTGCACGAATGATTGGACTCTGCTCCCACAGGCGAAGAGGCAGGAAAGAAAGATGTTGCTGGATCTCTTTTGCACATGGTAAGCTTCGCAACGGTGCCACCTGTATTGCTCTCACTCCTTGCTTTCCCACCTCAAAGTGCATTTGAATATATCCTTGATGCGTGCTGCAGGCTGTCCGGCTGCCCAGTTTTCAGTGCACGAATGATTGGACTCCGCTCCCACAGGCGAAGAGCCAGGACTGAAAGATGTTGCTGGATCTCTTCTGCACATGGTGAGCTTCGCAACGGTGCCACCTGTATTGCTCTCCCTCCTTGCTTTCCCACCTCAAAGTGCATTTGAATACATCCTTGATGCCTGCTTCAGGCCGTCCAGCTGCCCCGTTTTCAGTGCACGAATGATTGGACTCTGCTCCCACAGGCGAAGAGCCAGGACTGAAAGATGCTGCTGGATTTCTTCTGCACACGGTAAGCTTCGCAACGGTGCCACCTATATTGCTCTCACTCCTTGCTTTCCCACCTCAAAGTGCATTTGAATACATCCTTGATGCCTGCTCCAGGCCGTCCGGCTGCCCAGTTTTCAGTGCACGAATGATTGGACTCTGCTCCCACAGGCAAAAAACCAGGACTGATAGATGTTGCTGGACCTCTTCTGCACATGGTAAGCTTCGCAACGGTGCCACCTGCATTGCTCTCACTCCTTGCTTTCCCACCTCAAAGTGCATTTGAATACATCCTTAATGCCTGCTCCAGGCCGTCCGGCTACCCAGTTTTCAGTGCACGAATGATTGGACCCTGCTCCCACAGGCGAAGAGCCAGGACTGAAAGATGCTGCTGTACCTCCTCTGCGCATGGTAAGCTTCGCAACGGTGCCCCCTGTATTGCTCCCACTCGTTGCTATCCCACCTCAAAGGGCATTTGAATACATCCATGATGCCTGCTCCAGGCCGTCCGGCTGCCCAGGTTCCAGTGCACGAATGATTGGACTCTGCAGCCACAGGCGAAGAGCCAGCACTGAAAGATGTTGCTGGATGTCTTCTGAAAATGGTAAGTTTCGCAATGGTGCCACCTGTTTTGCTCTGACTACTTGCTTTCCCACCTCAAAGTGCATTTGAATACATCCTTGATGTCTGCTCCAGGCCGTCCGGCTTCCCAGTTTTCAGTGCACGAATGATTGGACCCAGCTCCCACAGGTGAAGAGCCAGGACTAAAAGATGGTGCTGGACCTCTTTTGCACACGGTAAGCTTCGCAACGGTGCGCCTGCATTGGTCTCACTCCTTGCTTTCCCACCTCAAAGTGCATTTGAATGCATCCTTGATGCCTGCTCCCGGCCGTCCGGCAGCTCAGTTTCCAGTGCACGAATGATTGGACCCTGCTCCCACAGGCGAAGTGCCAGGACTGAAAGATGGAGCTGGATCTCTTCTGCACACGGTAAGCTTCGCAACGGTGCCACCTGCATTGGTCTCAGTCCTTTCTTTCCCACCTCAAAGTGCATTTGAATACATCCTTGATGCCTGCTCTAAGCTGGCCGGCTGCCCAGGTTTCAGTGCACGAATGATTGGACTCTGCTCCGACAGGCAAACAACCAGAACTGAAAGACGTTGCTGGATCTTCTCTGCACACGGTAAGCTTCGCAACGGTGCCACCTGCATTGCTCTCACTCCTTGCTTTCCCACCTCAAAGTGCATTTGAATAAATCCTTGATGCCTGCTCCAGGCCGTCTGGCTGCTCAGTTTCCAGTGCACGAATGATTGGACACTGCTCCAACAGGCAAAGAGCCAGCACTGAAAGATGTTGCTGGATCTCCTCTGCACATGGTAAGCTTCGCAACGGTGCCACATCTATAGCTCTCACTCCTTGCTTTCCCACCTCAAAGTGCATTTGAATACATCCTTGATGCCTGCTCCCGGCGGTCCGGCTGCCCAGTTTTCAGTGCACGAATGATTGGACTCTGCTGCCACAGGCGAAGAGCCAGCACTGAAAGATGTTGATGGATGTCTTCTGCACATGGTAAGCTTTGCAATGGTGCCACCTGTTTTGCTCTCACTCATTGCTTTCCCACCTCAAAGTGCATTTGAATGCATTCTTGATGGCTGCTCCCGGCCTTCCGGCAGCTCAGTTTCCAGTGCATGAATGATTGGACCCTGCTCCCACAGGCGAAGAGCCAGGACTGAAAGATGCTGCTGGACCTCCTCTGCGCATGGTAAGCTTCGCAACGGTGCCCCCTGTATTGCTCCCACTCGTTGCTATCCCACCTCAAAGGGCATTTGAATACATCCTTGATGCCTGCTCCAGGCCGTCCGGCTGCCCAGTTTCCAGTGCACGAATGATTGGACTCTGCTGCCACAGGCAAAGAGCCAGCACTGAAAGATGTTGCAGGATGTCTTCTGCATATGGTAAGCTTCGCAATGGTGCCACCTGTTTTGCTCTCACTCCGTGCTTTCCCACCTCAAAGTGCATTTGAATACATCCTTGATGCCTGCTCCCGGCCGTCCGGCTGCCCAGTTTTCAGTGCAGGAATGATTGGACTCTGCTGCCACAGGCGAAGAGCCAGGACTGGAAGATGGTGCTGGATCTCTTCTGCACATGGTAAGCTTCGCAACGGTGCCACCTGTATTGCTCTCACTCCTTGCTATCCCGCCTAAAAGTGCATTTGAATACATCCTTGATGCCTGCTGCAGGCCGTCCGGCTACCCAGATTCCAGGGCACGAATGATTGGACTCTGCTCCCACAGGCAACCAACCAGGCCTGAAAGACATTGCTGGTTCTTTTCTGCACATGGTAAGCTTTGCAACGGTGCCACCTGCATTGCTCTCACTCCTTGCTTTCCCACCTCAAAGTGCATTTGAATACATCCTTGATGCCTGCTCCTGGCCGTCCAGCTACCCTGGTTCCTGGGCACGAATGATTGGACCCTACACCCACAGGCGAAGAGCCAGGACTGAAAGATGGTGCTGGACCTCTTCTGCACATGGTAAGCTTCGCAACGGTGCACCTGTATTGCTCTCACTCCTTGCTTTCCACCTGAAAGTGTATTTCAATGCATCCTTGATGCCTGCTCCAGGCTGGCTGGCTACCCAGGTTACTGTGCACGAATGATTGGACTCTGCTCCCACAGGCGAAGAGGCAGGAAAGAAAGATGTTGCTGGATCTCTTTTGCACATGGTAAGCTTCGCAACGGTGCCACCTGTATTGCTCTCACTCCTTGCTTTCCCACCTCAAAGTGCATTTGAATACATCTTTGATGCCTGCTCCAAGCTGGCCGGCTGCCCAGTTTTCAGTGCACGAATGATTGGACTCTGCTCCCACAAGCGAAGAGCCAGGACTGAAAGATGCTGCTGAATCTCTTCTGCACACGGTAAGCTTCGCAACGGCGCCACCAGGATTGCTCTCACTCCTTGCTTTCCCACCTCAAAGTGCATTTGAATACATCCTTGATGCCTGCTCCAGGCCGTCCGGCTGCCCAGTTTTCAGTGCACGAATGATTGGACCCTGATCCCACAGGTGAAGAGCCAGGACTAAAAGATGGCGCTGGATCTCTTTTGCACACGGTAGGCTTCGCAACGGTGCGCCTGCATTGGTCTCACTCCTTGCTTTCCCACCTCAAAGTGCATTTGAATACATCCTTGATGCCTGCTCCCGGCGGTCCGGCTGCCCAGTTTTCAGTGCACGAATGATTGGACTCCGCTCCCACAGGCGAAGAGCCAGGAATGAAAGATATTGCTGGATGTCTTCTGCACATGGTAAGCTTCGCAACGGTGCCACCTGCATTAGTCTCACTCCTTGCATTCCCACCTCAAAGTGCATTTGAATACATCCTTAATGCCGGCTCCCGGCCGTCCGGCTGCCCAGTTTCCAGTGCACAAATGATTGGACTCTGCTCCCACAGGCAAAGAGCCGGGACTGAAAGATGCTGCTGGACCTCTTCTGCACATGGTAAGCTTCTCAACGGTGCCACCTGTATTGCTCTCACTCCTTGCTTTCCCACCTCAAAGTGCATTTGAATATATCCTTGATGCGTGCTGCAGGCTGTCCGGCTGCCCAGTTTTCAGTGCACGAATGATTGGACTCCGCTCCCACAGGCGAAGAGCCAGGAATGAAAGATGTTGCTGGATCTCTTCTGCACATGGTGAGCTTCGCAACGGTGCCACCTGTATTGCTCTCCCTCCTTGCTTTCCCACCTCAAAGTGCATTTGAATACATCCTTGATGCCTGCTTCAGGCCGTCCAGCTGCCCAGTTTTCAGTGCACGAATGATTGGACTCTGCTCCCACAGGCGAAGAGCCAGGAATGAAAGATGTTGCTGGATCTCTTCTGCACATGGTGAGCTTCGCAACGGTGCCACCTGTATTGCTCTCCCTCCTTGCTTTCCCACCTCAAAGTGCATTTGAATACATCCTTGATGCATGCACCCTGCTGGCCAGATACCCAGGTTTCAGAGCACGAATGATTGGACTCTGCTCCCACAGGCAAAAAACCAGGACTGATAGATGTTGCTGGACCTCTTCTGCACATGGTAAGCTTCGCAACGGTGCCACCTGCATTGCTCTCACTCCTTGCTTTCCCACCTCAAAGTGCATTTGAATACATCCCTAATGCCTGCTCCAGGCCGTCCGGCTACCCAGTTTTCAGTGCACGAATGATTGGACCCTGCTCCCACAGGCGAAGAGCCAGGACTGAAAGATGCTGCTGGACCTCCTCTGCGCATGGTAAGCTTCGCAACGGTGCCCCCTGTATTGCTCCCACTCGTTGTTATCCCACCTCAAAGGGCATTTGAATACATCCATGATGCCTGCTCCAGGCCGTCCGGCTGCCCAGGTTCCAGTGCACGAATGATTGGACTCTGCTGCCACAGGCGAAGAGCCAGCACTGAAAGATGTTGCTGGATGTCTTCTGCACATGATAAGTTTCGCAATGGTGCCACCTGTTTTGCTCTGACTACTTGCTTTCCCACCTCAAAGTGCATTTGAATACATCCTTGATGTCTGCTCCAGGCCGTCCGGCTGCCCAGTTTTCAGTGCACGAATGATTGGACCCAGCTCCCACAGGTGAAGAGCCAGGACTAAAAGATGGTGCTGGACCTCTTTTGCACACGGTAAGCTTCGCAACGGTGCGCCTGCATTGGTCTCACTCCTTGCTTTCCCACCTCAAAGTGCATTTGAATGCATCCTTGATGCCTGCTCCCGGTCGTCCAGCAGCTCAGTTTCCAGTGCACGAATGATTGGACCCTGCTCCCACAGGCGAAGTGCCAGGACTGAAAGATGGAGCTGGATCTCTTCTGCACACGGTAAGCTTCGCAACGGTGCCACCTGCATTGGTCTCAGTCCTTTCTTTCCCACCTCAAAGTGCATTTGAATACATCCTTGATGCCTGCTCTAAGCTGGCCGGCTGCCCAGGTTTCAGTGCACGAATGATTGGACTCTGCTCCGACAGGCAAACAACCAGAACTGAAAGACGTTGCTGGATCTTCTCTGCACACGGTAAGCTTCGCAACGGTGCCACCTGCATTGCTCTCACTCCTTGCTTTCCCACCTCAAAGTGCATTTGAATAAATCCTTGATACCTGCTCCAGGCCGTCTGGCTGCTCAGTTTCCAGTGCACGAATGATTGGACTCTGCTCCAACAGGCAAAGAGCCAGCACTGAAAGATGTTGCTGGATCTCCTCTGCACATGGTAAGCTTCGCAACGGTGCCACATCTATAGCTCTCACTCCTTGCTTTCCCACCTCAAAGTGCATTTGAATATATCCTTGATACCTGCTCCCGGCCGTCCGGCTGCCCAGTTTTCAGTGCACGAATGATTGGACTCTGCTGCCACAGGCGAAGAGCCAGCACTGAAAGATGTTGCTGGATGTCTTCTGCACATGGTAAGCTTTGCAATGGTGCCACCTGTTTTGCTCTCACTCATTGCTTTCCCACCTCAAAGTGCATTTGAATGCATTCTTGATGGCTGCTCCCGGCCTCCGGCAGCTCAGTTTCCAGTGCACGAATGATTGGACCCTGCTCCCACAGGCGAAGAGCCAGGACTGAAAGATGCTGCTGGACCTCCTCTGCGCATGGTAAGCTTCGCAACGGTGCCCCCTGTATTGCTCCCACTCGTTGCTATCCCACCTCAAAGGGCATTTGAATACATCCTTGATGCCTGCTCCCGGCCGTCCGGCTGCCCAGTTTCCAGTGCACGAATGATTGGACTCTGCTGCCACAGGCAAAGAGCCAGCACTGAAAGATGTTGCTGGATGTCTTCTGCATATGGTAAGCTTCGCAATGGTGCCACCTGTTTTGCTCTCACTCCGTGCTTTCCCACCTCAAAGTGCATTTGAATACATCCTTGATGCCTGCTCCCGGCCGTCCGGCTGCCCAGTTTTCAGTGCAGGAATGATTGGACTCTGCTGCCACAGGCGAAGAGCCAGGACTGAAAGATGGTGCTGGATCTCTTCTGCACATGGTAAGCTTCGCAACGGTGCCACCTGTATTGCTCTCACTCCTTGCTATCCCGCCTAAAAGTGCATTTGAATACATCCTTAATGCCTGCTGCAGGCCGTCCGGCTACCCAGATTCCAGGGCACGAATGATTGGACTCTGCTCCCACAGGCAACCAACCAGGCCTGAAAGACATTGCTGGTTCTTTTCTGCATATGGTAAGCTTTGCAACGGTGCCACCTGCATTGCTCTCACTCCTTGCTTTCCCACCTCAAAGTGCATTTGAATACATCCTTGATGCCTGCTCCAGGCCGTCCAGCTACCCTGGTTCCTGGGCACGAATGATTGGACCCTACACCCACAGGCGAAGAGCCAGGACTGAAAGATGGTGCTGGACCTCTTCTGCACATGGTAAGCTTCGCAACGGTGCACCTGTATTGCTCTCACTCCTTGTTTTCCCACCTGAAAGTGCATTTCAATACATCCTTGATGCCTGCTCCAGGCTGGCTGGCTACCCAGGTTACTGTGCACGAATGATTGGACTCTGCTCCCACAGGCGAAGAGGCAGGAAAGAAAGATGTTGCTGGATCTCTTTTGCACATGGTAAGCTTCGCAACGGTGCAACCTGTATTGCTCTCACTCCTTGCTTTCCCACCTCAAAGTGCATTTGAATACATCTTTGATGCCTGCTCCAAGCTGGCCGGCTGCCCAGTTTTCAGTGCACGAATGATTGGACTCTGCTCCCACAAGCGAAGAGCCAGGACTGAAAGATGCTGCTGAATCTCTTCTGCACACGGTAAGCTTCGCAACGGCGCCACCAGGATTGCTCTCACTCCTTGCTTTCCCACCTCAAAGTGCATTTGAATACATCCTTGATGTCTGCTCCAGGCCGTCCGGCTGCCCAGTTTTCAGTGCACGAATGATTGGACCCTGATCCCACAGGTGAAGAGCCAGGACTAAAAGATGGCGCTGGATCTCTTTTGCACACGGTAGGCTTCGCAAGGGTGCGCCTGCATTGGTCTCACTCATTGCTTTCCCACCTCAAAGTGCATTTGAATTCATCCTTGATGCCTGCTCCCGGCCGTCCGGCAGCTCAGTTTCCAGTGCACGAATGATTGGACCCTGCTCCCACAGGCGAAGTGCCAGGACTGAAAGATGGAGCTGGATCTCTTCTGCACACGGTAAGCTTCGCAACGGTGCCACCTGCATTGGTCTCACTCTTTGCTTTCCCACCTCAAAGTGCATTTGAATACATCCTTGATGCCTGCTCTAAGCTGGCCGGCTGCCCAGTTTTCAGTGCACGAACGATTGGACTCTGCTCCCACAGGCAAACAACGAGGACTGAAAGACGTTGCTGGATCTTCTCTGCACACGTAAGCTTCGCAACGGTGCCACCTGCATTGCTGTCACTCCTTGCTTTCCCACCTCAAAGTGCGTTTGAATACATCCTTGATGCCTGCTCCAGGCCGTCCTGCTTCCCAGTTTTCAGTGCACGAATGATTGGACTCTGCTCCCACAGGCGAAGAGCCAGGACTGAAAGATGCTGCTGGACCTCTTCTGCACACGGTAAGCTTCGCAACGGTGCCACCTGTATTGCTCTCACTCCTTGCTTTCCCACCTCAAAGTGCATTTGAATACATCCTTGATGCCTGCTCCAGGCCGTCCGGCTGCCCAGTTTTCAGTGCACGAATGATTGGACTCTGCTCCCACAGGTGAAGAGCCAGGACTGATAGATGTTGCTGGACCTCTTCTGCACATGGTAAGCTTCGCAACGGTGCCACCTGCATTGCTCACACTCCTTGCTTTCCCACCTCAAAGTGCATTTGAATACATCCTTAACGCCTGCTCCAGGCCGTCCGGCTACCAGTTTTTAGTGCACGAATGATTGGACCCTGCTCCCACAGGCGAGGAGCCAGGACTCAAAGATGCTGCTGGATCTCTTCTGCACATGGTAAGCTTCGCAACGGTGCCACATCTATAGCTCTCACTCCTTGCTTTCCCACCTCAAAGTGCATTTGAATACATCCTTGATGCCTGCTCCCGGCGGTCCGGCTGCCCAGTTTTCAGTGCACGAATGATTGGACTCCGCTCCCACAGGCGAAGAGCCAGGAATGAAAGATATTGCTGGATGTCTTCTGCACATGGTAAGCTTCGCAACGGTGCCACCTGCATTAGTCTCACTCCTTGCTTTCCCACCTCAAAGTGCATTTGAATACATCCTTAATGCCGGCTCCCGGCCGTCCGGCTGCCCAGTTTTCAGTGCAGGAATGATTGGACTCTGCTGCCACAGGCGAAGAGCCAGGACTGGAAGATGGTGCTGGATCTCTTCTGCACATGGTAAGCTTCGCAACGGTGCCACCTGTATTGCTCTCACTCCTTGCTATCCCGCCTAAAAGCGCATTTGAATACATCCTTGATGCCTGCTGCAGGCCGTCCGGCTACCCAGATTCCAGGGCACGAATGATTGGACTCTGCTCCCACAGGCAACCAACCAGGCCTGAAAGACATTGCTGGTTCTTTTCTGCACATGGTAAGCTTTGCAACGGTGCCACCTGCATTGCTCTCACTCCTTGCTTTCCCACCTCAAAGTGCATTTGAATACATCCTTGATGCCTGCTCCTGGCCGTCCAGCTACCCTGGTTCCTGGGCACGAATGATTGGACCCTACACCCACAGGCGAAGAGCCAGGACTGAAAGATGGTGCTGGACCTCTTCTGCACATGGTAAGCTTCGCAACGGTGCACCTGTATTGCTCTCACTCCTTGCTTTCCACCTGAAAGTGTATTTCAATGCATCCTTGATGCCTGCTCCAGGCTGGCTGGCTACCCAGGTTACTGTGCACGAATGATTGGACTCTGCTCCCACAGGCGAAGAGGCAGGAAAGAAAGATGTTGCTGGATCTCTTTTGCACATGGTAAGCTTCGCAACGGTGCCACCTGTATTGCTCTCACTCCTTGCTTTCCCACCTCAAAGTGCATTTGAATACATCTTTGATGCCTGCTCCAAGCTGGCCGGCTGCCCAGTTTTCAGTGCACGAATGATTGGACTCTGCTCCCACAAGCGAAGAGCCAGGACTGAAAGATGCTGCTGAATCTCTTCTGCACACGGTAAGCTTCGCAACGGCGCCACCAGGATTGCTCTCACTCCTTGCTTTCCCACCTCAAAGTGCATTTGAATACATCCTTGATGCCTGCTCCAGGCCGTCCGGCTGCCCAGTTTTCAGTGCACGAATGATTGGACCCTGATCCCACAGGTGAAGAGCCAGGACTAAAAGATGGCGCTGGATCTCTTTTGCACACGGTAGGCTTCGCAACGGTGCGCCTGCATTGGTCTCACTCCTTGCTTTCCCACCTCAAAGTGCATTTGAATACATCCTTGATGCCTGCTCCCGGCGGTCCGGCTGCCCAGTTTTCAGTGCACGAATGATTGGACTCCGCTCCCACAGGCGAAGAGCCAGGAATGAAAGATATTGCTGGATGTCTTCTGCACATGGTAAGCTTCGCAACGGTGCCACCTGCATTAGTCTCACTCCTTGCATTCCCACCTCAAAGTGCATTTGAATACATCCTTAATGCCGGCTCCCGGCCGTCCGGCTGCCCAGTTTCCAGTGCACAAATGATTGGACTCTGCTCCCACAGGCAAAGAGCCGGGACTGAAAGATGCTGCTGGACCTCTTCTGCACATGGTAAGCTTCTCAACGGTGCCACCTGTATTGCTCTCACTCCTTGCTTTCCCACCTCAAAGTGCATTTGAATATATCCTTGATGCGTGCTGCAGGCTGTCCGGCTGCCCAGTTTTCAGTGCACGAATGATTGGACTCCGCTCCCACAGGCGAAGAGCCAGGAATGAAAGATGTTGCTGGATCTCTTCTGCACATGGTGAGCTTCGCAACGGTGCCACCTGTATTGCTCTCCCTCCTTGCTTTCCCACCTCAAAGTGCATTTGAATACATCCTTGATGCCTGCTTCAGGCCGTCCAGCTGCCCAGTTTTCAGTGCACGAATGATTGGACTCTGCTCCCACAGGCGAAGAGCCAGGAATGAAAGATGTTGCTGGATCTCTTCTGCACATGGTGAGCTTCGCAACGGTGCCACCTGTATTGCTCTCCCTCCTTGCTTTCCCACCTCAAAGTGCATTTGAATACATCCTTGATGCATGCACCCTGCTGGCCAGATACCCAGGTTTCAGAGCACGAATGATTGGACTCTGCTCCCACAGGCAAAAAACCAGGACTGATAGATGTTGCTGGACCTCTTCTGCACATGGTAAGCTTCGCAACGGTGCCACCTGCATTGCTCTCACTCCTTGCTTTCCCACCTCAAAGTGCATTTGAATACATCCCTAATGCCTGCTCCAGGCCGTCCGGCTACCCAGTTTTCAGTGCACGAATGATTGGACCCTGCTCCCACAGGCGAAGAGCCAGGACTGAAAGATGCTGCTGGACCTCCTCTGCGCATGGTAAGCTTCGCAACGGTGCCCCCTGTATTGCTCCCACTCGTTGCTATCCCACCTCAAAGGGCATTTGAATACATCCTTGATGCCTGCTCCCGGCCGTCCGGCTGCCCAGTTTCCAGTGCACGAATGATTGGACTCTGCTGCCACAGGCAAAGAGCCAGCACTGAAAGATGTTGCTGGATGTCTTCTGCATATGGTAAGCTTCGCAATGGTGCCACCTGTTTTGCTCTCACTCCGTGCTTTCCCACCTCAAAGTGCATTTGAATACATCCTTGATGCCTGCTCCCGGCCGTCCGGCTGCCCAGTTTTCAGTGCAGGAATGATTGGACTCTGCTGCCACAGGCGAAGAGCCAGGACTGAAAGATGGTGCTGGATCTCTTCTGCACATGGTAAGCTTCGCAACGGTGCCACCTGTATTGCTCTCACTCCTTGCTATCCCGCCTAAAAGTGCATTTGAATACATCCTTAATGCCTGCTGCAGGCCGTCCGGCTACCCAGATTCCAGGGCACGAATGATTGGACTCTGCTCCCACAGGCAACCAACCAGGCCTGAAAGACATTGCTGGTTCTTTTCTGCATATGGTAAGCTTTGCAACGGTGCCACCTGCATTGCTCTCACTCCTTGCTTTCCCACCTCAAAGTGCATTTGAATACATCCTTGATGCCTGCTCCAGGCCGTCCAGCTACCCTGGTTCCTGGGCACGAATGATTGGACCCTACACCCACAGGCGAAGAGCCAGGACTGAAAGATGGTGCTGGACCTCTTCTGCACATGGTAAGCTTCGCAACGGTGCACCTGTATTGCTCTCACTCCTTGTTTTCCCACCTGAAAGTGCATTTCAATACATCCTTGATGCCTGCTCCAGGCTGGCTGGCTACCCAGGTTACTGTGCACGAATGATTGGACTCTGCTCCCACAGGCGAAGAGGCAGGAAAGAAAGATGTTGCTGGATCTCTTTTGCACATGGTAAGCTTCGCAACGGTGCAACCTGTATTGCTCTCACTCCTTGCTTTCCCACCTCAAAGTGCATTTGAATACATCTTTGATGCCTGCTCCAAGCTGGCCGGCTGCCCAGTTTTCAGTGCACGAATGATTGGACTCTGCTCCCACAAGCGAAGAGCCAGGACTGAAAGATGCTGCTGAATCTCTTCTGCACACGGTAAGCTTCGCAACGGCGCCACCAGGATTGCTCTCACTCCTTGCTTTCCCACCTCAAAGTGCATTTGAATACATCCTTGATGTCTGCTCCAGGCCGTCCGGCTGCCCAGTTTTCAGTGCACGAATGATTGGACCCTGATCCCACAGGTGAAGAGCCAGGACTAAAAGATGGCGCTGGATCTCTTTTGCACACGGTAGGCTTCGCAAGGGTGCGCCTGCATTGGTCTCACTCATTGCTTTCCCACCTCAAAGTGCATTTGAATTCATCCTTGATGCCTGCTCCCGGCCGTCCGGCAGCTCAGTTTCCAGTGCACGAATGATTGGACCCTGCTCCCACAGGCGAAGTGCCAGGACTGAAAGATGGAGCTGGATCTCTTCTGCACACGGTAAGCTTCGCAACGGTGCCACCTGCATTGGTCTCACTCTTTGCTTTCCCACCTCAAAGTGCATTTGAATACATCCTTGATGCCTGCTCTAAGCTGGCCGGCTGCCCAGTTTTCAGTGCACGAACGATTGGACTCTGCTCCCACAGGCAAACAACGAGGACTGAAAGACGTTGCTGGATCTTCTCTGCACACGTAAGCTTCGCAACGGTGCCACCTGCATTGCTGTCACTCCTTGCTTTCCCACCTCAAAGTGCGTTTGAATACATCCTTGATGCCTGCTCCAGGCCGTCCTGCTTCCCAGTTTTCAGTGCACGAATGATTGGACTCTGCTCCCACAGGCGAAGAGCCAGGACTGAAAGATGCTGCTGGACCTCTTCTGCACACGGTAAGCTTCGCAACGGTGCCACCTGTATTGCTCTCACTCCTTGCTTTCCCACCTCAAAGTGCATTTGAATACATCCTTGATGCCTGCTCCAGGCCGTCCGGCTGCCCAGTTTTCAGTGCACGAATGATTGGACTCTGCTCCCACAGGTGAAGAGCCAGGACTGATAGATGTTGCTGGACCTCTTCTGCACATGGTAAGCTTCGCAACGGTGCCACCTGCATTGCTCACACTCCTTGCTTTCCCACCTCAAAGTGCATTTGAATACATCCTTAACGCCTGCTCCAGGCCGTCCGGCTACCAGTTTTTAGTGCACGAATGATTGGACCCTGCTCCCACAGGCGAGGAGCCAGGACTCAAAGATGCTGCTGGATCTCTTCTGCACATGGTAAGCTTCGCAACGGTGCCACATCTATAGCTCTCACTCCTTGCTTTCCCACCTCAAAGTGCATTTGAATACATCCTTGATGCCTGCTCCCGGCGGTCCGGCTGCCCAGTTTTCAGTGCACGAATGATTGGACTCCGCTCCCACAGGCGAAGAGCCAGGAATGAAAGATATTGCTGGATGTCTTCTGCACATGGTAAGCTTCGCAACGGTGCCACCTGCATTAGTCTCACTCCTTGCTTTCCCACCTCAAAGTGCATTTGAATACATCCTTAATGCCGGCTCCCGGCCGTCCGGCTGCCCAGTTTTCAGTGCAGGAATGATTGGACTCTGCTGCCACAGGCGAAGATCCAGGACTGGAAGATGGTGCTGGATCTCTTCTGCACATGGTAAGCTTCGCAACGGTGCCACCTGTATTGCTCTCACTCCTTGCTATCCCGCCTAAAAGCGCATTTGAATACATCCTTGATGCCTGCTGCAGGCCGTCCGGCTACCCAGATTCCAGGGCACGAATGATTGGACTCTGCTCCCACAGGCAACCAACCAGGCCTGAAAGACATTGCTGGTTCTTTTCTGCACATGGTAAGCTTTGCAACGGTGCCACCTGCATTGCTCTCACTCCTTGCTTTCCCACCTCAAAGTGCATTTGAATACATCCTTGATGCCTGCTCCTGGCCGTCCAGCTACCCTGGTTCCTGGGCACGAATGATTGGACCCTACACCCACAGGCGAAGAGCCAGGACTGAAAGATGGTGCTGGACCTCTTCTGCACATGGTAAGCTTCGCAACGGTGCACCTGTATTGCTCTCACTCCTTGCTTTCCACCTGAAAGTGTATTTCAATGCATCCTTGATGCCTGCTCCAGGCTGGCTGGCTACCCAGGTTACTGTGCACGAATGATTGGACTCTGCTCCCACAGGCGAAGAGGCAGGAAAGAAAGATGTTGCTGGATCTCTTTTGCACATGGTAAGCTTCGCAACGGTGCCACCTGTATTGCTCTCACTCCTTGCTTTCCCACCTCAAAGTGCATTTGAATACATCTTTGATGCCTGCTCCAAGCTGGCCGGCTGCCCAGTTTTCAGTGCACGAATGATTGGACTCTGCTCCCACAAGCGAAGAGCCAGGACTGAAAGATGCTGCTGAATCTCTTCTGCACACGGTAAGCTTCGCAACGGCGCCACCAGGATTGCTCTCACTCCTTGCTTTCCCACCTCAAAGTGCATTTGAATACATCCTTGATGCCTGCTCCAGGCCGTCCGGCTGCCCAGTTTTCAGTGCACGAATGATTGGACCCTGATCCCACAGGTGAAGAGCCAGGACTAAAAGATGGCGCTGGATCTCTTTTGCACACGGTAGGCTTCGCAACGGTGCGCCTGCATTGGTCTCACTCCTTGCTTTCCCACCTCAAAGTGCATTTGAATACATCCTTGATGCCTGCTCCCGGCGGTCCGGCTGCCCAGTTTTCAGTGCACGAATGATTGGACTCCGCTCCCACAGGCGAAGAGCCAGGAATGAAAGATATTGCTGGATGTCTTCTGCACATGGTAAGCTTCGCAACGGTGCCACCTGCATTAGTCTCACTCCTTGCATTCCCACCTCAAAGTGCATTTGAATACATCCTTAATGCCGGCTCCCGGCCGTCCGGCTGCCCAGTTTCCAGTGCACAAATGATTGGACTCTGCTCCCACAGGCAAAGAGCCGGGACTGAAAGATGCTGCTGGACCTCTTCTGCACATGGTAAGCTTCTCAACGGTGCCACCTGTATTGCTCTCACTCCTTGCTTTCCCACCTCAAAGTGCATTTGAATATATCCTTGATGCGTGCTGCAGGCTGTCCGGCTGCCCAGTTTTCAGTGCACGAATGATTGGACTCCGCTCCCACAGGCGAAGAGCCAGGAATGAAAGATGTTGCTGGATCTCTTCTGCACATGGTGAGCTTCGCAACGGTGCCACCTGTATTGCTCTCCCTCCTTGCTTTCCCACCTCAAAGTGCATTTGAATACATCCTTGATGCCTGCTTCAGGCCGTCCAGCTGCCCAGTTTTCAGTGCACGAATGATTGGACTCTGCTCCCACAGGCGAAGAGCCAGGAATGAAAGATGTTGCTGGATCTCTTCTGCACATGGTGAGCTTCGCAACGGTGCCACCTGTATTGCTCTCCCTCCTTGCTTTCCCACCTCAAAGTGCATTTGAATACATCCTTGATGCATGCACCCTGCTGGCCAGATACCCAGGTTTCAGAGCACGAATGATTGGACTCTGCTCCCACAGGCAAAAAACCAGGACTGATAGATGTTGCTGGACCTCTTCTGCACATGGTAAGCTTCGCAACGGTGCCACCTGCATTGCTCTCACTCCTTGCTTTCCCACCTCAAAGTGCATTTGAATACATCCCTAATGCCTGCTCCAGGCCGTCCGGCTACCCAGTTTTCAGTGCACGAATGATTGGACCCTGCTCCCACAGGCGAAGAGCCAGGACTGAAAGATGCTGCTGGACCTCCTCTGCGCATGGTAAGCTTCGCAACGGTGCCCCCTGTATTGCTCCCACTCGTTGTTATCCCACCTCAAAGGGCATTTGAATACATCCATGATGCCTGCTCCAGGCCGTCCGGCTGCCCAGGTTCCAGTGCACGAATGATTGGACTCTGCTGCCACAGGCGAAGAGCCAGCACTGAAAGATGTTGCTGGATGTCTTCTGCACATGGTAAGTTTCGCAATGGTGCCACCTGTTTTGCTCTGACTACTTGCTTTCCCACCTCAAAGTGCATTTGAATACATCCTTGATGTCTGCTCCAGGCCGTCCGGCTGCCCAGTTTTCAGTGCACGAATGATTGGACCCAGCTCCCACAGGTGAAGAGCCAGGACTAAAAGATGGTGCTGGACCTCTTTTGCACACGGTAAGCTTCGCAACGGTGCGCCTGCATTGGTCTCACTCCTTGCTTTCCCACCTCAAAGTGCATTTGAATGCATCCTTGATGCCTGCTCCCGGTCGTCCAGCAGCTCAGTTTCCAGTGCACGAATGATTGGACCCTGCTCCCACAGGCGAAGTGCCAGGACTGAAAGATGGAGCTGGATCTCTTCTGCACACGGTAAGCTTCGCAACGGTGCCACCTGCATTGGTCTCAGTCCTTTCTTTCCCACCTCAAAGTGCATTTGAATACATCCTTGATGCCTGCTCTAAGCTGGCCGGCTGCCCAGGTTTCAGTGCACGAATGATTGGACTCTGCTCCGACAGGCAAACAACCAGAACTGAAAGACGTTGCTGGATCTTCTCTGCACACGGTAAGCTTCGCAACGGTGCCACCTGCATTGCTCTCACTCCTTGCTTTCCCACCTCAAAGTGCATTTGAATAAATCCTTGATACCTGCTCCAGGCCGTCTGGCTGCTCAGTTTCCAGTGCACGAATGATTGGACTCTGCTCCAACAGGCAAAGAGCCAGCACTGAAAGATGTTGCTGGATCTCCTCTGCACATGGTAAGCTTCGCAACGGTGCCACATCTATAGCTCTCACTCCTTGCTTTCCCACCTCAAAGTGCATTTGAATATATCCTTGATACCTGCTCCCGGCCGTCCGGCTGCCCAGTTTTCAGTGCACGAATGATTGGACTCTGCTGCCACAGGCGAAGAGCCAGCACTGAAAGATGTTGCTGGATGTCTTCTGCACATGGTAAGCTTTGCAATGGTGCCACCTGTTTTGCTCTCACTCATTGCTTTCCCACCTCAAAGTGCATTTGAATGCATTCTTGATGGCTGCTCCCGGCCTCCGGCAGCTCAGTTTCCAGTGCACGAATGATTGGACCCTGCTCCCACAGGCGAAGAGCCAGGACTGAAAGATGCTGCTGGACCTCCTCTGCGCATGGTAAGCTTCGCAACGGTGCCCCCTGTATTGCTCCCACTCGTTGCTATCCCACCTCAAAGGGCATTTGAATACATCCTTGATGCCTGCTCCCGGCCGTCCGGCTGCCCAGTTTCCAGTGCACGAATGATTGGACTCTGCTGCCACAGGCAAAGAGCCAGCACTGAAAGATGTTGCTGGATGTCTTCTGCATATGGTAAGCTTCGCAATGGTGCCACCTGTTTTGCTCTCACTCCGTGCTTTCCCACCTCAAAGTGCATTTGAATACATCCTTGATGCCTGCTCCCGGCCGTCCGGCTGCCCAGTTTTCAGTGCAGGAATGATTGGACTCTGCTGCCACAGGCGAAGAGCCAGGACTGAAAGATGGTGCTGGATCTCTTCTGCACATGGTAAGCTTCGCAACGGTGCCACCTGTATTGCTCTCACTCCTTGCTATCCCGCCTAAAAGTGCATTTGAATACATCCTTAATGCCTGCTGCAGGCCGTCCGGCTACCCAGATTCCAGGGCACGAATGATTGGACTCTGCTCCCACAGGCAACCAACCAGGCCTGAAAGACATTGCTGGTTCTTTTCTGCATATGGTAAGCTTTGCAACGGTGCCACCTGCATTGCTCTCACTCCTTGCTTTCCCACCTCAAAGTGCATTTGAATACATCCTTGATGCCTGCTCCAGGCCGTCCAGCTACCCTGGTTCCTGGGCACGAATGATTGGACCCTACACCCACAGGCGAAGAGCCAGGACTGAAAGATGGTGCTGGACCTCTTCTGCACATGGTAAGCTTCGCAACGGTGCACCTGTATTGCTCTCACTCCTTGTTTTCCCACCTGAAAGTGCATTTCAATACATCCTTGATGCCTGCTCCAGGCTGGCTGGCTACCCAGGTTACTGTGCACGAATGATTGGACTCTGCTCCCACAGGCGAAGAGGCAGGAAAGAAAGATGTTGCTGGATCTCTTTTGCACATGGTAAGCTTCGCAACGGTGCAACCTGTATTGCTCTCACTCCTTGCTTTCCCACCTCAAAGTGCATTTGAATACATCTTTGATGCCTGCTCCAAGCTGGCCGGCTGCCCAGTTTTCAGTGCACGAATGATTGGACTCTGCTCCCACAAGCGAAGAGCCAGGACTGAAAGATGCTGCTGAATCTCTTCTGCACACGGTAAGCTTCGCAACGGCGCCACCAGGATTGCTCTCACTCCTTGCTTTCCCACCTCAAAGTGCATTTGAATACATCCTTGATGTCTGCTCCAGGCCGTCCGGCTGCCCAGTTTTCAGTGCACGAATGATTGGACCCTGATCCCACAGGTGAAGAGCCAGGACTAAAAGATGGCGCTGGATCTCTTTTGCACACGGTAGGCTTCGCAAGGGTGCGCCTGCATTGGTCTCACTCATTGCTTTCCCACCTCAAAGTGCATTTGAATTCATCCTTGATGCCTGCTCCCGGCCGTCCGGCAGCTCAGTTTCCAGTGCACGAATGATTGGACCCTGCTCCCACAGGCGAAGTGCCAGGACTGAAAGATGGAGCTGGATCTCTTCTGCACACGGTAAGCTTCGCAACGGTGCCACCTGCATTGGTCTCACTCTTTGCTTTCCCACCTCAAAGTGCATTTGAATACATCCTTGATGCCTGCTCTAAGCTGGCCGGCTGCCCAGTTTTCAGTGCACGAACGATTGGACTCTGCTCCCACAGGCAAACAACGAGGACTGAAAGACGTTGCTGGATCTTCTCTGCACACGTAAGCTTCGCAACGGTGCCACCTGCATTGCTGTCACTCCTTGCTTTCCCACCTCAAAGTGCGTTTGAATACATCCTTGATGCCTGCTCCAGGCCGTCCTGCTTCCCAGTTTTCAGTGCACGAATGATTGGACTCTGCTCCCACAGGCGAAGAGCCAGGACTGAAAGATGCTGCTGGACCTCTTCTGCACACGGTAAGCTTCGCAACGGTGCCACCTGTATTGCTCTCACTCCTTGCTTTCCCACCTCAAAGTGCATTTGAATACATCCTTGATGCCTGCTCCAGGCCGTCCGGCTGCCCAGTTTTCAGTGCACGAATGATTGGACTCTGCTCCCACAGGTGAAGAGCCAGGACTGATAGATGTTGCTGGACCTCTTCTGCACATGGTAAGCTTCGCAACGGTGCCACCTGCATTGCTCTCACTCCTTGCTTTCCCACCTCAAAGTGCATTTGAATACATCCTTAACGCCTGCTCCAGGCCGTCCGGCTACCAGTTTTTAGTGCACGAATGATTGGACCCTGCTCCCACAGGCGAGGAGCCAGGACTCAAAGATGCTGCTGGATCTCTTCTGCACATGGTAAGCTTCGCAACGGTGCCACATCTATAGCTCTCACTCCTTGCTTTCCCACCTCAAAGTGCATTTGAATACATCCTTGATGCCTGCTCCCGGCGGTCCGGCTGCCCAGTTTTCAGTGCACGAATGATTGGACTCCGCTCCCACAGGCGAAGAGCCAGGAATGAAAGATATTGCTGGATGTCTTCTGCACATGGTAAGCTTCGCAACGGTGCCACCTGCATTAGTCTCACTCCTTGCTTTCCCACCTCAAAGTGCATTTGAATACATCCTTAATGCCGGCTCCCGGCCGTCCGGCTGCCCAGTTTCCAGTGCACAAATGATTGGACTCTGCTGCCACTGGCAAAGAGCCGGGACTGAAAGATGCTGCTGGACCTCTTCTGCACATGGTAAGCTTCTCAATGGTGCCACCTGTATTGCTCTCACTCCTTGCTTTCCCACCTCAAAGTGCATTTGAATATATCCTTGATGCGTGCTGCAGGCTGTCCGGCTGCCCAGTTTTCAGTGCACGAATGATTGGACTCCGCTCCCACAGGCGAAGAGCCAGGAATGAAAGATGTTGCTGGATCTCTTCTGCACATGGTGAGCTTCGCAACGGTGCCACCTGTATTGCTCTCCCATCTTGCTTTCCCACCTCAAAGTGCATTTGAATACATCCTTGATGCCTGCTTCAGGCCGTCCAGCTGCCCAGTTTTCAGTGCACGAATGATTGGACTCTGCTCCCACAGGCGAAGAGCCAGGAATGAAAGATGTTGCTGGATCTCTTCTGCACATGGTGAGCTTCGCAACGGTGCCACCTGTATTGCTCTCCCTCCTTGCTTTCCCACCTCAAAGTGCATTTGAATACATCCTTGATGCATGCACCCTGCTGGCCAGATACCCAGGTTTCAGAGCACGAATGATTGGACTCTGCTCCCACAGGCGAAGAGCCAGGACTGAAAGATGCTGCTGGATTTCTTCTGCACGCGGTAAGCTTCGCAACGGTGCCACCTGTATTGCTCTCACTCCTTGCTTTCCCACCTCAAAGTGCATTTGAATACATCCTTGATGCCTGCTCCAGGCCGTCCGGCTGCCCAGTTTTCAGTGCACGAATGATTGGACTCTGCTCCCACAGGCAAAAAACCAGGACTGATAGATGTTGCTGGACCTCTTCTGCACATGGTAAGCTTCGCAACGGTGCCACCTGCATTGCTCTCACTCCTTGCTTTCCCACCTCAAAGTGCATTTGAATACATCCCTAATGCCTGCTCCAGGCCGTCCGGCTACACAGTTTTCAGTGCACGAATGATTGGACCCTGCTCCCACAGGCGAAGAGCCAGGACTGAAAGATGCTGCTGTACCTCCTCTGCGCATGGTAAGCTTCGCAACGGTGCCCCCTGTATTGCTCCCACTCGTTGTTATCCCACCTCAAAGGGCATTTGAATACATCCATGATGCCTGCTCCAGGCCGTCCGGCTGCCCAGGTTCCAGTGCACGAATGATTGGACTCTGCTGCCACAGGCGAAGAGCCAGCACTGAAAGATGTTGCTGGATGTCTTCTGCACATGGTAAGTTTCGCAATGGTGCCACCTGTTTTGCTCTGACTATTTGCTTTCCCACCTCAAAGTGCATTTGAATACATCCTTGATGTCTGCTCCAGGCCGTCCGGCTGCCCAGTTTTCAGTGCACGAATGATTGGACCCAGCTCCCACAGGTGAAGAGCCAGGACTAAAAGATGGTGCTGGACCTCTTTTGCACACGGTAAGCTTCGCAACGGTGCGCCTGCATTGGTCTCACTCCTTGCTTTCCCACCTCAAAGTGCATTTGAATGCATCCTTGATGCCTGCTCCCGGCCGTCCGGCAGCTCAGTTTCCAGTGCACGAATGATTGGACCCTGCTCCCACAGGCGAAGTGCCAGGACTGAAAGATGGAGCTGGATCTCTTCTGCACACGGTAAGCTTCGCAACGGTGCCACCTGCATTGGTCTCAGTCCTTTCTTTCCCACCTCAAAGTGCATTTGAATACATCCTTGATGCCTGCTCTAAGCTGGCCGGCTGCCCAGGTTTCAGTGCACGAATGATTGGACTCTGCTCCGACAGGCAAACAACCAGAACTGAAAGACGTTGCTGGATCTTCTCTGCACACGGTAAGCTTCGCAACGGTGCCACCTGCATTGCTCTCACTCCTTGCTTTCCCACCTCAAAGTGCATTTGAATAAATCCTTGATGCCTGCTCCAGGCCGTCTGGCTGCTCAGTTTCCAGTGCACGAATGATTGGACTCTGCTCCAACAGGGAAAGAGCCAGCACTGAAAGATGTTGCTGGATCTCCTCTGCACATGGTAAGCTTCGCAACGGTGCCACATCTATAGCTCTCACTCCTTGCTTTCCCACCTCAAAGTGCATTTGAATACATCCTTGATGCCTGCTCCCGGCGGTCCGGCTGCCCAGTTTTCAGTGCACGAATGATTGGACTCTGCTGCCACAGGTGAAGAGCCAGCACTGAAAGATGTTGCTGGATGTCTTCTGCACATGGTAAGCTTTGCAATGGTGCCACCTGTTTTGCTCTCACTCATTGCTTTCCCACCTCAAAGTGCATTTGAATGCATTCTTGATGGCTGCTCCCGGCCTCCGGCAGCTCAGTTTCCAGTGCACGAATGATTGGACCCTGCTCCCACAGGCGAAGAGCCAGGACTGAAAGATGCTGCTGGACCTCCTCTGCGCATGGTAAGATTCGCAACGGTGCCCCCTGTATTGCTCCCACTCGTTGCTATCCCACCTCAAAGGGCATTTGAATACATCCTTGATGCCTGCTCCCGGCCGTCCGGCTGCCCAGTTTCCAGTGCACGAATGATTGGACTCTGCTGCCACAGGCAAAGAGCCAGCACTGAAAGATGTTGCTGGATGTCTTCTGCATATGGTAAGCTTCGCAATGGTGCCACCTGTTTTGCTCTCACTCCGTGCTTTCCCACCTCAAAGTGCATTTGAATACATCCTTGATGCCTGCTCCCGGCCGTCCGGCAGCCCAGTTTTCAGTGCAGGAATGATTGGACTCTGCTGCCACAGGCGAAGAGCCAGGACTGAAAGATGGTGCTGGATCTCTTCTGCACATGGTAAGCTTCGCAACGGTGCCACCTGTATTGCTCTCACTCCTTGCTATCCCGCCTAAAAGTGCATTTGAATACATCCTTGATGCCTGCTGCAGGCCGTCCGGCTACCCAGATTCCAGGGCACGAATGATTGGACTCTGCTCCCACAGGAAACCAACCAGGCCTGAAAGACATTGCTGGTTCTTTTCTGCACATGGTAAGCTTTGCAACGGTGCCACCTGCATTGCTCTCACTCCTTGCTTTCCCACCTCAAAGTGCATTTGAATACATCCTTGATGCCTGCTCCAGGCCGTCCAGCTACCCTGGTTCCTGGGCACGAATGATTGGACCCTACACCCACAGGCGAAGAGCCAGGACTGAAAGATGGTGCTGGACCTCTTCTGCACATGGTAAGCTTCGCAACGGTGCACCTGTATTGCTCTCACTCCTTGCTTTCCCACCTGAAAGTGTATTTCAATACATCCTTGATGCCTGCTCCAGGCTGGCTGGCTACCCAGGTTACTGTGCACGAATGATTGGACTCTGCTCCCACAGGCGAAGAGGCAGGAAAGAAAGATGTTGCTGGATCTCTTTTGCACATGGTAAGCTTCGCAACGGTGCCACCTGTATTGCTCTCACTCCTTGCTTTCCCACCTCAAAGTGCATTTGAATACATCTTTGATGCCTGCTCCAAGCTGGCCGGCTGCCCAGTTTTCAGTGCACGAATGATTGGACTCTGCTCCCACAAGCGAAGAGCCAGGACTGAAAGATGCTGCTGAATCTCTTCTGCACACGGTAAGCTTCGCAACGGCGCCACCAGGATTGCTCTCACTCCTTGCTTTCCCACCTCAAAGTGCATTTGAATACATCCTTCATGTCTGCTCCAGGCCGTCCGGCTGCCCAGTTTTCAGTGCACGAATGATTGGACCCTGATCCCACAGGTGAAGAGCCAGGACTAAAAGATGGCGCTGGATCTCTTTTGCACACGGTAGGCTTCGCAAGGGTGCGCCTGCATTGGTCTCACTCCTTGCTTTCCCACCTCAAAGTGCATTTGAATTCATCCTTGATGCCTGCTCCCGGCCGTCCGGCAGCTCAGTTTCCAGTGCACGAATGATTGGACCCTGCTCCCACAGGCGAAGTGCCAGGACTGAAAGATGGAGCTGGATCTCTTCTGCACACGGTAAGCTTCGCAACGGTGCCACCTGCATTGGTCTCACTCTTTGCTTTCCCACCTCAAAGTGCATTTGAATACATCCTTGATGCCTGCTCTAAGCTGGCCGGCTGCCCAGTTTTCAGTGCACGAATGATTGGACCCTGCTCCCACAGGCGAAGAGCCAGGACTGAAAGATGCTGCTGGACCTCCTCTGCGCATGGTAAGCTTCGCAACGGTGCCCCCTGTATTGCTCCCACTCGTTGCTATCCCACCTCAAAGGGCATTTGAATACATCCTTGATGCCTGCTCCCGGCCGTCCGGCTGCCCAGTTTCCAGTGCACGAATGATTGGACTCTGCTCCCACAGGCGAAGAGCCAGGAATGAAAGATGTTGCTGGATCTCTTCTGCACATGGTGAGCTTCGCAACGGTGCCACCTGTATTGCTCTCCCTCCTTGCTTTCCCACCTCAAAGTGCATTTGAATACATCCTTGATGCATGCACCCTGCTGGCCAGATACCCAGGTTTCAGAGCACGAATGATTGGACTCTGCTCCCACAGGCGAAGAGCCAGGACTGAAAGATGCTGCTGGATTTCTTCTGCACACGGTAAGCTTCGCAACGGTGCCACCTGTATTGCTCTCACTCCTTGCTTTCCCACCTCAAAGTGCATTTGAATACATCCTTGATGCCTGCTCCAGGCCGTCCGGGTGCCCAGTTTTCAGTGCACGAATGATTGGACTCTGCTCCCACAGGCAAAAAACCAGGACTGATAGATGTTGCTGGACCTCTTCTCCACATGGTAAGCTTCGCAACGGTGCCACCTGCATTGCTCTCACTCCTTGCTTTCCCACCTCAAAGTGCATTTGAATACATCCCTAATGCCTGCTCCAGGCCGTCCGGCTACACAGTTTTCAGTGCACGAATGATTGGACCCTGCTCCCACAGGCGAAGAGCCAGGACTGAAAGATGCTGCTGTACCTCCTCTGCGCATGGTAAGCTTCGCAACGGTGCCACCTGCATTGCTCTCACTCGTTGTTATCCCACCTCAAAGGGCATTTGAATACATCCATGATGCCTGCTCCAGGCCGTCCGGCTGCCCAGGTTCCAGTGCACGAATGATTGGACTCTGCTGCCACAGGCGAAGAGCCAGGACTAAAAGATGGTGCTGGACCTCTTTTGCACACGGTAAGCTTCGCAACGGTGCGCCTGCATTGGTCTCACTCCTTGCTTTCCCACCTCAAAGTGCATTTGAATGCATCCTTGATGCCTGCTCCCGGCCGTCCGGCAGCTCAGTTTCCAGTGCACGAATGATTGGACCCTGCTCCCACAGGCGAAGTGCCAGGACTGAAAGATGGAGCTGGATCTCTTCTGCACACGGTAAGCTTCGCAACGGTGCCACCTGCATTGGTCTCAGTCCTTTCTTTCCCACCTCAAAGTGCATTTGAATACATCCTTGATGCCTGCTCTAAGCTGGCCGGCTGCCCAGGTTTCAGTGCACGAATGATTGGACTCTGCTCCGACAGGCAAACAACCAGAACTGAAAGACGTTGTTGGATCTTCTCTGCACACGGTAAGCTTCGCAACGGTGCCACCTGCATTGCTCTCACTCCTTGCTTTCCCACCTCAAAGTGCATTTGAATAAATCCTTGATGCCTGCTCCAGGCCGTCTGGCTGCTCAGTTTCCAGTGCACGAATGATTGGACTCTGCTCCAGCAGGCAAAGAGCCAGCACTGAAAGATGTTGCTGGATCTCCTCTGCACATGGTAAGCTTCGCAACGGTGCCACATCTATAGCTCTCACTCCTTGCTTTCCCACCTCAAAGTGCATTTGAATACATCCTTGATGCCTGCTCCCGGCGGTCCGGCTGCCCAGTTTTCAGTGCACGAATGATTGGACTCTGCTGCCACAGGCGAAGAGCCAGCACTGAAAGATGTTGCTGGATGTCTTCTGCACATGGTAAGCTTTGCAATGGTGCCACCTGTTTTGCTCTCACTCATTGCTTTCCCACCTCAAAGTGCATTTGAATGCATTCTTGATGGCTGCTCCCGGCCTCCGGCAGCTCAGTTTCCAGTGCACGAATGATTGGACCCTGCTCCCACAGGCGAAGAGCCAGGACTGAAAGATGCTGCTGGACCTCCTCTGCGCATGGTAAGCTTCGCAACGGTGCCCCCTGTATTGCTCCCACTCGTTGCTATCCCACCTCAAAGGGCATTTGAATACATCCTTGATGCCTGCTCCCGGCCGTCCGGCTGCCCAGTTTCCAGTGCACGAATGATTGGACTCTGCTGCCACAGGCAAAGAGCCAGCACTGAAAGATGTTGCTGGATGTCTTCTGCATATGGTAAGCTTCGCAATGGTGCCACCTGTTTTGCTCTCACTCCGTGCTTTCCCACCTCAAAGTGCATTTGAATACATCCTTGATGCCTGCTCCCGGCCGTCCGGCAGCCCAGTTTTCAGTGCAGGAATGATTGGACTCTGCTGCCACAGGCGAAGAGCCAGGACTGAAAGATGGTGCTGGATCTCTTCTGCACATGGTAAGCTTCGCAACGGTGCCACCTGTATTGCTCTCACTCCTTGCTATCCCGCCTAAAAGTGCATTTGAATACATCCTTGATGCCTGCTGCAGGCCGTCCGGCTACCCAGATTCCAGGGCACGAATGATTGGACTCTGCTCCCACAGGCAACCAACCAGGCCTGAAAGACATTGCTGGTTCTTTTCTGCACATGGTAAGCTTTGCAACGGTGCCACCTGCATTGCTCTCACTCCTTGCTTTCCCACCTCAAAGTGCATTTGAATACATCCTTGATGCCTGCTCCAGGCCGTCCAGCTACCCTGGTTCCTGGGCACGAATGATTGGACCCTACACCCACAGGCGAAGAGCCAGGACTGAAAGATGGTGCTGGACCTCTTCTGCACATGGTAAGCTTCGCAACGGTGCACCTGTATTGCTCTCACTCCTTGCTTTCCCACCTGAAAGTGTATTTCAATACATCCTTGATGCCTGCTCCAGGCTGGCTGGCTACCCAGGTTACTGTGCACGAATGATTGGACTCTGCTCCCACAGGCGAAGAGGCAGGAAAGAAAGATGTTGCTGGATCTCTTTTGCACATGGTAAGCTTCGCAACGGTGCCACCTGTATTGCTCTCACTCCTTGCTTTCCCACCTCAAAGTGCATTTGAATACATCTTTGATGCCTGCTCCAAGCTGGCCGGCTGCCCAGTTTTCAGTGCACGAATGATTGGACTCTGCTCCCACAAGCGAAGAGCCAGGACTGAAAGATGCTGCTGAATCTCTTCTGCACACGGTAAGCTTCGCAACGGCGCCACCAGGATTGCTCTCACTCCTTGCTTTCCCACCTCAAAGTGCATTTGAATACATCCTTGATGTCTGCTCCAGGCCGTCCGGCTGCCCAGTTTTCAGTGCACGAATGATTGGACCCTGATCCCACAGGTGAAGAGCCAGGACTAAAAGATGGCGCTGGATCTCTTTTGCACACGGTAGGCTTCGCAAGGGTGCGCCTGCATTGGTCTCACTCCTTGCTTTCCCACCTCAAAGTGCATTTGAATTCATCCTTGATGCCTGCTCCCGGCCGTCCGGCAGCTCAGTTTCCAGTGCACGAATGATTGGACCCTGCTCCCACAGGCGAAGTGCCAGGACTGAAAGATGGAGCTGGATCTCTTCTGCACACGGTAAGCTTCGCAACGGTGCCACCTGCATTGGTCTCAGTCCTTTCTTTCCCACCTCAAAGTGCATTTGAATACATCCTTGATGCCTGCTCTAAGCTGGCCGGCTGCCCAGTTTTCAGTGCACGAATGATTGGACCCTGCTCCCACAGGCGAAGAGCCAGGACTGAAAGATGCTGCTGGACCTCCTCTGCGCATGGTAAGCTTCGCAACGGTGCCCCCTGTATTGCTCCCACTCGTTGCTATCCCACATCAAAGGGCATTTGAATACATCCTTGATGCCTGCTCCCGGCCGTCCGGCTGCCCAGTTTCCAGTGCACGAATGATTGGACTCTGCTCCCACAGGCGAAGAGCCAGGACTGAAAGATGCTGCTGGATTTCTTCTGCACACGGTAAGCTTCGCAACGGTGCCACCTGTATTGCTCTCACTCCTTGCTTTCCCACCTCAAAGTGCATTTGAATACATCCTTGATGCCTGCTCCAGGCCGTCCGGCTGCCCAGTTTTCAGTGCACGAATGATTGGACTCTGCTCCCACAGGCAAAAAACCAGGACTGATAGATGTTGCTGGACCTCTTCTGCACATGGTAAGCTTCGCAACGGTGCCACCTGCATTGCTCTCACTCCTTGCTTTCCCACCTCAAAGTGCATTTGAATACATCCCTAATGCCTGCTCCAGGCCGTCCGGCTACACAGTTTTCAGTGCACGAATGATTGGACCCTGCTCCCACAGGCGAAGAGCCAGGACTGAAAGATGCTGCTGTACCTCCTCTGCGCATGGTAAGCTTCGCAACGGTGCCCCCTGTATTTCTCCCACTCGTTGTTATCCCACCTCAAAGGGCATTTGAATACATCCATGATGCCTGCTCCAGGCCGTCCGGCTGCCCAGGTTCCAGTGCACGAATGATTGGACTCTGCTGCCACAGGCGAAGAGCCAGCACTGAAAGATGTTGCTGGATGTCTTCTGCACATGGTAAGTTTCGCAATGGTGCCACCTGTTTTGCTCTGACTATTTGCTTTCCCACCTCAAAGTGCATTTGAATACATCCTTGATGTCTGCTCCAGGCCGTCCGGCTGCCCAGTTTTCAGTGCACGAATGATTGGACCCAGCTCCCACAGGTGAAGAGCCAGGACTAAAAGATGGTGCTGGACCTCTTTTGCACACGGTAAGCTTCGCAACGGTGCGCCTGCATTGGTCTCACTCCTTGCTTTCCCACCTCAAAGTGCATTTGAATGCATCCTTGATGCCTGCTCCCGGCCGTCCGGCAGCTCAGTTTCCAGTGCACGAATGATTGGACCCTGCTCCCACAGGCGAAGTGCCAGGACTGAAAGATGGAGCTGGATCTCTTCTGCACACGGTAAGCTTCGCAACGGTGCCACCTGCATTGGTCTCAGTCCTTTCTTTCCCACCTCAAAGTGCATTTGAATACATCCTTGATGCCTGCTCTAAGCTGGCCGGCTGCCCAGGTTTCAGTGCACGAATGATTGGACTCTGCTCCGACAGGCAAACAACCAGAACTGAAAGACGTTGCTGGATCTTCTCTGCACACGGTAAGCTTCGCAACGGTGCCACCTGCATTGCTCTCACTCCTTGCTTTCCCACCTCAAAGTGCATTTGAATAAATCCTTGATGCCTGCTCCAGGCCGTCTGGCTGCTCAGTTTCCAGTGCACGAATGATTGGACTCTGCTCCAACAGGCAAAGAGCCAGCACTGAAAGATGTTGCTGGATCTCCTCTGCACATGGTAAGCTTCGCAACGGTGCCACATCTATAGCTCTCACTCCTTGCTTTCCCACCTCAAAGTGCATTTGAATACATCCTTGATGCCTGCTCCCGGCGGTCCGGCTGCCCAGTTTTCAGTGCACGAATGATTGGACTCTGCTGCCACAGGCGAGGAGCCAGCACTGAAAGATGTTGCTGGATGTCTTCTGCACATGGTAAGCTTTGCAATGGTGCCACCTGTTTTGCTCTCACTCATTGCTTTCCCACCTCAAAGTGCATTTGAATGCATTCTTGATGGCTGCTCCCGGCCTCCGGCAGCTCAGTTTCCAGTGCACGAATGATTGGACCCTGCTCCCACAGGCGAAGAGCCAGGACTGAAAGATGCTGCTGGACCTCCTCTGCGCATGGTAAGCTTCGCAACGGTGCCCCCTGTATTGCTCCCACTCGTTGCTATCCCACCTCAAAGGGCATTTGAATACATCCTTGATGCCTGCTCCCGGCCGTCCGGCTGCCCAGTTTCCAGTGCACGAATGATTGGACTCTGCTGCCACAGGCAAAGAGCCAGCACTGAAAGATGTTGCTGGATGTCTTCTGCATATGGTAAGCTTCGCAATGGTGCCACCTGTTTTGCTCTCACTCCGTGCTTTCCCACCTCAAAGTGCATTTGAATACATCCATGATGCCTGCTCCCGGCCGTCCGGCAGCCCAGTTTTCAGTGCAGGAATGATTGGACTCTGCTGCCACAGGCGAAGAGCCAGGACTGAAAGATGGTGCTGGATCTCTTCTGCACATGGTAAGCTTCGCAACGGTGCCACCTGTATTGCTCTCACTCCTTGCTATCCCGCCTAAAAGTGCATTTGAATACATCCTTGATGCCTGCTGCAGGCCGTCCGGCTACCCAGATTCCAGGGCACGAATGATTGGACTCTGCTCCCACAGGAAACCAACCAGGCCTGAAAGACATTGCTGGTTCTTTTCTGCACATGGTAAGCTTTGCAACGGTGCCACCTGCATTGCTCTCACTCCTTGCTTTCCCACCTCAAAGTGCATTTGAATACATCCTTGATGCCTGCTCCAGGCCGTCCAGCTACCCTGGTTCCTGGGCACGAATGATTGGACCCTACACCCACAGGCGAAGAGCCAGGACTGAAAGATGGTGCTGGACCTCTTCTGCACATGGTAAGCTTCGCAACGGTGCACCTGTATTGCTCTCACTCCTTGCTTTCCCACCTGAAAGTGTATTTCAATACATCCTTGATGCCTGCTCCAGGCTGGCTGGCTACCCAGGTTACTGTGCACGAATGATTGGACTCTGCTCCCACAGGCGAAGAGGCAGGAAAGAAAGATGTTGCTGGATCTCTTTTGCACATGGTAAGCTTCGCAACGGTGCCACCTGTATTGCTCTCACTCCTTGCTTTCCCATCTCAAAGTGCATTTGAATACATCTTTGATGCCTGCTCCAAGCTGGCCGGCTGCCCAGTTTTCAGTGCACGAATGATTGGACTCTGCTCCCACAAGCGAAGAGCCAGGACTGAAAGATGCTGCTGAATCTCTTCTGCACACGGTAAGCTTCGCAACGGCGCCACCAGGATTGCTCTCACTCCTTGCTTTCCCACCTCAAAGTGCATTTGAATACATCCTTGATGTCTGCTCCAGGCCGTCCGGCTGCCCAGTTTTCAGTGCACGAATGATTGGACCCTGATCCCACAGGTGAAGAGCCAGGACTAAAAGATGGCACTGGATCTCTTTTCAACACGGTAGGCTTCGCAAGGGTGCGCCTGCATTGGTCTCACTCCTTGCTTTCCCACCTCAAAGTGCATTTGAATTCATCCTTGATGCCTGCTCCCGGCCGTCCGGCAGCTCAGTTTCCAGTGCACGAATGATTGGACCCTGCTCCCACAGGCGAAGTGCCAGGACTGAAAGATGGAGCTGGATCTCTTCTGCACACGGTAAGCTTCGCAACGGTGCCACCTGCATTGGTCTCACTCTTTGCTTTCCCACCTCAAAGTGCATTTGAATACATCCTTGATGCCTGCTCTAAGCTGGCCGGCTGCCCAGTTTTCAGTGCACGAATGATTGGACCCTGCTCCCACAGGAGAAGAGCCAGGACTGAAAGATGCTGCTGGACCTCCTCTGCGCATGGTAAGCTTCGCAACGGTGCCCCCTGTATTGCTCCCACTCGTTGCTATCCCACCTCAAAGGGCATTTGAATACATCCTTGATGCCTGCTCCCGGCCGTCCGGCTGCCCAGTTTCCAGTGCACGAATGATTGGACTCTGCTGCCACAGGCAAAGAGCCAGCACTGAAAGATGTTGCTGGATGTCTTCTGCATATGGTAAGCTTCGCAATGGTGCCACCTGTTTTGCTCTCACTCCGTGCTTTCCCACCTCAAAGTGCATTTGAATACATCCTTGATGCCTGCTGCAGGCCGTCCGGCTACCCAGATTCCAGGGCACGAATGATTGGACTCTGCTCCCACAGGCAACAAACCAGGCCTGAAAGACATTGCTGGTTCTTTTCTGCACATGGTAAGCTTTGCAACGGTGCCACCTGCATTGCTCTCACTCCTTGCTTTCCCACCTCAAAGTGCATTTGAATACATCCTTGATGCCTGCTCCAGGCCGTCCAGCTACCCTGGTTCCTGGGCACGAATGATTGGACCCTACACCCACAGGCGAAGAGCCAGGACTGAAAGATGGTGCTGGACCTCTTCTGCACATGGTAAGCTTCGCAACGGTGCACCTGTATTGCTCTCACTCCTTGCTTTCCCACCTGAAAGTGTATTTCAATACATCCTTGATGCCTGCTCCAGGCTGGCTGGCTACCCAGGTTACTGTGCACGAATGATTGGACTCTGCTCCCACAGGCGAAGAGGCAGGAAAGAAAGATGTTGCTGGATCTCTTTTGCACTTGGTAAGCTTCGCAACGGTGCCACCTGTATTGCTCTCACTCCTTGCTTTCCCACCTCAAAGTGCATTTGAATACATCTTTGATGCCTGCTCCAAGCTGGCCGGCTGCCCAGTTTTCAGTGCACGAATGATTGGACTCTGCTCCCACAAGCGAAGAGCCAGGACTGAAAGATGCTGCTGAATCTCTTCTGCACACGGTAAGCTTCGCAACGGCGCCACCAGGATTGCTTTCACTCCTTGCTTTCCCACCTCAAAGTGCATTTGAATACATCCTTCATGTCTGCTCCAGGCCGTCCGGCTGCCCAGTTTTCAGTGCACGAATGATTGGACCCTGATCCCACAGGTGAAGAGCCAGGACTAAAAGATGGCGCTGGATCTCTTTTGCACACGGTAGGCTTCGCAAGGGTGCGCCTGCATTGGTCTCACTCCTTGCTTTCCCACCTCAAAGTGCATTTGAATTCATCCTTGATGCCTGCTCCCGGCCGTCCGGCAGCTCAGTTTCCAGTGCACGAATGATTGGACCCTGCTCCCACAGGCGAAGTGCCAGGACTGAAAGATGGAGCTGGATCTCTTCTGCACACGGTAAGCTTCGCAACGGTGCCACCTGCATTGGTCTCACTCTTTGCTTTCCCACCTCAAAGTGCATTTGAATACATCCTTGATGCCTGCTCTAAGCTGGCCGGCTGCCCAGTTTTCAGTGCACGAATGATTGGACTCTGCTCCCACAGGCAAACAACGAGGACTGAAAGACGTTGCTGGGTCTTCTCTGCACACGTAAGCTTCGCAACGGTGCCACCTGCATTGCTCTCACTCCTTGCTTTCCCACCTCAAAGTGCGTTTGAATACATCCTTGATGCCTGCTCCAGGCCGTCCAGCTTCCCAGTTTTCAGTGCACGAATGATTGGACTCTGCTCCCACAGGCGAAGAGCCAGGACTGAAAGATGCTGCTGGACCTCTTCTGCACACGGTAAGCTTCGCAACGGTGCCACCTGTATTGCTCTCACTCCTTGCTTTCCCACCTCAAAGTGCATTTGAATACATCCTTGATGCCTGCTCCAGGCCGTCCGGCTGCCCAGTTTTCAGTGCACGAATGATTGGACTCTGCTCCCACAGGTGAAGAGCCAGGACTGATAGATGTTGCTGGACCTCTTCTGCACATGGTAAGCTTCGCAACGGTGCCACCTGCATTGCACTCCCTCCTTGCTTTCCCACCTCAAAGTGCATTTGAATACATCCTTAACGCCTGCTCCAGGCCGTCCGGCTACCAGTTTTTAGTGCACGAATGATTGGACCCTGCTCCCACAGGCGAGGAGCCAGGACTCAAAGATGCTGCTGGATCTCTTCTGCACATGGTAAGCTTCGCAACGGTGCCACATCTATAGCTCTCACTCCTTGCTTTCCCACCTCAAAGTGCATTTGAATACATCCTTGATGCCTGCTCCCGGCGGTCCGGCTGCCCAGTTTTCAGTGCACGAATGATTGGACTCCGCTCCCACAGGCGAAGAGCCAGGAATGAAAGATGTTGCTGGATGTCTTCTGCACATGGTAAGCTTCGCAATGGTGCCACCTGTTTTGCTCTCACTCCTTGCTTTCCCACCTCAAAGTGCATTTGAATATATCCTTGATGCCTGCCCCCGGCCGTCCGGCTGCCCAGTTTCCAGTGCACGAATGATTGGACTCTGCTCCCACAGGCGAAGAGCCAGGACTGAAAGATGCTGCTGGACCTTTTTGCACATGGTAAGCTTCGCAACGGTGCCACCTGCATTAGTCTCACTCCTTGCTTTCCCACCTCAAAGTGCATTTGAATACATCCTTAATGCCGGCTCCCGGCCGTCCGGCTGCCCAGTTTCCAGTGCACAAATGATTGGACTCTGCTGCCACTGGCAAAGAGCCGGGACTAAAAGATGCTGCTGGACCTCTTCTGCACATGGTAAGCTTCTCAACGGTGCCACCTGTATTGCTCTCACTCCTTGCTTTCCCACCTCAAAGTGCATTTGAATATATCCTTGATGCGTGCTGCAGGCTGTCCGGCTGCCCAGTTTTCAGTGCACGAATGATTGGACTCCGCTCCCACAGGCGAAGAGCCAGGAATGAAAGATGTTGCTGGATCTCTTCTGCACATGGTGAGCTTCGCAACGGTGCCACCTGTATTGCTCTCCCTCCTTGCTTTCCCACCTCAAAGTGCATTTGAATACATCCTTGATGCATGCACTCTGCTGGCCAGATACCCAGGTTTCAGAGCACGAATGATTGGACTCTACTCCCACAGGCGAAGAGCCAGGACTGAAAGATGCTGCTGTACCTCCTCTGCGCATGGTAAGCTTCACAACGGTGCCCCCTGTATTGCTCCCACTCGTTGCTATCCCACCTCAAAGGGCATTTGAATACATCCATGATGCCTGCTCCAGGCCGTCCGGCTGCCCAGGTTCCAGTGCACGAATGATTGGACTCTGCTCCCACAGGCAACCAACCAGGCCTGAAAGACATTGCTGGTTCTTTTCTGCACATGGTAAGCTTCGCAACGGTGCCACCTGCATTGCTCTCACTCCTTGCTTTCCCACCTCAAAGTGCATTTGAATACATCCTTGATGCCTGCTCCCGGCCGTCCGGCTGCCCAGTTTTCAGTGCATGAATGATTGGACACTGCTCCCACAGGCGAAGAGCCAGGACTGAAAGATGTTGCTGGATCTATTCTGCACATGGTAAGCTTCGCAACGGTGACACCTGTATTGCTCTCACTCCTTGCTTTCCCACCTCAAAGTGCATTTGAATACATCCTTGATGCCTGCTCCAGGCCGTCCTGCTGCCCAGGTTTCAGTGCACGAATTATTGGACTCTGCTCCCACAGGTGAAGAGCCAGGACTGAAAGATGTTACTGGACCTCTTCTGCACATGGTAAGCTTCGCAACGGTGCCACCTGCATTGCTCTCACTCCTTGCTTTCCCACCTCAAAGTGCATTTGAATACATCCTTGATGCCTCCTCCAAGCTGGCCGGCTGCCCAATATTCAGTGAACGAATAATTGGACCCTGCTCCCACAGGCGAAGAGCCAGGACTGAAAGATGCTGCTAGATCTCTTCTGCACATGTTAATCTTCGCAACGGTGTCGCCTGCATTGCTCTCACTCCTTGCTTTCCCACCTCAAAGTGCATTTGAATACATCCTTGATGCGGCCGCAAGGCTGCCCAGTTTCCAGCGCACGAATGATTGGACCCTGCTCCCACAGGCAAAGAGCCAGGCCTGAAAGATGCTGCTGGACCTCTTCTGCACATGGTAAGCTTCGCAATGGTGCCACCTGTATTGCTCTCACTCCTTGCTTTCCCACCTCAAAGTGCATTTGCATATATCCTTGATACCTGCTCCCGGCCGTCCGGCTGCCCAGTTTTCAGTGCACGAATGATTGGACTCTGCTCCCACAGGCGAAGAGCCAGGACTGAAAGATATTGCTGGACCTCTTCTGCACATGGTAAGCTTCGCAACGGTGCCACCTGTATTGCTCTCACTCCTTGCTTTCCCACCTCAAAGTGCATTTGAATATATCCTTGATGCCTGCTCCCGGCCGTCCGGCTGCCCAGTTTCCAGTGCACGAATGATTGGACTCTGCTGCCACTGGCAAAGAGCCGGGACTGAAAGATGCTGCTGGACCTCTTCTGCACATGGTAAGCTTCGCAACGGTGCCACCTGTATTGCTCTCACTCTTTGCTTTCCCACCTCAAAGTGCATTTGAATATATCCTTGATGCGTGCTGCAGGCTGTCCGGCTGCCCAGTTTTCAGTGCACGAATGATTGGACTCCGCTCCCACAGGCGAAGAGCCAGGAATGAAAGATGTTGCTGGATCTCTTCTGCACATATTGAGCTTCGCAACGGTGCCACCTGTATTGCTCTCCCTCCTTGCTTTCCCACCTCAAAGTGCATTTGAATACATCCTTGATGCCTGCTTCAGGCCGTCCAGCTGCCCAGTTTTCAGTGCACGAATGATTGGACTCTGCTCCCACAGGCGAAGAGCCAGGAATGAAAGATGTTGCTGGATCTCTTCTGCACATGGTGAGCTTCGCAACGGTGCCACCTGTATTGCTCTCCCTCCTTGCTTTCCCACCTCAAAGTGCATTTGAATACATCCTTGATGCATGCACCCTGCTGGCCAGATACCCAGGTTTCAGAGCACGAATGATTGGACTCTGCTCCCACAGGCGAAGAGCCAGGACTGAAAGATGCTGCTGGATTTCTTCTGCACACGGTAAGCTTCGCAACGGTGCCACCTGTATTGCTCTCACTCCTTGCTTTCCCACCTCAAAGTGCATTTGAATACATCCTTGATGCCTGCTCCAGGCCGTCCGGCTGCCCAGTTTTCAGTGCACGAATGATTGGACTCTGCTCCCACAGGCAAAAAACCAGGACTGATAGATGTTGCTGGACCTCTTCTGCACATGGTAAGCTTCGCAACGGTGCCACCTGCATTGCTCTCACTCCTTGCTTTCCCACCTCAAAGTGCATTTGAATACATCCTTAATGACTGCTCCAGGCCGTCCGGCTACCCAGTTTTCAGTGCACGAATGATTGGACCCTGCTCCCACAGGCGAAGAGCCAGGACTGAAAGATGCTGCTGTACCTCCTCTGCGCATGGTAAGCTTCGCAACGGTGCCCCCTGTATTGCTCCCACTCTTTGCTATCCCACCTCAAAGGGCATTTGAATACATCCATGATGCCTGCTCCAGGCCGTCCGGCTGCCCAGGTTCCAGTGCACGAATGATTGGACTCAGCTGCCACAGGCGAAGAGCCAGCACTGAAAGATGTTGCTGGATGTCTTCTGCACATGGTAAGTTTCGCAATGGTGCCACCTGTTTTGCTCTGACTACTTGCTTTCCCACCTCAAAGTGCATTTGAATACATCCTTGATGTCTGCTCCAGGCCGTCCGGCTGCCCAGTTTTCAGTGCACGAATGATTGGACCCAGCCCCCACAGGTGAAGAGCCAGGACTAAAAGATGGTGCTGGACCTCTTTTGCACACGGTAAGCTTCGCAACGGTGCGCCTGCATTGGTCTCACTCCTTGCTTTCCCACCTCAAAGTGCATTTGAATGCATCCTTGATGCCTGCTCCCGGCCGTCCGGCAGCTCAGTTTCCAGTGCACGAATGATTGGACCCTGCTCCCACAGGCGAAGTGCCAGGACTGAAAGATGGAGCTGGATCTCTTCTGCACACGGTAAGCTTCGCAACGGTGCCACCTGCATTGGTCTCAGTCCTTTCTTTCCCACCTCAAAGTGCATTTGAATACATCCTTGATGCCTGCTCTAAGCTGGCCGGCTGCCCAGGTTTCAGTGCACGAATGATTGGACTCTGCTCCGACAGGCAAACAACCAGAACTGAAAGACGTTGCTGGATCTTCTCTGCACACGGTAAGCTTCGCAACGGTGCCACCTGCATTGCTCTCACTCCTTGCTTTCCCACCTCAAAGTGCATTTGAATAAATCCTTGATGCCTGCTCCAGGCCGTCTGGCTGCTCAGTTTCCAGTGCACGAATGATTGGACTCTGCTCCAACAGGCAAAGAGCCAGCACTGAAAGATGTGGCTGGATCTCCTCTGCACATGGTAAGCTTCGCAACGGTGCCACATCTATAGCTCTCACTCCTTGCTTTCCCACCTCAAAGTGCATTTGAATACATCCTTGATGCCTGCTCCCGGCGGTCCGGCTGCCCAGTTTTCAGTGCACGAATGATTGGACTCTGCTGCCACAGGCGAAGAGCCAGCACTGAAAGATGTTGCTGGATGTCTTCTGCACATGGTAAGCTTTGCAATGGTGCCACCTGTTTTGCTCTCACTCATTGCTTTCCCACCTCAAAGTGCATTTGAATGCATTCTTGATGGCTGCTCCCGGCCTCCGGCAGCTCAGTTTCCAGTGCACGAATGATGGGACCCTGCTCCCACAGGCGAAGAGCCAGGACTGAAAGATGCTGCTGGACCTCCTCTGCGCATGGTAAGCTTCGCAACGGTGCCCCCTGTATTGCTCCCACTCGTTGCTATCCCACCTCAAAGGGCATTTGAATACATCCTTGATGCCTGATCCCGGCCGTCCGGCTGCCCAGTTTCCAGTGCACGAATGATTGGACTCTGCTGCCACAGGCAAAGAGCCAGCACTGAAAGATGTTGCTGGATGTCTTCTGCATATGGTAAGCTTCGCAATGGTGCCACCTGTTTTGCTCTCACTCCGTGCTTTCCCACCTCAAAGTGCATTTGAATACATCCTTGATGCCTGCTCCCGGCCGTCCGGCTGCCCAGTTTTCAGTGCAGGAATTATTGGACTCTGCTGCCACAGGCGAAGAGCCAGGACTGAAAGATGGTGCTGGATCTCTTCTGCACATGGTAAGCTTCGCAACGGTGCCACCTGTATTGCTCTCACTCCTTGCTATCCCGCCTAAAAGTGCATTTGAATACATCCTTGATGCCTGCTGCAGGCCGTCCGGCTACCCAGATTCCAGGGCACGAATGATTGGACTCTGCTCCCACAGGCAACCAACCAGGCCTGAAAGACATTGCTGGTTCTTTTCTGCACATGGTAAGCTTTGCAACGGTGCCACCTGCATTGCTCTCACTCCTTGCTTTCCCACCTCAAAGTGCATTTGAATACATCCTTGATGCCTGCTCCAGGCCGTCCAGCTACCCTGGTTCCTGGGCACGAATGATTGGACCCTACACCCACAGGCGAAGAGCCAGGACTGAAAGATGGTGCTGGACCTCTTCTGCACATGGTAAGCTTCGCAACGGTGCCACCTGTATTGCTCTCACTCCTTGCTTTCCCACCTCAAAGTGCATTTGAATACATCTTTGATGCCTGCTCCAAGCTGGCCGGCTGCCCAGTTTTCAGTGCACGAATGATTGGACTCTGCTCCCACAAGCGAAGAGCCAGGACTGAAAGATGCTGCTGAATCTCTTCTGCACACGGTAAGCTTCGCAACGGCGCCACCAGGATTGCTCTCACTCCTTGCTTTCCCACCTCAAAGTGCATTTGAATACATCCTTGATGTCTGCTCCTGGCCGTCCGGCTGCCCAGTTTTCAGTGCACGAATGATTGGACCCTGATCCCACAGGTGAAGAGCCAGGACTAAAAGATGGCGCTGGATCTCTTTTGACCACGGTAGGCTTTGCAAGGGTGCGCCTGCATTGGTCTCACTCCTTGCTTTCCCACCTCAAAGTGCATTTGAATTCATCCTTGATGCCTGCTCCCGGCCGTCCGGCAGCTCAGTTTCCAGTGCACGAATGATTGGACCCTGCTCCCACAGGCGAAGTGCCAGGACTGAAAGATGGAGCTGGATCTCTTCTGCACACGGTAAGCTTCGCAACGGTGCCACCTGCATTGGTCTCACTCTTTGCTTTCCCACCTCAAAGTGCATTTGAATACATCCTTGATGCCTGCTCTAAGCTGGCCGGCTGCCCAGTTTTCAGTGCACGAATGATTGGACTCTGCTCCCACAGGCAAACAACGAGGACTGAAAGACGTTGCTGGATCTTCTCTGCACACGTAAGCTTCGCAACGGTGCCACCTGCATTGCTCTCACTCCTTGCTTTCCCACCTCAAAGTGCGTTTGAATACATCCTTGATGCCTGCTCCAGGCCGTCCAGCTTCCCAGTTTTCAGTGCACGAATGATTGGACTCTGCTCCCACAGGCGAAGAGCCAGGACTGAAAGATGCTGCTGGACCTCTTCTGCACACGGTAAGCTTCGCAACGGTGCCACCTGTATTGCTCTCACTCCTTGCTTTCCCACCTCAAAGTGCATTTGAATACATCCTTGATGCCTGCTCCAGGCCGTCCGGCTGCCCAGTTTTCAGTGCACGAATGATTGGACTCTGCTCCCACAGGTGAAGAGCCAGGACTGATAGATGTTGCTGGACCTCTTCTGCACATGGTAAGCTTCGCAACGGTGCCACCTGCATTGCTCTCACTCCTTGCTTTCCCACCTCAAAGTGCATTTGAATACATCCTTAACGCCTGCTCCAGGCCGTCCGGCTACCAGTTTTTAGTGCACGAATGATTGGACCCTGCTCCCACAGGCGAGGAGCCAGGACTCAAAGATGCTGCTGGATCTCTTCTGCACATGGTAAGCTTCGCAACGGTGCCACATCTATAGCTCTCACTCCTTGCTTTCCCACCTCAAAGTGCATTTGAATACATCCTTGATGCCTGCTCCCGGCGGTCCGGCTGCCCAGTTTTCAGTGCACGAATGATTGGACTCCGCTCCCACAGGCGAAGAGCCAGGAATGAAAGATGTTGCTGGATGTCTTCTGCACATGGTAAGCTTCGCAATGGTGCCACCTGTTTTGCTCTCACTCCTTGCTTTCCCACCTCAAAGTGCATTTGAATATATCCTTGATGCCTGCCCCCGGCCGTCCGGCTGCCCAGTTTCCAGTGCACGAATGATTAGACTCTGCTCCCACAGGCGAAGAGCCAGGACTGAAAGATGCTGCTGGACCTTTTTGCACATGGTAAGCTTCGCAACGGTGCCACCTGCATTAGTCTCACTCCTTGCTTTCCCACCTCAAAGTGCATTTGAATACATCCTTAATGCCGGCTCCCGGCCGTCCGGCTGCCCAGTTTCCAGTGCACAAATGATTGGACTCTGCTGCCACTGGCAAAGAGCCGGGACTGAAAGATGCTGCTGGACCTCTTCTGCACATGGTAAGCTTCTCAACGGTGCCACCTGTATTGCTCTCACTCCTTGCTTTCCCACCTCAAAGTGCATTTGAATACATCCTTGATGCATGCACCCTGCTGGCCAGATACCCAGGTTTCAGAGCACGAATGATTGGACTCTACTCCCACAGGCGAAGAGCCAGGACTGAAAGATGCTGCTGTACCTCCTCTGCGCATGGTAAGCTTCGCAACGGTGCCCCCTGTATTGCTCCCACTCGTTGCTATCCCACCTCAAAGGGCATTTGAATACATCCATGATGCCTCCTCCAGGCCGTCCGGCTGCCCAGGTTCCAGTGCACGAATGATTGGACTCTGCTGCCACAGGCGAAGAGCCAGCACTGAAAGATGTTGCTGGATGTCTTCTGCACATGGTAAGTTTCGCAATGGTGCCACCAGTTTTGCTCTGACTACTTGCTTTCCCACCTCAAAGTGCATTTGAATACATCCTTGATGTCTGCTCCAGGCCGTCCGGCTGCCCAGTTTTCAGTGCACGAATGATTGGACCCAGCTCCCACAGGTGAAGAGCCAGGACTAAAAGATGGTGCTGGACCTCTTTTGCACACGGTAAGCTTCGCAACGGTGCGCCTGCATTGGTCTCACTCCTTGCTTTCCCACCTCAAAGTGCATTTGAATGCATCCTTGGTGCCTGCTCCAGGCCGTCCGGCAGCTCAGTTTCCAGTGCACGAATGATTGGACCCTGCTCCCACAGGCGAAGTGCCAGGACTGAAAGATGGAGCTGGATCTCTTCTGCACACGGTAAGCTTCGCAACAGTGCCACCTGCATTGGTCTCACTCCTTGCTTTCCCACCTCAAAGTGCATTTGAATACATCCTTGATGCCTGCTCTAAGCTGGCCGGCTGCCCAGGTTTCAGTGCACGAATGATTGGACTCTGCTCCGACAGGCAAACAACAAGAACTGAAAGACGTTGCTGGATCTTCTCTGCACACGGTAAGCTTCGCAACGGTGCCACCTGTTTTGCTCTCACTCATTGCTTTCCCACCTCAAAGTGCATTTGAATGCATTCTTGATGGCTGCTCCCGGCCTTCCGGCAGCTCAGTTTCCAGTGCACGAATGATTGGACCCTGCTCCCACAGGCGAAGAGCCAGGACTGAAAGATGCTGCTGGACCTCCTCTGCGCATGGTAAGCTTCGCAACGGTGCCCCCTGTATTGCTCCCACTCGTTGCTATCCCACCTCAAAGGGCATTTGATTACATCCTTGATGCCTCCTCCCGGCCGTCCGGCTGCCCAGTTTCCAGTGCACGAATGATTGGACTCTGCTGCCACAGGCAAAGAGCCAGCACTGAAAGATGTTGCTGGATGTCTTCTGCATATGGTAAGCTTCGCAATGGTGCCACCTGTTTTGCTCTCACTCCGTGCTTTCCCACCTCAAAGTGCATTTGAATACATCCTTGATGCCTCCTCCAAGCTGGCCGGCTGCCCAATATTCAGTGAACGAATAATTGGACCCTGCTCCCACAGGCGAAGAGCCAGGACTGAAAGATGCTGCTAGATCTCTTCTGCACATGTTAATCTTCGCAACGGTGTCAACTGTATTGCTCTCACTCCTTGCTTTCCCACCTCAAAGTGCATTTGAATACATCCTTGATGCGGCCGCAAGGCTGCCCAGTTTCCAGCGCACGAATGATTGGACTCTGCTCCCGCAGGCGAAGAGCCAGGACTGAAAGATGGTGCTGGATCTCTTCTGCACACGGTAAGCTTCGCAACGGTGCCACCTGTATTGCTCTCACTCCTTGCTTTCCCACCTCAAAGTGCATTTGAATACATCCTTGATGCCTGCTCCCAGCAGGCCGGCTGCCCACTTTCCAGCCCGCGAATGATTGGACCCTGCTCCCACAGGCGATGAGCCAGGACTGAAAGATGTTGCTGGATCTCTTCTGCACATGGTGAGCTTCGCAACGGTGCCACCTGTATTGCTCGCCCTCCTTGCTTTCCCACCTCAAAGTGCATTTGAATACATCCTTGATGCCAGCTCCCGCCCGTCCGGCTGCCCAGTTTCCAGTGCACGAATGATTGGACCCTGCTCATACCGGCAAAGAGCCAGGACTGAAAGATGTTGCTGGATTTCCTCTGCACATGGTGAGCTTTGCAACGGTGCCGCCTGTATTGCTCTCACTCCTTACTTTCCCACCTCAAAGTGCATTTGAATGCATCCTTGATGCCTGACCCCGGCCGTCCGGCTACTCAGTTTCCAGTGCACGAATGATTGGACCCTGCTCCGGCAGGCGAAGAGCCAGGAATGAAAGATGCTGCTGGACCTCTTCTGCACATGCTAAGCTTCGTAACGGTGCCCCCTGTATTGCTCTCACGCTTTGCTTTCCCACCACATAGTGCATTTGAATACATCCTTGATGCATGCACCCTGCTGGCCAGATACCCAGGTTTCAGAGCACGAATGATTGGACTCTGCTCCCACAGGCGAAGAGCCAGGAGTGAAAGATGCTGCTGGATTTCTTCTGCACACGGTAAGCTTCGCAACGGTGCCACCTGTATTGCTCTCACTCCTTGCTTTCCCACCTCAAAGTGCATTTGAATATATCCTTGATGCGGCCGCAAGGCTGCCCAGTTTCCAGCGTACGAATGATTGGACCCTGCTCCCACAGGCAAAGAGCCAGGCCTGAAAGATGCTGCTGGACCTCTTCTGCACATGGTAAGCTTCGCAATGGTGCCACCTGTATTGCTCTCACTCCTTGCTTTCCCACCTCAAAGTGCATTTGAATACATCCTTGATGCCTGCTCCCGGCCGTCCGGCTGCCCACTTTTCAGTGCACGAATGATTGGACTCTGCTCCCACAGGCGAAGAGCCAGGACTGAAAGATGTTGCTGGATCTCTTCTGCACATGGTAAGCTTTGCAACGGTGCCACCTGTATTGCTCTCACTTCTTGCTTTCCCACCTCAAAGTGCATTTGAATACATCCTTGATGCCTCCTCCAAGCTGGCCGGCTGCCCAACTTTCAGTGAACGAATGATTGGACCCTGCTCCCACAGGCGAAGAGCCAGGACTGAAAGATGCTGCTGGACCTCTTCTGCACATGGTGAGCTTCGCAACGGTGCCACCTGCATTGCTCTCACTCCTTGCTTTCCCACCTCAAAGTGCATTTGAATACATCCTTGATGGCTGCTCCCGGCCGTCCGGCTACCCAGTTTTCAGTGCACGAATGATTGGACTCTGCTCCCACAGGCAAACAACCAGGACTGATAGATGTTGCTGTATCTCTTCTGCACATGGTAAGCTTCGCAACGGTGCCACCTGCATTGCTCTCACTCCTTGCTTTCCCACCTCAAAGTGCATTTGCATATATCCTTGATACCTGCTCCCGGCCGTCTGGCTGCCCAGTTTTCAGTGCACGAATGATTGGACTCTGCTCCCACAGGCGAAGAGCCAGGACTGAAAGATATTGCTGGACCTCTTCTGCACATGGTAAGCTTCGCAACGGTGCCACCTGTATTGCTCTCACTCCTTGCTTTCCCACCTCAAAGTGCATTTGAATATATCCTTGATGCCTGCTCCCGGCCGTCCGGCTGCCCAGTTTCCAGTGCACGAATGATTGGACTCTGCTGCCACTGGCAAAGAGCCGGGACTGAAAGATGCTGCTGGACCTCTTCTGCACATGGTAAGCTTCGCAACGGTGCCACCTGTATTGCTCTCACTCTTTGCTTTCCCACCTCAAAGTGCATTTGAATATATCCTTGATGCGTGCTGCAGGCTGTCCGGCTGCCCAGTTTTCAGTGCACGAATGATTGGACTCCGCTCCCACAGGCGAAGAGCCAGGAATGAAAGATGTTGCTGGATCTCTTCTGCACATATTGAGCTTCGCAACGGTGCCACCTGTATTGCTCTCCCTCCTTGCTTTCCCACCTCAAAGTGCATTTGAATACATCCTTGATGCCTGCTTCAGGCCGTCCAGCTGCCCAGTTTTCAGTGCACGAATGATTGGACTCTGCTCCCACAGGCGAAGAGCCAGGAATGAAAGATGTTGCTGGATCTCTTCTGCACATGGTGAGCTTCGCAACGGTGCCACCTGTATTGCTCTCCCTCCTTGCTTTCCCACCTCAAAGTGCATTTGAATACATCCTTGATGCATGCACCCTGCTGGCCAGATACCCAGGTTTCAGAGCACGAATGATTGGACTCTGCTCCCACAGGCGAAGAGCCAGGACTGAAAGATGCTGCTGGATTTCTTCTGCACACGGTAAGCTTCGCAACGGTGCCACCTGTATTGCTCTCACTCCTTGCTTTCCCACCTCAAAGTGCATTTGAATACATCCTTGATGCCTGCTCCAGGCCGTCCGGCTGCCCAGTTTTCAGTGCACGAATGATTGGACTCTGCTCCCACAGGCAAAAAACCAGGACTGATAGATGTTGCTGGACCTCTTCTGCACATGGTAAGCTTCGCAACGGTGCCACCTGCATTGCTCTCACTCCTTGCTTTCCCACCTCAAAGTGCATTTGAATACATCCTTAATGACTGCTCCAGGCCGTCCGGCTACCCAGTTTTCAGTGCACGAATGATTGGACCCTGCTCCCACAGGCGAAGAGCCAGGACTGAAAGATGCTGCTGTACCTCCTCTGCGCATGGTAAGCTTCGCAACGGTGCCCCCTGTATTGCTCCCACTCTTTGCTATCCCACCTCAAAGGGCATTTGAATACATCCATGATGCCTGCTCCAGGCCGTCCGGCTGCCCAGGTTCCAGTGCACGAATGATTGGACTCAGCTGCCACAGGCGAAGAGCCAGCACTGAAAGATGTTGCTGGATGTCTTCTGCACATGGTAAGTTTCGCAATGGTGCCACCTGTTTTGCTCTGACTACTTGCTTTCCCACCTCAAAGTGCATTTGAATACATCCTTGATGTCTGCTCCAGGCCGTCCGGCTGCCCAGTTTTCAGTGCACGAATGATTGGACCCAGCCCCCACAGGTGAAGAGCCAGGACTAAAAGATGGTGCTGGACCTCTTTTGCACACGGTAAGCTTCGCAACGGTGCGCCTGCATTGGTCTCACTCCTTGCTTTCCCACCTCAAAGTGCATTTGAATGCATCCTTGATGCCTGCTCCCGGCCGTCCGGCAGCTCAGTTTCCAGTGCACGAATGATTGGACCCTGCTCCCACAGGCGAAGTGCCAGGACTGAAAGATGGAGCTGGATCTCTTCTGCACACGGTAAGCTTCGCAACGGTGCCACCTGCATTGGTCTCAGTCCTTTCTTTCCCACCTCAAAGTGCATTTGAATACATCCTTGATGCCTGCTCTAAGCTGGCCGGCTGCCCAGGTTTCAGTGCACGAATGATTGGACTCTGCTCCGACAGGCAAACAACCAGAACTGAAAGACGTTGCTGGATCTTCTCTGCACACGGTAAGCTTCGCAACGGTGCCACCTGCATTGCTCTCACTCCTTGCTTTCCCACCTCAAAGTGCATTTGAATAAATCCTTGATGCCTGCTCCAGGCCGTCTGGCTGCTCAGTTTCCAGTGCACGAATGATTGGACTCTGCTCCAACAGGCAAAGAGCCAGCACTGAAAGATGTGGCTGGATCTCCTCTGCACATGGTAAGCTTCGCAACGGTGCCACATCTATAGCTCTCACTCCTTGCTTTCCCACCTCAAAGTGCATTTGAATACATCCTTGATGCCTGCTCCCGGCGGTCCGGCTGCCCAGTTTTCAGTGCACGAATGATTGGACTCTGCTGCCACAGGCGAAGAGCCAGCACTGAAAGATGTTGCTGGATGTCTTCTGCACATGGTAAGCTTTGCAATGGTGCCACCTGTTTTGCTCTCACTCATTGCTTTCCCACCTCAAAGTGCATTTGAATGCATTCTTGATGGCTGCTCCCGGCCTCCGGCAGCTCAGTTTCCAGTGCACGAATGATGGGACCCTGCTCCCACAGGCGAAGAGCCAGGACTGAAAGATGCTGCTGGACCTCCTCTGCGCATGGTAAGCTTCGCAACGGTGCCCCCTGTATTGCTCCCACTCGTTGCTATCCCACCTCAAAGGGCATTTGAATACATCCTTGATGCCTGATCCCGGCCGTCCGGCTGCCCAGTTTCCAGTGCACGAATGATTGGACTCTGCTGCCACAGGCAAAGAGCCAGCACTGAAAGATGTTGCTGGATGTCTTCTGCATATGGTAAGCTTCGCAATGGTGCCACCTGTTTTGCTCTCACTCCGTGCTTTCCCACCTCAAAGTGCATTTGAATACATCCTTGATGCCTGCTCCCGGCCGTCCGGCTGCCCAGTTTTCAGTGCAGGAATTATTGGACTCTGCTGCCACAGGCGAAGAGCCAGGACTGAAAGATGGTGCTGGATCTCTTCTGCACATGGTAAGCTTCGCAACGGTGCCACCTGTATTGCTCTCACTCCTTGCTATCCCGCCTAAAAGTGCATTTGAATACATCCTTGATGCCTGCTGCAGGCCGTCCGGCTACCCAGATTCCAGGGCACGAATGATTGGACTCTGCTCCCACAGGCAACCAACCAGGCCTGAAAGACATTGCTGGTTCTTTTCTGCACATGGTAAGCTTTGCAACGGTGCCACCTGCATTGCTCTCACTCCTTGCTTTCCCACCTCAAAGTGCATTTGAATACATCCTTGATGCCTGCTCCAGGCCGTCCAGCTACCCTGGTTCCTGGGCACGAATGATTGGACCCTACACCCACAGGCGAAGAGCCAGGACTGAAAGATGGTGCTGGACCTCTTCTGCACATGGTAAGCTTCGCAACGGTGCCACCTGTATTGCTCTCACTCCTTGCTTTCCCACCTCAAAGTGCATTTGAATACATCTTTGATGCCTGCTCCAAGCTGGCCGGCTGCCCAGTTTTCAGTGCACGAATGATTGGACTCTGCTCCCACAAGCGAAGAGCCAGGACTGAAAGATGCTGCTGAATCTCTTCTGCACACGGTAAGCTTCGCAACGGCGCCACCAGGATTGCTCTCACTCCTTGCTTTCCCACCTCAAAGTGCATTTGAATACATCCTTGATGTCTGCTCCTGGCCGTCCGGCTGCCCAGTTTTCAGTGCACGAATGATTGGACCCTGATCCCACAGGTGAAGAGCCAGGACTAAAAGATGGCGCTGGATCTCTTTTGCACACGGTAGGCTTCGCAAGGGTGCGCCTGCATTGGTCTCACTCCTTGCTTTCCCACCTCAAAGTGCATTTGAATTCATCCTTGATGCCTGCTCCCGGCCGTCCGGCAGCTCAGTTTCCAGTGCACGAATGATTGGACCCTGCTCCCACAGGCGAAGTGCCAGGACTGAAAGATGGAGCTGGATCTCTTCTGCACACGGTAAGCTTCGCAACGGTGCCACCTGCATTGGTCTCACTCTTTGCTTTCCCACCTCAAAGTGCATTTGAATACATCCTTGATGCCTGCTCTAAGCTGGCCGGCTGCCCAGTTTTCAGTGCACGAATGATTGGACTCTGCTCCCACAGGCAAACAACGAGGACTGAAAGACGTTGCTGGATCTTCTCTGCACACGTAAGCTTCGCAACGGTGCCACCTGCATTGCTCTCACTCCTTGCTTTCCCACCTCAAAGTGCGTTTGAATACATCCTTGATGCCTGCTCCAGGCCGTCCAGCTTCCCAGTTTTCAGTGCACGAATGATTGGACTCTGCTCCCACAGGCGAAGAGCCAGGACTGAAAGATGCTGCTGGACCTCTTCTGCACACGGTAAGCTTCGCAACGGTGCCACCTGTATTGCTCTCACTCCTTGCTTTCCCACCTCAAAGTGCATTTGAATACATCCTTGATGCCTGCTCCAGGCCGTCCGGCTGCCCAGTTTTCAGTGCACGAATGATTGGACTCTGCTCCCACAGGTGAAGAGCCAGGACTGATAGATGTTGCTGGACCTCTTCTGCACATGGTAAGCTTCGCAACGGTGCCACCTGCATTGCTCTCACTCCTTGCTTTCCCACCTCAAAGTGCATTTGAATACATCCTTAACGCCTGCTCCAGGCCGTCCGGCTACCAGTTTTTAGTGCACGAATGATTGGACCCTGCTCCCACAGGCGAGGAGCCAGGACTCTAAGATGCTGCTGGATCTCTTCTGCACATGGTAAGCTTCGCAACGGTGCCACATCTATAGCTCTCACTCCTTGCTTTCCCACCTCAAAGTGCATTTGAATACATCCTTGATGCCTGCTCCCGGCGGTCCGGCTGCCCAGTTTTCAGTGCACGAATGATTGGACTCCGCTCCCACAGGCGAAGAGCCAGGAATGAAAGATGTTGCTGGATGTCTTCTGCACATGGTAAGCTTCGCAATGGTGCCACCTGTTTTGCTCTCACTCCTTGCTTTCCCACCTCAAAGTGCATTTGAATATATCCTTGATGCCTGCCCCCGGCCGTCCGGCTGCCCAGTTTCCAGTGCACGAATGATTAGACTCTGCTCCCACAGGCGAAGAGCCAGGACTGAAAGATGCTGCTGGACCTTTTTGCACATGGTAAGCTTCGCAACGGTGCCACCTGCATTAGTCTCACTCCTTGCTTTCCCACCTCAAAGTGCATTTGAATACATCCTTAATGCCGGCTCCCGGCCGTCCGGCTGCCCAGTTTCCAGTGCACAAATGATTGGACTCTGCTGCCACTGGCAAAGAGCCGGGACTGAAAGATGCTGCTGGACCTCTTCTGCACATGGTAAGCTTCTCAACGGTGCCACCTGTATTGCTCTCACTCCTTGCTTTCCCACCTCAAAGTGCATTTGAATACATCCTTGATGCATGCACCCTGCTGGCCAGATACCCAGGTTTCAGAGCACGAATGATTGGACTCTACTCCCACAGGCGAAGAGCCAGGACTGAAAGATGCTGCTGTACCTCCTCTGCGCATGGTAAGCTTCGCAACGGTGCCCCCTGTATTGCTCCCACTCGTTGCTATCCCACCTCAAAGGGCATTTGAATACATCCATGATGCCTGCTCCAGGCCGTCCGGCTGCCCAGGTTCCAGTGCACGAATGATTGGACTCTGCTCCCACAGGCGAAGAGCCAGCACTGAAAGATGTTGCTGGATGTCTTCTGCACATGGTAAGTTTCGCAATGGTGCCACCAGTTTTGCTCTGACTACTTGCTTTCCCACCTCAAAGTGCATTTGAATACATCCTTGATGTCTGCTCCAGGCCGTCCGGCTGCCCAGTTTTCAGTGCACGAATGATTGGACCCAGCTCCCACAGGTGAAGAGCCAGGACTAAAAGATGGTGCTGGACCTCTTTTGCACACGGTAAGCTTCGCAACGGTGCGCCTGCATTGGTCTCACTCCTTGCTTTCCCACCTCAAAGTGCATTTGAATGCATCCTTGGTGCCTGCTCCAGGCCGTCCGGCAGCTCAGTTTCCAGTGCACGAATGATTGGACCCTGCTCCCACAGGCGAAGTGCCAGGACTGAAAGATGGAGCTGGATCTCTTCTGCACACGGTAAGCTTCGCAACAGTGCCACCTGCATTGGTCTCACTCCTTGCTTTCCCACCTCAAAGTGCATTTGAATACATCCTTGATGCCTGCTCTAAGCTGGCCGGCTGCCCAGGTTTCAGTGCACGAATGATTGGACTCTGCTCCCACAGGCAAACAACAAGAACTGAAAGACGTTGCTGGATCTTCTCTGCACACGGTAAGCTTCGCAACGGTGCCACCTGTTTTGCTCTCACTCATTGCTTTCCCACCTCAAAGTGCATTTGAATGCATTCTTGATGGCTGCTCCCGGCCTTCCGGCAGCTCAGTTTCCAGTGCACGAATGATTGGACCCTGCTCCCACAGGCGAAGAGCCAGGACTGAAAGATGCTGCTGGACCTCCTCTGCGCATGGTAAGCTTCGCAACGGTGCCCCCTGTATTGCTCCCACTCGTTGCTATCCCACCTCAAAGGGCATTTGATTACATCCTTGATGCCTCCTCCCGGCCGTCCGGCTGCCCAGTTTCCAGTGCACGAATGATTGGACTCTGCTGCCACAGGCAAAGAGCCAGCACTGAAAGATGTTGCTGGATGTCTTCTGCATATGGTAAGCTTCGCAATGGTGCCACCTGTTTTGCTCTCACTCCGTGCTTTCCCACCTCAAAGTGCATTTGAATACATCCTTTAAGGCTGCTCCTGGCCTTCCGGCAGCTCAGTTTCCAGTGCACGAATGATTGGACTCTGCTGCCACAGGCAAAGAGCCAGCACTGAAAGATGTTGCTGGATGTCTTCTGCATATGGTAAGCTTCGCAACGGTGCCACCTGTATTGCTCTCACTCCTTGCTATCCCACCTAAAAGTGCATTTGAATACATCCTTGATGCCTGCTGCAGGCCGTCCGGCTACCCAGATTCCAGGGCACGAATGATTGGACTCTGCTCCCACAGGCAACCAACCAGGCCTGAAAGACATTGCTGGATCTTTTCTGCACATGGTAAGCTTCGCAACGGTGCCACCTGCATTGCTCTCACTCCTTGCTTTCCCACCTCAAAGTGCATTTGAATACATCCTTGATGCCTGCTCCCGGCCGTCCGGCTGCCCAGTTTTCAGTGCATGAATTATTGGACACTGCTCCCACAGGCGAAGAGCCAGGACTGAAAGATGTTGCTGGACCTCTTCTGCACATGGTAAGCTTCGCAACGGTGCCACCTGCATTGCTCTCACTCCTTGCTTTCCCACCTCAAAGTGCATTTGAATACATCCTTGATGCCTCCTCCAAGCTGGCCGGCTGCCCAATATTCAGTGAACGAATAATTGGACCCTGCTCCCACAGGCGAAGAGCCAGGACTGAAAGATGCTGCTAGATCTCTTCTGCACATGTTAATCTTCGCAACGGTGTCAACTGTATTGCTCTCACTCCTTGCTTTCCCACCTCAAAGTGCATTTGAATACATCCTTGATGCGGCCGCAAGGCTGCCCAGTTTCCAGCGCACGAATGATTGGACTCTGCTCCCGCAGGCGAAGAGCCAGGACTGAAAGATGGTGCTGGATCTCTTCTGCACACGGTAAGCTTCGCAACGGTGCCACCTGTATTGCTCTCACTCCTTGCTTTCCCACCTCAAAGTGCATTTGAATACATCCTTGATGCCTGCTCCCAGCAGGCCGGCTGCCCACTTTCCAGCCCGCGAATGATTGGACCCTGCTCCCACAGGCGATGAGCCAGGACTGAAAGATGTTGCTGGATCTCTTCTGCACATGGTGAGCTTCGCAACGGTGCCACCTGTATTGCTCGCCCTCCTTGCTTTCCCACCTCAAAGTGCATTTGAATACATCCTTGATGCCAGCTCCCGCCCGTCCGGCTGCCCAGTTTCCAGTGCACGAATGATTGGACCCTGCTCCTACCGGCAAAGAGCCAGGACTGAAAGATGTTGCTGGATTTCCTCTGCACATGGTGAGCTTTGCAACGGTGCCGCCTGTATTGCTCTCACTCCTTACTTTCCCACCTCAAAGTGCATTTGAATGCATCCTTGATGCCTGACCCCGGCCGTCCGGCTACTCAGTTTCCAGTGCACGAATGATTGGACCCTGCTCCGGCAGGCGAAGAGCCAGGAATGAAAGATGCTGCTGGACCTCTTCTGCACATGCTAAGCTTCGTAACGGTGCCCCCTGTATTGCTCTCACGCTTTGCTTTCCCACCACATAGTGCATTTGAATACATCCTTGATGCATGCACCCTGCTGGCCAGATACCCAGGTTTCAGAGCACGAATGATTGGACTCTGCTCCCACAGGCGAAGAGCCAGGAGTGAAAGATGCTGCTGGATTTCTTCTGCACACGGTAAGCTTCGCAACGGTGCCACCTGTATTGCTCTCACTCCTTGCTTTCCCACCTCAAAGTGCATTTGAATATATCCTTGATGCGGCCGCAAGGCTGCCCAGTTTCCAGCGTACGAATGATTGGACCCTGCTCCCACAGGCAAAGAGCCAGGCCTGAAAGATGCTGCTGGACCTCTTCTGCACATGGTAAGCTTCGCAATGGTGCCACCTGTATTGCTCTCACTCCTTGCTTTCCCACCTCAAAGTGCATTTGAATACATCCTTGATGCCTGCTCCCGGCCGTCCGGCTGCCCACTTTTCAGTGCACGAATGATTGGACTCTGCTCCCACAGGCGAAGAGCCAGGACTGAAAGATGTTGCTGGATCTCTTCTGCACATGGTAAGCTTTGCAACGGTGCCACCTGTATTGCTCTCACTTCTTGCTTTCCCACCTCAAAGTGCATTTGAATACATCCTTGATGCCTCCTCCAAGCTGGCCGGCTGCCCAACTTTCAGTGAACGAATGATTGGACCCTGCTCCCACAGGCGAAGAGCCAGGACTGAAAGATGCTGCTGGACCTCTTCTGCACATGGTGAGCTTCGCAACGGTGCCACCTGCATTGCTCTCACTCCTTGCTTTCCCACCTCAAAGTGCATTTGAATACATCCTTGATGCCTGCTCCCGGCCGTCCGGCTACCCAGTTTTCAGTGCACGAATGATTGGACTCTGCTCCCACAGGCAAACAACCAGGACTGATAGATGTTGCTGTATCTCTTCTGCACATGGTAAGCTTCGCAACGGTGCCACCTGCATTGCTCTCACTCCTTGCTTTCCCACCTCAAAGTGCATTTGAATACATCCTTAATGCCTCCTCCAGGCCGTCCGGCTACCCAGTTTTCAGTGCACGAATGATTGGACCCTGCTCCCACAGGCGAAGAGCCAGGACTGAAATATGCTGCTGTACCTCCTCTGCGCATGGTAAGCTTCGCAAGGCTGCCTCCTGTATTGCTCCCACTCGTTGCTATCCCACCTCAAAGGGCATTTGAATACATCCTTGATGCCTGCTCCAGGCCGTCCGGCTGCCCAGTTTCCAGTGCACGAATGATTGGACTCTGCTGCCACAGGCGAAGAGCCAGCACTGAAAGATGTTGCTGGATGTCTTCTGCACATGGTAAGCTTCGCAATGGTGCCACCTGTTTTGCTCTCACTCCTTGCTTTCCCACCTCAAAGTGCATTTGAATGCATCCTTTATGGCTGCTCCTGGCCTTCCGGCAGCTCAGTTTCCAGTGCACGAATGATTGGACTCTGCTCCCGCAGGCGAAGAGCCAGGACTGAAAGATTGTGCTGGATCTCTTCTGCACACGGTAAGCTTCGCAACGGTGCCACCTGTATTGCTCTCACTCCTTGCTTTCCCACCTCAAAGTGCATTTGAATACATTCTTGATGCCTGCTCCCGGCCGTCCGGCTGCCCACTTTCCAGCCCGCGAATGATTGGACCCTGCTCCCACAGGAGATGAGCCAGGACTGAAAGATGTTGCTGGATCTCTTCTGCACATGGTGAGCTTCGCAACGGTGCCACCTGTATTGGTCTCCCTCCTTGCTTTCCCACCTCAAAGTGCATTTGAATACATCCTTGATGCCAGCTCCCGCCCGTCCGGCTGCCCAGTTTCCAGTGCACGAATGATTGGACCCTGCTCCTACCGGCAAAGAGCCAGGACTGAAAGATGTTGCTGGATTTCCTCTGCACATGGTGAGCTTTGCAACGGTGCCGCCTGTATTGCTCTCACTCCTTACTTTCCCACCTCAAAGTGCATTTGAATGCATCCTTGATGCCTGACCCCGGCCGTCCGGCTACTCAGTTTCCAGTGCACGAATGATTGGACCCTGCTCCGGCAGGCGAAGAGCCAGGAATGAAAGATGCTGCTGGACCTCTTCTGCACATGGTAAGCTTCGCAACAGTGCCCCCTGTATTGCTCTCACGCTTTGCTTTCCCACCACATAGTGCATTTGAATACATCCTTGATGCCTGTTGCAGGCCGTCCGGCTACCCAGATTCCAGGGCACGAATGATTGGACTCTGCTCCCACAGGCGAAGAGGCAGGACTGAAAGATGCTGCTGGACCTCTTCTGCACACGGTAAGCTTCGCAACGGTGCCACCTGCATTGCTCTCACTCTTTTCGTTCCCACCTCAAAGTGCATTTGAATACATCCTTAATGCCTGCTCCCGGCCGTCCGGCAGCTCAGTTTCCAGTGCACGAATGATTGGACCCTGCTCCCACAGGCGAAGAGCCAGGACTGAAAGATGGTGCTGGATCTCTTCTGCACACGGGAAGCTTCGCAACGGTGCCACCTGTATTGCTCTCACTCCTTGCTTTCCTACCTCAAAGTGCATTTGAATACATCCTTGATGCCTGCTCCCGGTAGGCCTGCTGCCCACTTTCCAGCCCGCGAATGATTGGACCCTGCTCCCACAGGCGAAGAGCCAGGACTGAAAGATGCTGCTGGACCTCTTCTGCGCATGGTAAGCTTCGCAACGGTGCCACTTGTATTGCTCCCACTCGTTGCTTTCCCACCTCAAAGGGCATTTGAATGCATCCTTGATGCCTGCTCCAAGCTGGCCGGATGCCCAGTTTTCAGTGCACGAATGATTGGACTCTGCTCCCACAGGCGAAGAGCCAGGAATGAGAGAAGTTGCTGGACCTCTTCTGCACATGGTAAGCTTCGCAACGGTGCCACCTGTATTGCTCTCACTCCTTGCTTTCCCACCTCAAAGTGCATTTGAATACATCCTTGATGCCTGCTCCACGCCGTCCTTCTGCTCAGTTTCCAGTGCACGAATGATTGGACTCTGCACCCACAGGCGAAGAGCCAGGAATGAGAGAAGTTGCTGGACCACTTCTGCACATGGTAAGCTTCGCAACGGTGCCACCTGCATTGCTCTCACTCCTTGCTTTCCCACCTCAAAGTGCATTTGAATACATCCTTGATGCTTGCTCCAGGCCGTCCGGCTACCCAGTTTCCAGGGCACGAATGATTGGACTCTGCTCCCACAGGCGAAGAGCCAGGCGTGAAAGATGCTGCTGGACCTCTTCTGCACATGGTAAGCTTCGCAACGGTGCCCCCTGTATTGCTCTCACTCCTTGCTTTCCCACGTCAAAGTGCATTTGAATACATCCTTTATGCCTGCTCCACGCTGGCCGGATGCCCACTTTTCAGTGCACGAATGATTGGACTCTGCTCCCACAGGCGAAGAGCCAGGAATGAGAGAAGTTTCTGGATCTCTTCTGCACATGGTAAGCTTCGCAACGGTGACACCTGCATTGGTCTCACTCCTTGCTCTCCCACCTCAAAGTGCATTTGAATACATCCTTGATGCCAGCTCCCGGCCGTCCGGCTGCCCAGTTTCCAGGGCACGAATGATTGGAGTCTGCTGCCACCGGCGAAGAGCCAGGACTGAAAGATGTTGCTGGATTTCTTCTGCACATGGTTACCTTGGCAACGGCGCCACCTGCATTACTCTCACTCCTTGCTTTCCCACCTCAAAGTGCATTTGAATACATCCTTGATGCCTGCTCCCGGCCGTCCGGCTGCCCAGTTTCCAGTGCACGAATGATTGGACCCTGCTCCCACAGGCAAATAGCCAGGAATGAAAAATGCCCCTGGACCTCTTCTGCACATGGTAAGCTTCGTAATGGTGCCCCCTGTATTGCTCTCACTCTTTGCTTTCCCACCTCAAAGTGCATTTGAATACATCCTTGATGCGTGCTGCAGGCCGTCCGCCTACCCAGATTCCAGGGCACGAATGATTGGACTCTGCTCCCACAGGCGAAGAGCCAGGCGTGAAAGATGCTGCTGGACCTCTTCTGCACATGGTAAGCTTTGCAACGGTGCCACCAGGATTGCTCTCACTCCTTGCTTTCCCACCTCAAAGTGCATTTGAATACATCCTTGATGCCTGCTCCAACCTGGCCGGTTGCCCAGTTTTCAGTGCACGAATGATTGGACTCTGCTCCCACAGGCGAAGAGCCAGGACTGAAAGATGCTGCTGGACCTCTTCTGCACATGGTAAGCTTCGCAACGGTGCCACCTGTATTGCTCTCACTCCTTGCTTTCCCACCACAAAGTGCATTTGAATATATCCTTGATGCCAACTTCAGGCCGGCTGCCCAGTTTCCAGTGCACGAATGATTGGACTCTGCTCCCACAGGCGAAGAGCCAGGACTGAAAGATGCTGCTGGACCTCTTCTGCAGATGGTAAGCTTCGCAACGGTGTCACCTGTATTGCTCTCGCTCCTTGCTTTCCCACCTCAAAGTGCATTTGAATACATCCTTGATGCCTGCTCCACGCCGTCTGGCTGCTCAGTTTCCAGTGCACGAATGATTGGACTCTGCTCCCACAGGCGAAGAGCCAGCACTGAAAGATGTTGCTGGATCTCTTTTGCACATGGTAAGCTTCGCAACGGTGCCACCTGCATTGCTCTCACTCGTTGCTTTCCCACCTCAAAGTGCATTTGAATACATCCTTAATGTCTGCTATAGGCCGTCCGGCTACCCAGTTTCCAGGGCACGAATGATTGGACCCTTCACCCACAGGCGAAGAGCCAGGACTGAAAGATGCTGCTGGATCTCTTCTGCACATGGTAAGCTTTGCAACGGTGCCACCTGTATTGCTCTCCCTCCTTGCTTTCCCACCTCAAAGTGCATTTGAATACATCCTTGATGCCTGCTCCCGGGGGTCCGGCTGCCCAGTTTTCAGTGCACGAATGATTGGACTCTGCTCCCACAGGCGAAGAGCCAGCACTGAAAGATGTTGCTGGATGTCTTCTGCACATGGTAAGCTTTGCAATGGTGCCACCTGTTTTGCTCTCACTCATTGCTTTCCCACCACAAAGTGCATTTGAATGCATCCTTGATGGCTGCTCCAGGCTGGCCGGCTGCCCAGTTTTCAGTGCACGAATGATTGGACTCTGCTCCCACAGGCAAAGAGCCAGGCCTGAAAGATGCTGCTGGACCTCTTCTTCACATGGTAAGCTTCGCAACGGTGCCACCTGCATTGCTCTCACTCCTTGCTTTCCCTCCTCAAAGTGCATTTGAATACATCCTTGATGCCAGCTCCCGGCCGTCCGGCTGCCCAGTTTTCAGGGCACGAATGATTGGACTCTGCTCCCACAGGCGAATAGCCAGGACTGAAAGATGCTGCTGGATCTCTTCTGCACATGGTAAGCTTCGCAACGGTGCCACCTGCATTGCTCTCCCTCCTTGCTTTCCCACCTCAAAGTGCATTTGATTACATCCTTGATGCCTGCTCCAGGCCGTCCGGCTACCCAGTTTCCAGTGCACGAATGATTGGAGTCTGCTGCCACAAGCGAAGAGCCAGCACTGAAAGATGTTGCTGGATCTCTTCTGCACATGGTGAGCTTCGCAACGGTGCCACCTGTATTGCTCTCCCTCCTTGCTTTCCCACCTCAAAGTGCATTTGAATACATCCTTGATGCCAGCTCCCGCCCGTCCGGCTGCCCAGTTTCCAGTGCACGAATGATTGGACCCTGCTCCTACCGGCAAAGAGCCAGGACTGAAAGATGTTGCTGGATTTCCTCTGCACATGGTGAGCTTTGCAACGGTGCCGCCTGTATTGCTCTCACTCCTTACTTTCCCACCTCAAAGTGCATTTGAATGCATCCTTGATGCCTGACCCCGGCCGTCCGGCTACTCAGTTTCCAGTGCACGAATGATTGGACCCTGCTCCGGCAGGCGAAGAGCCAGGAATGAAAGATGCTGCTGGACCTCTTCTGCACATGGCAAGCTTCGTAACGGTGCCCCCTGTATTGCTCTCACGCTTTGCTTTCCCACCACATAGTGCATTTGAATACATCCTTGATGCCTGTTGCAGGCCGTCCGGCTACCCAGATTCCAGGGCACGAATGATTGGACTCTGCTCCCACAGGCGAAGAGCCAGGACTGAAAGATGCTGCTGGACCTCTTCTGCACACGATAAGCTTCGCAACGGTGCCACCTGCATTGCTCTCACTCTTTTCTTTCCCACCTCAAAGTGCATTTGAATACATCCTTAATGCCTGATCCCGGCCGTCCGGCAGCTCAGTATCCAGTGCACGAATGATTGGACCCTGCTCCCACCGGCGAAGAGCCAGCACTGAAAGATGGTGCTGGATCTCTTCTGCACACGGTAAGCTTCGCAACGGTGCCACCTGTATTGCTCTCACTCCTTGCTTTCCTACCTCAAAGTGCATTTGAATACATCCTTGATGCCTGCTCCCGTTATGCCTGCTGCCCACTTTCCAGCCCGCGAATGATTGGACCCTGCTCCCACAGGCGAAGAGCCAGGACTGAAACATGCTGCTGGACCTCTTCTGCGCATGGTAAGCTTCGCAACGGTGCCCCCTGTATTGCTCCCACTCGTTGCTTTCCCACCTCAAAGGGCATTTGAATGCATCCTTGATGCCTGCTCCAAGCTGGCCGGATGCCCAGTTTTCAGTGCACGAATGATTGGACTCTGCTCCCACAGGCGAAGAGCCAGGAATGAGAGAAGTTGCTGGACCTCTTCTGCACATGGTAAGCTTCGCAATGGTGCCACCTATATTGCTCTCACTCCTTGCTTTCCCACGTCAAAGTGCATTTGAATACATCCTTGATGCCTGCTCCACGCCGTCCGGCTGCTCAGTTTCCAGTGCACGAATGATTGGACTCTGCTCCCACAGGCGAAGAGCCAGGAATGAGAGAAGTTGCTGGACCACTTCTGCACATGGTAAGCTTCGCAACGGTGCCACCTGCATTGCTCTCACTCCTTGCTTTCCCACCTCAAAGTGCATTTGAATACATCCTTGATGCTTGCTCCAGGCCGTCCGGCTACCCAGTTTCCAGGGCACGAATGATTGGACTCTGCTCCCACAGGCGAAGAGCCAGGCGTGAAAGATGCTGCTGGACCTCTTCTGCACATGGTAAGCTTCGCAACGGTGCCCCCTGTATTGCTCTCACTCCTTGCTTTCCCACGTCAAAGTGCATTTGAATACATCCTTTATGCCTGCTCCACGCTGGCCGGATGCCCACTTTTCAGTGCACGAATGATTGGACTCTGCTCCCACAGGCGAAGAGCCAGGAATGAGAGAAGTTTCTGGATCTCTTCTGCACATGGTAAGCTTCGCAACGGTTCCACCTGCATTGGTCTCACTCCTTGCTTTCCCACCTCAAAGTGCATTTGAATACATCCTTGATGCCAGCTCCCGGCCGTCCGGCTGCCCAGTTTCCAGGGCACGAATGATTGGAGTCTGCTGCCACCGGCGAAGAGCCAGGACTGAAAGATGTTGCTGGATTTCTTCTGCACATGGTTACCTTGGCAACGGCGCCACCTGCATTGCTCTCACTCCTTGCTTTCCCACCTCAAAGTGCATTTGAATACATCCTTGATGCCTGCTCCCGGCCGTCCGGCTGCCCAGTTTCCAGTGCACGAATGATTGGACCCTGCTCCCACAGGCAAATAGCCAGGAATGAAAAATGCCCCTGGACCTCTTCTGCACATGGTAAGCTTCGTAATGGTGCCCCCTGTATTGCTCTCACTCTTTGCTTTCCCACCTCAAAGTGCATTTGAATACATCCTTGATGCGTGCTGCAGGCCGTCCGCCTACCCAGATTCCAGGGCACGAATGATTGGACTCTGCTCCCACAGGCGAAGAGCCAGGCGTGAAAGATGCTGCTGGACCTCTTCTGCACATGGTAAGCTTTGCAACGGTGCCACCAGGATTGCTCTCACTCCTTGCTTTCCCACCTCAAAGTGCATTTGAATACATCCTTGATGCCTGCTCCAACCTGGCCGGTTGCCCAGTTTTCAGTGCACGAATGATTGGACTCTGCTCCCACAGGCGAAGAGCCAGGACTGAAAGATGCTGCTGGACCTCTTCTGCACATGGTAAGCTTCGCAACGGTGCCACCTGTATTGCTCTCACTCCTTGCTTTCCCACCACAAAGTGCATTTGAATATATCCTTGATGCCAACTTCAGGCCGGCTGCCCAGTTTCCAGTGCACGAATGATTGGACTCTGCTCCCACAGGCGAAGAGCCAGGACTGAAAGATGCTGCTGGACCTCTTCTGCACATGGTAAGCTTCGCAACGGTGTCACCTGTATTGCTCTCGCTCCTTGCTTTCCCACCTCAAAGTGCATTTGAATACATCCTTGATGCCTGCTCCCGGCCGTCCGGCTGCCCAGTTTTCAGTGCACGAATGATTGGACTCTGCTCCCACAGGCGAATAGCCAGGACTGAAAGATGCTGCTGGATCTCTTCTGCACATGGTAAGCTTCGCAACGGTGCCACCTGCATTGCTCTCCCTCCTTGCTTTCCCACCTCAAAGTGCATTTGATTACATCCTTGATGCCTGCTCCAGGCCGTCCGGCTACCCAGTTTCCAGTGCACGAATGATTGGAGTCTGCTGCCACAGGCGAAGAGCCAGCACTGAAAGATGTTGCTGGATCTCTTCTGCACATGGTGAGCTTCGCAACGGTGCCGCCTGTATTGCTCTCACTCCTTACTTTCCCACCTCAAAGTGCATTTGAATGCATCCTTGATGCCTGACCCCGGCCGTCCGGCTACTCAGTTTCCAGTGCACGAATGATTGGACCCTGATCCGGCAGGCGAAGAGCCAGGAATGAAAGATGCTGCTGGACCTCTTCTGCACATGGCAAGCTTCGTAACGGTGCCCCCTGTATTGCTCTCACGCTTTGCTTTCCCACCACATAGTGCATTTGAATACATCCTTGATGCCTGTTGCAGGCCGTCCGGCTACCCAGATTCCAGGGCACGAATGATTGGACTCTGCTCCCACAGGCGAAGAGGCAGGACTGAAAGATGCTGCTGGACCTCTTCTGCACACGATAAGCTTCGCAACGGTGCCACCTGCATTGCTCTCACTCTTTTCTTTCCCACCTCAAAGTGCATTTGAATACATCCTTAATGCCTGATCCCGGCCGTCCGGCAGCTCAGTTTCCAGTGCACGAATGATTGGACCCTGCTCCCACCGGCGAAGAGCCAGGACTGAAAGATGGTGCTGGATCTCTTCTGCACACGGTAAGCTTCGCAACGGTGCCACCTGTATTGCTCTCACTCCTTGCTTTCCTACCTCAAAGTGCATTTGAATACATCCTTGATGCCTGCTCCCGGTAGGCCTGCTGCCCACTTTCCAGCCCGCGAATGATTGGACCCTGCTCCCACAGGCGAAGAGCCAGGACTGAAACATGCTGCTGGACCTCTTCTGCGCATGGTAAGCTTCGCAACGGTGCCCCCTGTATTGCTCCCACTCGTTGCTTTCCCACCTCAAAGGGCATTTGAATGCATCCTTGATGCCTGCTCCAAGCTGGCCGGATGCCCAGTTTTCAGTGCACGAATGATTGGACTCTGCTCCCACAGGCGAAGAGCCAGGAATGAGAGAAGTTGCTGGACCTCTTCTGCACATGGTAAGCTTCGCAATGGTGCCACCTATATTGCTCTCACTCCTTGCTTTCCCACCTCAAAGTGCATTTGAATACATCCTTGATGCCTGCTCCACGCCGTCCGGCTGCTCAGTTTCCAGTGCACGAATGATTGGACTCTGCTCCCACAGGCGAAGAGCCAGGAATGAGAGAAGTTGCTGGACCACTTCTGCACATGGTAAGCTTCGCAACGGTGCCACCTGCATTGCTCTCACTCCTTGCTTTCCCACCTCAAAGTGCATTTGAATACATCCTTGATGCTTGCTCCAGGCCGTCCGGCTACCCAGTTTCCAGGGCACGAATGATTGGACTCTGCTCCCACAGGCGAAGAGCCAGGCGTGAAAGATGCTGCTGGACCTCTTCTGCACATGGTAAGCTTCGCAACGGTGCCCCCTGTATTGCTCTCACTCCTTGCTTTCCCACGTCAAAGTGCATTTGAATACATCCTTTATGCCTGCTCCACGCTGGCCGGATGCCCACTTTTCAGTGCACGAATGATTGGACTCTGCTCCCACAGGCGAAGAGCCAGGAATGAGAGAAGTTTCTGGATCTCTTCTGCACATGGTAAGCTTCGCAACGGTTCCACCTGCATTGGTCTCACTCCTTGCTTTCCCACCTCAAAGTGCATTTGAATACATCCTTGATGCCAGCTCCCGGCCGTCCGGCTGCCCAGTTTCAAGGGCACGAATGATTGGAGTCTGCTGCCACCGGCGAAGAGCCAGGACTGAAAGATGTTGCTGGATTTCTTCTGCACATGGTTACCTTGGCAACGGCGCCACCTGCATTGCTCTCACACCTTGCTTTCCCACCTCAAAGTGCATTTGAATACATCCTTGATGCCTGCTCCCGGCCGTCCGGCTGCCCAGTTTCCAGTGCACGAATGATTGGACCCTGCTCCCACAGGCAAATAGCCAGGAATGAAAAATGCCCCTGGACCTCTTCTGCACATGGTAAGCTTCGTAATGGTGCCCCCTGTATTGCTCTCACTCTTTGCTTTCCCACCTCAAAGTGCATTTGAATACATCCTTGATGCGTGCTGCAGGCCGTCCGCCTACCCAGATTCCAGGGCACGAATGATTGGACTCTGCTCCCACAGGCGAAGAGCCAGGCGTGAAAGATGCTGCTGGACCTCTTCTGCACATGGTAAGCTTTGCAACGGTGCCACCAGGATTGCTCTCACTCCTTGCTTTCCCACCTCAAAGTGCATTTGAATACATCCTTGATGCCTGCTCCAACCTGGCCGGTTGCCCAGGTTTCAGTGCACGAATGATTGGACTCTGCTCCCACAGGCGAAGAGCCAGGACTGAAAGATGCTGCTGGACCTCTTCTGCACATGGTAAGCTTCGCAACGGTGCCACCTGTATTGCTCTCACTCCTTGCTTTCCCACCACAAAGTGCATTTGAATATATCCTTGATGCCAACTTCAGGCCGGCTGCCCAGTTTCCAGTGCACGAATGATTGGACTCTGCTCCCACAGGCGAAGAGCCAGGACTGAAAGATGCTGCTGGACCTCTTCTGCAGATGGTAAGCTTCGCAACGGTGTCACCTGTATTGCTCTCACTCCTTGCTTTCCCACCTCAAAGTGCATTTGAATACATCCTTGATGCCTGCTCCCGGCCGTCCGGCTGCCCAGTTTTCAGTGCACGAATGATTGGACTCTGCTCCCACAGGCGAAGAGCCAGGACTGAAAGATGCTGCTGGACCTCTTCTGCACATGGTAAGCTTCGCAACGGTGCCACCTGTATTGCTCTCACTCCTTGCTTTCCCACCACAAAGTGCATTTGAATATATCCTTGATGCCAACTTCAGGCCGGCTGCCCAGTTTCCAGTGCGCGAATGATTGGACTCTGCTCCCACAGGCAAAGAGCCAGGACTGAAAGATGCTGCTGGACCTCTTCTGCACAAGGTAAGCTTCGCAACGGTGCCACCTGCATTGCTCTCACTCCTTGCTTTCCCACCTCAAAGTGCATTTGAATACATCCTTGATGCCTGCTCCACGCCGTCTGGCTGCTCAGTTTCCAGTGCACGAATGATTGGACTCTGCTCCCACAGGCGAAGAGCCAGCACTGAAAGATGTTGCTGGATCTCTTTTGCACATGGTAAGCTTCGCAACGGTGCCACCTGCATTGCTCTCACTCGTTGCTTTCCCACCTCAAAGTGCATTTGAATACATCCTTAATGTCTGCTCCAGGCCGTCCGGCTACCCAGTTTCCAGGGCACGAATGATTGGACCCTTCACCCACAGGCGAAGAGCCAGGACTGAAAGATGCTGCTGGATCTCTTCTGCACATGGTAAGCTTCGCAACGGTGCCACCTGTATTGCTCTCCCTCCTTGCTTTCCCACCTCAAAGTGCATTTGAATACATCCTTGATGCCTGCTCCCGGCCGTCCGGCTGCCCAGTTTCCAGTGCACGAATGATTGGACCCAGCTCCCACAGGCGAAGAGCCAGGACTGAAAGATACTGCTGGACCTCTTCTGCACATGGTAAGCTTCGCAACGGTGCCACCTGCATTGCTCTCACTCCTTGCTTTCCCACCTCAAAGTGCATTTGAATGCATCCTTGATGGCTGCTCCAGGCTGGCCGGCTCCCCAGTTTTCAGTGCACGAATGATTGGACTCTGCTCCCACAGGCAAAGAGCCAGGCCTGAAAGATGCTGCTGGACCTCTTCTTCACATGGTAAGCTTCGCAACGGTGCCACCTGCATTGCTCTCACTCCTTGCTTTCCCACCTCAAAGTGCATTTGAATACATCCTTGATGCCTGCTACCGGCCGTCCGGCTGCCCAGTTTCCAGTGCACGAATGATTGGACCCAGCTCCCACAGGCGAAGAGCCAGGACTGAAAGATACTGCTGGACCTCTTCTGCACATGGTAAGCTTCGCAACGGTGCCACCTGCATTGCTCTCACTCCTTGCTTTCCCTCCTCAAAGTGCATTTGAATACATCCTTGATGCCAGCTCCCGGCCGTCCGGCTACCCAGATTCCAGGGCATGAATGATTGGACTCTGTTCCCACAGGCGAAGAGGCAGGACTGAAAGATGCTGCTGGACCTCTTCTGCACACGGTAAGCTTCGCAACGGTGCCACCTGCATTGCTCTCACTCTTTTCGTTCCCACCTCAAAGTGCATTTGAATACATCCTTAATGCCTGCTCCCGGCCGTCCGGCAGCTCAGTTTCCAGTGCACGAATGATTGGACCCTGCTCCCACCGGCGAAGAGCCAGGACTGAAAGATGGTGCTGGATCTCTTCTGCACACGGTAAGCTTCGCAACGGTGCCACCTGTATTGCTCTCACTCCTTGCTTTCCCACCTCAAAGTGCATTTGAATACATCCTTGATGCCTGCTCCCAGCAGGCCGGCTGCCCACTTTCCAGCCCGCGAATGATTGGACCCTGCTCCCACAGGCGATGAGCCAGGACTGAAAGATGTTGCTGGATCTCTTCTGCACATGGTGAGCTTCGCAACGGTGCCACCTGTATTGCTCTCCCTCCTTGCTTTCCCACCTCAAAGTGCATTTGAATACATCCTTGATGCCAGCTCCCGCCCTTCCGGCTGCCCAGTTTCCAGTGCACGAATGATTGGACCCTGCTCCTACCGGCAAAGAGCCAGGACTGAAAGATGTTGCTGGATTTCCTCTGCACATGGTGAGCTTTGCAACGGTGCCGCCTGTATTGCTCTCACTCCTTACTTTCCCACCTCAAAGTGCATTTGAATGCATCCTTGATGCCTGGCCCCGGCCGTCCGGCTACTCAGTTTCCAGTGCACGAATGATTGGACCCTGCTCCGGCAGGCGAAGAGCCAGGAATGAAAGATGCTGCTGGACCTCTTCTGCACATGCTAAGCTTCGTAACGGTGCCCCCTGTATTGCTCTCACGCTTTTCTTTCCCACCACATAGTGCATTTGAATACATCCTTGATGCCTGTTGCAGGCCGTCAGGCTACCCAGATTCCAGTGCACGAATGATTGGACTCTGCTCCCACAGGCGAAGAGGCAGGACTGAAAGATGCTGCTGGACCTCTTCTGCACACGATAAGCTTCGCAACGGTGCCACCTGCATTGCTCTCACTCTTTTCTTTCCCACCTCAAAGTGCATTTGAATACATCCTTAATGCCTGCTCCCGGCCGTCCGGCAGCTCAGTTTCCAGTGCACGAATGATTGGACCCTGCTCCCACCGGCGAAGAGCCAGGACTGAAAGATGGTGCTGGATCTCTTCTGCACACGGTAAGCTTCGCAACGGTGCCACCTGTATTGCTCTCACTCCTTGCTTTCCTACCTCAAAGTGCATTTGAATACATCCTTGATGCCTGCTCCCGGTAGGCCTGCTGCCCACTTTCCAGCCCGCGAATGATTGGACCCTGCTCCCACAGGCGAAGAGCCAGGACTGAAAGATGCTGCTGGACCTCTTCTGCACATGGTAAGCTTCGCAACGGTGCCCCCTGTATTGCTCCCACTCGTTGCTTTCCCACCTTAAAGGGCATTTGAATGCATCCTTGATGCCTGCTCCAAGCTGGCAGGATGCCCAGTTTTCAGTGCACGAATGATTGGACTCTGCTCCCACAGGCGAAGAGCCAGGAATGAGAGAAGTTGCTGGACCTCTTCTGCACATGGTAAGCTTCGCAACGGTGCCACCTATATTGCTCTCACTCCTTGCTTTCCCACCTCAAAGTGCATTTGAATACATCCTTGATGCCTGCTCCACGCCGTCCGGCTGCTCAGTTTCCAGTGCACGAATGATTGGACTCTGCTCCCACAGGCGAAGAGCCAGGAATGAGAGAAGTTTCTGGATCTCTTCTGCACATGGTAAGCTTCGCAACAGTGCTACCTGCATTGGTCTTACTCCTTGCTTTCCCACCTCAAAGGGCATTTGAATACATCCTTGATGCCTGCTCCAAGCTGGCCGGCTGCCCAGTCTTCAGTGCACGAATGATTGGACCCTGCTCCCACAGGTGAAGAGCCAGGACTAAAAGATGGCGCTGGATCTCTTCTGCACACGGTAAGCTTCGCAACGGTGCGCCTGCATTGGTCTCACTCCTTGCTTTCCCACCTCAAAGTGCATTTGAATACATCATTGATGCCTGCTCCCGTCCGTCCGGCTGCCCAGTTTTCAGTGCAAGAGTGATTGGACTCTGCTCCCACAGGCGAAGAGCCAGGACTGAAAGATGCTGCTGGACCTCTTCTGCACATGGTAAGCTTCGCAACGGTGTCACCTGTATTGCTCTCGCTCCTTGCTTTCCCACCTCAAAGTGCATTTGAATACATCATTGATGCCTGCTCCCGTCCGTCCGGCTGCCCAGTTTTCAGTGCAAGAGTGATTGGACTCTGCTCCCACAGGCGAAGAGCCAGGACTGAAAGATGCTGCTGGACCTCTTCTGCACATGGTAAGCTTCGCAACGGTGCCACCTGTATTGCTCTCACTCCTTGCTTTCCCTCCACAAAGTGCATTTGAATATATCCTTGATGCCAACTTCAGGCCGGCTGCCCAGTTTCCCGGGCACGAATGATTGGACCCAGCTCCCACAGGCGAAGAGCCAGGACTGAAAGATACTGCTGGACCTCTTCTGCACAAGGTAAGCTTCGCAACTGTGCCACCTGTATTGCTCTCACTCCTTGCTTTCCCACCACAAAGTGCATTTGAATATATCCTTGATGCCAGCTTCAGGCCGGCTGGCTGCCCAGTTTCCAGTGCACGAATGATTGGACCCTGCTCCCACAGGCAAAGAGCCAGCAATGAAAGATGTTGCTGGACGTCTTCTGCATATGGTAAGCTTCGCAATGGTGCCACCTTTATTGCTCTCACTCCTTGCTATCCCACCTCAAAGTGCATTTGAATACATCCTTGATGCCTGCTCCCGGCCGTCCGGCTACCCAGATTCCAGGGCACGAATGATTGGACTCTGCTCCCACAGGCAAAGAGCCAGGACTGAAAGATGCTGCTGGACCTCTTCTTCACATGGTAAGCTTCGCAACGGTGCCACCTGCATTGCTCTCACTCCTTGCTTTCCCACCTCAAAGTGCATTTGAATACATCCTTGATGCCTGCTCCCGGCCGTCCGGCTGCCCAGTTTCCAGTGCACGAATGATTGGACCCAGCTCCCACAGGCGAAGAGCCAGGACTGAAAGATACTGCTGGACCTCTTCTGCACATGGTAAGCTTCGCAACGGTGCCACCTGCATTGCTCTCACTCCTTGCTTTCCCTCCTCAAAGTGCATTTGATTACATCCTTGATGCCTGCTCCAGGCCGTCCGGCTACCCAGTTTCCAGTGCACGAATTATTGGAGTCTGCTGCCACAGGCGAAGAGCCAGCACTGAAAGATGTTGCTGGATGTCTTCTGCACATGGTAAGCTTTGCAATGGTGCCACCTGTTTTGCTCTCACTCATTGCTTTCCCACCTCAAAGTGCATTTGAATGCATCCTTGATGGCTGCTCCAGGCTGGCCGGCTCCCCAGTTTTCAGTGCACGAATGATTGGACTCTGCTCCCACTGGCGAAGAGCCAGGAATGAAAGATGCTGCTGGACCTCTTCTGCACATGGTAAGCTTCGCAACGGTGCCACCTGTATTGCTCTCACTCCTTGCTTTCCCACCTTAAAGTACATTTCAATACATCCTTGATGCCAACTTCAGGCCAGCTGCCCAGTTTCCAGTGCACGAATGATTGGACTCTGCTCCCACAGGCGGAGAGCCAGGACTGAAAGATGCTGCTGGACCTCTTCTGCACATGGTAAGCTTCGCAACGGTGTCACCTGTATTGCTCTCGCTCCTTGCTTTCCCACCTCAAAGTGCATTTGAATACATCCTTGATGCCTGCTCCCGGCCGTCCGGCTGCCCAGTTTTCAGTGCAAGAGTGATTGGACTCTGCTCCCACAGGCGAAGAGCCAGGACTGAAAGATGCTGCTGGACCTCTTCTGCACATGGTAAGCTTCGCAACGGTGCCACCTGTATTGCTCTCACTCCTTGCTTTCCCACCACAAAGTGCATTTGAATATATCCTTGATGCCGACTTCAGGCCGGCTGCCGAGTTTCCAGGGCACGAATGATTGGACCCAGCTCCCACAGGCGAAGAGCCAGGACTGAAAGATACTGCTGGACCTCTTCTGCACAAGGTAAGCTTCGGAACTGTGCCACCTGTATTGCTCTCACTCCTTGCTTTCCCACCACAAAGTGCATTTGAATATATCCTTGATGCCAGCTTCAGGCCGGCTGGCTGCCCAGTTTCCAGTGCACGAATGATTGGACTCTGCTTCCACAGGCAAAGAGCCAGGACTGAAAGATGCTGCTGGACCTCTTCTGCACAAGGTAAGCTTCGGAACTGTGCCACCTGTATTGCTCTCACTCCTTGCTTTCCCACCTCAAAGTGCATTTCAACACATCGTTGATGCCTGCTCCCGGCCGTCCGGCTGCCCAGTTTCCAGTGCGCGAATGATTGGACTCTGCTCCCACAGGCGAAGAGCCAGCACTGAAAGATGTTGCTGGATGTCTTCTGCACATGGTAAGCTTCGCAACGGTGCCACCTGTATTGCTCTCACTCCTTGCTTTCCCACCTCAAAGTGCATTTGAATACATCCTTAATGTCTGCTCCAGGCCGTCCGGCTACCCAGTTTCCAGGGCACGAATGATTGGACCCTACACCCACAGGCGAAGAGCCAGGACTGAAAGATGCTGCTGGATCTCTTCTGCACATGGTAAGCTTCGCAACGGTGCCACCTGTATTGCTCTCCCTCCTTGCTTTCCCACCTCAAAGTGCATTTGAATACATCCTTGATGCCTGCTCCCGGGGGTCCTGCTGCCCAGTTTTCAGTGCACGAATGATTGGACCCAGCTGCCACAGGCGAAGAGCCAGGACTGAAAGATGGTGCTGGATCTCTTCTGCACACGGTAAGCTTCGCAACGGTGCCACCTGTATTGCTCTCACTCCTTGCTATCCCACCTAAAAGTGCATTTGAATACATCCTTGATGCCTGCTCCCGGTAGGCCGGCTGCCCACTTTCCAGCCCGCGAATGATTGGACCCTGCTCCCACAGGCGATGAGCCAGGACTGAAAGATGCTGCTGGACCTCTTCGGCGCATGGTAAGCTTCGCAACGGTGCCCCATGTATAGCTCCCACTCGTTGTTTTTCCACCTCAAAGGGCATTTGAATACATCCTTAATGCCGGCTCCCGGCCGTCCGGCTGCCCAGTTTTCAGTGCACGAATGATTGGACTCTGCTGCCACAGGCGAAGAGCCGGGACTGAATGATGCTGCTGGACCTCTTCTGCACATGGTAAGCTTCGCGACGGTGCCACCTGTATTGCTCTCACTCCTTGCTTTCCCACCTCAAAGTGCATTTGAATATATCCTTGATGCCAGCTTCAGGCTGTCTGGCTGCCCAGTTTTCAGTGCACGAATGATTGGACTCCGCTCCCACAGGCGAAGAGCCAGGAATGAAAGATGTTGCTGGATCTCTTCTGCACATGGTGAGCTTCGCAACGGTGCCACCTGTATTGCTCCTCCTCCTTGCTTTCCCACCTCAAAGTGCATTTGAATACATCCTTGATTCCTGCTCCAGGCCATCCGGCTGCCCAGTTTTCAGTGCACGAATGATTGAACTCTGCTCCCACAGGCGAAGAGCCAGGAATGAAAGATGTTGCTGGATCTCTTCAGCACATGGTGAGCTTCGCAACGGTGCCACCTGTATTGCTCTCCCTCCTTGCTTTCCCACCTCAAAGTGCATTTGAATACATCCTTGATGCCTGCTCCCTGCTGGCCAGATGCCCAGGTTTCAGAGCACGAATGATTGGACTCTTCTGCCACAGGCGAAGAGCCAGCACTGAAAGATGATGCTGGATCTCTTCTGCACATGGTAAGCTTCGCAATGGTGCCACCTGTTTTGCTCTCACTCATTGATTTCCCACCTCAAAGTGCATTTGAATACATCCTTGATGCCTGCTCCAGGCCGTCTGGCTGCTCAGTTTCCAGTGCACGAATGATTGGACCCAGCTCCCACAGGTGAAGAGCCAGGACTGAAAGATGCTGCTGGACCTCTTCTGTCCATGGTGAGCTTCGCAGCGGTGCCACCTGTATTGCTCTCACTCCTTGCTTTCCCACCTCAAAGTGCATTTGAATACATCCTTGATGCCTGCTCCAGGCCGTCCAGCTGTCCAGTTTTCAGTGTACGAATGATTGGACTCTGCTCCCACAGGCGAAGAGCCAGGACTGAAAGATGCTGCTGGATTTCTTCTGCACACGGTAAGCTTCGCAACGGTGCCACCTGTATTGCTCTCACTCCTTGCTTTCCCACCTCAAAGTGCATTTGAATACATCCTTAATGCCTGCTCCAGGCCGTCCGGCTACCCAGTTTTCAGTGCACGAATGATTGGACCCTGCTCCCACAGGCGAAGAGCCAGCACTGAAAGATGCTGCTGGATCTCCTCTGCGCATGGTAAGCTTCGCAACGGTGCCCCCTGTATTGCTCCCACTCGTTTCTATCCCACCTAAAAGGGCATTTGAATACATCCTAGATGCCTGCTCCCGGGAGTCCGGCTGCCCAGTTTTCAGTGCACGAATGATTGGACTCTGCTGCAACAGGCGAAGAGCCAGCACTGAAAGATGTTGCTGGATGTCTTCTGCACATGGTAAGCTTCGCAACGGTGCCACCTGTTTTGCTCTCACTCCTTGCTTTCCCACCTCAAAGTGCATTTGAATGCATCCTTTATGGCTGCTCCTGGCCTTCCGGCAGCTCAGTTTCCAGTGCACGAATGATTGGACTCTGCTCCCACAGGCAAAGAACCAGGACTGAAAGATGCTGCTGGACCTCTTCTGCGCATGGTAAGCTTCGCAACGGTGCCCCCTGTATAGCTCCCACTCGTTGCTTTCCCACCTCAAAGGGCATTTGAATACATCCTTGATGCCTGCTCCAGGCTGGCCGGCTGCCCAGTTTTCAGTGCACGAATGATTGGACTCTGCTCCCACAAGCGAAGAGAAAGGAATGAGAGAAGTTGCTGGACCTCTTCTGCACACGGTAAGCTTCGCAACGGTGCCACCTGCATTGCTCTCACTCCTTGCTTTCCCACCTCAAAGTGCATTTGAATACATCCTTGATGCCTGCTCCAGGCCGTCCGGCTGCCCAGTCTTCAGTGCACGAATGATTGTACCCTGCTCACACAGGCGAAGAGCAGGACTCAAAGATGCTGCTGGATCTCCTCTGCACATGGTAAGCTTCGCAACGGTGCCACCTGCACTGCTCTCACTCCTTGCTTTTTCACCTCAAAGTGCATTTGAATACATCCTTGATGTCTGCTCCAGGCCGTCCGGCTGCCCAGTTTTCAGTGCACAAATGATTGGACCCAGCTCCCACAGGTGAAGAGCCAGGACTAAAAGATGGTACTGGACCTCTTTTGCACACGGTAAGCTTCGCAACGGTGCGCCTGCATTGGTCTCACTCCTTGCTTTCCCACCTCAAAGAGCTTTTGAATGCATCCTTGATGCCTGCTCCCGGCCGTCCGGCAGCTCAGTTTCCAGTGCACGAATGATTTGACCCAGCTCCCACAGGCGAAGTGCCAGGACTGAAAGATGGAGCTGGATCTCTTCTGCACATGGTAAGCTTCGCAACGGTGCCACCTGTATTGCTCTCCCTCCTTGCTTTCCCTCCTCAAAGTGCATTTGAATACAACATTGATGCCTCCTCCCGGCTTCCGTCTGCCCAGGTTTCAGAGCACGAATGATTGGACTCTGCTGCCACAGGCGAAGAGCCAGCACTGAAAGATGTTGCTGGATGTCTTCTGCACATGGTAAGCTTTGCAATGGTGCCACCTCTTTTGCTCTCACTCATTGCTTTCCCACCTCAAAGTGCATTTGAATGCATCCTTGATGGCTGCTCCCGGCCTTCCGGCAGCTCAGTTTCCAGTGCACGAATGATTGGACCCTGCTCCCACAGGCGAAGAGCCAGGACTGAAAGATGGTGCTGGATCTCTTCTGCACACGGTAAGCTTCGCAACGGTGCCACCTGTATTGCTCTCACTCCTTGCTTTCCTACCTCAAAGGGCTTTTGAATACATCCTTGATGACTGCTCCAAGCTGGCCGGCTGCCCAGTTTTCAGTGCACGAATGATTGGACCCTGCTCCCACACGTGAAGAGCCAGGACTAAAAGATGGTGCTGGATCTCTTCTGCACACGGTAAGCGCCGCAACGGTGTGCCTGCTTTGGTCTCACTCCTTGCTTTCCCACCTCAAAGTGCATTTGAATGCATCCTTGATGCCTGCTCCAGGCCGTCCGGCAACTCAGTTTCCAGTGAACGAATGATTGGACCCTGCTCCCACAGGCGAAGTGCCAGGACTGAAAGATGGAGCTGCATCTCTTCTGTACACGGTAAGCTTCGCAACGGTGCCACCTGCATTGGTCTCACTCCTTGCTTTCCCCCCTCAAAGTGCATTTGAATACATCCTTGATGCCTGCTCTAAGCTGGCCGGCTGCCCAGGTTTCAGTGCACGAATGATTGGACTCTGCTCCGACAGGCAAACAACCAGAACTGAAAGACGTTGCTGGATCTTCTCTGCACACGGTAAGCTTCGCAACGGTGCCACCTGTATTGCTCTCACTCCTTGCTATCCCACCTCAAAGTGCATTTGAATACATCCTTGATGCCTGCTCCCGGTAGGCCGGCTGCCCACTTTCCAGGCCGCAAATGATTGGACGCTGCTCCCACAGGCGATGAGCCAGGACTGAAAGATGCTGCTGGACCTCTTTTGCACATGGTAAGCTTCGCAACGGTGCCACCTGCATTAGTCTCACTCCTTGCTTTCCTACCTCAAAGTGCATTTGAATACATCCTTAATGCCGGCTCCCGGCCGTCCGGCTGCCCAGTTTTCAGTGCACGAATGATTGGACTCTGCTGCCACAGGCAAAGAGCCGGGACTGAATGATGCTGCTGGACCTCTTCTGCACATGGTAAGCTTCGCAACGGTGCCACCTGTATTGCTCTCACTCCTTGCTTTCCCACCTCAAAGTGCATTTGAATATATCCTTGATGCCAGCTTCAGGCTGTCTGGCTGCCCAGTTTTCAGTGCACGAATGATTGGACTCCGCTCCCACAGGCGAAGAGCCAGGAATGAAAGATGTTGCTGGATCACTTCTGCACATGGTGAGCTTCGCAACGGTGCCGCCTGTATTGCTCTCACTCCTTGCTTTCCCACCTCAAAGTGCATTTGAATACAACATTGATGCCTCCTCCCGGCTTCCGGCTGCCCAGGTTTCAGAGCACGAATGATTAGACTCTGCTGCCACAGGCGAAGAGCCAGCACTGAAAGATGTTGCTGGATGTCTTCTGCACATGGTAAGCTTTGCAATGGTGCCACCTCTTTTGCTCTCACTCATTGCTTTCCCACCTCAAAGTGCATTTGAATGCATCCTTGATGGCTGCTCCCGGCCTTCCGGCAGCTCAGTTTCCAGTGCACGAATGATGGGACCCTGCTCCCACAGGCGAAGAGCCAGGACTGAAAGATGGTGCTGGATCTCTTCTGCACACGGTAAGCTTCGCAACGGTGCCACCTGTATTGCTCTCACTCCTTGCTTTCCCACCTCAAAGGGCATTTGAATACATCCTTGATGACTGCTCCAAGCTGGCCGGCTGCCCAGTTTTCAGTGCACGAATGATTGGACCCTGCTCCCACAGGTGAAGAGCCAGGACTAAAAGATGGTGCTGGATCTCTTCTGCACACGGTAAGCGCCGCAACGGTGTGCCTGCTTTGGTCTCACTCCTTGCTTTCCCACCTCAAAGTGCATTTGAATGCATCCTTGATGCCTGCTCCAGGCCGTCCGGCAACTCAGTTTCCAGTGAACGAATGATTGGACCCTGCTCCCACAGGCGAAGTGCCAGGACTGAAAGATGGAGCTGCATCTCTTCTGTACACGGTAAGCTTCGCAACGGTGCCACCTGCATTGGTCTCACTCCTTGCTTTCCCCCCTCAAAGTGCATTTGAATACATCCTTGATGCCTGCTCTAAGCTGGCCGGCTGCCCAGGTTTCAGTGCACGAATGATTGGACTCTGCTCCGACAGGCAAACAACCAGAACTGAAAGACGTTGCTGGATCTTCTCTGCACACGGTAAGCTTCGCAACGGTGCCACCTGTATTGCTCTCACTCCTTGCTATCCCACCTCAAAGTGCATTTGAATACATCCTTGATGCCTGCTCCCGGAAGGCCGGCTGCCCACTTTCCAGCCCGCAAATGATTGGACGCTGCTCCCACAGGCGATGAGCCAGGACTGAAAGATGCTGCTGGACCTCTTCTGCACATGGTAAGCTTCGCAACGGTGTCACCTGTATAGCTCCCACTCGTTGCTTTCCCACCTCAAAGTGCATTTGAATACATCCTTGATGCCTGCTCCAGGCTGGCCGGCTGCCCAGTTTTCAGTGCACGAATGATTGGACTCTGCTCCCACAGGCGAAGAACCAGGAATGAGAGAAGTTGCTGGACCTCTTCTGCACACGGTAAGCTTCGCAACGGTGCCACCTGCATTGCTCTCACTCCTTGCTTTCCAACCTCAAAGTGCATTTGAATACATCCTTGATGCCTGCTCCAGGCCGTCCGGCTACCCAGTTTCCAGGGCACGAATGATTGGACCCTGCACCCACAGGCGAGGAGCCAGGACTCAAAGATGCTGCTGGATCTCTTCTGCACATGGTAAGCTTCGCAACGGTGCCACCTGCATTGGTCTCACTCCTTGCTTTCTCACCTCAATGTGCATTTGAATACATCCTTGATGTCTGCTCCAGGCCATCCGGCTGCCCAGTTTTCAGTGCACGAATGATTGGACTCTGCTCCCACAGGCGAAGAGCCAGGAATGAAAGATGTTGCTGGATCTCTTCTGCACATGGTGAGCTTCGCAACGGTGCCACCTGTATTGCTCTCCCTCCTTGATTTCCCACCTCAAAGTGCATTTGAATACATCCTTGATGCCTGCTCCCTGCTGGCCAGATGCCCAGGTTTCAGAGCACGAATGATTGGACTCTGCTGCCACAGGCGAAGAGCCAGCACTGAAAGATGATGCTGGATCTCTTCTGCACATGGTAAGCTTCGCAATGGTGCCACCTGCATTGCTCTCACTCATTGATTTCCCACCTCAAAGTGCATTTGAATACATCCTTGATGCCTGCTCCCGGCCGTCTGGCTGCACAGTTTCCAGTGCACGAATGATTGGACCCAGCTCCCACAGGTGAAGACCCAGGACTGAAAGATGCTGCTGGACCTCTTCTGTCCATGGTGAGCTTCGAAGCGGTGCCACCTGCATTGCTCTCACTCCTTGCTTTCCCACCTCAAAGTGCATTTGAATACATCCTTGATGCCTGCTCCAGGCCGTCCGGCTACCCAGTTTTCAGTGCACGAATGATTGGACTCTGCTCCCACAGGCAAACAACCAGGACTGATAGATGTTGCTGGACCTCTTCTGCACATGGTAAGCTTCGCAACGGTGCCACCTGCATTGCTCTCACTCCTTGCTTTCCCACCTCAAAGTGCATTTGAATACATCCTTGATGCCTGCTCCAGGCCGTCCGGCTACCCAGTTTTCAGTGCACGAATGATTGGACTCTGCTCCCACAGGCAAACAACCAGGACTGATAGATGTTGCTGGACCTCTTCTGCACATGGTAAGCTTCGCAACGGTGCCACCTGCATTGCTCTCACTCCTTGCTTTCCCACCTCAAAGTGCATTTGAATACATTCTTAATGCCTGCTCCAGGCCGTCCAGCTACCCAGTTTTCAGTGCACGAATGATTGGACTCTGCTCCCACAGGCGAAGAGCCAGGACTGAAAGATGCTGCTGGACCTCTTTTGCACATGGTAAGCTTCGCAACGGTGCCACCTGCATTAGTCTCACTCCTTGCTTTCCTACCTCAAAGTGCATTTGAATACATCCTTGATGCCTGCTGCAGGCCGTCCGGCTACCCAGATTCCAGGGCACGAATGATTAGACTCTGCTCCCACAGGCAACCAACCAGGCCTGAAAGACATTGCTGGTTCTTTTCTGCACATGGTAAGCTTCGCAACGGTGCCCCCTGTATTGCTCCCACTCGTTGCTATCCCACCTAAAAGGGCATTTGAATACATCCTTGATGCCTGCTGCCGGGAGTCCGGCTGCCCAGTTTCCAGTGCACGAATGATTGGACTCTGCTGCAACAGGCGAAGAGCCAGCACTGAAAGATGTTGCTGGATGTCTTCTGCACATGGTAAGCTTCGCAATGGTGCCACCTGTTTTGCTCTCACTCCTTGCTTTCCCACCGCAAAGTGCATTTGAATGCATCCTTGATGCCTGCTCCCGGTAGGCCGGCTGCCCACTTTCCAGCCCGCGAATGATTGGACCCTGCCCCCACAGGCGATGAGCCAGCACTGAAAGATGCTGCTGGACCTCTTCTGCGCATGGTAAGCTTCGCAACAGTGCCCCCTGTATAGCTCCCACTCGTTGCTTTCCCACCTCAAAGGGCATTTGAATACATCCTTGATGCCTGCTCCAGGCTGGCCGGCTGCCCAGTTTTCAGTGCACGAATGATTGGACTCTGCTCCCACAGGCGAAGAGAAAGGAATGAGAGAAGTTGCTGGACCTCTTCTGCACACGGTAAGGTTCGCAACGGTGCCACCTGCATTGCTCTCACTCCTTGCTTTCCCACCTCAAAGTGCATTTGAATACATCCTTGATGCGGGCTCCAGGCCGTCCGGCTACCCAGTTTCCAGGGCACGAATGATTGGACTCTGCTCCCACAGGCAAAGAGCCAGGACTGAAAGATGCTGCTGGGTCTCTTCTGCACATGGTAAGCTTCACAACGGTGCCACCTGCATTGCTCTCGCTCCTTGCTTTCCCACCTCAAAGTGCATTTGAATGCATCCTTTATGGCTGCTCCTGGCTTTCCGGCAGCTCAGTTTCCAGTGCACGAATGATTGGACTCTGCTCCCACAGGCAAACAACCAGGACTGAAAGATGGTGCTGGACCTCTTCTGCACACGGTAAGCTTCGCAACTGTGCCACCTGTATTGCTCTCACTCCTTGCTTTCCCACCTCAAAGTGCATTTGAATACATCCTTGATGCCTGCTCCACGCTGGCCGGATGCCCAGTCTTCAGTGCACGAGTGATTGGACCCTGCTCCCACAGGCAAAGAGCCAGGACTGAAAGATGCTGCTGGACCTCTTCTGCACATGGTAAGCTTCGCAACGGCGCCACCTGCATTGGTCTCACTCCTTGCTTTCCCACCTCAAAGGGCATTTGAATACATCCTTGATGACTGCTCCAAGCTGGCCGGCTGCCCAGTTTTCAGTGCACGAATGATTGGACCCTGCTCCCACAGGTGAAGAGCCAGGACTAAAAGATGGTGCTGGATCTCTTCTGCACACGGTAAGCGCCGCAACGGTGTGCCTGCTTTGGTCTCACTCCTTGCTTTCCCACCTCAAAGTGCATTTGAATGCATCCTTGATGCCTGCTCCAGGCCGTCCGGCAACTCAGTTTCCAGTGAACGAATGATTGGACCCTGCACCCACAGGCGAGGAGCCAGGACTCAATGATGGAGCTGCATCTCTTCTGCACATGGTAAGCTTCGCAACGGTGCCACCTGTATTGGTCTCACTCCTTGCTTTCTCACCTCAAAGTGCATTTGAATACATCCTTAATGTCTGCTCCAGGCCGTCCGGCTGCCCAGTTTTCAGTGCACGAATGATTGGACCCTGATCCCGCAGGTGAAGAGCCAGGACTGAAAGATGGTGCTGGATCTCTTCTGCACACAGTGAGCTTCGCAACGGTGCCACCTGTATTGCTCTCACTACTTGCTATCCCACCTAAAAGAGCATTTGAATACATCCTTGATGCCTGCTCCCGGCCGTCCGGCTGCCCACTTTCCAGCCCGCGAATGATTGGACCCTGCTCCCACAGGCGATGAGCCAGGACTGAAAGATGCTGCTGGACCTCTTCTGCGCATGGTAAGCTTCGCAACGGTGCCCCCTGTGTAGCTCCCACTCGTTGCTTTCCCACCTCAAAGGGCATTTGAATACATCCTTGATGCCTGCTCCAGGCTGGCCGGCTGCCCAGTTTTCAGTGCACGAATGATTGGACTCTGCTCCCACAGGCGAAGAGCCAGGAATGAGAGAAGTTGCTGGACCTCTTCTGCACACGGTAAGCTTCGCAACGGTGCCACCTGCATTGCTCTCACTCCTTGCTTTCCCACCTCAAAGTGCATTTGAATACATCCTTGATGCCTGCTCCCGGCCGTCCGGCTACCCAGTTTCCAGGGCACGAATGATTGGACCCTGCACCCACAGGCGAGGAGCCAGGACTCAAAGATGCTGCTGGACCTCTTCTGCACATGGTAAGCTTCGCAATGGTGCCACCTGCATTGGTCTCACTCCTTGCTTTCCCACCTCAAAGTGCATTTGAATACATCCTTGATGCCTGCTCTAAGCTGGCCGGCTGCCCAGTTTTCAGTGCACGAATGATTGGACTCTGCTCCCACAGGCAAACAACCAGGACTGAAAGACGTTGCTGGATCTTCTCTGCACACGTAAGCTTCGCAACGGTGCCACCTGCATTGCTCTCACTCCTTGCTTTCCCACCTCAAAGTGCATTTGAATACATCCTTGATGCCTGCTCCTGGCCGTCTGGCTGCTCAGTTTCCAGGGCACGAATGATTGGACTCTGCTGCCACAGGCGAAGAGCCAGCACAGAAAGATTTTGCAGGATCTCTTCTGCACATGGTAAGCTTCGCAACGGTGCCCCCTGTATTGCTCTCACTCCTTGCTTTCCCCCCACAAACGGCATTTGAATGCATCCTTGATGCCTGCTCCAGGCTGGCCGGATGCCCAGTTTTCAGTGCACGAATGATTGGACTCTGCTCCCACAGGCGAAGAGCCAGGAATGAGAGAAGTTGCTGGACCTCTTCTGCACATGGTAAGCTTCGCAACGGTGCCACCTGCATTGCTCTCACTCCTTGCTTTCCCACCTCAAAGTTCATTTGAATGCATCCTTGGTGCCTGCTCCCGGCCGTCCGGCAGCTCAGTTTCCCGTGCACGAATGATTGGACTCTGCTCCAACAGGCGGAGAGCCAGGACTCAAAGATGCTGCTGGATCTCTTCTGCACATGGTAAGCTTCGCAACGGTGCCTACTGCATTGCTCTCACTCCTTGCTTTCTCACCTCAAAGTGCATTTGAATACATCCTTCTAGTTTGCTGCAGGCCGTCCGGCTACCCAGATTCCAGGGCACGAATGATTGGACTCTGCTCCTACAGGCGAAGAGCCAGGCGTGAAAGATGCTGCTGGACCTCTTCTGCACATGGTAAGCTTCGCAACGGTGCCCCCTGTATTGCTCCCACTCGTTGCTTTCCCACCTCAAAGTGCATTTGAATACATCCTTCATGCCTGCTCCACGCTGGCCGGATGCCCAGTTTTCAGTGCACGAATGATTGGACTCTGCTCCCACAGGCGAAGTGCCAGGACTGAAAGATGCTGCTGGATCTCTCCTGCACACGGTAAGCTTCGCAACGGTGCCCCCTGTATTGGTCTCACTCCTTGCTTTCCCACCTCAAAGTGCATTTGAATACATCCTTGATGCCAGCTCCCGGCCGTCCGGCTGCCCAGTTTCCAGGGCACGAATGATTGGAGTCTGCTCCCACCGGCGAAGAGCCAGGACTGAAAGATGTTGCTGGATTTCTTCTGCACATGGTTAGCTTGGCAACGGCGCCACCTGCATTGCTCTCACTCCTTGCTTTCCCACCTCAAAGTGCATTTGAATACATCCTTGATGCCTGCTCCCGGCCGTCCGGCTGCCCAGTTTCCAGTGCACGAATGATTGGACCCTGCTCCCACAGGCAAATAGCCAGGAATGAAAAATGCCCCTGGACCTCTTCTGCACATGGTAAGCTTCGTAATGGTGCCCCCTGTATTGCTCTCACTCTTTGCTTTCCCACCTCAAAGTGCATTTGAATACATCCTTGATGCCTGCTCCAGGCCGTCCGGCTACCCAGATTCCAGGGCACGAATGATTGGGCACTGCTCCCACAGGCGAACAGGCAGGACTGAAAGATGCTGCTGGACCTCTTCTGCACATGGTAAGCTTCGCAACGGTGCCACCTGTATTGCTCTCACTCCTTGCTTTCCCACCTCAAAGTGCGTTTGAATACATCCTTGATGCCTGCTCCAACCTGGCCGGTTGCCCAGTTATCAGTGCACGAATGATTGGACTCTGCTCCCACAGGCAAACAACCAGGACTGAAAGACGTTGCTGGATCTTTTCTGCACATGGTAAACTTCGCAACGGTGCCACCTGTATTGCTCTCACTCCTTGCTTTCCCACCTCAAAGGGCACTTGAATACATCCTTGATGCCTGCTCCAAGCTGGCCGGCTGCCCAGTTTTCTGTGCACGAATGATTGGACTCTGCTCCCACAGGCGAAGAGCCAGGACTGAAAGATGCTGCTGGATCTCTCCTGCACACGGTAAGCTTCGCAACGGTGCCACCTGTATTGGTCTCACTCCTTGCTTTCCCACCTCTAAGTGCATTTGAATACATCCTTGATGCCTGCTGCAGGCCGTCCGGCTACCCAGATTCCAGGGCACGAATGATTGGACTCTGCTCCCACAGGCGAAGAGGCGGGACTGAAAGATGCTGCTGGACCTCTTCTGCACACGGTAAGCTTCGCAACGGTGCCACCTGTATTGCTCTCACTCTTTGCTTTCCCACCTCAAAGTGCATTTGAATATATCCTTGATGCCTGCTCCAGGCCGTCCGGCTGCCCAGCTTTCAGTGCACGAATGATTGGAATCTGCTCCCACAGGCGAAGAGGCAGGACTGAAAGATGCTGCTGGACCTCTTCTGCACATGGTAAGCTTCGCAACGGTGCCACCTGCTTTGCTCTCACTCTTTGCTTTCCCACCTCAAAGTGCATTTGAATACATCCTTAATGACTGCTCCCGGCCTTCCGGCAGCTCAGTTTCCAGTGCACGAATGATTGGACCCTGCTCCCACATACAAGGAGCCAGGACTGAAAGATGGTGCTGGATCTCTTCTGCACACGGTAAGCTTCGCAACGGTGCCACCTGTATTGCTCTCACTCCTTGCTTTCCTACCTCAAAGTGCATTTGAATACATCCTTGATGCCTGCTCCCGGTAGGCCGGCTGCCCACTTTCCAGCCCGCGAATGATTGGACCCTGCTCCCACAGGCGAAGGGCCAGGACTGAAAGATGCTGCTGGACCTCTTCTGCGCATGGTAAGCTTCGTAACGGTGCCCCCTGTATTGCTCCCACTCGTTGCTTTCCCACTTCAAAGGGCATTTGAATGCATCCTTGATGCCTGCTCCAGGCAGGCCGGATGCCCAGTTTTCAGTGCACGAATGATTGGACTCTGCTCCCACAGGCGAAGAGCCAGGAATGAGAGAAGTTGCTGGACCTCTTCTGCACATGGTAAGCTTCGCAACGGTGCCACCTGTATTGCTCTCACTCCTTGCTTTCCCACCTCAAAGTGCATTTGAATACATCCTTGATGCCTGCTCCAGGCCGTCCGGCCGCTCAGTTTCCAGTGCACGAATGATTGGACTCTGCTCCCACAGGCGAAGAGCAAGGAATGAGAGAAGTTGCTGGACCTCTTCTGCACATGGTAAACTTCGCAACGGTGCCACCTGCATTGCTCTCACTCCTTGCTTTCCCACCTCAAAGTGCATTTGAATACATCCTTGATGCGTGCTGCAGGCCGTCCGGCTACCCAGATTCCAGGGAACGAATGATTGGACTCTGCTCCCACAGGCGAAGAGCCAGGAATGAAAGATGCTGCTGGACCTCTTCTGCACATGGTAAGCTTCGCAACGGTGCCCCCCGTATTGCTCCCACTCGTTGCTTTCCCACCTCAAAGTGCATTTGAATACATCCTTGATGCCTGCTCCACGCTGGCCGGATGCCCAGTTTTCAGTGCACGAATGATTGGACTCTGCTCCCACAGGCGAAGAGCCAGGAATGAGAGAAGTTTCTGGACCTCTTCTGCACATGGTAAGCTTCGCAACAGTGCCACCTGCATTGGTCTCACTCCTTGCTTTCCCACCTCAAAGGGCATTTGAATACATCCTTGATGCCTGCTCCAAGCTGGCCGGCTGCCCAGTCTTCAGTGCACGAATGATTGGACCCTGCTCCCACAGCTGAAGAGCCAGGACTAAAAGATGGTGCTGGATCTCTTCTGCACACGGTAAGCTTCGCAACGGTGCGCCTGCATTGGTCTCACTCCTTGCTTTCCCACCTCAAAGTGCATTTGAATGCATCCTTGATGCCTGCTCCAGGCCGTCCGGCAACTCAATTTCCAGTGAACGAATGATTGGACCCTGCTCCCACAGGCGAAGTGCCAGGACTGAAAGATGGAGCTGGACCTCTTCTGCACACGGTAAGCTTCGCAACGGTGCCACCTGCATTGCTCTCACTCCTTGCTTTCCCACCTCAAAGTGCATTTGAATACATCCTTGATGCCAGCTCCCGGCCGTCCGGCTGCCCAGTTTTCAGGGCACGAATGATTGGACTCTGCTCCCACCGGCGAAGAGCCAGGACTGAAAGATGTTGCTGGATTTCTTCTGCACATGGTTAGCTTGGCAACGGCGCCACCTGCATTGCTCTCACTCCTTGCTTTCCCACCTCAAAGTGCATTTGAATACATCCTTGATGCCAGCTCCCGGCCGTCCGGCTGCCCAGTTTCCAGTGCACGAATGATTATACCCTGCTACCACAGGCAAATAGCCAGGAATGAAAAATGCCCCTGGACCTCTTCTGCACATGGTAAGCTTCGTAATGGTGCCACCTGTATTGCTCTCACTCTTTGCTTTCCCACCTCAAAGTGCATTTGAATACATCCTTGATGCGTGCTGCAGGCCGTCCGGCTACCCAGATTCCAGGGCACGAATGATTGGACTCTGCTCCCACAGGCGAAGAGCCAGGACTGAAAGATGCTGCTGGACCTCTTCTGCACATGGTAAGCTTTGCAACGGTGCCACCAGGATTGCTCTCACTCCTTGCTTTCCCACCTCAAAGTGCATTTGAACACATCCTTAATGCCTGCTCCCGGCCTTCCGGCAGCTCATTTTCCAATGCACGAATGATTGGACCCAGCTCCCACAGGCGAAGAGCCAGGACTGAAAGATGGTGCTGGATCTCTTCTGCACACGGTAAGCTTCGCAACGGTGCCACCTGTATTGCTCTCACTCCTTGCTTTCCTACCTCAAAGTGCATTTGAATACATCCTTGATGCCTGCTCCCGGTAGGCCTGCTGCCCACTTTCCAGCCCGCGAATGATTGGACCCTGCTCCCACAGGCGAAGAGCCAGGACTGAAAGATGCTGCTGGACCTCTTCTGCACATGGTAAGCTTCGCAACGGTGCCACCTGTATTGCTCTCACTCCTTCCTTTCCCACCTCAAAGGGCATTTGAATGCATCCTTGATGCCTGCTCCAGGCTGGCCGGATGCCCAGTTTTCAGTGCACGAATGATTGGACTCTGCTCCCACAGGCGAAGAGCCAGGAATGAGAGAAGTTGCTGGACCTCTTCTGCACATGGTAAGCTTCGCAACGGTGCCACCTGTATTGCTCTCACTCCTTGCTTTCCCACCTCAAAGTTCATTTGAATGCATCCTTGGTGCCTGCTCCCGGCCGTCCGGCAGCTCAGTTTCCCGTGCACGAATGATTGGACTCTGCTCCAACAGGCGAAGAGCCAGGACTCAAAGATGCTGCTGGATCTCTTCTGCACATGGTAAGCTTCGCAACGGTGCCAACTGCATTGCTCTCACTCCTTGCTTTCTCACCTCAAAGTGCATTTGAATACATCCTTCTAGCTTGCTGCAGGCCGTCCGGCTACCCAGATTCCAGGGCACGAATGATTGGACTCTGCTCCTACAGGCGAAGAGCCAGGAGTGAAAGATGCTGCTGGACCTCTTCTGCACATGGTAAGCTTCGCAACGGTGCCCCCTGTATTGCTCCCACTCGTTGCTTTCCCACCTCAAAGTGCATTTGAATACATCCTTCATGCCTGCTCCACGCTGGCCGGATGCCCAGTTTTCAGTGCACGAATGATTGGACTCTGCTCCCACAGGCGAAGTGCCAGGACTGAAAGATGCTGCTGGATCTCTCCTGCACACGGTAAGCTTCGCAACGGTGCCCCCCTGTATTGGTCTCACTCCTTGCTTTCCCACCTCAAAGTGCATTTGAATACATCCTTGATGCCAGCTCCCGGCCGTCCGGCTGCCCAGTTTCCAGGGCACGAATGATTGGAGTCTGCTCCCACCGGCGAAGAGCCAGGACTGAAAGATGTTGCTGGATTTCTTCTGCACATGGTTAGCTTGGCAACGGCGCCACCTGCATTGCTCTCACTCCTTGCTTTCCCACCTCAAAGTGCATTTGAATACATCCTTGATGCCTGCTCCCGGCCGTCCGGCTGCCCAGTTTCCAGTGCACGAATGATTGGACCCTGCTCCCACAGGCAAATAGCCAGGAATGAAAAATGCCCCTGGACCTCTTCTGCACATGGTAAGCTTCGTAATGGTGCCCCCTGTATTGCTCTCACTCTTTGCTTTCCCACCTCAAAGTGCATTTGAATACATCCTTGATGCCTGCTCCAGGCCGTCCGGCTACCCAGATTCCAGGGCACGAATGATTGGGCACTGCTCCCTCAGGCGAACAGGCAGGACTGAAAGATGCTGCTGGACCTCTTCTGCACATGGTAAGCTTCGCAACGGTGCCACCTGTATTGCTCTCACTCCTTGCTTTCCCACCTCAAAGTGCGTTTGAATACATCCTTGATGCCTGCTCCAACCTGGCCGGTTGCCCAGTTATCAGTGCACGAATGATTGGACTCTGCTCCCACAGGCAAACAACCAGGACTGAAAGACGTTGCTGGATCTTTTCTGCACATGGTAAACTTCGCAACGGTGCCACCTGTATTGCTCTCACTCCTTGCTTTCCCACCTCAAAGGGCACTTGAATACATCCTTGATGCCTGCTCCAAGCTGGCCGGCTGCCCAGTTTTCTGTGCACGAATGATTGGACTCTGCTCCCACAGGCGAAGAGCCAGGACTGAAAGATGCTGCTGGATCTCTCCTGCACACGGTAAGCTTCGCAACGGTGCCACCTGTATTGGTCTCACTCCTTGCTTTCCCACCTCTAAGTGCATTTGAATACATCCTTGATGCCTGCTGCAGGCCGTCCGGCTACCCAGATTCCAGGGCACGAATGATTGGACTCTGCTCCCACAGGCAAAGAACCAGGACTGAAAGATGCTGCTGGACCTCTTCTGCACACGGTAAGCTTCGCAACGGTGCCACCTGTATTGCTCTCACTCTTTGCTTTCCCACCTCAAAGTGCATTTGAATATATCCTTGATGCCTGCTCCAGGCCGTCCGGCTGCCCAGCTTTCAGTGCACGAATGATTGGAATCTGCTCCCACAGGCGAAGAGGCAGGACTGAAAGATGCTGCTGGACCTCTTCTGCACATGGTAAGCTTCGCAACGGTGCCACCTGCTTTGCTCTCACTCCTTGCTTTCCCACCTCAAAGTGCATTTGAATACATCCTTAATGACTGCTCCCGGCCTTCCGGCAGCTCAGTTTCCAGTGCACGAATGATTGGACCCTGCTCCCACAGACAAGGAGCCAGGACTGAAAGATGGTGCTGGATCTCTTCTGCACACGGTAAGCTTCGCAACGGTGCCACCTGTATTGCTCTCACTCCTTGCTTTCCCACCTCAAAGTGCATTTGAATACATCCTTGATGCCTGCTATAGGCCGTCCGGCTGCTCAGTTTCCAGTGCACGAATGATTGGACTCTGCTCCCACAGGCGAAGAGCCAGGAATGAGAGAAGTTGCTGGACCTCTTCTGCACATGGTAAGCTTCGCAACGGTGCCACCTGCATTGCTCTCACTCCTTGCTTTCCCACCTCAAAGTGCATTTGAATACATCCTTGATGCTTGCTCCAGGCCGCCCGGCTACCCAGTTTCCAGGGCACGAATGATTGGACCCTGCACCCACAGGCGAAGAGCCAGGACTCAAAGATGCTGCTGGATCTCTTCTGCACATGGTAAGCTTCGCAACGGTGCCACCTGCATTGCTCTCACTCCTTGCTTTCTCACCTCAAAGTGCATTTGAATACATCCTTGATGCTTGCTGCAGGCCGTCCGGCTACCCAGATTCCAGGGCACGAATGATGGGACTCTGCTCCCACAGGCGAAGAGGCAGGACTGAAAGATGCTGCTGGACCTCTTCTGCACTCGGTACGCTTCGCAAAGGTGCCACCTCCATTGCTCTCACTCCTTGCTTTCCCACCTCAAAGGGCATTTGAATACATCCTTGATGCCTGCTCCAAACTGGCCTGCTGACCAGTTTTCAGTGCACGAATGATTGGACTCTGCTCCCACAGGCAAACAACCAGGCCTGAAAGACGTTGCTGGTTCTTTTCTGCACATGGTAAGCTTCGCAACGGTGCCACCTGCATTGCTCTCACTCCTTGCTTTCCCACCTCAATGTGCATTTGAATACATCCTTGATGCCTGCTCCAGGCCGTCCAGCTACCCAGGTCCCTGGGCACGAATGATTGGACCCTACAACAACCGGCGAAGAGCCAGGACTGAAAGATGTTGCTGGATTTCTTCTGCACACGGTAAGCTTCGCAACGGTGCCACCTGTATTGGTCTCACTCCTTGCTTTCCCACCTCAAAGTGCATTTGAATACATCCTTGATGCCAGCTCCCGCCCGTCCGGCTGCCCAGTTTCCAGTGCACGAATGATTGGACCCTGCTCCCACAGGCGAATAGCCAGGAATGAAAAATGCTCCTGGACCTCTTCTGCACATGGTAAGCTTCGTAATGGTGCCCCCTGTATTGCTCTCACGCTTTGCTTTCCCACCTCATAGTGCATTTGAATACATCCTTGATGCCTGCTGCAGGCCGTCCGGCTACCCAGATTCCAGGGCACGAATGATTGGACTCTGCTCCCACAGGCGAAGAGGCAGGACTGAAAGATGCTGCTGGACCTCTTCTGCACACGGTAAGCTTCGCAACGGTGCCACCTTCATTGCTCTCACTCCTTGCTTTCCCACCTCAAAGGGCATTTGAATACATCCTTGATGCCTGCTCCAGGCCGTCCAGCTACCCTGGTTCCTGGGCACGAATGATTGCACCCTACACCCACAGGCGAAGAGCCAGGACTGAAAGATGGTGCTGGACCTCTTCTGCACATGGTAAGCTTCGCAACGGTGCCACCTGCATTGCTCTCACTCCTTGCTTTCCCACCTCAAAGTGCATTTGAATACATCCTTCATGCCTGCTCCACGCTGGCCGGATGCCCAGTTTTCAGTGCACGAATGATTGGACTCTGCTCCCACAGGCGAAGAGCCAGGAATGAGAGAAGTTGCTGGACCTCTTCTGCACATGGTAAGCTTCGCAACGGTGCCACCTGCATTGGTCTCACTCCTTGCTTTCCCACCTCAAAGGGCATTTGAATACATCCTTGATGCCTGCTCCAAGATGGCCGGCTGCCCAGTCTTCAGTGCACGAATGATTGGACCCTGCTCCCACAGATGAAGAGCCAGGACTAAAAGATGGTGCTGGATCTCTTCTGCACACGATAAGCTTCGCAACGGTGCGCCTGCATTGGTCTCACTCCTTGCTTTCCCACCTCAAAGTGCATTTGAATGCATCCTTGATGCCTGCTCCAGGCCGTCCGGCAACTCAGTTTCCAGTGAACGAATGATTGGACCCTGCTCCCACAGGCGAAGAGCCAGGACTGAAAGATGGAGCTGGATCTCTTCTGCACACGGTAAGCTTCGCAACGGTGCCACCTGCATTGGTCTCACTCCTTGCTTTCCCACCTCAAAGTGCATTTGAATACATCCTTGATGCCTGCTCCAAGCTGGCCGGCTGCCCAGTTTTCTGTGCACGAATGATTGGACTCTGCTCCCACAGGCGAAGAGCCAGGACTGAAAGATGCTGCTGGATCTCTCCTGCACACGGTAAGCTTCGCAACGGTGCCACCTGTATTGGTCTCACTCCTTGCTTTCCCACCTCAAAGTGCATTTGAATACATCCTTGATGCCAGCTCCCGGCCGTCCGGCTGCCCAGGTTCCAGGGCACGAATGATTGGAGTCCGCTCCCACCGGCGAAGAGCCAGGACTGAAAGATGTTGCTGGATTTCTTCTGCACATGGTTAGCTTGGCAAAGGCGCCACCTGCATTGCTCTCACTCCTTGCTTTTCCACCTCAAAGTGCATTTGAATACATCCTTGACGCCTGCTCTAAGCTGGCTGGCTGCCCAGTTTTCAGTGCACGAATGATTGGACTCTGCTCCCACAGGCAAACAACCAGGACTGAAAGACGTTGCTGGATCTTCTCTGCACACGTAAGCTTCGCAACGGTGCCACCTGCATTGCTCTCACTCCTTGCTTTCCCACCTCAAAGTGCCTTTGAATACATCCTTGATGCCTGCTCCTGGCCGTCTGGCTGCTCAGTTTCCAGGGCGCGAATGATTGGACTCTGCTGCCACAGGCAAAGAGCCGGCACAGAAAGATGTTGCTGGATCTCTTCTGCACATGGTAAGCTTCGCAACGGTGCCCCCTGTATTGCTCTCACTCCTTGCTTTCCCACCTCAAACGGCGTTTGAATGCATCCTTGATGCCTGCTCCAGCCTGGCCGGATGCCCAATTTTCAGAGCACGAATGATTGGACCCTGCTCCCACAGGCGAATAGCCAGGAATGAAAAATGCTCCTGGACCTCTTCTGCACATGGTAAGCTTCGTAATGGTGCCCCCTGTATTGCTCTCACTCTTTGCTTTCCCACCTCAAAGTGCATTTGAATATATCCTTGATGCCTGCTCCAGGCCGTCCGGCTGCCCAGCTTTCAGTGCACGAATGATTGGACTCTGCTCCCACAGGCGAAGAGCCAGGACTGAAAGATGCTGCTGGATCTCTTTTGCACATGGTAAGCTTCGCAACGGTGCCACCTGCATTGCTCTCACTCTTTGCTTTCCCACCTCAAAGTGCATTTGAATACATCCTTAATGACTGCTCCCGGCCTTCCGGCAGCTCAGTTTCCAGTGCACGAATGATTGGACCCTGCTCCCACAGACAAAGAGCCAGGACTGAAAGATGGTGCTGGATCTCTTCTGCACATGGTAAGCTTCGCAACGGTGCCACCTGTATTGCTCTCACTCCTTGCTTTCCTACCTCAAAGTGCATTTGAATGCATCCTTGATGCCTGCTCCCGGTAGGCCGGCTGCCCACTTTCCAGCCCGTGAATGATTGGACCCTGCTCCCACAGGCGAAGAGCCAGGACTGAAAGATGCTGCTGGACCTCTTCTGCGCATGGTAAGCTTCGCAACGGTGCCCCCTGTATTGTTCCCACTCGTTGCTTTCCCACCTCAAAGGGCATTTGAATGCATCCTTGATGCCTGCTCCAGGCTGGCCGGATGCCCAGTTTTCAGTGCACGAATGATTGGACTCTGCTCCCACAGGCGAAGAGCCAGGAATGAGAGAAGTTGCTGGACCTCTTCTGCACATGGTAAGCTTCGCAACGGTGCCACCTGCATTGCTCTCACTCCTTGCTTTCCCACCTCAAAGTGCATTTGAATGCATCCTTGATGCCTGCTCCCGGCCGTCCGGCAGCTCAGTTTCCCGTGCACGAATGATTGGACTCTGCTCCCACAGGCGAAGAGCCAGCACTGAAAGATGTTGCTGGATCTCTTCTGCACATGGTAAGCTTCGCAACGGTGCCACCTGTATTGCTCTCACTCCTTGCTTTCCCACCTCAAAGTGCATTTGAATACATCCTTGATGCCTGCTCCAGGCCGTCCGGCTGCTCAGTTTCCAGTGCACGAATGATTGGACTCTGCTCCCACAGGCGAAGAGCCAGGAATGAGAGAAGTTGCTGGACCTCTTCTGCACATGGTAAGCTTCGCAACGGTGCCACCTGCATTGCTCTCACTCCTTGCTTTCCCACCTCAAAGTGCATTTGAATACATCCTTGATGCTTGCTCCAGGCCGCCCGGCTACCCAGTTTCCAGGGCACGAATGATTGGACCCTGCACCCACAGGCGAAGAGCCAGGACTCAAAGATGCTGCTGGATCTCTTCTGCACATGGTGAGCTTCGCAACGGTGCCAACTGCATTGCTCTCACTCCTTGCTTTCTCACCTCAAAGTGCATTTGAATACATCCTTGATGCTTGCTGCAGGCCGTCCGGCTACCCAGATTCCAGGGCACGAATGATTGGACTCTGCTCCCACAGGCGAAGAGCCAGGACTGAAAGATGCTGCTGGACCTCTTCTGCACATGGTAAGCTTCGCAGCGGTGCCCCCTGTATAGCTCCCACTCGTTGCTTTCCCACCTCAAAGGCCATTTGAATATATCCTTGATGCCTGCTCCAGGCTGGCCGGCTGCCCAGTTTTCAGTGCACGAATGATTGGACTCTGCTCCCACAGGCGAAGAGCCAGGACTGAAAGATGCTGCTGGACCTCTTCTGCACATGGTAAGCTTCGCAACGGTGCCACCTGTATTGCTCTCACTCCTTGCTTTCCCACCACAAAGTGCATTTGAATATATCCTTGATGCCAACTTCAGGCCGGCTGCCCAGTTTCCAGTGCACGAATGATTGGACCCAGCTCCCACAGGCGAAGAGCCAGGACTGAAAGATACTGCTGGACCTCTTCTGCACAAGGTAAGCTTCGCAACTGTGCCACCTGTATTGCTCTCACTCCTTGCTTTCCCACCACAAAGTGCATTTGAATACATCCTTGATGCCAGCTTCAGGCCGGCTGGCTGCCCAGTTTCCAGTGCACGAATGATTGGACTCTGCTCCCACAGGCAAAGAGCCAGGACTGAAAGATGCTGCTGGACCTCTTCTGCACATGGTAAGCTTCGCAACGGTGCCACTTGTATTGCTCTCACTCCTTGCTTTCCCACCTCAAAGTGCATTTCAACACATCGTTGATGCCTGCTCCCGGCCGTCCGGCTGCCCATTTTCCAGTGCACGAATGATTGGACTCTGCTCCCACAGGCAAAGAGCCAGGACTGAAAGACGCTGCTGGACCTCTTCTGCACATGGTAAGCTTCGCAACGGTGCCACCTGCATTGCTCTCACTCCTTGCTTTCCCACCTCAAAGTGCATTTGAATAAATCCTTGATGCCTGCTCCAGGCCGTCTGGCTGCTCAGTTTCCAGTGCACGAATGATTGGACTCTGCTCCCACAGGCGAAGAGCCAGGACTGAAAGATGCTGCTGGACCTCTTCTGCACATGGTAAGCTTCGCAACGGTGCCACTTGTATTGCTCTCACTCCTTGCTTTCCCACCTCAAAGTGCATTTGAATACATCCTTAATGTCTGCTCTAGGCCGTCCGGATACCCAGTTTCCAGTGCACGAATGATTGGACCCTACACCCACAGGCGAAGAGCCAGGACTGAAAGATGCTGCTGGATCTCTTCTGCACATGGTGAGCTTCGCAACGGTGCCACCTGCATTGCTCTCACTCCTTGCTTTCCCACCTCAAAGTGCATTTGAATGCATCCTTGATGGCTGCTCCCGGCCTTCCGGCAGCTCAGTTTCCAGTGCACGAATGATTGGACTCTGCTCCCGCAGGCGAAGAGCCAGGACTGAAAGATGGTGCTGGATCTCTTCTGCACACGGTAAGCTTCGCAACGGTGCCACCTGTATTGCTCTCACTCCTTGCTATCCCACCTAAAAGTGCATTTGAATACATCCTTGATGCCTGCTCCCGGTAGGCCGGCTGCCCACTTTCCAGCCCGCGAATGATTGGACCCTGCTCCCACAGGCGATGAGCCAGGACTGAAAGATGCTGCTGGACCTCTTCTGCGCATGGTAAGCTTCGCAACGGTGCCCCCTGTATAGCTCCCACTCGTTGCTTTCCCACCTCAAAGGGCATTTGAATACATCCTTGATGCCTCCTCCAGGCTGGCCGGCTGCCCAGTTTTCAGTGCACGAATGATTGGACTCTGCTCCCACAGGCAAAGAGCCAGGACTGAAAGATGCTGCTGGATCTCTTCTGCACATGGTAAGCTTCGCAACTGTGCCACCTGCATTGATCTCACTCCTTGCTTTCCCACCACAAAGGGCATTTGAATACATCCTTGATGCCTGCTCCCGGCCGTCTGGCTGCCGAGTTTCCAGTGCACGAATGATTGGACCCTGCTCCCACAGGCAACGAGCCGGGACTGAAAGATGCTGCTGGACCTCTTCTGCATATGGTAAGCTTCGCAACGGTGCCACCTGCATTGCTCTCACCCCTTGCTTTCCCACCTCAAAGTGCATTTGAATACATCGTTGATGCCTGCTCCCGGCCGTCCGGCTGCCCAGTTTCCAGGGCACGAATGATTGGACCAAGCTCCCACAGGCGAAGAGCCAGGACTGAAAGATACTGCTGGACCTCTTCTGCACATGGTAAGCTTCGCAACGGTGCCACCTGTATTGCTCTCACTCCTTGCTTTCCCACCTCAAAGTGCATTTGAATACATCCTTGATGCCTGCTCCCGGCCGTCCGGCTGCCCAGTTTCCAGTGCACGAATGATTGGACTCTGCTCCCACAGGCGAAGAGCCAGGACTGAAAGATGCTGCTGGACCTCTTCTGCACATGGCAAGCTTCGCAACGGTGCCACTTGTATTGCTCTCACTCCTTGCTTTCCCACCTCAAAGTGCATTTCAACACATCGTTGATGCCTGCTCCCGGCCGTCCGGCTGCCCATTTTCCAGTGCACGAATGATTGGACTCTGCTCCCACAGGCAAAGAGCCAGGACTGAAAGATGCTGCTGGACCTCTTCTGCACATGGTAAGCTTCGCAACGGTGCCACCTGCATTGCTCTCACTCCTTGCTTTCCCATCTCAAAGTGCATTTGAATACATCCTTGATGCCTGCTGCAGGCTGGTCGGCTCTCCAGTTTTCAGTGCACGAATGATTGGACTCTGCTCCCACAGGCAAAGAGCCAGGACTGAAAGATGCTGCTGGACCTCTTCTGCACATGGTAAACTTCGCAACTGTTCCACCTGTATTGCTCTCACTCCTTCCTTTCCCATCTCAAAGTGCATTTGAATACATCCTTGATGCCTGCTCCCGGCCGTCCGGCTGCCCAGTTTCCAGTGCACGAATGGTGGGACCCTGCTCCAACAGGCAAAGAGAAAGGACTGAAAGATGCTGCTGGACCTCTTCTGCACATGGTAAGCTTCGCAACGGTGCCACCGGTATTGCTCTCACTCCTTGCTTTCCCATCTCAAATTGCATTTGAATACATCCTTGATGCCTGCTCCAGGCCGTCCGGCTGCCCAGTTTTCAGTGCACGAATGATTGGACTCTGCTCCCACAGGCGAACAGCCAGGACTGAAAGATGCTGCTGGACCTCTTCTGCATATGGTAAACTTCCCAACGTTGCCACCTGTATTGCTCTCACTCCTTGCTTTCCCACCTCAACGTGCATTTGAATACATCCTTGATGCCTGCTCCCGGCCGTCCGGCTGCCCAGTTTCCAGTGCACGAATGATTGGACCCTGCTCCCACAGACGAAGAGCCAGGACTGAAAGATGCTGCTGGACCTCTTCCGCACACAGTAAGCTTCGCAACGGTGCCACCTGTATTGCTCTCGCTCCTTGCTTTTCCACCTCAGAGTGCATTTAAATACATCCTTGATGCCTCCTCCAAGCTGGCTGGCTGCCCAGTTTTCAGGGCACGAATGATTGGACTCTGCTCCCACAGGCGAAGAGCCAGGACTGAAAGATGCTGCTGGACCTCTTCTGCACATGGTAAGCTTCGCAACGGTGCCACCTGTATTGCTCTCACTCCTTGCTTTCCCACCTCAAAGTACATTTCAATACATCCTTGATGCCTGCTCCCGGTAGGCCGGCTGCCCAGTTTTCAGTGCACGAATGATTGGACTCTGCTGCCACACGCAAAGAGCAGGGACTGAAAGATGCTGCTGGACCACTTCTGCACATGGTAAGCTTTGCAACGGTGCCACCTGTATTGCTCTCACTCCTTGCTTTCCCACCTCAAAGTGCATTTGAATACATCCTTAATGCCTGCTCCCGGCCGTCCGGCTGCCCAGTTTCCAGTGCACGAATGATTGGACCCAGCTCCCACAGGCGAAGAGCCAGGACTGAAAGATACTGCTGGACCTCTTCTGCACATGGTAAGCTTCGCAACGGTGCCACCTGTATTGCACTCACTCCTTGCTTTTCCACCTCAAAGTGCATTTGAATACATCCTTGATGGCTGCTCCCGGCCGTCCGGCTGCCCAGTTTTCAGTGCACGAATGATTGGACTCTGCTGCCACACGCAAAGAGCCGGGACTGAAAGATGCCGCTGGACCTCTTCTGCACATGGTAAGCTTTGCAACGGTGCCACCTGTATTGCTCTCACTCCTTGCTTTCCCACCACAAAGTGCATTTGAGTACATCCTTGATGCCTGCTCCCGGCCGTCCGGCTGCCCAGTTGCCAGGGCACGAATGATTGGACCAAGCTCCCACAGGCGAAGAGCCAGGACTGAAAGATACTGCTGGACCTCTTCTGCACATGGTAAGCTTCGCAACGGTGCCACCTGTATTGCTCTCACTCCTTGCTTTCCCACCACAAAGTGCATTTGAATACATCCTTGATGCCTGCTCCCGGCCTTCCGGCTGCCCAGTTTTCAGTGCACGAATGATTGGACTCTGCTCAAACAGGCGAAGAGCCAGGACTGAAAGATGCTGCTGGACCTCTTCTGCACATGGTAAGCTTCGCACGGTGCCACCTGTATTGCTCTCCCTCCTTGCTTTCCCACATCAAAGTGCATTTGAATACATCCTTGATGCCTTCTCCCGGCCGTCTGGCTGCCCAGTTTCCAGTGCACGAATGATTGGACCCTGCCCCCACAGGCAAAGAGCCGGGACTGAAAGATGCTGCTGGACCTCTTCTGCATATGGTAAGCTTCGCAACGGTGCCACCTGTATTGCCCTCACTCCTTGCTTTCCCTCCTCAAAGTGCATTTGAATATATCCTTGATGCCCGCTCCCAGCCGTCTGGCTGCCCAGTTTCCAGTGCACGAATGATTGGACTCTGCTCCCACAGGCGAAGAGCCGGGACTGAAAGATGCTGCTGGGCCTCTTCTGCACATGGTAAGCTTCGCAACGGTGCCACCTGTATTGCTCTCACTCCTTGCTTTCCCACCACAAAGGGCATTTGAATACATCCTTGATGCCTTCTCCCGGCCGTCTGGCTGCCCAGTTTCCAGTGCACGAATGATTGGACCCTGCCCCCACAGGCAAAGAGCCGGGACTGAAAGATGCTGCTGGACCTCTTCTGCATATGGTAAGCTTCGCAACGGTGCCACCTGTATTGCCCTCACTCCTTGCTTTCCCTCCTCAAAGTGCATTTGAATATATCCTTGATGCCCGCTCCCAGCCGTCTGGCTGCCCAGTTTCCAGTGCACGAATGATTGGACTCTGCTCCCACAGGCGAAGAGCCGGGACTGAAAGATGCTGCTGGGCCTCTTCTGCACATGGTAAGCTTCGCAACGGTGCCACCTGTATTGCTCTCACTCCTTGCTTTCCCACCTCAAAGTGTATTTCAACACATCGTTGATGCCTGCTCCCGGCCGTCCGGCTGCCCATTTTCCAGTGCACGAATGATTGGACTCTGCTCCCACAGGCAAAGAGCCAGGACTGAAAGATGCTGCTGCACCTCTTCTGCACATGGTAAGCTTCGTAACGGTGCCACCTGCATTGCTCTCACCCCTTGCTTTCCCACCTCAAAGTGCATTTGAATACATCCTTGATGCCTGTTCCCGGCCGTCCGGCTGCCCAGTTTCCAGTGCACGTATGATTGGACCCTTTTCCCACAGGCGAAGAGCCAGGACTGAAAGATGCTGCTGGACCTCTTCTGCACATGGTAAGCTTCGCAACGGTGCCACCTGTATTGCTCTCACTCCTTGCTTTCCCACCTCAAAGTGCATTTGAATACATCCTTGATGCCTGCTCCCGGCCGTCCGGCTGCCCAGTTTCCAGTGCACGAATGATTGGACTCTGCTCCCACAGGCGAAGAGCCAGGACTGAAAGATGCTGCTGGACCTCTTCTGCACATGGCAAGCTTCGCAACGGTGCCACTTGTATTGCTCTCACTCCTTGCTTTCCCACCTCAAAGTGCATTTCAACACATCGTTGATGCCTGCTCCCGGCCGTCCGGCTGCCCATTTTCCAGTGCACGAATGATTGGACTCTGCTCCCACAGGCAAAGAGCCAGGACTGAAAGATGCTGCTGGACCTCTTCTGCACATGGTAAGCTTCGCAACGGTGCCACCTGCATTGCTCTCACTCCTTGCTTTCCCATCTCAAAGTGCATTTGAATACATCCTTGATGCCTGCTCCAGGCTGGTCGGCTCCCCAGTTTTCAGTGCACGAATGATTGGACTCTGCTCCCACAGGCAAAGAGCCAGGACTGAAAGATGCTGCTGGACCTCTTCTGCACATGGTAAACTTCGCAAGTGTTCCACCTGTATTGCTCTCACTCCTTGCTTTCCCATCTCAAAGTGCATTTGAATACATCCTTGAGGCCTGCTCCCGGCCATCCGGCTGCCCATTTTCCAGTGCACGAATGATGGGACCCTGCTCCAACAGGCAAAGAGCCAGGACTGAAAGATGATGATGGACCTCTTCTGCACATGGTAAGCTTCGCAACGGTGCCACCGGTATTGCTCTCACTCCTTGCTTTCCCACCTCAAATTGCATTTGAATACATCCTTGATGCCTGCTCCAGGCCGTCCGGCTGCCCAGTTTTCAGTGCATGAATGATTGGACTCTGCTCCCACAGGCGAACAGCCAGGACTGAAAGATGCAGCTGGACCTCTTCTGCATATGGTAAACTTCCCAACGTTGCCACCTATATTGCTCTCACTCCTTGCTTTCCCACCTCAAAGTGCATTTGAATACATCCTTGATGCCTGCTCCCGGCCGTCCGGCTGCCCAGTTTCCAGTGCACGAATGATTGGACCCTGCTCCCACAGACGAAGAGCCAGGACTGAAAGATGCTGCTGGACCTCTTCCGCACACAGTAAGCTTCGCAACGGTGCCACCTGTATTGCTCTCGCTCCTTGCTTTTCCACCTCAGAGTGCATTTAAATACATCCTTGATGCCTCCTCCAAGCTGGCTGGCTGCCCAGTTTTCAGTGGACGAATGATTGGACTCTGCTCCCACAGGCGAAGAGCCAGGACTGAAAGATGCTGCTGGACCTCTTCTGCACATGGTAAGCTTCGCAACGGTGCCACCTGTATTGCTCTCACTCCTAGCTTTCCCACCACAAAGTGCATTTGAATATATCCTTGATGCCAGCTTCAGGCCGGCTGGCTGCCCACTTTCCAGTGCACGAATGATTGGACTCTGCTCCCACAGGCGAAGAGCCAGGACTGAAAGATGCTGCTGGACCTCTTCTGCACATGGTAAGCTTCGCAACGGTGCCACCTGTATTGCTCTCACTCCTTGTTTTCCCGCCTCAAAGTACATTTCAATACATCCTTGATGCCTGCTCCCGGCCGTCCGGCTGCCCAGTTTTCAGTGCACGAATGATTGGACTCTGCTGCCACACGCAAAGAGCAGGGACTGAAAGATGCTGCTGGACCACTTCTGCACATGGTAAGCTTTGCAACGGTGCCACCTGTATTGCTCTCACTCCTTGCTTTCCCACCTCAAAGTGCATTTGAATACATCCTTAATGCCTGCTCCCGGCCGTCCGGCTGCCCAGTTTCCAGTGCACGAATGATTGGACCCAGCTCCCACAGGCGAAGAGCCAGGACTGAAAGATACTGCTGGACCTCTTCTGCACATGGTAAGCTTCGCAACGGTGCCACCTGTATTGCACTCACTCCTTGCTTTTCCACCTCAAAGTGCATTTGAATACATCCTTGATGCCTGCTCCCGGCCGTCCGGCTGCCCAGTTTTCAGTGCACGAATGATTGGACTCTGCTCCCACAGGCGAAGAGCCAGGACTGAAAGATGCTGCTGGACCTCTTCTGCACATGGTAAGCTTCGCAACGGTGCCACCTGTATTGCTCTCACTCCTTGCTTTCCCACCACAAATTGCATTTGAATATATCCTTGATGCCAGCTTCAGGCCGGCTGGCTGCCCAGTTTCCAGTGCACGAATGATTGGACTCTGCTCCCACAGGCGAAGAGCCAGGACTGAAAGATGCTGCTGGACCTCTTCTGCACATGGTAAGCTTCGCAACGGTGCCACCTGCATTGCTCCCACTCGTTGCTTTCCCACCTCAAAGGGCATTTGAATACATCCTTGATGCCTGCTCCAGGCTGGCCGGCTGCCCATTTTCCAGTGCACGAATGATTGGACTCTGCTCCCACAGGCGAAGAGCCAGGAAAGAGAGAAGTTGTTGGACCTCTTCTGCACACGGTAAGCTTCGCAACGGTGCCACCTGCATTGCTCTCACTCCTTGCTTTCCCACCTCAAAGTGCATTTGAATACATCCTTGATGCCAGCTCCCGGCCGTCCGGCTGCCCAGTTTTCAGGGCACGAATGATTGGACTCTGCTCCCACAGGGGAAGAGCCAGGACTGAAAGATGCTGCTGGATCTCTTCTGCACATGGTAAGCTTCGCAACGGTGCCACCTGCATTGATCTCACTCCTTGCTTTCCCACATCAAAGTGCATTTGAATACATCCTTGATGCCTGCTCCCGGCCGTCCGGCTGCCGAGTTTCCAGTGCACGAATGATTGGACCCTGCTCCCACAGGCAAAGAGCCGGGACTGAAAGATGCTGCTGGACCTCTTCTGCACATGGTAAGCTTCGCAACGGTGCCACCTGCATTGCTCTCACTCCTTGCTTTCCCACCTCAAAGTGCATTTGAATACATCCTTGATGCCTGCTCCCGGCGGTCCGGCTGCCCAGTTTTCAGGGCACGAATGATTGGACTCTGCTCCCACAGGGGAAGAGCCAGGACTGAAAGATGCTGCTGGATCTCTTCTGCACATGGTAAGCTTCGCAACGGTGCCACCTGCATTGCCCTCACTCCTTGCTTTCCCACCTCAAAGTGCATTTGAATACATCCTTGATGCCTGCTCCCGGCCGTCCGGCTGCCCAGTTTCCAGTGCACGAATGATTGGACCCTGCTCCCACAGGCGAAGAGCCAGGACTGAAAGATGCTGCTGGACCTCTTCTGCACATGGTAAGCTTCGCAATGGTGCCACCTTTATTGCTCTCACTCCTTGCTTTCCCACCTCAAAGTGCATTTGAATACATCCTTGATGCCTGCTCCAGGCCGTCCGGCTGCCCAGTTTTCAGGGCACGAATGATTGGACTCTGCTGCCACAGGCGAAGAGCCAGGACTGAAAGATGCTGCTGGACCTCTTCTGCACATGGTAAGATTCGCAACGGTGCCACCTGTATTGCTCTCACTCCTTGCTTTCCCACCTCAAAGTGCATTTGAATACATCCTTGATGCCTGCTCCCGGCCGTCCGGCTGCCCATTTTCCAGTGCACGAATGATTGGACTCTGCTGCCACAGGCAAAGAGCCAGGACTGAAAGATGCTGCTAGACCTCTTCTGCACACAGAAAGCTTTGCAACGGTGCCACCTGTATTGCTCTCACTCCTTGCTTTCCCACCTCAAAGTGCATTTCAACACATCGTTGATGCCTGCTCCCGGCCTTCCGGCTGCCCAGTTTTCAGTGCACGAATGATTGGACTCTGCTGCCACACGCAAAGAGCCGGGACTGAAAGATGCTGCTGGACCTCTTCTGCACATGGTAAACTTTGCAACGGTGCCACCTGTATTGCTCTCACTCCTTCCTTTCCCACCTCAAAGTGCATTTGAATACATCCTTGATGCCTGCTCCCGGCCGTCCGGCTGCCCAGTTTCCAGTGCACGAATGATTGGACCCAGCTCCCACAGGCGAAGAGCCAGGACTGAAAGATACTGCTGGACCTCTTCTGCACATGGTAAGCTTCGCAACGGTGCCACCTGTATTGCTCTCACTCCTTGCTTTTCCACCTCAGAGTGCATTTAAATACATCCTTGATGCCTCCTCCAAGCTTCCCGGCTGCCCAGTTTTCAGTGCACGAATGATGGGACCCTGCTCCCACAGGCAAAGAGCCAGGACTGAAAGATGCTGCTGGACCTCTTCTGCACATGGTAAGCTTCGCAACGGTGCCACCTGCATTGCTCTCACTCCTTCCTTTTCCACCTCAAAGTGCATTTCAATACATCCTTGATGCCTGCTCCCGGCCGTCCGGCTGCCCAGTTTTCAGTGCACGAATGATTGGACTCTGCTCCCACAGGCGAAGAGCCAGGACTGAAAGATGCTGCTGGATATCTTCTGCACATGGTAAGCTTCGCAACGGTGCCACCTGTATTGCTCTCACTCCTTGCTTTCCCACCTCAAAGTGCATTTGAATACATCCTTGATGCCTGCTCCCGGCCGTCCGGCTGCCCAGTTTCCAGTGCACGAATGATTGGACCCAGCTCCCACAGGCGAAGAGCCAGGACTGCAAGATGCTGCTGGACCTCTTCTGCACATGGTAAGCTTCGCAACGGTGCCACTTGTATTGCTCTCACTCCTTGCTTTCCCACCTCAAAGTGCATTTGAATTCATCCTTATTGTCTGCTCTAGGCCGTCCGGCTACCCAGTTTCCAGTCCACGAATGATTGGACCCTACACCCACAGGCGAAGAGCCAGGACTTAAAGATGCTGCTGGATCTCTTCTGCACATGGTAAGCTTCGCAACGGTGCCACCTGTATTGCTCTCCCTCCTTGCTTTCCCACCTCAAAGTGCATTTGAATATATCCTTGATGCCCGCTCCCGGCCGTCCGGCTGCCCAGTTTCCAGTGCACGAATGATTGGACTCTGCTGCCACAGGCAAAGAGCCAGGACTGAAAGATGCTGCTGGACCTCTTCTGCACACAGAAAGCTTTGCAACGGTGCCACCTGTATTGCTCTCATTCCTTGCTTTCCCACCTCAAAGTGCATTTCAACACATCGTTGATGCCTGCTCCCGGCCGTCCGGCTGCCCATTTTCCAGTGCACGAATGATTGGACTCTGCTCCCACAGGCGAAGAGCCAGGACTGAAAGATGCGGCTGGACCTCTTCTGCACATGGTAAGCTTCGCAACGGTGCCACCTGCATTGCTCTCACTCCTTGCTTTCCCACCTCAAATTGCATTTGAATACATCCTTGATGCCTGCTCCAGGCCGTCCGGCTGCCCAGTTTTCAGTGCGCGAATGATTGGACTCTGCTCCCACAGGCGAACAGCCAGGACTGAAAGATGCTGCTGGACCTCTTCTGCATATGGTAAACTTCCCAACGTTGCCACCTGTATTGCTCTCACTCCTTGCTTTCCCACCTCAAAGTGCATTTGAATACATCCTTGATGCCTGCTCCCGGCCGTCCGGCTGCCCAGTTTCCAGTGCACGAATGATTGGACCCTGCTCCCACAGGCAAAGAGCCAGGACTGAAAGATGTTGCTGGACCTCTTCTGCACACAGTAAGCTTCGCAACGGTGACACCTGTATTGCTCTCACTCCTTGCTTTTCCACCTCAGAGTGCATTTGAATACATCCTTGATGCCTCCTCCAAGCTGGCCAGCTGCCCAATTTTCAGTGAACGAATGATTGGACCCTGATGTCACAGGCAAAGAGCCAGGACTGAAAGATGTTGCTGGATCTCTTCTGCACATGGTAAGCTTCGCAACGGTGCCACCTGCATTGCTCTCACTCCTTGCTTTCCCACCTCAAAGTGCATTTGAATACATCCTTGATGCCTGCTCCCGGCCGTCCGGCGGCCCAGTTTCCAGTGCACGAATGATTGGACCCAGCTCCCACAGACGAAGAGCCAGGACTGAAAGATGTTGCTGGACCGCTTCTGCACATGGTAAGCTTCGCAACGGTGCCACCTGTATTGCTCTCACTCCTTGCTTTTCCACCTCAGAGTGCATTTAAATACATCCTTGATGCCTCCTCCAAGCTGGCTGGCTGCCCAGTTTTCAGTGGACGAATGATGGGACCCTGCTCCCACAGGCGAAGAGCCAGGACTGAAAGATGCTGCTGGACCTCTTCTGCACATGGTAAGCTTCGCAACGGTGTCACCTGTATTGCTCTCGCTCCTTGCTTTCCCACCTCAAAGTGCATTTGAATACATCCTTGATGCCTGCTCCAGGCCGTCCGGCTGCCCAGTTTTCAGTGCACGAATGATTGGACTCTGCTCCCACAGGCGAAGAGCCAGGAAAGAGAGAAGTTGTTGGAACTCTTCTGCACACGGTAAGCTTCGCAACGGTGCCACCTGCATTGCTCTCACTCCTTGCTTTCCCACCTCAAAGTGCATTTGAATACATCCTTGATGCCTGCTCCCGGCCGTCCGGCTGCCCATTTTCCAGTGCACGAATGATTGGACCCAGCTCCCACAGGCGAAGAGCCAGGACTGAAAGATACTGCTGGTCCTCTTCTGCACATGGTAAGCTTCGCAACGGTGCCACCTGCATTGCTCTCACTCCTTGCTTTCCCACCTCAAAGTGCATTTGAATACATCCTTGATGCCAGCTCCCGGCCGTCCGGCTGCCCAGTTTTCAGGGCACGAATGATTGGACTCTGCTCCCACAGGGGAAGAGCCAGGACTGAAAGATGCTGCTGGATCTCTTCTGCACATGGTAAGCTTCGCAACGGTGACACCTGTATTGCTCTCACTCCTTGCTTTTCCACCTCAGAGTGCATTTGAATACATCCTTGATGCCTCCTCCAAGCTCGCCGGCTGCCCAATTTTCAGTGAACGAATGATTGGACCCTGATGTCACAGGCAAAGAGCCAGGACTGAAAGATGTTGCTGGATCTCTTCTGCACATGGTAAGCTTCGCAACGGTGCCACCTGCATTGCTCTCACTCCTTGCTTTCCCACCTCAAAGTGCATTTGAATACATCCTTGATGCCTGCTCCCGGCCGTCCGGCTGCCCAGTTTCCAGTGCACGAATGATTGGACCCAGCTCCCACAGACGAAGAGCCAGGACTGAAAGATGTTGCTGGACCTCTTCTGCACATGGTAAGCTTCGCAACGGTGCCACCTGTATTGCTCTCACTCCTTGCTTTTCCACCTCAGAGTGCATTTAAATACATCCTTGATGCCTCCTCCAAGCTGGCTGGCTGCCCAGTTTTCAGTGGACGAATGATGGGACCCTGCTCCCACAGGCGAAGAGCCAGGACTGAAAGATGCTGCTGGACCTCTTCTGCACATGGTAAGCTTCGCAACGGTGTCACCTGTATTGCTCTCGCTCCTTGCTTTCCCACCTCAAAGTGCATTTGAATACATCCTTGATGCCTGCTCCCGGCAGTCCGGCTGCCCAGTTTTCAGTGCACGAATGATTGGACTCTGCTCCCACAGGCGAAGAGCCAGGAAAGAGAGAAGTTGTTGGAACTCTTCTGCACACGGTAAGCTTCGCAACGGTGCCACCTGCATTGCTCTCACTCCTTGCTTTCCCACCTCAAAGTGCATTTGAATACATCCTTGATGCCTGCTCCCGGCCGTCCGGCTGCCCATTTTCCAGTGCACGAATGATTGGACCCAGCTCCCACAGGCGAAGAGCCAGGACTGAAAGATACTGCTGGTCCTCTTCTGCACATGGTAAGCTTCGCAACGGTGCCACCTGCATTGCTCTCACTCCTTGCTTTCCCACCTCAAAGTGCATTTGAATACATCCTTGATGCCAGCTCCCGGCCGTCCGGCTGCCCAGTTTTCAGGGCACGAATGATTGGACTCTGCTCCCACAGGGGAAGAGCCAGGACTGAAAGATGCTGCTGGATCTCTTCTGCACATGGTAAGCTTCGCAACGGTGCCACCTGCATTGATCTCACTCCTTGCTTTCCCACCTCAAAGTGCATTTGAATACATCCTTGATGCCTGCTCCCGGCCGTCCGGCTGCCGAGTTTCCAGTGCACGAATGATTGGACCCTGCTCCCACAGGCAAAGTGCCGGGACTGAAAGATGCTGCTGGACCTCTTCTGCATATGGTAAGCTTCGCAACGGTGCCACCTGTATTGCCCTCACTCCTTGCTTTCCCACCTCAAAGTGCATTTGAATACATCCTTGATGCCTGCTCCCGGCCGTCCGGCTGCCCAGTTTCCAGTGCACGAATGATTATACCCTGCTCCCACAGGCGAAGAGCCAGGACTGAAAGATGCTGCTGGACCTCTTCTGCACATGGTAAGCTTCGCAAGGGTGCCACCTGTATTGCTCTCACTCCTTGCTTTCCCACCTCAAAGTGCATTTGAATACATCCTTGATGCCTGCTACCGGCTTCCGGCTGCCCAGTTTCCAGTGCACGAATGATTGGACTCTGCTCCCACAGGCGAAGAGCCAGCACTGAAAGATGCTGCTGGACCTCTTCTGCACATGGCAAGCTTCGCAACGGTGCCACTTGTATTGCTCTCACTCCTTGCTTTCCCACCTCAAAGTGCATTTCAACACATCGTTGATGCCTGCTCCCGGCCGTCCGGCTGCCCAGTTTCCAGTGCACGAATGATTGGACTCTGCTCCCACAGGCAAAGAGCCAGGACTGAAAGATGCTGCTGGACCTCTTCTGCACATGGTAAGCTTCGCAACGGTGGCACCTGCATTGCTCTCACTCCTTGCTTTCCCACCTCAAAGTGCATTTGAATACATCCTTGATGCCTGCTCCAGGCTGGCCGGCTCCCCAGTTTTCAGTGCACGAATGATTGGACTCTGCTCCCACAGGCAAAGAGCCAGGACTGAAAGATGCTGCTGGACCTCTTCTGCACATGGTAAGATTCGCAACGGTGCCACCTGTATTGCTCTCACTCCTTGCTTTCCCACCTCAAAGTGCATTTGAATACATCCTTGATACCTGCTCCCGGCCGTCCGGCTGCCCAATTTTCAGTGCACGAATGATGGGACCCTGCTCCCACAGGCGAAGAGCCAGGACTGAAAGATGCTGCTGGACCTCTTCTGCACATGGTAAGCTTCGCAACGGTGCCACCTGTATTGCTCTCACTCCTTGCTTTTCCACCTCAAAGTGCATTTGAATACATCCTTGATGCCTGCTCCCGGGGGTCCGGCTCCCCAGTTTTCAGTGCACGAATGATTGGACTCTGCTCCCACAGGCGAAGAGCCAGGACTGAAAGATGCTGCTGGATATCTCTTCTGCACATGGTAAGCTTCGCAACGGTGCCACCTGTATTGATCTCACTCCTTGCTTTCCCACCTCAAAGTGCATTTGAATATATCCTTGATGCCAGCTTCAGGCCGGCTGGCTGCCCAGTTTTCAGGGCACGAGTGATTGGACTCTGCTCCCACAGGCAAAGAGCCAGGACTGAAAGATGCTGCTGGACCTCTTCTGCACATGGTAAGCTTCGCAACTGTGCCACCTGTATTGCTCTCACTCCTTGCTTTCCCACCTCAAAGTACATTTCAATACATCCTTGATGCCTGCTCCCGGCCGTCCGGCTGCCCAGTTTTCAGTGCACGAATGATTGGACTCTGCTGCCACACGCAAAGAGCCGGGACTGAAAGATGCCGCTGGACGTCTTCTGCACATGGTAAGCTTTGCAACGGTGCCACCTGTATTGCTCTCACTCCTTGCTTTCCCACCTCAAAGTGCATTTGAATACATCCTTGATGCCTGCTCCCGGCCGTCCGGCTGCCCAGTTTCCAGTCCACGAATGATTTGACCCAGCTCCCACAGGCGAAGAGCCAGGACTGAAAGATACTGCTGGACCTCTTCTGCACATGGTAAGCTTCGCAACAGTGCCACCTGTATTGCTCTCACTCCTTGCTTTCCCACCACAAAGTGCATTTGAATACATCGTTGATGCCTGCTCCCGGCCGTCCGGCTGCCCAGTTTTCAGTGCACGAATGATTGGACTCTGCTCCCACAGGCGAAGAGCCAGGACTGAAAGATGCTGCTGGACCTCTTCTGCACATGGTAAGCTTCGCAACGGTGTCACCTGTATTGCTCTCGCTCCTTGATTTCCCACCTCAAAGTGCATTTGAATACATCCTTGATGCCTGCTCCCGGCCATCCGGCTGCCCAGTTTTCAGTGCACGAATGATTGGACTCTGCTCCCACAGGCGAAGAGCCAGGACTGAAAGATGCTGCTGGACCTCTTCTGCACATGGTAAGCTTCGCAACGGTGCCACCTGTATTGCTCTCACTCCTTGCTTTCCCACCACAAAGTGCATTTGAATATATCCTTGATGCCAACTTCAGGCCGGCTGCCCAGTTTCCAGTGCACGAATGATTGGACCCAGCTCCCACAGGCGAAGAGCCAGGACTGAAAGATACTGCTGGACCTCTTCTGCACAAGGTAAGCTTCGCAACTGTGCCACCTGTATTGCTCTCACTCCTTGCTTTCCCACCACAAAGTGCATTTGAATACATCCTTGATGCCAGCTTCAGGCCGGCTGGCTGCCCAGTTTCCAGTGCACGAATGATTGGACTCTGCTGCCACACGCAAAGAGCCGGGACTGAAAGATGCTGCTGGACCTCTTCTGCACATGGTAAGCTTCGCAACGGTGCCACCTGCATTGCTCTCACTCCTTGCTTTCCCTCCTCAAAGTGCATTTGAATACATCCTTGATGCCTGCTCCCGGCCGTCCGGCTGCCCAGTTTCCAGTGCACGAATGATTGGACCCTGCTCCCACAGGCGAAGAGCCAGGACTGAAAGATGCTGCTGGACCTCTTCTGCACATGGTAAGCTTCGCAACGGTGCCACCTGCATTGCTCTCACTCCTTGCTTTCCCACCTCAAAGTGCATTTGAATACATCTTTGATGCCTGCTCCCGGCCGGCTGGCTGCCCAGTTTTCAGTGCACGAATGATTGGACCCTGCTCCCACAGGCGAAGAGCCAGGACTGAAAGATGCTGCTGGACCTCTTCTGCACATGGTAAGCTTCGCAACGGTGCCACCTGTATTGCTCTCACTCCTTGCTTTTCCACCTCAAAGTGCATTTGAATACATCCTTGATGCCTGCTCCCGGCCGTCCGGCTGCCCAGTTTTCAGCGCACGAATGATTGGACTCTGCTCCCACAGGCGAAGAGCCAGGACTGAAAGATGCTGCTGGATCTCTTCTGCGCATGGTAAGCTTCGCAACGGTGCCGCCTGTATTGCTCTCACTCCTTGCTTTCCCACCACAAAGTGCATTTGAATATATCCTTGATGCCAACTTCAGGCCGGCTGCCCAGTTTCCAGTGCACGAATGATTGGACTCTGCTCCCACAGGCAAAGAGCCAGGACTGAAAGATGCTGCTGGACCTCTTCTGCGCATGGTAAGCTTCGCAACGGTGCCACTTGTATTGCTCTCACTCTTTGCTTTCCCACCTCAAAGTGCATTTCAACACATCGTTGATGCCTGCTCCCGGCCGTCCGGCTGCCCATTTTCCAGTGCACGAATGATTGGACTCTGCTCCCACAGGCAAAGAGCCAGGACTGAAAGATGCTGCTGGACCTCTTCTGCACATGGTAAGCTTCGCAACGGTGCCACCTGCATTGCTCTCACTCCTTGCTTTCCCACCTCAAAGTGCATTTGAATAAATCCTTGATGCCTGCTCCAGGCCGTCTGGCTGCTCAGTTTCCAGTGCACGAATGATTGGACTCTGCTGCCACAGGCGAAGAGCCAGGACTGAAAGATGCTGCTGGACCTCTTCTGCACATGGTAAGCTTCGCAACGGTGCCACTTGTATTGCTCTCACTCCTTGCTTTCCCACCTCAAAGTGCATTTGAATACATCCTTAATGTCTGCTCTAGGCCGTCCGGATACCCAGTTTCCAGTGCACGAATGATTGGACCCTACACCCACAGGCGAAGAGCCAGGACTGAAAGATGCTGCTGGATCTCTTCTGCACATGGTAAGCTTCGCAACGGTGCCACCTGTATTGCTCTCCCTCCTTGCTTTCCCGCCTCAAAGTGCATTTGAATACATCCTTGATGCCTGCTCCCGGGGGTCCGGCTCCCCAGTTTTCAGTGCACGAATGATTGGACTCTGCTGCCACAGGCGAAGAGCCAGCACTGAAAGATGTTGCTGGATGTCTTCTGCACATGGTAAGCTTTGCAATGGTGCCACCTGTTTTGCTCTCACTCATTGCTTTCCCAACTCAAAGTGCATTTGAATGCATTCTTGATGGCTGCTCCCGGCCTTCCGGCAGCTCAGTTTCCAGTGCACGAATGATTGGACTCTGCTCCCGCAGGCGAAGAGCCAGGACTGAAAGATGGTGCTGGATCTCTTCTGCACACGGTAAGCTTCGCAACGGTGCCACCTGTATTGCTCTCACTCCTTGCTATCCCACCTCAAAGTGCATTTGAATACATCCTTGATGCCTGCTCCCGGTAGGCCGGCTGCCCACTTTCCAGCCCGCGAATGATTGGACCCTGCTCCCACAGGCGATGAGCCAGGACTGAAAGATGCTGCTGGACCTCTTCTGCGCATGGTAAGCTTCGCAACGGTGCCCCCTGTATAGCTCCCACTCGTTGCTTTCCCACCTCAAAGGGCATTTGAATACATCCTTGATGCCTGCTCCAGGCTGGCCGGCTGCCCATTTTCCAGTGCACGAATGATTGGACTCTGCTCCCACAGGCGAGGAGCCAGGAAAGAGAGAAGTTGCTGGACCTCTTCTGCACACGGTAAGCTTCGCAACGGTGCCACCTGCATTGCTCTCACTCCTTGCTTTCCCACCTCAAAGTGCATTTGAATACATCCTTGATGCCTGCTCCCGGCCGTCCGGCTGCCCAGTTTCCAGTGCACGAATGATTGGACCCAGCTCCCACAGGCGAAGAGCCAGGACTGAAAGATACTGCTGGACCTCTTCTGCACATGGTAAGCTTCGCAACGGTGCCACCTGTATTGCTCTCACTCCTTGCTTTCCCACCTCAAAGTGCATTTGAATACATCCTTGATGCCTGCTCCCGGCCGTCCGCCTGCCCAGTTTTCAGGGCACGAATGATTGGACTCTGCCCCCACAGGCGAAGAGCCAGGACTGAAAGATGCTGCTGGATCTCTTCTGCACATGGTAAGCTTCGCAACGGTGCCACCTGCATTGATCTCACTCCTTGCTTTCCCACCTCAAAGTGCATTTGAATACATCCTTGATGCCTGCTCCCGGCCGTCCGGCTACCGAGTTTCCAGTGCACGAATGATTGGACCCTGCTCCCACAGGCAAAGAGCCGGGACTGAAAGATGCTGCTGGACCTCTTCTGCATATGGTAAGCTTCGCAACGGTGCCACCTGTATTGCCCTCACTCCTTGCTTTCCCACCTCAAAGTGCATTTGAATATATCCTTGATGCCCGCTCCCGGCCGTCCGGCTGCCCAGTTTCCAGTGCACGAATGATTGGACTCTGCTGCCACAGGGGAAGAGCCGGGACTGAAAGATGCTGCTGGACCTCTTCTGCACATGGTAAGCTTCGCAACGGTGCCACCTGCATTGGTCTCACTCCTTGCTTTCCCACCTCAAAGTGCATTTAAATACATCCTTGATGCCTGCTCCCGGCCGTCCGGCTGCCCAGTTTCCAGTGCACGAATGATTGGACCCTGCTCCCACAGGCGAAGAGCCAGGACTGAAAGATGCTGCTGGACCTCTTCTGCACATGGTAAGCTTCGCAACGGTGCCACCTGTATTGCTCTCACTCCTTGCTTTCCCACCTCAAAGTGCATTTGAATACATCCTTGATGCCTGCTCCCGACTTCCGGCTGCCCAGTTTCCAGTGCACGAATGATTGGACTCTGCTCCCACAGGCGAAGAGCCAGGACTGAAAGATGCTGCTGGACCTCTTCTGCACATGGCAAGCTTCGCAACGGTGCCACTTGTGTTGCTCTCACTCCTTGCTTTCCCACCTCAAAGTGCATTTCAACACATCGTTGATGCCTGCTCCCGGCCGTCCGGCTGCCCATTTTCCAGTGCACGAATGATTGGACTCTGCTCCCACAGGCAAAGAGCCAGGAGTGAAAGATGCTGCTGGACCTCTTCTGCACATGGTAAACTTCGCAACTGTTCCACCTGTATTGCTCTCACTCCTTGCTTTCCCACCTCAAAGTGCATTTGAATACATCCTTGATGCCTGCTCCCGGCCGTCCGGCTGCCCAGTTTCCACTGCACGAATGATTGGACTCTGCTCCCACAGGGGAAGAGCCAGGACTGAAAGATGCTGCTGGACCTCTTCTGCACATGGTAAGCTTCGCAACGGTGCCACCTGTATTGCTCTCACTCCTTGCTTTCCCACCTCAAAGTGCATTTGAATACATCCTTGATGCCTGCTCCAGGCCGTCCGGCTGCCCATTTTCCAGTGCACGAATGATTGGACCCTGCTCCCACAGACGAAGAGCCAGGACTGAAAGATGTTGCTGGACCTCTTCTGCACACAGTAAGCTTCGCAACGGTGCCACCTGTATTGCCCTCACTCCTTGCTTTTCCACCTCAAAGTGCATTTAAATACATCCTTGATGCCTCCTCCAAGCTGGCCGGCTGCCCAATTTTCAGTGAACGAATGATTGGACCCTGATGTCTCAGGCAAAGAGCCAGGACTGAAAGATGTTGCTGGATCTCTTCTGCACATGGTAAGCTTCGCAACGGTGCCACCTGCATTGCTCTCACTCCTTGCTTTCCCACCTCAAAGTGCATTTGAATACATCCTTGATGCCTGCTCCCGGCCGTCCGGCTGCCCAGTTTCCAGTGCACGAATGATTGGACCCAGCTCCCACAGACGAAGAGCCAGGACTGAAAGATGTTGCTGGACCTCTTCTGCACATTGTAAGCTTCGCAACGGTGCCACCTGTATTGCTCTCACTCCTTGCTTTTCCACCTCAGAGTGCATTTAAATACAACCTTGATGCCTCCTCCAAGCTGGCTGGCTGCCCAGTTTTCAGTGGACGAATGATGGGACCCTGCTCCCACAGGCGAAGAGCCAGGACTGAAAGATGCTGCTGGACCTCTTCTGCACATGGTAAGCTTCGCAACGGTGTCACCTGTATTGCTCTCGCTCCTTGCTTTCCCACCTCAAAGTGCATTTGAATACATCCTTGATGCCTGCTCCAGGCCGTCCGGCTGCCCAGTTTTCAGTGCACGAATGATTGGACTCTGCTCCCACAGGCGAAGAGCCAGGACTGAAAGATGCTGCTGGACCTCTTCTGCACATGGTAAGCTTCGCAACTGCGCCACCTGTATTGCTCTCACTCCTTGCTTTCCCACCTCAAAGTACATTTCAATACATCCTTGATGCCTGCTCCCGGCCTTCCGGCTGCCCAGTTTTCAGTGCACGAATGATTGGACTCTGCTGCCACACGCAAAGAGCCGGGACTGAAAGATGCTGCTGGACCTCTTCTGCACATGGTAAGCTTTGCAACGGTGCCACATGTATTGCTCTCACTCCTTGCTTTCCCACCTCAAAGTGCATTTGAATACATCCTTGATGCCTGCTCCCGGCCGTCCGGCTGCCCATTTTCCAGTGCACGAATGATTGGACTCTGCTCCCACAGGCAAAGAGCCAGGACTGAAAGATGCTGCTGGACCTCTTCTGCACATGGTAAGCTTCACAACGGTGCCACCTGCATTGCTCTCACTCCTTGCTTTCCCACCTCAAAGTGCATTTGAATACATCCTTGATGCCTGCTCCAGGCTGGCCGGCTCCCCAGTTTTCAGTGCACGAATGATTGGACTCTGCTCCCACAGGCAAAGAGCCAGGACTGAAAGATGCTGCTGGACCTCTTCTGCACATGGTAAACTTCGCAACTGTTCCACCTGTATTGCTCTCACTCCTTGCTTTCCCACCTCAAAGTGCATTTGAATACATCCTTAATGTCTGCTCTAGGCCGTCCGGATACCCAGTTTCCAGTGCACGAATGATTGGACCCTACACCCACAGGCGAAGAGCCAGGACTGAAAGATGCTGCTGGATCTCTTCTGCACATGGTAAGCTTCGCAACGGTGCCACCTGTATTGCTCTCACTCCTTGCTTTCCCGCCTCAAAGTGCATTTGAATACATCCTTGATGCCTGCTCCCGGGGGTCCGGCTCCCCAGTTTTCAGTGCACGAATGATTGGACTCTGCTGCCACAGGCGAAGAGCCAGCACTGAAAGATGTTGCTGGATGTCTTCTGCACATGGTAAGCTTTGCAATGGTGCCACCTGTTTTGCTCTCACTCATTGCTTTCCCAACTCAAAGTGCATTTGAATGCATTCTTGATGGCTGCTCCCGGCCTTCCGGCAGCTCAGTTTCCAGTGCACGAATGATTGGACTCTGCTCCCGCAGGCGAAGAGCCAGGACTGAAAGATGGTGCTGGATCTCTTCTGCACACGGTAAGCTTCGCAACGGTGCCACCTGTATTGCTCTCACTCCTTGCTATCCCACCTCAAAGTGCATTTGAATACATCCTTGATGCCTGCTCCCGGTAGGCCGGCTGCCCACTTTCCAGCCCGCGAATGATTGGACCCTGCTCCCACAGGCGATGAGCCAGGACTGAAAGATGCTGCTGGACCTCTTCTGCGCATGGTAAGCTTCGCAACGGTGCCCCCTGTATAGCTCCCACTCGTTGCTTTCCCACCTCAAAGGGCATTTGAATACATCCTTGATGCCTGCTCCCGGCCGTCCGGCTGCCCACTTTCCAGCCCGCGAATGATTGGACCCTGCTCCCACAGGCGATGAGCCAGGACTGAAAGATGCTGCTGGACCTCTTCTGCACATGGTAAGCTTCGCAACGGTGCCACCTGCATTGCTCTCACTCCTTGCTTTCCCACCTCAAAGTGCATTTGAATACATCCTTGATGCCTGCTCCCGGCCGTCCGGCTGCCCAGTTTCCAGTGCACGAATGATTGGACCCTGCTCCCACAGGCGAAGAGCCAGGACTGAAAGATGCTGCTGGACCTCTTCTGCACATGGTAAGCTTCGCAACGGTGCCACCTGCATTGCTCTCACTCCTTGCTTTCCCACCTCAAAGTGCATTTGAATACATCCTTGATGCCTGCTCCCGGCCGTCCGGCTGCCCAGTTTCCAGTGCACGAATGATTGGACCCAGCTCCCACAGGCGAAGAGCCAGGACTGAAAGATACTGCTGGACCTCTTCTGCACATGGTAAGCTTCGCAACGGTGCCACCTGTATTGCTCTCACTCCTTGCTTTTCCACCTCAGAGTGCATTTAAATACATCCTTGATGCCTCCTCCAAGCTGGCCGGCTGCCCAATTTTCAGTGCACGAATGATGGGACCCTGCTCCCACAGGCGAAGAGCCAGGACTGAAAGATGCTGCTGGACCTCTTCTGCACATGGTAAGCTTCACAACGGTGCCACCTGTATTGCTCTCACTCCTTGATTTTCCACCTCAAAGTGCATTTGAATACATCCTTGATGCCTGCTCCCGGCCGTCCGGCTGCCCAGTTTTCAGTGCACTAATGATTGGATTCTGCTCCCACAGGCGAAGAGCCAGGACTGAAAGATGCTGCTGGATCTCTTCTGCACATGGTAAGCTTCACAACGGTGCCACTTGTATTGCTCTCACTCCTTGCTTTCCCACCTCAAAGTGCATTTGAATATATCCTTGATGCCATCTTCAGGCCGGCTGGCTGCCCAGTTTTCAGTGCACGAGTGATTGGACTCTGCTCCCACAGGCAAAGAGCCAGGACTGAAAGATGCTGCTGGACCTCTTCTGCACATGGTAAGCTTCGCAACTGTGCCACCTGTATTGCTCTCACTCCTTGCTTTCCCACCTCAAAGTACATTTCAATACATCCTTGATGCCTGCTCCCGGCCGTCCGGCTGCCCAGTTTTCAGTGCACGAATGATTGGACTGTGCTGCCACACGCAAAGAGCCGGGACTGAAAGATGCCGCTGGACCTCTTCTGCACATGGTAAGCTTTGCAACGGTGCCACCTGTATTGCTCTCACTCCTTGCTTTCCCACCTCAAAGTGCATTTGAATACATCCTTGATGCCTGCTCCCGGCCGTCCGGCTGCCCAGTTTCCAGTGCACGAATGATTGGACCCAGCTCCCACAGGCGAAGAGCCAGGACTGAAAGATACTGCTGGACCTCTTCTGCACATGGTAAGCTTCGCAACGGTGACACCTGTATTGCTCTCACTCCTTGCTTTCCCACCACAAAGTGCATTTGAATACATCGTTGATGCCTGCTCCCGGCCGTCCGGCTGCCCAGTTTTCAGTGCACGAATGATTGGACTCTGCTCCCACAGGCGAAGAGCCAGGACTGAAAGATGCTGCTGGACCTCTTCTGCACATGGTAAGCTTCGCAACGGTGCCACCTGTATTGCTCTCACTCCTTGCTTTTCCACCTCAAATTGCATTTGAATACATCCTTGATGCCTGCTCCCGGCCGTCCGGCTGCCCAGTTTTCAGTGCACGAATGATTGGACTCTGCTCCCACAGGCGAAGAGCCAGGACTGAAAGATGCTGCTGGACCTCTTCTGCACATGGTAAGCTTCGCAACGGTGCCACCTGTATTGCTCTCACTCCTTGCTTTCCCACCAAAAAGTGCATTTGATTATATCCTTGATGCCAACTTCAGGCCGGCTGCCCAGTTTCCAGTGCACGAATGATTGGACCCAGCTCCCACAGGCGAAGAGCCAGGACTGAAAGATACTGCTGGACCTCTTCTGCACAAGGTAAGCTTCGCAACTGTGCCACCTGTATTGCTCTCACTCCTTGCTTTCCCACCACAAAGTGCATTTGAATACATCCTTGATGCCAGCTTCAGGCCGGCCGGCTGCCCAGTTTCCAGAGCACGAATGATTGGACTCTGCTCCCACAGGCAAAGAGCCAGGACTGAAAGATGCTGCTGGACCTCTTCTGCACATGGTAAGCTTCGCAACGGTGCCACTTGTATTGCTCTCACTCCTTGCTTTCCCACCTCAAAGTGCATTTCAACACATCCTTGATGCCTGCTCCCGGCCGTCCGGCTGCCCATTTTCCAGTGCACGAATGATTGGACTCTGCCTCCACAGGCAAAGAGCCAGGACTGAAAGATGCTGCTGGACCTCTTCTGCACATGGTAAGCTTCGCAACGGTGCCACCTGCATTGCTCTCACTCCTTGCTTTCCCACCTCAAAGTGCATTTGAATACATCCTTGATGCCTGCTCCAGGCCGTCTGGCTGCTCAGTTTCCAGTGCACGAATGATTGGACTCTGCTCCCACAGGCGAAGAGCCAGGACTGAAAGATGCTGCTGGACCTCTTCTGCGCATGGTAAGCTTCGCAACGGTGCCACTTGTATTGCTCTCACTCCTTGCTTTCCCACCTCAAAGTGCATTTGAATACATCCTTAATGTCTGCTCAAGGCCGTCCGGATACCCAGTTTCCAGTGCACGAATGATTGGACCCTACACCCACAGGCGAAGAGCCAGGACTGAAAGATGCTGCTGGATCTCTTCTGCACATGGTAAGCTTCGCAACGGTGCCACTTGTATTGCTCTCACTCCTTGCTTTCCCACCTCAAAGTGCATTTGAATACATCCTTGATGCCTGCTCCCGGGGGTCCGGCTGCCCAGTTTTCAGTGCACGAATGATTGGACTCTGCTGCCACAGGCGAAGAGCCAGCACTGAAAGATGTTCCTGGATGTCTTCTGCACATGGTAAGCTTTGCAATGGTGCCACCTGTTTTGCTCTCACTCATTGCTTTCCCACCTCAAAGTGCATTTGAATACATCCTTGATGGCTTCTCCTGGCCTTCCGGCAGCTCAGTTTCCAGTGCACGAATGATTGGACTCTGCTCCCGCAGGCGAAGAGCCAGGACTGAAAGATGGTGCTGGATCTCTTCTGCACATGGTAAGCTTCGCAACGGTGCCACCTGTATTGCTCTCACTCCTTGCTATCCCACCTAAAAGTGCATTTGAATCCATCCTTGATGCCTGCTCCCGGTAGGCCGGCTGCCCACTTTCCAGCCCGCGAATGATTGGACCCTGCTCCCACAGGCGATGATCCAGGACTGAAAGATGCTGCTGGACCTCTTCTGCACATGGTAAGCTTCGCAACGGTGCCCCCTGTATAGCTCCCACTCGTTGCTTTCCCACCTCAAAGGGCATTTGAATACATCCTTGATGCCTGCTCCAGGCTGGCCGGCTGCCCATTTTCCAGTGCACGAATGATTGGACTCTGCTCCCACAGGCGAAGAGCCAGGAAAGAGAGAAGTTGCTGGACCTCTTCTGCACACGGTAAGCTTCGCAACAGTGCCACCTGCATTGCTCTCACTCCTTGCTTTCCCACCTCAGAGTGCATTTGAATACATCCTTGATGCCTGCTCCCGGCCGTCCGGCTGCCCAGTTTCCAGTGCACGAATGATTGGACCCAGCTCCCACAGGCGAAGAGCCAGGACTGAAAGATGCTGCTGGACCTCTTCTGCACATGGTAAGCTTCGCAACGGTGCCACCTGCATTGCTCTCACTCCTTGCTTTCCCACCTCAAAGTGCATTTGAATACATCCTTGATGCCAGTTCCCGGCCGTCCGGCTGCCCAGTTTTCAGGGCACGAATGATTGGACTCTGCTCCCACAGGCAAAGAGCCAGGACTGAAAGATGCTGCTGGATCTCTTCTGCACATGGTAAGCTTCGCAACGGTGCCACCTGCATTGCTCTCACTCCTTGCTTTCCCACCTCAAAGTGCATTTGAATACATCCTTGATGCCTGCTCCCGGCCGTCCGGCTGCCCAGTTTCCAGTGCACGAATGATTGGACCCTGCTCCCACCGGCAAAGAGCCGGGACTGAAAGATGCTGCTGGACCTCTTCTGCATATGGTAAGCTTCGCAACGGTGCCACCTGTATTGCCCTCACTCCTTCCTTTCCCACCTCAAAGTGCATTTGAATATATCCTTGATGCCCGCTCCCGGCCGTCCGGCTGCCCAGTTTCCAGTGCACGAATGATTGGACTCTGCCGCCACAGGCGAAGAGCCGGGACTGAAAGATGCTGTTGGGCCTCTTCTGCACATGGTAAGCTTCGCAACGGTGCCACCTGTATTGCTCTCACTCCTTGCTTTCCCACCTCAAAGTGTATTTCAACACATCGTTGATGCCTGCCCCCGGCCGTCCGGCTGCCCATTTTCCAGTGCACGAATGATTGGACTCTGCTCCCACAGGCAAAGAGCCAGGACTGAAAGATGCTGCTGGACCTCTTCTGCACATGGTAAGCTTCGCAACGGTGCCACCTGCATTGCTCTCACTCCTTGCTTTCCCACCTCAAAGTGCATTTGAATACATCCTTGATGCCTGCTCCCGGCCGTCCGGCTGCCCAGTTTCCAGTGCACGAATGACTGGACCCTGCTCCCACAGGCGAAGAGCCAGGACTGAAAGATGCTGCTGGACCTCTTCTGCACATGGTAAGCTTCGCAACGGTGCCACCTGTATTGCTCTCACTCCTTGCTTTCCCACCTCAAAGTGCATTTGAATACATCCTTGATGCCTGCTCCCGGCTTCCGGCTGCCCAGTTTCCAGTGCACGAATGATTGGACTCTGCTCCCACAGGCGAAGAGCCAGGAGTGAAAGATGCTGCTGGACCTCTTCTGCACATGGCAAGCTTCGCAACGGTGCCACTTGTATTGTTCTCACTCCTTGCTTTCCCACCTCAAAGTGCATTTCAACACATCTTTGATGCCTGCTCCCGGCCGTCCGGCTGCCCAGTTTCCAGTGCACGAATGATTGGACTCTGCTCCCACAGGCGAAGAGCCAGGACTGAAAGATGCTGCTTGACCTCTTCTGCACACAGAAAGCTTTGCAACGGTGCCACCTGTATTGCTCTCACTCCTTGCTTTCCCACCTCAAAGTGCATTTCAACACATCGTTGATGCCTGCTCCCGGCCGTCCGGCTGCCCATTTTCCAGTGCACGAATGATTGGACTCTGCTCCCACAGGCGAAGAGCCAGGACTGAAAGATGCTGCTGGACCTCTTCTGCACATGGTAAGCTTCGCAACGGTGCCACCTGCATTGCTCTCACTCCTTGCTTTCCCACCTCAAAGTGCATTTGAATACATCCTTGATGCCTGCTCCCGGCCGTCCGGCTGCCCAGTTTCCAGTGCACGAATGATTGGACCCTGCTCCCACAGGCGAAGAGCCAGGACTGAAAGATGCTGCTGGACCTCTTCTGCACATGGTAAGCTTCGCAATGGTGCCACCTGCATTGCTCTCACTCCTTGCTTTCCCACCTCAAAGTGCATTTGAATACATCCTTGATGCCTGCTCCCGGCCGTCCGGCTGCCCAGTTTCCAGTGCACGAATGATTGGACCCAGCTCCCACAGGCGAAGAGCCAGGACTGAAAGATACTGCTGGACCTCTTCTGCACATGGTAAGCTTCGCAACGGTGCCACCTGTATTGCTCTCACTCCTTGCTTTTCCACCTCAGAGTGCATTTAAATACATCCTTGATGCCTCCTCCAAGCTGGCCGGCTGCCCAATTTTCAGTGCACGAATGATGGGACCCTGCTCCCACAGGCGAAGAGCCAGGACTGAAAGATGCTGCTGGACCTCTTCTGCACATGGTAAGCTTCACAACGGTGCCACCTGTATTGCTCTCACTCCTTGCTTTTCCACCTCAAAGTGCATTTGAATACATCCTTGATGCCTGCTCCCGGCCGTCCGGCTGCCCAGTTTTCAGTGCACGAATGATTGGATTCTGCTCCCACAGGCGAAGAGCCAGGACTGAAAGATGCTGCTGGATCTCTTCTGCACATGGTAAGCTTCACAACGGTGCCACCTGTATTGCTCTCACTCCTTGCTTTCCCACCTCAAAGTGCATTTGAATATATCCTTGATGCCATCTTCAGGCCGGCTGGCTGCCCAGTTTTCAGTGCACGAGTGATTGGACTCTGCTCCCACAGGCAAAGAGCCAGGACTGAAAGATGCTGCTGGACCTCTTCTGCACATGGTAAGCTTTGCAACGGTGCCACCTGTATTGCTCTCACTCCTTGCTTTCCCACCTCAAAGTGCATTTGAATACATCCTTGATGCCTGCTCCCGGCCGTCCGGCTGCCCAGTTTCCAGTGCACGAATGATTGGACCCAGCTCCCACAGGCGAAGAGCCAGGACTGAAAGATACTGCTGGACCTCTTCTGCACATGGTAAGCTTCGCAACGGTGACACCTGTATTGCTCTCACTCCTTGCTTTCCCACCACAAAGTGCATTTGAATACATCCTTGATGCCTGCTCCCGGCCGTCCGGCTGCCCAGTTTTCAGTGCACGAATGATTGGACTCTGCTCCCACAGGCGAAGAGCCAGGACTGAAAGATGCTGCTGGACCTCTTCTGCACATGGTAAGCTTCGCAACGGTGCCACCTGTATTGCTCTCACTCCTTGCTTTTCCACCTCAAATTGCATTTGAATACATCCTTGATGCCTGCTCCCGGCCGTCCGGCTGCCCAGTTTTCAGTGCACGAATGATTGGACTCTGCTCCCACAGGCGAAGAGCCAGGACTGAAAGATGCTGCTGGACCTCTTCTGCACATGGTAAGCTTCGCAACGGTGCCACCTGTATTGCTCTCACTCCTTGCTTTCCCACCACAAAGTGCATTTGAATATATCCTTGATGCCAACTTCAGGCCGGCTGCCAGTTTCCAGTGCACGAATGATTGGACCCAGCTCCCACAGGCGAAGAGCCAGTACTGAAAGATACTGCTGGACCTCTTCTGCACAAGGTAAGCTTCGCAACTGTGCCACCTGTATTGCTCTCACTCCTTGCTTTCCCACCACAAAGTGCATTTGAATACATCCTTGATGCCAGCTTCAGGCCGGCCGGCTGCCCAGTTTCCAGAGCACGAATGATTGGACTCTGCTCCCACAGGCAAAGAGCCAGGACTGAAAGATGCTGCTGGACCTCTTCTGCACATGGTAAGCTTCGCAACGGTGCCACCTGCATTGCTCTCACTCCTTGCTTTCCCACCTCAAAGTGCATTTCAACACATCCTTGATGCCTGCTCCCGGCCGTCCGGCTGCCCATTTTCCAGTGCACGAATGATTGGACTCTGCCTCCACAGGCAAAGAGCCAGGACTGAAAGATGCTGCTGGACCTCTTCTGCACATGGTAAGCTTCGCAACGGTGCCACCTGCATTGCTCTCACTCCTTGCTTTCCCACCTCAAAGTGCATTTGAATAAATCCTTGATGCCTGCTCCAGGCCGTCTGGCTGCTCAGTTTCCAGTGCACGAATGATTGGACTCTGCTCCCACAGGCGAAGAGCCAGGACTGAAAGATGCTGCTGGACCTCTTCTGCGCATGGTAAGCTTCGCAACGGTGCCACTTGTATTGCTCTCACTCCTTGCTTTCCCACCTCAAAGTGCATTTGAATACATCCTTAATGTCTGCTCTAGGCCGTCCGGATACCCAGTTTCCAGTGCACGAATGATTGGACCCTACACCCACAGGCGAAGAGCCAGGACTGAAACATGCTGCTGGATCTCTTCTGCACATGGTAAGCTTCGCAATGGTGCCACCTGTATTGCTCTCCCTCCTTGCTTTCCCACCTCAAAGTGCATTTGAATACATCCTTGATGCCTGCTCCAGGCCGTCCGGCTGCCCAGTTTTCAGTGCACGAATGATTGGACTCTGCTGCCAAAGGCGAAGAGCCAGCACTGAAAGATGTTGCTGGATGTCTTCTGCACATGGTAAGCTTTGCAATGGTGCCACCTGTTTTGCTCTCACTCATTGCTTTCCCACCTCAAAGTGCATTTGAATGCATCCTTGATGGCTGCTCCCGGCCTTCCGGCAGCTCAGTTTCCAGTGCACGAATGATTGGACTCTGCTCCCACAGGCAAAGAGCCAGGGCTGAAAGATGGTGCTGGATCTCTTCTGCACAAGGTAAGCTTCGCAACGGTGCCACCTGTATTACTCTCACTCCTTGCTATCCCACCTAAAAGTGCATTTGAATACATCCTTGATGCCTGCTCCCGGTAGGCCGGCTGCCCACTTTCCAGCCCGCGAATGATTGGACCCTGCTCCCACAGGCGATGAGCCAGGACTGAAAGATGCTGCTGGACCTCTTCTGCGCATGGTAAGCTTCGCAACGGTGCCCCCTGTATAGCTCCCACTCGTTGCTTTCCCACCTCAAAGTGCATTTGAATACATCCTTGATGCCTGCTCCAGGCTGGCCGGCTGCCCATTTTCCAGTGCACGAATGATTGGACTCTGCTCCCACAGGCGAAGAGCCAGGAAAGAGAGAAGTTGCTGGACCTCTTCTGCACACGGTAAGCTTCGCAACGGTGCCACCTGCATTGCTCTCACTCCTTGCTTTCCCACCTCAAAGTGCATTTGAATACATCCTTGATGCCTGCTCCCGGCCGTCCCGCTGCCCAGTTTCCAGTGCACGAATGATTGGACCCAGCTCCCACAGGCGAAGAGCCAGGACTGAAAGATACTGCTGGACCTCTTCTGCACATGGTAAGCTTCGCAACGGTGCCACCTGTATTGCTCTCACTCCTTGCTTTCCCACCTCAAAGTGCATTTGAATACATCCTTGATGCCAGCTCCCGGCCGTCCGGCTGCCCAGTTTTCAGGGCACGAATGATTGGACTCTGCTCCCACAGGCGAAGAGCCAGGACTGAAAGATGCTGCTGGATCTCTTCTGCACATGGTAAGCTTCGCAACGGTGCCACCTGCATTGATCTCACTCCTTGCTTTCCCACCTCAAAGTGCATTTGAATACAACCTTGATGCCTGCTCCCGGCCGTCCGGCTGCCGAGTTTCCAGTGCACGAATGATTGGACCCTGCTCCCACAGGCAAAGAGCCGGGACTGAAAGATGCTGCTGGACCTCTTCTGCATATGGTAAGCTTCGCAACGGTGCCACCTGTATTGCCCTCACTCCTTGCTTTCCCACCACAAAGTGCATTTGAATATATCCTTGATGCCCGCTCCCGGCCGTCCGGCTGCCCAGTTTCCAGTGCACGAATGATTGGACTATGCTGCCACAGGCGAAGAGCCGGGACTGAAAGATGCTGCTGGACCTCTTCTGCACATGGTAAGCTTCGCAACGGTGCCACCTGCATTGGTCTCACTCCTTGCTTTCCCACCTCAAAGTGCATTTGAATGCATCCTTGATGCCTGCTCCCGGCCGTCCGGCTGCCCAGTTTCCAGCGCACGAATGATTGGACCCTGCTCCCACAGGCGAAGAGCCAGGACTGAAAGATGCTGCTGGACCTCTTCTGCACATGGTAAGCTTCGCAACGGTGCCACCTGTATTGTTCTCACTCCTTGCTTTCCCACCTCAAAGTGCATTTGAATACATCCTTGATGCCTGCTCCCGGCGTCCGGCTGCCCAGTTTCCAGTGCACGAATGATTGGACTCTGCTCCCACAGGCGAAGAGCCAGGACTGAAAGATGCTGCTGGACCTCTTCTGCACATGGCAAGCTTCGCAACGGTGCCACTTGTATTGCTCTCACTCCTTGCTTTCCAACCTCAAAGTGCATTTCAACACATCGTTGATGCCTGCTCCCGGCCATCCGGCTGCCCATTTTCCAGTGCACGAATGATTGGACTCTGCTCCCACAGGCAAAGAGCCAGGACTGAAAGATGCTGCTGGACCTCTTCTGCACATGGTAAGCTTCGCAACGGTGCCACCTGCATTGCTCTCACTCCTTGCTTTCCCACCTCAAAGTGCATTTGAATACATCCTTGATGCCTGCTCCAGGCTGGCCGGCTCCCCAGTTTTCAGTGCACGAATGATTGGACTCTGCTCCCACAGGCAAAGAGCCAGGACTGAAAGATGCTGCTGGACCTCTTCTGCACATGGTAAACTTCGCAACTGTTCCACCTGTATTGTTCTCACTCCTTGCTTTCCCATCTCAAAGTGCATTTGAATACATCCTTGATGCCTGCTCCCGGGGGACCGGCTGCCCAGTTTCCAGTGCACGAATGATGGGACCCTGCTCCCACAGGCGAAGAGCCAGGACTGAAAGATGCTGCTGGATCTCTTCTGCACATGGTAAGCTTCGCAACGGTGCCACCTGCATTGATCTCACTCCTTGCTTTCCCACCTCAAAGTGCATTTGAATACAACCTTGATGCCTGCTCCCGGCCGTCCGGCTGCCGAGTTTCCAGTGCACGAATGATTGGACCCTGCTCCCACAGGCAAAGAGCCGGGACTGAAAGATGCTGCTGGACCTCTTCTGCATATGGTAAGCTTCGCAACGGTGCCACCTGTATTGCCCTCACTCCTTGCTTTCCCACCACAAAGTGCATTTGAATATATCCTTGATGCCCGCTCCCGGCCGTCCGGCTGCCCAGTTTCCAGTGCACGAATGATTGGACTATGCTGCCACAGGCGAAGAGCCGAGACTGAAAGATGCTGCTGGACCTCTTCTGCACATGGTAAGCTTCGCAACGGTGCCACCTGCATTGGTCTCACTCCTTGCTTTCCCACCTCAAAGTGCATTTGAATACATCCTTGATGCCTGCTCCCGGCCGTCCGGCTGCCCAGTTTCCAGTGCACGAATGATTGGACCCTGCTCCCACAGGCGAAGAGCCAGGACTGAAAGATGCTGCTGGACCTCTTCTGCACATGGTAAGCTTCGCAACGGTGCCACCTGTATTGTTCTCACTCCTTGCTTTCCCACCTCAAAGTGCATTTGAATACATCCTTGATGCCTGCTCCCGGCTTCCGGCTGCCCAGTTTCCAGTGCACGAATGATTGGACTCTGCTCCCACAGGCGAAGAGCCAGGACTGAAAGATGCTGCTGGACCTCTTCTGCACATGGCAAGCTTCGCAACGGTGCCACTTGTATTGCTCTCACTCCTTGCTTTCCCACCTCAAAGTGCATTTCAACACATCGTTGATGCCTGCTCCCGGCCATCCGGCTGCCCATTTTCCAGTGCACGAATGATTGGACTCTGCTCCCACAGGCAAAGAGCCAGGACTGAAAGATGCTGCTGGACCTCTTCTGCACATGGTAAGCTTCGCAACGGTGCCACCTGCATTGCTCTCACTCCTTGCTTTCCCACCTCAAAGTGCATTTGAATACATCCTTGATGCCTGCTCCAGGCTGGCCGGCTCCCCAGTTTTCAGTGCACGAATGATTGGACTCTGCTCCCACAGGCAAAGAGCCAGGACTGAAAGATGCTGCTGGACCTCTTCTGCACATGGTAAACTTCGCAACTGTTCCACCTGTATTGTTCTCACTCCTTCCTTTCCCATCTCAAAGTGCATTTGAATACATCCTTGATGCCTGCTCCCGGGGGTCCGGCTGCCCAGTTTCCAGTGCACGAATGATGGGACCCTGCTCCCACAGGCGAAGAGCCAGGACTGAAAGATGCTGCTGGACCTCTTCTGCACATGGTAAGCTTCGCAACGGTGCCACCTGTATTGCTCTCACTCCTTGCTTTCCCACCTCAAAGTGCATTTGAATACATCCTTGATGCCTGCTCCAGGCCGTCCGGCTGCCCAGTTTTCAGGGCACGAATGATTGGACTCTGCTCCCACAGGCGAAGAGCCAGGACTGAAAGATGCTGCTGGACCTCTTCTGCACATGGTAAGATTCGCAACGATGCCACCTGTATTGCTCTCACTCCATGCTTTCCCACCTCAAAGTGCATTTGAATACATCCTTGATGCCTGCTCCCGGCCGTACGGCTGCTCATTTTCCAGTGCACGAATGATTTTACTCTGCTGCCACAGGCAAAGAGCCAGGACTGAAAGATGCTGCTGGACCTCTTCTGCACACAGAAAGCTTTGCAACGGTGCCACCTGTATTGCTCTCACTCCTTGCTTTCCCACCTCAAAGTGCATTTCAACACATCATTGATGCCTGCTCCCGGCCGTCCGGCTGCCCATTTTCCAGTGCACGAATGATTGGACTCTGCTGCCACAGGCAAAGAGCCAGGACTGAAAGATGCTGCTGGACCTCTTCTGCACACAGAAAGCTTCGCAACGGTGCCACCTGTATTGCTCTCACTCCTTGCTTTTCCACCTCAGAGTGCATTTAAATACAACCTTGATGCCTCCTCCAAGCTGGCCTGCTGCCCAGTTTTCAGTGCACGAATGATGGGACCCTGCTCCCACAGACGAAGAGCCAGGACTGAAAGATGTTGCTGGATCTCTTCTGCACATGGTAAGCTTCGCAACGGTGCCACCTGCATTGCTCTCACTCCTTGCTTTCCCACCTCAAAGTGCATTTGATTACATCCTTGATGCCTGCTCCCGGCCGTCCGGCTGCCCAGTTTTCAGGGCACGAATGATTGGACTCTGCTCCCACAGGCGAAGAGCCAGGACTGAAAGATGCTGCTGGACCTCTTCTGCACATGGTAAGCTTCGCAACGGTGCCACCTGTATTGCTCTCTCTCCTTGCTTTCCCACCACAAAGTGCATTTGAATATATCCTTGATGCCAACTTCAGGCCGGCTGCCCAGTTTCCAGTGCACGAATGATTGGACCCAGCTCCCACAGGCGAAGAGCCAGGACTGAAAGATACTGCTGGACCTCTTCTGCACAAGGTAAGCTTCGCAACTGTGCCACCTGTATTGCTCTCACTCCTTGCTTTCCCACCACAAAGTGCATTTGAATACATCCTTGATGCCAGCTTCAGGCCGGCTGGCTGCCCAGTTTCCAGTGCACGAATGATTGGACTCTGCTCCCACAGGCAAAGAGCCAGGACTGAAAGATGCTGCTGGACCTCTTCTGCACATGGTAAGCTTCGCAACGGTGCCACTTGTATTGCTCTCACTCCTTGCTTTCCCACCTCAAAGTGCATTTCAACACATCGTTGATGCCTGCTCCCGGCCGTCCGGCTGCCCATTTTCCAGTGCACGAATGATTGGACTCTGCTCCCACAGGCAAAGAGCCAGGACTGAAAGATGCTGCTGGACCTCTTCTGCACATGGTAAGCTTCGCAACGGTGCCACCTGCATTGCTCTCACTCCTTGCTTTCCCACCTCAAAGTGCATTTGAATAAATCCTTGATGCCTGCTCCAGGCCGTCTGGCTGCTCAGTTTCCAGTGCACGAATGATTGGACTCTGCTCCCACAGGCGAAGAGCCAGGACTGAAAGATGCTGCTGGACCTCTTCTGCGCATGGTAAGCTTCGCAACGGTGCCACTTGTATTGCTCTCACTCCTTGCTTTCCCACCTCAAAGTGCATTTGAATACATCCTTAATGTCTGCTCTAGGCCGTCCGGATACCCAGTTTCCAGTGCACGAATGATTGGACCCTACACCCACAGGCGAAGAGCCAGGACTGAAAGATGCTGCTGGATCTCTTCTGCACATGGTAAGCTTCGCAATGGTGCCACCTGTATTGCTCTCCCTCCTTGCTTTCCCACCTCAAAGTGCATTTGAATACATCCTTGATGCCTGCTCCAGGCCGTCCGGCTGCCCAGTTTCCAGTGCACGAATGATTGGACTCTGCTGCCAAAGGCGAAGAGCCAGCACTGAAAGATGTTGCTGGATGTCTTCTGCACATGGTAAGCTTTGCAATGGTGCCACCTGTTTTGCTCTCACTCATTGCTTTCACCCCCTCAAAGTGCATTTGAATGCATCCTTGATGGCTGCTCCCGGCCTTCCGGCAGCTCAGTTTCCAGTGCACGAATGATTGGACTCTGCTCCCGCAGGCGAAGAGCCAGGGCTGAAAGATGGTGCTGGATCTCTTCTGCACACGGTAAGCTTCGCAACGGTGCCACCTGTATTACTCTCACTCCTTGCTATCCCACCTAAAAGTGCATTTGAATACATCCTTGATGCCTGCTCCCGGTTGGCCGGCTGCCCACTTTCCAGCCCGCGAATGATTGGACCCTGCTCCCACAGGCGATGAGCCAGGACTGAAAGATGCTGCTGGACCTCTTCTGCGCATGGTAACCTTCGCAACGGTGCCCACTGTATTGCTCCCACTCGTTGCTTTCCCACCTCAAAGTGCATTTGAATACATCCTTGATGCCTGCTCCAGGCTGGCCGGCTGCCCATTTTCCAGTGCACGAATGATTGGACTCTGCTCCCACAGGCGAAGAGCCAGGAAAGAGAGAAGTTGCTGGACCTCTTCTGCACACGGTAAGCTTCGCAACGGTGCCACCTGCATTGCTCTCACTCCTTGCTTTCCCACCTCAAAGTGCATTTGAATACATCCTTGATGCCTGCTCCCGGCCGTCCGGCTGCCCAGTTTCCAGTGCACGAATGATTGGACCCAGCTCCCACAGGCGAAGAGCCAGGACTGAAAGATACTGCTGGACCTCTTCTGCACATGGTAAGCTTCGCAACGGTGCCACCTGTATTGTTCTCACTCCTTGCTTTCCCATCTCAAAGTGCATTTGAATACATCCTTGATGCCTGCTCCCGGCCGTCCGGCTGCCCAGTTTCCAGTGCACGAATGATGGGACCCTGCACCCACAGGCGAAGAGCCAGGACTGAAAGATGCTGCTGGATCTCTTCTGCACATGGTAAGCTTCGCAACGGTGCCACCTGCATTGATCTCACTCCTTGCTTTCCCACCTCAAAGTGCATTTGAATACAACCTTGATGCCTGCTCCCGGCCGTCCGGCTGCCGAGTTTCCAGTGCACGAATGATTGGACCCTGCTCCCACAGGCAAAGAGCCGGGACTGAAAGATGCTGCTGGACCTCTTCTGCATATGGTAAGCTTCGCAACGGTGCCACCTGTATTGCCCTCACTCCTTGCTTTCCCACCACAAAGTGCATTTGAATATATCCTTGATGCCCGCTCCCGGCCGTCCGGCTGCCCAGTTTCCAGTGCACGAATGATTGGACTATGCTGCCACAGGCGAAGAGCCGGGACTGAAAGATGCTGCTGGACCTCTTCTGCACATGGTAAGCTTCGCAACGGTGCCACCTGCATTGGTCTCACTCCTTGCTTTCCCACCTCAAAGTGCATTTGAATACATCCTTGATGCCTGCTCCCGGCCGTCCGGCTGCCCAGTTTCCAGGGCACGAATGATTGGACCCTGCTCCCACAGGCGAAGAGCCAGGACTGAAAGATGCTGCTGGACCTCTTCTGCACATGGTAAGCTTCGCAACGGTGCCACCTGTATTGTTCTCACTCCTTGCTTTCCCACCTCAAAGTGCATTTGAATACATCCTTGATGCCTGCTCCCGGCTTCCGGCTGCCCAGTTTCCAGTGCACGAATGATTGGACTCTGCTCCCACAGGCGAAGAGCCAGGACTGAAAGATGCTGCTGGACCTCTTCTGCACATGGCAAGCTTCGCAACGGTGCCACTTGTATTGCTCTCACTCCTTGCTTTCCCACCTCAAAGTGCATTTCAACACATCGTTGATGCCTGCTCCCGGCCATCCGGCTGCCCATTTTCCAGTGCACGAATGATTGGACTCTGCTCCCACAGGCAAAGAGCCAGGACTGAAAGATGCTGCTGGACCTCTTCTGCACATGGTAAGCTTCGCAACGGTGCCACCTGCATTGCTCTCACTCCTTGCTTTCCCACCTCAAAGTGCATTTGAATACATCCTTGATGCCTGCTCCAGGCTGGCCGGCTCCCCAGTTTTCAGTGCACGAATGATTGGACTCTGCTCCCACAGGCAAAGAGCCAGGACTGAAAGATGCTGCTGGACCTCTTCTGCACATGGTAAACTTCGCAACTGTTACACCTCTATTGTTCTCACTCCTTGCTTTCCCATCTCAAAGTGCATTTGAATACATCCTTGATGCCTGCTCCCGGCCGTCCGGCTGCCCAGTTTCCAGTGCACGAATGATGGGACCCTGCTCCCACAGGCGAAGAGCCAGGACTGAAAGATGCTGCTGGACCTCTTCTGCACATGGTAAGCTTCGCAACGGTGCCACCTGTATTGCTCTCACTCCTTGCTTTCCCACCTCAAAGTGCATTTGAATACATCCTTGATGCCTGCTCCAGGCCGTCCGGCTGCCCAGTTTTCAGGGCACGAATGATTGGACTCTGCTCCCACAGGCGAAGAGCCAGGACTGAAAGATGCTGCTGGACCTCTTCTGCACATGGTAAGATTCGCAACGATGCCACCTGTATTGCTCTCACTCCATGCTTTCCCACCTCAAAGTGCATTTGAATACATCCTTGATGCCTGCTCCCGGCCGTACGGCTGCTCATTTTCCAGTGCACGAATGATTGGACTCTGCTGCCACAGGCAAAGAGCCAGGACTGAAAGATGCTGCTGGACCTCTTCTGCACACAGAAAGCTTTGCAACGGTGCCACCTGTATTGCTCTCACTCCTTGCTTTCCCACCTCAAAGTGCATTTCAACACATCATTGATGCCTGCTCCCGGCCGTCCGGCTGCCCATTTTCCAGTGCACGAATGATTGGACTCTGCTGCCACAGGCAAAGAGCCAGGACTGAAAGATGCTGCTGGACCTCTTCTGCACACAGAAAGCTTCGCAACGGTGCCACCTGTATTGCTCTCACTCCTTGCTTTTCCACCTCAGAGTGCATTTAAATACAACCTTGATGCCTCCTCCAAGCTGGCCTGCTGCCCAGTTTTCAGTGCACGAATGATGGGACCCTGCTCCCACAGACGAAGAGCCAGGACTGAAAGATGTTGCTGGATCTCTTCTGCACATGGTAAGCTTCGCAACGGTGCCACCTGCATTGCTCTCACTCCTTGCTTTCCCACCTCAAAGTGCATTTGAATACATCCTTGATGCCTGCTCCCGGCCGTCCGGCTGCCCAGTTTCCAGTGCACGAATGATTGGACCCAACTCCCACAGACGAAGAGCCAGGACTGAAAGATGTTGCTGGACCTCTTCTGCACATGGTAAGCTTCGCAACGGTGCCACCTGTATTGCTCTCACTCCTTGCTTTCCCACCTCAAAGTGCATTTGAATACATCCTTGATGCCTGCTCCAGGCTGGCCGGCTCCCCAGTTTTCAGTGCACGAATGATTGGACTCTGCTCCCACAGGCAAAGAGCCAGGACTGAAAGATGCTGCTGGACCTCTTCTTCACATGGTAAGCTTCGCAACGGTGCCACCTGCATTGCTCTCACTCCTTGCTTTCCCACCTCAAAGTGCATTTGAATGCATCCTTGATGCCTGCTCCCGGCTTCCGGCTGCCCAGTTTCCAGTGCACGAATGATTGGACTCTGCTCCCACAGGCGAAGAGCCAGGACTGAAAGATACTGCTGGACCTCTTCTGCACATGGTAAGCTTCGCAACGGTGCCACTTGTATTGCTCTCACTCCTTGCTTTCCCACCTCAAAGTGCATTTGAATACATCCTTGATGCCTGCTCCCGGCCGTCCGGCTGCCCAGTTTCCAGTGCACGAATGATTGGACTCTGCTCCCACAGGCGAAGAGCCAGGACTGAAAGATGCTGCTGGACCTCTTCTGCACATGGTAAGCTTCGCAACGGTGCCACCTGCATTGCTCTCACTCCTTGCTTTCCCACCTCAAAGTGCATTTGAATACATCCTTGATGCCAGCTCCCGGCCGTCCGGCTGCCCAGTTTTCAGGGCACGAATGATTGGACTCTGCTCCCACAGGCGAAGAGCCAGGACTGAAAGATGCTGCTGGATCTCTTCTGCACATGGTAAGCTTCGCAACGGTGCCACCTGCATTGATCTCACTCCTTGCTTTCCCACCTCAAAGTGCATTTGAATACATCCTTGATGCCTGCTCCCGGCAGTCCGGCTGCCCAGTTTCCAGTGCACGAATGATTGGACTCTGCTCCCACAGGCAAAGGGCCGGGACTGAAAGATGCTGCTGGACCTCTTCTGCATATGGTAAGCTTCGCAACGGTGCCACCTGTATTGCCCTCACTCCTTGCTTTCCCACCTCAAAGTGCATTTGAATATATCCTTGATGCCTGCTCCCGGCCGTCCGGCTGCCCATTTTCCATTGCACGAATGATTGGACTCTGCTCCCACAGGCGAAGATCCAGGACTGAAAGATGCTGCTGGACCTCTTCTGCACATGGCAAGCTGCGCAACGGTGCCACCTGTATTGCTCTCACTCCTTGCTTTCCCACCTCAAAGTGCATTTGAATACATCCTTGATGCCTGCTCCCGGCCGTCCGGCTGGCCATTTTCCAGTGCACGAATGATTGGACTCTGCTGCCACAGGCAAAGAGCCAGGACTGAAAGATGCTGCTGGACCTCTTCTGCACACTGAAAGCTTTGCAACGGTGCCACCTGTATTGCTCTCACTCCTTGCTTTCCCACCTCAAAGTGCATTTGAATACATCCTTGATGCCTGCTCCCGGCCGTCCGGCTGCCCAGTTTCCAGTGCACGAATGATTGGACCCAGCTCCCACAGGCGAAGAGCCAGGACTGAAAGATACTGCTGGACCTCTTCTGCACATGGTAAGCTTCGCAACGGTGCCACCTGCATTGATCTCACTCCTTGCTTTCCCACCTCAAAGTGCATTTGAATACATCCTTGATGCCAGCTCCCGGCCGTCCGGCTGCCCAGTTTTCAGTGCACGAATGATTGGACTCTGCTCCCACAGGCGAAGAGCCAGGACTGAAAGATGCTGCTGGATCTCTTCTGCACATGGTAAGCTTCGCAACGGTGCCACCTGCATTGATCTCACTCCTTGCTTTCCCACCTCAAAGTGCATTTGAATACATCCTTGATGCCTGCTCCCGGCCGTCCGGCTGCCCAGCTTCCAGTGCACGAATGATTGGACCCTGCTCCCACAGGCAAAGAGCCGGGACTGAAAGATGCTGCTGGACCTCTTCTGCATATGGTAAGATTCGCAACGGTGCCACCTCTATTGCCATCACTCCTTGCTTTCCCACCTCAAAGTGCATTTGAATATATCCTTGATGCCCGCTCCCGGCCGTCCGGCTGCCCATTTTCCAGTGCACGAATGATTGGACTCTGCTCCCACTGGCAAAGAGCCAGGACTGAAAGATGCTGCTGGACCTCTTCTGCACATGGTAAGCTTCGCAACGGTGCCACCTGCATTGCTCTCACTCCTTGCTTTCCCACCTCAAAGTGCATTTGAATACATCCTTGATGCCTGCTCCAGGCCGTCCGGCTGCCTAGTTTCCAGTGCACGAATGATTGGACCCTGCTCCCACAGGCGAAGAGCCAGGACTGAAAGATGCTGCTGGACCTCTTCTGCACATGGTAAGCTTCGCAACGGTGCCACCTGTATTGCTCTCACTCCTTGCTTTCCCACCTCAAAGTGCATTTGAATACATCCTTGATGCCTGCTCCCGGCTTCCGGCTGCCCAGTTTCCAGTGCACGAATGATTGGACTCTGCTCCCACAGGCGAAGAGCCAGGACTGAAAGATACTGCTGGACCTCTTCTGCACATGGCAAGCTTCGCAACGGCGCCACTTGTATTGCTCTAACTCCTTGCTTTCCCACCTCAAAGTGCATTTCAACACATTGTTGATGCCTGCTCCCGGCCGTCCGGCTGCCCATTTTCCAGTGCACGAATGATTGGACTCTGCTCCCACAGGCAAAGAGCCAGGACTGAAAGATGCTGCTTGACCTCTTCTGCACACAGAAAGCTTTGCAACGGTGCCACCTGTATTGCTCTCACTCCTTGCTTTCCCACCTCAAAGTGCATTTCAACACATCGTTGATGCCTGCTCCCGGCCGTCCGGCTGCCCAGTTTCCAGTGCACGAATGATTGGACTCTGCTCCCACAGGCGAAGAGCCAGGACTGAAAGATGCTGCTGGACCTCTTCTGCACATGGTAAGCTTCGCAACGGTGCCACCTGCATTGCTCTCACTCCTTTCTTTCCCACCTCAAAGTGCATTTGCATACATCCTTGATGCCAGCTCCCGGCCGTCCGGCTGCCCAGTTTTCAGGGCACGAATGATTGGACTCTGCTCCCACAGGCGAAGAGCCAGGACTGAAAGATACTGCTGGATCTCTTCTGCACATGGTAAGCTTCGCAACGGTGCCACCTGCATTGATCTCACTCCTTGCTTTCCCACCTCAAAGTGCATTTGAATACATCCTTGATGCCTGCTCCCGGCAGTCCGGCTGCCCAGTTTCCAGTGCACGAATGATTGGACCCTGCTCCCACAGGCAAAGGGCCGGGACTGAAAGATGCTGCTGGACCTCTTCTGCATATGGTAAGCTTCGCAACGGTGCCACCTGTATTGCCCTCACTCCTTGCTTTCCCACCTCAAAGTGCATTTGAATATATCCTTGATGCCTGCTCCCGGCCGTCCGGCTGCCCATTTTCCAGTGCACGAATGATTGGACTCTGCTCCCACAGGCGAAGAGCCGGGACTGAAAGATGCTGCTGGACCTCTTCTGCACATGGTAAGCTTCGCAACGGTGCCACCTGCATTGCTCTCACTCCTTGCTTTCCCACCTCAAAGTGCATTTGAATACATCCTGAATGCCTGCTCCCGGCCGTCCGGCTGCCCAGTTTTCAGGGCACGAATGATTGGACTCTGCTCCCACAGGCGAAGAGCCAGGACTGAAAGATGCTGCTGGACCTCTTCTGCACATGGTAAGCTTCTCAACGGTGCCACCTGTATTGCTCTCACTCCTTGCTTTCCCACCACAAAGTGCGTTTGAATATATCCTTGATGCCAACTTCAGGCCGGCTGCCCAGTTTCCAGTGCACGAATGATTGGACCCAGCTCCCACAGGCGAAGAGCCAGGACTGAAAGATACTGCTGGACCTCTTCTGCACAAGGTAAGCTTCGCAACTGTGCCACCTGTATTGCTCTCACTCCTTGCTTTCCCACCACAAAGTGCATTTGAATACATCCTTGATGCCAGCTTCAGGCCGGCTGGCTGCCCAGTTTCCAGTGCACGAATGATTGGACTCTGCTCCCACAGGCAAAGAGCCAGGACTGAAAGATGCTGCTGGACCTCTTCTGCACATGGTAAGCTTCGCAACGGTGCCACTTGTATTGCTCTCACTCCTTGCTTTCCCACCTCAAAGTGCATTTCAACACATCGTTGATGCCTGCTCCCGGCCGTCCGGCTGCCCATTTTCCAGTGCACGAATGATTGGACTCTGCTCCCACAGGCAAAGAGCCAGGACTGAAAGATGCTGCTGGACCTCTTCTGCACATGGTAAGCTTCGCAACGGTGCCACCTGCATTGCTCTCACTCCTTGCTTTCCCACCTCAAAGTGCATTTGAATAAATCCTTGATGCCTGCTCCAGGCCGTCTGGCTGCTCAGTTTCCAGTGCACGAATGATTGGACTCTGCTCCCACAGGCGAAGAGCCAGGACTGAAAGATGCTGCTGGACCTCTTCTGCGCATGGTAAGCTTCGCAACGGTGCCACTTGTATTGCTCTCACTCCTTGCTTTCCCACCTCAAAGTGCATTTGAATACATCCTTGATGTCTGCTCTAGGCCGTCCGGATACCCAGTTTCCAGTGCACGAATGATTGGACCCTACACCCACAGGCGAAGAGCCAGGACTGAAAGATGCTGCTGGATCTCTTCTGCACATGGTAAGCTTCGCAATGGTGCCACCTGTATTGCTCTCCCTCCTTGCTTTCCCACCTCAAAGTGCATTTGAATACATCCTTGATGCCTGCTCCAGGCCGTCCGGCTGCCCAGTTTCCAGTGCACGAATGATTGGACTCTGCTGCCAAAGGCGAAGAGCCAGCACTGAAAGATGTTGCTGGATGTCTTCTGCACATGGTAAGCTTTGCAATGGTGCCACCTGTTTTGCTCTCACTCATTGCTTTCCCACCTCAAAGTGCATTTGAATGCATCCTTGATGGCTGCTCCCGGCCTTCCGGCAGCTCAGTTTCCAGTGCACGAATGATTGGACTCTGCTCCCGCAGGCGAAGAGCCAGGGCTGAAAGATGGTGCTGGATCTCTTCTGCACACGGTAAGCTTCGCAACGGTGCCACCTGTATTACTCTCACTCCTTGCTATCCCACCTAAAAGTGCATTTGAATACATCCTTGATGCCTGCTCCCGGTAGGCCGGCTGCCCACTTTCCAGCCCGCGAATGATTGGACCCTGCTCCCACAGGCGATGAGCCAGGACTGAAAGATGCTGCTGGACCTCTTCTGCGCATGGTAACCTTCGCAACGGTGCCCCCTGTATAGCTCCCACTCGTTGCTTTCCCACCTCAAAGTGCATTTGAATACATCCTTGATGCCTGCTCCAGGCTGGCCGGCTGCCCATTTTCCAGTGCACGAATGATTGGACTCTGCTCCCACAGGCGAAGAGCCAGGAAAGAGAGAAGTTGCTGGACCTCTTCTGCACACGGTAAGCTTCGCAACGGTGCCACCTGCATTGCTCTCACTCCTTGCTTTCCCACCTCAAAGTGCATTTGAATACATCCTTGATGCCTGCTCCCGGCCGTCCGGCTGCCCAGTTTCCAGTGCACGAATGATTGGACCCAGCTCCCACAGGCGAAGAGCCAGGACTGAAAGATACTGCTGGACCTCTTCTGCACATGGTAAGCTTCGCAACGGTGCCACCTGTATTGCTCTCACTCCTTGCTTTCCCACCTCAAAGTGCATTTGAATACATCCTTGATGCCAGCTCCCGGCCGTCCGGCTGCCCAGTTTTCAGGGCACGAATGATTGGACTCTGCTCCCACAGGCGAAGAGCCAGGACTGAAAGATGCTGCTGGATCTCTTCTGCACATGGTAAGCTTCGCAATGGTGCCACCTGCATTGATCTCACTCCTTGCTTTCCCACCTCAAAGTGCATTTGAATACAACCTTGATGCCTGCTCCCGGCCGTCCGGCTGCCGAGTTTCCAGTGCACGAATGATTGGACCCTGCTCCCACAGGCAAAGAGCCGGGACTGAAAGATGCTGCTGGACCTCTTCTGCATATGGTAAGCTTCGCAACGGTGCCACCTGTATTGCCCTCACTCCTTGCTTTCCCACCACAAAGTGCATTTGAATATATCCTTGATGCCCGCTCCCGGCCGTCCGGCTGCCCAGTTTCCAGTGCACGAATGATTGGACTATGCTGCCACAGGCGAAGAGCCGGGACTGAAAGATGCTGCTGGACCTCTTCTGCACATGGTAAGCTTCGCAACGGTGCCACCTGCATTGGTCTCACTCCTTGCTTTCCCACCTCAAAGTGCATTTGAATACATCCTTGATGCCTGCTCCCGGCCGTCCGGCTGCCCAGTTTCCAGTGCACGAATGATTGGACCCTGCTCCCACAGGCGAAGAGCCAGGACTGAAAGATGCTGCTGGACCTCTTCTGCACATGGTAAGCTTCGCAACGGTGCCACCTGTATTGTTCTCACTCCTTGCTTTCCCACCTCAAAGTGCATTTGAATACATCCTTGATGCCTGCTCCCGGCTTCCGGCTGCCCAGTTTCCAGTGCACGAATGATTGGACTCTGCTCCCACAGGCGAAGAGCCAGGACTGAAAGATGCTGCTGGACCTCTTCTGCACATGGCAAGCTTCGCAACGGTGCCACTTGTATTGCTCTCACTCCTTGCTTTCCCACCTCAAAGTGCATTTCAACACATCGTTGATGCCTGCTCCCGGCCATCCGGCTGCCCATTTTCCAGTGCACGAATGATTGGACTCTGCTCCCACAGGCAAAGAGCCAGGACTGAAAGATGCTGCTGGACCTCTTCTGCACATGGTAAGCTTCGCAACGGTGCCACCTGCATTGCTCTCACTCCTTGCTTTCCCACCTCAAAGTGCATTTGAATACATCCTTGATGCCTGCTCCAGGCTCTCCGGCTCCCCAGTTTTCGGTGCACGAATGATTGGACTCTGCTCCCACAGGCAAAGAGCCAGGACTGAAAGATGCTGCTGGACCTCTTCTGCACATGGTAAACTTCGCAACTGTTCCACCTGTATTGTTCTCACTCCTTGCTTTCCCATCTCAAAGTGCATTTGAATACATCCTTGATGCCTGTTCCCGGCCGTCCGGCTGCCCAGTTTCCAGTGCACGAATGATGGGACCCTGCTCCCACAGGCGAAGAGCCAGGACTGAAAGATGCTGCTGGACCTCTTCTGCACATGGTAAGCTTCGCAACGGTGCCACCTGTATTGCTCTCACTCCTTGCTTTCCCACCTCAAAGTGCATTTGAATACATCCTTGATGCCTGCTCCAGGCCGTCCGGCTGCCCAGTTTTCAGGGCACGAATGATTGGACTCTGCTCCCACAGGCGAAGAGCCAGGACTGAAAGATGCTGCTGGACCTCTTCTGCACATGGTAAGATTCGCAACGGTGCCACCTGTATTGCTCTCACTCCATGCTTTCCCACCTCAAAGTGCATTTGAATACATCCTTGATGCCTGCTCCCGGCCGTACGGCTGCTCATTTTCCAGTGCACGAATGATTGGACTCTGCTGCCACAGGCAAAGAGCCAGGACTGAAAGATGCTGCTGGACCTCTTCTGCACACAGAAAGCTTTGCAACGGTGCCACCTGTATTGCTCTCACTCCTTGCTTTCCCACCTCAAAGTGCATTTCAACACATCGTTGATGCCTGCTCCCGGCCGTCCGGCTGCCCATTTTCCAGTGCACGAATGATTGGACTCTGATCCCACAGGCGAAGAGCCAGGACTGAAAGATGCTGCTGGACCTCTTCTGCACATGGTAAGCTTCGCAACGGTGCCACCTGCATTGCTCTCACTCCTTGCTTTCCCACCTCAAAGTGCATTTCAATACATCCTTGTCGCCTGCACCCGGCCGTCCGGCTGCCCAGTTTCCAGTGCACGAATGATGGGACCCTGCTCCCACAGGCGAAGAGCCAGGACTGAAAGATGCTGCTGGACCTCTTCTGCACATGGTAAGCTTCGCAACGGTGCCACCGGTATTGCTCTCACTCCTTGCTTTCCCACCTCAAATTGCATTTGAATACATCCTTGATGCCTGCTCCAGGCCGTCCGGCTGCCCAGTTTTCAGTGCGCGAATGATTGGACTCTGCTCCCACAGGCGAAGAGCCAGGACTGAAAGATGTTGCTGGACCTCTTCTGCACACAGTAAGCTTCGCAACGGTGCCACCTGTATTGCTCTCACTCCTTGCTTTTCCACCTCAGAGTGCATTTAAATACATCCTTGATGCCTCCTCCAAGCTGGCCGGCTGCCCAATTTTCAGTGAACGAATGATTGGACCCTGATGTCACAGGCAAAGAGCCAGGACTGAAAGATGTTGCTGGACCTCTTCTGCACATGGTAAGCTTCGCAACGGTGCCACCTGTATTGCTCTCACTCCTTGCTTTTCCACCTCAGAGTGCATTTAAATACAACCTTGATGCCTCCTCAAAGCTGGCCTGCTGCCCAGTTTTCAGTGGACGAATGATGGGACCCTGCTCCCACAGGCGAAGAGCCAGGACTGAAAGTTGCTGCTGGACCTCTTCTGCACATGGTAAGCTTCGCAACGGTGTCACCTGTATTGCTCTCGCTCCTTGCTTTCCCACCTCAAAGTGCATTTAAATACATACTTGATGCCTGCTCCAGGCCGTCCGGCTGCCCAGTTTTCAGTGCACGAATGATTGGACTCTGCTCCCACAGGCGAAGAGCCAGGACTGAAAGATGCTGCTGGACCTCTTCTGCACATGGTAAGCTTCGCAACTGTGCCACCTGTATTGCTCTCACTCCTTGCTTTCCCACCTCAAAGTACATTTCAATACATCCTTGATGCCTGCTCCCGGCCTTCCGGCTGCCCAGTTTTCAGTGCACGAATGATTGGACTCTGCTCCCACAGGCGAAGAGCCAGGACTGAACGATGCTGCTGGACCTCTTCTGCACATTGTAAGCTTTGCAACGGTGCCACCTGTATTGCTCTCACTCCTTGCTTTCCCACCTCAAAGTGCATTTGAATACATCCTTGATGCCTGCTCCCGGCCGTCCGGCTGCCCAGTTTCCAGTGCACGAATGATTGGACCCAGCTCCCACAGGCGAAGAGCCAGGACTGAAAGATACTGCTGGACCTCTTCTGCACATGGTAAGCTTCGCAACGGTGCCACCTGTATTGCTCTCACTCCTTGCTTTCCCACCACAAAGTGCATTTGAATATATCCTTGATGCCAGCTTCAGGCCGGCTGGCTGCCCAGTTTCCAGTGCACGAATGATTGGACTCTGCTCCCACAGGCGAAGAGCCAGGACTGAAAGATGCTGCTGGACCTCTTCTGCACATGGTAAGCTTCGCAACGGTGCCACCTGTATTGCTCTCACTCCTTGCTTTCCCACCTCAAAGTGCATTTCAACACATCGATGATGCCTGTTCCCGGCCGTCCGGCTGCCCATTTTCCAGTGCACGAATGATTGGACTCTGCTCCCACAGGCGAAGAGCCAGGACTGAAAGATGCTGCTGGACCTCTTCTGCCCATGGTAAGCTTCGCAACGGTGCCACCTGCATTGCTCTCACTCCTTGCTTTCCCACCTCAAAGTGCATTTGAATACATCCTTGATGCCTGCTCCCGGCCGTCCGGCTGCCCAGTTTCCAGTGCACGAATGATTGGACCCTGCTCCCACAGGCGAAGAGCCAGGACTGAAAGATGCTGCTGGACCTCTTCTGCACATGGTAAGCTTCGCAGCGGTGCCACCTGCATTGCTCTCACTCCTTGCTTTCCCACCTCAAAGTGCATTTGAATGCATCCTTGATGCCAGCTCCCGGTCGTCCGGCTGCCCAGTTTTCAGGGCACGAATGATTGGACTCTGCTCCTACAGGCGAAGATTCAGGACTGAAAGATGCTGCTGGATCTCTTCTGCACATGGTAAGCTTCGCAACGGTGCCGCCTGTATTTCTCTCACTCCTTGCTTTCCCACCTCAAAGTGCATTTGAATATATCCTTGATGCCAGCTTCAGGCCGGCAGGCTGCCCAGTTTTCAGTGCACGAGTGATTGGACTTTGCTCCCACAGGCAAAGAGCCAGGACTGAAAGATGCTGCTGGACCTCTTCTGCACATGGTAAGCTTCGCAACTGTGCCTCCTGTATTGCTCTCACTCCTTGCTTTTCCACCTCAGAGTGCATTTAAATACATCCTTGATGCCTCCTCCAAGCTGGCCGGCTGCCCAATTTTCAGTGAACGAATGATTGGACCCTGATGTCACAGGCAAAGAGCCAGGACTGAAAGATGTTGCTGGATCTCTTCTGCACATGGTAAGCTTCGCAACGGTGCCACCTGCATTGCTCTCACTCCTTGCTTTCCCACCTCAAAGTGCATTTGAATACATCCTTGATGCCTGCTCCCGGCCGTCCGGCTGCCAAGTTTCCAGTGCACGAATGATTGGACCCAGCTCCCACAGACGAAGAGCCAGGACTGAAAGATGTTGCTGGACCTCTTCTGCACATGGTAAGCTTCGCAACGGTGCCACCTGTATTGCTCTCACTCCTTGCTTTTCCACCTCAGAGTGCATTTAAATACAACCTTGATGCCTCCTCCAAGCTGGCTAGCTGCCCAGTTTTCAGTGCACGAATGATTGGACCCTGCTCCCACAGGCGAAGAGCCAGGAATGAAAGATGCTGCTGGACCTCTTCTGCACATGGTAAGCTTCGCAACGGTGTCACCTGTATTGCTCTCGCTCCTTGCTTTCCCACCTCAAAGTGCATTTCAACACATCGTTGATGCCTGCTCCCGGCCGTCCGGCTGCCCATTTTCCAGTGCACGAATGATTGGACTCTGCTCCCACAGGCAAAGAGCCAGGACTGAAAGATGCTGCTGGACCTCTTCTGCACATGGTAAGCTTCGCAACGGTGCCACCTGCATTGCTCTCACTCCTTGCTTTCCCACCTCAAAGTGCATTTGAATACATCCCTGATGCCTGCTCCAGGCTGGCCGGCTCCCCAGTTTTCAGTGCACGAATGATTGGACTCTGCTCCCACAGGCAAAGAGCCAGGACTGAAAGATGCTGCTGGACCTCTTCTTCACATGGTAAGCTTCGCAACGGTGCCACCTGCATTGCTCTCACTCCTTGCTTTCCCACCTCAAAGTGCATTTGAATACATCCTTGATGCCTGCTCCCGGCTTCCGGCTGCAAAGTTTCCAGTGCACGAATGATTGGACTCTGCTCCCACAGGCGAAGAGCCAGGACTGAAAGATACTGCTGGACCTCTTCTGCACATGGTAAGCTTCGCAACGGTGCCACTTGTATTGCTCTCACTCCTTGCTTTCCCACCTCAAAGTGCATTTGAATACATCCTTGATGCCTGCTCCCGGCCGTCCGGCTGCCCAGTTTCCAGTGCACGAATGATTAGACTCTGCTCCCACAGGCGAAGAGCCAGGACTGAAAGATGCTGCTGGACCTCTTCTGCACATGGTAAGCTTCGCAACGGTGCCACCTGCATTGCTCTCACTCCTTGCTTTTCCACCTCAAAGTGCATTTGAATACATCCTTGATGCCAGCTCCCGGCCGTCCGGCTGCCCAGTTTTCCGTGCACGAATGATTGGACTCTGCTCCCACAGGCGAAGAGCCAGGACTGAAAGATGCTGCTGGATCTCTTCTGCACATGGTAAGCTTCGCAACGGTGCCACCTGCATTGATCTCACTCCTTGCTTTCCCACCTCAAAGTGCATTTGAATACATCCTTGATGCCTGCTCCCGGCAGTCCGGCTGCCCAGTTTCCAGTGCACGAATGATTGGACCCTGCTCCCACAGGCAAAGGGCCGGGACTGAAAGATGCTGCTGGACCTCTTCTGCATATGGTAAGCTTCGCAACGGTGCCACCTGTATTGCCCTCACTCCTTGCTTTCCCACCTCAAAGTGCATTTGAATATATCCTTGATGCCTGCTCCCGGCCGTCCGGCTGCCCATTTTCCAGTGCACGAATGATTGGACTCTGCTGCCACAGGCGAAGACCCGGGACTGAAAGATGCTGCTGGACCTCTTCTGCACATGGTAAGCTTCGCAACGGTGCCACCTGCATTGATCTCACTCCTTGCTTTCCCACCTCAAAGTGCATTTGAATACATCCTTGATGCCTGCTCCCGGCCGTCCGGCTGCCCAGTTTTCAGGGCACGAATGATTGGACTCTGCTCCCACAGGCGAAGAGCCAGGACTGAAAGATGCTGCTGGACCTCTTCTGCACATGGCAAGCTGCGCAACGGTGCCACCTGTATTGCTCTCACTCCTTGCTTTCCCACCTCAAAGTGCATTTGAATACATCCTTGATGCCTGCTCCCGGCCGTCCGGCTGCCCATTTTCCAGTGCACGAATGATTGGACTCTGCTGCCACAGGCAAAGAGCCAGGACTGAAAGATGCTGCTGGACCTCTTCTGCACACTGAAAGCTTTGCAACGGTGCCACCTGTATTGCTCTCACTCCTTGCTTTCCCACCTCAAAGTGCATTTGAATACATCCTTGATGCCTGCTCCCGGCCGTCCGGCTGCCCAGTTTCCAGTGCACGAATGATTGGACTCTGCTCCCACAGGCGAAGAGCCAGGACTGAAAGATGCTGCTGGACCTCTTCTGCACATGGTAAGCTTCGCAACGGTGCCACCTGCATTGCTCTCACTCCTTGCTTTTCCACCTCAAAGTGCATTTGAATACATCCTTGATGCCAGCTCCCGGCCGTCCGGCTGCCCAGTTTTCCGTGCACGAATGATTGGACTCTGCTCCCACAGGCGAAGAGCCAGGACTGAAAGATGCTGCTGGATCTCTTCTGCACATGGTAAGCTTCGCAACGGTGCCACCTGCATTGATCTCACTCCTTGCTTTCCCACCTCAAAGTTCATTTGAATACATCCTTGATGCCTGCTCCCGGCTTCCGGCTGCCCAGTTTCCAGTGCACGAATGATTGGACTCTGCTCCCACAGGCGAAGAGCCAGGACTGAAAGATACTGCTGGACCTCTTCTGTACATGGTAAGCTTCGCAACGGTGCCACTTGTATTGCTCTCACTCCTTGCTTTCCCACCTCAAAGTGCATTTGAATACATCCTTGATGCCTGCTCCCGGCCGTCCGGCTGCCCAGTTTCCAGTGCACGAATGATTGGACTCTGCTCCCACAGGCGAAGAGCCAGGACTGAAAGATGCTGCTGGACCTCTTCTGCACATGGTAAGCTTCGCAACGGTGCCACTTGTATTGCTCTCACTCCTTGCTTTCCCACCTCAAAGTGCATTTGAATACATCCTTGATGCCAGCTCCCGGCCGTCCGGCTGCCCAGTTTTCCGTGCACGAATGATTGGACTCTGCTCCCACAGGCGAAGAGCCAGGACTGAAAGATGCTGCTGGATCTCTTCTGCACATGGTAAGCTTCGCAACGGTGCCACCTGCATTGATCTCACTCCTTGCTTTCCCACCTCAAAGTGCATTTGAATACATCCTTGATGCCTGCTCCCGGCAGTCCGGCTGCCCAGTTTCCAGTGCACGAATGATTGGACCCTGCTCCCACAGGCAAAGGGCCGGGACTGAAAGATGCTGCTGGACCTCTTCTGCATATGGTAAGCTTCGCAACGGTGCCACCTGTATTGCCCTCACTCCTTGCTTTCCCACCTCAAAGTGCATTTGAATATATCCTTGATGCCTGCTCCCGGCCGTCCGGCTGCCCATTTTCCAGTGCACGAATGATTGGACTCTGCTGCCACAGGCGAAGACCCGGGACTGAAAGATGCTGCTGGACCTCTTCTGCACATGGTAAGCTTCGCAACGGTGCCACCTGCATTGATCTCACTCCTTGCTTTCCCACCTCAAAGTGCATTTGAATACATCCTTGATGCCTGCTCCCGGCCGTCCGGCTGCCCAGTTTTCAGGGCACGAATGATTGGACTCTGCTCCCACAGGCGAAGAGCCAGGACTGAAAGATGCTGCTGGACCTCTTCTGCACATGGCAAGCTGCGCAACGGTGCCACCTGTATTGCTCTCACTCCTTGCTTTCCCACCTCAAAGTGCATTTGAATACATCCTTGATGCCTGCTCCCGGCCGTCCGGCTGCCCATTTTCCAGTGCACGAATGATTGGACTCTGCTGCCACAGGCAAAGAGCCAGGACTGAAAGATGCTGCTGGACCTCTTCTGCACACTGAAAGCTTTGCAACGGTGCCACCTGTATTGCTCTCACTCCTTGCTTTCCCACCTCAAAGTGCATTTGAATACATCCTTGATGCCTGCTCCCGGCCGTCCGGCTGCCCAGTTTCCAGTGCACGAATGATTGGACTCTGCTCCCACAGGCGAAGAGCCCGGACTGAAAGATGCTGCTGGACCTCTTCTGCACATGGTAAGCTTCGCAACGGTGCCACCTGCATTGCTCTCACTCCTTGCTTTCCCACCTCAAAGTGCATTTGAATACATCCTTGATGCCTGCTCCCGGCCGTCCGGCTGCCCATTTTCCAGTGCACGAATGATTGGACTCTGCTGCCACAGGCAAAGAGCCAGGACTGAAAGATGCTGCTGGATCTCTTCTGCACACTGAAAGCTTTGCAACGGTGCCACCTGTATTGCTCTCACTCCTTGCTTTCCCACCTCAAAGTGCATTTGAATACATCCTTGATGCCTGCTCCCGGCCGTCCGGCTGCCCAGTTTCCAGTGCACGAATGATTGGACCCAGCTCCCACAGGCGAAGAGCCAAGACTGAAAGATACTGCTGGACCTCTTCTGCACATGGTAAGCTTCGCAACGGTGCCACCTGCATTGATCTCACTCCTTGCTTTCCCACCTCAAAGTGCATTTGAATACATCCTTGATGCCTGCTCCCGGCCGTCCGGCTGCCCAGCTTCCAGTGCACGAATGATTGGACCCTGCTCCCACAGGCAAAGAGCCGGGACTGAAAGATGCTGCTGGACCTCTTCTGCATATGGTAAGATTCGCAACGGTGCCACCTCTATTGCCATCACTCCTTGCTTTCCCACCTCAAAGTGCATTTGAATATATCCTTGATGCCCGCTCCCGGCCGTCCTGCTGCCCAGTTTCCAGTGCACGAATGATTGGACTCTGCTCCCACAGGGGAAGAGCCGGGACTGAAAGATGCTGCTGGACCTCTTCTGCACATGGTAAGCTTCGCAACGGTGCCACCTGTATTGCTCTCACTCCCTGCTTTCCCACCTCAAAGTGTATTTCAACACATCGTTGATGCCTGCTCCCGGCCGTCCGGCTGCCCATTTTCCAGTGCACGAATGATTGGACTCTGCTCCCACTGGCAAAGAGCCAGGACTGAAAGATGCTGCTGGACCTCTTCTGCACATGGTAAGCTTCGCAACGGTGCCACCTGCATTGGTCTCACTCCTTGCTTTCCCACCTCAAAGTGCATTTGAATACATCCTTGATGCCTGCTCCCGGCCGTCCGGCTGCCTAGTTTCCAGTGCACGAATGATTGGACCCTGCTCCCACAGGCGAAGAGCCAGGACTGAAAGATGCTGCTGGACCTCTTCTGCACATGGTAAGCTTCGCAACGGTGCCACCTGTATTGCTATCACTCCTTGCTTTCCCACCTCAAAGTGCATTTGAATACATCCTTGATGCCTGCTCCCGGCTTCCGGCTGCCCAGTTTCCAGTGCACGAATGATTGGACTCTGCTCCCACAGGCGAAGAGCCAGGACTGAAAGATACTGCTGGACCTCTTCTGCACATGGCAAGCTTCGCAACGGCGCCACTTGTATTGCTCTAACTCCTTGCTTTCCCACCTCAAAGTGCATTTCAACACATTGTTGATGCCTGCTCCCGGCCGTCCGGCTGCCCATTTTCCAGTGCACGAATGATTGGACTCTGCTCCCACAGGCAAAGAGCCAGGACTGAAAGATGCTGCTTGACCTCTTCTGCACACAGAAAGCTTTGCAACGGTGCCACCTGTATTGCTCTCACTCCTTGCTTTCCCACCTCAAAGTGCATTTCAACACATCGTTGATGCCTGCTCCCGGCCGTCCGGCTGCCCAGTTTCCAGTGCACGAATGATTGGACTCTGCTCCCACAGGCGAAGAGCCAGGACTGAAAGATGCTGCTGGACCTCTTCTGCACATGGTAAGCTTCGCAACGGTGCCACCTGCATTGCTCTCACTCCTTTCTTTCCCACCTCAAAGTGCATTTGAATATATCCTTGATGCCAGCTTCAGGCCGGCTGGCTGCCCAGTTTTCAGTGCACGAGTGATTGGACTCTGCTCCCACAGGCAAAGAGCCAGGACTGAAAGATGCTGCTGGATCTCTTCTGCACATGGTAAGCTTCGCAACGGTGCCACCTGCATTGATCTCACTCCTTGCTTTCCCACCTCAAAGTGCATTGGAATACATCCTTGATGCCAGCTCCCGGCCGTCCGGCTGCCCAGTTTCCAGTGCACGAATGATTGGACTCTGCTCCCACAGGCAAAGGGCCGGGACTGAAAGATGCTGCTGGACCTCTTCTGCACATGGTAAGCTTCGCAACGGTGCCACCTGTATTGCTCTCACTCCTTGCTTTCCCACCTCAAAGTGCATTTGAATATATCCTTGATGCCAGCTTCAGGCCGGCTGGCTGCCCAGTTTTCAGTGCACGAGTGATTGGACTCTGCTCCCACAGGCAAAGAGCCAGGACTGAAAGATGCTGCTGGACCTCTTCTGCACATGGTAAGCTTCGCAACTGTGCCACCTGTATTGCTCTCACTCCTTGCTTTCCCACCTCAAAGTACATTTGAATACATCCTTGATGCCTGCTCCCGGCCTTCCGGCTGCCCAGTTTTCAGTGCACGAATGATTGGACTCTGCTCCCACAGGCAAAGAGCCGGGACTGAAAGATGCTGCTGGACCTCTTCTGCACATGGTAAGCTTCGCAACGGTGCCACTTGTTTTGCTCTCACTCCTTGCTTTCCCACCTCAAAGTGCATTTCAACACATCATTGATGACTGCTCCCGGCCGTCCGGCTGCCCAGTTTCCAGTGCACGAATGATTGGACTCTGCTCCCACAGGCAAAGAGCCAGGACTGAAAGATGCTGCTGGACCTCTTCTGCACATGGTAAGCTTCGCAACGGTGCCACCTGCATTGCTCTCACTCCTTGCTTTCCCGCCTCAAAGTGCATTTGAATACATCGTTGATGCCTGCTCCCGGCCGTCCAGCTGCCCAGTTTCCAGTGCACGAATGATTGGACCCTGCTCCCACAGGCGAAGAGCCAGGACTGAAAGATACTGCTGGACCTCTTCTGCACATGGTAAGCTTCGCAACGGTGACACCTGTATTGCTCTCACTCCTTGCTTTCCCACCACAAAGTGCATTTGAATACATCCTTGATGCCTGCTCCCGGCCGTCCGGCTGCCCAGTTTTCAGTGCACGAATGATTGGACTCTGCTCCCACAGGCAAAGAGCCAGGACTGAAAGATGCTGCTGGACCTCTTCTGCACATGGTAAGCTTCGCAACGGTGCCACCTGTATTGCTCTCACTCCTTGCTTTTCCACCTCAAATTGCATTTGAATACATCCTTGATGCCTGCTCCCGGCCGTCCGGCTGCCCAGTTTTCAGTGCACGAATGATTGGACTCTGCTCCCACAGGCGAAGAGCCAGGACTGAAAGATGCTGCTGGACCTCTTCTGCACATGGTAAGCTTCGCAACGGTGCCACCTGTATTGCTCTCACTCCTTGCTTTCCCACCACAAAGTGCATTTGAATATATCCTTGATGCCAACTTCAGGCCGGCTGCCCAGTTTCCAGTGCACGAATGATTGGACCCAGCTCCCACAGGCGAAGAGCCAGGACTGAAAGATACTGCTGGACCTCTTCTGCACAAGGTAAGCTTCGCAACTGTGCCACCTGTATTGCTCTCACTCCTTGCTTTCCCACCACAAAGTGCATTTGAATACATCCTTGATGCCAGCTTCAGGCCGGCCGGCTGCCCAGTTTCCAGAGCACGAATGATTGGACTCTGCTCCCACAGGCAAAGAGCCAGGACTGAAAGATGCTGCTGGACCTCTTCTGCACATGGTAAGCTTCGCAACGGTGCCACTTGTATTGCTCTCACTCCTTGCTTTCCCACCTCAAAGTGCTTTTCAACACATCCTTGATGCCTGCTCCCGGCCGTCCGGCTGCCCATTTTCCAGTGCACGAATGATTGGACTCTGCCTCCACAGGCAAAGAGCCAGGACTGAAAGATGCTGCTGGACCTCTTCTGCACATGGTAAGCTTCGCAACGGTGCCACCTGCATTGCTCTCACTCCTTGCTTTCCCACCTCAAAGTGCATTTGAATAAATCCTTGATGCCTGCTCCAGGCCGTCTGGCTGCTCAGTTTCCAGTGCACGAATGATTGGACTCTGCTCCCACAGGCGAAGAGCCAGGACTGAAAGATGCTGCTGGACCTCTTCTGCGCATGGTAAGCTTCGCAACGGTGCCACTTGTATTGCTTTCACTCCTTGCTTTCCCACCTCAAAGTGCATTTGAATACATCCTTAATGTCTGCTCTAGGCCGTCCGGATACCCAGTTTCCAGTGCACGAATGATTGGACCCTACACCCACAGGCGAAGAGCCAGGACTGAAAGATGCTGCTGGATCTCTTCTGCACATGGTAAGCTTCGCAATGGTGCCACCTGTATTGCTCTCCCTCCTTGCTTTCCCACCTCAAAGTGCATTTGAATACATCCTTGATGCCTGCTCCCGGCCGTCCGGCTGCCCAGTTTTCAGTGCACGAATGATTGGACTCTGCTGCCAAAGGCGAAGAGCCAGCACTGAAAGATGTTGCTGGATGTCTTCTGCACATGGTAAGCTTTGCAATGGTGCCACCTGTTTTGCTCTCACTCATTGCTTTCCCACCTCAAAGTGCATTTGAATGCATCCTTGATGGCTGCTCCCGGCCTTCCGGCAGCTCAGTTTCCAGTGCACGAATGATTGGACTCTGCTCCCGCAGGCGAAGAGCCAGGGCTGAAAGATGGTGCTGGATCTCTTCTGCACACGGTAAGCTTCGCAACGGTGCCACCTGTATTACTCTCACTCCTTGCTATCCCACCTAAAAGTGCATTTGAATACATCCTTGATGCCTGCTCCCGGTAGGCCGGCTGCCCACTTTCCAGCCCGCGAATGATTGGACCCTGCTCCCACAGGCGATGAGCCAGGACTGAAAGATGCTGCTGGACCTCTTCTGCGCATGGTAAGCTTCGCAACGGTGCCCCCTGTATAGCTCCCACTCCTTGCTTTCCCACCTCAAAGTGCATTTGAATACATCCTTGATGCCTGCTCCAGGCTGGCCGGCTGCCCATTTTCCAGTGCACGAATGATTGGACTCTGCTCCCACAGGCGAAGAGCCAGGAAAGAGAGAAGTTGCTGGACCTCTTCTGCACACGGTAAGCTTCGCAACGGTGCCACCTGCATTGCTCTCACTCCTTGCTTTCCCACCTCAAAGTGCATTTGAATACATCCTTGATGCCTGCTCCCGGCCGTCCGGCTGCCCAGTTTCCAGTGCACGAATGATTAGACCCAGCTCCCACAGGCGAAGAGCCAGGACTGAAAGATACTGCTGGACCTCTTCTGCACATGGTAAGCTTCGCAACGGTGCCACCTGTATTGCTCTCACTCCTTGCTTTCCCACCTCAAAGTGCATTTGAATACATCCTTGATGCCAGCTCCCGGCCGTCCGGCTGCCCAGTTTTCAGGGCACGAATGATTGGACTCTGCTCCCACAGGCGAAGAGCCAGGACTGAAAGATGCTGCTGGATCTCTTCTGCACATGGTAAGCTTCGCAATGGTGCCACCTGCATTGATCTCACTCCTTGCTTTCCCACCTCAAAGTGCATTTGAATACAACCTTGATGCCTGCTCCCGGCCGTCCGGCTGCCGAGTTTCCAGTGCACGAATGATTGGACCCTGCTCCCACAGGCAAAGAGCCGGGACTGAAAGATGCTGCTGGACCTCTTCTGCATATGGTAAGCTTCGCAACGGTGCCACCTGTATTGCCCTCACTCCTTGCTTTCCCACCACAAAGTGCATTTGAATATATCCTTGATGCCCGCTCCCGGCCGTCCGGCTGCCCAGTTTCCAGTGCACGAATGATTGGACTATGCTGCCACAGGCGAAGAGCCGGGACTGAAAGATGCTGCTGGACCTCTTCTGCACATGGTAAGCTTCGCAACGGTGCCACCTGTATTGCTCTCACTCCTTGCTTTCCCACCACAAAGTGCATTTGAATATATCCTTGATGCCAACTTCAGGCCGGCTGCCCAGTTTCCAGTGCACGAATGATTGGACCCAGCTCCCACAGGCGAAGAGCCAGGACTGAAAGATACTGCTGGACCTCTTCTGCACAAGGTAAGCTTCGCAACTGTGCCACCTGTATTGCTCTCACTCCTTGCTTTCCCACCACAAAGTGCATTTGAATACATCCTTGATGCCAGCTTCAGGCCGGCCGGCTGCCCAGTTTCCAGAGCACGAATGATTGGACTCTGCTCCCACAGGCAAAGAGCCAGGACTGAAAGATGCTGCTGGACCTCTTCTGCACATGGTAAGCTTCGCAACGGTGCCACTTGTATTGCTCTCACTCCTTGCTTTCCCACCTCAAAGTGCTTTTCAACACATCCTTGATGCCTGCTCCCGGCCGTCCGGCTGCCCATTTTCCAGTGCACGAATGATTGGACTCTGCCTCCACAGGCAAAGAGCCAGGACTGAAAGATGCTGCTGGACCTCTTCTGCACATGGTAAGCTTCGCAACGGTGCCACCTGCATTGCTCTCACTCCTTGCTTTCCCACCTCAAAGTGCATTTGAATAAATCCTTGATGCCTGCTCCAGGCCGTCTGGCTGCTCAGTTTCCAGTGCACGAATGATTGGACTCTGCTCCCACAGGCGAAGAGCCAGGACTGAAAGATGCTGCTGGACCTCTTCTGCGCATGGTAAGCTTCGCAACGGTGCCACTTGTATTGCTTTCACTCCTTGCTTTCCCACCTCAAAGTGCATTTGAATACATCCTTAATGTCTGCTCTAGGCCGTCCGGATACCCAGTTTCCAGTGCACGAATGATTGGACCCTACACCCACAGGCGAAGAGCCAGGACTGAAAGATGCTGCTGGATCTCTTCTACACATGGTAAGCTTCGCAATGGTGCCACCTGTATTGCTCTCCCTCCTTGCTTTCCCACCTCAAAGTGCATTTGAATACATCCTTGATGCCTGCTCCCGGCCGTCCGGCTGCCCAGTTTTCAGTGCACGAATGATTGGACTCTGCTGCCAAAGGCGAAGAGCCAGCACTGAAAGATGTTGCTGGATGTCTTCTGCACATGGTAAGCTTTGCAATGGTGCCACCTGTTTTGCTCTCACTCATTGCTTTCCCACCTCAAAGTGCATTTGAATGCATCCTTGATGGCTGCTCCCGGCCTTCCGGCAGCTCAGTTTCCAGTGCACGAATGATTGGACTCTGCTCCCGCAGGCGAAGAGCCAGGGCTGAAAGATGGTGCTGGATCTCTTCTGCACACGGTAAGCTTCGCAACGGTGCCACCTGTATTACTCTCACTCCTTGCTATCCCACCTAAAAGTGCATTTGAATACATCCTTGATGCCTGCTCCCGGTAGGCCGGCTGCCCACTTTCCAGCCCGCGAATGATTGGACCCTGCTCCCACAGGCGAAGAGCCAGGACTGAAAGATGCTGCTGGACCTCTTCTGCGCATGGTAAGCTTCGCAACGGTGCCCCCTGTATAGCTCCCACTCGTTGCTTTCCCACCTCAAAGTGCATTTGAATACATCCTTGATGCCTGCTCCAGGCTGGCCGGCTGCCCATTTTCCAGTGCACGAATGATTGGACTCTGCTCCCACAGGCGAAGAGCCAGGAAAGAGAGAAGTTGCTGGACCTCTTCTGCACACGGTAAGCTTCGCAACGGTGCCACCTGCATTGCTGTCACTCCTTGCTTTCCCACCTCAAAGTGCATTTGAATACATCCTTGATGCCTGCTCCCGGCCGTCCGGCTGCCCAGTTTCCAGTGCACGAATGATTAGACCCAGCTCCCACAGGCGAAGAGCCAGGACTGAAAGATACTGCTGGACCTCTTCTGCACATGGTAAGCTTCGCAACGGTGCCACCTGTATTGCTCTCACTCCTTGCTTTCCCACCTCAAAGTGCATTTGAATACATCCTTGATGCCAGCTCCCGGCCGTCCGGCTGCCCAGTTTTCAGGGCACGAATGATTGGACTCTGCTCCCACAGGCGAAGAGCCAGGACTGAAAGATGCTGCTGGATCTCTTCTGCACATGGTAAGCTTCGCAATGGTGCCACCTGCATTGATCTCACTCCTTGCTTTCCCACCTCAAAGTGCATTTGAATACAACCTTGATGCCTGCTCCCGGCCGTCCGGCTGCCGAGTTTCCAGTGCACGAATGATTGGACCCTGCTCCCACAGGCAAAGAGCCGGGACTGAAAGATGCTGCTGGACCTCTTCTGCATATGGTAAGCTTCGCAACGGTGCCACCTGTATTGCCCTCACTCCTTGCTTTCCCACCACAAAGTGCATTTGAATATATCCTTGATGCCCGCTCCCGGCCGTCCGGCTGCCCAGTTTCCAGTGCACGAATGATTGGACTATGCTGCCACAGGCGAAGAGCCGGGACTGAAAGATGCTGCTGGACCTCTTCTGCACATGGTAAGCTTCGCAACGGTGCCACCTGCATTGGTCTCACTCCTTGCTTTCCCACCTCAAAGTGCATTTGAATACATCGTTGATGCCTGCTCCCGGCCATCCGGCTGCCCAGTTTCCAGCGCACGAATGATTGGACCCTGCTCCCACAGGCGAAGAGCCAGGACTGAAAGATGCTGCTGGACCTCTTCTGCACATGGTAAGCTTCGCAACGGTGCCACCTGTATTGTTCTCACTCCTTGCTTTCCCACCTCAAAGTGCATTTGAATACATCCTTGATGCCTGCTCCCGGCGTCCGGCTGCCCAGTTTCCCGTGCACGAATGATTGGACTCTGCTCCCACAGGCGAAGAGCCAGGACTGAAAGATGCTGCTGGACCTCTTCTGCACATGGCAAGCTTCGCAACGGTGCCACTTGTATTGCTCTCACTCCTTGCTTTCCCACCTCAAAGTGCATTTCAACACATCGTTGATGCCTGCTCCCGGCCATCCGGCTGCCCATTTTCCAGTGCACGAATGATTGGACTCTGCTCCCACAGGCAAAGAGCCAGGACTGAAAGATGCTGCTGGACCTCTTCTGCACATGGTAAGCTTCGCAACGGTGCCACCTGCATTGCTCTCACTCCTTGCTTTCCCACCTCAAAGTGCATTTGAATACATCCTTGATGCCTGCTCCAGGCTGGCCGGCTCCCCAGTTTTCAGTGCACGAATGATTGGACTCTGCTCCCACAGGCAAAGAGCCAGGACTGAAAGATGCTGCTGGACCTCTTCTGCACATGGTAAACTTCGCAACTCTTCCACCTGTATTGTTCTCACTCCTTGCTTTCCCATCTCAAAGTGCATTTGAATACATCCTTGATGCCTGCTCCCGGCCGTCCGGCTGCCCAGTTTCCAGTGCACGAATGATGGGACCCTGCTCCCACAGGCAAAGAGCCAGGACTGAAAGATGCTGCTGGATCTCTTCTGCACATGGTAAGCTTCGCAACGGTGCCACCTGCATTGATCTCACTCCTTGCTTTCCCACCTCAAAGTGCATTTGAATACAACCTTGATGCCTGCTCCCGGCCGTCCGGCTGCCGAGTTTCCAGTGCACGAATGATTGGACCCTGCTCCCACAGGCAAAGAGCCGGGACTGAAAGATGCTGCTGGACCTCTTCTGCATATGGTAAGCTTCGCAACGGTGCCACCTGTATTGCCCTCACTCCTTGCTTTCCCACCACAAAGTGCATTTGAATATATCCTTGATGCCCGCTCCCGGCCGTCCGGCTGCCCAGTTTCCAGTGCACGAATGATTGGACTATGCTGCCACAGGCGAAGAGCCGGGACTGAAAGATGCTGCTGGACCTCTTCTGCACATGGTAAGCTTCGCAACGGTGCCACCTGCATTGGTCTCACTCCTTGCTTTCCCACCTCAAAGTGCATTTGAATACATCCTTGATGCCTGCTCCCGGCCGTCCGGCTGCCCAGTTTCCAGTGCACGAATGATTGGACCCTGCTCCCACAGGCGAAGAGCCAGGACTGAAAGATGCTGCTGGACCTCTTCTGCACATGGTAAGCTTCGCAACGGTGCCACCTGTATTGTTCTCACTCCTTGCTTTCCCACCTCAAAGTGCATTTGAATACATCCTTGATGCCTGCTCCCGGCTTCCGGCTGCCCAGTTTCCAGTGCACGAATGATTGGACTCTGCTCCCACAGGCAAAGAGCCAGGACTGAAAGATGCTGCTGGACCTCTTCTGCACATGGTAAGCTTTGCAACGGTGCCACCTGCATTGCTCTCACTCCTTGCTTTCCCACCTCAAAGTGCATTTGAATACATCCTTGATGCCTGATCCAGGCTGGCCGGCTCCCCAGTTTTCAGTGCACGAATGATTGGACTCTGCTCCCACAGGCAAAGAGCCAGGACTGAAAGATGCTGCTGGACCTCTTCTGCACATGGTAAACTTCGCAACTGTTCCACCTGTATTGTTCTCACTCCTTGCTTTCCCATCTCAAAGTGCATTTGAATACATCCTTGATGCCTGCTCCCGGCCGTCCGGCTGCCCAGTTTCCAGTGCACGAATGATGGGACCCTGCTCCCACAGGCGAAGAGCCAGGACTGAAAGATGCTGCTGGACCTCTTCTGCACATGGTAAGCTTCGCAACGGTGCCACCTGTATTGCTCTCACTCCTTGCTTTCCCACCTCAAAGTGCATTTGAATACATCCTTGATGCCTGCTCCAGGCCGTCCGGCTGCCCAGTTTTCAGGGCACGAATGATTGGACTCTGCTCCCACAGGCGAAGAGCCAGGACTGAAAGATGCTGCTGGACCTCTTCTGCACATGGTAAGATTCGCAACGATGCCACCTGTATTGCTCTCACTCCATGCTTTCCCACCTCAAAGTGCATTTGAATACATCCTTGATGCCTGCTCCCGGCCGTACGGCTGCTCATTTTCCAGTGCACGAATGATTGGACTCTGCTGCCACAGGCAAAGAGCCAGGACTGAAAGATGCTGCTGGACCTCTTCTGCACACAGAAAGCTTTGCAACGGTGCCACCTGTATTGCTCTCACTCCTTGCTTTCCCACCTCAAAGTGCATTTCAACACATCATTGATGCCTGCTCCCGGCCGTCCGGCTGCCCATTTTCCAGTGCACGAATGATTGGACTCTGCTGCCACAGGCAAAGAGCCAGGACTGAAAGATGCTGCTGGACCTCTTCTGCACACAGAAAGCTTCGCAACGGTGCCACCTGTATTGCTCTCACTCCTTGCTTTTCCACCTCAGAGTGCATTTAAATACAACCTTGATGCCTCCTCCAAGCTGGCCTGCTGCCCAGTTTTCAGTGCACGAATAATGGGACCCTGCTCCCACAGACGAAGAGCCAGGACTGAAAGATGTTGCTGGATCTCTTCTGCACATGGTAAGCTTCGCAACGGTGCCACCTGCATTGCTCTCACTCCTTGCTTTCCCACCTCAAAGTGCATTTGAATACATCCTTGATGCCTGCTCCCGGCCGTCCGGCTGCCCAGTTTCCAGTGCACGAATGATTGGACCCAACTCCCACAGACGAAGAGCCAGGACTGAAAGATGTTGCTGGACCTCTTCTGCACATGGTAAGCTTCGCAACGGTGCCACCTGTATTGCTCTCACTCCTTGCTTTCCCACCTCAAAGTGCATTTGAATACATCCTTGATGCCTGCTCCAGGCTGGCCGGCTCCCCAGTTTTCAGTGCACGAATGATTGGACTCTGCTCCCACAGGCAAAGAGCCAGGACTGAAAGATGCTGCTGGACCTCTTCTTCACATGGTAAGCTTCGCAACGGTGCCACCTGCATTGCTCTCACTCCTTGCTTTCCCTCCTCAAAGTGCATTTGATTGCATCCTTGATGCCTGCTCCCGGCTTCCGGCTGCCCAGTTTCCAGTGCACGAATGATTGGACTCTGCTCCCACAGGCGAAGAGCCAGGACTGAAAGATACTGCAGGACCTCTTCTGCACATGGTAAGCTTCGCAACGGTGCCACTTGTATTGCTCTCACTCCTTGCTTTCCCACCTCAAAGTGCATTTGAATACATCCTTGATGCCTGCTCCCGGCCGTCCGGCTGCCCAGTTTCCAGTGCACGAATGATTGGACTCTGCTCCCACAGGCGAAGAGCCAGGACTGAAAGATGCTGCTGGACCTCTTCTGCACATGGTAAGCTTCGCAACGGTGCCACCTGCATTGCTCTCACTCCTTGCTTTTCCACCTCAAAGTGCATTTGAATACATCCTTGATGCCAGCTCCCGGCCGTCCGGCTGCCCAGTTTTCAGGGCACGAATGATTGGACTCTGCTCCCACAGGCGAAGAGCCAGGACTGAAAGATGCTGCTGGATCTCTTCTGCACATGGTAAGCTTCGCAACTGTGCCACCTGCATTGATCTCACTCCTTGCTTTCCCACCTCAAAGTGCATTTGAATACATCCTTGATGCCTGCCCCCGGCAGTCCGGCTGCCCAGTTTCCAGTGCACGAATGATTGGACCCTGCTCCCACAGGCAAAGGGCCGGGACTGAAAGATGCTGCTGGACCTCTTCTGCATATGGTAAGCTTCGCAACGGTGCCACCTGTATTGCCCTCACTCCTTGCTTTCCCACCTCAAAGTGCATTTGAATATATCCTTGATGCCTGCTCCCGGCCGTCCGGCTGCCCATTTTCCATTGCACGAATGATTGGACTCTGCTCCCACAGGCGAAGATCCAGGACTGAAAGATGCTGCTGGACCTCTTCTGCACATGGCAAGCTGCGCAACGGTGCCACCTGTATTGCTCTCACTCCTTGCTTTCCCACCTCAAAGTGCATTTGAATACATCCTTGATGCCTGCTCCCGGCCGTCCGGCTGCCCATTTTCCAGTGCACGAATGATTGGACTCTGCTGCCACAGGCAAAGAGCCAGGACTGAAAGATGCTGCTGGACCTCTTCTGCACACTGAAAGCTTTGCAACGGTGCCACCTGTATTGCTCTCACTCCTTGCTTTCCCACCTCAAAGTGCATTTGAATACATCCTTGATGCCTGCTCCCGGCCGTCCGGCTGCCCAGTTTCCAGTGCACGAATGATTGGACCCAGCTCCCACAGGCGAAGAGCCAGGACTGAAAGATACTGCTGGACCTCTTCTGCACATGGCAAGCTTCGCAACGGCGCCACTTGTATTGCTCTAACTCCTTGCTTTCCCACCTCAAAGTGCATTTCAACACATTGTTGATGCCTGCTCCCGGCCGTCCGGCTGCCCATTTTCCAGTGCACGAATGATTGGACTCTGCTCCCACAGGCAAAGAGCCAGGACTGAAAGATGCTGCTTGACCTCTTCTGCACACAGAAAGCTTTGCAACGGTGCCACCTGTATTGCTCTCACTCCTTGCTTTCCCACCTCAAAGTGCATTTCAACACATCGTTGATGCCTGCTCCCGGCCGTCCGGCTGCCCAGTTTCCAGTGCACGAATGATTGGACTCTGCTCCCACAGGCGAAGAGCCAGGACTGAAAGATGCTGCTGGACCTCTTCTGCACATGGTAAGCTTCGCAACGGTGCCACCTGCATTGCTCTCACTCCTTTCTTTCCCACCTCAAAGTGCATTTGAATACATCCTTGATGCCTGCTCCCGGCCGTCCGGCTGCCCAGTTTTCAGGGCACGAATGATTGGACTCTGCTCCCACAGGCGAAGAGCCAGGACTGAAAGATGCTGCTGGATCTCTTCTGCACATGGTAAGCTTCGCAACGGTGCCACCTGCATTGATCTCACTCCTTGCTTTCCCACCTCAAAGTGCATTTGAATACATCCTTGATGCCTGCTCCCGGCAGTCCGGCTGCCCAGTTTCCAGTGCACGAATGATTGGACCCTGCTCCCACAGGCAAAGGGCCGGGACTGAAAGATGCTGCTGGACCTCTTCTGCATATGGTAAGCTTCGCAACGGTGCCACCTGTATTGCCCTCACTCCTTGCTTTCCCACCTCAAAGTGCATTTGAATATATCCTTGATGCCTGCTCCCGGCCGTCCGGCTGCCCATTTTCCAGTGCACGAATGATTGGACTCTGCTCCCACAGGCGAAGAGCCGGGACTGAAAGATGCTGCTGGACCTCTTCTGCACATGGTAAGCTTCGCAACGGTGCCACCTGCATTGCTCTCACTCCTTGCTTTCCCACCTCAAAGTGCATTTGAATACATCCTTGATGCCTGCTCCCGGCCGTCCGGCTGCCCAGTTTTCAGGGCACGAATGATTGGACTCTGCTCCCACAGGCGAAGAGCCAGGACTGAAAGATGCTGCTGGACCTCTTCTGCACATGGTAAGCTTCGCAACGGTGCCACGTGTATTGCTCTCTCTCCTTGCTTTCCCACCACAAAGTGCATTTGAATATATCCTTGATGCCAACTTCAGGCCGGCTGCCCAGTTTCCAGTGCACGAATGATTGGACTCTGCTCCCACAGGCGAAGAGCCAGGACTGAAAGATGCTGCTGGACCTCTTCTGCACATGGTAAGCTTCGCAACGGTGCCACGTGTATTGCTCTCACTCCTTGCTTTCCCACCTCAAAGTGCATTTGAATACATCCTTGATGCCTGCTCCAGGCTGGCCGGCTCCCCAGTTTTCAGTGCACGAATGATTGGACTCTGCTCCCACAGGCAAAGAGCCAGGACTGAAAGATGCTGCTGGACCTCTTCTTCACATGGTAAGCTTCGCAACGGTGCCACCTGCATTGCTCTCACTCCTTGCTTTCCCTCCTCAAAGTGCATTTGATTGCATCCTTGATGCCTGCTCCCGGCTTCCGGCTGCCCAGTTTCCAGTGCACGAATGATTGGACTCTGCTCCCACAGGCGAAGAGCCAGGACTGAAAGATACTGCAGGACCTCTTCTGCACATGGTAAGCTTCGCAACGGTGCCACTTGTATTGCTCTCACTCCTTGCTTTCCCACCTCAAAGTGCATTTGAATACATCCTTGATGCCTGCTCCCGGCCGTCCGGCTGCCCAGTTTCCAGTGCACGAATGATTGGACTCTGCTCCCACAGGCGAAGAGCCAGCACTGAAAGATGCTGCTGGACCTCTTCTGCACATGGTAAGCTTTGCAATGGTGCCACCTGTTTTGCTCTCACTCATTGCTTTCCCACCTCAAAGTGCATTTGAATGCATCCTTGATGGCTGCTCCCGGCCTTCCGGCAGCTCAGTTTCCAGTGCACGAATGATTGGACTCTGCTCCCACAGGCGAAGAGCCAGGACTGAAAGATGCTGCTGGATCTCTTCTGCACATGGTAAGCTTCGCAACTGTGCCACCTGCATTGATCTCACTCCTTGCTTTCCCACCTCAAAGTGCATTTGAATACATCCTTGATGCCTGCCCCCGGCAGTCCGGCTGCCCAGTTTCCAGTGCACGAATGATTGGACCCTGCTCCCACAGGCAAAGGGCCGGGACTGAAAGATGCTGCTGGACCTCTTCTGCATATGGTAAGCTTCGCAACGGTGCCACCTGTATTGCCCTCACTCCTTGCTTTCCCACCTCAAAGTGCATTTGAATATATCCTTGATGCCTGCTCCCGGCCGTCCGGCTGCCCATTTTCCATTGCACGAATGATTGGACTCTGCTCCCACAGGCGAAGATCCAGGACTGAAAGATGCTGCTGGACCTCTTCTGCACATGGCAAGCTGCGCAACGGTGCCACCTGTATTGCTCTCACTCCTTGCTTTCCCACCTCAAAGTGCATTTGAATACATCCTTGATGCCTGCTCCTGGCCGTCCGGCTGCCCATTTTCCAGTGCACGAATGATTGGACTCTGCTGCCACAGGCAAAGAGCCAGGACTGAAAGATGCTGCTGGACCTCTTCTGCACACTGAAAGCTTTGCAACGGTGCCACCTGTATTGCTCTCACTCCTTGCTTTCCCACCTCAAAGTGCATTTGAATACATCCTTGATGCCTGCTCCCGGCCGTCCGGCTGCCCAGTTTCCAGTGCACGAATGATTGGACCCAGCTCCCACAGGCGAAGAGCCAGGACTGAAAGATACTGCTGGACCTCTTCTGCACATGGCAAGCTTCGCAACGGCGCCACTTGTATTGCTCTAACTCCTTGCTTTCCCACCTCAAAGTGCATTTCAACACATTGTTGATGCCTGCTCCCGGCCGTCCGGCTGCCCATTTTCCAGTGCACGAATGATTGGACTCTGCTCCCACAGGCAAAGAGCCAGGACTGAAAGATGCTGCTTGACCTCTTCTGCACACAGAAAGCTTTGCAACGGTGCCACCTGTATTGCTCTCACTCCTTGCTTTCCCACCTCAAAGTGCATTTCAACACATCGTTGATGCCTGCTCCCGGCCGTCCGGCTGCCCAGTTTCCAGTGCACGAATGATTGGACTCTGCTCCCACAGGCGAAGAGCCAGGACTGAAAGATGCTGCTGGACCTCTTCTGCACATGGTAAGCTTCGCAACGGTGCCACCTGCATTGCTCTCACTCCTTTCTTTCCCACCTCAAAGTGCATTTGAATACATCCTTGATGCCTGCTCCCGGCCGTCCGGCTGCCCAGTTTTCAGGGCACGAATGATTGGACTCTGCTCCCACAGGCGAAGAGCCAGGACTGAAAGATGCTGCTGGATCTCTTCTGCACATGGTAAGCTTCGCAACGGTGCCACCTGCATTGATCTCACTCCTTGCTTTCCCACCTCAAAGTGCATTTGAATACATCCTTGATGCCTGCTCCCGGCAGTCCGGCTGCCCAGTTTCCAGTGCACGAATGATTGGACCCTGCTCCCACAGGCAAAGGGCCGGGACTGAAAGATGCTGCTGGACCTCTTCTGCATATGGTAAGCTTCGCAACGGTGCCACCTGTATTGCCCTCACTCCTTGCTTTCCCACCTCAAAGTGCATTTGAATATATCCTTGATGCCTGCTCCCGGCCGTCCGGCTGCCCATTTTCCAGTGCACGAATGATTGGACTCTGCTCCCACAGGCGAAGAGCCGGGACTGAAAGATGCTGCTGGACCTCTTCTGCACATGGTAAGCTTCGCAACGGTGCCACCTGCATTGCTCTCACTCCTTGCTTTCCCACCTCAAAGTGCATTTGAATACATCCTTGATGCCTGCTCCCGGCCGTCCGGCTGCCCAGTTTTCAGGGCACGAATGATTGGACTCTGCTCCCACAGGCGAAGAGCCAGGACTGAAAGATGCTGCTGGACCTCTTCTGCACATGGTAAGCTTCGCAACGGTGCCACGTGTATTGCTCTCTCTCCTTGCTTTCCCACCACAAAGTGCATTTGAATATATCCTTGATGCCAACTTCAGGCCGGCTGCCCAGTTTCCAGTGCACGAATGATTGGACTCTGCTCCCACAGGCGAAGAGCCAGGACTGAAAGATGCTGCTGGACCTCTTCTGCACATGGTAAGCTTCGCAACGGTGCCACTTGTATTGCTCTCACTCCTTGCTTTCCCACCTCAAAGTGCATTTGAATACATCCTTAATGTCTGCTCTAGGCCGTCCGGATACCCAGTTTCCAGTGCACGAATGATTGGACCCTACACCCACAGGCGAAGAGCCAGGACTGAAAGATGCTGCTGGATCTCTTCTGCACATGGTAAGCTTCGCAATGGTGCCACCTGTATTGCTCTCCCTCCTTGCTTTCCCACCTCAAAGTGCATTTGAATACATCCTTGATGCCTGCTCCAGGCCGTCCGGCTGCCCAGTTTCCAGTGCACGAATGATTGGACTCTGCTGCCAAAGGCGAAGAGCCAGCACTGAAAGATGTTGCTGGATGTCTTCTGCACATGGTAAGCTTTGCAATGGTGCCACCTGTTTTGCTCTCACTCATTGCTTTCCCACCTCAAAGTGCATTTGAATGCATCCTTGATGGCTGCTCCCGGCCTTCCGGCAGCTCAGTTTCCAGTGCACGAATGATTGGACTCTGCTCCCGCAGGCGAAGAGCCAGGGCTGAAAGATGGTGCTGGATCTCTTCTGCACACGGTAAGCTTCGCAACGGTGCCACCTGTATTACTCTCACTCCTTGCTATCCCACCTAAAAGTGCATTTGAATACATCCTTGTCGCCTGCACCCGGCCGTCCGGCTGCCCAGTTTCCAGTGCACGAATGATGGGACCCTGCTCCCACAGGCGAAGAGCCAGGACTGAAAGATGCTGCTGGACCTCTTCTGCGCATGGTAACCTTCGCAACGGTGCCCCCTGTATAGCTCCCACTCGTTGCTTTCCCACCTCAAAGTGCATTTGAATACATCCTTGATGCCTGCTCCAGGCTGGCCGGCTGCCCATTTTCCAGTGCACGAATGATTAGACTCTGCTCCCACAGGCGAAGAGCCAGGAAAGAGAGAAGTTGCTGGACCTCTTCTGCACACGGTAAGCTTCGCAACGGTGCCACCTGCATTGCTCTCACTCCTTGCTTTCCCACCTCAAAGTGCATTTGAATACATCCTTGATGCCTGCTCCCGGCCGTCCGGCTGCCCAGTTTCCAGTGCACGAATGATTGGACCCAGCTCCCACAGGCGAAGAGCCAGGACTGAAAGATACTGCTGGACCTCTTCTGCACATGGTAAGCTTCGCAACGGTGCCACCTGTATTGCTCTCACTCCTTGCTTTCCCACCTCAAAGTGCATTTGAATACATCCTTGATGCCAGCTCCCGGCCGTCCGGCTGCCCAGTTTTCAGGGCACGAATGATTGGACTCTGCTCCCACAGGCGAAGAGCCAGGACTGAAAGATGCTGCTGGATCTCTTCTGCACATGGTAAGCTTCGCAATGGTGCCACCTGCATTGATCTCACTCCTTGCTTTCCCACCTCAAAGTGCATTTGAATACATCCTTGATGCCTGCTCCCGGCCGTCCGGCTGCCGAGTTTCCAGTGCACGAATGATTGGACCCTGCTCCCACAGGCGAAGAGCCAGGACTGAAAGATGCTGCTGGACCTCTTCTGCACATGGTAAGCTTCGCAACGGTGCCACCTGTATTGTTCTCACTCCTTGCTTTCCCACCTCAAAGTGCATTTGAATACATCCTTGATGCCTGCTCCCGGCTTCCGGCTGCCCAGTTTCCAGTGCACGAATGATTGGACTCTGCTCCCACAGGCGAAGAGCCAGGACTGAAAGATGCTGCTGGACCTCTTCTGCACATGGCAAGCTTCGCAACGGTGCCACTTGTATTGCTCTCACTCCTTGCTTTCCCACCTCAAAGTGCATTTCAACACATCGTTGATGCCTGCTCCCGGCCATCCGGCTGCCCATTTTCCAGTGCACGAATGATTGGACTCTGCTCCCACAGGCAAAGAGCCAGGACTGAAAGATGCTGCTGGACCTCTTCTGCACATGGTAAGCTTCGCAACGGTGCCACTTGTATTGCTCTCACTCCTTGCTTTCCCACCTCAAAGTGCATTTGAATACATCCTTGATGCCTGCTCCAGGCTGGCCGGCTCCCCAGTTTTCAGTGCACGAATGATTGGACTCTGCTCCCACAGGCAAAGAGCCAGGACTGAAAGATGCTGCTGGACCTCTTCTGCACATGGTAAACTTCCCAACTGTTCCACCTGTATTGTTCTCACTCCTTGCTTTCCCATCTCAAAGTGCATTTGAATACATCCTTGATGCCTGTTCCCGGCCGTCCGGCTGCCCAGTTTCCAGTGCAAGAATGATGGGACCCTGCTCCCACAGGCGAAGAGCCAGGACTGAAAGATGCTGCTGGACCTCTTCTGCACATGGTAAGCTTCGCAACGGTGCCACCTGTATTGCTCTCACTCCTTGCTTTCCCACCTCAAAGTGCATTTGAATACATCCTTGATGCCTGCTCCAGGCCGTCCGGCTGCCCAGTTTTCAGGGCACGAATGATTGGACTCTGCTCCCACAGGCAAAGAGCCAGGACTGAAAGATGCTGCTGGACCTCTTCTGCACACAGAAAGCTTTGCAACGGTGCCACCTGTATTGCTCTCACTCCTTGCTTTCCCACCTCAAAGTGCATTTCAACACATCGTTGATGCCTGCTCCCGGCCGTCCGGCTGCCCATTTTCCAGTGCACGAATGATTGGACTCTGATCCCACAGGCGAAGAGCCAGGACTGAAAGATGCTGCTGGACCTCTTCTGCACATGGTAAGCTTCGCAACGGTGCCACCTGCATTGCTCTCACTCCTTGCTTTCCCACCTCAAAGTGCATTTCAATACATCCTTGTCGCCTGCACCCGGCCGTCCGGCTGCCCAGTTTCCAGTGCACGAATGATGGGACCCTGCTCCCACAGGCGAAGAGCCAGGACTGAAAGATGCTGCTGGACCTCTTCTGCACATGGTAAGCTTCGCAACGGTGCCACCGGTATTGCTCTCACTCCTTGCTTTCCCACCTCAAATTGCATTTGAATACATCCTTGATGCCTGCTCCAGGCCGTCCGGCTGCCCAGTTTTCAGTGCGCGAATGATTGGACTCTGCTCCCACAGGCGAAGAGCCAGGACTGAAAGATGTTGCTGGACCTCTTCTGCACACAGTAAGCTTCGCAACGGTGCCACCTGTATTGCTCTCACTCCTTGCTTTTCCACCTCAGAGTGCATTTAAATACATCCTTGATGCCTCCTCCAAGCTGGCCGGCTGCCCAAATTTCAGTGAACGAATGATTGGACCCTGATGTCACAGGCAAAGAGCCAGGACTGAAAGATGCTGCTGGACCTCTTCTGCACATGGTAAGCTTCGCAACGGTGCCACGTGTATTGCTCTCTCTCCTTGCTTTCCCACCACAAAGTGCATTTGAATATATCCTTGATGCCAACTTCAGGCCGGCTGCCCAGTTTCCAGTGCACGAATGATTGGACTCTGCTCCCACAGGCGAAGAGCCAGGACTGAAAGATGCTGCTGGACCTCTTCTGCACATGGTAAGCTTCGCAACGGTGCCACTTGTATTGCTCTCACTCCTTGCTTTCCCACCTCAAAGTGCATTTGAATACATCCTTAATGTCTGCTCTAGGCCGTCCGGATACCCAGTTTCCAGTGCACGAATGATTGGACCCTACACCCACAGGCGAAGAGCCAGGACTGAAAGATGCTGCTGGATCTCTTCTGCACATGGTAAGCTTCGCAATGGTGCCACCTGTATTGCTCTCCCTCCTTGCTTTCCCACCTCAAAGTGCATTTGAATACATCCTTGATGCCTGCTCCAGGCCGTCCGGCTGCCCAGTTTCCAGTGCACGAATGATTGGACTCTGCTGCCAAAGGCGAAGAGCCAGCACTGAAAGATGTTGCTGGATGTCTTCTGCACATGGTAAGCTTTGCAATGGTGCCACCTGTTTTGCTCTCACTCATTGCTTTCCCACCTCAAAGTGCATTTGAATGCATCCTTGATGGCTGCTCCCGGCCTTCCGGCAGCTCAGTTTCCAGTGCACGAATGATTGGACTCTGCTCCCGCAGGCGAAGAGCCAGGGCTGAAAGATGGTGCTGGATCTCTTCTGCACACGGTAAGCTTCGCAACGGTGCCACCTGTATTACTCTCACTCCTTGCTATCCCACCTAAAAGTGCATTTGAATACATCCTTGATGCCTGCTCCCGGTAGGCCGGCTGCCCACTTTCCAGCCCGCGAATGATTGGACCCTGCTCCCACAGGCGATGAGCCAGGACTGAAAGATGCTGCTGGACCTCTTCTGCGCATGGTAACCTTCGCAACGGTGCCCCCTGTATAGCTCCCACTCGTTGCTTTCCCACCTCAAAGTGCATTTGAATACATCCTTGATGCCTGCTCCAGGCTGGCCGGCTGCCCATTTTCCAGTGCACGAATGATTGGACTCTGCTCCCACAGGCGAAGAGCCAGGAAAGAGAGAAGTTGCTGGACCTCTTCTGCACACGGTAAGCTTCGCAACGGTGCCACCTGCATTGCTCTCACTCCTTGCTTTCCCACCTCAAAGTGCATTTGAATACATCCTTGATGCCTGCTCCCGGCCGTCCGGCTGCCCAGTTTCCAGTGCACGAATGATTGGACCCAGCTCCCACAGGCGAAGAGCCAGGACTGAAAGATACTGCTGGACCTCTTCTGCACATGGTAAGCTTCGCAACGGTGCCACCTGTATTGCTCTCACTCCTTGCTTTCCCACCTCAAAGTGCATTTGAATACATCCTTGATGCCAGCTCCCGGCCGTCCGGCTGCCCAGTTTTCAGGGCACGAATGATTGGACTCTGCTCCCACAGGCGAAGAGCCAGGACTGAAAGATGCTGCTGGATCTCTTCTGCACATGGTAAGCTTCGCAATGGTGCCACCTGCATTGATCTCACTCCTTGCTTTCCCACCTCAAAGTGCATTTGAATACATCCTTGATGCCTGCTCCCGGCCGTCCGGCTGCCGAGTTTCCAGTGCACGAATGATTGGACCCTGCTCCCACAGGCGAAGAGCCAGGACTGAAAGATGCTGCTGGACCTCTTCTGCACATGGTAAGCTTCGCAACGGTGCCACCTGTATTGTTCTCACTCCTTGCTTTCCCACCTCAAAGTGCATTTGAATACATCCTTGATGCCTGCTCCCGGCTTCCGGCTGCCCAGTTTCCAGTGCACGAATGATTGGACTCTGCTCCCACAGGCGAAGAGCCAGGACTGAAAGATGCTGCTGGACCTCTTCTGCACATGGCAAGCTTCGCAACGGTGCCACTTGTATTGCTCTCACTCCTTGCTTTCCCACCTCAAAGTGCATTTCAACACATCGTTGATGCCTGCTCCCGGCCATCCGGCTGCCCATTTTCCAGTGCACGAATGATTGGACTCTGCTCCCACAGGCAAAGAGCCAGGACTGAAAGATGCTGCTGGACCTCTTCTGCACATGGTAAGCTTCGCAACGGTGCCACTTGTATTGCTCTCACTCCTTGCTTTCCCACCTCAAAGTGCATTTGAATACATCCTTGATGCCTGCTCCAGGCTGGCCGGCTCCCCAGTTTTCAGTGCACGAATGATTGGACTCTGCTCCCACAGGCAAAGAGCCAGGACTGAAAGATGCTGCTGGACCTCTTCTGCACATGGTAAACTTCCCAACTGTTCCACCTGTATTGTTCTCACTCCTTGCTTTCCCATCTCAAAGTGCATTTGAATACATCCTTGATGCCTGTTCCCGGCCGTCCGGCTGCCCAGTTTCCAGTGCAAGAATGATGGGACCCTGCTCCCACAGGCGAAGAGCCAGGACTGAAAGATGCTGCTGGACCTCTTCTGCACATGGTAAGCTTCGCAACGGTGCCACCTGTATTGCTCTCACTCCTTGCTTTCCCACCTCAAAGTGCATTTGAATACATCCTTGATGCCTGCTCCAGGCCGTCCGGCTGCCCAGTTTTCAGGGCACGAATGATTGGACTCTGCTCCCACAGGCAAAGAGCCAGGACTGAAAGATGCTGCTGGACCTCTTCTGCACACAGAAAGCTTTGCAACGGTGCCACCTGTATTGCTCTCACTCCTTGCTTTCCCACCTCAAAGTGCATTTCAACACATCGTTGATGCCTGCTCCCGGCCGTCCGGCTGCCCATTTTCCAGTGCACGAATGATTGGACTCTGATCCCACAGGCGAAGAGCCAGGACTGAAAGATGCTGCTGGACCTCTTCTGCACATGGTAAGCTTCGCAACGGTGCCACCTGCATTGCTCTCACTCCTTGCTTTCCCACCTCAAAGTGCATTTCAATACATCCTTGTCGCCTGCACCCGGCCGTCCGGCTGCCCAGTTTCCAGTGCACGAATGATGGGACCCTGCTCCCACAGGCGAAGAGCCAGGACTGAAAGATGCTGCTGGACCTCTTCTGCACATGGTAAGCTTCGCAACGGTGCCACCGGTATTGCTCTCACTCCTTGCTTTCCCACCTCAAATTGCATTTGAATACATCCTTGATGCCTGCTCCAGGCCGTCCGGCTGCCCAGTTTTCAGTGCGCGAATGATTGGACTCTGCTCCCACAGGCGAAGAGCCAGGACTGAAAGATGTTGCTGGACCTCTTCTGCACACAGTAAGCTTCGCAACGGTGCCACCTGTATTGCTCTCACTCCTTGCTTTTCCACCTCAGAGTGCATTTAAATACATCCTTGATGCCTCCTCCAAGCTGGCCGGCTGCCCAAATTTCAGTGAACGAATGATTGGACCCTGATGTCACAGGCAAAGAGCCAGGACTGAAAGATACTGCTGGACCTCTTCTGCACATGGTAAGCTTCGCAACGGTGCCACCTGTATTGCTCTCACTCCTTGCTTTTCCACCTCAGAGTGCATTTAAATACAACCTTGATGCCTCCTCAAAGCTGGCCTGCTGCCCAGTTTTCAGTGGACGAATGATGGGACCCTGCTCCCACAGGCGAAGAGCCAGGACTGAAAGTTGCTGCTGGACCTCTTCTGCACATGGTAAGCTTCGCAACGGTGTCACCTGTATTGCTCTCGCTCCTTGCTTTCCCACCTCAAAGTGCATTTAAATACATACTTGATGCCTGCTCCAGGCCGTCCGGCTGCCCAGTTTTCAGTGCACGAATGATTGGACTCTGCTCCCACAGGCGAAGAGCCAGGACTGAAAGATGCTGCTGGACCTCTTCTGCACATGGTAAGCTTCGCAACTGTGCCACCTGTATTGCTCTCACTCCTTGCTTTCCCACCTCAAAGTACGTTTCAATACATCCTTGATGGCTGCTCCCGGCCTTCCGGCTGCCCAGTTTTCAGTGCACGAATGATTGGACTCTGCTCCCACAGGCGAAGAGCCAGGACTGAAAGATGCTGCTGGACCTCTTCTGCACATTGTAAGCTTTGCAACGGTGCCACCTGTATTGCTCTCACTCCTTGCTTTCCCACCTCAAAGTGCATTTGAATACATCCTTGATGCCTGCTCCCGGCCGTCCGGCTGCCCAGTTTCCAGTGCACGAATGATTGGACCCAGCTCCCACAGGCGAAGAGCCAGGACTGAAAGATACTGCTGGACCTCTTCTGCACATGGTAAGCTTCGCAACGGTGCCACCTGTATTGCTCTCCCTCCTTGCTTTCCCACCACAAAGTGCATTTGAATATATCCTTGATGCCAGCTTCAGGCCGGCTGGCTGCCCAGTTTCCAGTGCACGAATGATTGGACTCTGCTCCCACAGGCGAAGAGCCAGGACTGAAAGATGCTGCTGGACCTCTTCTGCACATGGTAAGCTTCGCAACGGTGCCACCTGTATTGCTCTCACTCCTTGCTTTCCCACCTCAAAGTGCATTTCAACACATCGATGATGCCTGCTCCCGGCCGTCCGGCTGCCCATTTTCCAGTGCACGAATGATTGGACTCTGCTCCCACAGGCGAAGAGCCAGGACTGAAAGATGCTGCTGGACCTCTTCTGCCCATGGTAAGCTTCGCAACGGTGCCACCTGCATTGCTCTCACTCCTTGCTTTCCCACCTCAAAGTGCATTTGAATACATCCTTGATGCCTGCTCCTGGCCGTCCGGCTGCCCAGTTTCCAGTGCACGAATGATTGGACCCTGCTCCCACAAGCGAAGAGCCAGGACTGAAAGATGCTGCTGGACCTCTTCTGCACATGGTAAGCTTCGCAACGGTGCCACCTGCATTGCTCTCACTCCTTGCTTTCCCACCTCAAAGTGCATTTGAATACATCCTTGATGCCAGCTCCCGGCCGTCCGGCTGCCCAGTTTTCAGGGCACGAATGATTGGACTCTGCTCCCACAGGCGAAGAGCCAGGACTGAAAGATGCTGCTGGATCTCTTCTGCACATGGTAAGCTTCGCAACGGTGCCACCTGTATTTCTCTCACTCCTTGCTTTCCCACCTCAAAGTGCATTTGAATATATCCTTGATGCCAGCTTCAGGCCGGCTGGCTGCCCAGTTTTCAGTGCACGAGTGATTGGACTTTGCTCCCACAGGCAAAGAGCCAGGACTGAAAGATGCTGCTGGACCTCTTCTGCACATGGTAAGCTTCGCAACTGTGCCACCTGTATTGCTCTCACTCCTTGCTTTTCCACCTCAGAGTGCATTTAAATACATCCTTGATGCCTCCTCCAAGCTGGCCGGCTGCCCAATTTTCAGTGAACGAATGATTGGACCCTGATGTCACAGGCAAAGAGCCAGGACTGAAAGATGTTGCTGGATCTCTTCTGCACATGGTAAGCTTCGCAACGGTGCCACCTGCATTGCTCTCACTCCTTGCTTTCCCACCTCAAAGTGCATTTGAATACATCCTTGATGCCTGCTCCCGGCCGTCCGGCTGCCCAGTTTCCAGTGCACGAATGATTGGACCCAGCTCCCACAGACGAAGAGCCAGGACTGAAAGATGTTGCTGGACCTCTTCTGCACATGATAAGCTTCGCAACGGTGCCACCTGTATTGCTCTCACTCCTTGCTTTTCCACCTCAGAGTGCATTTAAATACAACCTTGATGCCTCCTCCAAGCTGGCTAGCTGCCCAGTTTTCAGTGCACGAATGATTGGACCCTGCTCCCACAGGCGAAGAGCCAGGAATGAAAGATGCTGCTGGACCTCTTCTGCACATGGTAAGCTTCGCAACGGTGCCACCTGCATTGCTCTCACTCCTTGCTTTCCCACCTCAAAGTGCATTTGAATACATCCCTGATGCCTGCTCCAGGCTGGCCGGCTCCCCAGTTTTCAGTGCACGAATGATTGGACTCTGCTCCCACAGGCAAAGAGCCAGGACTGAAAGATGCTGCTGGACCTCTTCTTCACATGGTAAGCTTCGCAACGGTGCCACCTGCATTGCTCTCACTCCTTGCTTTCCCACCTCAAAGTGCATTTGAATACATCCTTGATGCCTGCTCCCGGCTTCCGGCTGCCCAGTTTCCAGTGCACGAATGATTGGACTCTGCTCCCACAGGCGAAGAGCCAGGACTGAAAGATACTGCTGGACCTCTTCTGCACATGGTAAGCTTCGCAACGGTGCCACTTGTATTGCTCTCACTCCTTGCTTTCCCACCTCAAAGTGCATTTGAATACATCCTTGATGCCTGCTCCCGGCCGTCCGGCTGCCCAGTTTCCAGTGCACGAATGATTGGACTCTGCTCCCACAGGCGAAGAGCCAGGACTGAAAGATGCTGCTGGACCTCTTCTGCACATGGTAAGCTTCGCAACGGTGCCACCTGCATTGCTCTCACTCCTTGCTTTTCCACCTCAAAGTGCATTTGAATACATCCTTGATGCCAGCTCCCGGCCGTCCGGCTGCCCAGTTTTCAGGGCACGAATGATTGGACTCTGCTCCCACAGGCGAAGAGCCAGGACTGAAAGATGCTGCTGGATCTCTTCTGCACATGGTAAGCTTCGCAACGGTGCCACCTGCATTGATCTCACTCCTTGCTTTCCCACCTCAAAGTGCATTTGAATACATCCTTGATGCCTGCTCCCGGCCGTCCGGCTGCCCAGTTTCCAGTGCACGAATGATTGGACCCTGCTCCCACAGGCAAAGGGCCGGGACTGAAAGATGCTGCTGGACCTCTTCTGCATATGGTAAGCTTCGCAACGGTGCCACCTGTATTGCCCTCACTCCTTGCTTTCCCACCTCAAAGTGCATTTGAATATATCCTTGATGCCTGCTCCCGGCCGTCCGGCTGCCCATTTTCCAGTGCACGAATGATTGGACTCTGCTGCCACAGGCGAAGACCCGGGACTGAAAGATGCTGCTGGACCTCTTCTGCACATGGTAAGCTTCGCAACGGTGCCACCTGCATTGATCTCACTCCTTGCTTTCCCACCTCAAAGTGCATTTGAATACATCCTTGATGCCTGCTCCCGGCCGTCCGGCTGCCCAGTTTTCAGGGCACGAATGATTGGACTCTGCTCCCACAGGCGAAGAGCCAGGACTGAAAGATGCTGCTGGACCTCTTCTGCACATGGCAAGCTGCGCAACGGTGCCACCTGTATTGCTCTCACTCCTTGCTTTCCCACCTCAAAGTGCATTTGAATACATCCTTGATGCCTGCTCCCGGCCGTCCGGCTGCCCATTTTCCAGTGCACGAATGATTGGACTCTGCTGCCACAGGCAAAGAGCCAGGACTGAAAGATGCTGCTGGACCTCTTCTGCACACTGAAAGCTTTGCAACGGTGCCACCTGTATTGCTCTCACTCCTTGCTTTCCCACCTCAAAGTGCATTTGAATACATCCTTGATGCCTGCTCCCGGCCGTCCGGCTGCCCAGTTTCCGGTGCACGAATGATTGGACCCAGCTCCCACAGGCGAAGAGCCAAGACTGAAAGATACTGCTGGACCTCTTCTGCACATGGTAAGCTTCGCAACGGTGCCACCTGCATTGATCTCACTCCTTGCTTTCCCACCTCAAAGTGCATTTGAATACATCCTTGATGCCAGCTCCCGGCCGTCCGGCTGCCCAGTTTTCAGTGCACGAATGATTGGACTCTGCTCCCACAGGCGAAGAGCCAGGACTGAAAGATGCTGCTGGATCTCTTCTGCACATGGTAAGCTTCGCAACGGTGCCACCTGCATTGATCTCACTCCTTGCTTTCCCACCTCAAAGTGCATTTGAATACATCCTTGATGCCTGCTCCCGGCCGTCCGGCTGCCCAGTTTCCAGTGCACGAATGATTGGACCCTGCTCCCACAGGCAAAGAGCCGGGACTGAAAGATGCTGCTGGACCTCTTCTGCATATGGTAAGATTCGCAACGGTGCCACCTCTATTGCCATCACTCCTTGCTTTCCCACCTCAAAGTGCATTTGAATATATCCTTGATGCCCGCTCCCGGCCGTCCGGCTGCCCAGTTTCCAGTGCACGAATGATTGGACTCTGCTGCCACAGGGGAAGAGCCGGGACTGAAAGATGCTGCTGGACCTCTTCTGCACATGGTAAGCTTCTCAACGGTGCCACCTGTATTGCTCTCACTCCCTGCTTTCCCACCTCAAAGTGTATTTCAACACATCGTTGATGCCTGCTCCCGGCCGTCCGGCTGCCCATTTTCCAGTGCACGAATGATTGGACTCTGCTCCCACTGGCAAAGAGCCAGGACTGAAAGATGCTGCTGGACCTCTTCTGCACATGGTAAGCTTCGCAACGGTGCCACCTGCATTGCTCTCACTCCTTGCTTTCCCACCTCAAAGTGCATTTGAATACATCCTTGATGCCTGCTCCCGGCCGTCCGGCTGCCCAGTTTCCAGTGCACGAATGATTGGACCCTGCTCCCACAGGCGAAGAGCCAGGACTGAAAGATGCTGCTGGACCTCTTCTGCACATGGTAAGCTTCGCAACGGTGCCACCTGTATTGCTCTCACTCCTTGCTTTCCCACCTCAAAGTGCATTTGAATACATCCTTGATGCCTGCTCCCGGCTTCCGGCTGCCCAGTTTCCAGTGCACGAATGATTGGACTCTGCTCCCACAGGCGAAGAGCCAGGACTGAAAGATACTGCTGGACCTCTTCTGCACATGGCAAGCTTCGCAACGGCGCCACTTGTATTGCTCTAACTCCTTGCTTTCCCACCTCAAAGTGCATTTCAACACATTGTTGATGCCTGCTCCCGGCCGTCCGGCTGCCCATTTTCCAGTGCACGAATGATTGGACTCTGCTCCCACAGGCAAAGAGCCAGGACTGAAAGATGCTGCTTGACCTCTTCTGCACACAGAAAGCTTTGCAACGGTGCCACCTGTATTGCTCTCACTCCTTGCTTTCCCACCTCAAAGTGCATTTCAACACATCGTTGATGCCTGCTCCCGGCCGTCCGGCTGCCCAGTTTCCAGTGCACGAATGATTGGACTCTGCTCCCACAGGCGAAGAGCCAGGACTGAAAGATGCTGCTGGACCTCTTCTGCACATGGTAAGCTTCGCAACGGTGCCACCTGCATTGCTCTCACCCCTTTCTTTCCCACCTCAAAGTGCATTTGAATACATCCTTGATGCCAGCTCCCGGCCGTCCGGCTGCCCAGTTTTCAGGGCACGAATGATTGGACTCTGCTCCCACAGGCGAAGAGCCAGGACTGAAAGATGCTGCTGGATCTCTTCTGCACATGGTAAGCTTCGCAACGGTGCCACCTGCATTGATCTCACTCCTTGCTTTCCCACCTCAAAGTGCATTTGAATACATCCTTGGTGTCTGCTCCCGGCAGTCCGGCTGCCCAGTTTCCAGTGCACGAATGATTGGACCCTGCTCCCACAGGCAAAGTGCCGGGACTGAAAGATGCTGCTGGACCTCTTCTGCACATGGTAAGCTTCGCAACGGTGCCACCTGCATTGCTCTCACTCCTTGCTTTCCCACCTCAAAGTGCATTTGAATACATCCTTGATGCCTGCTACCGGCCGTCCGGCTGCCCAGTTTCCAGCGCACGAATGATTGGACCATGCTCCCACAGGCGAAGAGCCAGGACTGAAAGATGCTGCTGGACCTCTTCTGCACATGGTAAGCTTCGCAACGGTGCCACCTGTATTGCTCTCACTCCTTGCTTTCCCACCTCAAAGTGCATTGGAATACATCCTTGATGCCAGCTCCCGGCCGTCCGGCTGCCCAGTTTCCAGTGCACGAATGATTGGACTCTGCTCCCACAGGCAAAGGGCCGGGACTGAAAGATGCTGCTGGACCTCTTCTGCACATGGTAAGCTTCGCAACGGTGCCACCTGTATTGCTCTCACTCCTTGCTTTCCCACCTCAAAGTGCATTTGAATATATCCTTGATGCCAGCTTCAGGCCGGCTGGCTGCCCAGTTTTCAGTGCACGAGTGATTGGACTCTGCTCCCACAGGCAAAGAGCCAGGACTGAAAGATGCTGCTGGACCTCTTCTGCACATGGTAAGCTTCGCAACTGTGCCACCTGTATTGCTCTCACTCCTTGCTTTCCCACCTCAAAGTACATTTGAATACATCCTTGATGCCTGCTCCCGGCCTTCCGGCTGCCCAGTTTTCAGTGCACGAATGATTGGACTCTGCTGCCACACGCAAAGAGCCGGGACTGAAAGATGCTGCTGGACCTCTTCTGCACATGGTAAGCTTCGCAACGGTGCCACTTGTTTTGCTCTCACTCCTTGCTTTCCCACCTCAAAGTGCATTTCAACACATCATTGATGACTGCTCCCGGCCGTCCGGCTGCCCAGTTTCCAGTGCACGAATGATTGGACTCTGCTCCCACAGGCAAAGAGCCAGGACTGAAAGATGCTGCTGGACCTCTTCTGCACATGGTAAGCTTCGCAACGGTGCCACCTGCATTGCTCTCACTCCTTGCTCTCCCGCCTCAAAGTGCATTTGAATACATCGTTGATGCCTGCTCCCGGCCGTCCAGCTGCCCAGTTTCCAGTGCACGAATGATTGGACCCTGCTCCCACAGGCGAAGAGCCAGGACTGAAAGATGCTGCTGGACCTCTTCTTCACATGGTAAGCTTCGCAACGGTGCCACCTGCATTGCTCTCACTCCTTGCTTTCCCACCTCAAAGTGCATTTGAATACATCCTTGATGCCTGCTCCCGGCTTCCGGCTGCCCAGTTTTCAGTGCACGAATGATTGGACTCTGCTCCCACAGGCGAAGAGCCAGGACTGAAAGATACTGCTGGACCTCTTCTGCACATGGTAAGCTTCGCAACGGTGCCACTTGTATTGCTCTCACTCCTTGCTTTCCCACCTCAAAGTGCATTTGAATACATCCTTGATGCCTGCTCCAGGCCGTCCGGCTGCCCAGTTTCCAGTGCACGAATGATTGGACTCTGCTCCCACAGGCGAAGAGCCAGGACTGAAAGATGCTGCTGGACCTCTTCTGCACATGGTAAGCTTCGCAACGGTGCCACCTGCATTGCTCTCACTCCTTGCTTTCCCACCTCAAAGTGCATTTGAATACATCCTTGATGCCAGCTCCCGGCCGTCCGGCTGCCCAGTTTTCAGGGCACGAATGATTGGACTCTGCTCCCACAGGCGAAGAGCCAGGACTGAAAGATGCTGCTGGATCTCTTCTGCACATGGTAAGCTTCGCAACGGTGCCACCTGCATTGATCTCACTCCTTGCTTTCCCACCTCAAAGTGCATTTGAATACATCCTTGATGCCTGCTCCCGGCAGTCCGGCTGCCCAGTTTCCAGTGCACGAATGATTGGACCCTGCTCCCACAGGCAAAGGGCCGGGACTGAAAGATGCTGCTGGACCTCTTCTGCATATGGTAAGCTTCGCAACGGTGCCACCTGTATTGCCCTCACTCCTTGCTTTCCCACCTCAAAGTGCATTTGAATATATCCTTGATGCCTGCTCCCGGCCGTCCGGCTGCCCAGTTTCCAGTGCACGAATGATTGGACTCTGCTGCCACAGGCGAAGAGCCGGGACTCAAAGATGCTGCTGGACCTCTTCTGCACATGGTAAGCTTCGCAACGGTGCCACCTGCATTGATCTCACTCCTTGCTTTCCCACCTCAAAGTGCATTTGAATACATCCTTGATGCCTGCTCCCGGCCGTCCGGCTGCCCAGTTTTCAGGGCACGAATGATTGGACTCTGCTCCCACAGGCGAAGAGCCAGGACTGAAAGATGCTGCTGGACCTCTTCTGCACATGGCAAGCTTCGCAACGGTGCCACCTGTATTGCTCTCACTCCTTGCTTTCCCACCTCAAAGTGCATTTGAATACATCCTTGATGCCTGCTCCTGGCCGTCCGGCTGCCCATTTTCCAGGGCACGAATGATTGGACTCTGCTGCCACAGGCAAAGAGCCAGGACTGAAAGATGCTGCTGGACCTCTTCTGCACACTGAAAGCTTTGCAACGGTGCCACCTGTATTGCTCTCACTCCTTGCTTTCCCACCTCAAAGTGCATTTGAATACATCCTTGATGCCTGCTCCCGGCCGTCCGGCTGCCCAGTTTCCAGTGCACGAATGATTGGACCCTGCTCCCACAGGCGAAGAGCCAGGACTGAAAGATACTGCTGGACCTCTTCTGCACATGGTAAGCTTCGCAACGGTGCCACCTGCATTGCTCTCACTCCTTGCTTTCCCACCTCAAAGTGCATTTGAATACATCCTTGATGCCAGCTCCCGGCCGTCCGGCTGCCCAGTTTTCAGTGCACGAATGATTGGACTCTGCTCCCACAGGCGAAGAGCCAGGACTGAAAGATGCTGCTGGATCTCTTCTGCACATGGTAAGCTTCGCAACGGTGCCACCTGCATTGATCTCACTCCTTGCTTTCCCACCTCAAAGTGCATTTGAATACATCCTTGATGCCTGCTCCCGGCCGTCCGGCTGCCCAGTTTCCAGTGCACGAATGATTGGACCCTGCTCCCACAGGCAAAGAGCTGGGACTGAAAGATGCTGCTGGACCTCTTCTGCACATGGTAAGCTTCGCAACGGTGCCACCTGTATTGCTCTCACTCCTTGCTTTCCCACCTCAAAGTGTATTTCAACACATCGTTGATGCCTGCTCCCGGCCGTCCGGCTGCCCATTTTCCAGTGCACGAATGATTGGACCCTGCTCCCACAGACGAAGAGCCAGGACTGAAAGATGTTGCTGGACCTCTTCTGCACACAGTAAGCTTCGCAACGGTGCCACCTGTATTGCTCTCACTCCTTGCTGTTCCACCTCAGAGTGCATTTAAATACATCCTTGATGCCTCCTCCAAGCTGGCTGGCTGCCCAGTTTTCAGTGGACGAATGATTGGACCCTGATGTCACAGGCAAAGAGCCAGGACTGAAAGATGTTGCTGGATCTCTTCTGCACATGGTAAGCTTCGCAACGGTGCCACCTGTATTGCTCTCACTCCTTGCTTTCCCACCTCAAAGTGCATTTGAATACATCCTTGATGCCTGCTCCAGGCCGTCCGGCTGCCCAGTTTTCAGGGCACGAATGATTGGACTCTGCTCCCACAGGCGAAGAGCCAGGACTGAAAGATGCTGCTGGACCTCTTCTGCACATGGTAAGCTTCGCAACTGTGCCACCTGTATTGCTCTCACTCCTTGCTTTCCCACCTCAAAGTACATTTCAATACATCCTTGATGCCTGCTCCCGGCCTTCCGGCTGCCCAGTTTTCAGTGCACGAATGATTGGACTCTGCTGCCACACGCAAAGAGCCGGGACTGAAAGATGCTGCTGGACCTCTTCTGCACATGGTAAGCTTCGCAACGGTGCCACCTGTATTGCTCTCACTCCTTGCTTTCCCACCACAAAGTGCATTTGAATATATCCTTGATGCCAGCTTCAGGCCGGGTGGCTGCCCAGTTTCCAGTGCACGAATGATTGGACTCTGCTCCCACAGGCGAAGAGCCAGGACAGAAAGATGCTGCTGGACCTCTTCTGCACATGGTAAGCTTCGCAACGGTGCCACTTGTATTGCTCTCACTCCTTGCTTTACCACCTCAAAGTGCATTTCAACACATCCTTGATGCCTGCTCCCGGCTTCTGGCTGCCCAGTTTCCAGTGCACGAATGATTGGACCCAGCACCCACAGGCGAAGAGCCAGGACTGAAAGATACTGCTGGACCTCTTCTGCACATGGTAAGCTTCGCAACGGTGCCACCTGTATTGCTCTCACTCCTTGCTTTCCCACCTCAAAGTGCATTTGAATATATCCTTGATGCCATCTTCAGGCCGGCTGGCTGCCCAGTTTCCAGTGCACGAGTGATTGGACTCTGCTCCCACAGGCAAAGAGCCGGGACTGAAAGATGCCGCTGGACCTCTTCTGCACATGGTAAGCTTTGCAACGGTGCCACCTGTATTGCTCTCACTCCTTGCTTTCCCACCTCAAAGTGCATTTGAATACATCCTTGATGCCTGCTCCCGGCCGTCCGGCTGCCCACTTTCCAGTGCACGAATGATTGGACCCAGCTCCCACAGGCGAAGAGCCAGGACTGAAAGATACTGCTGGACCTCTTCTGCACATGGTAAGCTTCGCAACGGTGACACCTGTATTGCTCTCACTCCTTGCTTTCCCACCACAAAGTGCATTTGAATACATCCTTGATGCCTGCTCCCGGCCGTCCGGCTGCCCAGTTTTCAGTGCACGAATGATTGGACTCTGCTCCCACAGGCGAAGAGCCAGGACTGAAAGATGCTGCTGGACCTCTTCTGCACATGGTAAGCTTCGCAACGGTGTCACCTGTATTGCTCTCGCTCCTTGCTTTCCCACCTCATAGTGCATTTGAATACATCCTTGATGCCTGCTCCCGGCCGTCCGACTGCCCAGTTTCCAGTGCACGAATGATTGGACCCTGCTCCCACAGGCAAAGAGCCGGGACTGAAAGATGCTGCTGGACCTCTTCTGCATATGGTAAGATTCGCAACGGTGCCACCTCTATTGCCATCACTCCTTGCTTTCCCACCTCAAAGTGCATTTCAACACATCCTTGATGCCTGCTCCCGGCCGTCCGGCTGCCCATTTTCCACTGCACGAATGATTGGACTCTGCTCCCACAGGGGAAGAGCCGGGACTGAAAGATGCTGCTGGACCTCTTCTGCACATGGTAAGCTTCGCAACGGTGCCACCTGTATTGCTCTCACTCCTTGCTTTCCCACCTCAAAGTGTATTTCAACACATCGTTGATGCCTGCTCCCGGCCGTCCGGCTGCCCATTTTCCAGTGCACGAATGATTGGACTCTGCTCCCACTGGCAAAGAGCCAGGACTGAAAGATGCTGCTGGACCTCTTCTGCACATGGTAAGCTTCGCAACGGTGCCACCTGCATTGGTCTCACTCCTTGCTTTCCCACCTCAAAGTGCATTTGAATACATCCTTGATGCCTGCTCCCGGCTTCCGGCTGCCCAGTTTCCAGTGCACGAATGATTGGACTCTGCTCCCACAGGCGAAGAGCCAGGACTGAAAGATACTGCTGGACCTCTTCTGCACATGGCAAGCTTCGCAACGGCGCCACTTGTATTGCTCTAACTCCTTGCTTTCCCACCTCAAAGTGCATTTCAACACATTGTTGATGCCTGCTCCCGGCCGTCCGGCTGCCCATTTTCCAGTGCACGAATGATTGGACTCTGCTCCCACAGGCAAAGAGCCAGGACTGAAAGATGCTGCTTGACCTCTTCTGCACACAGAAAGCTTTGCAACGGTGCCACCTGTATTGCTCTCACTCCTTGCTTTCCCACCTCAAAGTGCATTTCAACACATCGTTGATGCCTGCTCCCGGCCGTCCGGCTGCCCAGTTTCCAGTGCACGAATGATTGGACTCTGCTCCCACAGGCGAAGAGCCAGGACTGAAAGATGCTGCTGGATCTCTTCTGCACATGGTAAGCTTCGCAACGGTGCCACCTGCATTGATCTCACTCCTTGCTTTCCCACCTCAAAGTGCATTTGAATACATCCTTGGTGTCTGCTCCCGGCAGTCCGGCTGCCCAGTTTCCAGTGCACGAATGATTGGACCCTGCTCCCACAGGCAAAGTGCCGGGACTGAAAGATGCTGCTGGACCTCTTCTGCACATGGTAAGCTTCGCAACGGTGCCACCTGCATTGCTCTCACTCCTTGCTTTCCCACCTCAAAGTGCATTTGAATACATCCTTGATGCCTGCTCCCGGCCGTCCGGCTGCCCAGTTTCCAGCGCACGAATGATTGGACCATGCTCCCACAGGCGAAGAGCCAGGACTGAAAGATGCTGCTGGACCTCTTCTGCACATGGTAAGCTTCGCAACGGTGCCACCTGTATTGCTCTCACTCCTTGCTTTCCCACCTCAAAGTGCATTGGAATACATCCTTGATGCCAGCTCCCGGCCGTCCGGCTGCCCAGTTTCCAGTGCACGAATGATTGGACTCTGCTCCCACAGGCAAAGGGCCGGGACTGAAAGATGCTGCTGGACCTCTTCTGCACATGGTAAGCTTCGCAACGGTGCCACCTGTATTGCTCTCACTCCTTGCTTTCCCACCTCAAAGTGCATTTGAATATATCCTTGATGCCAGCTTCAGGCCGGCTGGCTGCCCAGTTTTCAGTGCACGAGTGATTGGACTCTGCTCCCACAGGCAAAGAGCCAGGACTGAAAGATGCTGCTGGACCTCTTCTGCACATGGTAAGCTTCGCAACTGTGCCACCTGTATTGCTCTCACTCCTTGCTTTCCCACCGCAAAGTACATTTGAATACATCCTTGATGCCTGCTCCCGGCCTTCCGGCTGCCCAGTTTTCAGTGCACGAATGATTGGACTCTGCTGCCACACGCAAAGAGCCGGGACTGAAAGATGCTGCTGGACCTCTTCTGCACATGGTAAGCTTCGCAACGGTGCCACTTGTTTTGCTCTCACTCCTTGCTTTCCCACCTCAAAGTGCATTTCAACACATCATTGATGACTGCTCCCGGCCGTCCGGCTGCCCAGTTTCCAGTGCACGAATGATTGGACTCTGCTCCCACAGGCAAAGAGCCAGGACTGAAAGATGCTGCTGGACCTCTTCTGCACATGGTAAGCTTCGCAACGGTGCCACCTGCATTGCTCTCACTCCTTGCTTTCCCGCCTCAAAGTGCATTTGAATACATCGTTGATGCCTGCTCCCGGCCGTCCAGCTGCCCAGTTTCCAGTGCACGAATGATTGGACCCTGCTCCCACAGGCGAAGAGCCAGGACTGAAAGATGCTGCTGGACCTCTTCTTCACATGGTAAGCTTCGCAACGGTGCCACCTGCATTGCTCTCACTCCTTGCTTTCCCACCTCAAAGTGCATTTGAATACATCCTTGATGCCTGCTCCCGGCTTCCGGCTGCCCAGTTTTCAGTGCACGAATGATTGGACTCTGCTCCCACAGGCGAAGAGCCAGGACTGAAAGATGCTGCTGGACCTCTTCTGCACATGGTAAGCTTCGCAACGGTGCCACCTGCATTGCTCTCACTCCTTGCTTTCCCACCTCAAAGTGCATTTGAATACATCCTTGATGCCAGCTCCCGGCCGTCCGGCTGCCCAGTTTTCAGGGCACGAATGATTGGACTCTGCTCCCACAGGCGAAGAGCCAGGACTGAAAGATGCTGCTGGATCTCTTCTGCACATGGTAAGCTTCGCAACGGTGCCACCTGCATTGATCTCACTCCTTGCTTTCCCACCTCAAAGTGCATTTGAATACATCCTTGATGCCTGCTCCCGGCAGTCCGGCTGCCCAGTTTCCAGTGCACGAATGACTGGACCCTGCTCCCACAGGCAAAGGGCCGGGACTGAAAGATGCTGCTGGACCTCTTCTGCATATGGTAAGCTTCGCAACGGTGCCACCTGTATTGCCCTCACTCCTTGCTTTCCCACCTCAAAGTGCATTTGAATATATCCTTGATGCCTGCTCCCGGCCGTCCGGCTGCCCAGTTTCCAGTGCACGAATGATTGGACTCTGCTGCCACAGGCGAAGAGCCGGGACTCAAAGATGCTGCTGGACCTCTTCTGCACATGGTAAGCTTCGCAACGGTGCCACCTGCATTGATCTCACTCCTTGCTTTCCCACCTCAAAGTGCATTTGAATACATCCTTGATGCCTGCTCCCGGCCGTCCGGCTGCCCAGTTTTCAGGGCACGAATGATTGGACTCTGCTCCCACAGGCGAAGAGCCAGGACTGAAAGATGCTGCTGGACCTCTTCTGCACATGGCAAGCTTCGCAACGGTGCCACCTGTATTGCTCTCACTCCTTGCTTTCCCACCTCAAAGTGCATTTGAATACATCCTTGATGCCTGCTCCTGGCCGTCCGGCTGCCCATTTTCCAGGGCACGAATGATTGGACTCTGCTGCCACAGGAAAAGAGCCAGGACTGAAAGATGCTGCTGGACCTCTTCTGCACACTGAAAGCTTTGCAACGGTGCCACCTGTATTGCTCTCACTCCTTGCTTTCCCACCTCAAAGTGCATTTGAATACATCCTTGATGCCTGCTCCCGGCCGTCCGGCTGCCCAGTTTCCAGTGCACGAATGATTGGACCCTGCTCCCACAGGCGAAGAGCCAGGACTGAAAGATACTGCTGGACCTCTTCTGCACATGGTAAGCTTCGCAACGGTGCCACCTGCATTGCTCTCACTCCTTGCTTTCCCACCTCAAAGTGCATTTGAATACATCCTTGATGCCAGCTCCCGGCCGTCCGGCTGCCCAGTTTTCAGTGCACGAATGATTGGACTCTGCTCCCACAGGCGAAGAGCCAGGACTAAAAGATGCTGCTGGATCTCTTCTGCACATGGTAAGCTTCGCAACGGTGCCACCTGCATTGATCTCACTCCTTGCTTTCCCACCTCAAAGTGCATTTGAATACATCCTTGATGCCTGCTCCCGGCCGTCCGGCTGCCCAGTTTCCAGTGCACGAATGATTGGACCCTGCTCCCACAGGCAAAGAGCTGGGACTGAAAGATGCTGCTGGACCTCTTCTGCACATGGTAAGCTTCGCAACGGTGCCACCTGTATTGCTCTCACTCCTTGCTTTCCCACCTCAAAGTGTATTTCAACACATCGTTGATGCCTGCTCCCGGCCGTCCGGCTGCCCATTTTCCAGTGCACGAATGATTGGACCCTGCTCCCACAGACGAAGAGCCAGGACTGAAAGATGTTGCTGGACCTCTTCTGCACACAGTAAGCTTCGCAACGGTGCCACCTGTATTGCTCTCACTCCTTGCTGTTCCACCTCAGAGTGCATTTAAATACATCCTTGATGCCTCCTCCAAGCTGGCTGGCTGCCCAGTTTTCAGTGGACGAATGATTGGACCCTGATGTCACAGGCAAAGAGCCAGGACAGAAAGATGTTGCTGGATCTCTTCTGCACATGGTAAGCTTCGCAACGGTGCCACCTGTATTGCTCTCACTCCTTGCTTTCCCACCTCAAAGTGCATTTGAATACATCCTTGATGCCTGCTCCAGGCCGTCCGGCTGCCCAGTTTTCAGGGCACGAATGATTGGACTCTGCTCCCACAGGCGAAGAGCCAGGACTGAAAGATGCTGCTGGACCTCTTCTGCACATGGTAAGCTTCGCAACTGTGCCACCTGTATTGCTCTCACTCCTTGCTTTCCCACCTCAAAGTACATTTCAATACATCCTTGATGCCTGCTCCCGGCCTTCCGGCTGCCCAGTTTTCAGTGCACGAATGATTGGACTCTGCTGCCACACGCAAAGAGCCGGGACTGAAAGATGCTGCTGGACCTCTTCTGCACATGGTAAGCTTCGCAACGGTGCCACCTGTATTGCTCTCACTCCTTGCTTTCCCACCACAAAGTGCATTTGAATATATCCTTGATGCCAGCTTCAGGCCGGGTGGCTGCCCAGTTTCCAGTGCACGAATGATTGGACTCTGCTCCCACAGGCGAAGAGCCAGGACAGAAAGATGCTGCTGGACCTCTTCTGCACATGGTAAGCTTCGCAACGGTGCCACTTGTATTGCTCTCACTCCTTGCTTTACCACCTCAAAGTGCATTTCAACACATCCGTGATGCCTGCTCCCGGCCGTCCGGCTGCCCAGTTTCCAGTGCACGAATGATTGGACCCAGCACCCACAGGCGAAGAGCCAGGACTGAAAGATACTGCTGGACCTCTTCTGCACATGGTAAGCTTCGCAACGGTGCCACCTGTATTGCTCTCGCTCCTTGCTTTCCCACCTCAAAGTGCATTTGAATACATCCTTGATGCCTGCTCCCGGCCGTCCGGCTGCCCAGTTTTCAGTGCACGAATGATTGGACTCTGCTCCCACAGGCGAAGAGCCAGGACTGAAAGATGCTGCTGGACCTCTTCTGCACATGGTAAGCTTCGCAACGGTGCCACCTGTATTGCTCTCACTCCTTGCTTTCCCACCAAAAAGTGCATTTGAATATATCCTTGATGCCAGCTTCAGGCCGGCTGCCCAGTTTCCAGTGCACGAATGATTGGACCCAGCTCCCACAGGCGAAGAGCCAGCACTGAAAGATACTGCTGGACCTCTTCTGCACAAGGTAAGCTTCGCAACTGTGCCACCTGTATTGCTCTCACTCCTTGCTTTCCCACCACAAAGTGCATTTGAATACATCCTTGATGCCAGCTTCAGGCCGGCTGGCTGCCCAGTTTCCAGTGCACGAATGATTGGACTCTGCTCCCACAGGCAAAGAGCCAGGACTGAAAGATGCTGCTGGACCTCTTCTGCACATGGTAAGCTTCGCAACGGTGCCACTTGTATTGCTCTCACTCCTTGCTTTCCCACCTCAAAGTGCATTTCAACACATCGTTGATGCCTGCTCCCGGCCGTCCGGCTGCCCATTTTCCAGTGCACGAATGATTGGACTCTGCTCCCACAGGCAAAGAGCCAGGACTGAAAGATGCTGCTGGACCTCTTCTGCACATGGTAAGCTTCGCAACGGTGCCACCTGCATTGCTCTCACTCCTTGCTTTCCCACCTCAAAGTGCATTTGAATACATCCTTAATGTCTGCTCTAGGCCGTCCGGATACCCAGTTTCCAGTGCACGAATGATTGGACCCTACACCCACAGGCGAAGAGCCAGGACTGAAAGATGCTGCTGGATCTCTTCTACACATGGTAAGCTTCGCAACGGTGCCACCTGTATTGCTCTCCCTCCTTGCTTTCCCACCTCAAAGTGCATTTGAATACATCCTTGATGCCTGCTCCCGGGGGTCCGGCTGCCCAGTTTTCAGTGCACGAATGATTGGACTCTGCTGCCACAGGCGAAGAGCCGGGACTGAAAGATGCTGCTGGACCTCTTCTGCACATGGTAAGCTTCGCAACGGTGCCACCTGCATTGATCTCACTCCTTGCTTTCCCACCTCAAAGTGCATTTGAATACATCCTTGATGCCTGCTCCCGGCCGTCCGGCAGCTCAGTTTTCAGGGCACGAATGATTGGACTCTGCTCCCGCAGGCGAAGAGCCAGGACTGAAAGATGCTGCTGGACGGACCTCTTCTGCACATGGCAAGCTTCGCAACGGTGCCACCTGTATTGCTCTCACTCCTTGCTTTCCCACCTCAAAGTGCATTTGAATACATCCTTGATGCCTGCTCCCGGTAGGCCGGCTGCCCACTTTCCAGCCCGCGAATGATTGGACCCTGCTCCCACAGGCGATGAGCCATGACTGAAAGATGCTGCTGGACCTCTTCTGCGCATGGTAAGCTTCGCAACGGTGCCCCCTGTATAGCTCCCACTCGTTGCTTTCCCACCTCAAAGGGCATTTGAATACATCCTTGATGCCTGCTCCAGGCTGGCAGGCTGCCCATTTTCCAGTGCACGAATGATTGGACTCTGCTCCCACAGGCGAAGAGCCAGGAAAGAGAGAAGTTGCTGGACCTCTTCTGCACACGGTAAGCTTCGCAACGGTGCCACCTGCATTGCTCTCACTCCTTGCTTTCCCACCTCAAAGTGCATTTGAATACATCCTTGATGCCTGCTCCCGGCCGTCCGGCTGCCCAGTTTCCAGTGCACGAATGATTGGACCAAGCTCACACAGGCGAAGAGCCAGGACTGAAAGATACTGCTGGACCTCTTCTGCACATGGTAAGCTTCGCAACGGTGCCACCTGTATTGCTCTCACTCCTTGCTTTCCCACCTCAAAGTGCATTTGAATACATCCTTGATGCCAGCTCCCGTCCGTCCGGCTGCCCAGTTTTCAGGGCACGAATGATTGGACTCTGCTCCCACAGGCGAAGAGCCAGGACTGAAAGATGCTGCTGGATCTCTTCTGCACATGGTAAGCTTCGCAACGGTGCCACCTGCATTGATCTCACTCCTTGCTTTCCCACCTCAAAGTGCATTTGAATACATCCTTGATGCCTGGTCCCGGCCGTCCGGCTGCCGAGTTTCCAGTGCACGAATGATTGGACCCTGCTCCCACAGGCAAAGAGCCGGGACTGAAAGATGCTGCTGGACCTCTTCTGCATATGGTAAGCTTCGCAACGGTGCCACCTGTATTGCCCTCACTCCTTGCTTTCCCACCACAAAGTGCATTTGAATATATCCTTGATGCCCGCTCACGGCCGTCCGGCTGCCCAGTTTCCAGTGCACGAATGATTGGACTATGCTGCCACAGGCGAAGAGCCGGGACTGAAAGATGCTGCTGGACCTCTTCTGCACATGGTAAGCTTCGCAATGGTGCCACCTGTATTGTTCTCACTCCTTGCTTTCCCACCTCAAAGTGCATTTGAATACATCCTTGATGCCTGCTCCCGGCTTCCGGCTGCCCAGTTTCCAGTGCACGAATGATTGGACCCTGCTCCCACAGGCGAAGAGCCAGGACTGAAAGATGCTGCTGGACCTCTTCTGCACATGGCAAGCTTCGCAACGGTGCCACTTGTATTGCTCTCACTCCTTCCTTTCCCACCTCAAAGTGCATTTCAACACATCGTTGATGCCTGCTCCCGGCCATCCGGCTGCCCATTTTCCAGTGCACGAATGATTGGACTCTGCTCCCACAGGCAAAGAGCCAGGACTGAAAGATGCTGCTGGACCTCTTCTGCACATGGTAAGCTTCGCAACGGTGCCACCTGCATTGCTCTCACTCCTTGCTTTCCCACCTCAAAGTGCATTTGAATACATCCTTGATGCCTGGTCCAGGCTGGCCGGCTCCCCAGTTTTCAGTGCACGAATGATTGGACTCTGCTCCCACAGGCAAATAGCCAGGACTGAAAGATGCTGCTGGACCTCTTCTGCACATGGTAAACTTCGCAACTGTTCCACCTGTATTGTTCTCACTCCTTGCTTTCCCATCTCAAAGTGCATTTGAATACATCCTTGATGCCTGCTCCCGGCCGTCCGGCTGCCCAGTTTCCAGTGCACGAATGATGGGACCCTGCTCCCACAGGCGAAGAGCCAGGACTGAAAGATGCTGCTGGACCTCTTCTGCACATGGTAAGCTTCGCAACGGTGCCACCTGTATTGCTCTCACTCCTTGCTTTCCCACCTCAAAGTGCATTTGAATACATCCTTGATGCCTGCTCCAGGCCGTCCGGCTGCCCAGTTTTCAGGCCACGAATGATTGGACTCTGCTCCCACAGGCGAAGAGCCAGGACTGAAAGATGCTGCTGGACCTCTTCTGCACATGGTAAGATTCGCAACGGTGCCACCTGTATTGCTCTCACTCCTTGCTTTCCCACCTCAAAGTGCATTTGAATACATCCTTGATGCCTGCTCCCGGCCGTCCGGCTGCCCATTTTCCAGTGCACGAATGATTGGACTCTGCTGCCACAGGCAAAGAGCCAGGACTGAAAGATGCTGCTGGACCTCTTCTGCACACAGAAAGCTTTGCAACGGTGCCACCTGTATTGCTCTCACTGCTTGCTTTCCCACCTCAAAGTGCATTTCAACACATCGTTGATGCCTGCTCCCGGCCGTCCGGCTGCCCATTTTCCAGTGCACGAATGATTGGACTATGCTGCCACAGGCGAAGAGCCAGGACTGAAAGATGTTGCTGGACCTCTTCTGCACACAGTAAGCTTCGCAACGGTGCCACCTCTATTGCTCTCACTCCTTGCTTTTCCACCTCAGAGGGCATTTAAATACATCCTTGATGCCTCCTCCAAGCTGGCCGGCTGCCCAATTTTCAGTGAACGAATGATTGGACCCTGATGTCACAGGCAAAGAGCCAGGACTGAAAGATGTTGCTGGATCTCTTCTGCACATTGTAATCTTCGCAACGGTGCCACCTGCATTGCTCTCACTCCTTGCTTTCCCACCTCAAAGTGCATTTGAATACATCCTTGATGCCTGCTCCCGGCCGTCCGGCTGCCCATTTTCCAGTGCACGAATGATTGGACCCAGCTCCCACAGACGAAGAGCCAGGACTGAAAGATGTTGCTGGACCTCTTCTGCACATGGTAAGCTTCGCAACGGTGCCACCTGTATTGCTCTCACTCCTTGCTTTTCCACCTCAGATTGCATTTAAATACAACCTTGATGCCTCCTCCAAGCTGGCTGGCTGCCCAGTTTTCAGTGGACGAATGATGGGACCCTGCTCCCACAGGCGAAGAGCCAGGACTGAAAGATGCTGCTGGACCTCTTCTGCACATGGTAAGCTTCGCAACGGTGTCACCTGTATTGCTCTCGCTCCTTGCTTTCCCACCTCAAAGTGCATTTGAATACATACTTGATGCCTGCTCCAGGCCGTCCGGCTGCCCAGTTTTCAGTGCACGAATGATTGGACTCTGCTCCCACAGGCGAAGAGCCAGGACTGAAAGATGCTGCTGGACCTCTTCTGCACATGGTAAGCTTCGCAACTGTGCCACCTGTATTGCTCTCACTCCTTGCTTTCCCACCTCAAAGTGCATTTCAATACATCCTTGATGCCTGCTCCCGGCCTTCCGGCTGCCCAGTTTTCAGTGCACGAATGATTGGACTCTGCTGCCACACGCAAAGAGCCGGGACTGAAAGATGCTGCTGGACCTCTTCTGCATATGGTAAGCTTTGCAACGGTGCCACCTGTATTGCTCTCACTCCTTGCTTTTCCACCTCAAAGTGCATTTGAATACATCCTTGATGCCTGCTCCCGGCCGTCCGGCTGCCCAGTTTCCAGTGCACGACTGATTGGACCCAGCTCCCACAGGCGAAGAGCCAGGACTGAAAGATACTGCTGGATCTCTTCTGCACATGGTAAGCTTCGCAACGGTGCCACCTGTATTGCTCTCACTCCTTGCTTTTCCACCTCAGAGTGCATTTAAATACAACCTTGATGCCTCCTCCAAGCTGGCTGGCTGCCCAGTTTTCAGTGGACGAATGATGGGACCCTGCTCCCACAGGCGAAGAGCCAGGACTGAAAGATGCTGCTGGACCTCTTCTGCACATGGTAAGCTTCGCAACGGTGTCACCTGTATTGCTCTCGCTCCTTGCTTTCCCACCTCAAAGTGCATTTGAATACATACTTGATGCCTGCTCCCGGCCGTCCGGCTGCCCATTTTCCAGTGCACGAATGATTGGACTCTGCTCCCACAGGCGAAGAGCCAGGACTGAAAGATGCTGCTGGACCTCTTCTGCACATGGTAAGCTTCGCAACAGTGCCACCTGCATTGCTCTCACTCCTTGCTTTCCCACCTCAAAGTGCATTTCAACACATCGTTGATGCCTGCTCCCGGCCGTCCGGCTGCCCATTTTCCAGTGCACGAATGATTGGACTCTGCTCCCACAGGCGAAGAGCCAGGACTGAAAGATGCTGCTGGACCTCTTCTGCACATGGTAAGCTTCGCAACGGTGCCACCTGCATTGCTCTCACTCCTTGCTTTCCCACCTCAAAGTGCATTTGAATACATCCTTGATGCCTGCTCCAGGCTGGCCGGCTCCCCAGTTTTCAGTGCACGAATGATTGGACTCTGCTCCCACAGGCAAAGAGCCAGGACTGAAAGATGCTGCTGGACCTCTTCTGCACATGGTAAGCTTCGCAACTGTGCCACCTGTATTGCCCTCACTCCTTGCTTTCCCACCTCAAAGTGCATTTGAATACATCCTTGATGCCTGCTCCCGGCCGTCCGGCTGCCCAGTTTTCAGTGCATGAATGATTGGACTCTGCTGCCACACGCAAAGAGCCGGGACTGAAAGATGCCGCTGGACCTCTTCTGCACATGGTAAGCTTCGCAACGGTGCCACTTGTATTGCTCTCACTCCTTGCTTTCCCACCTCAAAGTGCATTTCAACACATCCTTGATGCCTGCTCCCGGCCGTCCGGCTGCCCATTTTCCAGTGCACGAATGATTGGACTCTGCTCCCACAGGCAAAGAGCCAGGACTGAAAGATGCTGCTGGACCTCTTCTGCACATGGTAAGCTAAGCAACGGTGCCACCTGCATTGCTCTCACTCCTTGCTTTCCCACCTCAAAGTGCATTTGAATAAATCCTTGATGCCTGCTCCAGGCCGTCTGGCTGCTCAGTTTCCAGTGCACGAATGATTGGACTCTGCCCCAACAGGCGAAGAGCCAGCACTGAAAGATGTTGCTGGATCTCTTCTGCACATGGTAAGCTTCGCAACGGTGCCACCTGTATTGCTCTCGCTCCTTGCTTTCCCACCTCAAAGTGCATTTGAATACATCCTTAATGTCTGCTCCAGGCCGTCCGGCTACCCAGTTTCCAGGGCACGAATGATTGGACCCTACACCCACAGGCGAAGAGCCAGGACTGAAAGATGCTGCTGGATCTCTTCTGCACATGGTAAGCTTCGCAACGGTTCCACCTGTATTGCTCTCCCTCCTTGCTTTCCCACCTCAAAGTGCATTTGAATACATCCTTGATGCCTGCTCCCGGGGGTCCGGCTGCCCAGTTTTCAGTGCACGAATGATTGGACTCTGCTCCCACAGGCGAAGAGCCAGCACTGAAAGATGCTGCTTTACCTCTTCTGCACATGGTAAGCTTCGCAACGGTGCCACCTGCATTGGTCTCACTCCTTGCTTTCCCACCTCAAAGTGCATTTGAATACATCCTTGATGCCTGCTCCCAGCCGTCCGGCTGCCCAGTTTCCAGTGCACGAATGATTGGACCCTGCTCCCACAGGCGAAGAGCCAGGACTGAAAGATGCTGCTGGACCTCTTCTGCACATGGTAAGCTTCGCAACGGTGCCACTTGTATTGCTCTCACTCCTTGCTTTCCCACCTCAAAGTGCATTTCAACACATCGTTGATGCTTGCTCCCGGCCGTCCGGCTGCCCATTTTCAACTGCACGAATGAATGGACTCTGCTCCCACAGGCAAAGAGCCAGGACTGAAAGATGCTGCTGGACCTCTTCTGCACATGGTAAGCTTCGCAACGGTGCCACCTGCATTGCTCTCACTCCTTGCTTTCCCACCTCAAAGTGCATTTGAATACATCCTTGATGCCTGCTCCAGGCTGGCCGGCTGCCCAGTTTTCAGGGCACGAATGATTGGACTCTGCTCCCACAGGCGAAGAGCCAGGACTGAAAGATGCTGCTGGACCTCTTCTGCACATGGCAAGCTTCGCAACGGTGCCACCTGTATTGCTCTCACTCCTTGCTTTCCCACCTCAAAGTGCATTTGAATACATCCATGATGCCTGCTCCCGGCCGTCCGGCTGCCCATTTTCCAGTGCACGAATGATTGGACCCTGCTGCCACAGACGAAGAGCCAGGACTGAAAGATGTTGCTGGACCTCTTCTGCACACAGTAAGCTTCGCAACGGTGCCACCTCTATTGCTCTCACTCCTTGCTTTTCCACCTCAGAGTGCATTTAAATACATCCTTGATGCCTCCTCCAAGCTGGCCGGCTGCCCAATTTTCAGTGAACGAATGATTGGACCCTGATGTCACAGGCAAAGAGCCAGGACTGAAAGATGTTGCTGGATCTCTTCTGCACATTGTAAGCTTCGCAACGGTGCCACCTGCATTGCTCTCACTCCTTGCTTTCCCACCTCAAAGTGCATTTGAATACATCCTTGATGCCTGCTCCCGGCCGTCCGGCTGCCCAGTTTCCAGTGCACGAATGATTGGACCCAGCTCCCACAGACGAAGAGCCAGGACTGAAAGATGTTGCTGGACCTCTTCTGCACATGGTAAGCTTCGCAACGGTGCCACCTGTATTGCTCTCACTCCTTGCTTTTCCACCTCAGAGTGCATTTAAATACAACCTTGATGCCTCCTCCAAGCTGGCTGGCTGCCCAGTTTTCAGTGGACGAATGATGGGACCCTGCTCCCACAGGCGAAGAGCCAGGACTGAAAGATGCTGCTGGACCTCTTCTGCACATGGTAAGCTTCGCAACGGTGCCACCTGTATTGCTCTCGCTCCTTGCTTTCCCACCTCAAAGTGCATTTGAATACATACTTGATGCCTGCTCCCGGCCGTCCGGCTGCCCATTTTCCAGTGCACGAATGATTGGACTCTGCTCCCACAGGCGAAGAGCCAGGACTGAAAGATGCTGCTGGACCTCTTCTGCACATGGTAAGCTTCGCAACGGTGCCACCTGCATTGCTCTCACTCCTTGCTTTCCCACCTCAAAGTGCATTTCAACACATCGTTGATGCCTGCTCCCGGCCGTCCGGCTGCCCATTTTCCAGTGCACGAATGATTGGACTCTGCTCCCACAGGCAAAGAGCCAGGACTGAAAGATGCTGCTGGACCTCTTCTGCACATGGTAAGCTTCGCAACGGTGCCACCTGCATTGCTCTCACTCCTTGCTTTCCCACCTCAAAGTGCATTTGAATACATCCTTGATGCCTGCTCCAGGCTGGCCGGCTCCCCAGTTTTCAGTGCACGAATGATTGGACTCTGCTCCCACAGGCAAAGAGCCAGGACTGAAAGATGCTGCTGGACCTCTTCTTCACATGGTGAGCTTCGCAACGGTGCCACCTGCATTGCTCTCACTCCTTGCTTTCCCACCTCAAAGTGCATTTGAATACATCCTTGATGCCTGCTCCCGGCTTCCGGCTGCCCAGTTTCCAGTGCACGAATGATTGGACTCTGCTCCCACAGGCGAAGAGCCAGGACTGAAAGATACTGCTGGACCTCTTCTGCACATGGTAAGCTTCGCAACGGTGCCACTTGTATTGCTCTCACTCCTTGCTTTCCCACCTCAAAGTGCATTTGAATACATCCTTGATGCCTGCTCCCGGCCGTCCGGCTGCCCAGTTTCCAGTGCACGAATGATTGGACTCTGCTCCCACAGGCGAAGAGCCAGGACTGAAAGATGCTGCTGGACCTCTTCTGCACATGGTAAGCTTCGCAACGGTGCCACCTGCATTGCTCTCACTCCTTGCTTTTCCACCTCAAAGTGCATTTGAATACATCCTTGATGCCAGCTCCCGGCCGTCCGGCTCCCCAGTTTTCAGGGCACGAATGAATGGACTCTGCTCCCACAGGCGAAGAGCCAGGACTGAAAGATGCTGCTGGATCTCTTCTGCACATGGTAAGCTTCGCAACGGTGCCACCTGCATTGATCTCACTCCTTGCTTTCCCACCTCAAAGTGCATTTGAATACATCCTTGATGCCTGCTCCCGGCAGTCCGGCTGCCCAGTTTCCAGTGCACGAATGATTGGACCCTGCTCCCACAGGCAAAGGGCCGGGACTGAAAGATGCTGCTGGACCTCTTCTGCATATGGTAAGCTTCGCAACGGTGCCACCTGTATTGCCCTCACTCCTTGCTTTCCCACCTCAAAGTGCATTTGAATATATCCTTGATGCCTGCTCCCGGCCGTCCGGCTGCCCAGTTTCCAGTGCACGAATGATTGGACTCTGCTGCCACAGGCGAAGAGCCGGGACTGAAAGATGCTGCTGGACCTCTTCTGCACATGGTAAGCTTCGCAACGGTGCCACCTGCATTGATCTCACTCCTTGCTTTCCCACCTCAAAGTGCATTTGAATACATCCTTGATGCCTGCTCCCGGCCGTCCGGCTGCCCAGTTTTCAGGGCACGAATGATTGGACTCTGCTCCCACAGGCGAAGAGCCAGGACTGAAAGATGCTGCTGGACCTCTTCTGCACATGGCAAGCTTCGCAACGGTGCCACCTGTATTGCTCTCACTCCTTGCTTTCCCACCTCAAAGTGCATTTGAATACATCCATGATGCCTGCTCCCGGCCGTCCGGCTGCCCATTTTCCAGTGCACGAATGATTGGACCCTGCTGCCACAGACGAAGAGCCAGGACTGAAAGATGTTGCTGGACCTCTTCTGCACACAGTAAGCTTCGCAACGGTGCCACCTCTATTGCTCTCACTCCTTGCTTTTCCACCTCAGAGTGCATTTAAATACATCCTTGATGCCTCCTCCAAGCTGGCCGGCTGCCCAATTTTCAGTGAACGAATGATTGGACCCTGATGTCACAGGCAAAGAGCCAGGACTGAAAGATGTTGCTGGATCTCTTCTGCACATTGTAAGCTTCGCAACGGTGCCACCTGCATTGCTCTCACTCCTTGCTTTCCCACCTCAAAGTGCATTTGAATACATCCTTGATGCCTGCTCCCGGCCGTCCGGCTGCCCAGTTTCCAGTGCACGAATGATTGTACTCTGCTCCCACAGACGAAGAGCCAGGACTGAAAGATGTTGCTGGACCTCTTCTGCACATGGTAAGCTTCGCAACGGTGCCACCTGTATTGCTCTCACTCCTTGCTTTTCCACCTCAGATTGCATTTAAATACAACCTTGATGCCTCCTCCAAGCTGGCTGGCTGCCCAGTTTTCAGTGGACGAATGATGGGACCCTGCTCCCACAGGCGAAGAGCCAGGACTGAAAGATGCTGCTGGACCTCTTCTGCACATGGTAAGCTTCGCAACTGTGCCACCTGTATTGCTCTCACTCCTTGCTTTCCCACCTCAAAGTGCATTTCAATACATCCTTGATGCCTGCTCCCGGCCTTCCGGCTGCCCAGTTTTCAGTGCACGAATGATTGGACTCTGCTGCCACACGCAAAGAGCCGGGACTGAAAGATGCTGCTGGACCTCTTCTGCATATGGTAAGCTTTGCAACGGTGCCACCTGTATTGCTCTCACTCCTTGCTTTCCCACCTCAAAGTGCATTTGAATACATCCTTGATGCCTGCTCCCGGCCGTCCGGCTGCCCAGTTTCCAGTGCACGACTGATTGGACCCAGCTCCCACAGGCGAAGAGCCAGGACTGAAAGATACTGCTGGATCTCTTCTGCACATGGTAAGCTTCGCAACGGTGCCACCTGTATTGCTCTCACTCCTTGCTTTTCCACCTCAGAGTGCATTTAAATACAACCTTGATGCCTCCTCCAAGCTGGCTGGCTGCCCAGTTTTCAGTGGACGAATGATGGGACCCTGCTCCCACAGGCGAAGAGCCAGGACTGAAAGATGCTGCTGGACCTCTTCTGCACATGGTAAGCTTCGCAACGGTGCCACCTGTATTGCTCTCGCTCCTTGCTTTCCCACCTCAAAGTGCATTTGAATACATACTTGATGCCTGCTCCCGGCCGTCCGGCTGCCCATTTTCCAGTGCACGAATGATTGGACTCTGCTCCCACAGGCGAAGAGCCAGGACTGAAAGATGCTGCTGGACCTCTTCTGCACATGGTAAGCTTCGCAACGGTGCCACCTGTATTGCTCTCACTCCTTGCTTTCCCACCTCAAAGTGCATTTGAATACATCCTTGATGCCTGCTCCCGGCCGTCCGGCTGCCCAGTTTCCAGTGCACGAATGATTGGACTCTGCTCCCACAGGCGAAGAGCCAGGACTCAAAGATACTGCTGGACCTCTTCTGCACATGGTAAGCTTCGCAACGGTGCCACCTGCATTGCTCTCACTCCTTGCTTTCCCACCTCAAAGTGCATTTGAATACATCCTTGATGCCTGCTCCAGGCTGGCCGGCTCCCCAGTTTTCAGTGCACGAATGATTGGACTCTGCTCCCACAGGCAAAGAGCCAGGACTGAAAGATGCTGCTGGACCTCTTCTTCACATGGTAAGCTTCGCAACGGTGCCACCTGCATTGCTCTCACTCCTTGCTTTCCCACCTCAAAGTGCATTTGAATACATCCTTGATGCCTGCTCCCGGCTTCTGGCTGCCCAGTTTCCAGTGCACGAATGATTGGACCCTGCTCCCACAGGCGAAGAGCCAGGACTGAAAGATGCTGCTGGACCTCTGCTGCACATGGTAAGCTTCGCAACGGTGCCACCTGCATTGCTCTCACTCCTTTCTTTCCCACCTCAAAGTGCATTTGAATACATCCTTGATGCCAGCTCCCGGCCGTCCGGCTGCCCAGTTTTCAGGGCACGAATGATTGGACTCTGCTCCCACAGGCGAAGAGCCAGGACTGAAAGATGCTGCTGGATCTCTTCTGCACATGGTAAGCTTCGCAACGGTCCCACCTGCATTGATCTCACTCCTTGCTTTCCCACCTCAAAGTGCATTTGAATACATCCTTGATGCCTGCTCCCGGCCGTCCGGCTGCCCAGTTTCCAGTGCACGAATGATTGGACCCTGCTCCCACAGGCAAAGAGCCGGGACTGAAAGATGCTGCTGGACCTCTTCTGCATATGGTAAGATTCACAACGGTGCCACCTCTATTGCCATCACTCCTTGCTTTCCCACCTCAAAGTGCATTTCAACACATCCTTGATGCCTGCTCCCGGCCGTCCGGCTGCCCATTTTCCACTGCACGAATGATTGGACTCTGCTCCCACAGGGGAAGAGCCGGGACTGAAAGATGCTGCTGGACCTCTTCTGCACATGGTAAGCTTCGCAACGGTGCCACCTGCATTGATCTCACTCCTTGCTTTCCCACCTCAAAGTGCATTTGAATACATCCTTGATGCCTGCTCCCGGCCGTCCGGCTGCCCAGTTTTCAGGGCACGAATGATTGGACTCTGCTCCCACAGGCAAAGGGCCGGGACTGAAAGATGCTGCTGGACCTCTTCTGCACATCGTAAGCTTCGCAACGGTGCCACCTGTATTGCTCTCACTCCTTGCTTTCCCACCTCAAAGTGCATTTGAATATATCCTTGATGCCAGCTTCAGGCCGGCTGGCTGCCCAGTTTTCAGTGCACGAGTGATTGGACTCTGCTCCCACAGGCAAAGAGCCAGGACTGAAAGATGCTGCTGGACCTCTTCTGCACATGGTAAGCTTCGCAACAGTGCCACCTGTATTGCTCTCACTCCTTGCTTTCCCACCTCAAAGGACATTTGAATACATCCTTGATGCCTGCTCCCGGCCTTCCGGCTGCCCAGTTTTCAGTGCACGAATGATTGGACTCTGCTGCCACAGGCAAAGAGCCGGAACTGAAAGATGCTGCTGGACCTCTTCCGCACATGGTAAGCTTCGCAACGGTGCCACTTGTTTTGCTCTCACTCCTTGCTTTCCCACCTCAAAGTGCATTTCAACACATCGTTGATGCCTGCTCCCGGCCGTCCGGCTGCCCAGTTTCCAGTGCACGAATGATTGGACTCTGCTCCCACCGGCAAAGAGCCAGGACTGAAAGATGCTGCTGGACCTCTTCTGCACATGGTAAGCTTCGCAACGGTGCCACCTGCATTGCTCTCACTCCTTGCTTTCCCGCCTCAAAGTGCATTTGAATACATCCTTGATGCCTGCTCCCGGCCGTCCGGCTGCCCAGTTTCCAGTGCACGAATGATTGGACCCTGCTCCCACAGGCGAAGTGCCAGGACTGAAAGATGCTGCTGGACCTCTTCTGCACATGGTAAGCTTCGCAACGGTGCCACCTGCATTGATCTCACTCCTTGCTTTCCCACCTCAAAGTGCATTGGAATACATCCTTGATGCCAGCTCCCGGCCGTCCGGCTGCCCAGTTTCCAGTGCACGAATGATTGGACTCTGCTCCCACAGGCAAAGGGCCGGGACTGAAAGATGCTGCTGGACCTCTTCTGCACATCGTAAGCTTCGCAACGGTGCCACCTGTATTGCTCTCACTCCTTGCTTTCCCACCTCAAAGTGCATTTGAATATATCCTTGATGCCAGATTCAGGCCGGCTGGCTGCCCAGTTTTCAGTGCACTAGTGATTGGACTCTGCTCCCACAGGCAAAGAGCCAGGACTGAAAGATGCTGCTGGACCTCTTCTGCACATGGTAAGCTTCGCAACGGTGCCACCTGTATTGCTCTCACTCCTTGCTTTCCCACCTCAAAGTACATTTGAATACATCCTTGATGCCTGCTCCCGGCCGTCCGGCTGCCCAGTTTTCAGTGCACGAATGATTGGACTCTGCTGCCACAGGCAAAGAGCCGGGACTGAAAGATGCTGCTGGACCTCTTCCGCACATGGTAAGCTTCGCAACGGTGCCACTTGTTTTGCTCTCACTCCTTGCTTTCCCGCCTCAAAGTGCATTTCAACACATCGTTGATGCCTGCTCCCGGCCGTCCGGCTGCCCAGTTTCCAGTGCACGAATGATTGGACTCTGCTCCCACAGGCAAAGAGCCAGGACTGAAAGATGCTGCTGGACCTCTTCTGCACATGGTAAGCTTCGCAACGGTGCCACCTGCATTGCTCTCACTCCTTGCTTTCCCGCCTCAAAGTGCATTTGAATACATCCTTGATGCCTGCTCCCGGCCGTCCGGCTGCCCAGTTTCCAGTGCACGAATGATTGGACCCTGCTCCCACAGGCGAAGTGCCAGGACTGAAAGATGCTGCTGGACCTCTTCTGCACATGGTAAGCTTCGCAACGGTGCCACCTGCATTGATCTCACTCCTTGCTTTCCCACCTCAAAGTGCATTTGAATACATCCTTGATGCCTGCTCCCGGCCGTCCGGCTGCCCAGTTTTCAGTGCACGAATAATTGGACTCTGCTCCCACAGGCGAAGAGCCAGGACTGAAAGATGCTGCTGGACCTCTTCTGCACATGGTAAGCTTCGCAACTGTGCCACCTGTATTGCTCTCACTCCTTGCTTTCCCACCTCAAAGTGCATTTGAATACATCCTTGATGCCTGCTCCCGGCCGTCCGGCTGCCCAGTTTTCAGTTTAGGAATGATTGGACTCTGCTGCCACACGCAAAGAGCCGGGACTGAAAGATGCCGCTGGACCTCTTCTGCACATGGTAAGCTTTGCAATGGTGCCACCTGTATTGCTCTCACTCCTTGTTTTCCCACCTCAAAGTGCATTTGAATATATCCTTGATGCCAACTTCAGGCCGGCTGCCCAGTTTCCAGTGCACGAATGATTGGACCCAGCTCCCACAGGCGAAGAGCCAGGACTGAAAGATACTGCTGGACCTCTTCTGCACAAGGTAAGCTTCGCAGCTGTTCCACCTGTATTGCTCTCACTCCTTGCTTTCCCACCTCAAAGTGCATTTGAATACATCCTTGATGCCAGCTTCAGGCCGGCTGGCTGCCCAGTTTCCAGTGCACGAATGATTGGACTCTGCTCCCACAGGCGAAGAGCCAGGACTGAAAGATGCTGCTGGACCTCTTCTGCACATGGTAAGCTTCGCAACGGTGCCACCTGCATTGCTCTCACTCCTTGCTTTCCCACCTCAAAGTGCATTTGAATAAATCCTTGATGCCTGCTCCAGGCCGTCTGGCTGCTCATTTTCCAGGGCACGAATGATTGGACTCTGCCCCAACAGGCGAAGAGCCAGCACTGAAAGATGTTGCTGGATCTCTTCTGCACATGGTAAGCTTCGCAACGGTGCCACCTGTATTGCTCTCACTCCTTGCTTTCCCACCTCAAAGTGCATTTGAATACATCCTTAATGTCTGCTCCAGGCCGTCCGGCTACCCAGTTTCCAGGGCACGAATGATTGGACCCTACACCCACAGGCGAAGAGCCAGGACTGAAAGATGCTGCTGGATCTCTTCTGCACATGGTAAGCTTCGCAACGGTTCCACCTGTATTGCTCTCACTCCTTGCTTTCCCACCTCAAAGTGCATTTGAATACATCCTTGATGCCTGCTCCTGAGGGTCCGGCTGCCCAGTTTTCAGTGCACGAATGATTGGACTCTGCTCCCACAGGCGAAGAGCCAGCACTGAAAGATGCTGCTGGACCTCTTCTGCACATGGTAAGCTTCGCAACGGTGCCACATGCATTGGTCTCACTCCATGCTTTCCCACCTCAAAGTGCATTTGAATACATCCTTGATGCCTGCTCCCAGCCGTCCGGCTGCCCAGTTTCCAGTGCACGAATGATTGGACCCTGCTCCCACAGGCGAAGAGCCAGGACTGGAAGATGCTGCTGGACCTCTTCTGCACATGGTAAGCTTCGCAACAGTGCCACCTGCATTGCTCTCACTCCTTGCTTTCCCACCTCAAAGTGCATTTGAATACATCCTTGATGCCTGCTCCAGGCTGGCCGGCTCCCCAGTTTTCAGTGCACGAATGATTGGACTCTGCTCCCACAGGCAAAGAGCCAGGACTGAAAGATGCTGCTGGACCTCTTCTTCACATGGTAAGCTTCGCAACGGTGCCACCTGCATTTCTCTCACTCCTTGCTTTCCCACCTCAAAGTGCATTTCAACACATCGTTGATGCCTGCTCCCGGCCGTCCGGCTGCCCAGTTTCCAGTGCACGAATGATTGGACCCTGCTCCCACAGGCAAAGGGCCGGGACTGAAAGATGCTGCTGGACCTCTTCTGCATATGGTAAGCTTCGCAACGGTGCCACCTGTATTGCCCTCACTCCTTGCTTTCCCACCTCAAAGTGCATTTGAATATATCCTTGATGCCTGCTCCCGGCCGTCCGGCTGCCCAGTTTCCAGTGCACGAATGATTGGACTCTGCTGCCACAGGCAAAGAGCCGGGACTGAAAGATGCTGCTGGACCTCTTCTGCACATGGTAAGCTTCGCAACGGTGCCACCTGCATTGATCTCACTCCTTGCTTTCCCACCTCAAAGTGCATTTGAATACATCCTTGATGCCTGCTCCCGGCCGTCCGGCTCCCCAGTTTTCAGGGCACGAATGATTGGACTCTGCTCCCACAGGCGAAGAGCCAGGACTGAAAGATGCTGCTGGACCTCTTCTGCACATGGCAAGCTTCGCAACGGTGCCACCTGTATTGCTCTCACTCCTTGCTTTCCCACCTCAAAGTGCATTTGAATACATCCTTGATGCCTGCTCCCGGCCGTCCGGCTGCCCATTTTCCAGTGCACGAATGATTGGACTCTGCTGCCACAGGCAAAGAGCCAGGACTGAAAGATGCTGCTGGACCTCTTCTGCACACTGAAAGCTTTGCAACGGTGCCACCTGTATTGCTCTCACTCCTTGCTTTCCCACCTCAAAGTGCATTTGAATACATCCTTGATGCCTGCTCCCGGCCGTCCGGCTGCCCAGTTTCCAGTGCACGAATGATTGGACCCAGCTCCCACAGGCGAAGAGCCAGGACTGAAAGATACTGCTGGACCTCTTCTGCACATGGTAAGCTTCGCAACGGTGCCACCTGCATTGCTCTCACTCCTTGCTTTCCCACCTCAAAGTGCATTTGAATACATCCTTGATGCCAGCTCCCGGCCGTGCGGCTGCCCAGTTTCCAGTGCACGAATGATTGGACTCTGCTCCCACAGGCGAAGAGCCAGGACTGAAAGATGCTGCTGGATCTCTTCTGCACATGGTAAGCTTCGCAACGGTGCCACCTGCATTGATCTCACTCCTTGCTTTCCCACCTCAAAGTGCATTTGAATACATCCTTGATGCCTGCTCCCGGCCGTCCGGCTGCCCAGTTTCCAGTGCACGAATGATTGGACCCTGCTCCCACAGGCAAAGAGCCGGGACTGAAAGATGCTGCTGGACCTCTTCTGCATATGGTAAGATTCGCAACGGTGCCACCTGTATTGCCATCACTCCTTGCTTTCCCACCTCAAAGTGCATTTGAATACATCCTTGATGCCCGCTCCCGGCCGTCCGGCTGCCCATTTTCCAGTGCACGAATGATTGGACTCTGCTGCCACAGGGGAAGAGCCGGGACTGAAAGATGCTGCTGGACCTCTTCTGCACATGGTAAGCTTCGCAACGGTGCCACCTGTATTGCTCTCACTCCTTGCTTTCCCACCTCAAAGTATATTTCAACACATCGTAGATGCCTGCTCCCGGCCGTCCGGCTGCCCATTTTCCAGTGCACGAATGATTGGACTCTGCTCCCACTGGCAAAGAGCCAGGACTGAAAGATGCTGCTGGACCTCTTCTGCACATGGTAAGCTTCGCAACGGTGCCACCTGCATTGGTCTCACTCCTTGCTTTCCCACCTCAAAGTGCATTTGAATACATCCTTGATGCCTGCTCCCGGCCGTCCGGCTGCCCAGTTTCCAGTGCACGAATGATTGGACCCTGCTCCCACAGGCGAAGAGCCAGGACTGAAAGATGCTGCTGGACCTCTTCTGCACATGGTAAGCTTCGCAACGGTGCCACCTGTATTGCTCTCACTCCTTGCTTTCCCACCTCAAAGTGCATTTGAATACATCCTTGATGCCTGCTCCCGGCTTCCGGCTACCCAGTTTCCAGTGCACGAATGATTGGACTCTGCTCCCACAGGCGAAGAGCCAGGACTGAAAGATACTGCTGGACCTCTTCTGCACATGGCAAGCTTCGCAACGGTGCCACTTGTATTGCTCTAACTCCTTGCTTTCCTACCTCAAAGTGCATTTCAACACATTGTTGATTCCTGCTCCCGGCCGTCCGGCTGCCCAGTTTCCAGTGCACGAATGATTGGACTCTGCTCCCACAGGCAAAGAGCCAGGACTGAAAGATGCTGCTGGACCTCTTCTGCACACAGAAAGCTTTGCAACGGTGCCACCTGTATTGCTCTCACTCCTTGCTTTCCCACCTCAAAGTGCATTTCAACACATCGTTGATGCCTGCTCCCGGCCGTCCGGCTGCCCAGTTTCCAGTGCACGAATGATTGGACTCTGCTCCCACAGGCGAAGAGCCAGGACTGAAAGATGCTGCTGGACCTCTTCTGCACATGGTAAGCTTCGCAACGGTGCCACCTGCATTGCTCTCACTCCTTTCTTTCCCACCTCAAAGTGCATTTGAATACATCCTTGATGCCAGCTCCCGGCCGTCCGGCTGCCCAGTTTTCAGGGCACGAATGATTGGACTCTGCTCCCACAGGCGAAGAGCCAGGACTGAAAGATGCTGCTGGATCTCTTCTGCACATGGTAAGCTTCGCAACGGTGCCACCTGCATTGATCTCACTCCTTGCTTTCCCACCTCAAAGTGCATTTGAATACATCCTTGATGTCTGCTCCCGGCAGTCCGGCTGCCCAGTTTCCAGTGCACGAATGATTGGACCCTGCTCCCACAGGCAAAGTGCCGGGACTGAAAGATGCTGCTGGACCTCTTCTGCACATGGTAAGCTTCGCAACGGTGCCACCTGCATTGCTCTCACTCCTTGCTTTCCCACCTCAAAGTGCATTGGAATATATCCTTGATGCCAGCTTCAGGCCGGCTGGCTGCCCAGTTTTCAGTGCACGAGTGATTGGACTCTGCTCCCACAGGCAAAGAGCCGGGACTGAAAGATGCTGCTGGACCTCTTCCGCACATGGTAAGCTTCGCAACGGTGCCACTTGTTTTGCTCTCACTCCTTGCTTTCCCACCTCAAAGTGCATTTCAACACATCGTTGATGCCTGCTCCCGGCCGTCCGGCTGCCCAGTTTCCAGTGCACGAATGATTGGACTCTGCTCCCACAGGCAAAGAGCCAGGACTGAAAGATGCTGCTGGACCTCTTCTGCACATGGTAATCTTCGCAACGGTGCCACCTGCATTGCTCTCACTCCTTGCTTTCCCGCCTCAAAGTGCATTTGAATACATCCTTGATGCCTGCTCCCGGCCGTCCGGCTGCCCAGTTTCCAGTGCACGAATGATTGGACCCTGCTCCCACAGGCGAAGTGCCAGGACTGAAAGATGCTGCTGGACCTCTTCTGCACATGGTAAGCTTCGCAACGGTGCCACCTGCATTGATCTCACTCCTTGCTTTCCCACCTCAAAGTGCATTTGAATACATCCTTGATGCCTGCTCCCGGCCGTCCGGCTGCCCAGTTTTCAGTGCACGAATAATTGGACTCTGCTCCCACAGGCGAAGAGCCAGGACTGAAAGATGCTGCTGGACCTCTTCTGCACATGGTAAACTTCGCAACTGTGCCACCTGTATTGCTCTCACTCCTTGCTTTCCCACCTCAAAGTGCATTTGAATACATCCTTGATGCCTGCTCCCGGCCGTCCGGCTGCCCAGTTTTCAGTTCAGGAATGATTGGACTCTGCTGCCACACGCAAAGAGCCGGGACTGAAAGATGCCGCTGGACCTCTTCTGCACATGGTAAGCTTTGCAATGGTGCCACCTGTATTGCTCTCACTCCTTGCTTTCCCACCTCAAAGTGCATTTGAATATATCCTTGATGCCAACTTCAGGCCGGCTGCCCAGTTTCCAGTGCACGAATGATTGGACCCAGCTCCCACAGGCGAAGAGCCAGGACTGAAAGATACTGCTGGACCTCTTCTGCACAAGGTAAGCTTCGCAGCTGTTCCACCTGTATTGCTCTCACTCCTTGCTTTCCCACCTCAAAGTGCATTTGAATACATCCTTGATGCCAGCTTCAGGCCGGCTGGCTGCCCAGTTTCCAGTGCATGAATGATTGGACTCTGCTCCCACAGGCGAAGAGCCAGGACTGAAAGATGCTGCTGGACCTCTTCTGCACATGGTAAGCTTCGCAACGGTGCCACCTGCATTGCTCTCACTCCTTGCTTTCCCACCTCAAAGTGCATTTGAATAAATCCTTGATGCCTGCTCCAGGCCGTCTGGCTGCTCATTTTCCAGTGCACGAATGATTGGACTCTGCCCCAACAGGCGAAGAGCCAGCACTGAAAGATGTTGCTGGATCTCTTCTGCACATGGTAAGCTTCGCAACGGTGCCACCTGTATTGCTCTCACTCCTTGCTTTCCCACCTCAAAGTGCATTTGAATACATCCTTAATGTCTGCTCCAGGCCGTCCGGCTACCCAGTTTCCAGGGCACGAATGATTGGACCCTACACCCACAGGCGAAGAGCCAGGACTGAAAGATGCTGCTGGATCTCTTCTGCACATGGTAAGCTTCGCAACGGTTCCACCTGTATTGCTCTCCCTCCTTGCTTTCCCACCTCAAAGTGCATTTGAATACATCCTTGATGCCTGCTCCTGAGGGTCCGGCTGCCCAGATTTCAGTGCACGAATGATTGGACTCTGCTCCCACAGGCGAAGAGCCAGCACTGAAAGATGCTGCTGGACCTCTTCTGCACATGGTAAGCTTCGCAACGGTGCCACATGCATTGGTCTCACTCCATGCTTTCCCACCTCAAAGTGCATTTGAATACATCCTTGATGCCTGCTCCCAGCCGTCCGGCTGCCCAGTTTCCAGTGCACGAATGATTGGACCCTGCTCCCACAGGCGAAGAGCCAGGACTGGAAGATGCTGCTGGACCTCTTCTGCACATGGTAAGCTTCGCAACAGTGCCACCTGCATTGCTCTCACTCCTTGCTTTCCCACCTCAAAGTGCATTTGAATACATCCTTGATGCCTGCTCCAGGCTGGCCGGCTCCCCAGTTTTCAGTGCACGAATGATTGGACTCTGCTCCCACAGGCAAAGAGCCAGGACTGAAAGATGCTGCTGGACCTCTTCTGCACATGGTAAGCTTCGCAACAGTGCCACCTGTATTGCTCTCACTCCTTGCTTTCCCACCTCAAAGTACATTTGAATACATCCTTGATGCCTGCTCCCGGCCTTCCGGCTGCCCAGTTTTCAGTGCACGAATGATTGGACTCTGCTGCCACAGGCAAAGAGCCGGGACTGAAAGATGCTGCTGGACCTCTTCCGCACATGGTAAGCTTCGCAACGGTGCCACTTGTTTTGCTCTCACTCCTTGCTTTCCCACCTCAAAGTGCATTTCAACACATCGTTGATGCCTGCTCCCGGCCGTCCGGCTGCCCAGTTTCCAGTGCACGAATGATTGGACTCTGCTCCCACAGGCAAAGAGCCAGGACTGAAAGATGCTGCTGGACCTCTTCTGCACATGGTAAGCTTCGCAACGGTGCCACCTGCATTGCTCTCACTCCTTGCTTTCCCGCCTCAAAGTGCATTTGAATACATCCTTGATGCCTGCTCCCGGCCGTCCGGCTGCCCAGTTTCCAGTGCACGAATGATTGGACCCTGCTCCCACAGGCGAAGTGCCAGGACTGAAAGATGCTGCTGGACCTCTTCTGCACATGGTAAGCTTCGCAACGGTGCCACCTGCATTGATCTCACTCCTTGCTTTCCCACCTCAAAGTGCATTGGAATACATCCTTGATGCCAGCTCCCGGCCGTCCGGCTGCCCAGTTTCCAGTGCACGAATGATTGGACTCTGCTCCCACAGGCAAAGGGCCGGGACTGAAAGATGCTGCTGGACCTCTTCTGCACATCGTAAGCTTCGCAACGGTGCCACCTGTATTGCTCTCACTCCTTGCTTTCCCACCTCAAAGTGCATTTGAATATATCCTTGATGCCAGCTTCAGGCCGGCTGGCTGCCCAGTTTTCAGTGCACGAGTGATTGGACTCTGCTCCCACAGGCAAAGAGCCAGGACTGAAAGATGCTGCTGGACCTCTTCTGCACATGGTAAGCTTCGCAACGGTGCCACCTGTATTGCTCTCACTCCTTGCTTTCCCACCTCAAAGTACATTTGAATACATCCTTGATGCCTGCTCCCGGCCGTCCGGCTGCCCAGTTTTCAGTGCACGAATGATTGGACTCTGCTGCCACAGGCAAAGAGCCGGGACTGAAAGATGCTGCTGGACCTCTTCCGCACATGGTAAGCTTCGCAACGGTGCCACCTGCATTGCTCTCACTCCTTGCTTTCCCACCTCAAAGTGCATTTCAACACATCGTTGATGCCTGCTCCCGGCCGTCCGGCTGCCCAGTTTCCAGTGCACGAATGATTGGACTCTGCTCCCACAGGCAAAGAGCCAGGACTGAAAGATGCTGCTGGACCTCTTCTGCACATGGTAAGCTTCACAACGGTGCCACCTGCATTGCTCTCACTCCTTGCTTTCCCGCCTCAAAGTGCATTTGAATACATCCTTGATGCCTGCTCCCGGCCGTCCGGCTGCCCAGTTTCCAGTGCACGAATGATTGGACCCTGCTCCCACAGGCGAAGTGCCAGGACTGAAAGATGCTGCTGGACCTCTTCTGCACATGGTAAGCTTCGCAACGGTGCCACCTGCATTGATCTCACTCCTTGCTTTCCCACCTCAAAGTGCATTTGAATACATCCTTGATGCCTGCTCCCGGCCGTCCGGCTGCCCAGTTTTCAGTGCACGAATAATTGGACTCTGCTCCCACAGGCGAAGAGCCAGGACTGAAAGATGCTGCTGGACCTCTTCTGCACATGGTAAACTTCGCAACTGTGCCACCTGTATTGCTCTCACTCCTTGCTTTCCCACCTCAAAGTGCATTTGAATACATCCTTGATGCCTGCTCCCGGCCGTCCGGCTGCCCAGTTTTCAGTTCAGGAATGATTGGACTCTGCTGCCACACGCAAAGAGCCGGGACTGAAAGATGCCGCTGGACCTCTTCTGCACATGGTAAGCTTTGCAATGGTGCCACCTGTATTGCTCTCACTCCTTGCTTTCCCACCTCAAAGTGCATTTGAATATATCCTTGATGCCAACTTCAGGCCGGCTGCCCAGTTTCCAGTGCACGAATGATTGGACCCAGCTCCCACAGGCGAAGAGCCAGGACTGAAAGATGCTGCTGGATCTCTTCTGCACATGGTAAGCTTCGCAGCTGTTCCACCTGTATTGCTCTCACTCCTTGCTTTCCCACCTCAAAGTGCATTTGAATACATCCTTGATGCCTGCTCCTGAGGGTCCGGCTGCCCAGTTTTCAGTGCACGAATGATTGGACTCTGCTCCCACAGGCGAAGAGCCAGCACTGAAAGATGCTGCTGGACCTCTTCTGCACATGGTAAGCTTCGCAACGGTGCCACCTGCATTGCTCTCACTCCATGCTTTCCCACCTCAAAGTGCATTTGAATACATCCTTGATGCCTGCTCCCAGCCGTCCGGCTGCCCAGTTTCCAGTGCACGAATGATTGGACCCTGCTCCCACAGGCGAAGAGCCAGGACTGGAAGATGCTGCTGGACCTCTTGTGCACATGGTAAGCTTCGCAACAGTGCCACCTGCATTGCTCTCACTCCTTGCTTTCCCACCTCAAAGTGCATTTGAATACATCCTTGATGCCTGCTCCAGGCTGGCCGGCTCCCCAGTTTTCAGTGCACGAATGATTGGACTCTGCTCCCACAGGCAAAGAGCCAGGACTGAAAGATGCTGCTGGACCTCTTCTTCACATGGTAAGCTTCGCAACGGTGCCACCTGCATTTCTCTCACTCCTTGCTTTCCCACCTCAAAGTGCATTTCAACACATCGTTGATGCCTGCTCCCGGCTTCCGGCTGCCCAGTTTCCAGTGCACGAATGATTGGACTCTGCTCCCACAGGCGAAGAGCCAGGACTGAAAGATGCTGCTGGACCTCTTCTGCACATGGTAAGATTCGCAACGGTGCCACCTGCATTGCTCTCACTCCTTGCTTTCCCACCTCAAAGTGCATTTGAATACATCCTTGATGCCAGCTCCCGGCCGTCCGGCTGCCCAGTTTTCAGGGCACGAATGATTGGACTCTGCTCCCACAGGCGAAGAGCCAGGACTGAAAGATGCTGCTGGATCTCTTCTGCACATGGTAAGATTCGCAACGGTGCCACCTGCATTGCCCTCACTCCTTGCTTTCCCACCTCAAAGTGCATTTGAATACATCCTTGATGCCTGCTCCCGGCCGTCCGGCTGCCCAGTTTCCAGTGCACGAATGATTGGACCCTGCTCCCACAGGCAAAGGGCCAGGACTGAAAGATGCTGCTGGACCTCTTCTGCATATGGTAAGCTTCGCAACGGTGCCACCTGTATTGCCCTCACTCCTTGCTTTCCCACCTCAAAGTGCATTTGAATATATCCTTGATGCCTGCTCCCGGCCGTCCGGCTGCCCAGTTTCCAGTGCACGAATGATTGGACTCTGCTGCCACAGGCAAAGAGCCGGGACTGAAAGATGCTGCTGGACCTCTTCTGCACATGGTAAGCTTCGCAACGGTGCCACCTGCATTGATCTCACTCCTTGCTTTCCCACCTCAAAGTGCATTTGAATACATCCTTGATGCCTGCTCCCGGCCGTCCGGCTGCCCAGTTTTCAGGGCACGAATGATTGGACTCTGCTCCCACAGGCGAAGAGCCAGGACTGAAAGATGCTGCTGGACCTCTTCTGCACATGGCAAGCTTCGCAACGGTGCCACCTGTATTGCTCTCACTCCTTGCTTTCCCACCTCAAAGTGCATTTGAATACATCCTTGATGCCTGCTCCCGGCCGTCCGGCTGCCCATTTTCCAGTGCACGAATGATTGGACTCTGCTGCCACAGGCAAAGAGCCAGGACTGAAAGATGCTGCTGGACCTCTTCTGCACACTGAAAGCTTTGCAACGGTGCCACCTGTATTGCTCTCACTCCTTGCTTTCCCACCTCAAAGTGCATTTGAATACATCCTTGATGCCTGCTCCCGGCCGTCCGGCTGCCCAGTTTCCAGTGCACGAATGATTGGACCCAGCTCCCACAGGCAAAGAGCCAGGACTGAAAGATGCTGCTGGACCTCTTCTGCACATGGTAAGCTTCGCAACGGTGCCACCTGCATTGCTCTCACTCCTTGCTTTCCCGCCTCAAAGTGCGTTTGAATACATCCTTGATGCCTGCTCCCGGCCGTCCGGCTGCCCAGTTTCCAGTGCACGAATGATTGGACCCTGCTCCCACAGGCGAAGTGCCAGGACTGAAAGATGCTGCTGGACCTCTTCTGCACATGGTAAGCTTCGCAACGGTGCCACCTGCATTGATCTCACTCCTTGCTTTCCCACCTCAAAGTGCATTTGAATGCATCCTTGATGCCTGCTCCCGGCCGTCCGGCTGCCCAGTTTTCAGTGCACGAATGATTGGACCCTGCTCCCACAGGCGAAGAGCCAGGACTGAAAGATGCTGCTGGACCTCTTCTGCACATGGTAAGCTTCGCAACGGTGCCACCTGTATTGCTCTCACTCCTTGCTTTTCCACCTCAAAGTGCATTTGAATACATCCTTGATGCCTTCTCCCGGCCGTCCGGCTGCCCAGTTTTCAGTGCACGAATAATTGGACTCTGCTCCCACAGGCGAAGAGCCAGGACTGAAAGATGCTGCTGGACCTCTTCTGCACATGGTAAGCTTCGCAACTGTGCCACCTGTATTGCTCTCACTCCTTGCTTTCCCACCTCAAAGTGCATTTGAATACATCCTTGATGCCTGCTCCCGGCCGTCCGGCTGCCCAGTTTTCAGTGCACGAATGATTGGACTCTGCTGCCACACGCAAAGAGCCGGGACTGAAAAAAGCCGCTGGACCTCTTCTGCACATGGTAAGCTTTGCAACGGTGCCACCTGTATTGCTCTCACTCCTTGCTTTCCCACCTCAAAGTGCATTTGAATACATCCTTGATGCCTGCTCCCGGCCGTCCGGCTGCCCAGTTTCCAGTGCACGAATGATTGGACCCAGCTCCCACAGGCGAAGAGCCAGGACTGAAAGATACTGCTGGACCTCTTCTGCACATGGTAAGCTTCGCAACGGTGCCACCTGTATTGCTCTCACTCCTTGCTTTCCCACCACAAAGTGCATTTGAATATATCCTTGATGCCAACTTCAGGCCGGCTGCCCAGTTTCCAGTGCACGAATGATTGGACCCAGCTCCCACAGGCGAAGAGCCAGGACTGAAAGATACTGCTGGACCTCTTCTGCACAAGGTAAGCTTCGCAGCTGTTCCACCTGTATTGCTCTCACTCCTTGCTTTCCCACCTCAAAGTGCATTTGAATACATCCTTGATGCCAGCTTCAGGCCGGCTGGCTGCCCAGTTTCCAGTGCACGAATGATTGGACTCTGCTCCCACAGGCAAAGAGCCAGGACTGAAAGATGCTGCTGGACCTCTTCTGCACATGGTAAGCTTCGCAACGGTGCCACTTGTATTGCTCTCACTCCTTGCTTTCCCACCTCAAAGTGCATTTCAACACATCCTTGATGCCTGCTCCCGGCCGTCCGGCTGCCCATTTTCCAGTGCACGAATGATTGGACTCTGCTCCCACAGGCAAAGAGCCAGGACTGAAAGATGCTGCTGGACCTCTTCTGCACATGGTAAGCTTCGCAACGGTGCCACCTGCATTGCTCTCACTCCTTGCTTTCCCACCTCAAAGTGCATTTGAATAAATCCTTGATGCCTGCTCCAGGCCGTCTGGCTGCTCAGTTTCCAGTGCACGAATGATTGGACTCTGCCCCAACAGGCGAAGAGCCAGCACTGAAAGATGTTGCTGTATCTCTTCTGCACATGGTAAGCTTCGCAACGGTGCCACCTGTATTGCTCTCACTCCTTGCTTTCCCACCTCAAAGTGCATTTGAATACATCCTTAATGTCTGCTCCAGGCCGTCCGGCTACCCAGTTTCCAGGGCACGAATGATTGGACCCTACACCCACAGGCGAAGAGCCAGGACTGAAAGATGCTGCTGGATCTCTTCTGCACATGGTAAGCTTCGCAACGGTTCCACCTGTATTGCTCTCCCTCCTTGCTTTCCCACCTCAAAGTGCATTTGAATACATCCTTAATGTCTGCTCCAGGCCGTCCGGCTACCCAGTTTCCAGGGCACGAATGATTGGACCCTACACCCACAGGCGAAGAGCCAGGACTGAAAGATGCTGCTGGATCTCTTCTGCACATGGTAAGCTTCGCAACGGTTCCACCTGTATTGCTCTCCCTCCTTGCTTTCCCACCTCAAAGTGCATTTGAATACATCCTTGATGCCTGCTCCTGGGGGTCCGGCTGCCCAGTTTTCAGTGCACGAATGATTAGACTCTGCTCCCACAGGCGAAGAGCCAGCACTGAAAGATGCTGCTGGACCTCTTCTGCACATGGTAAGCTTCGCAACGGTGCCACCTGCATTGGTCTCACTCCTTGCTTTCCCACCTCAAAGTGCATTTGAATACATCCTTGATGCCTGCTCCCAGCCGTCCGGCTGCCCAGTTTCCAGTGCACGAATGATTGGACCCTGCTCCCACAGGCGAAGAGCCAGGACTGAAAGATGCTGCTGGACCTCTTCTGCACATGGTAAGCTTCGCAACAGTGCCACCTGCATTGCTCTCACTCCTTGCTTTCCCACCTCAAAGTGCATTTGAATACATCCTTGATGCCTGCTCCAGGCTGGCCGGCTCCCCAGTTTTCAGTGCACGAATGATTGGACTCTGCTCCCACAGGCAAAGAGCCAGGACTGAAAGGTGCTCCTGGATCTCTTCTGCACATGGTAAGCTTCGCAACGGTGCCACCTGCATTGCTCTCACTCCTTGCTTTCCCACCTCAAAGTGCATTTGAATACATCCTTGATGCCTGCTCCCGGCTTCCGGCTGCCCAGTTTCCAGTGCACGAATAATTGGACTCTGCTCCCACAGGCGAAGAGCCAGGACTGAAAGATGCTGCTGGATCTCTTCTGCACATGGTAAGCTTCGCAACGGTGCCACCTGCATTGATCTCACTCCTTGCTTTCCCACCTCAAAGTGCATTTGAATACATCCTTGATACCTGCTCCCGGCTTCCGGCTGCCCAGTTTCCAGTGCACGAATGATTGGACTCTGCTCCCACAGGCGAAGAGCCAGGACTGAAAGATGCTGCTGGACCTCTTCTGCACATGGTAAGCTTCGCAACGGTGCCACTTGTATTGCTCTAACTCCTTGCTTTCCCACCTCAATGTGCATTTCAACACATTGTTGATGCCTGCTCCCGGCCGTCCGGCTGCCCATTTTCCAGTGCACGAATGATTGGACTCTGCTGCCACAGGCAAAGAGCCAGGACTGAAAGATGCTGCTGGACCTCTTCTGCACACTGAAAGCTTTGCAACGGTGCCACCTGTATTGCTCTCACTCCTTGCTTTCCCACCTCAAAGTGCATTTGAATACATCCTTGATGCCTGCTCCCGGCCGTCCGGCTGCCCAGTTTCCAGTGCACGAATGATTGGACCCAGCTCCCACAGGCGAAGAGCCAGGACTGAAAGATACTGCTGGACCTCTTCTGCACATGGTAAGCTTCGCAACGGTGCCACCTGCATTGATCTCACTCCTTGCTTTCCCACCTCAAAGTGCATTTGAATACATCCTTGATGCCTGCTCCCGGCCGTCCGGCTGCCCAGTTTCCAGTGCACGAATGATTGGACCCTGCTCCCACAGGCAAAGAGCCGGGACTGAAAGATGCTGCTGGACCTCTTCTGCATATGGTAAGATTCGCAACGGTGCCACCTGTATTGCCATCACTCCTTGCTTTCCCACCTCAAAGTGCATTTGAATATATCCTTGATGCCCGCTCCCGGCCGTCCGGCTGCCCAGTTTCCAGTGCACGAATGATTGGACTCTGCTGCCACAGGGGAAGAGCCGGGACTGAAAGATGCTGCTGGACCTCTTCTGCACATGGTAAGCTTCGCAACGGTGCCACCTGTATTGCTCTCACTCCTTGCTTTCCCACCTCAATGTGTATTTCAACACATCGTTGATGCCTGCTCCCGGCCGTCCGGCTGCCCATTTTGCAGTGCACGAATGATTGGACTCTGCTCCCACTGGCAAAGAGCCAGGACTGAAAGATGCTGCTGGACCTCTTCTGCACATGGTAAGCTTCGCAACGGTGCCACCTGCATTGCTCTCACTCCTTGCTTTCCCACCTCAAAGTGCATTTGAATACATCCTTGATGCCTGCTCCCGGCCGTCCGGCTGCCCAGTTTTCAGTGCACGAATGATTGGACCCTGCTCCCACAGGCGAAGAGCCAGGACTGAAAGATGCTGCTGGACCTCTTCTGCACATGGTAAGCTTCGCAACGGTACCACCTGTATTGCTCTCACTCCTTGCTTTCCCACCTCAAAGTGCATTTGAATACATCCTTGATGCCTGCTCCCGGCTTCCGCTGCCCAGTTTCCAGTGCACGAATGATTGGACTCTGCTCCCACAGGCGAAGAGCCAGGACTGAAAGATGCTGCTGGACCTCTTCTGCACATGGCAAGCTTCGCAACGGTGCCACTTGTATTGCTCTAACTCCTTGCTTTCCCACCTCAAAGTGCATTTCAACACATTGTTGATGCCTGCTCCCGGCCGTCCGGCTGCCCATTTTCCAGTGCACGAATGATTGGACTCTGCTCCCACAGGCAAAGAGCCAGGACTGAAAGATGCTGCTGGACCTCTTCTGCACACAGAAAGCTTTGCAACGGTGCCACCTGTATTGCTCTCACTCCTTGCTTTCTCACCTCAAAGTGCATTTCAACACATCGTTGATGCCTGCTCCCGGCCGTCCGGCTGCCCATTTTCCAGTGCACGAATGATTGGAGTCTGCTCCCACAGGCGAAGAGCCAGGACTGAAAGATGCTGCTGGACCTCTTCTGCACATGGTAAGCTTCGCAACGGTGCCACCTGTATTGCTCTCACTCCTTGCTTTCCCACCACAAAGTGCATTTGAATATATCCTTGATGCCAACTTCAGGCCGGCTGCCCAGTTTCCAGTGCACGAATGATTGGACTCTGATCCCACAGGCGAAGAGCCAGGACTGAAAGATGCTGCTGGACCTCTTCTGCACATGGTAAGCTTCGCAACGGTGTCACCTGTATTGCTCTCGCTCCTTGCTTTCCCACTCAAAGTGCATTTGAATACATCCTTGATGCCTGCTCCCGGCCGTCCGGCTGCCCAGTTTTCAGTGCACGAATGATTGGACTCTGCTCCCACAGGCGAAGAGCCAGGACTGAAAGATGCTGCTGGACCTCTTCTGCACATGGTAAGCTTCGCAACGGTGCCACCTGTATTGCTCTCACTCCTTGCTTTCCCACCACAAAGTGCATTTGAATATATCCTTGATGCCAACTTCAGGCCGGCTGCCCAGTTTCCAGTGCACGAATGATTGGACCCAGCTCCCACAGGCGAAGAGCCAGGACTGAAAGATACTGCTGGACCTCTTCTGCACATGGTAAGCTTCGCAACGGTGCCACCTGTATTGCCCTCACTCCTTGCTTTCCCACCTCAAAGTGCATTTGAATATATCCTTGATGCCTGCTGCCGGCCGTCCGGCTGCCCAGTTTCCAGTGCACGAATGATTGGACACAGCTCCCACAGGCGAAGAGCCAGGACTGAAAGATACTGCTGGACCTCTTCTGCACATGGTAAGCTTCGCAACGGTGCCACCTGCATTGCTCTCACTCCTTGCTTTCCCACCTCAAAGTGCATTTGAATACATCCTTGATGCCAGCTCCCGTCCGTCCGGCTGCCCAGTTTTCAGTGCACGAATGATTGGACTCTGCTCCCACAGGCGAAGAGCCAGGACTGAAAGATGCTGCTGGATCTCTTCTGCACATGGTAAGCTTCGCAACGGTGCCACCTGCATTTATCTCACTCCTTGCTTTCCCACCTCAAAGTGCATTTGAATACATCCTTGATGCCTGCTCCCGGCCGTCCGGCTGCCCAGTTTCCAGTGCACGAATGATTGGACCCTGCTCCCACAGGCAAAGAGCCGGGACTGAAAGATGCTGCTGGACCTCTTCTGCATATGGTAAGATTCGCAACGGTGCCACCTGTATTGCCATCACTCCTTGCTTTCCCACCTCAAAGTGCATTTGAATACATCCTTGATGCCCGCTCCCGGCCGTCCGGCTGCCCATTTTCCAGTGCACGAATGATTGGACTCTGCTGCCACAGGGGAAGAGCCGGGACTGAAAGATGCTGCTGGACCTCTTCTGCACATGGTAAGCTTCGCAACGGTGCCACCTGTATTGCTCTCACTCCTTGCTTTCCCACCTCAAAGTATATTTCAACACATCGTAGATGCCTGCTCCCGGCCGTCCGGCTGCCCATTTTCCAGTGCACGAATGATTGGACTCTGCTCCCACTGGCAAAGAGCCAGGACTGAAAGATGCTGCTGGACCTCTTCTGCACATGGTAAGCTTCGCAACGGTGCCACCTGCATTGGTCTCACTCCTTGCTTTCCCACCTCAAAGTGCATTTGAATACATCCTTGATGCCTGCTCCCGGCCGTCCGGCTGCCCAGTTTCCAGTGCACGAATGATTGGACCCTGCTCCCACAGGCGAAGAGCCAGGACTGAAAGATGCTGCTGGACCTCTTCTGCACATGGTAAGCTTCGCAACGGTGCCACCTGTATTGCTCTCACTCCTTGCTTTCCCACCTCAAAGTGCATTTGAATACATCCTTGATTCCTGCTCCCGGCTTCCGGCTACCCAGTTTCCAGTGCACGAATGATTGGACTCTGCTCCCACAGGCGAAGAGCCAGGACTGAAAGATACTGCTGGACCTCTTCTGCACATGGCAAGCTTCGCAACGGTGCCACTTGTATTGCTCTAACTCCTTGCTTTCCTACCTCAAAGTGCATTTCAACACATTGTTGATTCCTGCTCCCGGCCGTCCGGCTGCCCATTTTCCAGTGCACGAATGATTGGACTCTGCTCCCACAGGCAAAGAGCCAGGACTGAAAGATGCTGCTGGACCTCTTCTGCACACAGAAAGCTTTGCAACGGTGCCACCTGTATTGCTCTCACTCCTTGCTTTCCCACCTCAAAGTGCATTTCAACACATCGTTGATGCCTGCTCCCGGCCGTCCGGCTGCCCAGTTTCCAGTGCACGAATGATTGGACTCTGCTCCCACAGGCGAAGAGCCAGGACTGAAAGATGCTGCTGGACCTCTTCTGCACATGGTAAGCTTCGCAACGGTGCCACCTGCATTGCTCTCACTCCTTTCTTTCCCACCTCAAAGTGCATTTGAATACATCCTTGATGCCAGCTCCCGGCCGTCCGGCTGCCCAGTTTTCAGGGCACGAATGATTGGACTCTGCTCCCACAGGCGAAGAGCCAGGACTGAAAGATGCTGCTGGATCTCTTCTGCACATGGTAAGCTTCGCAACGGTGCCACCTGCATTGATCTCACTCCTTGCTTTCCCACCTCAAAGTGCATTTGAATACATCCTTGATGTCTGCTCCCGGCAGTCCGGCTGCCCAGTTTCCAGTGCACGAATGATTGGACCCTGCTCCCACAGGCAAAGTGCCGGGACTGAAAGATGCTGCTGGACCTCTTCTGCACATGGTAAGCTTCGCAACGGTGCCACCTGCATTGCTCTCACTCCTTGCTTTCCCACCTCAAAGTGCATTGGAATACATCCTTGATGCCAGCTCCCGGCCGTCCGGCTGCCCAGTTTCCAGTGCACGAATGATTGGACTCTGCTCCCACAGGCAAAGGGCCGGGACTGAAAGATGCTGCTGGACCTCTTCTGCACATCGTAAGCTTCGCAACGGTGCCACCTGTATTGCTCTCACTCCTTGCTTTCCCACCTCAAAGTGCATTTGAATATATCCTTGATGCCAGCTTCAGGCCGGCTGGCTGCCCAGTTTTCAGTGCACGAGTGATTGGACTCTGCTCCCACAGGCAAAGAGCCAGGACTGAAAGATGCTGCTGGACCTCTTCTGCACATGGTAAGCTTCGCAACTGTGCCACCTGTATTGCTCTCACTCCTTGCTTTCCCACCTCAAAGTACATTTGAATACATCCTTGATGCCTGCTCCCGGCCTTCCGGCTGCCCAGTTTTCAGTGCACGAATGATTGGACTCTGCTGCCACAGGCAAAGAGCCGGGACTGAAAGATGCTGCTGGACCTCTTCCGCACATGGTAAGCTTCGCAACGGTGCCACTTGTTTTGCTCTCACTCCTTGCTTTCCCACCTCAAAGTGCATTTCAACACATCGTTGATGCCTGCTCCCGGCCGTCCGGCTGCCCAGTTTCCAGTGCACGAATGATTGGACTCTGCTCCCACAGGCAAAGAGCCAGGACTGAAAGATGCTGCTGGACCTCTTCTGCACATGGTAAGCTTCGCAACGGTGCCACCTGCATTGCTCTCACTCCTTGCTTTCCCGCCTCAAAGTGCGTTTGAATACATCCTTGATGCCTGCTCCCGGCCGTCCGGCTGCCCAGTTTCCAGTGCACGAATGATTGGACCCTGCTCCCACAGGCGAAGTGCCAGGACTGAAAGATGCTGCTGGACCTCTTCTGCACATGGTAAGCTTCGCAACGGTGCCACCTGCATTGATCTCACTCCTTGCTTTCCCACCTCAAAGTGCATTTGAATGCATCCTTGATGCCTGCTCCCGGCCGTCCGGCTGCCCAGTTTTCAGTGCACGAATGATTGGACCCTGCTCCCACAGGCGAAGAGCCAGGACTGAAAGATGCTGCTGGACCTCTTCTGCACATGGTAAGCTTCGCAACGGTGCCACCTGTATTGCTCTCACTCCTTGCTTTTCCACCTCAAAGTGCATTTGAATACATCCTTGATGCCTTCTCCCGGCCGTCCGGCTGCCCAGTTTTCAGTGCACGAATAATTGGACTCTGCTCCCACAGGCGAAGAGCCAGGACTGAAAGATGCTGCTGGACCTCTTCTGCACATGGTAAGCTTCGCAACTGTGCCACCTGTATTGCTCTCACTCCTTGCTTTCCCACCTCAAAGTGCATTTGAATACATCCTTGATGCCTGCTCCCGGCCGTCCGGCTGCCCAGTTTTCAGTGCAGGAATGATTGGAATCTGCTGCCACACGCAAAGAGCCGGGACTGAAAGATGCTGCTGGACCTCTTCTGCACATGGTAAGCTTCGCAACTGTGCCACCTGTATTGCTCTCACTCCTTGCTTTCCCACCTCAAAGTACATTTGAATACATCCTTGATGCCTGCTCCCGGCCTTCCGGCTGCCCAGTTTTCAGTGCACGAATGATTGGACTCTGCTGCCACAGGCAAAGAGCCGGGACTGAAAGATGCTGCTGGACCTCTTCCGCACATGGTAAGCTTCGCAACGGTGCCACTTGTTTTGCTCTCACTCCTTGCTTTCCCACCTCAAAGTGCATTTCAACACATCGTTGATGCCTGCTCCCGGCCGTCCGGCTGCCCAGTTTCCAGTGCACGAATGATTGGACTCTGCTCCCACAGGCAAAGAGCCAGGACTGAAAGATGCTGCTGGACCTCTTCTGCACATGGTAAGCTTCGCAACGGTGCCACCTGCATTGCTCTCACTCCTTGCTTTCCCGCCTCAAAGTGCGTTTGAATACATCCTTGATGCCTGCTCCCGGCCGTCCGGCTGCCCAGTTTCCAGTGCACGAATGATTGGACCCTGCTCCCACAGGCGAAGTGCCAGGACTGAAAGATGCTGCTGGACCTCTTCTGCACATGGTAAGCTTCGCAACGGTGCCACCTGCATTGATCTCACTCCTTGCTTTCCCACCTCAAAGTGCATTTGAATGCATCCTTGATGCCTGCTCCCGGCCGTCCGGCTGCCCAGTTTTCAGTGCACGAATGATTGGACCCTGCTCCCACAGGCGAAGAGCCAGGACTGAAAGATGCTGCTGGACCTCTTCTGCACATGGTAAGCTTCGCAACGGTGCCACCTGTATTGCTCTCACTCCTTGCTTTTCCACCTCAAAGTGCATTTGAATACATCCTTGATGCCTTCTCCCGGCCGTCCGGCTGCCCAGTTTTCAGTGCACGAATAATTGGACTCTGCTCCCACAGGCGAAGAGCCAGGACTGAAAGATGCTGCTGGACCTCTTCTGCACATGGTAAGCTTCGCAACTGTGCCACCTGTATTGCTCTCACTCCTTGCTTTCCCACCTCAAAGTGCATTTGAATACATCCTTGATGCCTGCTCCCGGCCGTCCGGCTGCCCAGTTTTCAGTGCAGGAATGATTGGAATCTGCTGCCACACGCAAAGAGCCGGGACTGAAAGATGCTGCTGGACCTCTTCTGCACATGGTAAGCTTTGCAACGGTGCCACCTGTATTGCTCTCACTCCTTGCTTTCCCACCTCAAAGTGCATTTGAATACATCCTTGATGCCTGCTCCCGGCCGTCCGGCTGCCCAGTTTCCAGTGCACGAATGATTGGACCCAGCTCCCACAGGCGAAGAGCCAGGACTGAAAGATACTGCTGGACCTCTTCTGCACATGGTAAGCTTCGCAACGGTGCCACCTGTATTGCTCTCACTCCTTGCTTTCCCACCACAAAGTGCATTTGAATATATCCTTGATGCCAACTTCAGGCCGGCTGCCCAGTTTCCAGTGCACGAATGATTGGACCCAGCTCCCACAGGCGAAGAGCCAGGACTGAAAGATACTGCTGGACCTCTTCTGCACAAGGTAAGCTTCGCAGCTGTTCCACCTGTATTGCTCTCACTCCTTGCTTTCCCACCTCAAAGTGCATTTGAATACATCCTTGATGCCAGCTTCAGGCCGGCTGGCTGCCCAGTTTCCAGTGCACGAATGATTGGACTCTGCTCCCACAGGCAAAGAGCCAGGACTGAAAGATGCTGCTGGACCTCTTCTGCACATGGTAAGCTTCGCAACGGTGCCACTTGTATTGCTCTCACTCCTTGCTTTCCCACCTCAAAGTGCATTTCAACACATTGTTGATGCCTGCTCCCGGCCGTCCGGCTGCCCATTTTCCAGTGCACGAATGATTGGACTCTGCTCCCACAGGCAAAGAGCCAGGACTGAAAGATGCTGCTGGACCTCTTCTGCACATGGTAAGCTTCGCAACGGTGCCACCTGCATTGCTCTCACTCCTTGCTTTCCCACATCAAAGTGCATTTGAATAAATCCTTGATGCCTGCTCCAGGCCGTCTGGCTGCTCAGTTTCCAGTGCACGAATGATTGGACTCTGCCCCAACAGGCGAAGAGCCAGCACTGAAAGATGTTGCTGGATCTCTTCTGCACATGGTAAGCTTCGCAACGGTGCCACCTGTATTGCTCTCACTCCTTGCTTTCCCACCTCAAAGTGCATTTGAATACATCCTTAATGTCTGCTCCAGGCCGTCCGGCTACCCAGTTTCCAGGGCACGAATGATTGGACCCTACACCCACAGGCGAAGAGCCAGGACTGAAAGATGCTGCTGGATCTCTTCTGCACATGGTAAGCTTCGCAACGGTTCCACCTGTATTGCTCTCCCTCCTTGCTTTCCCACCTCAAAGTGCATTTGAATACATCCTTAATGTCTGCTCCAGGCCGTCCGGCTACCCAGTTTCCAGGGCACGAATGATTGGACCCTACACCCACAGGCGAAGAGCCAGGACTGAAAGATGCTGCTGGATCTCTTCTGCACATGGTAAGCTTCGCAACGGTTCCACCTGTATTGCTCTCCCTCCTTGCTTTCCCACCTCAAAGTGCATTTGAATACATCCTTGATGCCTGCTCCTGGGGGTCCGGCTGCCCAGTTTTCAGTGCACGAATGATTAGACTCTGCTCCCACAGGCGAAGAGCCAGCACTGAAAGATGCTGCTGGACCTCTTCTGCACATGGTAAGCTTCGCAACGGTGCCACCTGCATTGGTCTCACTCCTTGCTTTCCCACCTCAAAGTGCATTTGAATACATCCTTGATGCCTGCTCCCAGCCGTCCGGCTGCCCAGTTTCCAGTGCACGAATGATTGGACCCTGCTCCCACAGGCGAAGAGCCAGGACTGAAAGATGCTGCTGGACCTCTTCTGCACATGGTAAGCTTCGCAACAGTGCCACCTGCATTGCTCTCACTCCTTGCTTTCCCACCTCAAAGTGCATTTGAATACATCCTTGATGCCTGCTCCAGGCTGGCCGGCTCCCCAGTTTTCAGTGCACGAATGATTGGACTCTGCTCCCACAGGCAAAGAGCCAGGACTGAAAGGTGCTCCTGGATCTCTTCTGCACATGGTAAGCTTCGCAACGGTGCCACCTGCATTGCTCTCACTCCTTGCTTTCCCACCTCAAAGTGCATTTGAATACATCCTTGATGCCTGCTCCCGGCTTCCGGCTGCCCAGTTTCCAGTGCACGAATGATTGGACTCTGCTCCCACAGGCGAAGAGCCAGGACTGAAAGATGCTGCTGGATCTCTTCTGCACATGGTAAGCTTCGCAACGGTGCCACCAGCATTGATCTCACTCCTTGCTTTCCCACCTCAAAGTGCATTTGAATACATCCTTGATGCCTGCTCCCGGCAGTCCGGCTGCCCAGTTTCCAGTGCACGAATGATTGGACCCTGCTCCCACAGGCAAAGGGCCGGGACTGAAAGATGCTGCTGGACCTCTTCTGCATATGGTAAGCTTCGCAACGGTGCCACCTGTATTGCCCTCACTCCTTGCTTTCCCACCTCAAAGTGCATTTGAATATATCCTTGATGCCTGCTCCCGGCCGTCCGGCTGCCCAGTTTCCAGTGCACGAATGATTGGACTCTGCTGCCACAGGCGAAGAGCCGGGACTGAAAGATGCTGCTGGACCTCTTCTGCACATGGTAACCTTCGCAACGGTGCCACCTGCATTGATCTCACTCCTTGCTTTCCCACCTCAAAGTGCATTTGAATACATCCTTGATACCTGCTCCCGGCTTCCGGCTGCCCAGTTTCCAGTGCACGAATGATTGGACTCTGCTCCCACAGGCGAAGAGCCAGGACTGAAAGATGCTGCTGGACCTTTTCTGCACATGGTAAGCTTCGCAACGGTGCCACTTGTATTGCTCTAACTCCTTGCTTTCCCACCTCAATGTGCATTTCAACACATTGTTGATGCCTGCTCCCGGCCCTCCGGCTGCCCATTTTCCAGTGCACGAATGATCGGACTCTGCTGCCACAGGCAAAGAGCCAGGACTGAAAGATGCTGCTGGACCTCTTCTGCACACTGAAAGCTTTGCAACGGTGCCACCTGTATTGCTCTCACTCCTTGCTTTCCCACCTCAAAGTGCATTTGAATACATCCTTGATGCCTGCTCCCGGCCGTCCGGCTGCCCAGTTTCCAGTGCACGAATGATTGGACCCAGCTCCCACAGGCGAAGAGCCAGGACTGAAAGATACTGCTGGACCTCTTCTGCACATGGTAAGCTTCGCAACGGTGCCACCTGCATTGATCTCACTCCTTGCTTTCCCACCTCAAAGTGCATTTGAATACATCCTTGATGCCTGCTCCCGGCCGTCCAGCTGCCCAGTTTCCAGTGCACGAATGATTGGACCCTGCTCCCACAGGCAAAGAGCCGGGACTGAAAGATGCTGCTGGACCTCTTCTGCATATGGTAAGATTCGCAACTGTGCCACCTGTATTGCCATCACTCCTTGTTTTCCCACCTCAAAGTGCATTTGAATATATCCTTGATGCCCGCTCCCGGCCGTCCGGCTGCCCAGTTTCCAGTGCACGAATGATTGGACTCTGCTGCCACAGGGGAAGAGCCGGGACTGAAAGATGCTGCTGGACCTCTTCTGCACATGGTAAGCTTCGCAACGGTGCCACCTGTATTGCTCTCACTCCTTGCTTTCCCACCTCAATGTGTATTACAACACATCGTTGATGCCTGCTCCCGGCCGTCCGGCTGCCCATTTTCCAGTGCACGAATGATTGGACTCTGCTCCCACTGGCAAAGAGCCAGGACTGAAAGATGCTGCTGGACCTCTTCTGCACATGGTAAGCTTCGCAACGGTGCCACCTGCATTGCTCTCACTCCTTGCTTTCCCACCTCAAAGTGCATTTGAATACATCCTTGATGCCTGCTCCCGGCCGTCCGGCTGCCCAGTTTTCAGTGCACGAATGATTGGACCCTGCTCCCACAGGCGAAGAGCCAGGACTGAAAGATGCTGCTGGACCTCTTCTGCACATGGTAAGCTTCGCAACGGTACCACCTGTATTGCTCTCACTCCTTGCTTTCCCACCTCAAAGTGCATTTGAATACATCCTTGATGCCTGCTCCCGGCTTCCGGCTGCCCAGTTTCCAGTGCACAAATGATTGGACTCTGCTCCCACAGGCGAAGAGCCAGGACTGAAAGATGCTGCTGGACCTCTTCTGCACATGGCAAGCTTCGCAACGGTGCCACTTGTATTGCTCTAACTCCTTGCTTTCCCACCTCAAAGTGCATTTCAACACATTGTTGATGCCTGCTCCCGGCCGTCCGGCTGCCCATTTTCCAGTGCACGAATGATTGGACTCTGCTCCCACAGGCAAAGAGCCAGGACTGAAAGATGCTGCTGGACCTCTTCTGCACACAGAAAGCTTTGCAACGGTGCCACCTGTATTGCTCTCACTCCTTGCTTTCTCACCTCAAAGTGCATTTCAACACATCGTTGATGCCTGCTCCCGGCCGTCCGGCTGCCCATTTTCCAGTGCACGAATGATTGGAGTCTGCTCCCACAGGCGAAGAGCCAGGACTGAAAGATGCTGCTGGACCTCTTCTGCACATGGTAAGCTTCGCAACGGTGCCACCTGTATTGGTCTCACTCCTTGCTTTCCCACCACAAAGTGCATTTGAATATATCCTTGATGCCAACTTCAGGCCGGCTGCCCAGTTTCCAGTGCACGAATGATTGGACCCAGCTCCCACAGGCGAAGAGCCAGGACTGAAAGATACTGCTGGACCTCTTCTGCACATGGTAAGCTTCGCAACGGTGCCACCTGTATTGCCCTCACTCCTTGCTTTCCCACCTCAAAGTGCATTTGAATATATCCTTGATGCCTGCTGCCGGCCGTCCGGCTGCCCAGTTTCCAGTGCACGAATGATTGGACACAGCTCCCACAGGCGAAGAGCCAGGACTGAAAGATACTGCTGGACCTCTTCTGCACATGGTAAGCTTCGCAACGGTGCCACCTGCATTGCTCTCACTCCTTGCTTTCCCACCTCAAAGTGCATTTGAATACATCCTTGATGCCAGCTCCCGGCCGTGCGGCTGCCCAGTTTTCAGTGCACGAATGATTGGACTCTGCTCCCACAGGCGAAGAGCCAGGACTGAAAGATGCTGCTGGATCTCTTCTGCACATGGTAAGCTTCGCAACGGTGCCACCTGCATTGATCTCACTCCTTGCTTTCCCACCTCAAAGTGCATTTGAATACATCCTTGATGCCTGCTCCCGGCCGTCCGGCTGCCCAGTTTCCAGTGCACGAATGATTGGACCCTGCTCCCACAGGCAAAGAGCCGGCACTGAAAGATGCTGCTGGATCTCTTCTGCATATGGTAAGATTCGCAACGGTGCCACCTGTATTGCCATCACTCCTTGCTTTCCCACCTCAAAGTGCATTTGAATATATCCTTGATGCCCGCTCCCGGCCGTCCGGCTGCCCAGTTTCCAGTGCACGAATGATTGGACTCTGCTGCCACAGGGGAAGAGCCGGGACTGAAAGATGCTGCTGGACCTCTTCTGCACATGGTAAGCTTCGCAACGGTGCCACCTGTATTGCTCTCACTCCTTGCTTTCCCACCTCAAAGTGCATTTGAATACATCCTTGATGCCTGCTCCCGGCCGTCCGGCTGCCCAGTTTCCAGTGCACGAATGATTGGACCCTGCTCCCACAGGCAAAGAGCCGGGACTGAAAGATGCTGCTGGACCTCTTCTGCATATGGTAAGATTCGCAACGGTGCCACCTGTATTGCCATCACTCCTTGCTTTCCCACCTCAAAGTGCATTTGAATACATCCTTGATGCCCGCTCCCGGCCGTCCGGCTGCCCATTTTCCAGTGCACGAATGATTGGACTCTGCTGCCACAGGGGAAGAGCCGGGACTGAAAGATGCTGCTGGACCTCTTCTGCACATGGTAAGCTTCGCAACGGTGCCACCTGTATTGCTCTCACTCCTTGCTTTCCCACCTCAAAGTATATTTCAACACATCGTAGATGCCTGCTCCCGGCCGTCCGGCTGCCCATTTTCCAGTGCACGAATGATTGGACTCTGCTCCCACTGGCAAAGAGCCAGGACTGAAAGATGCTGCTGGACCTCTTCTGCACATGGTAAGCTTCGCAACGGTGCCACCTGCATTGGTCTCACTCCTTGCTTTCCCACCTCAAAGTGCATTTGAATACATCCTTGATGCCTGCTCCCGGCCGTCCGGCTGCCCAGTTTCCAGTGCACGAATGATTGGACCCTGCTCCCACAGGCGAAGAGCCAGGACTGAAAGATGCTGCTGGACCTCTTCTGCACATGGTAAGCTTCGCAACGGTGCCACCTGTATTGCTCTCACTCCTTGCTTTCCCACCTCAAAGTGCATTTGAATACATCCTTGATGCCTGCTCCCGGCTTCCGGCTACCCAGTTTCCAGTGCACGAATGATTGGACTCTGCTCCCACAGGCGAAGAGCCGGGACTGAAAGATGCTGCTGGACCTCTTCTGCACATGGCAAGCTTCGCAACGGTGCCACTTGTATTGCTCTAACTCCTTGCTTTCCTACCTCAAAGTGCATTTCAACACATTGTTGATTCCTGCTCCCGGCCGTCCGGCTGCCCATTTTCCAGTGCACGAATGATTGGACTCTGCTCCCACAGGCAAAGAGCCAGGACTGAAAGATGCTGCTGGACCTCTTCTGCACACAGAAAGCTTTGCAACGGTGCCACCTGTATTGCTCTCACTCCTTGCTTTCCCACCTCAAAGTGCATTTCAACACATCGTTGATGCCTGCTCCCGGCCGTCCGGCTGCCCAGTTTCCAGTGCACGAATGATTGGACTCTGCTCCCACAGGCGAAGAGCCAGGACTGAAAGATGCTGCTGGACCTCTTCTGCACATGGTAAGCTTCGCAACGGTGCCACCTGCATTGCTCTCACTCCTTTCTTTCCCACCTCAAAGTGCATTTGAATACATCCTTGATGCCAGCTCCCGGCCGTCCGGCTGCCCAGTTTTCAGGGCACGAATGATTGGACTCTGCTCCCACAGGCGAAGAGCCAGGACTGAAAGATGCTGCTGGATCTCTTCTGCACATGGTAAGCTTCGCAACGGTGCCACCTGCATTGATCTCACTCCTTGCTTTCCCACCTCAAAGTGCATTTGAATACATCCTTGATGTCTGCTCCCGGCAGTCCGGCTGCCCAGTTTCCAGTGCACGAATGATTGGACCCTGCTCCCACAGGCAAAGTGCCGGGACTGAAAGATGCTGCTGGACCTCTTCTGCACATGGTAAGCTTCGCAACGGTGCCACCTGCATTGATCTCACTCCTTGCTTTCCCACCTCAAAGTGCATTGGAATACATCCTTGATGCCAGCTCCCGGCCGTCCGGCTGCCCAGTTTCCAGTGCACGAATGATTGGACTCTGCTCCCACAGGCAAAGGGCCGGGACTGAAAGATGCTGCTGGACCTCTTCTGCACATCGTAAGCTTCGCAACGGTGCCACCTGTATTGCTCTCACTCCTTGCTTTCCCACCTCAAAGTGCATTTGAATATATCCTTGATGCCAGCTTCAGGCCGGCTGGCTGCCCAGTTTTCAGTGCACGAGTGATTGGACTCTGCTCCCACAGGCAAAGAGCCAGGACTGAAAGATGCTGCTGGACCTCTTCTGCACATGGTAAGCTTCGCAACTGTGCCACCTGTATTGCTCTCACTCCTTGCTTTCCCACCTCAAAGTACATTTGAATACATCCTTGATGCCTGCTCCCGGCCTTCCGGCTGCCCAGTTTTCAGTGCACGAATGATTGGACTCTGCTGCCACAGGCAAAGAGCCGGGACTGAAAGATGCTGCTGGACCTCTTCCGCACATGGTAAGCTTCGCAACGGTGCCACTTGTTTTGCTCTCACTCCTTGCTTTCCCACCTCAAAGTGCATTTCAACACATCGTTGATGCCTGCTCCCGGCCGTCCGGCTGCCCAGTTTCCAGTGCACGAATGATTGGACTCTGCTCCCACAGGCAAAGAGCCAGGACTGAAAGATGCTGCTGGACCTCTTCTGCACATGGTAAGCTTCGCAACGGTGCCACCTGCATTGCTCTCACTCCTTGCTTTCCCGCCTCAAAGTGCGTTTGAATACATCCTTGATGCCTGCTCCCGGCCGTCCGGCTGCCCAGTTTCCAGTGCACGAATGATTGGACCCTGCTCCCACAGGCGAAGTGCCAGGACTGAAAGATGCTGCTGGACCTCTTCTGCACATGGTAAGCTTCGCAACGGTGCCACCTGCATTGATCTCACTCCTTGCTTTCCCACCTCAAAGTGCATTTGAATGCATCCTTGATGCCTGCTCCCGGCCGTCCGGCTGCCCAGTTTTCAGTGCACGAATGATTGGACCCTGCTCCCACAGGTGAAGAGCCAGGACTGAAAGATGCTGCTGGACCTCTTCTGCACATGGTAAGCTTCGCAACGGTGCCACCTGTATTGCTCTCACTCCTTGCTTTTCCACCTCAAAGTGCATTTGAATACATCCTTGATGCCTTCTCCCGGCCGTCCGGCTGCCCAGTTTTCAGTGCACGAATAATTGGACTCTGCTCCCACAGGCGAAGAGCCAGGACTGAAAGATGCTGCTGGACCTCTTCTGCACATGGTAAGCTTCGCAACTGTGCCACCTGTATTGCTCTCACTCCTTGCTTTCCCACCTCAAAGTGCATTTGAATACATCCTTGATGCCTGCTCCCGGCCGTCCGGCTGCCCAGTTTTCAGTGCAGGAATGATTGGACTCTGCTGCCACACGCAAAGAGCCGGGACTGAAAAAAGCCGCTGGACCTCTTCTGCACATGGTAAGCTTTGCAACGGTGCCACCTGTATTGCTCTCACTCCTTGCTTTCCCACCTCAAAGTGCATTTGAATACATCCTTGATGCCTGCTCCCGGCCGTCCGGCTGCCCAGTTTCCAGTGCACGAATGATTGGACCCAGCTCCCACAGGCGAAGAGCCAGGACTGAAAGATACTGCTGGACCTCTTCTGCACATGGTAAGCTTCGCAACGGTGCCACCTGTATTGCTCTCACTCCTTGCTTTCCCACCACAAAGTGCATTTGAATATATCCTTGATGCCAACTTCAGGCCGGCTGCCCAGTTTCCAGTGCACGAATGATTGGACCCAGCTCCCACAGGCGAAGAGCCAGGACTGAAAGATACTGCTGGACCTCTTCTGCACAAGGTAAGCTTCGCAGCTGTTCCACCTGTATTGCTCTCACTCCTTGCTTTCCCACCTCAAAGTGCATTTGAATACATCCTTGATGCCAGCTTCAGGCCGGCTGGCTGCCCAGTTTCCAGTGCACGAATGATTGGACTCTGCTCCCACAGGCAAAGAGCCAGGACTGAAAGATGCTGCTGGACCTCTTCTGCACATGGTAAGCTTCGCAACGGTGCCACTTGTATTGCTCTCACTCCTTGCTTTCCCACCTCAAAGTGCATTTCAACACATCCTTGATGCCTGCTCCCGGCCGTCCGGCTGCCCATTTTCCAGTGCACGAATGATTGGACTCTGCTCCCACAGGCAAAGAGCCAGGACTGAAAGATGCTGCTGGACCTCTTCTGCACATGGTAAGCTTCGCAACGGTGCCACCTGCATTGCTCTCACTCCTTGCTTTCCCACATCAAAGTGCATTTGAATAAATCCTTGATGCCTGCTCCAGGCCGTCTGGCTGCTCAGTTTCCAGTGCACGAATGATTGGACTCTGCCCCAACAGGCGAAGAGCCAGCACTGAAAGATGTTGCTGGATCTCTTCTGCACATGGTAAGCTTCGCAACGGTGCCACCTGTATTGCTCTCACTCCTTGCTTTCCCACCTCAAAGTGCATTTGAATACATCCTTAATGTCTGCTCCAGGCCGTCCGGCTACCCAGTTTCCAGGGCACGAATGATTGGACCCTACACCCACAGGCGAAGAGCCAGGACTGAAAGATGCTGCTGGATCTCTTCTGCACATGGTAAGCTTCGCAACGGTTCCACCTGTATTGCTCTCCCTCCTTGCTTTCCCACCTCAAAGTGCATTTGAATACATCCTTAATGTCTGCTCCAGGCCGTCCGGCTACCCAGTTTCCAGGGCACGAATGATTGGACCCTACACCCACAGGCGAAGAGCCAGGACTGAAAGATGCTGCTGGATCTCTTCTGCACATGGTAAGCTTCGCAACGGTTCCACCTGTATTGCTCTCCCTCCTTGCTTTCCCACCTCAAAGTGCATTTGAATACATCCTTGATGCCTGCTCCTGGGGGTCCGGCTGCCCAGTTTTCAGTGCACGAATGATTAGACTCTGCTCCCACAGGCGAAGAGCCAGCACTGAAAGATGCTGCTGGACCTCTACTGCACATGGTAAGCTTCGCAACGGTGCCACCTGCATTGCTCTCACTCCTTGCTTTCCCACCTCAAAGTGCATTTGAATACATCCTTGATGCCTGCTCCCAGCCGTCCGGCTGCCCAGTTTCCAGTGCACGAATGATTGGACCCTGCTCCCACAGGCGAAGAGCCAGGACTGAAAGATGCTGCTGGACCTCTTCTGCACATGGTAAGCTTCGCAACAGTGCCACCTGCATTGCTCTCACTCCTTGCTTTCCCACCTCAAAGTGCATTTGAATACATCCTTGATGCCTGCTCCAGGCTGGCCGGCTCCCCAGTTTTCAGTGCACGAATGATTGGACTCTGCTCCCACAGGCAAAGAGCCAGGACTGAAAGGTGCTCCTGGATCTCTTCTGCACATGGTAAGCTTCGCAACGGTGCCACCTGCATTGCTCTCACTCCTTGCTTTCCCACCTCAAAGTGCATTTGAATACATCCTTGATGCCTGCTCCCAGCTTCCGGCTTCCCAGTTTCCAGTGCACGAATGATTGGACTCTGCTCCCACAGGCGAAGAGCCAGGACTGAAAGATGCTGCTGGATCTCTTCTGCACATGGTAAGCTTCGCAACGGTGCCACCTGCATTGATCTCACTCCTTGCTTTCCCACCTCAAAGTGCATTTGAATACATCCTTGATGCCTGCTCCCGGCAGTCCGGCTGCCCAGTTTCCAGTGCACGAATGATTGGACCTTGCTCCCACAGGCAAAGGGCCGGGACTGAAAGATGCTGCTGGACCTCTTCTGCATATGGTAAGCTTCGCAACGGTGCCACATGTATTGCCCTCACTCCTTGCTTTCCCACCTCAAAGTGCATTTGAATATATCCTTGATGCCTGCTCCCGGCCGTCCGGCTGCCCAGTTTCCAGTGCACGAATGATTGGACTCTGCTGCCACAGGCGAAGAGCCGGGACTGAAAGATGCTGCTGGACCTCTTCTGCACATGGTAACCTTCGCAACGGTGCCACCTGCATTGATCTCACTCCTTGCTTTCCCACCTCAAAGTGCATTTGAATACATCCTTGATACCTGCTCCCGGCTTCCGGCTGCCCAGTTTCCAGTGCACGAATGATTGGACTCTGCTCCCACAGGCGAAGAGCCAGGACTGAAAGATGCTGCTGGACCTCTTCTGCACATGGTAAGCTTCGCAACGGTGCCACTTGTATTGCTCTAACTCCTTGCTTTCCCACCTCAATGTGCATTTCAACACATTGTTGATGCCTGCTCCCGGCCGTCCGGCTGCCCATTTTCCAGTGCACGAATGATTGGACTCTGCTGCCACAGGCAAAGAGCCAGGACTGAAAGATGCTGCTGGACCTCTTCTGCACACTGAAAGCTTTGCAACGGTGCCACCTGTATTGCTCTCACTCCTTGCTTTCCCACCTCAAAGTGCATTTGAATACATCCTTGATGCCTGCTCCCGGCCGTCCGGCTGCCCAGTTTCCAGTGCACGAATGATTGGACCCAGCTCCCACAGGCGAAGAGCCAGGACTGAAAGATGCTGCTGGACCTCTTCTGCACATGGTAAGCTTCGCAACGGTGCCACCTGCATTGCTCTCACTCCTTGCTTTCCCACCTCAAAGTGCATTTGAATACATCCTTGATGCCTGCTCCCGGCCGTCCGGCTGCCCAGTTTCCAGTGCACGAATGATTGGACCCTGCTCCCACAGGGGAAGAGCCAGGACTGAAAGATGCTGCTGGACCTCTTCTGCATATGGTAAGATTCGCAACGGTGCCACCTGTATTGCCATCACTCCTTGCTTTCCCACCTCAAAGTGCATTTGAATATATCCTTGATGCCCGCTCCCGGCCGTCCGGCTGCCCAGTTTCCAGTGCACGAATGATTGGACTCTGCTGCCACAGGGGAAGAGCCGGGACTGAAAGATGCTGCTGGACCTCTTCTGCACATGGTAAGCTTCGCAACGGTGCCACCTGTATTGCTCTCACTCCTTGCTTTCCCACCTCAATGTGTATTTCAACACATCGTTGATGCCTGCTCCCGGCCTTCCGGCTGCCCATTTTCCAGTGCACGAATGATTGGACTCTGCTCCCACTGGCAAAGAGCCAGGACTGAAAGATGCTGCTGGACCTCTTCTGCACATGGTAAGCTTCGCAACGGTGCCACCTGCATTGCTCTCACTCCTTGCTTTCCCACCTCAAAGTGCATTTGAATACATCCTTGATGCCTGCTCCCGGCCGTCCGGCTGCCCAGTTTTCAGTGCACGAATGATTGGACCCTGCTCCCACAGGCGAAGAGCCAGGACTGAAAGATGCTGCTGGACCTCTTCTGCACATGGTAAGCTTCGCAACGGTACCACCTGTATTGCTCTCACTCCTTGCTTTCCCACCTCAAAGTGCATTTGAATACATCCTTGATGCCTGCTCCCGGCTTCCGGCTGCCCAGTTTCCAGTGCACGAATGATTGGACTCTGCTCCCACAGGCGAAGAGCCAGGACTGAAAGATGCTGCTGGACCTCTTCTGCACATGGCAAGCTTCGCAGCGGTGCCACTTGTATTGCTCTAACTCCTTGCTTTCCCACCTCAAAGTGCATTTCAACACATTGTTGATGCCTGCTCCCGGCCGTCCGGCTGCCCATTTTCCAGTGCACGAATGATTGGACTCTGCTCCCACAGGCAAAGAGCCAGGACTGAAAGATGCTGCTGGACCTCTTCTGCACACAGAAAGCTTTGCAACGGTGCCACCTGTATTGCTCTCACTCCTTGCTTTCTCACCTCAAAGTGCATTTCAACACATCGTTGATGCCTGCTCCCGGCCGTCCGGCTGCCCATTTTCCAGTGCACGAATGATTGGAGTCTGCTCCCACAGGCGAAGAGCCAGGACTGAAAGATGCTGCTGGACCTCTTCTGCACATGGTAAGCTTCGCAACGGTGCCACCTGTATTGCTCTCACTCCTTGCTTTCCCACCACAAAGTGCATTTGAATATATCCTTGATGCCAACTTCAGGCCGGCTGCCCAGTTTCCAGTGCACGAATGATTGGACTCTGATCCCACAGGCGAAGAGCCAGGACTGAAAGATGCTGCTGGACCTCTTCTGCACATGGTAAGCTTCGCAACGGTGTCACCTGTATTGCTCTCGCTCCTTGCTTTCCCACCTCAAAGTGCATTTGAATACATCCTTGATGCCTGCTCCCGGCCGTCCGGCTGCCCAGTTTTCAGTGCACGAATGATTGGACTCTGCTCCCACAGGCGAAGAGCCAGGACTGAAAGATGCTGCTGGACCTCTTCTGCACATGGTAAGCTTCGCAACGGTGCCACCTGTATTGCTCTCACTCCTTGCTTTCCCACCACAAAGTGCATTTGAATATATCCTTGATGCCAACTTCAGGCCGGCTGCCCAGTTTCCAGTGCACGAATGATTGGACCCAGCTCCCACAGGCGAAGAGCCAGGACTGAAAGATACTGCTGGACCTCTTCTGCACATGGTAAGCTTCGCAACGGTGCCACCTGTATTGCCCTCACTCCTTGCTTTCCCACCTCAAAGTGCATTTGAATATATCCTTGATGCCTGCTGCCGGCCGTCCGGCTGCCCAGTTTCCAGTGCACGAATGATTGGACACAGCTCCCACAGGCGAAGAGCCAGGACTGAAAGATACTGCTGGACCTCTTCTGCACATGGTAAGCTTCGCAACGGTGCCACCTGCATTGCTCTCACTCCTTGCTTTCCCACCTCAAAGTGCATTTGAATACATCCTTGATGCCAGCTCCCGGCCGTCCGGCTGCCCAGTTTTCAGTGCACGAATGATTGGACTCTGCTCCCACAGGCGAAGAGCCAGGACTGAAAGATGCTGCTGGATCTCTTCTGCACATGGTAAGCTTCGCAACGGTGCCACCTGCATTGATCTCACTCCTTGCTTTCCCACCTCAAAGTGCATTTGAATACATCCTTGATGCCTGCTCCCGGCCGTCCGGCTGCCCATTTTCCAGTGCACGAATGATTGGACCCTGCTCCCACAGGCAAAGAGCCGGCACTGAAAGATGCTGCTGGATCTCTTCTGCATATGGTAAGATTCGCAACGGTGCCACCTGTATTGCCATCACTCCTTGCTTTCCCACCTCAAAGTGCATTTGAATATATCCTTGATGCCCGCTCCCGGCCGTCCGGCTGCCCAGTTTCCAGTGCACGAATGATTGGACTCTGCTGCCACAGGGGAAGAGCCGGGACTGAAAGATGCTGCTGGACCTCTTCTGCACATGGTAAGCTTCGCAACGGTGCCACCTGTATTGCTCTCACTCCTTGCTTTCCCACCTCAAAGTGTATTTCAACACATCGTTGATGCCTGCTCCCGGCCGTCCGGCTGCCCAGTTTCCAGTGCACGAATGATTGGACTCTGCTCCCACTGGCAAAGAGTCAGGACTGAAAGATGCTGCTGGACCTCTTCTGCACATGGTAAGCTTCGCAACGGTGCCACCTGCATTGCTCTCACTCCTTGCTTTCCCACCTCAAACTGCATTTAAATACATCCTTGATGCCTGCTCCCGGCCGTCCGGCTGCCCAGTTTCCAGTGCACGAATGATTGGACCCTGCTCCCACAGGCGACGAGCCAGGACTGAAAGATGCTGCTGGACCTCTTCTGCACATGGTATGCTTCGCAACGGTGCCACATGCATTGCTCTCACTCCTTGCTTTCCCACCACAAAGTGCATTTGAATATATCCTTGATGCCAGCTTCAGGCCGGCTGGCTGCCCAGTTTCCAGTGCACGAATGATTGGACTCTGCTCCCACAGGCGAAGAGCCAGGACTGAAAGATGCTGCTGGACCTCTTCTGCACATGGTAAGCTTCGCAACGGTGCCACTTGTATTGCTTTCACTCCTTGCTTTCCCACCTCAAAGTGCATTTCAACACATCGTTGATGCCTGCTACCGGCCGTCCGGCTGCCCATTTTCCAGTGCACGAATTATTGGACTCTGCTCCCACAGGCAAAGAGCCAGGACTGAAAGATGCTGCTGGACCTCTTCTGCACATGGTAAGCTTTGCAACGGTGCCACATGCATTGCTCTCACTCCTTGCTTTCCCACCTCAAAGTGCATTTGAATACATCCTTGATGCCTGCTCCCGGGGGTCCGGCTGCCCAGTTTCCAGTGCACGAATGATTGGACCCTGCTCCCACAGGCGAAGAGCCAGGACTGAAAGATGCTGCTGGACCTCTTCTGCACATTGTAAGCTTCGCAACGGTGCCACCTGCATTGCTCTCACTCCTTGCTTTCCCACCTCAAAGTGCATTTGAACACATCCTTGATGCCAGCTCCCGGCCGTCCGGCTGCCCAGTTTTCAGGGCACGAATGATTGGACTCTGCTCCCACAGGCGAAGAGCCAGGACTGAAAGATGCTGCTGGATCTCTTCTGCACATGGTAAGCTTCGCAACGGTGCCACCTGCATTGCTCTCACTCCTTGCTTTCCCACCTCAAAGTGCATTTGAATATATCCTTGATGCCAGCTTCAGGCCGGCTGGCTGCCCAGTTTTCAGTGCACGAGTGATTGGACTCTGCCCCCACAGGCAAAGAGCCAGGACTGAAAGATGCTGCTGGACCTCTTCTGCACATGGTAAGCTTCGCAACGGTGCCACCTGTATTGCTCTCACTCCTTGCTTTCCCACCTCAAAGTGCATTTGAATACATCCTTGATGCCTGCTCCCGGCCGTCCGGCTGCCCAGTTTTCAGTGCACGAATGATTGGACTCTGCTCCCACAGGCGAAGAGCCAGGACTGAAAGATGCTGCTGGATATCTTCTGCACATGGTAAGCTTCGCAACGGTGCCACCTGTATTGCTCTCACTCCTTGCTTTCCCACCTCAAAGTGCATTTGAATATATCCTTGATGCCAGCTTCAGGCCGGCTGGCTGCCCAGTTTTCAGTGCACGAATGATTGGACTCTGCTCCCACAGGCGAAGAGCCAGGACTGAAAGATGCTGCTGGACCTCTTCTGCACATGGTAAGCTTCGCAACGGTGCCACCTGTATTGCTCTCGCTCCTTGCTTTCCCACCTGAAAGTGCATTTGAATATATCCTTGATGCCTGCTCCCGGCCGTCCGGCTGCCCAGTTTTCAGTGCACGAATGATTGGACTCTGCTCCCACAGGCAAAGAGCCAGGACTGAAAGATGCTGCTGGACCTCTTCTGCACATGGTAAGCTTCGCAACGGTGCCACCTGTATTGCTCTCACTCCTTGCTTTCCCACCACAAAGTGCATTTGAATATATCCTTGATGCCAACTTCAGGCCGGAAGCCCAGTTTCCAGTGCACGAATGATTGGACTCTGCTCCCACAGGCGAAGAGCCAGGACTGAAAGATGCTGCTGGACCTCTTCTGCACATGGTAAGCTTCGCAACGGTGTCACCTGTATTGCTCTCGCTCCTTGCTTTCCCACCTCAAAGTGCATTTGAATACATCCTTGATGCCTGCTCCCGGCCGTCCGGCTGCCCAGTTTTCAGTGCACGAATGATTGGACTCTGCTCCCACAGGCGAAGAGCCAGGACTGAAAGATGCTGCTGGACCTCTTCTGCACATGGTAAGCTTCGCAACGGTGCCACCTGTATTGCTCTCACTCCTTGCTTTCCCACCACAAAGTGCATTTGAATATATCCTTGATGCCAACTTCAGGCCGGCTGCCCAGTTTCCAGTGCACGAATGATTGGACCCAGCTCCCACAGGCGAAGAGCCAGGACTGAAAGATACTGCTGGACCTCTTCTGCACATTGTAAGCTTCGCAACGGTGCCACCTGTATTGCCCTCACTCCTTGCTTTCCCACCTCAAAGTGCATTTGAATATATCCTTGATGCCTGCTCCCGGCCGTCCGGCTGCCCAGTTTCCAGTGCACGAATGATTGGACACAGCTCCCACAGGCGAAGAGCCAGGACTGAAAGATACTGCTGGACCTCTTCTGCACATGGTAAGCTTCGCAACGGTGCCACCTGCATTGCTCTCACTCCTTGCTTTCCCACCTCAAAGTGCATTTGAATACATCCTTGATGCCAGCTCCCGGCCGTCCGGCTGCCTAGTTTTCAGTGCACGAATGATTGGACTCTGCTCCCACAGGCGAAGAGCCAGGACTGAAAGATGCTGCTGGATCTCTTCTGCACATGGTAAGCTTCGCAACGGTGCCACCTGCATTGATCTCACTCCTTGCTTTCCCACCTCAAAGTGCATTTGAATACATCCTTGATGCCTGCTCCCGGCCGTCCGGCTGCCCAGTTTCCAGTGCACGAATGATTGGACCCTGCTCCCACAGGCAAAGAGCCGGGACTGAAAGATGCTGCTGGATCTCTTCTGCATATGGTAAGATTCGCAACGGTGCCCCCTGTATTGCCATCACTCCTTGCTTTCCCACCTCAAAGTGCATTTGAATATATCCTTGATGCCCGCTCCCGGCCGTCCGGCTGCCCAGTTTCCAGTGCACGAATGATTGGACTCTGCTGCCACAGGGGAAGAGCCGGGACTGAAAGATGCTGCTGGACCTCTTCTGCACATGGTAAGCTTCGCAACGGTGCCACCTGTATTGCTCTCACTCCTTGCTTTCCCACCTCAAAGTGTATTTCAACACATCGTTGATGCCTGCTCCCGGCCGTCCGGCTGCCCAGTTTCCAGTGCACGAATGATTGGACTCTGCTCCCACTGGCAAAGAGTCAGGACTGAAAGATGCTGCTGGACCTCTTCTGCACATGGTAAGCTTCGCAACGGTGCCACCTGCATTGGTCTCACTCCTTGCTTTCCCACCTCAAACTGCATTTGAATACATCCTTGATGCCTGCTCCCGGCCGTCCGGCTGCCCAGTTTCCAGTGCACGAATGATTGGACCCTGCTCCCACAGGCGAAGAGCCAGGACTGAAAGATGCTGCTGGACCTCTTCTGCACATGGTAAGCTTCGCAACGGTGCCACCTGTATTGCTCTCACTCCTTGCTTTCCCACCTCAAAGTGCATTTGAATACATCCTTGATGCCTGCTCCCGGCTTCCGGCTGCCCAGTTTCCAGTGCACGAATGATTGGACTCTGCTCCCACAGGCGAAGAGCCAGGACTGAAAGATGCTGCTGGACCTCTTCTGCACATGGTAAGCTTCGCAACGGTGCCACTTGTATTGCTTTCACTCCTTGCTTTCCCACCTCAAAGTGCATTTCAACACATCGTTGATGCCTGCTACCGGCCGTCCGGCTGCCCAGTTTCCAGTGCACGAATGATTGGACTCTGCTCCCACAGGCAAAGAGCCAGGACTGAAAGATGCTGCTGGACCTCTTCTGCACATGGTAAGCTTTGCAACGGTGCCACATGCATTGCTCTCACTCCTTGCTTTCCCACCTCAAAGTGCATTTGAATACATCCTTGATGCCTGCTCCCGGGGGTCCGGCTGCCCAGTTTCCAGTGCACGAATGATTGGACCCTGCTCCCACAGGCAAAGTGCCGGGACTGAAAGATGCTGCTGGACCTCTTCTGCACATGGTAAGCTTCGCAACGGTGCCACCTGCATTGCTCTCACTCCTTGCTTTCCCACCTCAAAGTGCATTTGAACACATCCTTGATGCAAGCTCCCGGCCGTCCGGCTGCCCAGTTTTCAGGGCACGAATGATTGGACTCTGCTCCCACAGGCGAAGAGCCAGGACTGAAAGATGCTGCTGGATCTCTTCTGCACATGGTAAGCTTCGCAACGGTGCCACCTGTATTGCTCTCACTCCTTGCTTTCCCACCTCAAAGTGCATTTGAATATATCCTTGATGCCAGCTTCAGGCCGGCTGGCTGCCCAGTTTTCAGTGCACGAGTGATTGGACTCTGCTCCCACAGGCAAAGAGCCAGGACTGAAAGATGCTGCTGGACCTCTTCTGCACATGGTAAGCTTCGCAACGGTGCCACCTGTATTGCTCTCACTCCTTGCTTTCCCACCTCAAAGTGCATTTGAATACATCCTTGATGCCTGCTCCCGGCCGTCCGGCTGCCCAGTTTTCAGTGCACGAATGATTGGACTCTGCTCCCACAGGCGAAGAGCCAGGACTGAAAGATTCTGCTGGACCTCTTCTGCACATGGTAAGCTTCGCAACGGTGTCACCTGCATTGCTCTCGCTCCTTGCTTTCCCACCTGAAAGTGCATTTGAATATATCCTTGATGCCTGCTCCCGGCCGTCCGGCTGCCCAGTTTTCAGTGCACGAATGATTGGACTCTGCTCCCACAGGCAAAGAGCCAGGACTGAAAGATGCTGCTGGACCTCTTCTGCACATGGTAAGCTTCGCAACGGTGCCACCTGTATTGCTCTCACTCCTTGCTTTCCCACCACAAAGTGCATTTGAATATATCCTTGATTCCAACTTCAGGCCGGCTGCCCAGTTTCCAGTGCACGAATGATTGGACTCAGCTCCCACAGGCGAAGAGCCAGGACTGAAAGATGCTGCTGGACCTCTTCTGCACATGGTAAGCTTCGCAACGGTGTCACCTGTATTGCACTCGCTCCTTGCTTTCCCACCTCAAAGTGCATTTGAATACATCCTTGATGCCTGCTCCCGGCCGTCCGGCTGCCCAGTTTTCAGTGCACGAATGATTGGACTCTGCTCCCACAGGCGAAGAGCCAGGACTGAAAGATGCTGCTGGACCTCTTCTGCACATGGTAAGCTTCGCAACGGTGCCACCTGTATTGCTCTCACTCCTTGCTTTCCCACCACAAAGTGCATTTGAATATATCCTTGATGCCAACTTCAGGCCGGCTGCCCAGTTTCCAGTGCACGAATGATTGGACCCAGCTCCCACAGGCGAAGAGCCAGGACTGAAAGATACTGCTGGACCTCTTCTGCACAAGGTAAGCTTCGCAACTGTGCCACCTGTATTGCTCTCACTCCTTGCTTTCCCACCACAAAGTGCATTTGAATATATCCTTGATGCCAGCTTCAGGCCGGCTGGCTGCCCAGTTTCCAGTGCACGAATGACTGGACTCCGCTTCCACAGGCAAAGAGCCAGGACTGAAAGATGCTGCTGGACCTCTTCTGCACATGGTAAGCTTCGCAACTGTGCCACTTGTATTGCTCTCACTCCTTGCTTTCCCACCTCAATGTGCATTTCAACACATCGTTGATGCCTGCTCCCGGCCGTCCGGCTGCCCATTTTCCAGTGCACGAATGATTGGACTCTGCTCCCACAGGCAAAGAGCCAGGACTGAAAGATGCTGCTGGACCTCTTCTGCACATGGTAAGCTTCGCAACGGTGCCACCTGCATTGCTCTCACTCCTTGCTTTCCCACCTCAAAGTGCATTTGAATGCATCCTTGATGCCTGCTCCCGGCCGTCCGGCTGCCCAGTTTCCAGTGCACGAATGATTGGACCCAGCTCCCACAGGCGAAGAGCCAGGACTGAAAGATACTGCTGGACCTCTTCTGCACATGGTAAGCTTCGCAACGGTGCCACCTGTATTGCTCTCACTCCTTGCTTTCCCACCACAAAGTGCATTTGAATATATCCTTGATGACAGCTTCAGGCCGGCTGGCTGCCCAGTTTTCAGTGCACGAATGATTGGACTCTGCTCCCACAGGCGAAGAGCCAGGACTGAAAGATGCTGCTGGACCTCTTCTGCACATGGTATGCTTCGCAACGGTGCCACCTGTATTGCTCTCACTCCTTGCTTTCCCACCTCAAAGTGCATTTGAATACATCCTTGATGCCAGCTCCCGGCCGTCCGGCTGCCCAGTTTTCAGTGCACGAATGATTGGACTCTGCTCCCACAGGCGAAGAGCCAGGACTGAAAGATGCTGCTGGACCTCTTCTGCACATGGTAAGCTTCGCAACGGTGCCACCTGTATTGCTCTCACTCCTTGCTTTCCCACCTCAAAGTGCATTTGAATACATCCTTGATGCCTGCTCCCGGCCGTCCGGCTGCCCAGTTTCCAGTGCACGAATGATTGGACCCTGCTCCCACAGGCAAAGGGCCGGGACTGAAAGATGCTGCTGGACCTCTTCTGCACATGGTAAGCTTCGCAACGGTGCCACCTGTATTGCCCTCACTCCTTGCTTTCCCACCTCAAAGTGCATTTGAATATATCCTTGATGCCAGCTCCTGGCCGTCCGGCTGCCCAGTTTCCAGTGCACGAATGATTGGACTCTGCTGCCACAGGCGAAGAGCCGGGACTGAAAGATGCTGCTGGACCTCTTCTGCACATGGTAAGCTTCGCAACGGTGCCACCTGTATTGCCCTCACTCCTTGCTTTCCCACCTCAAAGTGCATTTGAATATATCCTTGATGCCTGCTCCCGGCCGTCCGGCTGCCCAGTTTCCAGTGCACGAATGATTGGACCCAGCTCCCACAGGCGAAGAGCCAGGACTGAAAGATACTGCTGGACCTCTTCTGCACATGGTAAGCTTCGCAACGGTGCCACCTGCATTGCTCTCACTCCTTGCTTTCCCACCTCAAAGTGCATTTGAATACATCCTTGATGCCAGCTCCCGTCCGTCCGGCTGCCCAGTTTTCAGTGCACGAATGATTGGACTCTGCTCCCACAGGCGAAGAGCCAGGACTGAAAGATGCTGCTGGATCTCTTCTGCACATGGTAAGCTTCGCAACGGTGCCACCTGCATTGATCTCACTCCTTGCTTTCCCACCTCAAAGTGCATTTGAATACATCCTTGATGCCTGCTCCCGGCCGTCCGGCTGCCCAGTTTCCAGTGCACGAATGATTGGACCCTGCTCCCACAGGCAAAGAGCCGGGACTGAAAGATGCTGCTGGACCTCTTCTGCATATGGTAAGATTCGCAACAGTGCCACCTGTATTGCCATCACTCCTTGCTTTCCCACCTCAAAGTGCATTTGAATATATCCTTGATGCCCGCTCCCGGCCGTCCGGCTGCCCAGTTTCCAGTGCACGAATGATTGGACTCTGCTGCCACAGGGGAAGACCCGGGACTGAAAGATGCTGCTGGACCTCTTCTGCACATGGTAAGCTTCGCAACGGTGCCACCTGTATTGCTCTCACTCCTTGCTTTCCCACCTCAAAGTGTATTTCAACACATCGTTGATGCCTGCTCCCGGCCGTCCGGCTGCCCATTTTCCAGTGCACGAATGATTGGACTCTGCTCCCACTGGCAAAGAACCAGGACTGAAAGATGCTGCTGGACCTCTTCTGCACATGGTAAGCTTCGCAACGGTGCCACCTGCATTGGTCTCACTCCTTGCTTTCCCACCTCAAACTGCATTTGAATACATCCTTGATGCCTGCTCCCGGCCGTCCGACTGCCCAGTTTCCAGTGCACGAATGATTGGACCCTGCTCCCACAGGCGAAGAGCCAGGACTGAAAGATGCTGCTGGATGTCTTCTGCACATGGTAAGCTTCGCAACGGTGCCACCTGTATTGCTCTCACTCCTTGCTTTTCCACCTCAAAGTGCATTTGAATACATCCTTGATGCCTGCTCCCGGCTTCCGGCTGCCCAGTTTTCAGTGCACGAATGATTGGACTCTGCTCCCACAGGCGAAGAGCCAGGACTGAAAGATGCTGCTGGACCTCTTCTGCACATGGCAAGCTTCGCAACGGTGCCACTTGTATTGCTCTAACTCCTTGCTTTCCCACCTCAAAGTGCATTTCAACACATCGTTGATGCCTGCTCCCGGCCGTCCGGCTGCCGAGTTTCCAGTGCACGAATGATTGGACTCTGCTCCCACAGGCAAAGAGCCAGGACTGAAAGATGCTGCTGGACCTCTTCTGCACATGGTATGCTTCGCAACGGTGCCACATGCATTGCTCTCACTCCTTGCTTTCCCACCACAAAGTGCATTTGAATATATCCTTGATGCCAGCTTCAGGCCGGCTGGCTGCCCAGTTTCCAGTGCACGAATGATTGGACCCTGCTCCCACAGGCAAAGAGCCGGGACTGAAAGATGCTGCTGGATCTCTTCTGCATATGGTAAGATTCGCAACGGTGCCCCCTGTATTGCCATCACTCCTTGCTTTCCCACCTCAAAGTGCATTTGAATATATCCTTGATGCCCGCTCCCGGCCGTCCGGCTGCCCAGTTTCCAGTGCACGAATGATTGGACTCTGCTGCCACAGGGGAAGAGCCGGGACTGAAAGATGCTGCTGGACCTCTTCTGCACATGGTAAGCTTCGCAACGGTGCCACCTGTATTGCTCTCACTCCTTGCTTTCCCACCTCAAAGTGTATTTCAACACATCGTTGATGCCTGCTCCCGGCCGTCCGGCTGCCCAGTTTCCAGTGCACGAATGATTGGACTCTGCTCCCACTGGCAAAGAGTCAGGACTGAAAGATGCTGCTGGACCTCTTCTGCACATGGTAAGCTTCGCAACGGTGCCACCTGCATTGGTCTCACTCCTTGCTTTCCCACCTCAAACTGCATTTGAATACATCCTTGATGCCTGCTCCCGGCCGTCCGGCTGCCCAGTTTCCAGTGCACGAATGATTGGACCCTGCTCCCACAGGCGAAGAGCCAGGACTGAAAGATGCTGCTGGACCTCTTCTGCACATGGTAAGCTTCGCAACGGTGCCACCTGTATTGCTCTCACTCCTTGCTTTCCCACCTCAAAGTGCATTTGAATACATCCTTGATGCCTGCTCCCGGCTTCCGGCTGCCCAGTTTCCAGTGCACGAATGATTGGACTCTGCTCCCACAGGCGAAGAGCCAGGACTGAAAGATGCTGCTGGACCTCTTCTGCACATGGTAAGCTTCGCAACGGTGCCACTTGTATTGCTTTCACTCCTTGCTTTCCCACCTCAAAGTGCATTTCAACACATCGTTGATGCCTGCTACCGGCCGTCCGGCTGCCCAGTTTCCAGTGCACGAATGATTGGACTCTGCTCCCACAGGCAAAGAGCCAGGACTGAAAGATGCTGCTGGACCTCTTCTGCACATGGTAAGCTTTGCAACGGTGCCACATGCATTGCTCTCACTCCTTGCTTTCCCACCTCAAAGTGCATTTGAATACATCCTTGATGCCTGCTCCCGGGGGTCCGGCTGCCCAGTTTCCAGTGCACGAATGATTGGACCCTGCTCCCACAGGCAAAGTGCCGGGACTGAAAGATGCTGCTGGACCTCTTCTGCACATGGTAAGCTTCGCAACGGTGCCACCTGCATTGCTCTCACTCCTTGCTTTCCCACCTCAAAGTGCATTTGAACACATCCTTGATGCAAGCTCCCGGCCGTCCGGCTGCCCAGTTTTCAGGGCACGAATGATTGGACTCTGCTCCCACAGGCGAAGAGCCAGGACTGAAAGATGCTGCTGGATCTCTTCTGCACATGGTAAGCTTCGCAACGGTGCCACCTGTATTGCTCTCACTCCTTGCTTTCCCACCTCAAAGTGCATTTGAATATATCCTTGATGCCAGCTTCAGGCCGGCTGGCTGCCCAGTTTTCAGTGCACGAGTGATTGGACTCTGCTCCCACAGGCAAAGAGCCAGGACTGAAAGATGCTGCTGGACCTCTTCTGCACATGGTAAGCTTCGCAACGGTGCCACCTGTATTGCTCTCACTCCTTGCTTTCCCACCTCAAAGTGCATTTGAATACATCCTTGATGCCTGCTCCCGGCCGTCCGGCTGCCCAGTTTTCAGTGCACGAATGATTGGACTCTGCTCCCACAGGCGAAGAGCCAGGACTGAAAGATTCTGCTGGACCTCTTCTGCACATGGTAAGCTTCGCAACGGTGTCACCTGCATTGCTCTCGCTCCTTGCTTTCCCACCTGAAAGTGCATTTGAATATATCCTTGATGCCTGCTCCCGGCCGTCCGGCTGCCCAGTTTTCAGTGCACGAATGATTGGACTCTGCTCCCACAGGCAAAGAGCCAGGACTGAAAGATGCTGCTGGACCTCTTCTGCACATGGTAAGCTTCGCAACGGTGCCACCTGTATTGCTCTCACTCCTTGCTTTCCCACCACAAAGTGCATTTGAATATATCCTTGATTCCAACTTCAGGCCGGCTGCCCAGTTTCCAGTGCACGAATGATTGGACTCAGCTCCCACAGGCGAAGAGCCAGGACTGAAAGATGCTGCTGGACCTCTTCTGCACATGGTAAGCTTCGCAACGGTGTCACCTGTATTGCACTCGCTCCTTGCTTTCCCACCTCAAAGTGCATTTGAATACATCCTTGATGCCTGCTCCCGGCCGTCCGGCTGCCCAGTTTTCAGTGCACGAATGATTGGACTCTGCTCCCACAGGCGAAGAGCCAGGACTGAAAGATGCTGCTGGACCTCTTCTGCACATGGTAAGCTTCGCAACGGTGCCACCTGTATTGCTCTCACTCCTTGCTTTCCCACCACAAAGTGCATTTGAATATATCCTTGATGCCAACTTCAGGCCGGCTGCCCAGTTTCCAGTGCACGAATGATTGGACCCAGCTCCCACAGGCGAAGAGCCAGGACTGAAAGATACTGCTGGACCTCTTCTGCACAAGGTAAGCTTCGCAACTGTGCCACCTGTATTGCTCTCACTCCTTGCTTTCCCACCACAAAGTGCATTTGAATATATCCTTGATGCCAGCTTCAGGCCGGCTGGCTGCCCAGTTTCCAGTGCACGAATGACTGGACTCCGCTTCCACAGGCAAAGAGCCAGGACTGAAAGATGCTGCTGGACCTCTTCTGCACATGGTAAGCTTCGCAACTGTGCCACTTGTATTGCTCTCACTCCTTGCTTTCCCACCTCAATGTGCATTTCAACACATCGTTGATGCCTGCTCCCGGCCGTCCGGCTGCCCATTTTCCAGTGCACGAATGATTGGACTCTGCTCCCACAGGCAAAGAGCCAGGACTGAAAGATGCTGCTGGACCTCTTCTGCACATGGTAAGCTTCGCAACGGTGCCACCTGCATTGCTCTCACTCCTTGCTTTCCCACCTCAAAGTGCATTTGAATGCATCCTTGATGCCTGCTCCCGGCCGTCCGGCTGCCCAGTTTCCAGTGCACGAATGATTGGACCCAGCTCCCACAGGCGAAGAGCCAGGACTGAAAGATACTGCTGGACCTCTTCTGCACATGGTAAGCTTCGCAACGGTGCCACCTGTATTGCTCTCACTCCTTGCTTTCCCACCACAAAGTGCATTTGAATATATCCTTGATGACAGCTTCAGGCCGGCTGGCTGCCCAGTTTTCAGTGCACGAATGATTGGACTCTGCTCCCACAGGCGAAGAGCCAGGACTGAAAGATGCTGCTGGACCTCTTCTGCACATGGTATGCTTCGCAACGGTGCCACCTGTATTGCTCTCACTCCTTGCTTTCCCACCTCAAAGTGCATTTGAATACATCCTTGATGCCAGCTCCCGGCCGTCCGGCTGCCCAGTTTTCAGTGCACGAATGATTGGACTCTGCTCCCACAGGCGAAGAGCCAGGACTGAAAGATGCTGCTGGACCTCTTCTGCACATGGTAAGCTTCGCAACGGTGCCACCTGTATTGCTCTCACTCCTTGCTTTCCCACCTCAAAGTGCATTTGAATACATCCTTGATGCCTGCTCCCGGCCGTCCGGCTGCCCAGTTTCCAGTGCACGAATGATTGGACCCTGCTCCCACAGGCAAAGGGCCGGGACTGAAAGATGCTGCTGGACCTCTTCTGCACATGGTAAGCTTCGCAACGGTGCCACCTGTATTGCCCTCACTCCTTGCTTTCCCACCTCAAAGTGCATTTGAATATATCCTTGATGCCAGCTCCTGGCCGTCCGGCTGCCCAGTTTCCAGTGCACGAATGATTGGACTCTGCTGCCACAGGCGAAGAGCCGGGACTGAAAGATGCTGCTGGACCTCTTCTGCACATGGTAAGCTTCGCAACGGTGCCACCTGTATTGCCCTCACTCCTTGCTTTCCCACCTCAAAGTGCATTTGAATATATCCTTGATGCCTGCTCCCGGCCGTCCGGCTGCCCAGTTTCCAGTGCACGAATGATTGGACCCAGCTCCCACAGGCGAAGAGCCAGGACTGAAAGATACTGCTGGACCTCTTCTGCACATGGTAAGCTTCGCAACGGTGCCACCTGCATTGCTCTCACTCCTTGCTTTCCCACCTCAAAGTGCATTTGAATACATCCTTGATGCCAGCTCCCGTCCGTCCGGCTGCCCAGTTTTCAGTGCACGAATGATTGGACTCTGCTCCCACAGGCGAAGAGCCAGGACTGAAAGATGCTGCTGGATCTCTTCTGCACATGGTAAGCTTCGCAACGGTGCCACCTGCATTGATCTCACTCCTTGCTTTCCCACCTCAAAGTGCATTTGAATACATCCTTGATGCCTGCTCCCGGCCGTCCGGCTGCCCAGTTTCCAGTGCACGAATGATTGGACCCTGCTCCCACAGGCAAAGAGCCGGGACTGAAAGATGCTGCTGGACCTCTTCTGCATATGGTAAGATTCGCAACAGTGCCACCTGTATTGCCATCACTCCTTGCTTTCCCACCTCAAAGTGCATTTGAATATATCCTTGATGCCCGCTCCCGGCCGTCCGGCTGCCCAGTTTCCAGTGCACGAATGATTGGACTCTGCTGCCACAGGGGAAGACCCGGGACTGAAAGATGCTGCTGGACCTCTTCTGCACATGGTAAGCTTCGCAACGGTGCCACCTGTATTGCTCTCACTCCTTGCTTTCCCACCTCAAAGTGTATTTCAACACATCGTTGATGCCTGCTCCCGGCCGTCCGGCTGCCCATTTTCCAGTGCACGAATGATTGGACTCTGCTCCCACTGGCAAAGAACCAGGACTGAAAGATGCTGCTGGACCTCTTCTGCACATGGTAAGCTTCGCAACGGTGCCACCTGCATTGGTCTCACTCCTTGCTTTCCCACCTCAAACTGCATTTGAATACATCCTTGATGCCTGCTCCCGGCCGTCCGACTGCCCAGTTTCCAGTGCACGAATGATTGGACCCTGCTCCCACAGGCGAAGAGCCAGGACTGAAAGATGCTGCTGGATGTCTTCTGCACATGGTAAGCTTCGCAACGGTGCCACCTGTATTGCTCTCACTCCTTGCTTTTCCACCTCAAAGTGCATTTGAATACATCCTTGATGCCTGCTCCCGGCTTCCGGCTGCCCAGTTTTCAGTGCACGAATGATTGGACTCTGCTCCCACAGGCGAAGAGCCAGGACTGAAAGATGCTGCTGGACCTCTTCTGCACATGGCAAGCTTCGCAACGGTGCCACTTGTATTGCTCTAACTCCTTGCTTTCCCACCTCAAAGTGCATTTCAACACATCGTTGATGCCTGCTCCCGGCCGTCCGGCTGCCGAGTTTCCAGTGCACGAATGATTGGACTCTGCTCCCACAGGCAAAGAGCCAGGACTGAAAGATGCTGCTGGACCTCTTCTGCACATGGTATGCTTCGCAACGGTGCCACATGCATTGCTCTCACTCCTTGCTTTCCCACCACAAAGTGCATTTGAATATATCCTTGATGCCAGCTTCAGGCCGGCTGGCTGCCCAGTTTCCAGTGCACGAATGATTGGACTCTGCTCCCACAGGCGAAGAGCCAGGACTGAAAGATGCTGCTGGACCTCTTCTGCACATGGTAAGCTTCGCAACGGTGCCACTTGTATTGCTTTCACTCCTTGCTTTCCCACCTCAAAGTGCATTTCAACACATCGTTGATGCCTGCTACCGGCCGTCCGGCTGCCCATTTTCCAGTGCACGAATGATTGGACTCTGCTCCCACAGGCAAAGAGCCAGGACTGAAAGATGCTGCTGGACCTCTTCTGCACATGGTAAGCTTCGCAACGGTGCCACCTGCATTGCTCTCACTCCTTGCTTTCCCACCTCAAAGTGCATTTGAACACATCCTTGATGCCAGCTCCCGGCCGTCCGGCTGCCCAGTTTTCAGGGCACGAATGATTGGACTCTGCTCCCACAGGCGAAGAGCCAGGACTGAAAGATGCTGCTGGACCTCTTCTGCACATGGTAAGCTTCGCAACGGTGCCACCTGTATTGCTCTCACTCCTTGCTTTCCCACCTCAAAGTGCATTTGAATATATCCTTGATGACAGCTTCAGGCCGGCTGGCTGCCCAGTTTTCAGTGCACGAGTGATTGGACTCTGCTCCCACAAGCGAAGAGCCAGGACTGAAAGATGCTGCTGGACCTCTTCTGCACATGGTAAGCTTCGCAACGGTGTCACCTGTATTGCTCTCGCTCCTTCCTTTCCCACCTCAAAGTGCATTTGAATATATCCTTGATGCCTGCTCCCGGCCGTCCGGCTGCCCAGTTTTCAGTGCACGAATGATTAGACTCTGCTCCCACAGGCAAAGAGCCAGGACTGAAAGATGCTGCTGGACCTCTTCTGCACATGGTAACCTTCGCAACGGTGCCACCTGTATTGCTCTCACTCCTTGCTTTCCCACCACAAAGTGCATTTGAATATATCCTTGATGCCAGCTTCAGGCCGGCAGGCTGCCCAGTTTCCAGTGCACGAATGATCGGACTCTGCTTCCACAGGCAAAGAGCCAGGACTGAAAGATGCTGCTGGACCTCTTCTGCACATGGTAAGCTTCGCAACGGTGCCACTTGTATTGCTCTCACTCCTTGCTTTCCCACCTCAAAGTGCATTTCAACACATCGTTGATGCCTGCTCCCGGCCGTCCGGCTGCCCAGTTTCCAGTGCGCGAATGATTGGACTCTGCTCCCACAGGCAAAGAGCCAGGACTGAAAGATGCTGCTGGACCTCTTCTGCACATGGTAAGCTTCGCAACGGTGCCACCTGCATTGCTCTCACTCCTTGCTTTCCCACCTCAAAGTGCATTTGAATGCATCCTTGATGCCTGCTCCCGGCCGTCCGGCTGCCCAGTTTCCAGTGCACGAATGATTGGACCCAGCTCCCACAGGCGAAGAGCCAGGACTGAAAGATACTGCTGGACCTCTTCTGCACATGGTAAGCTTCGCAACGGTGCCACCTGTATTGCTCTCACTCCTTGCTTTCCCACCACAAAGTGCATTTGAATATATCCTTGATGACAGCTTCAGGCCGGCTGGCTGCCCAGTTTTCAGTGCACGAATGATTGGACTCTGCTCCCACAGGCGAAGAGCCAGGACTGAAAGATGCTGCTGGACCTCTTCTGCACATGGTAAGCTTCGCAACGGTGCCACCTGTATTGCTCTCACTCCTTGCTTTCCCACCTCAAAGTGCATTTGAATATATCCTTGATGCCAACTTCAGGCCGGCTGCCCAGTTTCCAGTGCACGAATGATTGGACCCAGCTCCCACAGGCGAAGAGCCAGGACTGAAAGATACTCCTGGACCTCTTCTGCACAAGGTAAGCTTCGCAGCTGTGCCACCTGTATTGTTCTCACTCCTTGCTTTCCCACCACAAAGTGCATTTGAATACATCCTTGATGCCAGCTTCAGGCCGGCTGGCTGCCCAGTTCCCAGTGCACGAATGATTGGACTCTGCTCCCACAGGCAAAGAGCCAGGACTGAAAGATGCTGCTGGACCTCTTCTGCACACGGTAAGCTTCGCAACGGTGCCACCTGTATTGCTCTCACTCCTTGCTATCCCACCTAAAAGTGCATTTGAATACATCCTTGATGCCTGCTCCCGGTAGGCCGGCTGCCCACTTTCCAGCCCGCGAATGATTGGACCTGCTCCCACAGGCGATAAGCCAGGACTGAAAGATGCTGCTGGACCTCTTCTGCGCATGGTGAGCTTCGCAACGGTGCCCCCTGTATAGCTCCCACTCGTTGCTTTCCCACCTCAAAGGGCATTTGAATACATCCTTGATGCCTGCTCCAGGCTGGCCGGCTGCCCAGTTTTCAGTGCACGAATGATTGGACTCTGCTCCCACAGGCGAGGAGCCAGGAATAAGAGAAGTTGCTGGACCTCTTCTGCACATGGTAAGCTTCGCAACGGTGCCACCTGCATTGCTCTCACTCCTTGCTTTCCCACCTCAAAGTGCATTTGAATACATCCTTGATGCCTGCTCCAGGCCGTCCGGCTACCCAGTTTCCAGGGCACGAATGATTGGACCCTGCACCCACAGGCGCGGAGCCAGGACTGAAAGATGGTGCTGGATCTCTTCTGCACATGGTAAGCTTCGCAACGGTGCCACCTGTATTGGTCTCACTCCTTGCTTTCTCACCTCAAAGTGCATTTGAATACATCCTTGATGTCTGCTCCAGGCCGTCCGGCTGCCCAGTTTTCAGTGCACGAATGATTGGACCCTGATCCCGCAGGTGAAGAGCCAGGACTGAATGATGGCGCTGGATCTCTTCTGCACACGGTAAGCTTCGCAACGGTGCCACCTGTATTGCTCTCACTCCTTGCTATCCCACCTCAAAGTGCATTTGAATACATCCTTGATGCCTGCTCCCGGTAGGCCGGCTGCCCACTTTCCAGCCCGCGAATGATTGGACCCTGCTCCCACAGGCGAAGAGCCAGGACTGAAAGATGCTGCTGGACCTCTTCTGCGCATGGTAAGCTTCGCAACGGTGCCACCTGCATTGCTCTCACTCCTTGCTTTCCCACCTCAAAGTGCATTTGAATACATCCTTGATGTCTGCTCCAGGCCGTCCGGCTGCCCAGTTTTCAGTGCACGAATGATTGGACCCTGATCCCGCAGGTGAAGAGCCAGGACTGAAAGATGGCGCTGGATCTCTTCTGCACACGGTAAGCTTCGCAACGGTGCCACCTGTATTGCTCTCACTCCTTGCTATCCCACCTAAAAGTGCATTTGAATACATCCTTGATGCCTGCTCCCGGTAGGCCGGCTGCCCACTTTCCAGCCCGCGAATGATTGGACCCTGCTCCCACAGGCAAAGAGCCAGGACTGAAAGATGCTGCTGGACCTCTTCTGCGCATGGTAAGCTTCGCAACAGTGCCACCTGCATTGCTCTCACTCCTTGCTTTCCCACCTCAAAGTGCATTTGAATACATCCTTGATGCCAGCTCCCGGCCGTCCGGCTGCCCAGTTTTCAGTGCACGAATGATTGGACTCTGCTCCCACAGGCGAAGAGCCAGGACTGAAAGATGCTGCTGGACCTCTTCTGCACATGGTAAGCTTCGCAACGGTGCCACCTGCATTGATCTCACTCCTTGCTTTCCCACCTCAAAGTGCATTTGAATACATCCTTGATGCCTGCTCCCGGCCGTCCGGCTGCCCAGTTTCCAGTGCACGAATGATTGGACCCTGCTCCCACAGGCAAAGAGCCAGGACTGAAAGATGCTGCTGAACCTCTTCTGCATATGGTAAGATTCGCAACGGTGCCACCTGTATTGCCATCACTCCTTGCTTTCCCACCTCAAAGTGCATTTGAATATATCCTTGATGCCCGCTCCCGGCCGTCCGGCTGCCCAGTTTCCAGTGCACGAATGATTGGACTCTGCTGCCACAGGGGAAGAGCCGGGACTGAAAGATGCTGCTGGACCTCTTCTGCACATGGTAAGCTTCGCAACGGTGCCACCTGTATTGCTCTCACTCCTTGCTTTCCCACCTCAAAGTGTATTTCAACACATCGTTGATGCCTGCTCCCGGCCGTCCGGCTGCCCATTTTCCAGTGTACGAATGATTGGACTCTGCTCCCACTGGCAAAGAGCCAGGACTGAAAGATGCTGCTGGACCTCTTCTGCACATGGTAAGCTTCGCAACGGTGCCACCTGCATTGGTCTCACTCCTTGCTTTCCCACCTCAAAGTGCATTTGAATACATCCTTGATGCCTGCTCCCGGCCGTCCGGCTGCCCAGTTTCCAGTGCACGAATGATTGGACCCTGCTCCCACAGGCGAAGAGCCAGGACTGAAAGATGCTGCTGGACCTCTTCTGCACATGGCAAGCTTCGCAACGGTGCCACCTGTATTGCTCTCACTCCTTGCTTTCCCACCTCAAAGTGCATTTCAACACATCGTTGATGCCTGCTCCCGGCCGTCCGGCTGCCCAGTTTCCAGTGCACGAATGATTGGAGTCTGCTCCCACAGGCGAAGAGCAAGGACTGAAAGATGCTGCTGGACCTCTTCTGCACATGGTATGCTTCGCAACGGTGCCACCTGTATTGCTCTCACTCCTTGCTTTCCCACCACAAAGTGCATTTGAATATATCCTTGATGCCAGCTTCAGGCCGGCTGGCTGCCCAGTTTCCAGTGCACGAATGATTGGACTCTGCTCCCACAGGCGAAGAGCCAGGACTGAAAGATGCTGCTGGACCTCTTCTGCACATGGTAAGCTTCGCAACGGTGCCACCTGCATTGCTCTCACTCCTTGCTTTCCCACCTCAAAGTGCATTTCAACACATCTTTGATGCCTGCTCCCGGCCGTCCGGCTGCCCATTTTCCAGTGCACGAATGATTGGACTCTGCTCCCACAGGCAAAGAGCCAGGACTGAAAGATGCTGCTGGACCTCTTCTGCATATGGTAAGATTCGCAACGGTGCCACCTGTATTGCCATCACTCCTTGCTTTCCCACCTCAAAGTGCATTTGAATATATCCTTGATGCCCGCTCCCGGCCGTCCGGCTGCCCAGTTTCCAGTGCACGAATGATTGGACTCTGCTGCCACAGGGGAAGAGCCGGGACTGAAAGATGCTGCTGGACCTCTTCTGCACATGGTAAGCTTCGCAACGGTGCCACCTGTATTGCTCTCACTCCTTGCTTTCCCACCTCAAAGTGTATTTCAACACATCGTTGATGCCTGCTCCCGGCCGTCCGGCTGCCCATTTTCCAGTGTACGAATGATTGGATTCTGCTCCCACTGGCAAAGAGCCAGGACTGAAAGATGCTGCTGGACCTCTTCTGCACATGGTAAGCTTTGCAACGGTGCCACATGCATTGCTCTCACTCCTTGCTTTCCCACCTCAAAGTGCATTTGAATACATCCTTGATGCCTGCTCCCGGCCGTCCGGCTGCCCAGTTTCCAGTGCACGAATGATTGGACCCTGCTCCCACAGGCGAAGAGCCAGGACTGAAAGATGCTGCTGGACCTCTTCTGCACATGGTAAGCTTCGCAACGGTGCCACCTGCATTGCTCTCACTCCTTGCTTTCCCACCTCAAAGTGCATTTGAACACATCCTTGATGCCAGCTCCCGGCCGTCCGGCTGCCCAGTTTTCAGGGCACGAATGATTGGAATCTGCACCCACAGGCGAAGAGCCAGGACTGAAAGATGCTGCTGGATCTCTTCTGCACATGGTAAGCTTCGCAACGGTGCCACCTGTATTGCTCTCACTCCTTGCTTTCCCACCTCAAAGTGCATTTGAATATATCCTTGATGCCAGCTTCAGGCCGGCTGGCTGCCCAGTTTTCAGTGCACGAGTGATTGGACTCTGCTCCCACAGGGAAAGAGCCAGGACTGAAAGATGCTGCTGGACCTCTTCTGCACATGGTAAGCTTCGCAACGGTGCCACCTGTATTGCTCTCACTCCTTGCTTTCCCACCTCAAAGTGCATTTGAATACATCCTTGATGCCTGCTCCCGGCCGTCCGGCTGCCCAGTTTTCAGTGCACGAATGATTGGACCCTGATCCCGCAGGTGAAGAGCCAGGACTGAAAGATGGCGCTGGATCTCTTCTGCACACGGTAAGCTTCGCAACGGTGCCACCTGTATTGCTCTCACTCCTTGCTATCCCACCTAAAAGTGCATTTGAATACATCCTTGATGCCTGCTCCCGGTAGGCCGGCTGCCCACTTTCCAGCCCGCGAATGATTGGACCCTGCTCCCACAGGCGAAGAGCCAGGACTGAAAGATGCTGCTGGACCTCTTCTGCGCATGGTAAGCTTCACAACAGTGCCACCTGCATTGCTCTCACTCCTTGCTTTCCCACCTCAAAGTGCATTTGAATACATCCTTGATGCCAGCTCCCGGCCTTCCGGCTGCCCAGTTTTCAGTGCACGAATGATTGGACTCTGCTCCCACAGGCGAAGAGCCAGGACTGAAAGATGCTGCTGGACCTCTTCTGCACATGGTAAGCTTCGCAACGGTGCCACCTGCATTGATCTCACTCCTTGCTTTCCCACCTCAAAGTGCATTTGAATACATCCTTGATGCCTGCTCCCGGCCGTCCGGCTGCCCAGTTTCCAGTGCACGAATGATTGGACCCTGCTCCCACAGGCAAAGAGCCAGGACTGAAAGATGCTGCTGAACCTCTTCTGCATATGGTAAGATTCGCAACGGTGCCACCTGTATTGCCATCACTCCTTGCTTTCCCACCTCAAAGTGCATTTGAATATATCCTTGATGCCCGGTCCCGGCCGTCCGGCTGCCCAGTTTCCAGTGCACGAATGATTGGACTCTGCTGCCACAGGGGAAGAGCCGGGACTGAAAGATGCTGCTGGACCTCTTCTGCACATGGTAAGCTTCGCAACGGTGCCACCTGTATTGCTCTCACTCCTTGCTTTCCCACCTCAAAGTGTATTTCAACACATCGTTGATGCCTGCTCCCGGCCGTCCGGCTGCCCATTTTCCAGTGTACGAATGATTGGATTCTGCTCCCACTGGCAAAGAGCCAGGACTGAAAGATGCTGCTGGACCTCTTCTGCACATGGTAAGCTTCGCAACGGTGCCACCTGCATTGGTCTCACTCCTTGCTTTCCCACCTCAAAGTGCATTTGAATACATCCTTGATGCCTGCTCCCGGCCGTCCGGCTGCCCAGTTTCCAGTGCACGAATGATTGGACCCTGCTCCCACAGGCGAAGAGCCAGGACTGAAAGATGCTGCTGGACCTCTTCTGCACATGGTAAGCTTCGCAACGGTGCCACCTGTATTGCTCTCACTCCTTGCTTTCCCACCTCAAAGTGCATTTCAACACATCGTTGATGCCTGCTCCCGGCCGTCCGGCTGCCCATTTTCCAGTGCACGAATGATTGGAGTCTGCTCCCACAGGCGAAGAGCAAGGACTGAAAGATGCTGCTGGACCTCTTCTGCACATGGTATGCTTCGCAACGGTGCCACCTGTATTGCTCTCACTCCTTGCTTTCCCACCACAAAGTGCATTTGAATATATCCTTGATGCCAGCTTCAGGCCGGCTGGCTGCCCAGTTTCCAGTGCACGAATGATTGGACTCTGCTCCCACAGGCGAAGAGCCAGGACTGAAAGATGCTGCTGGACCTCTTCTGCACATGGTAAGCTTCGCAACGGTGCCACCTGCATTGCTCTCACTCCTTGCTTTCCCACCTCAAAGTGCATTTCAACACATCTTTGATGCCTGCTCCCGGCCGTCCGGCTGCCCATTTTCCAGTGCACGAATGATTGGACTCTGCTCCCACAGGCAAAGAGCCAGGACTGAAAGATGCTGCTGGACCTCTTCTGCACATGGTAAGCTTTGCAACGGTGCCACATGCATTGCTCTCACTCCTTGCTTTCCCACCTCAAAGTGCATTTGAATACATCCTTGATGCCTGCTCCCGGGGGTCCGGCTGCCCAGTTTCCAGTGCACGAATGATTGGACCCTGCTCCCACAGGCGAAGAGCCAGGACTGAAAGATGCTGCTGGACCTCTTCTGCACATGGTAAGCTTCGCAACGGTGCCACCTGCATTGCTCTCACTCCTTGCTTTCCCACCTCAAAGTGCATTTGAACACATCCTTGATGCCAGCTCCCGGCCGTCCGGCTGCCCAGTTTTCAGGGCACGAATGATTGGAATCTGCACCCACAGGCGAAGAGCCAGGACTGAAAGATGCTGCTGGATCTCTTCTGCACATGGTAAGCTTCGCAACGGTGCCACCTGTATTGCTCTCACTCCTTGCTTTCCCACCTCAAAGTGCATTTGAATATATCCTTGATGCCAGCTTCAGGCCGGCTGGCTGCCCAGTTTTCAGTGCACGAGTGATTGGACTCTGCTCCCACAGGGAAAGAGCCAGGACTGAAAGATGCTGCTGGACCTCTTCTGCACATGGTAAGCTTCGCAACGGTGCCACCTGTATTGCTCTCACTCCTTGCTTTCCCACCTCAAAGTGCATTTGAATACATCCTTGATGCCTGCTGCCGGCCGTCCGACTGCCCAGTTTTCAGTGCACGAATGATTGGACTCTGCTCCCACAGGCAAAGAGCCAGGACTGAAAGATGCTGCTGGATCTCTTCTGCACATGGTAAGCTTCGCAACGGTGCCACCTGTATTGCTCTCACTCCTTGCTTTTCCACCTCAAAGTGCATTTGAATATATCCTTGATGCCAGCTTCAGGCCGGCTGGCTGCCCAGTTTTCAGTGCACGAATGATTGGACTCTGCTCCCACAGGCGAAGAGCCAGGACTGAAAGATGCTGCTGGACCTCTTCTGCACATGGTAAGCTTCGCAACGGTGTCACCTGTATTGCTCTCGCTCCTTGCTTTCCCACCTCAAAGTGCATTTGAATATATCCTTGATGCCTGCTCCCGGCCGTCCGGCTGCCCAGTTTTCAGTGCACGAATGATTGGACTCTGCTCCCACAGGCGAAGAGCCAGGACTGAAAGATGCTGCTGGACCTCTTCTGCACATGGTAAGTTTCGCAACGGTGCCACCTGTATTGCTCTCACTCCTTGCTTTCCCACCACAAAGTGCATTTGAATATATCCTTGATGCCAACTTCAGGCCGGCTGCCCAGTTTCCAGTGCACGAATGATTGGACTCTGCTCCCACAGGCGAAGAGCCAGGACTGAAAGATGCTGCTGGACCTCTTCTGCACATGGTAAGCTTCGCAACGGTGTCACCTGTATTGCTCTCGCTCCTTGCTTTCCCACCTCAAAGTGCATTTGAATACATCCTTGATGCCTGCTCCCGGCCGTCCGGCTGCCCAGTTTTCAGTGCACGAATGATTGGACTCTGCTCCCACAGGCGAAGAGCCAGGACTGAAAGATGCTGCTGGACCTCTTCTGCACATGGTAAGCTTCGCAACGGTGCCACCTGTATTGCTCTCACTCCTTGCTTTCCCACCACAAAGTGCATTTGAATATATCCTTGATGCCAACTTCAGGCCGGCTGCCCAGTTTCCAGTGCACGAATGATTGGACCCAGCTCCCACAGGCGAAGAGCCAGGACTGAAAGATACTGCTGGACCTCTTCTGCACAAGGTAAGCTTCGCAACTGTGCCACCTGTATTGCTCTCACTCCTTGCTTTCCCACCACAAAGTGCATTTGAATATATCCTTGATGCCAGCTTCAGGCCGGCTGGCTGCCCAGTTTCCAGTGCACGAATGATTGGACTCTGCTTCCACAGGCAAAGAGCCAGGACTGAAAGATGCTGCTGGACCTCTTCTGCACATGGTAAGCTTCGCAACGGTGCCACTTGTATTGCTCTCACTCCTTGCTTTCCCACCTCAAAGTGCATTTCAACACATCGTTGATGCCTGCTCCCGGCCGTCCGGCTGCCCAGTTTCCAGTGCGCGAATGATTGGACTCTGCTCCCACAGGCAAAGAGCCAGGACTGAAAGATGCTGCTGGACCTCTTCTGCACATGGTAAGCTTCGCAACGGTGCCACCTGCATTGCTCTCACTCCTTGCTTTCCCACCTCAAAGTGCATTTGAATAAATCCTTGATGCCTGCTCCAGGCCGTCTGGCTGCTCAGTTTCCAGTGCACGAATGATTGGACTCTGCTCCAACAGGCGAAGAGCCAGCACTGAAAGATGTTGCTGGATCTCTTCTGCACATGGTAAGCTTCGCAACGGTGCCACCTGCATTGCTCTCACTCCTTGCTTTCCCACCTCAAAGTGCATTTGAATACATCCTTAATGTCTGCTCCAGGCCGTCCGGCTACCCAGTTTCCAGGGCACGAATGATTGGACCCTTCACCCACAGGCGAAGAGCCAGGACTGAAATATGCTGCTAGATCTCTTCTGCACATGGTAAGCTTCGCAACGGTGCCACCTGTATTGCTCTCACTCCTTGCTTTCCCACCTCAAAGTGCATTTGAATACATCCTTGATGCCTGCTCCCGGGGGTCCGGCTGCCCAGTTTTCAGTGCACGAACGAGTGGACTCTGCTGCCACAGGCGAAGAGCCAGCACTGAAAGATGTTGCTGGATGTCTTCTGCACATGGTAAGCTTTGTAATGGTGCCACCTGTTTTGCTCTCACTCACTGCTTTCCCACCTCAAAGAGCATTTGAATGCATCCTTGATGGCTGCTCCAGGCTGGCCGGCTGCCCAGTTTTCAGAGCACGAATGATTGGACTCTGCTCCCACAGGCAAAGAGCCAGGACTGAAAGATGCTGCTGGACCTCTTCTGCACATGGTAAGCTTCGCAACGGTGCCACCTGCATTGCTCTCACTCCTTGCTTTCCCACCTCAAAGTGCATTTGAATACATCCTTAATGTCTGCTCCAGGCCGTCCGGCTACCCAGTTTCCAGGGCACGAATGATTGGACCCTACACCCACAAGCGAAGAGCCAGGACTGAAAGATGCTGCTGGATCTCTTCTGCACATGGTAAGCTTCGCAACGGTGCCACCTGTATTGCTCTCCCTCCTTGCTTTCCCACCTCAAAGTGCATTTGATTACATCCTTGATGCCTGCTCCAGGCCGTCCGGCTACCCAGTTTCCAGTGCACGAATGATTGGACTCTGCTGCCACAGGCGAAGAGCCAGCACTGAAAGATGTTGCTGGATGTCTTCTGCACATGGTAAGCTTTGCAATGGTGCCACCTGTTTTGCTCTCACTCATTGCTTTCCCACCTCAAAGTGCATTTGAATGCATCCTTGATGGCTGCTCCAGGCTGGCCGGCTCCCCAGTTTTCAGTGCACGAATGATTGGACTCTGCTTCCACAGGCAAAGAGCCAGGACTGAAAGATGCTGCTGGACCTCTTCTGCACATGGTAAGCTTCGCAACGGTGCCACCTGTATTGCTCTCACTCCTTGCTTTCCCACCACAAAGTGCATTTGAATATATCCTTGATGCCAACTTCAGGCCGGCTGCCCAGTTTCCAGTGCACGAATGATTGGACTCTGCTCCCACAGGCGAAGAGCCAGGACAGAAAGATGCTGCTGGACCTCTTCTGCACATGGTAAGCTTCGCAACGGTGTCACCTGTATTGCTCTCGCTCCTTGCTTTCCCACCTCAAAGTGCATTTGAATACATCCTTGATGCCTGCTCCCGGCCGTCCGGCTGCCCAGTTTTCAGTGCACGAATGATTGGACTCTGCTCCAACAGGCAAAGAGCCAGGACTGAAAGATGCTGCTGGACCTCTTCTGCACATGGTAAGCTTCGCAACGGTGCCACCTGTATTGCTGTCACTCCTTGCTTTCCCACCACAAAGTGCATTTGAATATATCCTTGATGCCAACTTCAGGCCGGCTGCCCAGTTTCCAGTGCACGAATGATTGGACCCAGCTCCCACAGGCGAAGAGCCAGGACTGAAAGATACTGCTGGACCTCTTCTGCACAAGGTAAGCTTCGCAACTGTGCCACCTGTATTGCTCTCACTCCTTGCTTTCCCACCACAAAGTGCATTTGAATATATCCTTGATGCCAGCTTCAGGCCAGCTGGCTGCCCAGTTTCCAGTGCACGAATGATTGGACTCTGCTTCCACAGGCAAAGAGCCAGGACTGAAAGATGCTGCTGGACCTCTTCTGCACATGGTAAGCTTCGCAACGGTGCCACTTGTATTGCTCTCACTCCTTGCTTTCCCACCTCAAAGTGCATTTCAACACATCGTTGATGCCTGCTCCCGGCCGTCCGGCTGCCCAGTTTCCAGTGCGCGAATGATTGGACTCTGCTCCCACAGGCAAAGAGCCAGGACTGAAAGATGCTGCTGGACCTCTTCTGCACATGGTAAGCTTCGCAACGGTGCCACCTGCATTGCTCTCACTCCTTGCTTTCCCACCTCAAAGTGCATTTGAATAAATCCTTGATGCCTGCTCCAGGCCGTCTGGCTGCTCAGTTTCCAGTGCACGAATGATTGGACTCTGCTCCAACAGGCGAAGAGCCAGCACTGAAAGATGTTGCTGGATCTCTTCTGCACATGGTAAGCTTCGCAACGGTGCCACCTGCATTGCTCTCACTCCTTGCTTTCCCACCTCAAAGTGCATTTGAATACATCCTTAATGTCTGCTCCAGGCCGTCCGGCTACCCAGTTTCCAGGGCACGAATGATTGGACCCTTCACCCACAGGCGAAGAGCCAGGACTGAAATATGCTGCTAGATCTCTTCTGCACATGGTAAGCTTCGCAACGGTGCCACCTGTATTGCTCTCACTCCTTGCTTTCCCACCTCAAAGTGCATTTGAATACATCCTTGATGCCTGCTCCCGGGGGTCCGGCTGCCCAGTTTTCAGTGCACGAACGAGTGGACTCTGCTGCCACAGGCGAAGAGCCAGCACTGAAAGATGTTGCTGGATGTCTTCTGCACATGGTAAGCTTTGTAATGGTGCCACCTGTTTTGCTCTCACTCACTGCTTTCCCACCTCAAAGAGCATTTGAATGCATCCTTGATGGCTGCTCCAGGCTGGCCGGCTGCCCAGTTTTCAGAGCACGAATGATTGGACTCTGCTCCCACAGGCAAAGAGCCAGGACTGAAAGATGCTGCTGGACCTCTTCTGCACATGGTAAGCTTCGCAACGGTGCCACCTGCATTGCTCTCACTCCTTGCTTTCCCACCTCAAAGTGCATTTGAATACATCCTTGATGCCTGCTCCCGGCCGTCCGGCTGCCCAGTTTCCAGTGCACGAATGATTGGACCCAGCTCCCACAGGCGAAGAGCCAGGACTGAAAGATACTGCTGGACCTCTTCTGCACATGGTAAGCTTCGCAACGGTGCCACCTGCATTGCTCTCACTCGTTGCTTTCCCTCCTCAAAGTGCATTTGAATACATCCTTGATGCCAGCTCCCGGCCGTCCGGCTGCCCAGTTTTCAGGGCACGAATGATTGGACTCTGCTCCCACAGGCGAAGAGCCAGGACTGAAAGATGCTGCTGGATCTCTTCTGCACATGGTAAGCTTCGCACGGTGCCACCTGCATTGCTCTCACTCCTTGCTTTCCCACCACAAAGTGCATTTGAATAAATCCTTGATGCCTGCTCCAGTCCGTCTGGCTGCTCAGTTTCCAGTGCACGAATGATTGGACTCTGCTCCCACAGGCGAAGAGCCAGCACTGAAAGATGCTGCTGGATCTCTTCTGCACATGGTAAGCTTCGCAACGGTGCCACCTGTATTGCTCTCACTCCTTGCTTTCCCACCTCAAAGTGCATTTGAATACATCCTTAATGTCTGCTCCAGGCCGTCCGGCTACCCAGTTTCCAGGGCACGAATGATTGGACCCTACACCCACAAGCGAAGAGCCAGGACTGAAAGATGCTGCTGGATCTCTTCTGCACATGGTAAGCTTCGCAACGGTGCCACCTGTATTGCTCTCCCTCCTTGCTTTCCCACCTCAAAGTGCATTTGATTACATCCTTGATGCCTGCTCCAGGCCGTCCGGCTACCCAGTTTCCAGTGCACGAATGATTGGACTCTGCTGCCACAGGCGAAGAACCAGCACTGAAAGATGTTGCTGGATGTCTTCTGCACATGGTAAGCTTTGCAATGGTGCCACCTGTTTTGCTCTCACTCATTGCTTTCCCACCTCAAAGTGCATTTGAATGCATCCTTGATGGCTGCTCCAGGCTGGCCGGCTCCCCAGTTTTCAGTGCACGAATGATTGGACTCTGCTTCCACAGGCAAAGAGCCAGGACTGAAAGATGCTGCTGGACCTCTTCTGCACATGGTAAGCTTCGCAACGGTGTCACCTGTATTGCTCTCGCTCCTTGCTTTCCCACCTCAAAGTGCATTTGAATATATCCTTGATGCCTGCTCCCGGCCGTCCGGCTGCCCAGTTTTCAGTGCACGAATGATTGGACTCTGCTCCCACAGGCGAAGAGCCAGGACTGAAAGATGCTGCTGGACCTCTTCTGCACATGGTAAGCTTCGCAACGGTGCCACCTGTATTGCTCTCACTCCTTGCTTTCCCACCACAAAGTGCATTTGAATATATCCTTGATGCCAACTTCAGGCCGGCTGCCCAGTTTCCAGTGCACGAATGATTGGACTCTGCTCCCACAGGCGAAGAGCCAGGACAGAAAGATGCTGCTGGACCTCTTCTGCACATGGTAAGCTTCGCAACGGTGTCACCTGTATTGCTCTCGCTCCTTGCTTTCCCACCTCAAAGTGCATTTGAATACATCCTTGATGCCTGCTCCCGGCCGTCCGGCTGCCCAGTTTTCAGTGCACGAATGATTGGACTCTGCTCCAACAGGCAAAGAGCCAGGACTGAAAGATGCTGCTGGACCTCTTCTGCACATGGTAAGCTTCGCAACGGTGCCACCTGTATTGCTGTCACTCCTTGCTTTCCCACCACAAAGTGCATTTGAATATATCCTTGATGCCAACTTCAGGCCGGCTGCCCAGTTTCCAGTGCACGAATGATTGGACCCAGCTCCCACAGGCGAAGAGCCAGGACTGAAAGATACTGCTGGACCTCTTCTGCACAAGGTAAGCTTCGCAACTGTGCCACCTGTATTGCTCTCACTCCTTGCTTTCCCACCACAAAGTGCATTTGAATATATCCTTGATGCCAGCTTCAGGCCAGCTGGCTGCCCAGTTTCCAGTGCACGAATGATTGGACTCTGCTTCCACAGGCAAAGAGCCAGGACTGAAAGATGCTGCTGGACCTCTTCTGCACATGGTAAGCTTCGCAACGGTGCCACTTGTATTGCTCTCACTCCTTGCTTTCCCACCTCAAAGTGCATTTCAACACATCGTTGATGCCTGCTCCCGGGGGTCCGGCTGCCCAGTTTCCAGTGCGCGAATGATTGGACTCTGCTTCCACAGGCAAAGAGCCAGGACTGAAAGATGCTGCTGGACCTCTTCTGCACATGGTAAGCTTCGCAACGGTGCCACCTGCATTGCTCTCACTCCTTGCTTTCCCACCTCAAAGTGCATTTGAATACATCCTTAATGTCTGCTCCAGGCCGTCCGGCTGCCCAGTTTCCAGTGCGCGAATGATTGGACTCTGCTCCCACAGGCAAAGAGCCAGGACTGAAAGATGCTGCTGGACCTCTTCTGCACATGGTAAGCTTCGCAACGGTGCCACCTGTATTGCTCTCCCTCCTTGCTTTCCCACCTCAAAGTGCATTTGAATACATCCTTGATGCCTGCTCCCGGGGGTCCGGCTGCCCAGTTTTCAGTGCACGAATGATTGGACTCTGCTGCCACAGGCGAAGAGCCAGCACTGAAAGATGTTGCTGGATGTCTTCTGCACATGGTAAGCTTTGCAATGGTGCCACCTGTTTTGCTCTCACTCATTGCTTTCCCACCTCAAAGTGCATTTGAATGCATCCTTGATGGCTGCTCCAGGCTGGCCGGCTCCCCAGTTTTCAGTGCACGAATGATTGGACTCTGCTCCCACAGGCAAAGAGCCAGGACTGAAAGATGCTGCTGGACCTCTTCTTCACATGGTAAGCTTCGCAACGGTGCCACCTGCATTGCTCTCACTCCTTGCTTTCCCACCTCAAAGTGCATTTGAATACATCCTTGATGCCTGCTCCCGGGGGTCCGGCTGCCCAGTTTTCAGTGCACGAATGATTGGACTCTGCTCCCACAGGCGAAGAGCCAGGACTGAAAGATGCTGCTGGACCTCTTCTGCACATGGTAAGCTTCGCAACGGTGCCACCTGCATTGCTCTCACTCCTTGCTTTCCCACCTCAAAGTGCATTTGAATACATCCTTAATGTCTGCTCCAGGCCGTCCGGCTGCCCAGTTTCCAGTGCGCGAATGATTGGACTCTGCTCCCACAGGCAAAGAGCCAGGACTGAAAGATGCTGCTGGACCTCTTCTGCACATGGTAAGCTTCGCAACGGTGCCACCTGTATTGCTCTCCCTCCTTGCTTTCCCACCTCAAAGTGCATTTGAATACATCCTTGATGCCTGCTCCCGGGGGTCCGGCTGCCCAGTTTTCAGTGCACGAATGATTGGACTCTGCTGCCACAGGCGAAGAGCCAGCACTGAAAGATGTTGCTGGATGTCTTCTGCACATGGTAAGCTTTGCAATGGTGCCACCTGTTTTGCTCTCACTCATTGCTTTCCCACCTCAAAGTGCATTTGAATGCATCCTTGATGGCTGCTCCAGGCTGGCCGGCTCCCCAGTTTTCAGTGCACGAATGATTGGACTCTGCTCCCACAGGCAAAGAGCCAGGACTGAAAGATGCTGCTGGACCTCTTCTTCACATGGTAAGCTTCGCAACGGTGCCACCTGCATTGCTCTCACTCCTTGCTTTCCCACCTCAAAGTGCATTTGAATACATCCTTGATGCCTGCTCCCGGCCGTCCGGCTGCCCATTTTCCATTGCACGAATGATTGGACCCAGCTCCCACAGGCGAAGAGCCAGGACTGAAAGATGCTGCTGGACCTCTTCTGCACATGGTAAGCTTCGCAACGGTGCCACCTGCATTGCTCTCACTCCTTGCTTTCCCACCTCAAAGTGCATTTGAATACATCCTTAATGTCTGCTCCAGGCCGTCCGGCTGCCCAGTTTCCAGTGCGCGAATGATTGGACTCTGCTCCCACAGGCAAAGAGCCAGGACTGAAAGATGCTGCTGGACCTCTTCTGCACATGGTAAGCTTCGCAACGGTGCCACCTGTATTGCTCTCCCTCCTTGCTTTCCCACCTCAAAGTGCATTTGAATACATCCTTGATGCCTGCTCCCGGGGGTCCGGCTGCCCAGTTTTCAGTGCACGAATGATTGGACTCTGCTGCCACAGGCGAAGAGCCAGCACTGAAAGATGTTGCTGGATGTCTTCTGCACATGGTAAGCTTTGCAATGGTGCCACCTGTTTTGCTCTCACTCATTGCTTTCCCACCTCAAAGTGCATTTGAATGCATCCTTGATGGCTGCTCCAGGCTGGCCGGCTCCCCAGTTTTCAGTGCACGAATGATTGGACTCTGCTCCCACAGGCAAAGAGCCAGGACTGAAAGATGCTTCTGGACCTCTTCTTCACATGGTAAGCTTCGCAACGGTGCCACCTGCATTGCTCTCACTCCTTGCTTTCCCACCTCAAAGTGCATTTGAATACATCCTTGATGCCTGCTCCCGGCCGTCCGGCTGCCCATTTTCCATTGCACGAATGATTGGACCCAGCTCCCACAGGCGAAGAGCCAGGACTGAAAGATACTGCTGGACCTCTTCTGCACATGGTAAGCTTCGCAACGGTGCCACCTGCATTGCTCTCACTCCTTGCTTTCCCTCCTCAAAGTGCATTTGAATACATCCTTGATGCCAGCTCCCGGCCGTCCGGCTGCCCAGTTTTCAGGGCACGAATGATTGGACTCTGCTCCCACAGGCGAAGAGCCAGGACTGAAAGATGCTGCTGGATCTCTTCTGCACATGGTAAGCTTCGCAACGGTGCCACCTGCATTGCTCTCACTCCTTGCTTTCCCACCTCAAAGTGCATTTGAATACATCCTTAATGTCTGCTCCAGGCCGTCCGGCTACCCAGTTTCCAGGGCACGAATGATTGGACCCTACACCCACAAGCGAAGAGCCAGGACTGAAAGATGCTGCTGGATCTCTTCTGCACATGGTAAGCTTCGCAACGGTGCCACCTGTATTGCTCTCCCTCCTTGCTTTCCCACCTCAAAGTGCATTTGATTACATCCTTGATGCCTGCTCCAGGCCGTCCGGCTACCCAGTTTCCAGTGCACGAATGATTGGACTCTGCTGCCACAGGCGAAGAGCCAGCACTGAAAGATGTTGCTGGATGTCTTCTGCACATGGTAAGCTTTGCAATGGTGCCACCTGTTTTGCTCTCACTCCTTGCTTTCCCACCTCAAAGTGCATTTGAATGCATCCTTGATGGCTGCTCCAGGCTGGCCGGCTCCCCAGTTTTCAGTGCACGAATGATTGGACTCTGCTTCCACAGGCAAAGAGCCAGGACTGAAAGATGCTGCTGGACCTCTTCTTCACATGGTAAGCTTCGCAACGGTGCCACCTGCATTGCTCTCACTCCTTGCTTTCCCACCTCAAAGTGCATTTGAATACATCCTTAATGTCTTCTCCAGGCCGTCCGGCTACCCAGTTTCCAGGGCACGAATGATTGGACCCTACACCCACAGGCGAAGAGCCAGGACTGAAAGATGCTGCTGGATGTCTTCTGCACATGGTAAGCTTCGCAACGGTGCCACCTGTATTGCTCTCACTCTTTGCTTTCCCACCTCAAAGTGCATTTGAATATATCCTTGATGCCAACTTCAGTCCGGCTGCCCAGTTTCCAGTGCACTAATGATTGGACCCAGGTCCCACAGGCGAAGAGCCAGGACTGAAAGATACTGCTGGACCTCTTCTGCACATGGTAAGCTTCGCAACGGTGCCACCTGTATTGCTCTCACTCCTTGCTTTCCCTCCACAAAGTGCATTTCAATACATCCTTGATGCCAGCTTCAGGCCGGCTGGCTGCCCAGTTTCCAGTGCACGAATGATTGGACTCTGCTCCCACAGGCAAAGAGCCAGGACTGAAAGATGCTGCTGGACCTCTTCTGCACATGGTAAGCTTCGCAACGGTGCCACCTGCATTGCTCTCACTCCTTGCTTTCCCACCTCAAAGTGCATTTGAATACATCCTTGATGCCTGCTCCAGGCCGTCTGGCTGCTCAGTTTCCAGTGCACGAATGATTGGACTCTGCTCCCACAGGCAAAGAGCCAGGACTGAAAGATGGTGCTGGATCTCTTCTGCACACGGTAAGCTTCGCAACGGTGCCACCTGTATTGCTCTCACTCCTTGCTATCCCACCTAAAAGTGCATTTGAATACATCCTGGATGCCTGCTCCCGGTAGGCCGGCTGCCCACTTTCCAGCCCGCGAATGATTGGACCCTGCTCCCACAGGCGATGAGCCAGGACTGAAAGATGCTGCTGGACCTCTTCTGCGCATGGTAAGCTTCGCAACGGTGCCCCCTGTATAGCTCCCACTCGTTGCTTTCCCACCTCAAAGGGTATTTGAATACATCCTTGATGCCTGCTCCTGGCTGGCCGGCTCCCCAGTTTTCAGTGCACGAATAATTGGACTCTGCTCCCACAGGCGAAGAGCCAGGAATGAGAGAAGTTGCTGGACCTCTTCTGCACACGGTAAGCTTCGCAACGGTGCCACCTGCATTGCTCTCACTCCTTGCTTTCCCACCTCAAAGTGCATTTGAATACATCCTTGATGCCTGCTCCAGGCCGTCCGGCTACCCAGTTTCCAGTGCACGAATGATTGGACCCTGCTCCCACAGGCGAGGAGCCAGGACTCAAAGATGCTGCTGGATCTCTTCTGCACATGGTAAGCTTCGCAACGGTGCCACCTGTATTGGTCTCACTCCTTGCTTTCTCACCTCAAAGTGCATTTGAATACATCCTTGATGTCTGCTCCAGGCCGTCCGGCTGCCCAGTTTTCAGTGCACGAATGATTGGACCCTGATCCCGCAGGTGAAGAGCCAGGACTGAAAGATGGTGCTGGATCTCTTCTGCACACGGTAAGCTTCGCAACGGTGTCACCTGTATTGCTCTCGCTCCTTGCTTTCCCACCTCAAAGTGCATTTGAATACATCCTTGATGCCCGCTCCCGGCCGTCCGGCTGCCCAGTTTTCAGTGCACGAATGATTGGACTCTGCTCCCACAGTCGAAGAGCCAGGACTGAAAGATGTTGCTGGATCTCTTCTGCACATGGTAAGCTTTGCAACGGTGCCACCTGTATTGCTCTCACTTCTTGCTTTCCCACCTCAAAGTGCATTTGAATACATCCTTGATGCCCGCTCCCGGCCGTCCGGCTGCCCCATTTTCAGTGAACGAATGATTGGACCCTGCTCCCACAGGCGAAGAGCCAGGACTGAAAGATGCTGCTGGACCTCTTCTGCACATGGTGAGCTTCGCAAAGGTGCCACCTGCATTGCTCTCACTCCTTGCTTTCCCACCTCAAAGTGCATTTGAATACATCCTTGATGCCTGCTCCCGGCCGTCCGGCTGCCCAGTTTTCAGAGCACGAATGATTGGACCCTGCTCCCACAGGCGAAGAGCCAGGACTGAAAGATGCTGCTGGACCTCTTCTGCACATGGTAAGCTTCGCAACGGTGCCACCTGCATTGCTCTCACTCCTTGCTTTCCCACCTCAAAGTGCATTTGAATACATCCTTAATGTCTGCTCCAGGCCGTCCGGCTGCCCAGTTTCCAGTGCGCGAATGATTGGACTCTGCTCCCACAGGCGAAGAGCCAGGACTGAAAGATGCTGCTGGACCTCTTCTGCACATGGTAAGCTTCGCAACGGTGCCACCTGTATTGCTCTCCCTCCTTGCTTTCCCACCTCAAAGTGCATTTGAATACATCCTTGATGCCTGCTGCCGGCCGTCCGACTGCCCAGTTTTCAGTGCACGAATGATTGGACTCTGCTGCCACAGGCGAAGAGCCAGCACTGAAAGATGTTGCTGGATGTCTTCTGCACATGGTAAGCTTTGCAATGGTGCCACCTGTTTTGCTCTCACTCATTGCTTTCCCACCTCAAAGTGCATTTGAATGCATCCTTGATGGCTGCTCCAGGCTGGCCGGCTCCCCAGTTTTCAGTGCACGAATGATTGGACTCTGCTCCCACAGGCAAAGAGCCAGGACTGAAAGATGCTTCTGGACCTCTTCTTCACATGGTAAGCTTCGCAACGGTGCCACCTGCATTGCTCTCACTCCTTGCTTTCCCACCTCAAAGTGCATTTGAATACATCCTTGATGCCAGCTCCCGGCCGTCCGGCTGCCCAGTTTTCAGGGCACGAATGATTGGACTCTGCTCCCACAGGCGAAGAGCCAGGACTGAAAGATGCTGCTGGATCTCTTCTGCACATGGTAAGCTTCGCAACGGTGCCACCTGCATTGCTCTCACTCCTTGCTTTCCCACCTCAAAGTGCATTTGAATACATCCTTAATGTCTGCTCCAGGCCGTCCGGCTACCCAGTTTCCAGGGCACGAATGATTGGACCCTACACCCACAAGCGAAGAGCCAGGACTGAAAGATGCTGCTGGATCTCTTCTGCACATGGTAAGCTTCGCAACGGTGCCACCTGTATTGCTCTCCCTCCTTGCTTTCCCACCTCAAAGTGCATTTGATTACATCCTTGATGCCTGCTCCAGGCCGTCCGGCTACCCAGTTTCCAGTGCACGAATGATTGGACTCTGCTGCCACAGGCGAAGAGCCAGCACTGAAAGATGTTGCTGGATGTCTTCTGCACATGGTAAGCTTTGCAATGGTGCCACCTGTTTTGCTCTCACTCCTTGCTTTCCCACCTCAAAGTGCATTTGAATGCATCCTTGATGGCTGCTCCAGGCTGGCCGGCTCCCCAGTTTTCAGTGCACGAATGATTGGACTCTGCTTCCACAGGCAAAGAGCCAGGACTGAAAGATGCTGCTGGACCTCTTCTTCACATGGTAAGCTTCGCAACGGTGCCACCTGCATTGCTCTCACTCCTTGCTTTCCCACCTCAAAGTGCATTTGAATACATCCTTAATGTCTTCTCCAGGCCGTCCGGCTACCCAGTTTCCAGTGCACGAATGATTGGACCCTACACCCACAGGCGAAGAGCCAGGACTGAAAGATGCTGCTGGATGTCTTCTGCACATGGTAAGCTTCGCAACGGTGCCACCTGTATTGCTCTCACTCTTTGCTCTCCCACCTCAAAGTGCATTTGAATATATCCTTGATGCCAACTTCAGTCCGGCTGCCCAGTTTCCAGTGCACTAATGATTGGACCCAGGTCCCACAGGCGAAGAGCCAGGACTGAAAGATACTGCTGGACCTCTTCTGCACATGGTAAGCTTCGCAACGGTGCCACCTGTATTGCTCTCACTCCTTGCTTTCCCTCCACAAAGTGCATTTCAATACATCCTTGATGCCAGCTTCAGGCCGGCTGGCTGCCCAGTTTCCAGTGCACGAATGATTGGACTCTGCTCCCACAGGCAAAGAGCCAGGACTGAAAGATGCTGCTGGACCTCTTCTGCACATGGTAAGCTTCGCAACGGTGCCACCTGCATTGCTCTCACTCCTTGCTTTCCCACCTCAAAGTGCATTTGAATACATCCTTGATGCCTGCTCCAGGCCGTCTGGCTGCTCAGTTTCCAGTGCACGAATGATTGGACTCTGCTCCCACAGGCAAAGAGCCAGGACTGAAAGATGGTGCTGGATCTCTTCTGCACACGGTAAGCTTCGCAACGGTGCCACCTGTATTGCTCTCACTCCTTGCTATCCCACCTAAAAGTGCATTTGAATACATCCTTGATGCCTGCTCCCGGTAGGCCGGCTGCCCACTTTCCAGCCCGCGAATGATTGGACCCTGCTCCCACAGGCGATGAGCCAGGACTGAAAGATGCTGCTGGACCTCTTCTGCGCATGGTAAGCTTCGCAACGGTGCCCCCTGTATAGCTCCCACTCGTTGCTTTCCCACCTCAAAGGGTATTTGAATACATCCTTGATGCCTGCTCCAGGCTGGCCGGCTCCCCAGTTTTCAGTGCACGAATAATTGGACTCTGCTCCCACAGGCGAAGAGCCAGGAATGAGAGAAGTTGCTGGACCTCTTCTGCACACGGTAAGCTTCGCAACGGTGCCACCTGCATTGCTCTCACTCCTTGCTTTCCCACCTCAAAGTGCATTTGAATACATCCTTGATGCCTGCTCCAGGCCATCCGGCTCCCCAGTTTCCAGTGCAAGAATGATTGGACTCTGCTCCCACAGGCGAGGAGCCAGGACTCAAAGATGCTGCTGGATCTCTTCTGCACATGGTAAGCTTCGCAACGGTGCCACCTGTATTGGTCTCACTCCTTGCTTTCTCACCTCAAAGTGCATTTGAATACATCCTTGATGTCTGCTCCAGGCCGTCCGGCTGCCCAGTTTTCAGTGCACGAATGATTGGACCCTGATCCCGCAGGTGAAGAGCCAGGACTGAAAGATGTTGCTGGATCTCTTCTGCACATGGTAAGCTTTGCAACGGTGCCACCTGTATTGCTCTCACTTCTTGCTTTCCCACCTCAAAGTGCATTTGAATACATCCTTGATGCCCGCTCCCGGCCGTCCGGCTGCCCCATTTTCAGTGAACGAATGATTGGACCCTGCTCCCACAGGCGAAGAGCCAGGACTGAAAGATGCTGCTGGACCTCTTCTGCACATGGTGAGCTTCGCAAAGGTGCCACCTGCATTGCTCTCACTCCTTGCTTTCCCACCTCAAAGTGCATTTGAATACATCCTTGATGCCTGCTCCCGGCCGTCCGGCTGCCCAGTTTTCAGAGCACGAATGACTGGACCCTGCTCCCACAGGCAATGAGCCAGGACTGAAAGATGTTGCTGGATCTCTTCTGCACATGGTAAGCTTCGCAACGGTGCCACCTGCATTGCTCTCACTCCTTGCTTTCCCACCTCAAAGTGCATTTGAATACATCCTTGATGCCTGCTCCCGGCCGTCCGGCTGCCCAGTTTCCAGTGCACGAATGATTGGACCCAGCTCCCACAGGCGAAGAGCCAGGACTGAAAGATACTGCTGGACCTCTTCTGCACATGGTAAGCTTCGCAACGGTGCCACCTGTATTGCTCTCACTCCTTGCTTTCCCACCACAAAGTGCATTTGAATATATCCTTGATGCCAGCTTCAGGCCGGCTGGCTGCCCAGTTTTCACTGCACGAATGATTGGACTCTGCTCCCACAGGCAAAGAGCCAGGACTGAATGATGCTGCTGGATCTCTTCTGCACATGGTAAGCTTCGCAACGGTGCCACCTGCATTGCTCTCACTCCTTGCTTTCCCACCTCAAAGTGCATTTGAATACATCATTGATGCCTGCTCTAAGCTGGCCGGCTGCCCAGTTTTCAGTGCACGAATGATTGGACTCTGCTCCCACAGGCAAACAACCAGGACTGAAAGACGTTGCTGGATCTTCTCTGCACACGTAAGCTTCGCAACGGTGCCACCTGCATTGCTCTCACTCCTTGCTTTCCCACCTCAAAGTGCGTTTGAATACATCCTTGATGCCTGCTCCAGGCCGTCCAGCTTCCCAGTTTTCAGTGCACGAATGATTGGACTCTGCTCCCACAGGCGAAGAGCCAGGACTGAAAGATGCTGCTGGATTTCTTCTGCACACGGTAAGCTTCGCGACGGTGCCACCTGTATTGCTCTCACTCCTTGCTTTCCCACCTCAAAGTGCATTTGAATACATCCTTGATGCCTGCTCCAGGCCGTCCGGCTGCCCAGTTTTCAGTGCACGAATGATTGGACTCTGCTCCCACAGGTGAAGAGCCAGGACGGATAGATGTTGCTGGACCTCTTCTGCACATGGTAAGCTTCGCAACGTTGCCACCTGCATTGCTCTCACTCCTTGCTTTCCCACCTCAAAGTGCATTTGAATACATCCTTAAAGCCTGCTCCAGGCCGTCCGGCTACCCAGTTTTTAGTGCACGAATGATTGGACCCTGCTCCCACAGGCGAGGAGCCAGGACTCAAAGATGCTGCTGGATCTCTTCTGCACATGGTAAGCTTCGCAACGGTGCCACCTATATTGCTCTCACTCCTTGCTTTCCCACCTCAAAGTGCATTTGATTACATCCTTGATGCCTGCTCCCGGCCGTCCGGCTGCCCAGTTTTCAGTGCATGAATGATTGGACACTGCTCCCACAGGCGAAGAGCCAGGACTGAAAGATGTTGCTGGACCTCTTCTGCACATGGTAAGCTTCGCAACGGTGCCACCTGTATTGCTCTCACTCCTTGCTTTCCCACCACAAAGTGCATTTGAATATATCCTTGATGCCAGCTTCAGGCCGGCTGGCTGCCCAGTTTTCACTGCACGAATGATTGGACTCTGCTCCCACAGGCAAAGAGCCAGGACTGAATGATGCTGCTGGATCTCTTCTGCACATGTTAAGCTTCGCAACGGTGCCACCTGCATTGCTCTCACTCCTTGCTTTCTCACCTCAAAGTGCATTTGAATACATCCTTGATGTCTGCTCCACGCCGTCCGGCTGCCCAGTTTTCAGCGCACGAATGATTGGACCCTGATCCCACAGGTGAAGAGCCAGGACTAAAAGATGGCGCTGGATCTCTTTTGCACAGGGTAAGCTTCGCAAGGGTGCGCCTGCATTGCTCTCACTCCTTGCTTTCCCACCTCAAAGTGCATTTGAATTCATCCTTGATGCCTGCTCCCGGCCGTCCGGCAGCTCAGTTTCCAGTGCACGAATGATTGGACTCTGCTGCCACAGGCGAAGAGCCAGCACTGAAAGATGTTGCTGGATCTCTTCTGCACATGGTAAGCTTTGCAATGGTGCCACCTGTTTTGCTCTCACTCCTTGCTTTCCCACCTCAAAGTGCATTTGAATACATCATTGATGCCTGCTCTAAGCTGGCCGGCTGCCCAGTTTTCAGTGCACGAATGATTGGACTCTGCTCCCACAGGCAAACAACCAGGACTGAAAGACGTTGCTGGATCTTCTCTGCACACGTAAGCTTCGCAACGGTGCCACCTGCATTGCTCTCACTCCTTGCTTTCCCACCTCAAAGTGCGTTTGAATACATCCTTGATGCCTGCTCCAGGCCGTCCAGCTTCCCAGTTTTCAGTGCACGAATGATTGGACTCTGCTCCCACAGGCGAAGAGCCAGGACTGAAAGATGCTGCTGGATTTCTTCTGCACACGGTAAGCTTCGCAACGGTGCCACCTGTATTGCTCTCACTCCTTGCTTTCCCACCTCAAAGTGCATTTGAATACATCCTTGATGCCTGCTCCAGGCCGTCCGGCTGCCCAGTTTTCAGTGCACGAATGATTGGACTCTGCTCCCACAGGTGAAGAGCCAGGACGGATAGATGTTGCTGGACCTCTTCTGCACATGGTAAGCTTCGCAACGGTGCCACCTGCATTGCTCTCACTCCTTGCTTTCCCACCTCAAAGTGCATTTGAATACATCCTTAACGCCTGCTCCAGGCCGTCCGGCTACCCAGTTTTTAGTGCACGAATGATTGGACCCTGCTCCCACAGGCGAGGAGCCAGGACTCAAAGATGCTGCTGGATCTCTTCTGCACATGGTAAGCTTCACAACGGTGCCACCTATATTGCTCTCACTCCTTGCTTTCCCACCTCAAAGTGCATTTGATTACATCCTTGATGCCCGCTCCCGGCCGTCCGGCTGCCCAGTTTTCAGTGCATGAATGATTGGACACTGCTCCCACAGGCGAAGAGCCAGGACTGAAAGATGTTGCTGGACCTCTTCTGCACATGGTAAGCTTCGCAACGGTGACACCTGTATTGCTCTCACTCCTTGCTTTCCCACCTCAAAGTGCATTTGAATACATCCTTGATGCCTGCTCCAGGCCGTCCTGCTGCCCAGGTTTCAGTGCACGAATGATTGGACTCTGCTCCCACAGGTGAAGAGCCAGGACTGAAAGATGTTCCTGGACCTCTTCTGCACATGGTAAGCTTCGCAACGGTGCCACCTGCATTGCTATCACTCCTTGCTTTCCCACCTCAAAGTGCATTTCAATACATCCTTGATGCCTCCTCCAAGCTGGCCGGCTGCCCAATATTCAGTGAACGAATGATTGGACCCTGCTCCCACAGGGGAAGAGCCAGGACTGAAAGATGCTGCTAGATCTCTTCTGCACATGTTAATCTTCGCAACGGTGTCACCTGTAGTGCTCTCACTCCTTGCTTTCCCACCTCAAAGTGCATTTGAATACATCCTTGATGCCTGCTCCCGGCCGCAAGGCTGCCCAGTTTCCAGCGCACGAATGATTGGACCCTGCTCCCACAGGCAAAGAGCCAGGCCTGAAAGATGCTGCTGGACCTCTTCTGCACATGGTAAGCTTCGCAACGGTGCCACCTGTATTGCTCTCACTCCTTGCTTTCCCACCTCAAAGTGCATTTGAATATATCCTTGATACCTGCTCCCGGCCGTCCGGCTGCCCAGTTTTCAGTGCACGAATGATTGGACTCTGCTCCCACAGGCGAAGAGCCAGAACTGAAAGATATTGCTGGACCTCTTCTGCACATGGTAAGCTTCGCAACGGTGCCACCTGTATTGCTCTCACTCCTTGCTTTCCCACCTCAAAGTGCATTTGAATACATCCTTGATGCCTGCTCCCGGCCGTCCGGCTGCCCAGTTTTCAGTGCACGAATGATTGGACTCTGCTCCCACAGGCAAAGAGCCAGGACTGAAAGATGTTGCTGGATCTCTTCTGCACATGGTAAGCTTTGCAACGGTGCCACCTGTATTGCTCTCACTCCTTGCTTTCCCACCACAAAGTGCATTTGAATACATCCTTGATGCCTCCTCCAAGCTGGCCGGCTGCCCAATTTTCAGTGAACGAATGATTGGACCCTGCTCCCACAGGCGAAGAGCCAGGACTGAAAGATGCTGCTGGACCTCTTCTGCACATGGTGTGCTTCGCAACGGTGCCACCTGCATTGCTCTCACTCCTTGCTTTCCCACCTCAAAGTGCATTTGAATACATCCTTGATGCCTGCTCCCGGCCGTCCGGCTGCCCAGTTTTCAGGGCACGAATGACTGGACCCTGCTCCCACAGGTGAACAGCCAGGACTGAAAGATGTTGCTGTATCTCTTCTGCACATGGTAAGCTTCGCAACGGTGCCACCTGCATTGCTCTCACTCCTTGCTTTCCCACCTCAAAGTGCATTTGAATACATCCTTGATGCCAGCTCCCGGCCGTCCGGCTGCCCAGTTTTCAGTGCACGAATGATTGGACTCTGCTGCCACAGGCGAACAGCCAGGACTGAAAGATGTTGCTGAACCTCTTCTGCACATGGTAAGCTTCGCAACGGTCCCACCTGTATTGCTCTCACTCCTTGCTTTCCCACCTCAAAGTGCATTTGAATATATCCTTGATGCCAGGTTCAGGCCTGCTGGCTGCCCAGTTTTCAGAGCACGAATGATTGGACTCTGCTCCGGCAGGCAAAGAGCCAGGACTGAAAGATGCTGCTGGACCTCTTCTGCACATGGTAAGCTTCGCAACGGTGCCACCTGTATTGCTCTCCCTCCTTGCTTTCCCACCTCAAAGTGCATTTGAATACATCCTTGATGCCTGCTCCAGGCCGTCCAGCTGCCCAGTTTTCAGTGCACGAATGATTGGGCTCCGCTCCCACAGGCGAAGGGCCAGGACTGAAAGATGCTGCTGGATTTCTTCTGCACACGGTAAGCTTCGCAACGGTGCCACCTGCATTGCTCTCACTCCTTGCTTTCCCACCTCAAAGTGCATTTGAATACATCCTTGATGCCTGCTCCAGGCCGTCCGGCTGCCCAGTTTTCAGTGCACGAATGATTGGTCTCTGCTCCCACAGGCAAACAACCAGGACTGATAGATGTTGCTGGATCTCTTCTGCACATGGTAAGCTTCGCAACGGTGCCACCTGCATTGCTCTCACTCCTTGCTTTCCCACCTCAAAGTGCATTTGAATACATCCTTAATGCCTCCTCCAGGCCGTCCGGCTACCCAGTTTTCAGTGCACGAATGATTGGACCCAGCTCCCACAGGCGAAGAGCCAGGACTGAAATATGCTGCTGTACCTCCTCTGCGCATGGTAAGCTTCGCAACGCTGCCTCCTGTATTGCTCCCACTCGTTGCTATCCCACCTCAAAGGGCATTTGAATACATCCTTGATGCCTGCTCCAGGCCGTCCGGCTGCCCAGTTTCCAGTGCACGAATGATTGGACTCTGCTGCCACAGGCGAAGAGCCAGCACTGAAAGATGTTGCTGGATGTCTTCTGCACATGGTAAGCTTCGCAATGGTGCCACCTTTTTTGCTCTCACTCCTTGCTTTCCCACCTCAAAGTGCATTTGAATACATCCTTTACGGCTGCTCCTGGACTTCCGGCAGCTCAGTTTTCAGTGCACGAATGATTGGACTCTGCTCCCGCAGGCGAAGAGCCAGGACTGAAAGATGGTGCTGGATCTGTTCTGCACACGGTAAGCTTCGCAACGGTGCCTCCTGTATTGCTCTCACTCCTTGCTTTCCCACCTCAAAGTGCATTTGAATACATCCTTGATGCCTGCTCCCAGCAGGCCGGCTGCCCACTTTCCAGCCCGCGAATGATTGGACCCTGCTCCCACAGGCGATGAGCCAGGACTGAAAGATGTTGCTGGATCTCTTCTGCACATGGTGAGCTTCGCAACGGTGCCACATGTATTGCTCTCCCTCCTTGCTTTCCCACCTCAAAGTGCATTTGAATACATCCTTGATGCCTGCTCCCTGCTGGCCAGATGCCCAGGTTTCAGAGCACGAATGATTGGACTCTGCTGCCACAGGCGAAGAGCCAGCACTGAAAGATGATGCTGGATGTCTTCTGCACATGGTAAGCTTCGCAATGGTGCCACCTTCATTGGTCTCACTCCTTGCTTTCCCACCTCAAAGTGCATTTGAATACATCCTTGATGACTGCTCCAAGCTGGCCAGCTGCCCAGTTTTCAGTGCACGAATGATTGGACCCTGCTCCCACAGGTGAAGAGCCAGGACTAAAAGATGGTGGCGGATCTCTTCTGCACACGGTAAGCTTCGCAACGGTGCGCCTGCATTGGTCTCACTCCTTGCTTTCCCACCTCAAAGTGCATTTCAATGCATCCTTGATGCCTGCTCCTGGCTGTCCGGCAACTCAGTTTCCAGTGAACGAATGATTGGACCCTGCTCCCACAGGCGAAGTGCCAGGACTGAAAGATGGAGCTGGATCTCTTCTGCACGCGGTAAGCTTCGCAACGGTGCCACCTGCATTGGTCTCACTCCTTGCTTTCCCACCTCAAAGTGCATTTGAATACATCCTTGATGCCTGCTCTAAGCTGGCCGGCTGCCCAGGTTTCAGTGCACGAATGATTGGACTCTGCTCCCACAGGCGAAGAGCCAGGACTGAAAGATGCTGCTGGACCTCTTCTGCACATGGCAAGCTTCGCAACGGTGCCACTTGTATTGCTCTAACTCCTTGCTTTCCCACCTCAAAGTGCATTTGAATATATCCTTGATGCCTGCTCCCGGCCGTCCGGCTGCCCATTTTCCAGTGCACGAATGATTGGACTCTGCTCCCACAGGCGAAGAGCCAGGACTGAAAGATGCTGCTGGACCTCTTCTGCACATGGCAAGCTTCGCAACGGTGCCACTTGTATTGCTCTAACTCCTTGCTTTCCCACCTCAAAGTGCATTTGAATATATCCTTGATGCCTGCTCCCGGCCGTCCGGCTGCCCATTTTCCAGTGCACGAATGATTGGACTCTGCTCCCACAGGCGAAGAGCCAGGACTGAAAGATGCTGCTGGATCTCTTCTGCACATGGTAAGCTTCGCAACGGTTCCACCTGCATTGCTCTCACTCCTTGCTTTCCCACCTCAAAGTGCATTTGAATACATCCTTGATGCCTGCTCCCTGCAGTCCGGCTGCCCAGTTTCCAGTGCACGAATGATTGGACCCTGCTCCCACAGGCAAAGGGCCGGGACTGAAAGATGCTGCTGGACCTCTTCTGCATATGGTAAGCTTCGCAACGGTGCCACCTGTATTGCCCTCACTCCTTGCTTTCCCACCTCAAAGTGCATTTGAATATATCCTTGATGCCTGCTCCCGGCTGTCCGGCTGCCCAGTTTCCAGTGCACGAATGATTGGACTCTGCTGCCAAAGGCGAAGAGCCGGGACTGAAAGATGCTGCTGGACCTCTTCTGCACATGGTAAGCTTCGCAACGGTGCCACCTGCATTGATCTCACTCCTTGCTTTCCCACCTCAAAGTGCATTTGAATACATCCTTGATGCCTGCTCCCGGCCGTCCGGCTGCCCAGTTTTCAGGGCACGAATGATTGGACTCTGCTCCCACAGGCGAAGAGCCAGGACTGAAAGATGCTGCTGGACCTCTTCTGCACATGGTATGCTTCGCAACGGTGCCACATGCATTGCTCTCACTCCTTGCTTTCCCACCTCAAAGTGCATTTGAATATATCCTTGATGCCAGCTTCAGGCCGGCTGGCTGCCCAGTTTCCAGTGCACGAATGATTGCTCCCACAGGCGAAGAGCCAGGACTGAAAGATGCTGCTGGACCTCTTCTGCACATGGTAAGCTTCGCAACGGTGCCACTTGTATTGCTTTCACTCCTTGCTTTCCCACCTCAAAGTGCATTTGAATACATCCTTGATGCCTGCTCCCGGGGGTCCGGCTGCCCAGTTTCCAGTGCACGAATGATTGGACCCTGCTCCCACAGGCGAAGAGCCAGGACTGAAAGATGCTGCTGGACCTCTTCTGCACATGGTAAGCTTCGCAACGGTGCCACCTGCATTGCTCTCACTCCTTGCTTTCCCACCTCAAAGTGCATTTGAACACATCCTTGATGCCAGCTCCCGGCCGTCCGGCTGCCCAGTTTTCAGGGCACGAATGATTGGACTCTGCTCCCACAGGCGAAGAGCCAGGACTGAAAGATGCTGCTGGATCTCTTCTGCACATGGTAAGCTTCGCAACGGTGCCACCTGTATTGCTCTCACTCCTTGCTTTCCCACCTCAAAGTGCATTTGAATATATCCTTGATGCCAGCTTCAGGCCGGCCGGCTGCCCAGTTTTCAGTGAACGAGTGATTGGACTCTGCTCCCACAGGCAAAGAGCCAGGACTGAAAGATGTTGCTGGACCTCTTCTGCACATGGTAAGCTTCGCAACGGTGCCACCTGTATTGCTCTCCCTCCTTGCTTTCCCACCTCAAAGTGCATTTGAATACATCCTTGATGCCTGTTCCCGGCCGTCCGGCTGCCCAGTTTTCAGTGCACGAATGATTGGACTCTGCTCCCACAGGCGAAGAGCCAGGACTGAAAGATGCTGCTGGATATCTTCTGCACATGGTAAGCTTCGCAACGGTGCCACCTGTATTGCTCTCACTCCTTGCTTTCCCACCACAAAGTGCATTTGAATATATCCTTGATGCCAGCTTCAGACCGCCTGGCTGCCCAGTTTTCAGTGCAAGAATGATTGGACTCTGTTCCCACAGGCGAAGAGCCAGGACTGAAAGATGCTGCTGGACCTCTTCTGCACATGGTAAGCTTCGCAACGGTGTCACCTGTATTGCTCTCGCTCCTTGCTTTCCCACCACAAAGTGCATTTGAACACATCCTTGATGCCAGCTCCCGGCCGTCCGGCTGCCCAGTTTTCAGGGCACGAATGATTGGACTCTGCTCCCACAGGCGAAGAGCCAGGACTGAAAGATGCTGCTGGATCTCTTCTGCACATGGTAAGCTTCGCAACGGTGCCACCTGTATTGCTCTCACTCCTTGCTTTCCCACCTCAAAGTGCATTTGAATATATCCTTGATGCCAGCTTCAGGCCGGCTGGCTGCCCAGTTTTCAGTGAACGAGTGATTGGACTCTGCTCCCACAGGCAAAGAGCCAGGACTGAAAGATGTTGCTGGACCTCTTCTGCACATGGTAAGCTTCGCAACGGTGCCACCTGTATTGCTCTCCCTCCTTGCTTTCCCACCTCAAAGTGCATTTGAATACATCCTTGATGCCTGTTCCCGGCCGTCCGGCTGCCCAGTTTTCAGTGCACGAATGATTGGACTCCGCTCCCACAGGCGAAGAGCCAGGACTGAAAGATGCTGCTGGATATCTTCTGCACATGGTAAGCTTCGCAACGGTGCCACCGGCATTGGTCTCACTCCTTGCTTTCCCACCACAAAGTGCATTTGAATACATCCTTGATGCCTGCTCCCGGCCGTCCGGCTGCCCAGTTTCCAGTGCACGAATGATTGGACTCTGCTCCCACAGGCGAAGAGCCAGGACTGAAAGATGCTGCTGGACCTCTTCTGCACATGGTAAGCTTCGCAACGGTGCCACATGCATTGCTCTCACTCCTTGCTTTCCCACCTCAAAGTGCATTTGAATATATCCTTGATGCCAGCTTCAGGCCGGCTGGCTGCCCAGTTTCCAGTGCACGAATGATTGCTCCCACAGGCGAAGAGCCAGGACTGAAAGATGCTGCTGGACCTCTTCTGCACATGGTAAGCTTCGCAACGGTGCCACTTGTATTGCTTTCACTCCTTGCTTTCCCACCTCAAAGTGCATTTGAATACATCCTTGATGCCTGCTCCCGGGGGTCCGGCTGCCCAGTTTCCAGTGCACGAATGATTGGACCCTGCTCCCACAGGCGAAGAGCCAGGACTGAAAGATGCTGCTGGACCTCTTCTGCACATGGTAAGCTTCGCAACGGTGCCACCTGCATTGCTCTCACTCCTTGCTTTCCCACCTCAAAGTGCATTTGAACACATCCTTGATGCCAGCTCCCGGCCGTCCGGCTGCCCAGTTTTCAGGGCACGAATGATTGGACTCTGCTCCCACAGGCGAAGAGCCAGGACTGAAAGATGCTGCTGGACCTCTTCTGCACATGGTAAGCTTCGCAACGGTGCCACCTGTATTGCTCTCACTCCTTGCTATCCCACCTAAAAGTGCATTTGAATACATCCTTGATGCCTGCTCCCGGTAGGCCGGCTGCCCACTTTCCAGCCCGCGAATGATTGGACCCTGCTCCCACAGGCGAAGAGCCAGGACTGAAAGATGCTGCTGGACCTCTTCTGCGCATGGTAAGCTTCGCAACGGTGCCACCTGCATTGCTCTCACTCCTTGCTTTCCCACCTCAAAGTGCATTTGAATACATCCTTGATGCCAGCTCCCGGAAGTCCGGCTGCCCAGTTTTCAGTGCACGAATGATTGGACTCTGCTCCCACAGGCGAAGAGGCAGGACTGAAAGATGCTGCTGGACCTCTTCTGCACATGGTAAGCTTCGCAACGGTGCCACCTGCATTGATCTCACTCCTTGCTTTCCCACCTCAAAGTGCATTTGAATACATCCTTGATGCCTGCTCCCGGCCGTCCGGCTGCCCAGTTTCCAGTGCACGAATGATTGGACCCTGCTCCCACAGGCAAAGAGCCGGGACTGAAAGATGCTGCTGGACCTCTTCTGCATATGGTAAGCTTCGCAACGGTGTCACCTGTATTGCCATCACTCCTTGCTTTCCCACCTCAAAGTGCATTTGAATATATCCTTGATGCCCGCTCCCGGCCGTCCGGCTGCCCAGTTTCCAGTGCACGAATGATTGGACTCTGGTGCCACAGGGGAAGAGCCGGGACTGAAAGATGCTGCTGGACCTCTTCTGCACATGGTAAGCTTCGCAACGGTGCCACCTGTATTGCTCTCACTCCTTGCTTTCCCACCTCAAAGTGTATTTCAACACATCGTTTATGCCTGCTCCCGGCCGTCCGGCTGCCCATTTTCCAGTGCACGAATGATTGGACTCTGCTCCCACAGGCGAAGAGCCAGCACTGAAAGATGCTGCTGGATCTCTTCTGCACATGGTAAGCTTCGCAACGGTGCCACCTGTATTGCTCTCACTCCTTGCTTTCCCACCTCAAAGTGCATTTGAATACATCCTTAATGTCTGCTCCAGGCCGTCCGGCTACCCAGTTTCCAGGGCACGAATGATTGGACCCTACAACCACAAGCGAAGAGCCAGGACTGAAAGATGCTGCTGGATCTCTTCTGCACATGGTAAGCTTCGCAACGGTGCCACCTGTATTGCTCTCCCTCCTTGCTTTCCCACCTCAAAGTGCATTTGATTACATCCTTGATGCCTGCTCCAGGCCGTCTGGCTGCTCAGTTTCCAGTGCACGAATGATTGGACTCTGCTGCCACAGGCGAAGAGCCAGCACTGAAAGATGTTGCTGGATGTCTTCTGCACATGGTAAGCTTAGCAATGGTGCCACCTGTTTTGCTCTCACTCATTGCTTTCCCACCTCAAAGTGCATTTGAATGCATCCTTGATGGCTGCTCCAGGCTGGCCGGCTCCCCAGTTTTCAGTGCACGAATGATTGGACTCTGCTCCAACAGGCAAAGAGCCAGGACTGAAAGATGCTGCTGGACCTCTTCTGCACATGGTAAGCTTCGCAACGGTGTCACCTGTATTGCTCTCGCTCCTTGCTTTCCCACCTCAAAGTGCATTTGAATATATCCTTGATGCCTGCTCCCGGCCGTCCGGCTGCCCAGTTTTCAGTGCACGAATGATTGGACTCTGCTCCCACAGGCGAAGAGCCAGGACTGAAAGATGCTGCTGGACCTCTTCTGCACATGGTAAGCTTCGCAACGGTGCCACCTGTATTGCTCTCACTCCTTGCTATCCCACCTAAAAGTGCATTTGAATACATCCTTGATGCCTGCTCCCGGTAGGCCGGCTGCCCACTTTCCAGCCCGCGAATGATTGGACCCTGCTCCCACAGGCGAAGAGCCAGGACTGAAAGATGCTGCTGGACCTCTTCTGCGCATGGTAAGCTTCGCAACGGTGCCACCTGCATTGCTCTCACTCCTTGCTTTCCCACCTCAAAGTGCATTTGAATACATCCTTGATGCCAGCTCCCGGAAGTCCGGCTGCCCAGTTTTCAGTGCACGAATGATTGGACTCTGCTCCCACAGGCGAAGAGGCAGGACTGAAAGATGCTGCTGGACCTCTTCTGCACATGGTAAGCTTCGCAACGGTGCCACCTGCATTGATCTCACTCCTTGCTTTCCCACCTCAAAGTGCATTTGAATACATCCTTGATGCCTGCTCCCGGCCGTCCGGCTGCCCAGTTTCCAGTGCACGAATGATTGGACCCTGCTCCCACAGGCAAAGAGCCGGGACTGAAAGATGCTGCTGGACCTCTTCTGCATATGGTAAGCTTCGCAACGGTGTCACCTGTATTGCCATCACTCCTTGCTTTCCCACCTCAAAGTGCATTTGAATATATCCTTGATGCCCGCTCCCGGCCGTCCGGCTGCCCAGTTTCCAGTGCACGAATGATTGGACTCTGGTGCCACAGGGGAAGAGCCGGGACTGAAAGATGCTGCTGGACCTCTTCTGCACATGGTAAGCTTCGCAACGGTGCCACCTGTATTGCTCTCACTCCTTGCTTTCCCACCTCAAAGTGTATTTCAACACATCGTTGATGCCTGCTCCCGGCCGTCCGGCTGCCCATTTTCCAGTGCACGAATGATTGGACTCTGCTCCCACAGGCGAAGAGCCAGCACTGAAAGATGCTGCTGGATCTCTTCTGCACATGGTAAGCTTCGCAACGGTGCCACCTGTATTGCTCTCACTCCTTGCTTTCCCACCTCAAAGTGCATTTGAATACATCCTTAATGTCTGCTCCAGGCCGTCCGGCTACCCAGTTTCCAGGGCACGAATGATTGGACCCTACACCCACAAGCGAAGAGCCAGGACTGAAAGATGCTGCTGGATCTCTTCTGCACATGGTAAGCTTCGCAACGGTGCCACCTGTATTGCTCTCCCTCCTTGCTTTCCCACCTCAAAGTGCATTTGATTACATCCTTGATGCCTGCTCCAGGCCGTCCGGCTACCCAGTTTCCAGTGCACGAATGATTGGACTCTGCTGCCACAGGCGAAGAGCCAGCACTGAAAGATGTTGCTGGATGTCTTCTGCACATGGTAAGCTTAGCAATGGTGCCACCTGTTTTGCTCTCACTCATTGCTTTCCCACCTCAAAGTGCATTTGAATGCATCCTTGATGGCTGCTCCAGGCTGGCCGGCTCCCCAGTTTTCAGTGCACGAATGATTGGACTCTGCTCCCACAGGCAAAGAGCCAGGACTGAAAGATGCTGCTGGACCTCTTCTGCACATGGTAAGCTTCGCAACGGTGTCACCTGTATTGCTCTCGCTCCTTGCTTTCCCACCTCAAAGTGCATTTGAATATATCCTTGATGCCTGCTCCCGGCCGTCCGGCTGCCCAGTTTTCAGTGCACGAATGATTGGACTCTGCTCCCACAGGCGAAGAGCCAGGCCTGAAAGATGCTGCTGGACCTCTTCTGCACATGGTAAGCTTCGCAACGGTGCCACCTGTATTGCTCTCACTCCTTGCTATCCCACCTAAAAGTGCATTTGAATACATCCTTGATGCCTGCTCCCGGTAGGCCGGCTGCCCACTTTCCAGCCCGCGAATGATTGGACCCTGCTCCCACAGGCGAAGAGCCAGGACTGAAAGATGCTGCTGGACCTCTTCTGCGCATGGTAAGCTTCGCAACGGTGCCACCTGCATTGCTCTCACTCCTTGCTTTCCCACCTCAAAGTGCATTTGAATACATCCTTGATGCCAGCTCCCGGAAGTCCGGCTGCCCAGTTTTCAGTGCACGAATGATTGGACTCTGCTCCCACAGGCGAAGAGCCAGGACTGAAAGATGCTGCTGGACCTCTTCTGCACATGGTAAGCTTCGCAACGGTGCCACCTGCATTGATCTCACTCCTTGCTTTCCCACCTCAAAGTGCATTTGAATACATCCTTGATGCCTGCTCCCGGCCGTCCGGCTGCCCAGTTTCCAGTGCACGAATGATTGGACACTGCTCCCACAGGCAAAGAGCCGGGACTGAAAGATGCTGCTGGACCTCTTCTGCTTATGGTAAGCTTCGCAACGGTGTCACCTGTATTGCCATCACTCCTTGCTTTCCCACCTCAAAGTGCATTTGAATATATCTTTGATGCCCGCTCCCGGCCGTCCGGCTGCCCAGTTTCCAGTGCACGAATGATTGGACTCTGCTGCCACAGGGGAAGAGCCGGGACTGAAAGATGCTGCTGGACCTCTTCTGCACATGGTAAGCTTCGCAACGGTGCCACCTGTATTGCTCTCACTCCTTGCTTTCCCACCTCAAAGTGCATTTCAACACATCGTTGATGCCTGCTCCCGGCCGTCCGGTGGCCCATTTTCCAGTGCACGAATGATTGGACTCTGCTCCCACTGGCAAAGAGCCAGGACTGAAAGATGCTGCTGGACCTCTTCTGCACATGGTAAGCTTCGCAACGGTGCCACCGGCATTGGTCTCACTCCTTGCTTTCCCACCTCAAAGTGCATTTGAATACATCCTTGATGCCTGCTCCCGGCCGTCCGGCTGCCCAGTTTCCAGTGCACGAATGATTGGACTCTGCTCCCACAGGCGAAGAGCCAGGACTGAAAGATGCTGCTGGACCTCTTCTGCACATGGTAAGCTTCGCAACGGTGCCACCTGTATTGCTCTCACTCCTTGCTTTCCCACCTCAAAGTGCATTTCAATACATCCTTGATGCCTGCTCCCGGCTTCCGGCTGCCCAGTTTCCAGTGCACGAATGATTGGACTCTGCTCCCACAGGCGAAGAGCCAGGACTGAAAGATGCTGCTGGACCTCTTCTGCACATGGCAAGCTTCGCAACGGTGCCACTTGTATTGCTCTAACTCCTTGCTTTCCCACCTCAAAGTGCATTTCAACACATTGTTGATGCCTGCTCCCGGCCGTCCGGCTGCCCATTTTCCAGTGCACGAATGATTGGACTCTGCTCCCACAGGCAAAGAGCCAGGACTGAAAGATGCTGCTGGACCTCTTCTGCACACAGAAAGCTTTGCAACGGTGCCACCTGTATTGCTCTCACTCCTTGCTTTCCCACCTCAAAGTGCATTTCAACACATCGTTGATTCCTGCTCCCGGCCGTCCGGCTGCCCATTTTCCAGTGCACGAATGATTGGAGTCTGCTCCCACAGGCGAAGAGCCAGGACTGAAAGATGCTGCTGGACCTCTTCTGCACATGGTATGCTTCGCAACGGTGCCACCTGTATTGCTCTCACTCCTTGCTTTCCCACCACAAAGTGCATTTGAATATATCCTTGATGCCAGCTTCAGGCCGGCTGGCTCCCAGTTTCCAGTGCACGAATGATTGGACTCTGCTCCCACAGGCAAAGAGCCAGGACTGAAAGATGCTGCTGGACCTCTTCTGCACATGGTAAGCTTCGCAACGGTGCCACTTGTATTGCTCTCACTCCTTGCTTTCCCACCTCAAAGTGCATTTCAACACATCGTTGATGCCTGCTACCGGCCGTCCGGCTGCCCATTTTCCAGTGCACGAATGATTGGACTCTGCTCCCACAGGCAAAGAGCCAGGACTGAAAGATGCTGCTGGACCTCTTCTGCACATGGTAAGCTTTGCAACGGTGCCACATGCATTGCTCTCACTCCTTGCTTTCCCACCTCAAAGTGCATTTGAATACATCCTTGATGCCTGCTCCCGGGGGTCCGGCTGCCCAGTTTCCAGTGCACGAATGATTGGACCCTGCTCCCACAGGCGAAGAGCCAGGACTGAAAGATGCTGCTGGACCTCTTCTGCACATGGTAAGCTTCGCAACGGTGCCACCTGCATTGCTCTCACTAATTGCTTTCCCACCTCAAAGTGCATTTGAACACATCCTTGATGCCAGCTCCTGGCCGTCCGGATGCCCAGTTTTCAGGGCACGAATGATTGGACTCTGCTCCCACAGGCGAAGAGCCAGGACTGAAAGATGCTGCTGGATCTCTTCTGCACATGGTAAGCTTCGCAACGGTGCCACCTGTATTGCTCTCGCTCCTTGCTTTCCCACCTCAAAGTGCATTTGAATATATCCTTGATGCCAGCTTCAGGCCTCCTGGCTGCCCAGTTTTCAGTGCACGAGTGATTGGACTCTGCTCCCACAGGCAAAGAGCCAGGACTGAAAGATGCTGCTGGACCTCTTCTGCACATGGTAAGCTTCGCAACGGTGCCACCTGTATTGCTCTCACTCCTTGCTTTCCCACCTCAAAGTGCATTTGAATACATCCTTGATGCCTGCTCCCGGCCGTCCGGCTGCCCAGTTTTCAGTGCACGAATGATTGGACTCTGCTCCCACAGGCAAAGAGCCAGGACTGAAAGATGCTGCTGGATATCTTCTGCACATGGTAAGCTTCGCAACGGTGCCACCTGTATTGCTCTCACTCCTTGCTTTCCCACCACAAAGTGCATTTGAATATATCCTTGATGCCAGCTTCAGGCCGCCTGGCTGCCCAGTTTTCAGTGCACGAATGATTGGACTCTGCTCCCACAGGCGAAGAGCCAGGACTGAAAGATGCTGCTGGACCTCTTCTGCACATCTTAAGCTTCGCAACGGTGTCACCTGTATTGCTCTCGCTCCTTGCTTTCCCACCTCAAAGTGCATTTGAATATATCCTAGATGCCTGCTCCCGGCCGTCCGGCTGCCCAGTTTTCAGTGCACGAATGATTGGACCCTGCTCCCACAGGCGAAGAGCCAGGACTGAAAGATGCTGCTGGACCTCTTCTGCACATGGTAAGCTTCGCAACGGTGCCACCTGTATTGCTCTCACTCCTTGCTTTCCCACCACAAAGTGCATTTGAATATATCCTTGATGCCAACTTCAGGCCGGCTGCCCAGTTTCCAGTGCACGAATGATTGGACTCTGCTCCCACAGGCGAAGAGCCAGGACTGAAAGATGCTGCTGGACCTCTTCTGCACATGGTAAGCTTCGCAACGGTGTCACCTGTATTGCTCTCGCTCCTTGCTTTCCCACCTCAAAGTGCATTTGAATACATCCTTGATGCCTGCTCCCGGCCGTCCGGCTGCCCAGTTTTCAGTGCACGAATGATTGGACTCTGCTCCCACAGGCGAAGAGCCAGGACTGAAAGATGCTGCTGGACCTCTTCTGCACATGGTAAGCTTCGCAACGGTGCCACCTGTATTGCTCTCACTCCTTGCTTTCCCACCACAAAGTGCATTTGAATATATCCTTGATGCCAACTTCAGGCCGGCTGCCCAGTTTCCAGTGCACGAATGATTGGACCCAGCTCCCACAGGCGAAGAGCCAGGACTGAAAGATACTGCTGGACCTCTTCTGCACATGGTAAGCTTCGCAACGGTGCCACCTGTATTGCTCTCCCTCCTTCCTTTCCCACCTCAAAGTGCATTTGAATACATCCTTGATGCCTGCTCCCGGGGGTCCGGCTGCCCAGTTTTCAGTGCACGAATGATTGGACTCTGCTGCCACAGGCTAAGAGCCAGCACTGAAAGATGTTGCTGGATGTCTTCTGCACATGGTAAGCTTTGCTATGGTGCCACCTGTTTTGCTCTCACTCATTGCTTTCCCACCTCAAAGTGCATTTGAATGCATCCTTGATGGCTGCTACAGGCTGGCCGGCTGCCCAGTTTTCAGTGCATGAATGATTGGACTCTGCTCCCACAGGCAAAGAGCCAGGACTGAAAGATGCTGCTGGACCTCTTCTTCACATGGTAAGCTTCGCAACGGTGCCACCTGCATTGCTCTCACTCCTTGCTTTCCCACCTCAAAGTGCATTTGAATACATCCTTGATGCCAGCTCCCGGCCGTCCGGCTGCCCAGTTTTCAGTGCACGAATGATTGGACTCTGCTCCCACAGGCGAAGAGCCAGGACTGAAAGATGCTGCTGGATCTCTTCTGCACATGGTAAGCTTCGCAACGGTGCCACCTGCATTGCTCTCACTCCTTGCTTTCCCACCACAAAGTGCATTTGAATAAATCCTTGATGCCTGCTCCAGGCCGTCTGGCTGCTCAGTTTCCAGTGCACGAATGATTGGACTCTGCTCCCACAGGCGAAGAGCCAGCACTGAAAGATGTTGCTGGATCTCTTCTGCACATGGTAAGCTTCGCAACGGTGCCACCTGTATTGCTCTCACTCCTTGCTTTCCCACCTCAAATTGCATTTGAATAAATCCTTGATGCCTGCACCCGGCCGTCTGGCTGCTCAGTTTCCAGTGCACGAATGATTGGACTCTGCTCCAACAGGCGAAGAGCCAGCACTGAAAGATGTTGCTGGATCTCTTCTGCACATGGTAAGCTTCGCAACGGTGCCACCTGCATTGCTCTCACTCCTTGCTTTCCCACCTCAAAGTGCATTTGAATACATCCTTAATGTCTGCTCCAGGCCGTCCGGCTACCCAGTTTCCAGGGCACGAATGATTGGACCCTTCACCCACAGGCGAAGAGCCAGGACTGAAAGATGCTGCTGGATCTCTTCTGCACATGGTAAGCTTCGCAACGGTGCCACCTGTATTGCTCTCCCTCCTTGCTTTCCCACCTCAAAGTGCATTTGAATACATCCTTGATGCCTGCTCCCGGGGGTCTGGCTGCCCAGTTTTCAGTGCACGAATGATTGGACTCTGCTGCCACAGGCGAAGAGCCAGCACTGAAAGATGATGCTGGATCTCTTCTGCACATGGTAAGCTTCGCAACGGTGCCACCTGCATTGCTCTCACTCCTTGCTTTCCCACCTCAAAGTGCATTTGAATACATCCTTAATGTCTGCTCCAGGCCGTCCGGCTACCCAGTTTCCAGGGCACGAATGATTGGACCCTTCACCCACAGGCGAAGAGCCAGGACTGAAAGATGCTGCTGGACCTCTTCTGCACATGGTAAGCTTCGCAACGGTGCCACCTGTATTGCTCTCTCTCCTTGCTTTCCCACCTCAAAGTGCATTTGAATACATCCTTGATGCCTGCTCCCAGCAGGCCGGCTGCCCACTTTCCAGCCCGCGAATGATTGGACCCTGCTCCCACAGGCGATGAGCCAGGACTGAAAGATGTTGCTGGATCTCTTCTGCACATGGTGAGCTTCGAAACGGTGCCACCTGTATTGCTCTCCCTCCTTGCTTTCCCACCTCAAAGTGCATTTGAATATATCCTTGATGCCTGCTCCCTGCTGGCCAGATGCCCAGGTTTCAGAGCACGAATGATTGGACTCTGCTGCCACAGGCGAAGAGCCAGCACTGAAAGATGATGCTGGATGTCTTCTGCACATGGTAAGCTTCGCAATGGTGCCACCTTCATTGGTCTCACTCCTTGCTTTCCCACCTCAAAGTGCATTAGAATACATCCTTGATGCCTGCTCCTGGCCGTCTGGCTGCTCAGTTTCCAGTGCACGAATGATTGGACCCAGCTCCCACAGGTGAAGAGCCAGGACTGAAAGATGCTGCTGGACCTCTTCTGCACATGGTAAGCTTCGCAACGGTGTCACCTGTATTGGTCTCACTCCTTGCTTTCCCACCTCAAAGGGCATTTGAATACATCCTTGATGACTGCTCCAAGCTGGCCGGCTGCCCAGTTTTCAGTGCACGAATGATTGGACCCTGCTGCCACAGGTGAAGAGCCAGGACTAAAAGATGGTGGCGGATCTCTTCTGCACACGGTAAGCTTCGCAACGGTGCGCCTGCATTGGTCTCACTCCTTGCTTTCCCACCTCAAAGTGCATTTTAATGCATCCTTGATGCCTGCTCCCGGCCGTCCGGCAACTCAGTTTCCAGTGAACGAATGATTGGACCCTGCTCCCACAGGCGAAGTGCCAGGACTGAAAGATGGAGCTGGATCTCTTCTGCACACGGTAAGCTTCGCAACGGTGCCACCTGCATTGGTCTCACTCCTTGCTTTCCCACCTCAAAGTGCATTTGAATACATCCTTAATGTCTGCTCTAAGCTGTCCGGCTGCCCAGGTTTCAGTGCACGAATGATTGGACTCTGCTCCGACAGGCAAACAACCAGAACTGAAAGACGTTGCTGGATCTTCTCTGCACACAGTAAGCTTCGCAACGGTGCCACCTGCATTGCTCTCACTCCTTGCTTTCCCACCTCAAAGTGCATTTGAATAAATCCTTGATGCCTGCTCCAGGCCGTCTGGCTGCTCAGTTTCCTGTGCACGAATGATTGGACTCTGCTCCAACAGGCGAAGAGCCAGGACTGAAAGATGGTGCTGGACCTCTTCTGCACATGGTAAGCTTCTCAACGGTGCCACATCTATAGCTCTCACTCCTTGCTTTCCCACCTCAAAGTGCATTTGAATACATCCTTGATGCCTGCTCCCGGCGGACCGGCTGCCCAGTTTTCAGTGCACGAATGATTGGACTCCGCTCCCACAGGCGAAGAGCCAGGAATGAAAGATGGTGCTGGATGTCTTCTGCACATGGTAAGCTTCGCAATGGTGCCACCTGTTTTGCTCTCACTCCTTGCTTTCCCACCTCAAAGTGCATTTGAATATATCCTTGATGCCTGCTCCCGGCCGTCCGGCTGCCCAGTTTCCAGTGCACGAATGATTGGACTCTGCTCCCACTGGCAAAGAGCCGGGACTGAAAGATGCTGCTGGACCTCTTCTGCACATGGTAAGCTTCGCAACGGTGCCACCTGTATTGCTCTCACTCCTTGCTTTCCCACCTCAAAGTGCATTTGAATATATCCTTGATGCGTGCTGCAGGCTGTCCGGCTGCCCAGTTTTCAGTGCACGAATGATTGGACTCCGCTCCCACAGGCGAAGAGCCAGGAATGAAAGATGTTGCTGGATCTCTTCTGCACATGGTGAGCTTCGCAACGGTGCCACCTGTATTGCTCTCCCTCCTTGCTTTCCCACCTCAAAGTGCATTTGAATACATCCTTGATGCCTGCTTCAGGCCGTCCAGCTGCCCAGTTTTCAGTGCACGAATGATTGGACTCTGCTCCCACAGGCGAAGAGCCAGGAATGAAAGATGTTGCTGGATCTCTTCTGCACATGGTGAGCTTCGCAACGGTGCCACCTGTATTGCTCTCCCTCCTTGCTTTCCCACCTCAAAGTGCATTTGAATACATCCTTGATGCCTGCTCCAGGCCGTCCGGCTGCCCAGTTTTCAGTGCACGAATTATTGGACTCTGCTCCCACAGGCAAAAATCCAGGACTGATAGATGTTGCTGGACCTCTTCTGCACACGGTAAGCTTCGCAACGGTGCCACCTGCATTGCTCTCACTCCTTGCTTTCCCACCTCAAAGTGCATTTGAATACATCCTTAATGCCTGCTCCAGGCCGTCCGGCTGCCCAGTTTTCAGTGCACGAATGATTGGACCCAGCTCCCACAGGTGAAGAGCCAGGACTAAAAGATGGTGCTGGACCTCTTTTGCACACGGTAAGCTTCGCAACGGTGCGCCTGCATTGGTCTCACTCCTTGCTTTCCCACCTCAAAGTGCATTTGAATGCATCCTTGATGCCTGCTCCCGGCCGTCCGGCAGCTCAGTTTCCAGTGCACGAATGATTGGACCCTGCTCCCACAGGCGAAGTGCCAGGACTGAAAGATGGAGCTGGATCTCTTCTGCACACGGTAAGCTTCGCAACGGTGCCACCTGCATTGGTCTCACTCCTTGCTTTCCCACCTCAAAGTGCATTTGAATACATCCTTGATGCATGCACCCTGCTGGCCAGATACCCAGGTTTCAGAGCACGAATGATTGGACTCTGCTCCCACAGGCGAAGAGCCAGGACTGAAAGGTGCTGCTGGATTTCTTCTGCACACGGTAAGCTTCGCAACGGTGCCACCTGTATTGCTCTCACTCCTTGCTTTCCCACCTCAAAGTGCATTTGAATACATCCTTGATGCCTGCTCCAGGCCGTCCGGCTGCCCAGTTTTCAGTGCACGAATGATTGGACTCTGCTCCCACAGGCAAAAAACCAGGACTGATAGATGTTGCTGGACCTCTTCTGCACATGGTAAGCTTCGCAACGGTGCCACCTGCATTGCTCTCACTCCTTGCTTTCCCACCTCAAAGTGCATTTGAATACATCCTTAATGCCTGCTCCAGGCCGTCCGGCTACCCAGTTTTCAGTGCACGAATGATTGGACCCTGCTCCCACAGGCGAAGAGCCAGGACTGAAAGATGCTCCTGTACCTCCTCTGCGCATGGTAAGCTTCGCAACGGTGCCACCTGCATTGGTCTCACTCGTTGCTATCCCACCTCAAAGGGCATTTGAATACATCCTTGATGCCTGCTCCAGGCCGTCCGGCTGCCCAGTTTTCAGTGCACGAATTATTGGACTCTGCTCCCACAGGCAAAAATCCAGGACTGATAGATGTTGCTGGATGTCTTCTGCACATGGTAAGCTTTGCAATGGTGCCACCTGTTTTGCTCTCACTCATTGCTTTCCCACCTCAAAGTGCATTTGAATGCATTCTTGATGGCTGCTCCCGGCCTTCCGGCAGCTCAGTTTCCAGTGCACGAATGATTGGACCCTGCTCCCACAGGCGAAGAGCCAGGACTGAAAGATGCTGCTGGACCTCCTCTGCGCATGGTAAGCTTCGCAACGGTGCCCCCTGTATTGCTCCCACTCGTTGCTATCCCACCTCAAAGGGCATTTGAATACATCCTTGATGCCTGCTCCCGGCCGTCCGGCTGCCCAGTTTCCAGTGCACGAATGATTGGACTCTGCTGCCACAGGCAAAGAGCCAGCACTGAAAGATGTTGCTGGATATCTTCTGCATATGGTAAGCTTCGCAATGGTGCCACCTGTTTTGCTCTCACTCCGTGCTTTCCCACCTCAAAGTGCATTTGAATACATCCTTGATGCCTGCTCCCGGCCGTCCGGCTGCCCAGTTTTCAGTGCAGGAATGATTGGACTCTGCTGCTACAGGCGAAGAGCCAGGACTGAAAGATGGTGCTGGATCTCTTCTGCACATGGTAAGCTTCGCAATGGTGCCACCTGTTTTGCTCTCACTCCTTCCTTTCCCACCTCAAAGTGCATTTGAATATATCCTTGATGCCTGCTCCCGGCCGTCCGGCTGCCCAGTTTCCAGTGCACGAATGATTGGACTCTGCTCCCACAGGCGAAGAGCCAGGACTGAAAGATGCTGCTGGACCTTTTTGCACATGGTAAGCTTCGCAATGGTGCCACCTGCATTAGTCTCACTCCTTGCTTTCCCACCTCAAAGTGCATTTGAATACATCCTTAATGCCGGCTCCCGGCCGTCTGGCTGCCCAGTTTCCAGTGCACAAATGATTGGACTCTGCTGCCACTGGCAAAGAGCCGGGACAGAAAGATGCTGCTGGACCTCTTCTGCACATGGTAAGCTTCGCAACGGTGCCACCTGTATTGCTCTCACTCCTTGCTTTCCCACCTCAAAGTGCATTTGAATATATCCTTGATGCGTGCTGCAGGCTGTCCGGCTGCCCAGTTTTCAGTGCACGAATGATTGGACTCCGCTCCCACAGGCGAAGAGCCAGGACTGAAAGATGTTGCTGGATCTCTTCTGCACATGGTGAGCTTCGCAACGGTGCCACCTGTATTGCTCTCCCTCCTTGCTTTCCCACCTCAAAGTGCATTTGAATACATCCTTGATGCCTGCTTCAGGCCGTCCAGCTGCCCAGTTTTCAGTGCACGAATGATTGGACTCTGCTCCCACAGGCGAAGAGCCAGGACTGAAAGATGCTGCTGGATTTCTTCTGCACACGGTAAGCTTCGCAACGGTGCCACCTGTATTGCTCTCACTCCTTGCTTTCCCACCTCAAAGTGCATTTGAATACATCCTTGATGCCTGCTCCAGGCCGTCCGGCTGCCCAGTTTTCAGTGCACGAATGATTGGACTCTGCTCCCACAGGCAAAAAACCAGGACTGATAAATGTTGCTGGACCTCTTCTGCACATGGTAAGCTTCGCAACGGTGCCACCTGCATTGCTCTCACTCCTTGCTTTCCCACCTCAAAGTGCATTTGAATACATCCTTAATGCCTGCTCCCGGCCGTCCGGCTACCCAGTTTTCAGTGCACGAATGATTGGACCCTGCTCCCACAGGCGAAGAGCCAGGACTGAAAGATGCTGCTGTACCTCCTCTGCGCATGGTAAGCTTCGCAACGGTGCCCCCTGTATTGCTCCCACTCGTTGCTATCCCACCTCAAAGGGCATTTGAATACATCCATGATGCCTGCTCCAGGCCGTCCGGCTGCCCAGGTTCCAGTGCACGAATGATTGGACTCTGCTGCCACAGGCGAAGAGCCAGCACTGAAAGATGTTGCTGGATGTCTTCTGCACATGGTAAGTTTCGCAATGGTGCCACCTGTTTTGCTCTGACTGCTTGCTTTCCCACCTCAAAGTGCATTTGAATACATCCTTGATGTCTGCTCCAGGCCGTCCGGCTTCCCAGTTTTCAGTGCACGAATGATTGGACCCAGCTCCCACAGGTGAAGAGCCAGGACTAAAAGATGGTGCTGGACCTCTTTTGCACACGGTAAGCTTCGCAACGGTGCGCCTGCATTGGTCTCACTCCTTGCTTTCCCACCTCAAAGTGCATTTGAATGCATCCTTGATGCCTGCTCCCAGCCGTCCGGCAACTCAGTTTCCAGTGAACGAATGATTGGACCCTGCTCCCACAGGCGAAGTGCCAGGACTGAAAGATGGAGCTGGATCTCTTCTGCACACGGTAAGCTTCGCAACGGTGCCACCTGCATTGGTCTCACTCCTTGCTTTCCCACCTCAAAGTGCATTTGAATACATCCTTGATGCCTGCTCTAAGCTGGCCGGCTGCCCAGGTTTCAGTGCACGAATGATTGGACTCTGCTCCCACAGGCAAACAACCAGAACTGAAAGACGTTGCTGGATCTTCTCTGCACACGGTAAGCTTCGCAACGGTGCCACCTGCATTGCTCTCACTCCTTGCTTTCCCACCTCAAAGTGCATTTGAATAAATCCTTGATGCCTGCTCCAGGCCGTCTGGCTGCTCAGTTTCCTGTGCACGAATGATTGGACTCTGCTCCAACAGGCGAAGAGCCAGCACTGAAAGATGTTGCTGGATCTCTTCTGCACATGGTAAGCTTCGCAACGGTGCCACATCTATAGCTCTCACTCCTTGCTTTCCCACCTCAAAGTGCATTTGAATACATCCTTGATGCCTGCTCCCGGCGGTCCGGCTGCCCAGTTTTCAGTGCACGAATGATTGGACTCCGCTCCCACACGCGAAGAGCCAGGAATGAAAGATGTTGCTGGATGTCTTCTGCACATGGTAAGCTTCGCAATGGTGCCACCTGTTTTGCTCTCACTCCTTGCTTTCCCACCTCAAAGTGCATTAGAATATATCCTTGATGCCTGCTCCAGGCCGTCCGGCTGCCCAGTTTCCAGTGCACGAATGATTGGACTCTGCTCCCACAGGCGAAGAGCCAGGACTGAAAGATGCTGCTGGACCTTTTTGCACATGGTAAGCTTCGCAACGGTGCCACCTGCATTAGTCTCACTCCTTGCTTTCCCACCTCAAAGTGCATTTGAATACATCCTTAATGCCGGCTCCCGGCCGTCCGGCTGCCCAGTTTCCAGTGCACAAATGATTGGACTCTGCTGCCACTGGCAAAGAGCCGGGACTGAAAGATGCTGCTGGACCTCTTCTGCACATGGTAAGCTTCGCAACGGTGCCACCTGTATTGCTCTCACTCCTTGCTTTCCCACCTCAAAGTGCATTTGAATATATCCTTGATGCGTGCTGCAGGCTGTCCGGCTGCCCAGTTTTCAGTGCACGAATGATTGGACTCCGCTCCCACATGCGAAGAGCCAGGAATGAAAGATGTTGCTGGATCTCTTCTGCACATGGTGAGTTTCGCAACGGTGCCACCTGTATTGCTCTCCCTCCTTGCTTTCCCACCTCAAAGTGCATTTGAATACATCCTTGATGCCTGCTTCAGGCCGTCCAGCTGCCCAGTTTTCAGTGCACGAATGATTGGACTCTGCTCCCACAGGCGAAGAGCCAGGAATGAAAGATGTTGCTGGATCTCTTCTGCACATGGTGAGCTTCGCAACGGTGCCACCTGTATTGCTCTCCCTCCTTGCTTTCCCACCTCAAAGTGCATTTGAATATATCCTTGATGCATGCACCCTGCTGGCCAGATACCCAGGTTTCAGAGCACGAATGATTGGACTCTGCTCCCACAGGCGAAGAGCCAGGACTGAAAGGTGCTGCTGGATTTCTTCTGCACACGGTAAGCTTCGCAACGGTGCCACCTGTATTGCTCTCACTCCTTGCTTTCCCACCTCAAAGTGCATTTGAATACATCCTTGATGCCTGCTCCAGGCCGTCCGGCTGCCCAGTTTTCAGTGCACGAATGATTGGACTCTGCTCCCACAGGCAAAAAACCAGGACTGATAGATGTTGCTGGACCTCTTCTGCACATGGTAAGCTTCGCAACGGTGCCACCTGCATTGCTCTCACTCCTTGCTTTCCCACCTCAAAGTGCATTTGAATACATCCTTAATGCCTGCTCCAGGCCGTCCGGCTACCCAGTTTTCAGTGCACGAATGATTGGACCCTGCTCCCACAGGCGAAGAGCCAGGACTGAAAGATGCTGCTGTACCTCCTCTGCGCATGGTAAGCTTCGCAACGGTGCCACCTGCATTGGTCTCACTCCTTGCTTTCCCACCTCAAAGTGCATTTGAATACATCCTTGATGCCTGCTCTAAGCTGGCCGGCTGCCCAGGTTTCAGTGCACGAATGATTGGACTCTGCTCCGACAGGCAAACAACCAGAACTGAAAGATGTTGCTGGATCTTCTCTGCACACGGTAAGCTTCGCAACGGTGCCACCTGTATTGCTCTCACTCCTTGCTTTCCCACCTCAAAGTGCATTTGAATAAATCCTTGATGCCTGCTCCAGGCCGTCTGGCTGCTCAGTTTCCAGTGCACGAATGATTGGACTCTGCTCCAACAGGCAAAGAGCCAGCACTGAAAGATGTTGCTGGATCTCCTCTGCACATGGTAAGCTTCGCAACGGTGCCACATCTATAGCTCTCACTCCTTGCTTTCCCACCTCAAAGTGCATTTGAATACATCCTTGATGCCTGCTCCCGGCGGTCCGGCTGCCCAGTTTTCAGTGCACGAATGATTGGACTCTGCTGCCACAGGCGAAGAGCCAGCACTGAAAGATGTTGCTGGATGTCTTCTGCACATGGTAAGCTTTGCAATGGTGCCACCTGTTTTGCTCTCACTCATTGCTTTCCCACCTCAAAGTGCATTTGAATGCATTCTTGATGGCTGCTCCCGGCCTTCCGGCAGCTCAGTTTCCAGTGCACGAATGATTGGACCCTGCTCCCACAGGCGAAGAGCCAGGACTGAAAGATGCTGCTGGACCTCCTCTGCGCATGGTAAGCTTCGCAACGGTGCCCCCTGTATTGCTCCCACTCGTTGCTATCCCACCTCAAAGGGCATTTGAATACATCCTTGATGCCTGCTCCCGGCCGTCCGGCTGTCCAGTTTCCAGTGCACGAATGATTGGACTCTGCTGCCACAGGCAAAGAGCCAGCACTGAAAGATGTTGCTGGATGTCTTCTGCATATGGTAAGCTTCGCAATGGTGCCACCTGTTTTGCTCTCACTCCGTGCTTTCCCACCTCAAAGTGCATTTGAATACATCCTTGATGCCTGCTCCCGGCCGTCCGGCTGCCCAGTTTTCAGTGCAGGAATGATTGGACTCTGCTGCTACAGGCGAAGAGCCAGGACTGAAAGATGCTGCTGGACCTCTTCTGCACATGGTAAGCTTCGCAACGGTGCCACATCTATAGCTCTCACTCCTTGCTTTCCCACCTCAAAGTGCATTTGAATATATCCTTGATGCCTGCTCCCGGCCGTCCGGCTGCCCAGTTTCCAGTGCACGAATGATTGGACTCTGCTCCCACAGGCGAAGAGCCAGGACTGAAAGATGCTGCTGGACCTTTTTGCACATGGTAAGCTTCGCAACGGTGCCACCTGCATTAGTCTCACTCCTTGCTTTCCCACCTCAAAGTGCATTTGAATACATCCTTAATGCCGGCTCCCGGCCGTCCGGCTGCCCAGTTTCCAGTGCACAAATGATTGGACTCTGCTGCCACTGGCAAAGAGCCGGGACTGAAAGATGCTGCTGGACCTCTTCTGCACATGGTAAGCTTCGCAACGGTGCCACCTGTATTGCTCTCACTCCTTGCTTTCCCACCTCAAAGTGCATTTGAATATATCCTTGATGCGTGCTGCAGGCTGTCCGGCTGCCCAGTTTTCAGTGCACGAATGATTGGACTCCGCTCCCACAGGCGAAGAGCCAGGAATGAAAGATGTTGCTGGATCTCTTCTGCACATGGTGAGCTTCGCAACGGTGCCACCTGTATTGCTCTCCCTCCTTGCTTTCCCACCTCAAAGTGCATTTGAATACATCCTTGATGCCTGCTTCAGGCCGTCCAGCTGCCCAGTTTTCAGTGCACGAATGATTGGACTCTGCTCCCACAGGCGAAGAGCCAGGAATGAAAGATGTTGCTGGATCTCTTCTGCACATGGTGAGCTTCGCAACGGTGCCACCTGTATTGCTCTCCCTCCTTGCTTTCCCACCTCAAAGTGCATTTGAATACATCCTTGATGCCTGCTCCAGGCCGTCCGGCTGCCCAGTTTTCAGTGCACGAATTATTGGACTCTGCTCCCACAGGCAAAATCCAGGACTGATAGATGTTGCTGGACCTCTTCTGCACACGGTAAGCTTCGCAACGGTGCCACCTGCATTGCTCTCACTCCTTGCTTTCCCACCTCAAAGTGCATTTGAATACATCCTTAATGCCTGCTCCAGGCCGTCCGGCTGCCCAGTTTTCAGTGCACGAATGATTGGACCCAGCTCCCACAGGTGAAGAGCCAGGACTAAAAGATGGTGCTGGACCTCTTTTGCACACGGTAAGCTTCGCAACGGTGCGCCTGCATTGGTCTCACTCCTTGCTTTCCCACCTCAAAGTGCATTTGAATGCATCCTTGATGCCTGCTCCCGGCCGTCCGGCAGCTCAGTTTCCAGTGCACGAATGATTGGACCCTGCTCCCACAGGCGAAGTGCCAGGACTGAAAGATGGAGCTGGATCTCTTCTGCACACGGTAAGCTTCGCAACGGTGCCACCTGCATTGGTCTCACTCCTTGCTTTCCCACCTCAAAGTGCATTTGAATACATCCTTGATGCATGCACCCTGCTGGCCAGATACCCAGGTTTCAGAGCACGAATGATTGGACTCTGCTCCCACAGGCGAAGAGCCAGGACTGAAAGGTGCTGCTGGATTTCTTCTGCACACGGTAAGCTTCGCAACGGTGCCACCTGTATTGCTCTCACTCCTTGCTTTCCCACCTCAAAGTGCATTTGAATACATCCTTGATGCCTGCTCCAGGCCGTCCGGCTGCCCAGTTTTCAGTGCACGAATGATTGGACTCTGCTCCCACAGGCAAAAAACCAGGACTGATAGATGTTGCTGGACCTCTTCTGCACATGGTAAGCTTCGCAACGGTGCCACCTGCATTGCTCTCACTCCTTGCTTTCCCACCTCAAAGTGCATTTGAATACATCCTTAATGCCTGCTCCAGGCCGTCCGGCTACCCAGTTTTCAGTGCACGAATGATTGGACCCTGCTCCCACAGGCGAAGAGCCAGGACTGAAAGATGCTCCTGTACCTCCTCTGCGCATGGTAAGCTTCGCAACGGTGCCACCTGCATTGGTCTCACTCGTTGCTATCCCACCTCAAAGGGCATTTGAATACATCCTTGATGCCTGCTCCAGGCCGTCCGGCTGCCCAGTTTTCAGTGCACGAATTATTGGACTCTGCTCCCACAGGCAAAAATCCAGGACTGATAGATGTTGCTGGATGTCTTCTGCACATGGTAAGCTTTGCAATGGTGCCACCTGTTTTGCTCTCACTCATTGCTTTCCCACCTCAAAGTGCATTTGAATGCATTCTTGATGGCTGCTCCCGGCCTTCCGGCAGCTCAGTTTCCAGTGCACGAATGATTGGACCCTGCTCCCACAGGCGAAGAGCCAGGACTGAAAGATGCTGCTGGACCTCCTCTGCGCATGGTAAGCTTCGCAACGGTGCCCCCTGTATTGCTCCCACTCGTTGCTATCCCACCTCAAAGGGCATTTGAATACATCCTTGATGCCTGCTCCCGGCCGTCCGGCTGCCCAGTTTCCAGTGCACGAATGATTGGACTCTGCTGCCACAGGCAAAGAGCCAGCACTGAAAGATGTTGCTGGATATCTTCTGCATATGGTAAGCTTCGCAATGGTGCCACCTGTTTTGCTCTCACTCCGTGCTTTCCCACCTCAAAGTGCATTTGAATACATCCTTGATGCCTGCTCCCGGCCGTCCGGCTGCCCAGTTTTCAGTGCAGGAATGATTGGACTCTGCTGCTACAGGCGAAGAGCCAGGACTGAAAGATGGTGCTGGATCTCTTCTGCACATGGTAAGCTTCGCAATGGTGCCACCTGTTTTGCTCTCACTCCTTCCTTTCCCACCTCAAAGTGCATTTGAATATATCCTTGATGCCTGCTCCCGGCCGTCCGGCTGCCCAGTTTCCAGTGCACGAATGATTGGACTCTGCTCCCACAGGCGAAGAGCCAGGACTGAAAGATGCTGCTGGACCTTTTTGCACATGGTAAGCTTCGCAATGGTGCCACCTGCATTAGTCTCACTCCTTGCTTTCCCACCTCAAAGTGCATTTGAATACATCCTTAATGCCGGCTCCCGGCCGTCTGGCTGCCCAGTTTCCAGTGCACAAATGATTGGACTCTGCTGCCACTGGCAAAGAGCCGGGACAGAAAGATGCTGCTGGACCTCTTCTGCACATGGTAAGCTTCGCAACGGTGCCACCTGTATTGCTCTCACTCCTTGCTTTCCCACCTCAAAGTGCATTTGAATATATCCTTGATGCGTGCTGCAGGCTGTCCGGCTGCCCAGTTTTCAGTGCACGAATGATTGGACTCCGCTCCCACAGGCGAAGAGCCAGGACTGAAAGATGTTGCTGGATCTCTTCTGCACATGGTGAGCTTCGCAACGGTGCCACCTGTATTGCTCTCCCTCCTTGCTTTCCCACCTCAAAGTGCATTTGAATACATCCTTGATGCCTGCTTCAGGCCGTCCAGCTGCCCAGTTTTCAGTGCACGAATGATTGGACTCTGCTCCCACAGGCGAAGAGCCAGGACTGAAAGATGCTGCTGGATTTCTTCTGCACACGGTAAGCTTCGCAACGGTGCCACCTGTATTGCTCTCACTCCTTGCTTTCCCACCTCAAAGTGCATTTGAATACATCCTTGATGCCTGCTCCAGGCCGTCCGGCTGCCCAGTTTTCAGTGCACGAATGATTGGACTCTGCTCCCACAGGCAAAAAACCAGGACTGATAAATGTTGCTGGACCTCTTCTGCACATGGTAAGCTTCGCAACGGTGCCACCTGCATTGCTCTCACTCCTTGCTTTCCCACCTCAAAGTGCATTTGAATACATCCTTAATGCCTGCTCCCGGCCGTCCGGCTACCCAGTTTTCAGTGCACGAATGATTGGACCCTGCTCCCACAGGCGAAGAGCCAGGACTGAAAGATGCTGCTGTACCTCCTCTGCGCATGGTAAGCTTCGCAACGGTGCCCCCTGTATTGCTCCCACTCGTTGCTATCCCACCTCAAAGGGCATTTGAATACATCCATGATGCCTGCTCCAGGCCGTCCGGCTGCCCAGGTTCCAGTGCACGAATGATTGGACTCTGCTGCCACAGGCGAAGAGCCAGCACTGAAAGATGTTGCTGGATGTCTTCTGCACATGGTAAGTTTCGCAATGGTGCCACCTGTTTTGCTCTGACTGCTTGCTTTCCCACCTCAAAGTGCATTTGAATACATCCTTGATGTCTGCTCCAGGCCGTCCGGCTTCCCAGTTTTCAGTGCACGAATGATTGGACCCAGCTCCCACAGGTGAAGAGCCAGGACTAAAAGATGGTGCTGGACCTCTTTTGCACACGGTAAGCTTCGCAACGGTGCGCCTGCATTGGTCTCACTCCTTGCTTTCCCACCTCAAAGTGCATTTGAATGCATCCTTGATGCCTGCTCCCAGCCGTCCGGCAACTCAGTTTCCAGTGAACGAATGATTGGACCCTGCTCCCACAGGCGAAGTGCCAGGACTGAAAGATGGAGCTGGATCTCTTCTGCACACGGTAAGCTTCGCAACGGTGCCACCTGCATTGGTCTCACTCCTTGCTTTCCCACCTCAAAGTGCATTTGAATACATCCTTGATGCCTGCTCTAAGCTGGCCGGCTGCCCAGGTTTCAGTGCACGAATGATTGGACTCTGCTCCCACAGGCAAACAACCAGAACTGAAAGACGTTGCTGGATCTTCTCTGCACACGGTAAGCTTCGCAACGGTGCCACCTGCATTGCTCTCACTCCTTGCTTTCCCACCTCAAAGTGCATTTGAATAAATCCTTGATGCCTGCTCCAGGCCGTCTGGCTGCTCAGTTTCCTGTGCACGAATGATTGGACTCTGCTCCAACAGGCGAAGAGCCAGCACTGAAAGATGTTGCTGGATCTCTTCTGCACATGGTAAGCTTCGCAACGGTGCCACATCTATAGCTCTCACTCCTTGCTTTCCCACCTCAAAGTGCATTTGAATACATCCTTGATGCCTGCTCCCGGCGGTCCGGCTGCCCAGTTTTCAGTGCACGAATGATTGGACTCCGCTCCCACACGCGAAGAGCCAGGAATGAAAGATGTTGCTGGATGTCTTCTGCACATGGTAAGCTTCGCAATGGTGCCACCTGTTTTGCTCTCACTCCTTGCTTTCCCACCTCAAAGTGCATTAGAATATATCCTTGATGCCTGCTCCAGGCCGTCCGGCTGCCCAGTTTCCAGTGCACGAATGATTGGACTCTGCTCCCACAGGCGAAGAGCCAGGACTGAAAGATGCTGCTGGACCTTTTTGCACATGGTAAGCTTCGCAACGGTGCCACCTGCATTAGTCTCACTCCTTGCTTTCCCACCTCAAAGTGCATTTGAATACATCCTTAATGCCGGCTCCCGGCCGTCCGGCTGCCCAGTTTCCAGTGCACAAATGATTGGACTCTGCTGCCACTGGCAAAGAGCCGGGACTGAAAGATGCTGCTGGACCTCTTCTGCACATGGTAAGCTTCGCAACGGTGCCACCTGTATTGCTCTCACTCCTTGCTTTCCCACCTCAAAGTGCATTTGAATATATCCTTGATGCGTGCTGCAGGCTGTCCGGCTGCCCAGTTTTCAGTGCACGAATGATTGGACTCCGCTCCCACATGCGAAGAGCCAGGAATGAAAGATGTTGCTGGATCTCTTCTGCACATGGTGAGTTTCGCAACGGTGCCACCTGTATTGCTCTCCCTCCTTGCTTTCCCACCTCAAAGTGCATTTGAATACATCCTTGATGCCTGCTTCAGGCCGTCCAGCTGCCCAGTTTTCAGTGCACGAATGATTGGACTCTGCTCCCACAGGCGAAGAGCCAGGAATGAAAGATGTTGCTGGATCTCTTCTGCACATGGTGAGCTTCGCAACGGTGCCACCTGTATTGCTCTCCCTCCTTGCTTTCCCACCTCAAAGTGCATTTGAATATATCCTTGATGCATGCACCCTGCTGGCCAGATACCCAGGTTTCAGAGCACGAATGATTGGACTCTGCTCCCACAGGCGAAGAGCCAGGACTGAAAGGTGCTGCTGGATTTCTTCTGCACACGGTAAGCTTCGCAACGGTGCCACCTGTATTGCTCTCACTCCTTGCTTTCCCACCTCAAAGTGCATTTGAATACATCCTTGATGCCTGCTCCAGGCCGTCCGGCTGCCCAGTTTTCAGTGCACGAATGATTGGACTCTGCTCCCACAGGCAAAAAACCAGGACTGATAGATGTTGCTGGACCTCTTCTGCACATGGTAAGCTTCGCAACGGTGCCACCTGCATTGCTCTCACTCCTTGCTTTCCCACCTCAAAGTGCATTTGAATACATCCTTAATGCCTGCTCCAGGCCGTCCGGCTACCCAGTTTTCAGTGCACGAATGATTGGACCCTGCTCCCACAGGCGAAGAGCCAGGACTGAAAGATGCTGCTGTACCTCCTCTGCGCATGGTAAGCTTCGCAACGGTGCCACCTGCATTGGTCTCACTCCTTGCTTTCCCACCTCAAAGTGCATTTGAATACATCCTTGATGCCTGCTCTAAGCTGGCCGGCTGCCCAGGTTTCAGTGCACGAATGATTGGACTCTGCTCCGACAGGCAAACAACCAGAACTGAAAGATGTTGCTGGATCTTCTCTGCACACGGTAAGCTTCGCAACGGTGCCACCTGTATTGCTCTCACTCCTTGCTTTCCCACCTCAAAGTGCATTTGAATAAATCCTTGATGCCTGCTCCAGGCCGTCTGGCTGCTCAGTTTCCAGTGCACGAATGATTGGACTCTGCTCCAACAGGCAAAGAGCCAGCACTGAAAGATGTTGCTGGATCTCCTCTGCACATGGTAAGCTTCGCAACGGTGCCACATCTATAGCTCTCACTCCTTGCTTTCCCACCTCAAAGTGCATTTGAATACATCCTTGATGCCTGCTCCCGGCGGTCCGGCTGCCCAGTTTTCAGTGCACGAATGATTGGACTCTGCTGCCACAGGCGAAGAGCCAGCACTGAAAGATGTTGCTGGATGTCTTCTGCACATGGTAAGCTTTGCAATGGTGCCACCTGTTTTGCTCTCACTCATTGCTTTCCCACCTCAAAGTGCATTTGAATGCATTCTTGATGGCTGCTCCCGGCCTTCCGGCAGCTCAGTTTCCAGTGCACGAATGATTGGACCCTGCTCCCACAGGCGAAGAGCCAGGACTGAAAGATGCTGCTGGACCTCCTCTGCGCATGGTAAGCTTCGCAACGGTGCCCCCTGTATTGCTCCCACTCGTTGCTATCCCACCTCAAAGGGCATTTGAATACATCCTTGATGCCTGCTCCCGGCCGTCCGGCTGTCCAGTTTCCAGTGCACGAATGATTGGACTCTGCTGCCACAGGCAAAGAGCCAGCACTGAAAGATGTTGCTGGATGTCTTCTGCATATGGTAAGCTTCGCAATGGTGCCACCTGTTTTGCTCTCACTCCGTGCTTTCCCACCTCAAAGTGCATTTGAATACATCCTTGATGCCTGCTCCCGGCCGTCCGGCTGCCCAGTTTTCAGTGCAGGAATGATTGGACTCTGCTGCTACAGGCGAAGAGCCAGGACTGAAAGATGCTGCTGGACCTCTTCTGCACATGGTAAGCTTCGCAACGGTGCCACATCTATAGCTCTCACTCCTTGCTTTCCCACCTCAAAGTGCATTTGAATATATCCTTGATGCCTGCTCCCGGCCGTCCGGCTGCCCAGTTTCCAGTGCACGAATGATTGGACTCTGCTCCCACAGGCGAAGAGCCAGGACTGAAAGATGCTGCTGGACCTTTTTGCACATGGTAAGCTTCGCAACGGTGCCACCTGCATTAGTCTCACTCCTTGCTTTCCCACCTCAAAGTGCATTTGAATACATCCTTAATGCCGGCTCCCGGCCGTCCGGCTGCCCAGTTTCCAGTGCACAAATGATTGGACTCTGCTGCCACTGGCAAAGAGCCGGGACTGAAAGATGCTGCTGGACCTCTTCTGCACATGGTAAGCTTCGCAACGGTGCCACCTGTATTGCTCTCACTCCTTGCTTTCCCACCTCAAAGTGCATTTGAATATATCCTTGATGCGTGCTGCAGGCTGTCCGGCTGCCCAGTTTTCAGTGCACGAATGATTGGACTCTGCTCCCACTGGCAAAGAGCCGGGACTGAAAGATGCTGCTGGACCTCTTCTGCACATGGTAAGCTTCGTAACGGTGCCACCTGTATTGCTCTCACTCCTTGCTTTCCCACCTCAAAGTGCATTTGAATATATCCTTGATGCGTGCTGCAGGCTGTCCGGCTGCCCAGTTTTCAGTGCACGAATGATTGGACTCCGCTCCCACAGGCGAAGAGCCAGGAATGAAAGATGTTGCTGGATCTCTTCTGCACATGGTGAGCTTCGCAACGGTGCCACCTGTATTGCTCTCCCTCCTTGCTTTCCCACCTCAAAGTGCATTTGAATACATCCTTGATGCCTGCTTCAGGCCGTCCAGCTGCCCAGTTTTCAGTGCACGAATGATTGGACTCTGCTCCCACAGGCGAAGAGCCAGGAATGAAAGATGTTGCTGGATCTCTTCTGCACATGGTGAGCTTCGCAACGGTGCCACCTGTATTGCTCTCCCTCCTTGCTTTCCCACCTCAAAGTGCATTTGAATACATCCTTGATGCCTGCTCCAGGCCGTCCGGCTGCCCAGGTTCCAATGCACGAATGATTGGACTCTGCTGCCACAGGCGAAGAGCCAGCACTGAAAGATGTTGCTGGATGTCTTCTGCACATGGTAAGCTTCGCAACGGTGCCACCTGTTTTGCTCTGACTCCTTGCTTTCCCACCTCAAAGTGCATTTGAATACATCCTTGATGTCTGCTCCAGGCCGTCCGGCTGCCCAGTTTTCAGTGCACGAATGATTGGACCCAGCTCCCACAGGTGAAGAGCCAGGACTAAAAGATGGTGCTGGACCTCTTTTGCACACGGTAAGCTTCGCAACGGTGCGCCTGCATTGGTCTCACTCCTTGCTTTCCCACCTCAAAGTCCATTTGAATGCATCCTTGATGCCTGCTCCCGGCCGTCCGGCAGCTCAGTTTCCAGTGCACGAATGATTGGACCCTGCTCCCACAGGCGAAGTGCCAGGACTGAAAGATGGAGCTGGATCTCTTCTGCACACGGTAAGCTTCGCAACGGTGCCACCTGCATTGGTCTCACTCCTTGCTTTCCCACCTCAAAGTGCATTTGAATACATCCTTGATGCCTGCTCTAAGCTGGCCGGCTGCCCAGTTTTCAGTGCACGAATGATTGGACTCTGCTCCGACAGGCAAACAACCAGAACTGAAAGACGTTGCTGGATCTTCTCTGCACACGGTAAGCTTCGCAACGGTGCCACCTGCATTGCTCTCACTCCTTGCTTTCCCACCTCAAAGTGCATTTGAATAAATCCTTGATGCCTGCTCCAGGCCGTCTGGCTGCTCAGTTTCCAGTGCACGAATGATTGGACTCTGCTCCAACAGGCAAAGAGCCAGCACTGAAAGATGTTGCTGGATCTCCTCTGCACATGGTAAGCTTCGCAATGGTGCCACATCTATAGCTCTCACTCCTTGCTTTCCCACCTCAAAGTGCATTTGAATACATCCTTGATGCCTGCTCCCGGCGGTCCGGCTGCCCAGTTTTCAGTGCACGAATGATTGGACTCTGCTGCCACAGGCGAAGAGCCAGCACTGAAAGATGTTGCTGGATGTCTTCTGCACATGGTAAGCTTTGCAATGGTGCACCTGTTTTGCTCTCACTCATTGCTTTCCCACCTCAAAGTGCATTTGAATGCATTCTTGATGGCTGCTCCCGGCCTTCCGGCAGCTCAGTTTCCAGTGCACGAATGATTGGACCCTGCTCCCACAGGCGAAGAGCCAGGACTGAAAGATGCTGCTGGACCTCCTCTGCGCATGGTAAGCTTCGCAACGGTGCCCCCTGTATTGCTCCCACTCGTTGCTATCCCACCTCAAAGGGCATTTGAATACATCCTTGATGCCTGCTCCCGGCCGTCCGGCTGCCCAGTTTCCAGTGCACGAATGATTGGACTCTGCTGCCACAGGCAAAGAGCCAGCACTGAAAGATGTTGCTGGATGTCTTCTGCATATGGTAAGCTTCGCAATGGTGCCACCTGTTTTGCTCTCACTCCGTGCTTTCCCACCTCAAAGTGCATTTGAATACATCCTTGATGCCTGCTCCCGGCCGTCCGGCTGCCCAGTTTTCAGTGCAGGAATGATTGGACTCTGCTGCCACAGGCGAAGAGCCAGGACTGAAAGATGTTGCTGGATCTCTTCTGCACATGGTAAGCTTCGCAACGGTTCCACATCTATAGCTCTCACTCCTTGCTTTAACACCTCAAAGTGCATTTGAATACATCCTTGATGCCTGCTCCCGGCCGTCCGGCTGCCCAGTTTTCAGTGCACGAATGATTGGACTCCGCTCCCACAGGCGAAGAGCCAGGAATGAAAGATGTTGCTGGATGTCTTCTGCACATGGTAAGCTTCGCAATGGTGCCACCTGTTTTGCTCTCACTCCTTGCTTTCCCACCTCAAAGTGCATTTGAATACATCCTTAATGCCGGCTCCCGGCCGTCCGGCTGCCCAGTTTCCAGTGCACAAATGATTGGACTCTGCTGCCACTGGCAAAGAGCCGGGACTGAAAGATGCTGCTGGACCTCTTCTGCACATGGTAAGCTTCGCAACGGTGCCACCTGCATTGCTCTCACTCCTTGCTCTCCCACCTCAAAGTGCATTTGAATATATCCTTGATGCGTGCTGCAGGCTGTCCGGCTGCCCAGTTTTCAGTGCACGAATGATTGGACTCCGCTCCCACAGGCGAAGAGCCAGGAATGAAAGATGTTGCTGGATCTCTTCTGCACATGGTAAGCTTCGCAACGGTGCCACCTGTATTGCTCTCCCTCCTTGCTTTCCCACCTCAAAGTGCATTTGCATAAATCCTTGATGCCTGCTCCAGGCCGTCTGGCTGCTCAGTTTCCAGTGCACGAATGATTGGTCTCTGCTCCAACAGGAAAAGAGCCAGCACTGAAAGATGTTGCTGGATCTCCTCTGCACATGGTAAGCTTCGCAACGGTGCCACATCTATAGCTCTCACTCCTTGCTTTCCCACCTCAAAGTGCATTTGAATATATCCTTGATGCCTGCTCCCGGCCGTCCGGCTGCCCAGTTTCCAGTGCACGAATGATTGGACTCTGCTCCCACAGGCGAAGAGCCAGCACTGAAAGATGCTGCTGGACCTTTTTGCACATGGTAAGCTTCGCAACGGTGCCACCTTCATTAGTCTCACTCCTTGCTTTCCCACCTCAAAGTGCATTTGAATACATCCTTAATGCCGGCTCCCGGCCGTCCGGCTGCCCAGTTTCCAGTGCACAAATGATTGGACTCTGCTGCCACTGGCAAAGAGCCGGGACTGAAAGATGTTGCTGGATCTCTTCTGCACATGGTGAGCTTCGCAACGGTGCCACCTGTATTGCTCTCCCTCCTTGCTTTCCCACCTCAAAGTGCATTTGAATACATCCTTGATGCCTGCTCCCTGCTGGCCAGATGCCCAGGTTTCAGAGCACGAATGATTGGACTCTGCTGCCACAGGCGAAGAGCCAGCACTGAAAGATGATGCTGGATGTCTTCTGCACATGGTAAGCTTCGCAATGGTGCCACCTTCATTGGTCTCACTCCTTGCTTTCCCACCTCAAAGTGCATTTGAATACATCCTTGATGCCTGCTCCTGGCCGTCTGGCTGCTCAGTTTCCAGTGCACGAATGATTGGACCCAGCTCCCACAGGTGAAGAGCCAGGACTGAAAGATGCTGCTGGACCTCTTCTGCACATGGTAAGCTTCGCAACGGTGTCACCTGTATTGGTCTCACTCCTTGCTTTCCCACCTCAAAGTGCATTTGAATACATCCTTGATGACTGCTCCAAGCTGGCCGGCTGCCCAGTTTTCAGTGCACGAATGATTGGACCCTGCTCCCACAGGTGAAGAGCCAGGACTAAAAGATGGTGGCGGATCTCTTCTGCACACGGTAAGCTTCGCAACAGTGCGCCTGCATTGGTCTCACTCCTTGCTTTCCCACCTCAAAGTGCATTTGAATGCATCCTTGATGCCTGCTCCCGGCCGTCCGGCAACTCAGTTTCCAGTGAACGAATGATTGGACCCTGCTCCCACAGGCGAAGTGCCAGGACTGAAAGATGGAGCTGGATCTCTTCTGCACACGGTAAGCTTCGCAACGGTGCCACCTGCATTGGTCTCACTCCTTGCTTTCCCACCTCAAAGTGCATTTGAATACATCCTTGATGCCTGCTCTAAGCTGGCCGGCTGCCCAGGTTTCAGTGCACGAATGATTGGACTCTGCTCCCACAGGCAAACAACCAGAACTGAAAGACGTTGCTGGATCTTCTCTGCACACGGTAAGCTTCGCAACGGTGCCACCTGCATTGCTCTCACTCCTTGCTTTCCCACCTCAAAGTGCATTTGAATAAATCCTTGATGCCTGCTCCAGGCCGTCTGGCTGCTCAGTTTCCTGTGCACGAATGATTGGACTCTGCTCCAACAGGCGAAGAGCCAGCACTGAAAGATGTTGCTGGATCTCTTCTGCACATGGTAAGCTTCGCAACGGTGCCACATCTATAGCTCTCACTCCTTGCTTTCCCACCTCAAAGTGCATTTGAATACATCCTTGATGCCTGCTCCCGGCGGTCCGGCTGCCCAGTTTTCAGTGCACGAATGATTGGACTCCGCTCCCACAGGCGAAGAGCCAGGAATGAAAGATGTTGCTGGATGTCTTCTGCACATGGTAAGCTTCGCAATGGTGCCACCTGTTTTGCTCTCACTCCTTGCTTTCCCACCTCAAAGTGCATTAGAATATATCCTTGATGCCTGCTCCCGGCCGTCCGGCTGCCCAGTTTCCAGTGCACGAATGATTGGACTCTGCTCCCACAGGCGAAGACCCAGGACTGAAAGATGCTGCTGGACCTTTTTGCACATGGTAAGCTTCGTAACGGTGCCACCTGCATTAGTCTCACTCCTTGCTTTCCCACCTCAAAGTGCATTTGAATACATCCTTAATGCCGGCTCCCGGCCGTCCGGCTACCCAGTTTCCAGTGCACAAATGATTGGACTCTGCTGCCACTGGCAAAGAGCCGGGACTGAAAGATGCTGCTGGACCTCTTCTGCACATGGTAAGCTTCGCAACGGTGCCACCTGTATTGCTCTCACTCCTTGCTTTCCCACCTCAAAGTGCATTTGAATATATCCTTGATGCGTGCTGCAGGCTGTCCGGCTGCCCAGTTTTCAGTGCACGAATGATTGGACTCCGCTCCCACAGGCGAAGAGCCAGGAATGAAAGATGTTGCTGGATCTCTTCTGCACATGGTGAGCTTCGCAACGGTGCCACCTGTATTGCTCTCCCTCCTTGCTTTCCCACCTCAAAGTGCATTTGAATACATCCTTGATGCCTGCTTCAGGCCGTCCAGCTGCCCAGTTTTCAGTGCACGAATGATTGGACTCTGCTCCCACAGGCGAAGAGCCAGGAATGAAAGATGTTGCTGGATCTCTTCTGCACATGGTGAGCTTCGCAACGGTGCCACCTGTATTGCTCTCCCTCCTTGCTTTCCCACCTCAAAGTGCATTTGAATACATCCTTGATGCATGCACCCTGCTGGCCAGATACCCAGGTTTCAGAGCACGAATGATTGGACTCTGCTCCCACAGGCGAAGAGCCAGGACTGAAAGATGCTGCTGGATTTCTTCTGCACACGGTAAGCTTCGCAACGGTGCCACCTGTATTGCTCTCACTCCTTGCTTTCCCACCTCAAAGTGCATTTGAATACATCCTTGATGCCTGCTCCAGGCCGTCCGGCTGCCCAGTTTTCAGTGCACGAATTATTGGACTCTGCTCCCACAGGCAAAAATCCAGGACTGATAGATGTTGCTGGACCTCTTCTGCACACGGTAAGCTTCGCAACGGTGCCACCTGCATTGCTCTCACTCCTTGCTTTCCCACCTCAAAGTGCATTTGAATACATCCTTAATGCCTGCTCCAGGCCGTCCGGCTACCCAGTTTTCAGTGCACGAATGATTGGACCCTGCTCCCACAGGCGAAGAGCCAGGACTGAAAGATGCTGCTGTACCTCCTCTGCGCATGGTAAGCTTCGCAACGGTGCCCCCTGTATTGCTCCCACTCGTTGCTATCCCACCTCAAAGGGCATTTGAATACATCCATGATGCCTGCTCCAGGCCGTCCGGCTGCCCAGGTTCCAATGCACGAATGATTGGACTCTGCTGCCACAGGCGAAGAGCCAGCACTGAAAGATGTTGCTGGATGTCTTCTGCACATGGTAAGCTTTGCAACGGTGCCACCTGTTTTGCTCTGACTCCTTGCTTTCCCACCTCAAAGTGCATTTGAATACATCCTTGATGTCTGCTCCAGGCCGTCCGGCTGCCCAGTTTTCAGTGCACGAATGATTGGACCCAGCTCCCACAGGTGAAGAGCCAGGACTAAAAGATGGTGCTGGACCTCTTTTGCACACGGTAAGCTTCGCAACGGTGCGCCTGCATTGGTCTCACTCCTTGCTTTCCCACCTCAAAGTGCATTTGAATGCATCCTTGATGCCTGCTCCCGGCCGTCCGGCAGCTCAGTTTCCAGTGCACGAATGATTGGACCCTGCTCCCACAGGCGAAGTGCCAGGACTGAAAGATGGAGCTGGATCTCTTCTGCACACGGTAAGCTTCGCAACGGTGCCACCTGCATTGGTCTCACTCCTTGCTTTCCCACCTCAAAGTGCATTTGAATACATCCTTAATGCCTGCTCCAGGCCGTCCGGCTACCCAGTTTTCAGTGCACGAATGATTGGACCCTGCTCCCACAGGCGAAGAGCCAGGACTGAAAGATGCTCCTGTACCTCCTCTGCGCATGGTAAGCTTCGCAACGGTGCCACCTGCATTGGTCTCACTCCTTGCTTTCCCACCTCAAAGTGCATTTGAATACATCCTTGATGCCTGCTCTAAGCTGGCCGGCTGCCCAGGTTTCAGTGCACGAATGATTGGACTCTGCTCCGACAGGCAAACAACCAGAACTGAAAGATGTTGCTGGATCTTCTCTGCACACGGTAAGCTTCGCAACGGTGCCACCTGTATTGCTCTCACTCCTTGCTTTCCCACCTCAAAGTGCATTTGAATAAATCCTTGATGCCTGCTCCAGGCCGTCTGGCTGCTCAGTTTCCAGTGCACGAATGATTGGACTCTGCTCCAACAGGCAAAGAGCCAGCACTGAAAGATGTTGCTGGATCTCCTCTGCACATGGTAAGCTTCGCAACGGTGCCACATCTATAGCTCTCACTCCTTGCTTTCCCACCTCAAAGTGCATTTGAATACATCCTTGATGCCTGCTCCCGGCGGTCCGGCTGCCCAGTTTTCAGTGCACGAATGATTGGACTCTGCTGCCACAGGCGAAGAGCCAGCACTGAAAGATGTTGCTGGATGTCTTCTGCACATGGTAAGCTTTGCAATGGTGCCACCTGTTTTGCTCTCACTCATTGCTTTCCCACCTCAAAGTGCATTTGAATGCATTCTTGATGGCTGCTCCCGGCCTTCCGGCAGCTCAGTTTCCAGTGCACGAATGATTGGACCCTGCTCCCACAGGCGAAGAGCCAGGACTGAAAGATGCTGCTGGACCTCCTCTGCGCATGGTAAGCTTCGCAACGGTGCCCCCTGTATTGCTCCCACTCGTTGCTATCCCACCTCAAAGGGCATTTGAATACATCCTTGATGCCTGCTCCCGGCCGTCCGGCTGCCCAGTTTCCAGTGCACGAATGATTGGACTCTGCTGCCACAGGCAAAGAGCCAGCACTGAAAGATGTTGCTGGATGTCTTCTGCATATGGTAAGCTTCGCAATGGTGCCACCTGTTTTGCTCTCACTCCGTGCTTTCCCACCTCAAAGTGCATTTGAATACATCCTTGATGCCTGCTCCCGGCCGTCCGGCTGCCCAGTTTTCAGTGCAGGAATGATTGGACTCTGCTGCTACAGGCGAAGAGCCAGGACTGAAAGATGGTGCTGGATCTCTTCTGCACATGGTAAGCTTCGCAATGGTGCCACCTGTTTTGCTCTCACTCCTTGCTTTCCCACCTCAAAGTGCATTTGAATATATCCTTGATGCCTGCTCCCGGCCGTCCGGCTGCCCAGTTTCCAGTGCACGAATGATTGGACTCTGCTCCCACAGGCGAAGAGCCAGGACTGAAAGATGCTGCTGGACCTTTTTGCACATGGTAAGCTTCGCAACGGTGCCACCTGCATTAGTCTCACTCCTTGCTTTCCCACCTCAAAGTGCATTTGAATACATCCTTAATGCCGGCTCCCGGCCGTCTGGCTGCCCAGTTTCCAGTGCACAAATGATTGGACTCTGCTGCCACTGGCAAAGAGCCGGGACTGAAAGATGCTGCTGGACCTCTTCTGCACATGGTAAGCTTCGCAACGGTGCCACCTGTATTGCTCTCACTCCTTGCTTTCCCACCTCAAAGTGCATTTGAATATATCCTTGATGCGTGCTGCAGGCTGTCCGGCTGCCCAGTTTTCAGTGCACGAATGATTGGACTCCGCTCCCACAGGCGAAGAGCCAGGACTGAAAGATGTTGCTGGATCTCTTCTGCACATGGTGAGCTTCGCAACGGTGCCACCTGTATTGCTCTCCCTCCTTGCTTTCCCACCTCAAAGTGCATTTGAATACATCCTTGATGCCTGCTTCAGGCCGTCCAGCTGCCCAGTTTTCAGTGCACGAATGATTGGACTCTGCTCCCACAGGCGAAGAGCCAGGACTGAAAGATGCTGCTGGATTTCTTCTGCACACGGTAAGCTTCGCAACGGTGCCACCTGTATTGCTCTCACTCCTTGCTTTCCCACCTCAAAGTGCATTTGAATACATCCTTGATGCCTGCTCCAGGCCGTCCGGCTGCCCAGTTTTCAGTGCACGAATGATTGGACTCTGCTCCCACAGGCAAAAAACCAGGACTGATAAATGTTGCTGGACCTCTTCTGCACATGGTAAGCTTCGCAACGGTGCCACCTGCATTGCTCTCACTCCTTGCTTTCCCACCTCAAAGTGCATTTGAATACATCCTTAATGCCTGCTCCCGGCCGTCCGGCTACCCAGTTTTCAGTGCACGAATGATTGGACCCTGCTCCCACAGGCGAAGAGCCAGGACTGAAAGATGCTGCTGTACCTCCTCTGCGCATGGTAAGCTTCGCAACGGTGCCCCCTGTATTGCTCCCACTCGTTGCTATCCCACCTCAAAGGGCATTTGAATACATCCATGATGCCTGCTCCAGGCCGTCCGGCTGCCCAGGTTCCAGTGCACGAATGATTGGACTCTGCTCCCACAGGCGAAGAGCCAGCACTGAAAGATGTTGCTGGATGTCTTCTGCACATGGTAAGTTTCGCAATGGTGCCACCTGTTTTGCTCTGACTGCTTGCTTTCCCACCTCAAAGTGCATTTGAATACATCCTTGATGTCTGCTCCAGGCCGTCCGGCTTCCCAGTTTTCAGTGCACGAATGATTGGACCCAGCTCCCACAGGTGAAGAGCCAGGACTAAAAGATGGTGCTGGACCTCTTTTGCACACGGTAAGCTTCGCAACGGTGCGCCTGCATTGGTCTCACTCCTTGCTTTCCCACCTCAAAGTGCATTTGAATGCGTCCTTGATGCCTGCTCCCAGCCGTCCGGCAACTCAGTTTCCAGTGAACGAATGATTGGACCCTGCTCCCACAGGCGAAGTGCCAGGACTGAAAGATGGAGCTGGATCTCTTCTGCACACGGTAAGCTTCGCAACGGTGCCACCTGCATTGGTCTCACTCCTTGCTTTCCCACCTCAAAGTGCATTTGAATACATCCTTGATGCCTGCTTCAGGCCGTCCAGCTGCCCAGTTTTCAGTGCACGAATGATTGGACTCTGCTCCCACAGGCGAAGAGCCAGGACTGAAAGATGCTGCTGGATTTCTTCTGCACACGGTAAGCTTCGCAACGGTGCCACCTGTATTGCTCTCACTCCTTGCTTTCCCACCTCAAAGTGCATTTGAATACATCCTTGATGCCTGCTCCAGGCCGTCCGGCTGCCCAGTTTTCAGTGCACGAATGATTGGACTCTGCTCCCACAGGCAAAAAACCAGGACTGATAAATGTTGCTGGACCTCTTCTGCACATGGTAAGCTTCGCAACGGTGCCACCTGCATTGCTCTCACTCCTTGCTTTCCCACCTCAAAGTGCATTTGAATACATCCTTAATGCCTGCTCCCGGCCGTCCGGCTACCCAGTTTTCAGTGCACGAATGATTGGACCCTGCTTCCACAGGTGAAGAGCCAGGACTGAAAGATGCTGCTGTACCTCCTCTGCGCATGGTAAGCTTCGCAACGGTGCCCCCTGTATTGCTCCCACTCGTTGCTATCCCACCTCAAAGGGCATTTGAATACATCCATGATGCCTGCTCCAGGCCGTCCGGCTGCCCAGGTTCCAGTGCACGAATGATTGGACTCTGCTGCCACAGGCGAAGAGCCAGCACTGAAAGATGTTGCTGGATGTCTTCTGCACATGGTAAGTTTCGCAATGGTGCCACCTGTTTTGCTCTGACTGCTTGCTTTCCCACCTCAAAGTGCATTTGAATACATCCTTGATGTCTGCTCCAGGCCGTCCGGCTTCCCAGTTTTCAGTGCACGAATGATTGGACCCAGCTCCCACAGGTGAAGAGCCAGGACTAAAAGATGGTGCTGGACCTCTTTTGCACACGGTAAGCTTCGCAACGGTGCGCCTGCATTGGTCTCACTCCTTGCTTTCCCACCTCAAAGTGCATTTGAATGCATCCTTGATGCCTGCTCCCAGCCGTCCGGCAACTCAGTTTCCAGTGAACGAATGATTGGACCCTGCTCCCACAGGCGAAGTGCCAGGACTGAAAGATGGAGCTGGATCTCTTCTGCACACGGTAAGCTTCGCAACGGTGCCACCTGCATTGGTCTCACTCCTTGCTTTCCCACCTCAAAGTGCATTTGAATACATCCTTGATGCCTGCTCTAAGCTGGCCGGCTGCCCAGGTTTCAGTGCACGAATGATTGGACTCTGCTCCCACAGGCAAACAACCAGAGCTGAAAGACGTTGCTGGATCTTCTCTGCACACGGTAAGCTTCGCAACGGTGCCACCTGCATTGCTCTCACTCCTTGCTTTCCCACCTCAAAGTGCATTTGAATAAATCCTTGATGCCTGCTCCAGGCCGTCTGGCTGCTCAGTTTCCTGTGCACGAATGATTGGACTCTGCTCCAACAGGCGAAGAGCCAGCACTGAAAGATGTTGCTGGATCTCTTCTGCACATGGTAAGCTTCGCAACGGTGCCACATCTATAGCTCTCACTCCTTGCTTTCCCACCTCAAAGTGCATTTGAATACATCCTTGATGCCTGCTCCCGGCGGTCCGGCTGCCCAGTTTTCAGTGCACGAATGATTGGACTCCGCTCCCACACGCGAAGAGCCAGGAATGAAAGATGTTGCTGGATGTCTTCTGCACATGGTAAGCTTCGCAATGGTGCCACCTGTTTTGCTCTCACTCCTTGCTTTCCCACCTCAAAGTGCATTAGAATATATCCTTGATGCCTGCTCCCGGCCGTCCGGCTGCCCAGTTTCCAGTGCACGAATGATTGGACTCTGCTCCCACAGGCGAAGAGCCAGGACTGAAAGATGCTGCTGGACCTTTTTGCACATGGTAAGCTTCGCAACGGTGCCACCTGCATTAGTCTCACTCCTTGCTTTCCCACCTCAAAGTGCATTTGAATACATCCTTAATGCCGGCTCCCGGCCGTCCGGCTGCCCAGTTTCCAGTGCACAAATGATTGGACTCTGCTGCCACTGGCAAAGAGCCGGGACTGAAAGATGCTGCTGGACCTCTTCTGCACATGGTAAGCTTCGCAACGGTGCCACCTGTATTGCTCTCACTCCTTGCTTTCCCACCTCAAAGTGCATTTGAATATATCCTTGATGCGTGCTGCAGGCTGTCCGGCTGCCCAGTTTTCAGTGCACGAATGATTGGACTCCGCTCCCACAGGCGAAGAGCCAGGAATGAAAGATGTTGCTGGATCTCTTCTGCACATGGTGAGCTTCGCAACGGTGCCACCTGTATTGCTCTCCCTCCTTGCTTTCCCACCTCAAAGTGCATTTGAATACATCCTTGATGCCTGCTTCAGGCCGTCCAGCTGCCCAGTTTTCAGTGCACGAATGATTGGACTCTGCTCCCACAGGCGAAGAGCCAGGAATGAAAGATGTTGCTGGATCTCTTCTGCACATGGTGAGCTTCGCAACGGTGCCACCTGTATTGCTCTCCCTCCTTGCTTTCCCACCTCAAAGTGCATTTGAATATATCCTTGATGCATGCACCCTGCTGGCCAGATACCCAGGTTTCAGAGCACGAATGATTGGACTCTGCTCCCACAGGCGAAGAGCCAGGACTGAAAGGTGCTGCTGGATTTCTTCTGCACACGGTAAGCTTCGCAACGGTGCCACCTGTATTGCTCTCACTCCTTGCTTTCCCACCTCAAAGTGCAGTTGAATACATCCTTGATGCCTGCTCCAGGCCGTCCGGCTGCCCAGTTTTCAGTGCACGAATTATTGGACTCTGCTCCCACAGGCAAAAAACCAGGACTGATAGATGTTGCTGGACCTCTTCTGCACATGGTAAGCTTCGCAACGGTGCCACCTGCATTGCTCTCACTCCTTGCTTTCCCACCTCAAAGTGCATTTGAATACATCCTTAATGCCTGCTCCCGGCCGTCCGGCTACCCAGTTTTCAGTGCACGAATGATTGGACCCTGCTCCCACAGGCGAAGAGCCAGGACTGAAAGATGCTGCTGTACCTCCTCTGCGCATGGTAAGCTTCGCAACGGTGCCACCTGCATTGGTCTCACTCCTTGCTTTCCCACCTCAAAGTGCATTTGAATACATCCTTGATGCCTGCTCTAAGCTGGCCGGCTGCCCAGGTTTCAGTGCACGAATGATTGGACTCTGCTCCGACAGGCAAACAACCAGAACTGAAAGATGTTGCTGGATCTTCTCTGCACACGGTAAGCTTCGCAACGGTGCCACCTGTATTGCTCTCACTCCTTGCTTTCCCACCTCAAAGTGCATTTGAATAAATCCTTGATGCCTGCTCCAGGCCGTCTGGCTGCTCAGTTTCCAGTGCACGAATGATTGGACTCTGCTCCAACAGGCAAAGAGCCAGCACTGAAAGATGTTGCTGGATCTCCTCTGCACATGGTAAGCTTCGCAACGGTGCCACATCTATAGCTCTCACTCCTTGCTTTCCCACCTCAAAGTGCATTTGAATACATCCTTGATGCCTGCTCCCGGCGGTCCGGCTGCCCTGTTTTCAGTGCACGAATGATTGGACTCTGCTGCCACAGGCGAAGAGCCAGCACTGAAAGATGTTGCTGGATGTCTTCTGCACATGGTAAGCTTTGCAATGGTGCCACCTGTTTTGCTCTCACTCATTGCTTTCCCACCTCAAAGTGCATTTGAATGCATTCTTGATGGCTGCTCCCGGCCTTCCGGCAGCTCAGTTTCCAGTGCACGAATGATTGGACCCTGCTCCCACAGGCGAAGAGCCAGGACTGAAAGATGCTGCTGGACCTCCTCTGCGCATGGTAAGCTTCGCAACGGTGCCCCCTGTATTGCTCCCACTCGTTGCTATCCCACCTCAAAGGGCATTTGAATACATCCTTGATGCCTGCTCCCGGCCGTCCGGCTGTCCAGTTTCCAGTGCACGAATGATTGGACTCTGCTGCCACAGGCAAAGAGCCAGCACTGAAAGATGTTGCTGGATGTCTTCTGCATATGGTAAGCTTCGCAATGGTGCCACCTGTTTTGCTCTCACTCCGTGCTTTCCCACCTCAAAGTGCATTTGAATACATCCTTGATGCCTGCTCCCGGCCGTCCGGCTGCCCAGTTTTCAGTGCAGGAATGATTGGACTCTGCTGCTACAGGCGAAGAGCCAGGACTGAAAGATGGTGCTGGATCTCTTCTGCACATGGTAAGCTTCGCAATGGTGCCACCTGTTTTGCTCTCACTCCTTGCTTTCCCACCTCAAAGTGCATTTGAATATATCCTTGATGCCTGCTCCCGGCCGTCCGGCTGCCCAGTTTCCAGTGCACGAATGATTGGACTCTGCTCCCACAGGCGAAGAGCCAGGACTGAAAGATGCTGCTGGACCTTTTTGCACATGGTAAGCTTCGCAACGGTGCCACCTGCATTAGTCTCACTCCTTGCTTTCCCACCTCAAAGTGCATTTGAATACATCCTTAATGCCGGCTCCCGGCCGTCCGGCTGCCCAGTTTCCAGTGCACAAATGATTGGACTCTGCTGCCACTGGCAAAGAGCCGGGACTGAAAGATGCTGCTGGACCTCTTCTGCACATGGTAAGCTTCGCAACGGTGCCACCTGTATTGCTCTCACTCCTTGCTTTCCCACCTCAAAGTGCATTTGAATATATCCTTGATGCGTGCTGCAGGCTGTCCGGCTGCCCAGTTTTCAGTGCACGAATGATTGGACTCCGCTCCCACAGGCGAAGAGCCAGGACTGAAAGATGTTGCTGGATCTCTTCTGCACATGGTGAGCTTCGCAACGGTGCCACCTGTATTGCTCTCCCTCCTTGCTTTCCCACCTCAAAGTGCATTTGAATACATCCTTGATGCCTGCTTCAGGCCGTCCAGCTGCCCAGTTTTCAGTGCACGAATGATTGGACTCTGCTCCCACAGGCGAAGAGCCAGGACTGAAAGATGCTGCTGGATTTCTTCTGCACACGGTAAGCTTCGCAACGGTGCCACCTGTATTGCTCTCACTCCTTGCTTTCCCACCTCAAAGTGCATTTGAATACATCCTTGATGCCTGCTCCAGGCCGTCCGGCTGCCCAGTTTTCAGTGCACGAATGATTGGACTCTGCTCCCACAGGCAAAAAACCAGGACTGATAAATGTTGCTGGACCTCTTCTGCACATGGTAAGCTTCGCAACGGTGCCACCTGCATTGCTCTCACTCCTTGCTTTCCCACCTCAAAGTGCATTTGAATACATCCTTAATGCCTGCTCCCGGCCGTCCGGCTACCCAGTTTTCAGTGCACGAATGATTGGACCCTGCTCCCACAGGCGAAGAGCCAGGACTGAAAGATGCTGCTGTACCTCCTCTGCGCATGGTATGCTTCGCAACGGTGCCCCCTGTATTGCTCCCACTCGTTGCTATCCCACCTCAAAGGGCATTTGAATACATCCATGATGCCTGCTCCAGGCCGTCCGGCTGCCCAGGTTCCAGTGCACGAATGATTGGACTCTGCTGCCACAGGCGAAGAGCCAGCACTGAAAGATGTTGCTGGATGTCTTCTGCACATGGTAAGTTTCGCAATGGTGCCACCTGTTTTGCTCTGACTGCTTGCTTTCCCACCTCAAAGTGCATTTGAATACATCCTTGATGTCTGCTCCAGGCCGTCCGGCTGCCCAGTTTTCAGTGCACGAATGATTGGACCCAGCTCCCACAGGTGAAGAGCCAGGACTAAAAGATGGCGCTGGATCTCTTTTGCACACGGTAAGCTTCGCAACGGTGCGCCTGCATTGGTCTCACTCCTTGCTTTCCCACCTCAAAGTGCATTTGAATTCATCCTTGATGCCTGCTCCCGGCCGTCCGGCAGCTCAGTTTCCAGTGCACGAATGATTGGACCCAGCTCCCACAGGTGAAGAGCCAGGACTGAAAGATGCTGCTGGACCTCTTTTGCACACGGTAAGCTTCGCAACGGTGCGCCTGCATTGGTCTCACTCCTTGCTTTCCCACCTCAAAGTGCATTTGAATATATCCTTGATGCGTGCTGCAGGCTGTCCGGCTGCCCAGTTTTCAGTGCACGAATGATTGGACTCCGCTCCCACAGGCGAAGAGCCAGGAATGAAAGATGTTGCTGGATGTCTTCTGCACATGGCGAGCTTCGCAACGGTGCCACCTGTATTGCTCTCCCTCCTTGCTTTCCCACCTCAAAGTGCATTTGAATAAATCCTTGATGCCCGCTCCAGGCCGTCTGGCTGCTCAGTTTCCAGTGCACGAATGATTGGACTCTGCTCCAACAGGCAAAGAGCCAGCACTGAAAGATGTTGCTGGATCTCCTCTGCACATGGTAAGCTTCGCAACGGTGCCACATCTATAGCTCTCACTCCTTGCTTTCCCACCTCAAAGTGCATTTGAATGCATCCTTGATGCCTGCTCCCGGCCGTCCGGCAGCTCAGTTTCCAGTGCACGAATGATTGGACCCTGCTCCCACAGGCGAAGTGCCAGGACTGAAAGATGGAGCTGGATCTCTTCTGCACACGGTAAGCTTCGCAACGGTGCCACCTGCATTGGTCTCACTCCTTGCTTTCCCACCTCAAAGTGCATTTGAATACATCCTTGATGCCTGCTCTAAGCTGGCCGGCTGCCCAGGTTTCAGTGCACGAATGATTGGACTCTGCTCCGACAGGCAAACAACCAGAACTGAAAGGCGTTGCTGGATCTTCTCTGCACACGGTAAGCTTCGCAACGGTGCCACCTGCATTGCTCTCACTCCTTGCTTTCCCACCTCAAAGTGCATTTGAATACATCCTTGATGCCTGCTCCAGGCCGTCCAGCTACCCTGGTTCCTGGGCACGAATGATTGGACCCTACACCCACAGGCGAAGAGCCAGGACTGAAAGATGCTGCTGGACCTCTTCTGCACATGGTAAGGTTCGCAACGGTGCCACCTGCATTGCTCTCACTCCTTGCTTTCCCACCTGAAAGTGTATTTCAATACATCATTGATACCTGCTCCAGGCTGGCTGGCTGCCCAGGTTACTGTGCACGAATGATTGGACTCTGCTCCCACAGGCGAAGAGGCAGGAAAGAAAGATGTTGCTGGATCTCTTTTGCACATGGTAAGCTTCGCAACGGTGCCACCTGTATTGGTCTCACTCCTTGCTTTCCCACCTCAAAGTGCATTTGAATACATCTTTGATGCCTGCTCCAAGCTGGCCGGCTGCCCAGTTTTCAGTGCACGAATGATTGGACTCTGCTCCCACAAGCGAAGAGCCAGGACTGAAAGATGCTGCTGAATCTCTTCTGCACACGGTAAGCTTCGCAACGGCGCCACCAGGATTGCTCTCACTCCTTGCTTTCCCACCTCAAAGTGCATTTGAATACATCCTTGATGCCTGCTCCCGGCGGTCCGGCTGCCCAGTTTTCAGTGCACGAATGATTGGACTCTGCTGCCACAGGCGAAGAGCCAGCACTGAAAGATGTTGCTGGATGTCTTCTGCACATGGTAAGCTTTGCAATGGTGCCACCTGTTTTGCTCTCACTCATTGCTTTCCCACCTCAAAGTGCATTTGAATGCATTCTTGATGGCTGCTCCCGGCCTTCCGGCAGCTCAGTTTCCAGTGCACGAATGATTGGACCCTGCTCCCACAGGCGAAGAGCCAGGACTGAAAGATGCTGCTGGACCTCCTCTGCGCATGGTAAGCTTCGCAACGGTGCCCCCTGTATTGCTCCCACTCGTTGCTATCCCACCTCAAAGGGCATTTGAATACATCCTTGATGCCTGCTCCCGGCCGTCCGGCTGCCCAGTTTCCAGTGCACGAATGATTGGACTCTGCTGCCACAGGCAAAGAGCCAGAACTGAAAGATGTTGCTGGATGTCTTCTGCATATGGTAAGCTTCGCAATGGTGCCACCTGTTTTGCTCTCACTCCGTGCTTTCCCACCTCAAAGTGCATTTGAATACATCCTTTATGGCTGCTCCTGGCCTTCCGGCAGCTCAGTTTCCAGTGCACGAATGATTGGACTCTGCTGCCACAGGCAAAGAGCCAGCACTGAAAGATGTTGCTGGATGTCTTCTGCATATGGTAAGCTTCGCAATGGTGCCACCTGTTTTGCTCTCACTCCGTGCTTTCCCACCTCAAAGTGCATTTGAATACATCCTTGATGCCTGCTCCCGGCCGTCCGGCTGCCCAGTTTTCAGTGCAGGAATGATTGGACTCTGCTGCTACAGGCGAAGAGCCAGGACTGAAAGATGGTGCTGGATCTCTTCTGCACATGGTAAGCTTCGCAATGGTGCCACCTGTTTTGCTCTCACTCCTTGCTTTCCCACCTCAAAGTGCATTTGAATATATCCTTGATGCCTGCTCCCGGCCGTCCGGCTGCCCAGTTTCCAGTGCACGAATGATTGGACTCTGCTCCCACAGGCGAAGAGCCAGGACTGAAAGATGCTGCTGGACCTTTTTGCACATGGTAAGCTTCGCAACGGTGCCACCTGCATTAGTCTCACTCCTTGCTTTCCCACCTCAAAGTGCATTTGAATACATCCTTAATGCCGGCTCCCGGCCGTCCGGCTGCCCAGTTTCCAGTGCACAAATGATTGGACTCTGCTGCCACTGGCAAAGAGCCGGGACTGAAAGATGCTGCTGGACCTCTTCTGCACATGGTAAGCTTCGCAACGGTGCCACCTGTATTGCTCTCACTCCTTGCTTTCCCACCTCAAAGTGCATTTGAATATATCCTTGATGCGTGCTGCAGGCTGTCCGGCTGCCCAGTTTTCAGTGCACGAATGATTGGACTCCGCTCCCACAGGCGAAGAGCCAGGACTGAAAGATGTTGCTGGATCTCTTCTGCACATGGTGAGCTTCGCAACGGTGCCACCTGTATTGCTCTCCCTCCTTGCTTTCCCACCTCAAAGTGCATTTGAATACATCCTTGATGCCTGCTTCAGGCCGTCCAGCTGCCCAGTTTTCAGTGCACGAATGATTGGACTCTGCTCCCACAGGCGAAGAGCCAGGACTGAAAGATGCTGCTGGATTTCTTCTGCACACGGTAAGCTTCGCAACGGTGCCACCTGTATTGCTCTCACTCCTTGCTTTCCCACCTCAAAGTGCATTTGAATACATCCTTGATGCCTGCTCCAGGCCGTCCGGCTGCCCAGTTTTCAGTGCACGAATGATTGGACTCTGCTCCCACAGGCAAAAAACCAGGACTGATAAATGTTGCTGGACCTCTTCTGCACATGGTAAGCTTCGCAACGGTGCCACCTGCATTGCTCTCACTCCTTGCTTTCCCACCTCAAAGTGCATTTGAATACATCCTTAATGCCTGCTCCCGGCCGTCCGGCTACCCAGTTTTCAGTGCACGAATGATTGGACCCTGCTCCCACAGGCGAAGAGCCAGGACTGAAAGATGCTGCTGTACCTCCTCTGCGCATGGTATGCTTCGCAACGGTGCCCCCTGTATTGCTCCCACTCGTTGCTATCCCACCTCAAAGGGCATTTGAATACATCCATGATGCCTGCTCCAGGCCGTCCGGCTGCCCAGGTTCCAGTGCACGAATGATTGGACTCTGCTGCCACAGGCGAAGAGCCAGCACTGAAAGATGTTGCTGGATGTCTTCTGCACATGGTAAGTTTCGCAATGGTGCCACCTGTTTTGCTCTGACTGCTTGCTTTCCCACCTCAAAGTGCATTTGAATACATCCTTGATGTCTGCTCCAGGCCGTCCGGCTGCCCAGTTTTCAGTGCACGAATGATTGGACCCAGCTCCCACAGGTGAAGAGCCAGGACTAAAAGATGGCGCTGGATCTCTTTTGCACACGGTAAGCTTCGCAACGGTGCGCCTGCATTGGTCTCACTCCTTGCTTTCCCACCTCAAAGTGCATTTGAATTCATCCTTGATGCCTGCTCCCGGCCGTCCGGCAGCTCAGTTTCCAGTGCACGAATGATTGGACCCAGCTCCCACAGGTGAAGAGCCAGGACTGAAAGATGCTGCTGGACCTCTTTTGCACACGGTAAGCTTCGCAACGGTGCGCCTGCATTGGTCTCACTCCTTGCTTTCCCACCTCAAAGTGCATTTGAATATATCCTTGATGCGTGCTGCAGGCTGTCCGGCTGCCCAGTTTTCAGTGCACGAATGATTGGACTCCGCTCCCACAGGCGAAGAGCCAGGAATGAAAGATGTTGCTGGATGTCTTCTGCACATGGCGAGCTTCGCAACGTTGCCACCTGTATTGCTCTCCCTCCTTGCTTTCCCACCTCAAAGTGCATTTGAATAAATCCTTGATGCCCGCTCCAGGCCGTCTGGCTGCTCAGTTTCCAGTGCACGAATGATTGGACTCTGCTCCAACAGGCAAAGAGCCAGCACTGAAAGATGTTGCTGGATCTCCTCTGCACATGGTAAGCTTCGCAACGGTGCCACATCTATAGCTCTCACTCCTTGCTTTCCCACCTCAAAGTGCATTTGAATGCATCCTTGATGCCTGCTCCCGGCCGTCCGGCAGCTCAGTTTCCAGTGCACGAATGATTGGACCCTGCTCCCACAGGCGAAGTGCCAGGACTGAAAGATGGAGCTGGATCTCTTCTGCACACGGTAAGCTTCGCAACGGTGCCACCTGCATTGGTCTCACTCCTTGCTTTCCCACCTCAAAGTGCATTTGAATACATCCTTGATGCCTGCTCTAAGCTGGCCGGCTGCCCAGGTTTCAGTGCACGAATGATTGGACTCTGCTCCGACAGGCAAACAACCAGAACTGAAAGGCGTTGCTGGATCTTCTCTGCACACGGTAAGCTTCGCAACGGTGCCACCTGCATTGCTCTCACTCCTTGCTTTCCCACCTCAAAGTGCATTTGAATACATCCTTGATGCCTGCTCCAGGCCGTCCAGCTACCCTGGTTCCTGGGCACGAATGATTGGACCCTACACCCACAGGCGAAGAGCCAGGACTGAAAGATGCTGCTGGACCTCTTCTGCACATGGTAAGCTTCGCAACGGTGCACCTGCATTGCTCTCACTCCTTGCTTTCCCACCTGAAAGTGTATTTCAATACATCATTGATACCTGCTCCAGGCTGGCTGGCTGCCCAGGTTACTGTGCACGAATGATTGGACTCTGCTCCCACAGGCGAAGAGGCAGGAAAGAAAGATGTTGCTGGATCTCTTTTGCACATGGTAAGCTTCGCAACGGTGCCACCTGTATTGGTCTCACTCCTTGCTTTCCCACCTCAAAGTGCATTTGAATACATCTTTGATGCCTGCTCCAAGCTGGCCGGCTGCCCAGTTTTCAGTGCACGAATGATTGGACTCTGCTCCCACAAGCGAAGAGCCAGGACTGAAAGATGCTGCTGAATCTCTTCTGCACACGTAAGCTTCGCAACGGCGCCACCAGGATTGCTCTCACTCCTTGCTTTCCCACCTCAAAGTGCATTTGAATACATCCTTGATGTCTGCTCCAGGCCGTCCGGCTGCCCAGTTTTCAGTGCACGAATGATTGGACCCTGATCCCACAGGTGAAGAGCCAGGACTAAAAGATGGCGCTGGATCTCTTTTGCACACGGTAAGCTTCGCAAGGGTGCGCCTGCATTGGTCTCACTCCTTGCTTTCCCACCTCAAAGTGCATTTGAATTCATCCTTGATGCCTGCTCCCGGCCGTCCGGCAGCTCAGTTTCCAGTGCACGAATGATTGGACCCAGCTCCCACAGGTGAAGAGCCAGGACTGAAAGATGCTGCTGGACCTCTTTTGCACACGGTAAGCTTCGCAACGGTGCGCCTGCATTGGTCTCACTCCTTGCTTTCCCACCTCAAAGTGCATTTGAATATATCCTTGATGCGTGCTGCAGGCTGTCCGGCTGCCCAGTTTTCAGTGCACGAATGATTGGACTCCGCTCCCACAGGCGAAGAGCCAGGAATGAAAGATGTTGCTGGATGTCTTCTGCACATGGCGAGCTTCGCAACGGTGCCACCTGTATTGCTCTCCCTCCTTGCTTTCCCACCTCAAAGTGCATTTGAATAAATCCTTGATGCCCGCTCCAGGCCGTCTGGCTGCTCAGTTTCCAGTGCACGAATGATTGGACTCTGCTCCAACAGGCAAAGAGCCAGCACTGAAAGATGTTGCTGGATCTCCTCTGCACATGGTAAGCTTCGCAACGGTGCCACATCTATAGCTCTCACTCCTTGCTTTCCCACCTCAAAGTGCATTTGAATGCATCCTTGATGCCTGCTCCCGGCCGTCCGGCAGCTCAGTTTCCAGTGCACGAATGATTGGACCCTGCTCCCACAGGCGAAGTGCCAGGACTGAAAGATGGAGCTGGATCTCTTCTGCACACGGTAAGCTTCGCAACGGTGCCACCTGCATTGGTCTCACTCCTTGCTTTCCCACCTCAAAGTGCATTTGAATACATCCTTGATGCCTGCTCTAAGCTGGCCGGCTGCCCAGGTTTCAGTGCACGAATGATTGGACTCTGCTCCGACAGGCAAACAACCAGAACTGAAAGGCGTTGCTGGATCTTCTCTGCACACGGTAAGCTTCGCAACGGTGCCACCTGCATTGCTCTCACTCCTTGCTTTCCCACCTCAAAGTGCATTTGAATAAATCCTTGATGCCTGCTCCAGGCCGTCTGGCTGCTCAGTTTCCAGTGCACGAATGATTGGACTCTGCTCCAACAGGCAAAGAGCCAGCACTGAAAGATGTTGCTGGATCTCCTCTGCACATGGTAAGCTTCGCAACGGTGACACATCTATAGCTCTCAATCCTTGCTTTCCCACCTCAAAGTGCATTTGAATACATCCTTGATGCCTGCTCCCGGCGGTCCGGCTGCCCAGTTTTCAGTGCACGAATGATTGGACTCTGCTGCCACAGGCGAAGAGCCAGCACTGAAAGATGTTGCTGGATGTCTTCTGCACATGGTAAGCTTTGCAATGGTGCCACCTGTTTTGCTCTCACTCATTGCTTTCCCACCTCAAAGTGCATTTGAATGCATTCTTGATGGCTGCTCCCGGCCTTCCGGCAGCTCAGTTTCCAGTGCACGAATGATTGGACCCTGCTCCCACAGGCGAAGAGCCAGGACTGAAAGATGCTGCTGGACCTCCTCTGCGCATGGTAAGCTTCGCAACGGTGCCCCCTGTATTGCTCCCACTCGTTGCTATCCCACCTCAAAGGGCATTTGAATACATCCTTGATGCCTGCTCCCGGCCGTCCGGCTGCCCAGTTTCCAGTGCACGAATGATTGGACTCTGCTCCAACAGGCAAAGAGCCAGCACTGAAAGATGTTGCTGGATCTCCTCTGCACATGGTAAGCTTCGCAACGGTGCCACATCTATAGCACTCACTCCTTGCTTTCCCACCTCAAAGTGCATTTGAATACATCCTTGATGCCTGCTCCCGGCCGTCCGGCAGCTCAGTTTCCAGTGCACGAATGATTGGACCCTGCTCCCACAGGCGAAGTGCCAGGACTGAAAGATGGAGCTGGATCTCTTCTGCACACGGTAAGCTTCGCAACGGTGCCACCTGCATTGGTCTCACTCCTTGCTTTCCCACCTCAAAGTGCATTTGAATACATCCTTGATGCCTGCTCTAAGCTGGCCGGCTGCCCAGGTTTCAGTGCACGAATGATTGGACTCTGCTCCGACAGGCAAACAACCAGAACTGAAAGGCGTTGCTGGATCTTCTCTGCACACGGTAAGCTTCGCAACGGTGCCACCTGCATTGCTCTCACTCCTTGCTTTCCCACCTCAAAGTGCATTTGAATACATCCTTGATGCCTGCTCCAGGCCGTCCAGCTACCCTGGTTCCTGGGCACGAATGATTGGACCCTACACCCACAGGCGAAGAGCCAGGACTGAAAGATGCTGCTGGACCTCTTCTGCACATGGTAAGCTTCGCAACGGTGCACCTGCATTGCTCTCACTCCTTGCTTTCCCACCTGAAAGTGTATTTCAATACATCATTGATACCTGCTCCAGGCTGGCTGGCTGCCCAGGTTACTGTGCACGAATGATTGGACTCTGCTCCCACAGGCGAAGAGGCAGGAAAGAAAGATGTTGCTGGATCTCTTTTGCACATGGTAAGCTTCGCAACGGTGCCACCTGTATTGGTCTCACTCCTTGCTTTCCCACCTCAAAGTGCATTTGAATACATCTTTGATGCCTGCTCCAAGCTGGCCGGCTGCCCAGTTTTCAGTGCACGAATGATTGGACTCTGCTCCCACAAGCGAAGAGCCAGGACTGAAAGATGCTGCTGAATCTCTTCTGCACACGTAAGCTTCGCAACGGCGCCACCAGGATTGCTCTCACTCCTTGCTTTCCCACCTCAAAGTGCATTTGAATACATCCTTGATGTCTGCTCCAGGCCGTCCGGCTGCCCAGTTTTCAGTGCACGAATGATTGGACCCTGATCCCACAGGTGAAGAGCCAGGACTAAAAGATGGCGCTGGATCTCTTTTGCACACGGTAAGCTTCGCAAGGGTGCGCCTGCATTGGTCTCACTCCTTGCTTTCCCACCTCAAAGTGCATTTGAATTCATCCTTGATGCCTGCTCCCGGCCGTCCGGCAGCTCAGTTTCCAGTGCACGAATGATTGGACCCAGCTCCCACAGGTGAAGAGCCAGGACTGAAAGATGCTGCTGGACCTCTTTTGCACACGGTAAGCTTCGCAACGGTGCGCCTGCATTGGTCTCACTCCTTGCTTTCCCACCTCAAAGTGCATTTGAATATATCCTTGATGCGTGCTGCAGGCTGTCCGGCTGCCCAGTTTTCAGTGCACGAATGATTGGACTCCGCTCCCACAGGCGAAGAGCCAGGAATGAAAGATGTTGCTGGATGTCTTCTGCACATGGCGAGCTTCGCAACGGTGCCACCTGTATTGCTCTCCCTCCTTGCTTTCCCACCTCAAAGTGCATTTGAATAAATCCTTGATGCCCGCTCCAGGCCGTCTGGCTGCTCAGTTTCCAGTGCACGAATGATTGGACTCTGCTCCAACAGGCAAAGAGCCAGCACTGAAAGATGTTGCTGGATCTCCTCTGCACATGGTAAGCTTCGCAACGGTGCCACATCTATAGCTCTCACTCCTTGCTTTCCCACCTCAAAGTGCATTTGAATGCATCCTTGATGCCTGCTCCCGGCCCTCCGGCAGCTCAGTTTCCAGTGCACGAATGATTGGACCCTGCTCCCACAGGCGAAGTGCCAGGACTGAAAGATGGAGCTGGATCTCTTCTGCACACGGTAAGCTTCGCAACGGTGCCACCTGCATTGGTCTCACTCCTTGCTTTCCCACCTCAAAGTGCATTTGAATACATCCTTGATGCCTGCTCTAAGCTGGCCGGCTGCCCAGGTTTCAGTGCACGAATGATTGGACTCTGCTCCGACAGGCAAACAACCAGAACTGAAAGGCGTTGCTGGATCTTCTCTGCACACGGTAAGCTTCGCAACGGTGCCACCTGCATTGCTCTCACTCCTTGCTTTCCCACCTCAAAGTGCATTTGAATAAATCCTTGATGCCTGCTCCAGGCCGTCTGGCTGCTCAGTTTCCAGTGCACGAATGATTGGACTCTGCTCCAACAGGCAAAGAGCCAGCACTGAAAGATGTTGCTGGATCTCCTCTGCACATGGTAAGCTTCGCAACGGTGACACATCTATAGCTCTCACTCCTTGCTTTCCCACCTCAAAGTGCATTTGAATACATCCTTGATGCCTGCTCCCGGCGGTCCGGCTGCCCAGTTTTCAGTGCACGAATGATTGGACTCTGCTGCCACAGGCGAAGAGCCAGCACTGAAAGATGTTGCTGGATGTCTTCTGCACATGGTAAGCTTTGCAATGGTGCCACCTGTTTTGCTCTCACTCATTGCTTTCCCACCTCAAAGTGCATTTGAATGCATTCTTGATGGCTGCTCCCGGCCTTCCGGCAGCTCAATTTCCAGTGCACGAATGATTGGACCCTGCTCCCACAGGCGAAGAGCCAGGACTGAAAGATGCTGCTGGACCTCCTCTGCGCATGGTAAGCTTCGCAACGGTGCCCCCTGTATTGCTCCCACTCGTTGCTATCCCACCTCAAAGGGCATTTGAATACATCCTTGATGCCTGCTCCCGGCCGTCCGGCTGCCCAGTTTCCAGTGCACGAATGATTGGACTCTGCTGCCACAGGCAAAGAGCCAGAACTGAAAGATGTTGCTGGATGTCTTCTGCATATGGTAAGCTTCGCAATGGTGCCACCTGTTTTGCTCTCACTCCGTGCTTTCCCACCTCAAAGTGCATTTGAATACATCCTTTATGGCTGCTCCTGGCCTTCCGGCAGCTCAGTTTCCAGTGCACGAATGATTGGACTCTGCTGCCACAGGCAAAGAGCCAGCACTGAAAGATGTTGCTGGATGTCTTCTGCATATGGTAAGCTTCGCAATGGTGCCACCTGTTTTGCTCTCACTCCGTGCTTTCCCACCTCAAAGTGCATTTGAATACATCCTTGATGCCTGCTCCCGGCCGTCCGGCTGCCCAGTTTTCAGTGCAGGAATGATTGGACTCTGCTGCTACAGGCGAAGAGCCAGGACTGAAAGATGGTGCTGGATCTCTTCTGCACATGGTAAGCTTCGCAATGGTGCCACCTGTTTTGCTCTCACTCCTTGCTTTCCCACCTCAAAGTGCATTTGAATATATCCTTGATGCCTGCTCCCGGCCGTCCGGCTGCCCAGTTTCCAGTGCACGAATGATTGGACTCTGCTCCCACAGGCGAAGAGCCAGGACTGAAAGATGCTGCTGGACCTTTTTGCACATGGTAAGCTTCGCAACGGTGCCACCTGCATTAGTCTCACTCCTTGCTTTCCCACCTCAAAGTGCATTTGAATACATCCTTAATGCCGGCTCCCGGCCGTCCGGCTGCCCAGTTTCCAGTGCACAAATGATTGGACTCTGCTGCCACTGGCAAAGAGCCGGGACTGAAAGATGCTGCTGGACCTCTTCTGCACATGGTAAGCTTCGCAACGGTGCCACCTGTATTGCTCTCACTCCTTGCTTTCCCACCTCAAAGTGCATTTGAATATATCCTTGATGCGTGCTGCAGGCTGTCCGGCTGCCCAGTTTTCAGTGCACGAATGATTGGACTCCGCTCCCACAGGCGAAGAGCCAGGACTGAAAGATGTTGCTGGATCTCTTCTGCACATGGTGAGCTTCGCAACGGTGCCACCTGTATTGCTCTCCCTCCTTGCTTTCCCACCTCAAAGTGCATTTGAATACATCCTTGATGCCTGCTTCAGGCCGTCCAGCTGCCCAGTTTTCAGTGCACGAATGATTGGACTCTGCTCCCACAGGCGAAGAGCCAGGACTGAAAGATGCTGCTGGATTTCTTCTGCACACGGTAAGCTTCGCAACGGTGCCACCTGTATTGCTCTCACTCCTTGCTTTCCCACCTCAAAGTGCATTTGAATACATCCTTGATGCCTGCTCCAGGCCGTCCGGCTGCCCAGTTTTCAGTGCACGAATGATTGGACTCTGCTCCCACAGGCAAAAAACCAGGACTGATAAATGTTGCTGGACCTCTTCTGCACATGGTAAGCTTCGCAACGGTGCCACCTGCATTGCTCTCACTCCTTGCTTTCCCACCTCAAAGTGCATTTGAATACATCCTTAATGCCTGCTCCCGGCCGTCCGGCTACCCAGTTTTCAGTGCACGAATGATTGGACCCTGCTCCCACAGGCGAAGAGCCAGGACTGAAAGATGCTGCTGTACCTCCTCTGCGCATGGTATGCTTCGCAACGGTGCCCCCTGTATTGCTCCCACTCGTTGCTATCCCACCTCAAAGGGCATTTGAATACATCCATGATGCCTGCTCCAGGCCGTCCGGCTGCCCAGGTTCCAGTGCACGAATGATTGGACTCTGCTGCCACAGGCGAAGAGCCAGCACTGAAAGATGTTGCTGGATGTCTTCTGCACATGGTAAGTTTCGCAATGGTGCCACCTGTTTTGCTCTGACTGCTTGCTTTCCCACCTCAAAGTGCATTTGAATACATCCTTGATGTCTGCTCCAGGCCGTCCGGCTGCCCAGTTTTCAGTGCACGAATGATTGGACCCAGCTCCCACAGGTGAAGAGCCAGGACTAAAAGATGGCGCTGGATCTCTTTTGCACACGGTAAGCTTCGCAACGGTGCGCCTGCATTGGTCTCACTCCTTGCTTTCCCACCTCAAAGTGCATTTGAATTCATCCTTGATGCCTGCTCCCGGCCGTCCGGCAGCTCAGTTTCCAGTGCACGAATGATTGGACCCAGCTCCCACAGGTGAAGAGCCAGGACTGAAAGATGCTGCTGGACCTCTTTTGCACACGGTAAGCTTCGCAACGGTGCGCCTGCATTGGTCTCACTCCTTGCTTTCCCACCTCAAAGTGCATTTGAATATATCCTTGATGCGTGCTGCAGGCTGTCCGGCTGCCCAGTTTTCAGTGCACGAATGATTGGACTCCGCTCCCACAGGCGAAGAGCCAGGAATGAAAGATGTTGCTGGATGTCTTCTGCACATGGCGAGCTTCGCAACGTTGCCACCTGTATTGCTCTCCCTCCTTGCTTTCCCACCTCAAAGTGCATTTGAATAAATCCTTGATGCCCGCTCCAGGCCGTCTGGCTGCTCAGTTTCCAGTGCACGAATGATTGGACTCTGCTCCAACAGGCAAAGAGCCAGCACTGAAAGATGTTGCTGGATCTCCTCTGCACATGGTAAGCTTCGCAACGGTGCCACATCTATAGCTCTCACTCCTTGCTTTCCCACCTCAAAGTGCATTTGAATGCATCCTTGATGCCTGCTCCCGGCCGTCCGGCAGCTCAGTTTCCAGTGCACGAATGATTGGACCCTGCTCCCACAGGCGAAGTGCCAGGACTGAAAGATGGAGCTGGATCTCTTCTGCACACGGTAAGCTTCGCAACGGTGCCACCTGCATTGGTCTCACTCCTTGCTTTCCCACCTCAAAGTGCATTTGAATACATCCTTGATGCCTGCTCTAAGCTGGCCGGCTGCCCAGGTTTCAGTGCACGAATGATTGGACTCTGCTCCGACAGGCAAACAACCAGAACTGAAAGGCGTTGCTGGATCTTCTCTGCACACGGTAAGCTTCGCAACGGTGCCACCTGCATTGCTCTCACTCCTTGCTTTCCCACCTCAAAGTGCATTTGAATACATCCTTGATGCCTGCTCCAGGCCGTCCAGCTACCCTGGTTCCTGGGCACGAATGATTGGACCCTACACCCACAGGCGAAGAGCCAGGACTGAAAGATGCTGCTGGACCTCTTCTGCACATGGTAAGCTTCGCAACGGTGCACCTGCATTGCTCTCACTCCTTGCTTTCCCACCTGAAAGTGTATTTCAATACATCATTGATACCTGCTCCAGGCTGGCTGGCTGCCCAGGTTACTGTGCACGAATGATTGGACTCTGCTCCCACAGGCGAAGAGGCAGGAAAGAAAGATGTTGCTGGATCTCTTTTGCACATGGTAAGCTTCGCAACGGTGCCACCTGTATTGGTCTCACTCCTTGCTTTCCCACCTCAAAGTGCATTTGAATACATCTTTGATGCCTGCTCCAAGCTGGCCGGCTGCCCAGTTTTCAGTGCACGAATGATTGGACTCTGCTCCCACAAGCGAAGAGCCAGGACTGAAAGATGCTGCTGAATCTCTTCTGCACACGTAAGCTTCGCAACGGCGCCACCAGGATTGCTCTCACTCCTTGCTTTCCCACCTCAAAGTGCATTTGAATACATCCTTGATGTCTGCTCCAGGCCGTCCGGCTGCCCAGTTTTCAGTGCACGAATGATTGGACCCTGATCCCACAGGTGAAGAGCCAGGACTAAAAGATGGCGCTGGATCTCTTTTGCACACGGTAAGCTTCGCAAGGGTGCGCCTGCATTGGTCTCACTCCTTGCTTTCCCACCTCAAAGTGCATTTGAATTCATCCTTGATGCCTGCTCCCGGCCGTCCGGCAGCTCAGTTTCCAGTGCACGAATGATTGGACCCAGCTCCCACAGGTGAAGAGCCAGGACTGAAAGATGCTGCTGGACCTCTTTTGCACACGGTAAGCTTCGCAACGGTGCGCCTGCATTGGTCTCACTCCTTGCTTTCCCACCTCAAAGTGCATTTGAATATATCCTTGATGCGTGCTGCAGGCTGTCCGGCTGCCCAGTTTTCAGTGCACGAATGATTGGACTCCGCTCCCACAGGCGAAGAGCCAGGAATGAAAGATGTTGCTGGATGTCTTCTGCACATGGCGAGCTTCGCAACGGTGCCACCTGTATTGCTCTCCCTCCTTGCTTTCCCACCTCAAAGTGCATTTGAATAAATCCTTGATGCCCGCTCCAGGCCGTCTGGCTGCTCAGTTTCCAGTGCACGAATGATTGGACTCTGCTCCAACAGGCAAAGAGCCAGCACTGAAAGATGTTGCTGGATCTCCTCTGCACATGGTAAGCTTCGCAACGGTGCCACATCTATAGCTCTCACTCCTTGCTTTCCCACCTCAAAGTGCATTTGAATGCATCCTTGATGCCTGCTCCCGGCCGTCCGGCAGCTCAGTTTCCAGTGCACGAATGATTGGACCCTGCTCCCACAGGCGAAGTGCCAGGACTGAAAGATGGAGCTGGATCTCTTCTGCACACGGTAAGCTTCGCAACGGTGCCACCTGCATTGGTCTCACTCCTTGCTTTCCCACCTCAAAGTGCATTTGAATACATCCTTGATGCCTGCTCTAAGCTGGCCGGCTGCCCAGGTTTCAGTGCACGAATGATTGGACTCTGCTCCGACAGGCAAACAACCAGAACTGAAAGGCGTTGCTGGATCTTCTCTGCACACGGTAAGCTTCGCAACGGTGCCACCTGCATTGCTCTCACTCCTTGCTTTCCCACCTCAAAGTGCATTTGAATAAATCCTTGATGCCTGCTCCAGGCCGTCTGGCTGCTCAGTTTCCAGTGCACGAATGATTGGACTCTGCTCCAACAGGCAAAGAGCCAGCACTGAAAGATGTTGCTGGATCTCCTCTGCACATGGTAAGCTTCGCAACGGTGACACATCTATAGCTCTCAATCCTTGCTTTCCCACCTCAAAGTGCATTTGAATACATCCTTGATGCCTGCTCCCGGCGGTCCGGCTGCCCAGTTTTCAGTGCACGAATGATTGGACTCTGCTGCCACAGGCGAAGAGCCAGCACTGAAAGATGTTGCTGGATGTCTTCTGCACATGGTAAGCTTTGCAATGGTGCCACCTGTTTTGCTCTCACTCATTGCTTTCCCACCTCAAAGTGCATTTGAATGCATTCTTGATGGCTGCTCCCGGCCTTCCGGCAGCTCAGTTTCCAGTGCACGAATGATTGGACCCTGCTCCCACAGGCGAAGAGCCAGGACTGAAAGATGCTGCTGGACCTCCTCTGCGCATGGTAAGCTTCGCAACGGTGCCCCCTGTATTGCTCCCACTCGTTGCTATCCCACCTCAAAGGGCATTTGAATACATCCTTGATGCCTGCTCCCGGCCGTCCGGCTGCCCAGTTTCCAGTGCACGAATGATTGGACTCTGCTCCAACAGGCAAAGAGCCAGCACTGAAAGATGTTGCTGGATCTCCTCTGCACATGGTAAGCTTCGCAACGGTGCCACATCTATAGCACTCACTCCTTGCTTTCCCACCTCAAAGTGCATTTGAATACATCCTTGATGCCTGCTCCCGGCCGTCCGGCAGCTCAGTTTCCAGTGCACGAATGATTGGACCCTGCTCCCACAGGCGAAGTGCCAGGACTGAAAGATGGAGCTGGATCTCTTCTGCACACGGTAAGCTTCGCAACGGTGCCACCTGCATTGGTCTCACTCCTTGCTTTCCCACCTCAAAGTGCATTTGAATACATCCTTGATGCCTGCTCTAAGCTGGCCGGCTGCCCAGGTTTCAGTGCACGAATGATTGGACTCTGCTCCGACAGGCAAACAACCAGAACTGAAAGGCGTTGCTGGATCTTCTCTGCACACGGTAAGCTTCGCAACGGTGCCACCTGCATTGCTCTCACTCCTTGCTTTCCCACCTCAAAGTGCATTTGAATACATCCTTGATGCCTGCTCCAGGCCGTCCAGCTACCCTGGTTCCTGGGCACGAATGATTGGACCCTACACCCACAGGCGAAGAGCCAGGACTGAAAGATGCTGCTGGACCTCTTCTGCACATGGTAAGCTTCGCAACGGTGCACCTGCATTGCTCTCACTCCTTGCTTTCCCACCTGAAAGTGTATTTCAATACATCATTGATACCTGCTCCAGGCTGGCTGGCTGCCCAGGTTACTGTGCACGAATGATTGGACTCTGCTCCCACAGGCGAAGAGGCAGGAAAGAAAGATGTTGCTGGATCTCTTTTGCACATGGTAAGCTTCGCAACGGTGCCACCTGTATTGGTCTCACTCCTTGCTTTCCCACCTCAAAGTGCATTTGAATACATCTTTGATGCCTGCTCCAAGCTGGCCGGCTGCCCAGTTTTCAGTGCACGAATGATTGGACTCTGCTCCCACAAGCGAAGAGCCAGGACTGAAAGATGCTGCTGAATCTCTTCTGCACACGTAAGCTTCGCAACGGCGCCACCAGGATTGCTCTCACTCCTTGCTTTCCCACCTCAAAGTGCATTTGAATACATCCTTGATGTCTGCTCCAGGCCGTCCGGCTGCCCAGTTTTCAGTGCACGAATGATTGGACCCTGATCCCACAGGTGAAGAGCCAGGACTAAAAGATGGCGCTGGATCTCTTTTGCACACGGTAAGCTTCGCAAGGGTGCGCCTGCATTGGTCTCACTCCTTGCTTTCCCACCTCAAAGTGCATTTGAATTCATCCTTGATGCCTGCTCCCGGCCGTCCGGCAGCTCAGTTTCCAGTGCACGAATGATTGGACCCAGCTCCCACAGGTGAAGAGCCAGGACTGAAAGATGCTGCTGGACCTCTTTTGCACACGGTAAGCTTCGCAACGGTGCGCCTGCATTGGTCTCACTCCTTGCTTTCCCACCTCAAAGTGCATTTGAATATATCCTTGATGCGTGCTGCAGGCTGTCCGGCTGCCCAGTTTTCAGTGCACGAATGATTGGACTCCGCTCCCACAGGCGAAGAGCCAGGAATGAAAGATGTTGCTGGATGTCTTCTGCACATGGCGAGCTTCGCAACGGTGCCACCTGTATTGCTCTCCCTCCTTGCTTTCCCACCTCAAAGTGCATTTGAATAAATCCTTGATGCCCGCTCCAGGCCGTCTGGCTGCTCAGTTTCCAGTGCACGAATGATTGGACTCTGCTCCAACAGGCAAAGAGCCAGCACTGAAAGATGTTGCTGGATCTCCTCTGCACATGGTAAGCTTCGCAACGGTGCCACATCTATAGCTCTCACTCCTTGCTTTCCCACCTCAAAGTGCATTTGAATGCATCCTTGATGCCTGCTCCCGGCCCTCCGGCAGCTCAGTTTCCAGTGCACGAATGATTGGACCCTGCTCCCACAGGCGAAGTGCCAGGACTGAAAGATGGAGCTGGATCTCTTCTGCACACGGTAAGCTTCGCAACGGTGCCACCTGCATTGGTCTCACTCCTTGCTTTCCCACCTCAAAGTGCATTTGAATACATCCTTGATGCCTGCTCTAAGCTGGCCGGCTGCCCAGGTTTCAGTGCACGAATGATTGGACTCTGCTCCGACAGGCAAACAACCAGAACTGAAAGGCGTTGCTGGATCTTCTCTGCACACGGTAAGCTTCGCAACGGTGCCACCTGCATTGCTCTCACTCCTTGCTTTCCCACCTCAAAGTGCATTTGAATAAATCCTTGATGCCTGCTCCAGGCCGTCTGGCTGCTCAGTTTCCAGTGCACGAATGATTGGACTCTGCTCCAACAGGCAAAGAGCCAGCACTGAAAGATGTTGCTGGATCTCCTCTGCACATGGTAAGCTTCGCAACGGTGACACATCTATAGCTCTCACTCCTTGCTTTCCCACCTCAAAGTGCATTTGAATACATCCTTGATGCCTGCTCCCGGCGGTCCGGCTGCCCAGTTTTCAGTGCACGAATGATTGGACTCTGCTGCCACAGGCGAAGAGCCAGCACTGAAAGATGTTGCTGGATGTCTTCTGCACATGGTAAGCTTTGCAATGGTGCCACCTGTTTTGCTCTCACTCATTGCTTTCCCACCTCAAAGTGCATTTGAATGCATTCTTGATGGCTGCTCCCGGCCTTCCGGCAGCTCAGTTTCCAGTGCACGAATGATTGGACCCTGCTCCCACAGGCGAAGAGCCAGGACTGAAAGATGCTGCTGGACCTCCTCTGCGCATGGTAAGCTTCGCAACGGTGCCCCCTGTATTGCTCCCACTCGTTGCTATCCCACCTCAAAGGGCATTTGAATACATCCTTGATGCCTGCTCCCGGCCGTCCGGCTGCCCAGTTTCCAGTGCACGAATGATTGGACTCTGCTGCCACAGGCAAAGAGCCAGAACTGAAAGATGTTGCTGGATGTCTTCTGCATATGGTAAGCTTCGCAATGGTGCCACCTGTTTTGCTCTCACTCCGTGCTTTCCCACCTCAAAGTGCATTTGAATACATCCTTTATGGCTGCTCCTGGCCTTCCGGCAGCTCAGTTTCCAGTGCACGAATGATTGGACTCTGCTGCCACAGGCAAAGAGCCAGCACTGAAAGATGTTGCTGGATGTCTTCTGCATATGGTAAGCTTCGCAATGGTGCCACCTGTTTTGCTCTCACTCCGTGCTTTCCCACCTCAAAGTGCATTTGAATACATCCTTGATGCCAGCTCCAGGCTGTCCGGCTGCCCAGTTTTCAGTGCACGAATGATTGGACTCCGCTCCCACAGGCGAAGAGCCAGGAATGAAAGATGTTGCTGGATCTCTTCTGCACATGGTGAGCTTCGCAACGGTGCCACCTATATTGCTCTCCCTCCTTGCTTTCCCACCTCAAAGTGCATTTGAATAAATCCTTGATGCCTGCTCCAGGCCGTCTGGCTGCTCAGTTTCCAGTGCACGAATGATTGGACTCTGCTCCAACAGGCAAAGAGCCAGCACTGAAAGATGTTGCTGGATCTCCTCTGCACATGGTAAGCTTCGCAACGGTGCCACATCTGTAGCTCTCACTCCTTGCTTTCCCACCTCAAAGTGCATTTGAATGCATCCTTGATGCCTGCTCCCGGCCGTCCGGCAGCTCAGTTTCCAGTGCACGAATGATTGGACTCTGCTCCCACAGGCGAAGTGCCAGGACTGAAAGATGGAGCTGGATCTCTTCTGCACACGGTAAGCTTCGCAACGGTGCCACCTGCATTGGTCTCACTCCTTGCTTTCCCACCTCAAAGTGCATTTGAATACATCCTTGATGCCTGCTCTAAGCTGGCCGGCTGCCCAGGTTTCAGTGCACGAATGATTGGACTCTGCTTCGACAGGCAAACAACCAGAACTGAAAGACGTTGCTGGATCTTCTCTGCACACGGTAAGCTTCGCAACGGTGCCACCTGCATTGCTCTCACTCCTTGCTTTCCCACGTCAAAGTGCATTTGAATAAATCCTTGATGCCTGCTCCAGGCCGTCTGGCTGCTCAGTTTCCAGTGCACGAATGATTGGACTCTGCTCCAACAGGCAAAGAGCCAGCACTGAAAGATGTTGCTGGATATCCTCTGCACATGGTAAGCTTCGCAACGGTGCCACATCTATAGCTCTCACTCCTTGCTTTCCCACCTCAAAGTGCATTTGAATATATCCTTGATGCCTGCTCCCGGCCGTCCGGCTGCCCAGTTTCCAGTGCACGATTGATTGGACTCTGCTCCCACAGGCGAAGAGCCAGGACTGAAAGATGCTGCTGGACCTTTTTGCACATGGTAAGCTTCGCAACGGTGCCACCTGCATTAGTCTCACTCCTTGCTTTCCCACCTCAAAGTGCATTTGAATACATCCTTTTTGCCGGCTCCCGGCCGTCCGGCTGCCCAGTTTCCAGTGCACAAATGATTGGACTCTGCTGCCACTGGCAAAGAGCCGGGACTGAAAGATGCTGCTGGACCTCTTCTGCACATGGTAAGCTTCGCAACGGTGCCACCTGTATTGCTCTCACTCCTTGCTTTCCCACCTCTAAGTGCATTTGAATATATCCTTGATGCGTCCTGCAGGCTGTCCGGCTGCCTAGTTTTCAGTGCACGAATGATTGGACTCCGCTCCCACAGGCGAAGAGCCAGGAATGAAAGATGTTGCTGGATCTCTTCTGCACATGGTGAGCTTCGCAACGGTGCCACCTGTATTGCTCTCCCTCCTTGCTTTCCCACCTCAAAGTGCATTTGAATACATCCTTGATGCCTGCTTCAGGCCGTCCAGCTGCCCAGTTTTCAGTGCACGAATGATTGGACTCTGCTCCCACAGGCGAAGAGCCAGGAATGAAAGATGTTGCTGGATGTCTTCTGCACATGGTGAGCTTCGCAACGGTGCCACCTGTATTGCTCTCCCTCCTTGCTTTCCCACCTCAAAGTGCATTTGAATACATCCTTGATGCATGCACCCTGCTGGCCAGATACCCAGGTTTCAGAGCACGAATGATTGGACTCTGCTCCCACAGGGAAAAAACCAGGACTGATAGATGTTGCTGGACCTCTTCTGCACATGGTAAGCTTCGCAACGGTGCCACCTGTATTGCTCTCACTCCTTGCTTTCCCACCTCAAAGTGCATTTGAATACATCCTTAATGCCTGCTCCAGGCCGTCCGGCTACCCAGTTTTCAGTGCACGAATGATTGGACCCTGCTCCCACAGGCGAAGAGCCAGGACTGAAAGATGCTGCTGTACCTCCTCTGCGCATGGTAAGCTTCGCAACGGTGCCCCCTGTATTGCTCCCACTCGTTGCTATCCCACCTCAAAGGGCATTTGAATACATCCATGATGCCTGCTCCAGGCCGTCCGGCTGCCCAGGTTCCAGTGCACGAATGATTGGACTCTGCTGCCACAGGCGAAGAGCCAGCACTGAAAGATGTTGCTGGATGTCTTCTGCACATGGTAAGTTTCGCAATGGTGCCACCTGTTTTGCTCTGACTACTTGCTTTCCCACCTCAAAGTGCATTTGAATACATCCTTGATGTCTGCTCCAGGCCGTCCGGCTGCCCAGTTTTCAGTGCACGAATGATTGGACCCAGCTCCCACAGGTGAAGAGCCAGGACTAAAAGATGGTGCTGGACCTCTTTTGCACACGGTAAGCTTCGCAACGGTGCGCCTGCATTGGTCTCACTCCTTGCTTTCCCACCTCAAAGTGCATTTGAATGCATCCTTGATGCCTGCTCCCGGCCGTCCGGCAGCTCAGTTTCCAGTGCACGAATGATTGGACCCTGCTCCCACAGGCGAAGTGCCAGGACTGAAAGATGGAGCTGGATCTCTTCTGCACACGGTAAGCTTCGCAACGGTGCCACCTGCATTGCTCTCACTCCTTGCTTTCCCACCTCAAAGTGCATTTGAATACATCCTTGATGCCTGCTCTAAGCTGGCCGGCTGCCCAGGTTTCAGTGCACGAATGATTGGACTCTGCTCCGACAGGCAAACAACCAGAACTGAAAGACGTTGCTGGATCTTCTCTGCACACGGTAAGCTTCGCAACGGTGCCACCTGCATTGCTCTCACTCCTTGCTTTCCCACCTCAAAGTGCATTTGAATAAATCCTTGATGCCTGCTCCAGGCCGTCTGGCTGCTCAGTTTCCAGTGCACGAATGATTGGACTCTGCTCCAACAGGCAAAGAGCCAGCACTGAAAGATGTTGCTGGATCTCCTCTGCACATGGTAAGCTTCGCAACGGTGCCACATCTATAGCTCTCACTCCTTGCTTTCCCACCTCAAAGTGCATTTGAATGCATTCTTGATGGCTGCTCCCGGCCTTCCGGCAGCTCAGTTTCCAGTGCACGAATGATTGGACCCTGCTCCCACAGGCGAAGAGCCAGGACTGAAAGATGCTGCTGGACCTCCTCTGCGCATGGTAAGCTTCGCAACGGTGCCCCCAGTATTGCTCCCACTCGTTGCTATCCCACCTCAAAGGGCATTTGAATACATCCTTGATGCCTGCTCCCGGCCGTCCGGCTGCCCAGTTTCCAGTGCACGAATGATTGGACTCTGCTGCCACAGGCAAAGAGCCAGCACTGAAAGATGTTGCTGGATGTCTTCTGCAAATGGTAAGCTTCGCAATGGTGCCACCTGTTTTGCTCTCACTCCGTGCTTTCCCACCTCAAAGTGCATTTGAATACATCCTTGATGCCTGCTCCCGGCCGTCCGGCTGCCCAGTTTTCAGTGCAGGAATGATTGGACTCTGCTGCCACAGGCGAAGAGCCAGGACTGAAAGATGTTGCTGGATCTCTTCTGCACATGGTAAGCTTCGCAACGGTTCCACATCTATAGCTCTCACTCCTTGCTTTCCCACCTCAAAGTGCATTTGAATACATCCTTGATGCCTGCTCCCGGCGGTCCGGCTGCCCAGTTTTCAGTGCACGAATGATTGGACTCCGCTCCCGCAGGCGAAGAGCCAGGAATGAAAGATGTTGCTGGATGTCTTCTGCACATGGTACGCTTCGCAATGGTGCCACCTGTTTTGCTCTCACTCCTTGCTTTCCCACCTCAAAGTGCATTTGAATATATCCTTGATGCCTGCTCCCGGCCATCCGGCTGCCCAGTTTCCAGTGCACGAATGATTGGACTCTGCTCCCACAGGCGAAGAGCCAGGACTGAAAGATGCTGCTGGACCTTTTTGCACATGGTAAGCTTCGCAACGGTGCCACCTGCATTAGTCTCACTCATTGCTTTCCCACCTCAAAGTGCATTTGAATACATCCTTAATGCCGGCTCCCGGCCGTCCGGCTGCCCAGTTTCCAGTGCACAAATGATTGGACTCTGCCGCCACTGGCAAAGAGCCGGGACTGAAAGATGCTGCTGGACCTCTTCTGCACATGGTAAGCTTCGCAACGGTGCCACCTGTATTGCTCTCACTCCTTGCTTTCCCACCTCAAAGTGCATTTGAATATATCCTTGATGCGTGCTGCAGGCTGTCCGGCTGCCCAGTTTTCAGGGCACGAATGATTGGACTCCGCTCCCACAGGCGAAGAGCCAGGAATGAAAGATGTTGCTGGATCTCTTCTGCACATGGTGAGCTTCGCAACGGTGCCACCTATATTGCTCTCCCTCCTTGCTTTCCCACCTCAAAGTGCATTTGAATAAATCCTTGATGCCTGCTCCAGGCCGTCTGGCTGCTCAGTTTCCAGTGCACGAATGATTGGACTCTGCTCCAACAGGCAAAGAGCCAGCACTGAAAGATGTTGCTGGATCTCCTCTGCACATGGTAAGCTTCGCAACGGTGCCACATCTATAGCTCTCACTCCTTGCTTTCCCACCTCAAAGTGCATTTGAATGCATCCTTGATGCCTGCTCCCGGCCGTCCGGCAGCTCAGTTTCCAGTGCACGAATGATTGGACCCTGCTCCCACAGGCGAAGTGCCAGGACTGAAAGATGGAGCTGGATCTCTTCTGCACACGGTAAGCTTCGCAACGGTGCCACCTGCATTGGTCTCACTCCTTGCTTTCCCACCTCAAAGTGCATTTGAATACATCCTTGATGCCTGCTCTAAGCTGGCCGGCTGCCCAGGTTTCAGTGCACGAATGATTGGACTCTGCTCCGACAGGCAAACAACCAGAACTGAAAGACGTTGCTGGATCTTCTCTGCACACGGTAAGCTTCGCAACGGTGCCACCTGCATTGCTCTCACTCCTTGCTTTCCCACCTCAAAGTGCATTTGAATAAATCCTTGATGCCTGCTCCAGGCCGTCTGGCTGCTCAGTTTCCAGTGCACGAATGATTGGACTCTGCTCCAACAGGCAAAGAGCCAGCACTGAAAGATGTTGCTGGATCTCCTCTGCACATGGTAAGCTTCGCAACGGTGCCACATCTATAGCTCTCACTCCTTGCTTTCCCACCTCAAAGTGCATTTGAATGCATTCTTGATGGCTGCTCCCGGCCTTCCGGCAGCTCAGTTTCCAGTGCACGAATGATTGGACCCTGCTCCCACAGGCGAAGAGCCAGGACTGAAAGATGCTGCTGGACCTCCTCTGCGCATGGTAAGCTTCGCAACGGTGCCCCCAGTATTGCTCCCACTCGTTGCTATCCCACCTCAAAGGGCATTTGAATACATCCTTGATGCCTGCTCCCGGCCGTCCGGCTGCCCAGTTTCCAGTGCACGAATGATTGGACTCTGCTGCCACAGGCAAAGAGCCAGCACTGAAAGATGTTGCTGGATGTCTTCTGCAAATGGTAAGCTTCGCAATGGTGCCACCTGTTTTGCTCTCACTCCGTGCTTTCCCACCTCAAAGTGCATTTGAATACATCCTTGATGCCTGCTCCCGGCCGTCCGGCTGCCCAGTTTTCAGTGCAGGAATGATTGGACTCTGCTGCCACAGGCGAAGAGCCAGGACTGAAAGATGTTGCTGGATCTCTTCTGCACATGGTAAGCTTCGCAACGGTTCCACATCTATAGCTCTCACTCCTTGCTTTCCCACCTCAAAGTGCATTTGAATACATCCTTGATGCCTGCTCCCGGCGGTCCGGCTGCCCAGTTTTCAGTGCACGAATGATTGGACTCCGCTCCCACAGGCGAAGAGCCAGGAATGAAAGATGTTGCTGGATGTCTTCTGCACATGGTACGCTTCGCAATGGTGCCACCTGTTTTGCTCTCACTCCTTGCTTTCCCACCTCAAAGTGCATTTGAATATATCCTTGATGCCTGCTCCCGGCCATCCGGCTGCCCAGTTTCCAGTGCACGAATGATTGGACTCTGCTCCCACAGGCGAAGAGCCAGGACTGAAAGATGCTGCTGGACCTTTTTGCACATGGTAAGCTTCGCAACGGTGCCACCTGCATTAGTCTCACTCATTGCTTTCCCACCTCAAAGTGCATTTGAATACATCCTTAATGCCGGCTCCCGGCCGTCCGGCTGCCCAGTTTCCAGTGCACAAATGATTGGACTCTGCCGCCACTGGCAAAGAGCCGGGACTGAAAGATGCTGCTGGACCTCTTCTGCACATGGTAAGCTTCGCAACGGTGCCACCTGTATTGCTCTCACTCCTTGCTTTCCCACCTCAAAGTGCATTTGAATATATCCTTGATGCGTGCTGCAGGCTGTCCGGCTGCCCAGTTTTCAGTGCACGAATGATTGGACTCCGCTCCCACAGGCGAAGAGCCAGGAATGAAAGATTTTGCTGGATCTCTTCTGCACATGGTGAGCTTCGCAACGGTGCCACCTATATTGCTCTCCCTCCTTGCTTTCCCACCTCAAAGTGCATTTGAATAAATCCTTGATGCCTGCTCCAGGCAGTCTGGCTGCTCAGTTTCCAGTGCACGAATGATTGGACTCTGCTCCAACAGGCAAAGAGCCAGCACTGAAAGATGTTGCTGGATCTCCTCTGCACATGGTAAGCTTCGCAACGGTGCCACATCTATAGCTCTCACTCCTTGCTTTCCCACCTCAAAGTGCATTTGAATGCATCCTTGATGCCTGCTCCCGGCCGTCCGGCAGCTCAGTTTCCAGTGCACGAATGATTGGACCCTGCTCCCACAGGCGAAGTGCCAGGACTGAAAGATGGAGCTGGATCTCTTCTGCACACGGTAAGCTTCGCAACGGTGCCACCTGCATTGGTCTCACTCCTTGCTTTCCCACCTCAAAGTGCATTTGAATACATCCTTGATGCCTGCTCTAAGCTGGCCGGCTGCCCAGGTTTCAGTGCACGAATGATTGGACTCTGCTCCGACAGGCAAACAACCAGAACTGAAAGACGTTGCTGGATCTTCTCTGCACACGGTAAGCTTCGCAACGGTGCCACCTGCATTGCTCTCACTCCTTGCTTTCCCACCTCAAAGTGCATTTGAATAAATCCTTGATGCCTGCTCCAGGCCGTCTGGCTGCTCAGTTTCCAGTGCACGAATGATTGGACTCTGCTCCAACAGGCAAAGAGCCAGCACTGAAAGATGTTGCTGGATCTCCTCTGCACATGGTAAGCTTCGCAACGGTGCCACATCTATAGCTCTCACTCCTTGCTTTCCACCTCAAAGTGCATTTGAATGCATTCTTGATGGCTGCTCCCGGCCTTCCGGCAGCTCAGTTTCCAGTGCACGAATGATTGGACCCTGCTCCCACAGGCGAAGAGCCAGGACTGAAAGATGCTGCTGGACCTCCTCTGCGCATGGTAAGCTTCGCAACGGTGCCCCCAGTATTGCTCCCACTCGTTGCTATCCCACCTCAAAGGGCATTTGAATACATCCTTGATGCCTGCTCCAGGCCGTCCGGCTGCCCAGTTTCCAGTGCACGAATGATTGGACTCTGCTGCCACAGGCAAAGAGCCAGCACTGAAAGATGTTGCTGGATGTCTTCTGCAAATGGTAAGCTTCGCAATGGTGCCACCTGTTTTGCTCTCACTCCGTGCTTTCCCACCTCAAAGTGCATTTGAATACATCCTTGATGCCTGCTCCCGGCCGTCCGGCTGCCCAGTTTTCAGTGCAGGAATGATTGGACTCTGCTGCCACAGGCGAAGAGCCAGGACTGAAAGATGTTGCTGGATCTCTTCTGCACATGGTAAGCTTCGCAACGGTTCCACATCTATAGCTCTCACTCCTTGCTTTCCCACCTCAAAGTGCATTTGAATACATCCTTGATGCCTGCTCCCGGCGGTCCGGCTGCCCAGTTTTCAGTGCACGAATGATTGGACTCCGCTCCCACAGGCGAAGAGCCAGGAATGAAAGATGTTGCTGGATGTCTTCTGCACATGGTACGCTTCGCAATGGTGCCACCTGTTTTGCTCTCACTCCTTGCTTTCCCACCTCAAAGTGCATTTGAATATATCCTTGATGCCTGCTCCCGGCCATCCGGCTGCCCAGTTTCCAGTGCACGAATGATTGGACTCTGCTCCCACAGGCGAAGAGCCAGGACTGAAAGATGCTGCTGGACCTTTTTGCACATGGTAAGCTTCGCAACGGTGCCACCTGCATTAGTCTCACTCATTGCTTTCCCACCTCAAAGTGCATTTGAATACATCCTTAATGCCGGCTCCCGGCCGTCCGGCTGCCCAGTTTCCAGTGCACAAATGATTGGACTCTGCCGCCACTGGCAAAGAGCCGGGACTGAAAGATGCTGCTGGACCTCTTCTGCACATGGTAAGCTTCGCAACGGTGCCACCTGTATTGCTCTCACTCCTTGCTTTCCCACCTCAAAGTGCATTTGAATATATCCTTGATGCGTGCTGCAGGCTGTCCGGCTGCCCAGTTTTCAGTGCACGAATGATTGGACTCCGCTCCCACAGGCGAAGAGCCAGGAATGAAAGATGTTGCTGGATCTCTTCTGCACATGGTGAGCTTCGCAACGGTGCCACCTATATTGCTCTCCCTCCTTGCTTTCCCACCTCAAAGTGCATTTGAATAAATCCTTGATGCCTGCTCCAGGCCGTCTGGCTGCTCAGTTTCCAGTGCACGAATGATTGGACTCTGCTCCAACAGGCAAAGAGCCAGCACTGAAAGATGTTGCTGGATCTCCTCTGCACATGGTAAGCTTCGCAACGGTGCCACATCTATAGCTCTCACTCCTTGCTTTCCCACCTCAAAGTGCATTTGAATGCATTCTTGATGGCTGCTCCCGGCCTTCCGGCAGCTCAGTTTCCAGTGCACGAATGATTGGACCCTGCTCCCACAGGCGAAGAGCCAGGACTGAAATATGCTGCTGGACCTCCTCTGCGCATGGTAAGCTTCGCAACGGTGCCCCCAGTATTGCTCCCACTCGTTGCTATCCCACCTCAAAGGGCATTTGAATACATCCTTGATGCCTGCTCCCGGCCGTCCGGCTGCCCAGTTTCCAGTGCACGAATGATTGGACTCTGCTGCCACAGGCAAAGAGCCAGCACTGAAAGATGTTGCTGGATATCTTCTGCATATGGTAAGCTTCGCAACGGTGCGCCTGCATTGGTCTCACTCCTTGCTTTCCCACCTCAAAGTGCATTTGAATGCATCCTTGATGCCTGCTCCCAGCCGTCCGGCAACTCAGTTTCCAGTGAACGAATGATTGGACCCTGCTCCCACAGGCGAAGTGCCAGGACTGAAAGATGGAGCTGGATCTCTTCTGCACACGGTAAGCTTCGCAACGGTGCCACCTGCATTGGTCTCACTCCTTGCTTTCCCACCTCAAAGTGCATTTGAATACATCCTTGATGCCTGCTCTAAGCTGGCCGGCTGCCCAGGTTTCAGTGCACGAATGATTGGACTCTGCTCCCACAGGCAAACAACCAGAACTGAAAGACGTTGCTGGATCTTCTCTGCACACGGTAAGCTTCGCAACGGTGCCACCTGCATTGCTCTCACTCCTTGCTTTCCCACCTCAAAGTGCATTTGAATAAATCCTTGATGCCTGCTCCAGGCCGTCTGGCTGCTCAGTTTCCTGTGCACGAATGATTGGACTCTGCTCCAACAGGCGAAGAGCCAGCACTGAAAGATGTTGCTGGATCTCTTCTGCACATGGTAAGCTTCGCAACGGTGCCACATCTATAGCTCTCACTCCTTGCTTTCCCACCTCAAAGTGCATTTGAATACATCCTTGATGCCTGCTCCCGGCGGTCCGGCTGCCCAGTTTTCAGTGCACGAATGATTGGACTCCGCTCCCACACGCGAAGAGCCAGGAATGAAAGATGTTGCTGGATGTCTTCTGCACATGGTAAGCTTCGCAATGGTGCCACCTGTTTTGCTCTCACTCCTTGCTTTCCCACCTCAAAGTGCATTAGAATATATCCTTGATGCCTGCTCCCGGCCGTCCGGCTGCCCAGTTTCCAGTGCACGAATGATTGGACTCTGCTCCCACAGGCGAAGAGCCAGGACTGAAAGATGCTGCTGGACCTTTTTGCACATGGTAAGCTTCGCAACGGTGCCACCTGCATTAGTCTCACTCCTTGCTTTCCCACCTCAAAGTGCATTTGAATACATCCTTAATGCCGGCTCCCGGCCGTCCGGCTGCCCAGTTTCCAGTGCAAAAATGATTGGACTCTGCTGCCCCTGGCAAAGAGCCGGGACTGAAAGATGCTGCTGGACCTCTTCTGCACATGGTAAGCTTCGCAACGGTGCCACCTGTATTGCTCTCACTCCTTGCTTTCCCACCTCAAAGTGCATTTGAATATATCCTTGATGCGTGCTGCAGGCTGTCCGGCTGCCCAGTTTTCAGTGCACGAATGATTGGACTCCGCTCCCACAGGCGAAGAGCCAGGAATGAAAGATGTTGCTGGATCTCTTCTGCACATGGTGTGTTTCGCAACGGTGCCACCTGTATTGCTCTCCCTCCTTGCTTTCCCACCTCAAAGTGCATTTGAATACATCCTTGATGCCTGCTTCAGGCCGTCCAGCTGCCCAGTTTTCAGTGCACGAATGATTGGACTCTGCTCCCACAGGCGAAGAGCCAGGAATGAAAGATGTTGCTGGATCTCTTCTGCACATGGTGAGCTTCGCAACGGTGCCACCTGTATTGCTCTCCCTCCTTGCTTTCCCACCTCAAAGTGCATTTGAATATATCCTTGATGCATGCACCCTGCTGGCCAGATACCCAGGTTTCAGAGCACGAATGATTGGACTCTGCTCCCACAGGCGAAGAGCCAGGACTGAAAGGTGCTGCTGGATTTCTTCTGCACACGGTAAGCTTCGCAACGGTGCCACCTGTATTGCTCTCACTCCTTGCTTTCCCACCTCAAAGTGCAGTTGAATACATCCTTGATGCCTGCTCCAGGCCGTCCGGCTGCCCAGTTTTCAGTGCACGAATTATTGGACTCTGCTCCCACAGGCAAAAAACCAGGACTGATAGATGTTGCTGGACCTCTTCTGCACATGGTAAGCTTCGCAACGGTGCCACCTGCATTGCTCTCACTCCTTGCTTTCCCACCTCAAAGTGCATTTGAATACATCCTTAATGCCTGCTCCAGGCCGTCCGGCTACCCAGTTTTCAGTGCACGAATGATTGGACCCTGCTCCCACAGGCGAAGAGCCAGGACAGAAAGATGCTGCTGTACCTCCTCTGCGCATGGTAAGCTTCGCAACGGTGCCACCTGCATTGGTCTCACTCCTTGCTTTCCCACCTCAAAGTGCATTTGAATACATCCTTGATGCCTGCTCTAAGCTGGCCGGCTGCCCAGGTTTCAGTGCACGAATGATTGGACTCTGCTCCGACAGGCAAACAACCAGAACTGAAAGATGTTGCTGGATCTTCTCTGCACACGGTAAGCTTCGCAACGGTGCCACCTGTATTGCTCTCACTCCTTGCTTTCCCACCTCAAAGTGCATTTGAATAAATCCTTGATGCCTGCTCCAGGCCGTCTGGCTGCTCAGTTTCCAGTGCACGAATGATTGGACTCTGCTCCAACAGGCAAAGAGCCAGCACTGAAAGATGTTGCTGGATCTCCTCTGCACATGGTAAGCTTCGCAACGGTGCCACATCTATAGCTCTCACTCCTTGCTTTCCCACCTCAAAGTGCATTTGAATACATCCTTGATGCCTGCTCCCGGCGGTCCGGCTGCCCAGTTTTCAGTGCACGAATGATTGGACTCTGCTGCCACAGGCGAAGAGCCAGCACTGAAAGATGTTGCTGGATGTCTTCTGCACATGGTAAGCTTTGCAATGGTGCCACCTGTTTTGCTCTCACTCATTGCTTTCCCACCTCAAAGTGCATTTGAATGCATTCTTGATGGCTGCTCCCGGCCTTCCGGCAGCTCAGTTTCCAGTGCACGAATGATTGGACCCTGCTCCCACAGGCGAAGAGCCAGGACTGAAAGATGCTGCTGGACCTCCTCTGCGCATGGTAAGCTTCGCAACGGTGCCCCCTGTATTGCTCCCACTCGTTGCTATCCCACCTCAAAGGGCATTTGAATACATCCTTGATGCCTGCTCCCGGCCGTCCGGCTGTCCAGTTTCCAGTGCACGAATGATTGGACTCTGCTGCCACAGGCAAAGAGCCAGCACTGAAAGATGTTGCTGGATGTCTTCTGCATATGGTAAGCTTCGCAATGGTGCCACCTGTTTTGCTCTCACTCCGTGCTTTCCCACCTCAAAGTGCATTTGAATGCATCCTTGATGCCTGCTCCCGGCCGTCCGGCTGCCCAGTTTTCAGTGCAGGAATGATTGGACTCTGCTGCTACAGGCGAAGAGCCAGGACTGAAAGATGGTGCTGGATCTCTTCTGCACATGGTAAGCTTCGCAATGGTGCCACCTGTTTTGCTCTCACTCCTTGCTTTCCCACCTCAAAGTGCATTTGAATATATCCTTGATGCCTGCTCCCGGCCGTCCGGCTGCCCAGTTTCCAGTGCACGAATGATTGGACTCTGCTCCCACAGGCGAAGAGCCAGGACTGAAAGATGCTGCTGGACCTTTTTGCACATGGTAAGCTTCGCAACGGTGCCACCTGCATTAGTCTCACTCCTTGCTTTCCCACCTCAAAGTGCATTTGAATACATCCTTAATGCCGGCTCCCGGCCGTCCGGCTGCCCAGTTTCCAGTGCACAAATGATTGGACTCTGCTGCCACTGGCAAAGAGCCGGGACTGAAAGATGCTGCTGGACCTCTTCTGCACATGGTAAGCTTCGCAACGGTGCCACCTGTATTGCTCTCACTCCTTGCTTTCCCACCTCAAAGTGCATTTGAATATATCCTTGATGCGTGCTGCAGGCTGTCCGGCTGCCCAGTTTTCAGTGCACGAATGATTGGACTCCGCTCCCACAGGCGAAGAGCCAGGACTGAAAGATGTTGCTGGATCTCTTCTGCACATGGTGAGCTTCGCAACGGTGCCACCTGTATTGCTCTCCCTCCTTGCTTTCCCACCTCAAAGTGCATTTGAATACATCCTTGATGCCTGCTTCAGGCCGTCCAGCTGCCCAGTTTTCAGTGCACGAATGATTGGACTCTGCTCCCACAGGCGAAGAGCCAGGACTGAAAGATGCTGCTGGATTTCTTCTGCACACGGTAAGCTTCGCAACGGTGCCACCTGTATTGCTCTCACTCCTTGCTTTCCCACCTCAAAGTGCATTTGAATACATCCTTAATGCCTGCTCCCGGCCGTCCGGCTACCCAGTTTTCAGTGCACGAATGATTGGACCCTGCTCCCACAGGCGAAGAGCCAGGACTGAAAGATGCTGCTGTACCTCCTCTGCGCATGGTATGCTTCGCAACGGTGCCCCCTGTATTGCTCCCACTCGTTGCTATCCCACCTCAAAGGGCATTTGAATACATCCATGATGCCTGCTCCAGGCCGTCCGGCTGCCCAGGTTCCAGTGCACGAATGATTGGACTCTGCTGCCACAGGCGAAGAGCCAGCACTGAAAGATGTTGCTGGATGTCTTCTGCACATGGTAAGTTTCGCAATGGTGCCACCTGTTTTGCTCTGACTGCTTGCTTTCCCACCTCAAAGTGCATTTGAATACATCCTTGATGTCTGCTCCAGGCCGTCCGGCTGCCCAGTTTCCAGTGCACAAATGATTGGACTCTGCTGCCACTGGCAAAGAGCCGGGACTGAAAGATGCTGCTGGACCTCTTCTGCACATGGTAAGCTTCGCAACGGTGCCACCTGTATTGCTCTCACTCCTTGCTTTCCCACCTCAAAGTGCATTTGAATATATCCTTGATGCGTGCTGCAGGCTGTCCGGCTGCCCAGTTTTCAGTGCACGAATGATTGGACTCCGCTCCCACAGGCGAAGAGCCAGGACTGAAAGATGTTGCTGGATCTCTTCTGCACATGGTGAGCTTCGCAACGGTGCCACCTGTATTGCTCTCCCTCCTTGCTTTCCCACCTCAAAGTGCATTTGAATACATCCTTGATGCCTGCTTCAGGCCGTCCAGCTGCCCAGTTTTCAGTGCACGAATGATTGGACTCTGCTCCCACAGGCGAAGAGCCAGGACTGAAAGATGCTGCTGGATTTCTTCTGCACACGGTAAGCTTCGCAACGGTGCCACCTGTATTGCTCTCCCTCCTTGCTTTCCCACCTCAAAGTGCATTTGAATAAATCCTTGATGCCCGCTCCAGGCCGTCTGGCTGCTCAGTTTCCAGTGCACGAATGATTGGACTCTGCTCCAACAGGCAAAGAGCCAGCACTGAAAGATGTTGCTGGATCTCCTCTGCACATGGTAAGCTTCGCAACGGTGCCACATCTATAGCTCTCACTCCTTGCTTTCCCACCTCAAAGTGCATTTGAATGCATCCTTGATGCCTGCTCCCGGCCGTCCGGCAGCTCAGTTTCCAGTGCACGAATGATTGGACCCTGCTCCCACAGGCGAAGTGCCAGGACTGAAAGATGGAGCTGGATCTCTTCTGCACACGGTAAGCTTCGCAACGGTGCCACCTGCATTGGTCTCACTCCTTGCTTTCCCACCTCAAAGTGCATTTGAATACATCCTTGATGCCTGCTCTAAGCTGGCCGGCTGCCCAGGTTTCAGTGCACGAATGATTGGACTCTGCTCCGACAGGCAAACAACCAGAACTGAAAGGCGTTGCTGGATCTTCTCTGCACACGGTAAGCTTCGCAACGGTGCCACCTGCATTGCTCTCACTCCTTGCTTTCCCACCTCAAAGTGCATTTGAATACATCCTTGATGCCTGCTCCAGGCCGTCCAGCTACCCTGGTTCCTGGGCACGAATGATTGGACCCTGCACCCACAGGCGAAGAGCCAGGACTGAAAGATGCTGCTGGACCTCTTCTGCACATGGTAAGCTTCGCAACGGTGCACCTGCATTGCTCTCACTCCTTGCTTTCCCACCTGAAAGTGTATTTCAATACATCATTGATACCTGCTCCAGGCTGGCTGGCTGCCCAGGTTACTGTGCACGAATGATTGGACTCTGCTCCCACAGGCGAAGAGGCAGGAAAGAAAGATGTTGCTGGATCTCTTTTGCACATGGTAAGCTTCGCAACGGTGCCACCTGTATTGGTCTCACTCCTTGCTTTCCCACCTCAAAGTGCATTTGAATACATCTTTGATGCCTGCTCCAAGCTGGCCGGCTGCCCAGTTTTCAGTGCACGAATGATTGGACTCTGCTCCCACAAGCGAAGAGCCAGGACTGAAAGATGCTGCTGAATCTCTTCTGCACACGGTAAGCTTCGCAACGGCGCCACCAGGATTGCTCTCACTCCTTGCTTTCCCACCTCAAAGTGCATTTGAATACATCCTTGATGTCTGCTCCAGGCCGTCCGGCTGCCCAGTTTTCAGTGCACGAATGATTGGACCCTGATCCCACAGGTGAAGAGCCAGGACTAAAAGATGGCGCTGGATCTCTTTTGCACACGGTAAGCTTCGCAAGGGTGCGCCTGCATTGGTCTCACTCCTTGCTTTCCCACCTCAAAGTGCATTTGAATTCATCCTTGATGCCTGCTCCCGGCCGTCCGGCAGCTCAGTTTCCAGTGCACGAATGATTGGACCCAGCTCCCACAGGTGAAGAGCCAGGACTGAAAGATGCTGCTGGACCTCTTTTGCACACGGTAAGCTTCGCAACGGTGCGCCTGCATTGGTCTCACTCCTTGCTTTCCCACCTCAAAGTGCATTTGAATATATCCTTGATGCGTGCTGCAGGCTGTCCGGCTGCCCAGTTTTCAGTGCACGAATGATTGGACTCCGCTCCCACAGGCGAAGAGCCAGGAATGAAAGATGTTGCTGGATGTCTTCTGCACATGGCGAGCTTCGCAACGGTGCCACCTGTATTGCTCTCCCTCCTTGCTTTCCCACCTCAAAGTGCATTTGAATAAATCCTTGATGCCCGCTCCAGGCCGTCTGGCTGCTCAGTTTCCAGTGCACGAATGATTGGACTCTGCTCCAACAGGCAAAGAGCCAGCACTGAAAGATGTTGCTGGATCTCCTCTGCACATGGTAAGCTTCGCAACGGTGCCACATCTATAGCTCTCACTCCTTGCTTTCCCACCTCAAAGTGCATTTGAATGCATCCTTGATGCCTGCTCCCGGCCGTCCGGCAGCTCAGTTTCCAGTGCACGAATGATTGGACCCTGCTCCCACAGGCGAAGTGCCAGGACTGAGAGATGGAGCTGGATCTCTTCTGCACACGGTAAGCTTCGCAACGGTGCCACCTGCATTGCTCTCACTCCTTGCTTTCCCACCTCAAAGTGCATTTGAATACATCCTTGATGCCTGCTCTAAGCTGGCCGGCTGCCCAGGTTTCAGTGCACGAATGATTGGACTCTGCTCCGACAGGCAAACAACCAGAACTGAAAGGCGTTGCTGGATCTTCTCTGCACACGGTAAGCTTCGCAACGGTGCCACCTGCATTGCTCTCACTCCTTGCTTTCCCACCTCAAAGTGCATTTGAATAAATCCTTGATGCCTGCTCCAGGCCGTCTGGCTGCTCAGTTTCCAGTGCACGAATGATTGGACTCTGCTCCAACAGGCAAAGAGCCAGCACTGAAAGATGTTGCTGGATCTCCTCTGCACATGGTAAGCTTCGCAACGGTGACACATCTATAGCTCTCACTCCTTGCTTTCCCACCTCAAAGTGCATTTGAATACATCCTTGATGCCTGCTCCCGGCGGTCCGGCTGCCCAGTTTTCAGTGCACGAATGATTGGACTCTGCTGCCACAGGCGAAGAGCCAGCACTGAAAGATGTTGCTGGATGTCTTCTGCACATGGTAAGCTTTGCAATGGTGCCACCTGTTTTGCTCTCACTCATTGCTTTCCCACCTCAAAGTGCATTTGAATGCATTCTTGATGGCTGCTCCCGGCCTTCCGGCAGCTCAGTTTCCAGTGCACGAATGATTGGACCCTGCTCCCACAGGCGAAGAGCCAGGACTGAAAGATGCTGCTGGACCTCCTCTGCGCATGGTAAGCTTCGCAACGGTGCCCCCTGTATTGCTCCCACTCGTTGCTATCCCACCTCAAAGGGCATTTGAATACATCCTTGATGCCTGCTCCCGGCCGTCCGGCTGCCCAGTTTCCAGTGCACGAATGATTGGACTCTGCTGCCACAGGCAAAGAGCCAGCACTGAAAGATGTTGCTGGATGTCTTCTGCGTATGGTAAGCTTCGCAATGGTGCCACCTGTTTTGCTCTCACTCCGTGCTTTCCCACCTCAAAGTGCATTTGAATACATCCTTTATGGCTGCTCCTGGCCTTCCGGCAGCTCAGTTTCCAGTGCACGAATGATTGGACTCTGCTGCCACAGGCAAAGAGCCAGCACTGAAAGATGTTGCTGGATGTCTTCTGCATATGGTAAGCTTCGCAATGGTGCCACCTGTTTTGCTCTCACTCCGTGCTTTCCCACCTCAAAGTGCATTTGAATACATCCTTGATGCCAGCTCCAGGCTGTCCTGCTGCCCAGTTTTCAGTGCACGAATGATTGGACTCCGCTCCCACAGGCGAAGAGCCAGGAATGAAAGATGCTGCTGGATCTCTTCTGCACATGGTGAGCTTCGCAACGGTGCCACCTATATTGCTCTCCCTCCTTGCTTTCCCACCTCAAAGTGCATTTGAATAAATCCTTGATGCCTGCTCCAGGCCGTCTGGCTGCTCAGTTTCCAGTGCACGAATGATTGGACTCTGCTCCAACAGGCAAAGAGCCAGCACTGAAAGATGTTGCTGGATCTCCTCTGCACATGGTAAGCTTCGCAACGGTGCCACATCTATAGCTCTCACTCCTTGCTTTCCCACCTCAAAGTGCATTTGAATGCATCCTTGATGCCTGCTCCCGGCCGTCCGGCAGCTCAGTTTCCAGTGCACGAATGATTGGACTCTGCTCCCACAGGCGAAGTGCCAGGACTGAAAGATGGAGCTGGATCTCTTCTGCACATGGTAAGCTTCGCAACGGTGCCACCTGCATTGGTCTCACTCCTTGCTTTCCCACCTCAAAGTGCATTTGAATACATCCTTGATGCCTGCTCTAAGCTGGCCGGCTGCCCAGGTTTCAGTGCACGAATGATTGGACTCTGCTCCGACAGGCAAACAACCAGAACTGAAAGACGTTGCTGGATCTTCTCTGCACACGGTAAGCTTCGCAACGGTGCCACCTGCATTGCTCTCACTCCTTGCTTTCCCACCTCAAAGTGCATTTGAATACATCCTTGATGCCTGCTCCAGGCCGTCTGGCTGCTCAGTTTCCAGTGCACGAATGATTGGACTCTGCTCCAACAGGCAAAGAGCCAGCACTGAAAGATGTTGCTGGATATCCTCTGCACATGGTAAGCTTCGCAACGGTGCCACATCTATAGCTCGCACTCCTTGCTTTCCCACCTCAAAGTGCATTTGAATATATCCTTGATGCCTGCTCCCGGCCGTCCGGCTGCCCAGTTTCCAGTGCATGAATGATTGGACTCTGCTCCCACAGGCGAAGAGCCAGGACTGAAAGATGCTGCTGGACCTTTTTGCACATGGTAAGCTTCGCAACGGTGCCACCTGCATTAGTCTCACTCCTTGCTTTCCCACCTCAAAGTGCATTTGAATACATCCTTTTTGCCGGCTCCCGGCCGTCCGGCTGCCCAGTTTCCAGTGCACAAATGATTGGACTCTGCTGCCACTGGCAAAGAGCCGGGACTGAAAGATGCTGCTGGACCTCTTCTGCACATGGTAAGCTTCGCAACGGTGCCACCTGTATTGCTCTCACTCCTTGCTTTCCCACCTCAAAGTGCATTTGAATATATCCTTGATGCGTCCTGCAGCCTGTCCGGCTGCCTAGTTTTCAGTGCACGAATGATTGGACTCCGCTCCCACAGGCGAAGAGCCAGGAATGAAAGATGTTGCTGGATCTCTTCTGCACATGGTGAGCTTCGCAACGGTGCCACCTGTATTGCTCTCCCTCCTTGCTTTCCCACCTCAAAGTGCATTTGAATACATCCTTGATGCCTGCTTCAGGCCGTCCAGCTGCCGAGTTTTCAGTGCACGAATGATTGGACTCTGCTCCCACAGGCGAAGAGCCAGGAATGAAAGATGTTGCTGGATGTCTTCTGCACATGGTGAGCTTCGCAACGGTGCCACCTGTATTGCTCTCCCTCCTTGCTTTCCCACCTCAAAGTGCATTTGAATACATCCTTGATGCATGCACCCTGCTGGCCAGATACCCAGGTTTCAGAGCACGAATGATTGGACTCTGCTCCCACAGGCAAAAAACCAGGACTGATAGATGTTGCTGGACCTCTTCTGCACATGGTAAGCTTCGCAACGGTGCCACCTGTATTGCTCTCACTCCTTGCTTTCCCACCTCAAAGTGCATTTGAATACATCCTTAATGCCTGCTCCAGGCCGTCCGGCTACCCAGTTTTCAGTGCACGAATGATTGGACCCTGCTCCCACAGGCGAAGAGCCAGGACTGAAAGATGCTGCTGTACCTCCTCTGCGCATGGTAAGCTTCGCAACGGTGCCCCCTGTATTGCTCCCACTCGTTGCTATCCCACCTCAAAGGGCATTTGAATACATCCATGATGCCTGCTACAGGCCGTCCGGCTGCCCAGGTTCCAGTGCACGAATGATTGGACTCTGCTGCCACAGGCGAAGAGCCAGCACTGAAAGATGTTGCTGGATGTCTTCTGCACATGGTAAGTTTCGCAATGGTGCCACCTGTTTTGCTCTGACTACTTGCTTTCCCACCTCAAAGTGCATTTGAATACATCCTTGATGTCTGCTCCAGGCCGTCCGGCTGCCCAGTTTTCAGTGCACGAATGATTGGACCCAGCTCCCACAGGTGAAGAGCCAGGACTAAAAGATGGTGCTGGACCTCTTTTGCACACGGTAAGCTTCGCAACGGTGCGCCTGCATTGGTCTCACTCCTTGCTTTCCCACCTCAAAGTGCATTTGAATGCATCCTTGATGCCTGCTCCCGGCCGTCCGGCAGCTCAGTTTCCAGTGCACGAATGATTGGACCCTGCTCCCACAGGCGAAGTGCCAGGACTGAAAGATGGAGCTGGATCTCTTCTGCACACGGTAAGCTTCGCAACGGTGCCACCTGCATTGGTCTCACTCCTTGCTTTCCCACCTCAAAGTGCATTTGAATACATCCTTGATGCCTGCTCTAAGCTGGCCGGCTGCCCAGGTTTCAGTGCACGAATGATTGGACTCTGCTCCGACAGGCAAACAACCAGAACTGAAAGACGTTGCTGGATCTTCTCTGCACACGGTAAGCTTCGCAACGGTGCCACCTGCATTGCTCTCACTCCTTGCTTTCCCACCTCAAAGTGCATTTGAATAAATCCTTGATGCCTGCTCCAGGCCGTCTGGCTGCTCAGTTTCCAGTGCACGAATGATTGGACTCTGCTCCAACAGGCAAAGAGCCAGCACTGAAAGATGTTGCTGGATCTCCTCTGCACATGGTAAGCTTCGCAACGGTGCCACATCTATAGCTCTCACTCCTTGCTTTCCCACCTCAAAGTGCATTTGAATGCATTCTTGATGGCTGCTCCCGGCCTTCCGGCAGCTCAGTTTCCAGTGCACGAATGATTGGACCCTGCTCCCACAGGCGAAGAGCCAGGACTGAAAGATGCTGCTGGACCTCCTCTGCGCATGGTAAGCTTCGCAACGGTGCCCCCAGTATTGCTCCCACTCGTTGCTATCCCACCTCAAAGGGCATTTGAATACATCCTTGATGCCTGCTCCCGGCCGTCCGGCTGCCCAGTTTCCATTGCACGAATGATTGGACTCTGCTGCCACAGGCAAAGAGCCAGCACTGAAAGATGTTGCTGGATGTCTTCTGCAAATGGTAAGCTTCGCAATGGTGCCACCTGTTTTGCTCTCACTCCGTGCTTTCCCACCTCAAAGTGCATTTGAATACATCCTTGATGCCTGCTCCCGGCCGTCCGGCTGCCCAGTTTTCAGTGCAGGAATGATTGGACTCTGCTGCCACAGGCGAAGAGCCAGGACTGAAAGATGTTGCTGGATCTCTTCTGCACATGGTAAGCTTCGCAACGGTTCCACATCTATAGCTCTCACTCCTTGCTTTCCCACCTCAAAGTGCATTTGAATACATCCTTGATGCCTGCTCCCGGCGGTCCGGCTGCCCAGTTTTCAGTGCACGAATGATTGGACTCCGCTCCCACAGGCGAAGAGCCAGGAATGAAAGATGTTGCTGGATGTCTTCTGCACATGGTACGCTTCGCAATGGTGCCACCTGTTTTGCTCTCACTCCTTGCTTTCCCACCTCAAAGTGCATTTGAATATATCCTTGATGCCTGCTCCCGGCCATCCGGCTGCCCAGTTTCCAGTGCACGAATGATTGGACTCTGCTCCCACAGGCGAAGAGCCAGGACTGAAAGATGCTGCTGGACCTTTTTGCACATGGTAAGCTTCGCAACGGTGCCACCTGCATTAGTCTCACTCATTGCTTTCCCACCTCAAAGTGCATTTGAATACATCCTTAATGCCGGCTCCCGGCCGTCCGGCTGCCCAGTTTCCAGTGCACAAATGATTGGACTCTGCCGCCACTGGCAAAGAGCCGGGACTGAAAGATGCTGCTGGACCTCTTTTGCACATGGTAAGCTTCGCAACGGTGCCACCTGTATTGCTCTCACTCCTTGCTTTCCCACCTCAAAGTGCATTTGAATATATCCTTGATGCGTGCTGCAGGCTGTCCGGCTGCCCAGTTTTCAGTGCACGAATGATTGGACTCCGCTCCCACAGGCGAAGAGCCAGGAATGAAAGATTTTGCTGGATCTCTTCTGCACATGGTGAGCTTCGCAACGGTGCCACCTATATTGCTCTCCCTCCTTGCTTTCCCACCTCAAAGTGCATTTGAATAAATCCTTGATGCCTGCTCCAGGCCGTCTGGCTGCTCAGTTTCCAGTGCACGAATGATTGGACTCTGCTCCAACAGGCAAAGAGCCAGCACTGAAAGATGTTGCTGGATCTCCTCTGCACATGGTAAGCTTCGCAACGGTGCCACATCTATAGCTCTCACTCCTTGCTTTCCCACCTCAAAGTGCATTTGAATACATCCTTGATGCGTGCTCCAGGCCGTCCGGCTGCCCAGTTTTCAGTGCACGAATGATTGGACCCAGCTCCCACAGGTGAAGAGCCAGGACTAAAAGATGGTGCTGGACCTCTTTTGCACACGGTAAGCTTCGCAACGGTGCGCCTGCATTGGTCTCACTCCTTGCTTTCCCACCTCAAAGTGCATTTGAATGCATCCTTGATGCCTGCTCCCGGCCGTCCGGCAGCTCAGTTTCCAGTGCACGAATGATTGGACCCTGCTCCCACAGGCGAAGTGCCAGGACTGAAAGATGGAGCTGGATCTCTTCTGCACACGGTAAGCTTCGCAACGGTGCCACCTGCATTGGTCTCACTCCTTGCTTTCCCACCTCAAAGTGCATTTGAATACATCCTTGATGCCTGCTCTAAGCTGGCCGGCTGCCCAGGTTTCAGTGCACGAATGATTGGACTCTGCTCCGACAGGCAAACAACCAGAACTGAAAGACGTTGCTGGATCTTCTCTGCACACGGTAAGCTTCGCAACGGTGCCACCTGCATTGCTCTCACTCCTTGCTTTCCCACCTCAAAGTGCATTTGAATAAATCCTTGATGCCTGCTCCAGGCCGTCTGGCTGCTCAGTTTCCAGTGCACGAATGATTGGACTCTGCTCCAACAGGCAAAGAGCCAGCACTGAAAGATGTTGCTGGATCTCCTCTGCACATGGTAAGCTTCGCAACGGTGCCACATCTATAGCTCTCACTCCTTGCTTTCCCACCTCAAAGTGCATTTGAATGCATTCTTGATGGCTGCTCCCGGCCTTCCGGCAGCTCAGTTTCCAGTGCACGAATGATTGGACCCTGCTCCCACAGGCGAAGAGCCAGGACTGAAAGATGCTGCTGGACCTCCTCTGCGCATGGTAAGCTTCGCAACGGTGCCCCCAGTATTGCTCCCACTCGTTGCTATCCCACCTCAAAGGGCATTTGAATACATCCTTGATGCCTGCTCCCGGCCGTCCGGCTGCCCAGTTTCCAGTGCACGAATGATTGGACTCTGCTGCCACAGGCAAAGAGCCAGCACTGAAAGATGTTGCTGGATGTCTTCTGCAAATGGTAAGCTTCGCAATGGTGCCACCTGTTTTGCTCTCACTCCGTGCTTTCCCACCTCAAAGTGCATTTGAATACATCCTTGATGCCTGCTCCCGGCCGTCCGGCTGCCCAGTTTTCAGTGCAGGAATGATTGGACTCTGCTGCCACAGGCGAAGAGCCAGGACTGAAAGATGTTGCTGGATCTCTTCTGCACATGGTAAGCTTCGCAACGGTTCCACATCTATAGCTCTCACTCCTTGCTTTCCCACCTCAAAGTGCATTTGAATACATCCTTGATGCCTGCTCCCGGCGGTCCGGCTGCCCAGTTTTCAGTGCACGAATGATTGGACTCCGCTCCCACAGGCGAATAGCCAGGAATGAAAGATGTTGCTGGATGTCTTCTGCACATGGTACGCTTCGCAATGGTGCCACCTGTTTTGCTCTCACTCCTTGCTTTCCCACCTCAAAGTGCATTTGAATATATCCTTGATGCCTGCTCCCGGCCATCCGGCTGCCCAGTTTCCAGTGCACGAATGATTGGACTCTGCTCCCACAGGCGAAGAGCCAGGACTGAAAGATGCTGCTGGACCTTTTTGCACATGGTAAGCTTCGCAACGGTGCCACCTGCATTAGTCTCACTCATTGCTTTCCCACCTCAAAGTGCATTTGAATACATCCTTAATGCCGGCTCCCGGCCGTCCGGCTGCCCAGTTTCCAGTGCACAAATGATTGGACTCTGCCGCCACTGGCAAAGAGCCGGGACTGAAAGATGCTGCTGGACCTCTTCTGCACATGGTAAGCTTCGCAACGGTGCCACCTGTATTGCTCTCACTCCTTGCTTTCCCACCTCAAAGTGCATTTGAATATATCCTTGATGCGTGCTGCAGGCTGTCCGGCTGCCCAGTTTTCAGTGCACGAATGATTGGACTCCGCTCCCACAGGCGAAGAGCCAGGAATGAAAGATTTTGCTGGATCTCTTCTGCACATGGTGAGCTTCGCAACGGTGCCACCTATATTGCTCTCCCTCCTTGCTTTCCCACCTCAAAGTGCATTTGAATAAATCCTTGATGCCTGCTCCAGGCCGTCTGGCTGCTCAGTTTCCAGTGCACGAATGATTGGACTCTGCTCCAACAGGCAAAGAGCCAGCACTGAAAGATGTTGCTGGATCTCCTCTGCACATGGTAAGCTTCGCAACGGTGCCACATCTATAGCTCTCACTCCTTGCTTTCCCACCTCAAAGTGCATTTGAATGCATCCTTGATGCCTGCTCCCGGCCGTCCGGCAGCTCAGTTTCCAGTGCACGAATGATTGGACCCTGCTCCCACAGGCGAAGTGCCAGGACTGAAAGATGGAGCTGGATCTCTTCTGCACACGGTAAGCTTCGCAACGGTGCCACCTGCATTGGTCTCACTCCTTGCTTTCCCACCTCAAAGTGCATTTGAATACATCCTTGATGCCTGCTCTAAGCTGGCCGGCTGCCCAGGTTTCAGTGCACGAATGATTGGACTCTGCTCCGACAGGCAAACAACCAGAACTGAAAGACGTTGCTGGATCTTCTCTGCACACGGTAAGCTTCGCAACGGTGCCACCTGCATTGCTCTCACTCCTTGCTTTCCCACCTCAAAGTGCATTTGAATAAATCCTTGATGCCTGCTCCAGGCCGTCTGGCTGCTCAGTTTCCAGTGCACGAATGATTGGACTCTGCTCCAACAGGCAAAGAGCCAGCACTGAAAGATGTTGCTGGATCTCCTCTGCACATGGTAAGCTTCGCAACGGTGCCACATCTATAGCTCTCACTCCTTGCTTTCCCACCTCAAAGTGCATTTGAATGCATTCTTGATGGCTGCTCCCGGCCTTCCGGCAGCTCAGTTTCCAGTGCACGAATGATTGGACCCTGCTCCCACAGGCGAAGAGCCAGGACTGAAAGATGCTGCTGGACCTCCTCTGCGCATGGTAAGCTTCGCAACGGTGCCCCCAGTATTGCTCCCACTCGTTGCTATCCCACCTCAAAGGGCATTTGAATACATCCTTGATGCCTGCTCCCGGCCGTCCGGCTGCCCAGTTTCCAGTGCACGAATGATTGGACTCTGCTGCCACAGGCAAAGAGCCAGCACTGAAAGATGTTGCTGGATGTCTTCTGCAAATGGTAAGCTTCGCAATGGTGCCACCTGTTTTGCTCTCACTCCGTGCTTTCCCACCTCAAAGTGCATTTGAATACATCCTTGATGCCTGCTCCCGGCCGTCCGGCTGCCCAGTTTTCAGTGCAGGAATGATTGGACTCTGCTGCCACAGGCGAAGAGCCAGGACTGAAAGATGTTGCTGGATCTCTTCTGCACATGGTAAGCTTCGCAACGGTTCCACATCTATAGCTCTCACTCCTTGCTTTCCCACCTCAAAGTGCATTTGAATACATCCTTGATGCCTGCTCCCGGCGGTCCGGCTGCCCAGTTTTCAGTGCACGAATGATTGGACTCCGCTCCCACAGGCGAAGAGCCAGGAATGAAAGATGTTGCTGGATGTCTTCTGCACATGGTACGCTTCGCAATGGTGCCACCTGTTTTGCTCTCACTCCTTGCTTTCCCACCTCAAAGTGCATTTGAATATATCCTTGATGCCTGCTCCCGGCCATCCGGCTGCCCAGTTTCCAGTGCACGAATGATTGGACTCTGCTCCCACAGGCGAAGAGCCAGGACTGAAAGATGCTGCTGGACCTCTTCTGCACATGGTAAGCTTCGCAACGGTGCCACCTGCATTAGTCTCACTCATTGCTTTCCCACCTCAAAGTGCATTTGAATACATCCTTAATGCCGGCTCCCGGCCGTCCGGCTGCCCAGTTTCCAGTGCACAAATGATTGGACTCTGCCGCCACTGGCAAAGAGCCGGGACTGAAAGATGCTGCTGGACCTCTTCTGCACATGGTAAGCTTCGCAACGGTGCCACCTGTATTGCTCTCACTCCTTGCTTTCCCACCTCAAAGTGCATTTGAATATATCCTTGATGCGTGCTGCAGGCTGTCCGGCTGCCCAGTTTTCAGTGCACGAATGATTGGACTCCGCTCCCACAGGCGAAGAGCCAGGAATGAAAGATGTTGCTGGATCTCTTCTGCACATGGTGAGCTTCGCAACGGTGCCACCTATATTGCTCTCCCTCCTTGCTTTCCCACCTCAAAGTGCATTTGAATAAATCCTTGATGCCTGCTCCAGGCCGTCTGGCTGCTCAGTTTCCAGTGCACGAATGATTGGACTCTGCTCCAACAGGCAAAGAGCCAGCACTGAAAGATGTTGCTGGATCTCCTCTGCACATGGTAAGCTTCGCAACGGTGCCACATCTATAGCTCTCACTCCTTGCTTTCCCACCTCAAAGTGCATTTGAATGCATCCTTGATGCCTGCTCCCGGCCGTCCGGCAGCTCAGTTTCCAGTGCACGAATGATTGGACCCTGCTCCCACAGGCGAAGTGCCAGGACTGAAAGATGGAGCTGGATCTCTTCTGCACACGGTAAGCTTCGCAACGGTGCCACCTGCATTGGTCTCACTCCTTGCTTTCCCACCTCAAAGTGCATTTGAATACATCCTTGATGCCTGCTCTAAGCTGGCCGGCTGCCCAGGTTTCAGTGCACGAATGATTGGACTCTGCTCCGACAGGCAAACAACCAGAACTGAAAGACGTTGCTGGATCTTCTCTGCACACGGTAAGCTTCGCAACGGTGCCACCTGTATTGCTCTCACTCCTTGCTTTCCCACCTCAAAGTGCATTTGAATAAATCCTTGATGCCTGCTCCAGGCCGTCTGGCTGCTCAGTTTCCAGTGCACGAATGATTGGACTCTGCTCCAACAGGCAAAGAGCCAGCACTGAAAGATGTTGCTGGATATCCTCTGCACATGGTAAGCTTCGCAACGGTGCCACATCTATAGCTCTCACTCCTTGCTTTCCCACCTCAAAGTGCATTTGAATATATCCTTGATGCCTGCTCCCGGCCGTCCGGCTGCCCAGTTTCCAGTGCACGAATGATTGGACTCTGCTCCCACAGGCGAAGAGCCAGGACTGAAAGATGCTGCTGGACCTTTTTGCACATGGTAAGCTTCGCAACGGTGCCACCTGCATTAGTCTCACTCCTTGCTTTCCCACCTCAAAGTGCATTTGAATACATCCTTTTTGCCGGCTCCCGGCCGTCCGGCTGCCCAGTTTCCAGTGCACAAATGATTGGACTCTGCTGCCACTGGCAAAGAGCCGGGACTGAAAGATGCTGCTGGACCTCTTCTGCACATGGTAAGCTTCGCAACGGTGCCACCTGTATTGCTCTCACTCCTTGCTTTCCCACCTCAAAGTGCATTTGAATATATCCTTGATGCGTGCTGCAGGCTGTCCGGCTGCCCAGTTTTCAGTGCACGAATGATTGGACTCCGCTCCCACAGGCGAAGAGCCAGGAATGAAAGATGTTGCTGGATCTCTTCTGCACATGGTGAGCTTCGCAACGGTGCCACCTGTATTGCTCTCCCTCCTTGCTTTCCCACCTCAAAGTGCGTTTGAATACATCCTTGATGCCTGCTTCAGGCCGTCCAGCTGCCCAGTTTTCAGTGCACGAATGATTGGACTCTGCTCCCACAGGCGAAGAGCCAGGAATGAAAGATGTTGCTGGATGTCTTCTGCACATGGTGAGCTTCGCAACGGTGCCACCTGTATTGCTCTCCCTCCTTGCTTTCCCACCTCAAAGTGCATTTGAATACATCCTTGATGCATGCACCCTGCTGGCCAGATACCCAGGTTTCAGAGCACGAATGATTGGACTCTGCTCCCACAGGCAAAAAACCAGGACTGATAGATGTTGCTGGACCTCTTCTGCACATGGTAAGCTTCGCAACGGTGCCACCTGCATTGCTCTCACTCCTTGCTTTCCCACCTCAAAGTGCATTTGAATACATCCTTAATGCCTGCTCCAGGCCGTCCGGCTACCCAGTTTTCAGTGCACGAATGATTGGACCCTGCTCCCACAGGCGAAGAGCCAGGACTGAAAGATGCTGCTGTACCTCCTCTGCGCATGGTAAGCTTCGCAACGGTGCCCCCTGTATTGCTCCCACTCGTTGCTATCCCACCTCAAAGGGCATTTGAATACATCCATGATGCCTGCTCCAGGCCGTCCGGCTGCCCAGGTTCCAGTGCACGAATGATTGGACTCTGCTGCCACAGGCGAAGAGCCAGCACTGAAAGATGTTGCTGGATGTCTTCTGCACATGGTAAGTTTCGCAATGGTGCCACCTGTTTTGCTCTGACTACTTGCTTTCCCACCTCAAAGTGCATTTGAATACATCCTTGATGTCTGCTCCAGGCCGTCCGGCTGCCCAGTTTTCAGTGCACGAATGATTGGACCCAGCTCCCACAGGTGAAGAGCCAGGACTAAAAGATGGTGCTGGACCTCTTTTGCACACGGTAAGCTTCGCAACGGTGCGCCTGCATTGGTCTCACTCCTTGCTTTCCCACCTCAAAGTGCATTTGAATGCATCCTTGATGCCTGCTCCCGGCCGTCCGGCAGCTCAGTTTCCAGTGCACGAATGATTGGACCCTGCTCCCACAGGCGAAGTGCCAGGACTGAAAGATGGAGCTGGATCTCTTCTGCACACGGTAAGCTTCGCAACGGTGCCACCTGCATTGCTCTCACTCCTTGCTTTCCCACCTCAAAGTGCATTTGAATACATCCTTGATGCCTGCTCTAAGCTGGCCGGCTGCCCAGGTTTCAGTGCACGAATGATTGGACTCTGCTCCGACAGGCAAACAACCAGAACTTAAAGACGTTGCTGGATCTTCTCTGCACACGGTAAGCTTCGCAACGGTGCCACCTGCATTGCTCTCACTCCTTGCTTTCCCACCTCAAAGTGCATTTGAATAAATCCTTGATGCCTGCTCCAGGCCGTCTGGCTGCTCAGTTTCCAGTGCACGAATGATTGGACTCTGCTCCAACAGGCAAAGAGCCAGCACTGAAAGATGTTGCTGGATCTCCTCTGCACATGGTAAGCTTCGCAACGGTGCCACATCTATAGCTCTCACTCCTTGCTTTCCCACCTCAAAGTGCATTTGAATGCATTCTTGATGGCTGCTCCCGGCCTTCCGGCAGCTCAGTTTCCAGTGCACGAATGATTGGACCCTGCTCCCACAGGCGAAGAGCCAGGACTGAAAGATGCTGCTGGACCTCCTCTGCGCATGGTAAGCTTCGCAACGGTGCCCCCAGTATTGCTCCCACTCGTTGCTATCCCACCTCAAAGGGCATTTGAATACATCCGTGATGCCTGCTCCCGGCCGTCCGGCTGCCCAGTTTCCAGTGCACGAATGATTGGACTCTGCTGCCACAGGCAAAGAGCCAGCACTGAAAGATGTTGCTGGATGTCTTCTGCAAATGGTAAGCTTCGCAATGGTGCCACCTGTTTTGCTCTCACTCCGTGCTTTCCCACCTCAAAGTGCATTTGAATACATCCTTGATGCCTGCTCCCGGCCGTCCGGCTGCCCAGTTTTCAGTGCAGGAATGATTGGACTCTGCTGCCACAGGCGAAGAGCCAGGACTGAAAGATGTTGCTGGATCTCTTCTGCACATGGTAAGCTTCGCAACGGTTCCACATCTATAGCTCTCACTCCTTGCTTTCCCACCTCAAAGTGCATTTGAATACATCCTTGAAGCCTGCTCCCGGCGGTCCGGCTGCCCAGTTTTCAGTGCACGAATGATTGGACTCCGCTCCCACAGGCGAAGAGCCAGGAATGAAAGATGTTGCTGGATGTCTTCTGCACATGGTACGCTTCGCAATGGTGCCACCTGTTTTGCTCTCACTCCTTGCTTTCCCACCTCAAAGTGCATTTGAATATATCCTTGATGCCGGCTCCCGGCCATCCGGCTGCCCAGTTTCCAGTGCACGAATGATTGGACTCTGCTCCCACAGGCGAAGAGCCAGGACTGAAAGATGCTGCTGGACCTTTTTGCACATGGTAAGCTTCGCAACGGTGCCACCTGCATTAGTCTCACTCATTGCTTTCCCACCTCAAAGTGCATTTGAATACATCCTTAATGCCGGCTCCCGGCCGTCCGGCTGCCCAGTTTCCAGTGCACAAATGATTGGACTCTGCCGCCACTGGCAAAGAGCCGGGACTGAAAGATGCTGCTGGACCTCTTCTGCACATGGTAAGCTTCGCAACGGTGCCACCTGTATTGCTCTCACTCCTTGCTTTCCCACCTCAAAGTGCATTTGAATATATCCTTGATGCGTGCTGCAGGCTGTCCGGCTGCCCAGTTTTCAGTGCACGAATGATTGGACTCCGCTCCCACAGGCGAAGAGCCAGGAATGAAAGATTTTGCTGGATCTCTTCTGCACATGGTGAGCTTCGCAACGGTGCCACCTATATTGCTCTCCCTCCTTGCTTTCCCACCTCAAAGTGCATTTGAATAAATCCTTGATGCCTGCTCCAGGCCGTCTGGCTGCTCAGTTTCCAGTGCACGAATGATTGGACTCTGCTCCAACAGGCAAAGAGCCAGCACTGAAAGATGTTGCTGGATCTCCTCTGCACATGGTAAGCTTCGCAACGGTGCCACATCTATAGCTCTCACTCCTTGCTTTCCCACCTCAAAGTGCATTTGAATGCATCCTTGATGCCTGCTCCCGGCCGTCCGGCAGCTCAGTTTCCAGTGCACGAATGATTGGACCCTGCTCCCACAGGCGAAGTGCCAGGACTGAAAGATGGAGCTGGATCTCTTCTGCACACGGTAAGCTTCGCAACGGTGCCACCTGCATTGCTCTCACTCCTTGCTTTCCCACCTCAAAGTGCATTTGAATACATCCTTGATGCCTGCTCTAAGCTGGCCGGCTGCCCAGGTTTCAGTGCACGAATGATTGGACTCTGCTCCGACAGGCAAACAACCAGAACTGAAAGACGTTGCTGGATCTTCTCTGCACACGGTAAGCTTCGCAACGGTGCCACCTGCATTGCTCTCACTCCTTGCTTTCCCACCTCAAAGTGCATTTGAATAAATCCTTGATGCCTGCTCCAAGCCGTCTGGCTGCTCAGTTTCCAGTGCACGAATGATTGGACTCTGCTCCAACAGGCAAAGAGCCAGCACTGAAAGATGTTGCTGGATCTCCTCTGCACATGGTAAGCTTCGCAACGGTGCCACATCTATAGCTCTCACTCCTTGCTTTCCCACCTCAAAGTGCATTTGAATGCATTCTTGATGGCTGCTCCCGGCCTTCCGGCAGCTCAGTTTCCAGTGCACGAATGATTGGACCCTGCTCCCACAGGCGAAGAGCCAGGACTGAAAGATGCTGCTGGACCTCCTCTGCGCATGGTAAGCTTCGCAACGGTGCCCCCAGTATTGCTCCCACTCGTTTCTATCCCACCTCAAAGGGCATTTGAATACATCCTTGATGCCTGCTCCCGGCCGTCCGGCTGCCCAGTTTCCAGTGCACGAATGATTGGACTCTGCTGCCACAGGCAAAGAGCCAGCACTGAAAGATGTTGCTGGATGTCTTCTGCAAATGGTAAGCTTCGCAATGGTGCCACCTGTTTTGCTCTCACTCCGTGCTTTCCCACCTCAAAGTGCATTTGAATACATCCTTGATGCCTGCTCCCGGCCGTCCGGCTGCCCAGTTTTCAGTGCAGGAATGATTGGACTCTGCTGCCACAGGCGAAGAGCCAGGACTGAAAGATGTTGCTGGATCTCTTCTGCACATGGTAAGCTTCGCAACGGTTCCACATCTATAGCTCTCACTCCTTGCTTTCCCACCTCAAAGTGCATTTGAATACATCCTTGATGCCTGCTCCCGGCGGTCCGGCTGCCCAGTTTTCAGTGCACGAATGATTGGACTCCGCTCCCACAGGCGAAGAGCCAGGAATGAAAGATGTTGCTGGATGTCTTCTGCACATGGTACGCTTCGCAATGGTGCCACCTGTTTTGCTCTCACTCCTTGCTTTCCCACCTCAAAGTGCATTTGAATATATCCTTGATGCCTGCTCCCGGCCATCCGGCTGCCCAGTTTCCAGTGCACGAATGATTGGACTCTGCTCCCACAGGCGAAGAGCCAGGACTGAAAGATGCTGCTGGACCTTTTTGCACATGGTAAGCTTCGCAACGGTGCCACCTGCATTAGTCTCACTCATTGCTTTCCCACCTCAAAGTGCATTTGAATACATCCTTAATGCCGGCTCCCGGCCGTCCGGCTGCCCAGTTTCCAGTGCACAAATGATTGGACTCTGCCGCCACTGGCAAAGAGCCGGGACTGAAAGATGCTGCTGGACCTCTTCTGCACATGGTAAGCTTCGCAACGGTGCCACCTGTATTGCTCTCACTCCTTGCTTTCCCACCTCAAAGTGCATTTGAATATATCCTTGATGCGTGCTGCAGGCTGTCCGGCTGCCCAGTTTTCAGTGCACGAATGATTGGACTCCGCTCCCACAGGCGAAGAGCCAGGAATGAAAGATGTTGCTGGATCTCTTCTGCACATGGTGAGCTTCGCAACGGTGCCACCTATATTGCTCTCCCTCCTTGCTTTCCCACCTCAAAGTGCATTTGAATAAATCCTTGATGCCTGCTCCAGGCCGTCTGGCTGCTCAGTTTCCAGTGCACGAATGATTGGACTCTGCTCCAACAGGCAAAGAGCCAGCACTGAAAGATGTTGCTGGATCTCCTCTGCACATGGTAAGCTTCGCAACGGTGCCACATCTATAGCTCTCACTCCTTGCTTTCCCACCTCAAAGTGCATTTGAATGCATCCTTGATGCCTGCTCCCGGCCGTCCGGCAGCTCAGTTTCCAGTGCACGAATGATTGGACCCTGCTCCCACAGGCGAAGTGCCAGGACTGAAAGATGGAGCTGGATCTCTTCTGCACACGGTAAGCTTCGCAACGGTGCCACCTGCATTGGTCTCACTCCTTGCTTTCCCACCTCAAAGTGCATTTGAATACATCCTTGATGCCTGCTCTAAGCTGGCCGGCTGCCCAGGTTTCAGTGCACGAATGATTGGACTCTGCTCCGACAGGCAAACAACCAGAACTGAAAGACGTTGCTGGATCTTCTCTGCACACGGTAAGCTTCGCAACGGTGCCACCTGCATTGCTCTCACTCCTTGCTTTCCCACCTCAAAGTGCATTTGAATAAATCCTTGATGCCTGCTCCAGGCCGTCTGGCTGCTCAGTTTCCAGTGCACGAATGATTGGACTCTGCTCCAACAGGCAAAGAGCCAGCACTGAAAGATGTTGCTGGATATCCTCTGCACATGGTAAGCTTCGCAAAGGTGCCACATCTATAGCTCTCACTCCTTGCTTTCCCACCTCAAAGTGCATTTGAATATATCCTTGATGCCCGCTCCCGGCCGTCCGGCTGCCCAGTTTCCAGTGCACGAATGATTGGACTCTGCTCCCACAGGCGAAGAGCCAGGACTGAAAGATGCTGCTGGACCTTTTTGCACATGGTAAGCTTCGCAACGGTGCCACCTGCATTAGTCTCACTCCTTGCTTTCCCACCTCAAAGTGCATTTGAATACATCCTTTTTGCCGGCTCCCGGCCGTCCGGCTGCCCAGTTTCCAGTGCACAAATGATTGGACTCTGCTGCCACTGGCAAAGAGCCGGGACTGAAAGATGCTGCTGGACCTCTTCTGCACATGGTAAGCTTCGCAACGGTGCCACCTGTATTGCTCTCACTCCTTGCTTTCCCACCTCAAAGTGCATTTGAATATATCCTTGATGCGTGCTGCAGGCTGTCCGGCTGCCCAGTTTTCAGTGCACGAATGATTGGACTCCGCTCCCACAGGCGAAGAGCCAGGAATGAAAGATGTTGCTGGATCTCTTCTGCACGTGGTGAGCTTCGCAACGGTGCCACCTGTATTGCTCTCCCTCCTTGCTTTCCCACCTCAAAGTGCATTTGAATACTTCCTTGATGCCTGCTTCAGGCCGTCCAGCTGCCCAGTTTTCAGTGCACGAATGATTGGACTCTGCTCCCACAGGCGAATAGCCAGGACTGAAAGATGTTGCTGGATCTCTTCTGCACATGGTGAGCTTCGCAACGGTGCCACCTGTATTGCTCTCCCTCCTTGCTTTCCCACCTCAAAGTGCATTTGAATACATCCTTGATGCATGCACCCTGCTGGCCAGATACCCAGGTTTCAGAGCACGAATGATTGGACTCTGCTGCCACAGGCGAAGAGCCAGCACTGAAAGATGATGCTGGATGTCTTCTGCACATGGTAAGCTTCGCAATGGTGCCACCTGCATTGCTCTCACTCCTTGCTTTCCCACCTCAAAGTGCATTTGAATACATCCTTGATGCCTGCTCCTGGCCGTCTGGCTGCTCAGTTTCCAGTGCACGAATGATTGGACCCAGCTCCCACAGGTGAAGAGCCAGGACTGAAAGATGCTGCTGGACCTCTTCTGCACATGGTAAGCTTCGCAACGGTTCCACATCTATAGCTCTCACTCCTTGCTTTCCCACCTCAAAGTGCATTTGAATACATCCTTGAAGCCTGCTCCCGGCGGTCCGGCTACCCAGTTTTCAGTGCACGAATGATTGGACTCCGCTCCCACAGGCGAAGAGCCAGGAATGAAAGATGTTGCTGGATGTCTTCTGCACATGGTACGCTTCGCAATGGTGCCACCTGTTTTGCTCTCACTCCTTGCTTTCCCACCTCAAAGTGCATTTGAATATATCCTTGATGCCTGCTCCCCGCCATCCGGCTGCCCAGTTTCCAGTGCACGAATGATTGGACTCTGCTCCCACAGGCGAAGAGCCAGGACTGAAAGATGCTGCTGGACCTTTTTGCACATGGTAAGCTTCGCAACGGTGCCACCTGCATTAGTCTCACTCATTGCTTTCCCACCTCAAAGTGCATTTGAATACATCCTTAATGCCGGCTCCCGGCCGTCCGGCTGCCCAGTTTCCAGTGCACAAATGATTGGACTCTGCCGCCACTGGCAAAGAGCCGGGACTGAAAGATGCTGCTGGACCTCTTCTGCACATGGTAAGCTTCGCAACGGTGCCACCTGCATTGCTCTCACTCCTTGCTTTCCCACCTCAAAGTGCATTTGAATACATCCTTAATGCCTGCTCCAGGCCGTCCGGCTACCCAGTTTTCAGTGCACGAATGATTGGACCCTGCTCCCACAGGCGAAGAGCCAGGACTGAAAGATGCTGCTGTACCTCCTCTGCGCATGGTAAGCTTCGCAACGGTGCCCCCTGTATTGCTCCCACTCGTTGTTATCCCACCTCAAAGGGCATTTGAATACATCCATGATGCCTGCTCCAGGCCGTCCGGCTGCCCAGGTTCCAGTGCACGAATGATTGGACTCTGCTGCCACAGGCGAAGAGCCAGCACTGAAAGATGTTGCTGGATGTCTTCTGCACATGGTAAGTTTCGCAATGGTGCCACCTGTTTTGCTCTGACTACTTGCTTTCCCACCTCAAAGTGCATTTGAATACATCCTTGATGTCTGCTCCAGGCCGTCCGGCTGCCCAGTTTTCAGTGCACGAATGATTGGACCCAGCTCCCACAGGTGAAGAGCCAGGACTAAAAGATGGTGCTGGACCTCTTTTGCACACGGTAAGCTTCGCAACGGTGCGCCTGCATTGGTCTCACTCCTTGCTTTCCCACCTCAAAGTGCATTTGAATGCATCCTTGATGCCTGCTCCCGGCCGTCCGGCAGCTCAGTTTCCAGTGCACGAATGATTGGACCCTGCTCCCACAGGCGAAGTGCCAGGACTGAAAGATGGAGCTGGATCTCTTCTGCACACGGTAAGCTTCGCAACGGTGCCACCTGCATTGGTCTCACTCCTTGCTTTCCCACCTCAAAGTGCATTTGAATACATCCTTGATGCCTGCTCTAAGCTGGCCGGCTGCCCAGGTTTCAGTGCACGAATGATTGGACTCTGCTCCGACAGGCAAACAACCAGAACTGAAAGACGTTGCTGGATCTTCTCTGCACACGGTAAGCTTCGCAACGGTGCCACCTGCATTGCTCTCACTCCTTGCTTTCCCACCTCAAAGTGCATTTGAATAAATCCTTGATGCCTGCTCCAGGCCGTCTGGCTGCTCAGTTTCCAGTGCACGAATGATTGGACTCTGCTCCAACAGGCAAAGAGCCAGCACTGAAAGATGTTGCTGGATATCCTCTGCACATGGTAAGCTTCGCAAAGGTGCCACATCTATAGCTCTCACTCCTTGCTTTCCCACCTCAAAGTGCATTTGAATATATCCTTGATGCCCGCTCCCGGCCGTCCGGCTGCCCAGTTTCCAGTGCACGAATGATTGGACTCTGCTCCCACAGGCGAAGAGCCAGGACTGAAAGATGCTGCTGGACCTTTTTGCACATGGTAAGCTTCGCAACGGTGCCACCTGCATTAGTCTCACTCCTTGCTTTCCCACCTCAAAGTGCATTTGAATACATCCTTTTTGCCGGCTCCCGGCCGTCCGGCTGCCCAGTTTCCAGTGCACAAATGATTGGACTCTGCTGCCACAGGCAAAGAGCCAGCACTGAAAGATGTTGCTGGATGTCTTCTGCAAATGGTAAGCTTCGCAATGGTGCCACCTGTTTTGCTCTCACTCCGTGCTTTCCCACCTCAAAGTGCATTTGAATACATCCTTGATGCCTGCTCCCGGCCGTCCGGCTGCCCAGTTTTCAGTGCAGGAATGATTGGACTCTGCTGCCACAGGCGAAGAGCCAGGACTGAAAGATGTTGCTGGATCTCTTCTGCACATGGTAAGCTTCGCAACGGTTCCACATCTATAGCTCTCACTCCTTGCTTTCCCACCTCAAAGTGCATTTGAATACATCCTTGAAGCCTGCTCCCGGCGGTCCGGCTGCCCAGTTTTCAGTGCACGAATGATTGGACTCCGCTCCCACAGGAGAAGAGCCAGGAATGAAAGATGTTGCTGGATGTCTTCTGCACATGGTACGCTTCGCAATGGTGCCACCTGTTTTGCTCTCACTCCTTGCTTTCCCACCTCAAAGTGCATTTGAATATATCCTTGATGCCGGCTCCCGGCCATCCGGCTGCCCAGTTTCCAGTGCACGAATGATTGGACTCTGCTCCCACAGGCGAAGAGCCAGGACTGAAAGATGCTGCTGGACCTTTTTGCACATGGTAAGCTTCGCAACGGTGCCACCTGCATTAGTCTCACTCATTGCTTTCCCACCTCAAAGTGCATTTGAATACATCCTTAATGCCGGCTCCCGGCCGTCCGGCTGCCCAGTTTCCAGTGCACAAATGATTGGACTCTGCCGCCACTGGCAAAGAGCCGGGACTGAAAGATGCTGCTGGACCTCTTCTGCACATGGTAAGCTTCGCAACGGTGCCACCTGTATTGCTCTCACTCCTTGCTTTCCCACCTCAAAGTGCATTTGAATATATCCTTGATGCGTGCTGCAGGCTGTCCGGCTGCCCAGTTTCCAGTGCACGAATGATTGGACTCCGCTCCCACAGGCGAAGAGCCAGGAATGAAAGATGTTGCTGGATCTCTTCTGCACATGGTGAGCTTCGCAACGGTGCCACCTATATTGCTCTCCCTCCTTGCTTTCCCACCTCAAAGTGCATTTGAATAAATCCTTGATGCCTGCTCCAGGCCGTCTGGCTGCTCAGTTTCCAGTGCACGAATGATTGGACTCTGCTCCAACAGGCAAAGAGCCAGCACTGAAAGATGTTGCTGGATCTCCTCTGCACATGGTAAGCTTCGCAACGGTGCCACATCTATAGCTCTCACTCCTTGCTTTCCCACCTCAAAGTGCATTTGAATGCATCCTTGATGCCTGCTCCCGGCCGTCCGGCAGCTCAGTTTCCAGTGCACGAATGATTGGACTCTGCTCCAACAGGCGAAGTGCCAGGACTGAAAGATGGAGCTGGATCTCTTCTGCACACGGTAAGCTTCGCAACGGTGCCACCTGCATTGGTCTCACTCCTTGCTTTCCCACCTCAAAGTGCATTTGAATACATCCTTGATGCCTGCTCTAAGCTGGCCGGCTGCCCAGGTTTCAGTGCACGAATGATTGGACTCTGCTCCGACAGGCAAACAACCAGAACTGAAAGACGTTGCTGGATCTTCTCTGCACACGGTAAGCTTCGCAACGGTGCCACCTGCATTGCTCTCACTCCTTGCTTTCCCACCTCAAAGTGCATTTGAATAAATCCTTGATGCCTGCTCCAGGCCGTCTGGCTGCTCAGTTTCCAGTGCACGAATGATTGGACTCTGCTCCAACAGGCAAAGAGCCAGCACTGAAAGATGTTGCTGGATATCCTCTGCACATGGTAAGCTTCGCAACGGTGCCACATCTATAGCTCTCACTCCTTGCTTTCCCACCTCAAAGTGCATTTGAATATATCCTTGATGCCTGCTCCCGGCCGTCCGGCTGCCCAGTTTCCAGTGCACGAATGATTGGACTCTGCTCCCACAGGCGAAGAGCCAGGACTGAAAGATGCTGCTGGACCTTTTTGCACATGGTAAGCTTCGCAACGGTGCCACCTGCATTAGTCTCACTCCTTGCTTTCCCACCTCAAAGTGCATTTGAATACATCCTTTTTGCCGGCTCCCGGCCGTCCGGCTGCCCAGTTTCCAGTGCACAAATGATTGGACTCTGCTGCCACTGGCAAAGAGCCGGGACTGAAAGATGCTGCTGGACCTCTTCTGCACATGGTAAGCTTCGCAACGGTGCCACCTGTATTTCTCTCACTCCTTGCTTTCCCACCTCAAAGTGCATTTGAATATATCCTTGATGCGTGCTGCAGGCTGTCCGGCTGCCCAGTTTTCAGTGCACGAATGATTGGACTCCGCTCCCACAGGCGAAGAGCCAGGAATGAAAGATGTTGCTGGATCTCTTCTGCACGTGGTGAGCTTCGCAACGGTGCCACCTGTATTGCTCTCCCTCCTTGCTTTCCCACCTCAAAGTGCATTTGAATACTTCCTTGATGCCTGCTTCAGGCCGTCCAGCTGCCCAGTTTTCAGTGCACGAATGATTGGACTCTGCTCCCACAGGCGAATAGCCAGGACTGAAAGATGTTGCTGGATCTCTTCTGCACATGGTGAGCTTCGCAACGGTGCCACCTGTATTGCTCTCCCTCCTTGCTTTCCCACCTCAAAGTGCATTTGAATACATCCTTGATGCATGCACCCTGCTGGCCAGATACCCAGGTTTCAGAGCACGAATGATTGGACTCTGCTGCCACAGGCGAAGAGCCAGCACTGAAAGATGATGCTGGATGTCTTCTGCACATGGTAAGCTTCGCAATGGTGCCACCTGCATTGCTCTCACTCCTTGCTTTCCCACCTCAAAGTGCATTTGAATACATCCTTGATGCCTGCTCCTGGCCGTCTGGCTGCTCAGTTTCCAGTGCACGAATGATTGGACCCAGCTCCCACAGGTGAAGAGCCAGGACTGAAAGATGCTGCTGGACCTCTTCTGCACATGGTAAGCTTCGCAACGGTTCCACATCTATAGCTCTCACTCCTTGCTTTCCCACCTCAAAGTGCATTTGAATACATCCTTGAAGCCTGCTCCCGGCGGTCCGGCTACCCAGTTTTCAGTGCACGAATGATTGGACTCCGCTCCCACAGGCGAAGAGCCAGGAATGAAAGATGTTGCTGGATGTCTTCTGCACATGGTACGCTTCGCAATGGTGCCACCTGTTTTGCTCTCACTCCTTGCTTTCCCACCTCAAAGTGCATTTGAATACATCCTTAATGCCGGCTCCCGGCCGTCCGGCTGCCCAGTTTCCAGTGCACAAATGATTGGACTCTGCCGCCACTGGCAAAGAGCCGGGACTGAAAGATGCTGCTGGACCTCTTCTGCACATGGTAAGCTTCGCAACGGTGCCACCTGTATTGCTCTCACTCCTTGCTTTCCCACCTCAAAGTGCATTTGAATATATCCTTGATGCGTGCTGCAGGCTGTCCGGCTGCCCAGTTTTCAGTGCACGAATGATTGGACTCCGCTCCCACAGGCGAAGAGCCAGGAATGAAAGATGTTGCTGGATCTCTTCTGCACATGGTGAGCTTCGCAACGGTGCCACCTATATTGCTCTCACTCCTTGCTTTCCCACCTCAAAGTGCATTTGAATAAATCCTTGATGCCTGCTCCAGGCCGTCTGGCTGCTCAGTTTCCAGTGCACGAATGATTGGACTCTGCTCCAACAGGCAAAGAGCCAGCACTGAAAGATGTTGCTGGATCTCCTCTGCACATGGTAAGCTTCGCAACGGTGCCACATCTATAGCTCTCACTCCTTGCTTTCCCACCTCAAAGTGCATTTGAATGCATCCTTGATGCCTGCTCCCGGCCGTCCGGCAGCTCAGTTTCCAGTGCACGAATGATTGGACTCTGCTCCAACAGGCGAAGTGCCAGGACTGAAAGATGGAGCTGGATCTCTTCTGCACACGGTAAGCTTCGCAACGGTGCCACCTGCATTGGTCTCACTCCTTGCTTTCCCACCTCAAAGTGCATTTGAATACATCCTTGATGCCTGCTCTAAGCTGGCCGGCTGCCCAGGTTTCAGTGCACGAATGATTGGACTCTGCTCCGACAGGCAAACAACCAGAACTGAAAGACGTTGCTGGATCTTCTCTGCACACGGTAAGCTTCGCAACGGTGCCACCTGCATTGCTCTCACTCCTTGCTTTCCCACCTCAAAGTGCATTTGAATAAATCCTTGATGCCTGCTCCAGGCCGTCTGGCTGCTCAGTTTCCAGTGCACGAATGATTGGACTCTGCTCCAACAGGCAAAGAGCCAGCACTGAAAGATGTTGCTGGATATCCTCTGCACATGGTAAGCTTCGCAACGGTGCCACATCTATAGCTCTCACTCCTTGCTTTCCCACCTCAAAGTGCATTTGAATATATCCTTGATGCCTGCTCCCGGCCGTCCGGCTGCCCAGTTTCCAGTGCACGAATGATTGGACTCTGCTCCCACAGGCGAAGAGCCAGGACTGAAAGATGCTGCTGGACCTTTTTGCACATGGTAAGCTTCGCAACGGTGCCACCTGCATTAGTCTCACTCCTTGCTTTCCCACCTCAAAGTGCATTTGAATACATCCTTTTTGCCGGCTCCCGGCCGTCCGGCTGCCCAGTTTCCAGTGCACAAATGATTGGACTCTGCTGCCACTGGCAAAGAGCCGGGACTGAAAGATGCTGCTGGACCTCTTCTGCACATGGTAAGCTTCGCAACGGTGCCACCTGTATTTCTCTCACTCCTTGCTTTCCCACCTCAAAGTGCATTTGAATATATCCTTGATGCGTGCTGCAGGCTGTCCGGCTGCCCAGTTTTCAGTGCACGAATGATTGGACTCCGCTCCCACAGGCGAAGAGCCAGGACTGAAAGATGTTGCTGGATCTCTTCTGCACGTGGTGAGCTTCGCAACGGTGCCACCTGTATTGCTCTCCCTCCTTGCTTTCCCACCTCAAAGTGCATTTGAATACATCCTTGATGCCTGCTTCAGGCCGTCCGGCTGCCCAGTTTTCAGTGCACGAATGATTGGACTCTGCTCCCACAGGCGAATAGCCAGGACTGAAAGATGTTGCTGGATCTCTTCTGCACATGGTGAGCTTCGCAACGGTGCCACCTGTATTGCTCTCCCTCCTTGCTTTCCCACCTCAAAGTGCATTTGAATACATCCTTGATGCATGCACCCTGCTGGCCAGATACCCAGGTTTCAGAGCACGAATGATTGGACTCTGCTGCCACAGGCGAAGAGCCAGCACTGAAAGATGATGCTGGATGTCTTCTGCACATGGTAAGCTTCGCAATGGTGCCACCTGCATTGCTCTCACTCCTTGCTTTCCCACCTCAAAGTGCATTTGAATACATCCTTGATGCCTGCTCCCGGCCGTCCGGCAGCTCAGTTTCCAGTGCACGAATGATTGGACCCTGCTCCCACAGGCGAAGTGCCAGGACTGAAAGATGGAGCTGGATCTCTTCTGCACACGGTAAGCTTCGCAACGGTGCCACCTGCATTGGTCTCAGTCCTTTCTTTCCCACCTCAAAGTGCATTTGAATACATCCTTGATGCCTGCTCTAAGCTGGCCGGCTGCCCAGGTTTCAGGGCACGAATGATTGGACTCTGCTCCGACAGGCAAACAACCAGAACTGAAAGACGTTGCTGGATCTTCTCTGCACACGGTAAGCTTCGCAACGGTGCCACCTGCATTGCTCTCACTCCTTGCTTTCCCACCTCAAAGTGCATTTGAATAAATCCTTGATGCCTACTCCAGGCCGTCTGGCTGCTCAGTTTCCAGTGCACGAATGATTGGACTCTGCTCCAACAGGCAAAGAGCCAGCACTGAAAGATGTTGCTGGATCTCCTCTGCACATGGTAAGCTTCGCAACGGTGCCACATCTATAGCTCTCCCTCCTTGCTTTCCCACCTCAAAGGGCATTTGAATACATCCTTGATGCCTGCTCCCGGCCGTCCGGCTGCCCAGTTTCCAGTGCACGAATGATTGGACTCTGCTGCCACAGGCAAAGAGCCAGCACTGAAAGATGTTGCTGGATGTCTTCTGCGTATGGTAAGCTTCGCAATGGTGCCACCTGTTTTGCTCTCACTCCGTGCTTTCCCACCTCTAAGTGCATTTGAATACATCCTTTATGGCTGCTCCTGGCCTTCCGGCAGCTCAGTTTCCAGTGCACGAATGATTGGACTCTGCTGCCACAGGCAAAGAGCCAGCACTGAAAGATGTTGCTGGATGTCTTCTGCATATGGTAAGCTTCGCAATGGTGCCACCTGTTTTGCTCTCACTCCGTGCTTTCCCACCTCAAAGTGCATTTGAATACATCCTTGATGCCAGCTCCAGGCTGTCCGGCTGCCCAGTTTTCAGTGCACGAATGATTGGACTCCGCTCCCACAGGCGAAGAGCCAGGAATGAAAGATGTTGCTGGATCTCTTCTGCACATGGTGAGCTTCGCAACGGTGCCACCTATATTGCTCTCCCTCCTTGCTTTCCCACCTCAAAGTGCATTTGAATAAATCCTTGATGCCTGCTCCAGGCCGTCTGGCTGCTCAGTTTCCAGTGCACGAATGATTGGACTCTGCTCCAACAGGCAAAGAGCCAGCACTGAAAGATGTTGCTGGATCTCCTCTGCACATGGTAAGCTTCGCAACGGTGCCACATCTATAGCTCTCACTCCTTGCTTTCCCACCTCAAAGTGCATTTGAATGCATCCTTGATGCCTGCTCCCGGCCGTCCGGCAGCTCAGTTTCCAGTGCACGAATGATTGGACTCTGCTCCCACAGGCGAAGTGCCAGGACTGAAAGATGGAGCTGGATCTCTTCTGCACACGGTAAGCTTCGCAACGGTGCCACCTGCATTGGTCTCACTCCTTGCTTTCCCACCTCAAAGTGCATTTGAATACATCCTTGATGCCTGCTCTAAGCTGGCCGGCTGCCCAGGTTTCAGTGCACGAATGATTGGACTCTGCTCCGACAGGCAAACAACCAGAACTGAAAGACGTTGCTGGATCTTCTCTGCACACGGTAAGCTTCGCAACGGTGCCACCTGCATTGCTCTCACTCCTTGCTTTCCCACGTCAAAGTGCATTTGAATAAATCCTTGATGCCTGCTCCAGGCCGTCTGGCTGCTCAGTTTCCAGTGCACGAATGATTGGACTCTGCTCCAACAGGCAAAGAGCCAGCACTGAAAGATGTTGCTGGATATCCTCTGCACATGGTAAGCTTCGCAACGGTGCCACATCTATAGCTCGCACTCCTTGCTTTCCCACCTCAAAGTGCATTTGAATATATCCTTGATGCCTGCTCCCGGCCGTCCGGCTGCCCAGTTTCCAGTGCATGAATGATTGGACTCTGCTCCCACAGGCGAAGAGCCAGGACTGAAAGATGCTGCTGGACCTTTTTGCACATGGTAAGCTTCGCAACGGTGCCACCTGCATTAGTCTCACTCCTTGCTTTCCCACCTCAAAGTGCATTTGAATACATGCTTTTTGCCGGCTCCCGGCCGTCCGGCTGCCCAGTTTCCAGTGCACAAATGATTGGACTCTGCTGCCACTGGCAAAGAGCCGGGACTGAAAGATGCTGCTGGACCTCTTCTGCACATGGTAAGCTTCGCAACGGTGCCACCTGTATTGCTCTCACTCCTTGCTTTCCCACCTCAAAGTGCATTTGAATATATCCTTGATGCGTCCTGCAGGCTGTCCGGCTGCCTAGTTTTCAGTGCACGAATGATTGGACTCCGCTCCCACAGGCGAAGAGCCAGGAATGAAAGATGTTGCTGGATCTCTTCTGCACATGGTGAGCTTCGCAACGGTGCCACCTGTATTGCTCTCCCTCCTTGCTTTCCCACCTCAAAGTGCATTTGAATACATCCTTGATGCCTGCTTCAGGCCGTCCAGCTGCCCAGTTTCCAGTGCACGAATGATTGGACTCTGCTCCCACAGGCGAAGAGCCAGGACTGAAAGATGCTGCTGGACCTTTTTGCACATGGTAAGCTTCGCAACGGTGCCACCTGCATTAGTCTCACTCATTGCTTTCCCACCTCAAAGTGCATTTGAATACATCCTTAATGCCGGCTCCCGGCCGTCCGGCTGCCCAGTTTCCAGTGCACAAATGATTGGACTCTGCCGCCACTGGCAAAGAGCCGGGACTGAAAGATGCTGCTGGACCTCTTCTGCACATGGTAAGCTTCGCAACGGTGCCACCTGTATTGCTCTCACTCCTTGCTTTCCCACCTCAAAGTGCATTTGAATATATCCTTGATGCGTGCTGCAGGCTGTCCGGCTGCCCAGTTTTCAGTGCACGAATGATTGGACTCCGCTCCCACAGGCGAAGAGCCAGGAATGAAAGATTTTGCTGGATCTCTTCTGCACATGGTGAGCTTCGCAACGGTGCCACCTATATTGCTCTCCCTCCTTGCTTTCCCACCTCAAAGTGCATTTGAATAAATCCTTGATGCCTGCTCCAGGCCGTCTGGCTGCTCAGTTTCCAGTGCACGAATAATTGGACTCTGCTCCAACAGGCAAAGAGCCAGCACTGAAAGATGTTGCTGGATCTCCTCTGCACATGGTAAGCTTCGCAACGGTGCCACATCTATAGCTCTCACTCCTTGCTTTCCCACCTCAAAGTGCATTTGAATGCATCCTTGATGCCTGCTCCCGGCCGTCCGGCAGCTCAGTTTCCAGTGCACGAATGATTGGACCCTGCTCCCACAGGCGAAGTGCCAGGACTGAAAGATGGAGCTGGATCTCTTCTGCACACGGTAAGCTTCGCAACGGTGCCACCTGCATTGGTCTCACTCCTTGCTTTCCCACCTCAAAGTGCATTTGAATACATCCTTGATGCCTGCTCTAAGCTGGCCGGCTGCCCAGGTTTCAGTGCACGAATGATTGGACTCTGCTCCGACAGGCAAACAACCAGAACTGAAAGACGTTGCTGGATCTTCTCTGCACACGGTAAGCTTCGCAACGGTGCCACCTGCATTGCTCTCACTCCTTGCTTTCCCACCTCAAAGTGCATTTGAATAAATCCTTGATGCCTGCTCCAGGCCGTCTGGCTGCTCAGTTTCCAGTGCACGAATGATTGGACTCTGCTCCAACAGGCAAAGAGCCAGCACTGAAAGATGTTGCTGGATCTCCTCTGCACATGGTAAGCTTCGCAACGGTGCCACATCTATAGCTCTCACTCCTTGCTTTCCCACCTCAAAGTGCATTTGAATGCATTCTTGATGGCTGCTCCCGGCCTTCCGGCAGCTCAGTTTCCAGTGCACGAATGATTGGACCCTGCTCCCACAGGCGAAGAGCCAGGACTGAAAGATGCTGCTGGACCTCCTCTGCGCATGGTAAGCTTCGCAACGGTGCCCCCAGTATTGCTCCCACTCGTTGCTATCCCACCTCAAAGGGCATTTGAATACATCCTTGATGCCTGCTCCCGGCCGTCCGGCTGCCCAGTTTCCAGTGCACGAATGATTGGACTCTGCTGCCACAGGCAAAGAGCCAGCACTGAAAGATGTTGCTGGATGTCTTCTGCAAATGGTAAGCTTCGCAATGGTGCCACCTGTTTTGCTCTCACTCCGTGCTTTCCCACCTCAAAGTGCATTTGAATACATCCTTGATGCCTGCTCCCGGCCGTCCGGCTGCCCAGTTTTCAGTGCAGGAATGATTGGACTCTGCTGCCACAGGCGAAGAGCCAGGACTGAAAGATGTTGCTGGATCTCTTCTGCACATGGTAAGCTTCGCAACGGTTCCACATCTATAGCTCTCACTCCTTGCTTTCCCACCTCAAAGTGCATTTGAATACATCCTTGATGCCTGCTCCCGGCGGTCCGGCTGCCCAGTTTTCAGTGCACGAATGATTGGACTCCGCTCCCACAGGCGAAGAGCCAGGAATGAAAGATGTTGCTGGATCTCTTCTGCACATGGTACGCTTCGCAATGGTGCCACCTGTTTTGCTCTCACTCCTTGCTTTCCCACCTCAAAGTGCATTTGAATATATCCTTGATGCCTGCTCCCGGCCATCCGGCTGCCCAGTTTCCAGTGCACGAATGATTGGACTCTGCTCCCACAGGCGAAGAGCCAGGACTGAAAGATGCTGCTGGACCTCTTCTGCACATGGTAAGCTTCGCAACGGTGCCACCTGCATTAGTCTCACTCATTGCTTTCCCACCTCAAAGTGCATTTGAATACATCCTTAATGCCGGCTCCCGGCCGTCCGGCTGCCCAGTTTCCAGTGCACAAATGATTGGACTCTGCCGCCACTGGCAAAGAGCCGGGACTGAAAGATGCTGCTGGACCTCTTCTGCACATGGTAAGCTTCGCAACGGTGCCACCTGTATTGCTCTCACTCCTTGCTTTCCCACCTCAAAGTGCATTTGAATATATCCTTGATGCGTGCTGCAGGCTGTCCGGCTGCCCAGTTTTCAGTGCACGAATGATTGGACTCCGCTCCCACAGGCGAAGAGCCAGGAATGAAAGATGTTGCTGGATCTCTTCTGCACATGGTGAGCTTCGCAACGGTGCCACCTATATTGCTCTCCCTCCTTGCTTTCCCACCTCAAAGTGCATTTGAATAAATCCTTGATGCCTGCTCCAGGCCGTCTGGCTGCTCAGTTTCCAGTGCACGAATGATTGGACTCTGCTCCAACAGGCAAAGAGCCAGCACTGAAAGATGTTGCTGGATCTCCTCTGCACATGGTAAGCTTCGCAACGGTGCCACATCTATAGCTCTCACTCCTTGCTTTCCCACCTCAAAGTGCATTTGAATGCATCCTTGATGCCTGCTCCCGGCCGTCCGGCAGCTCAGTTTCCAGTGCACGAATGATTGGACCCTGCTCCCACAGGCGAAGTGCCAGGACTGAAAGATGGAGCTGGATCTCTTCTGCACACGGTAAGCTTCGCAACGGTGCCACCTGCATTGGTCTCACTCCTTGCTTTCCCACCTCAAAGTGCATTTGAATACATCCTTGATGCCTGCTCTAAGCTGGCCGGCTGCCCAGGTTTCAGTGCACGAATGATTGGACTCTGCTCCGACAGGCAAACAACCAGAACTGAAAGACGTTGCTGGATCTTCTCTGCACACGGTAAGCTTCGCAACGGTGCCACCTGTATTGCTCTCACTCCTTGCTTTCCCACCTCAAAGTGCATTTGAATAAATCCTTGATGCCTGCTCCAGGCCGTCTGGCTGCTCAGTTTCCAGTGCACGAATGATTGGACTCTGCTCCAACAGGCAAAGAGCCAGCACTGAAAGATGTTGCTGGATATCCTCTGCACATGGTAAGCTTCGCAACGGTGCCACATCTATAGCTCTCACTCCTTGCTTTCCCACCTCAAAGTGCATTTGAATATATCCTTGATGCCTGCTCCCGGCCGTCCGGCTGCCCAGTTTCCAGTGCACGAATGATTGGACTCTGCTCCCACAGGCGAAGAGCCAGGACTGAAAGATGCTGCTGGACCTTTTTGCACATGGTAAGCTTCGCAACGGTGCCACCTGCATTAGTCTCACTCCTTGCTTTCCCACCTCAAAGTGCATTTGAATACATCCTTTTTGCCGGCTCCCGGCCGTCCGGCTGCCCAGTTTCCAGTGCACAAATGATTGGACTCTGCTGCCACTGGCAAAGAGCCGGGACTGAAAGATGCTGCTGGACCTCTTCTGCACATGGTAAGCTTCGCAACGGTGCCACCTGTATTGCTCTCACTCCTTGCTTTCCCACCTCAAAGTGCATTTGAATATATCCTTGATGCGTGCTGCAGGCTGTCCGGCTGCCCAGTTTTCAGTGCACGAATGATTGGACTCCGCTCCCACAGGCGAAGAGCCAGGAATGAAAGATGTTGCTGGATCTCTTCTGCACATGGTGACCTTCGCAACGGTGCCACCTGTATTGCTCTCCCTCCTTGCTTTCCCACCTCAAAGTGCATTTGAATACATCCTTGATGCCTGCTTCAGGCCGTCCAGCTGCCCAGTTTTCAGTGCACGAATGATTGGACTCTGCTCCCACAGGCGAAGAGCCAGGAATGAAAGATGTTGCTGGATGTCTTCTGCACATGGTGAGCTTCGCAACGGTGCCACCTGTATTGCTCTCCCTCCTTGCTTTCCCACCTCAAAGTGCATTTGAATACATCCTTGATGCATGCACCCTGCTGGCCAGATACCCAGGTTTCAGAGCACGAATGATTGGACTCTGCTCCCACAGGCAAAAAACCAGGACTGATAGATGTTGCTGGACCTCTTCTGCACATGGTAAGCTTCGCAACGGTGCCACCTGCATTGCTCTCACTCCTTGCTTTCCCACCTCAAAGTGCATTTGAATACATCCTTAATGCCTGCTCCAGGCCGTCCGGCTACCCAGTTTTCAGTGCACGAATGATTGGACCCTGCTCCCACAGGCGAAGAGCCAGGACTGAAAGATGCTGCTGTACCTCCTCTGCGCATGGTAAGCTTCGCAACGGTGCCCCCTGTATTGCTCCCACTCGTTGCTATCCCACCTCAAAGGGCATTTGAATACATCCATGATGCCTGCTCCAGGCCGTCCGGCTGCCCAGGTTCCAGTGCACGAATGATTGGACTCTGCTGCCACAGGCGAAGAGCCAGCACTGAAAGATGTTGCTGGATGTCTTCTGCACATGGTAAGTTTCGCAATGGTGCCACCTGTTTTGCTCTGACTACTTGCTTTCCCACCTCAAAGTGCATTTGAATACATCCTTGATGTCTGCTCCAGGCCGTCCGGCTGCCCAGTTTTCAGTGCACGAATGATTGGACCCAGCTCCCACAGGTGAAGAGCCAGGACTAAAAGATGGTGCTGGACCTCTTTTGCACACGGTAAGCTTCGCAACGGTGCGCCTGCATTGGTCTCACTCCTTGCTTTCCCACCTCAAAGTGCATTTGAATGCATCCTTGATGCCTGCTCCCGGCCGTCCGGCAGCTCAGTTTCCAGTGCACGAATGATTGGACCCTGCTCCCACAGGCGAAGTGCCAGGACTGAAAGATGGAGCTGGATCTCTTCTGCACACGGTAAGCTTCGCAACGGTGCCACCTGCATTGCTCTCACTCCTTGCTTTCCCACCTCAAAGTGCATTTGAATACATCCTTGATGCCTGCTCTAAGCTGGCCGGCTGCCCAGGTTTCAGTGCACGAATGATTGGACTCTGCTCCGACAGGCAAACAACCAGAACTTAAAGACGTTGCTGGATCTTCTCTGCACACGGTAAGCTTCGCAACGGTGCCACCTGCATTGCTCTCACTCCTTGCTTTCCCACCTCAAAGTGCATTTGAATAAATCCTTGATGCCTGCTCCAGGCCGTCTGGCTGCTCAGTTTCCAGTGCACGAATGATTGGACTCTGCTCCAACAGGCAAAGAGCCAGCACTGAAAGATGTTGCTGGATCTCCTCTGCACATGGTAAGCTTCGCAACGGTGCCACATCTATAGCTCTCACTCCTTGCTTTCCCACCTCAAAGTGCATTTGAATGCATTCTTGATGGCTGCTCCCGGCCTTCCGGCAGCTCAGTTTCCAGTGCACGAATGATTGGACCCTGCTCCCACAGGCGAAGAGCCAGGACTGAAAGATGCTGCTGGACCTCCTCTGCGCATGGTAAGCTTCGCAACGGTGCCCCCAGTATTGCTCCCACTCGTTGCTATCCCACCTCAAAGGGCATTTGAATACATCCTTGATGCCTGCTCCCGGCCGTCCGGCTGCCCAGTTTCCAGTGCACGAATGATTGGACTCTGCTGCCACAGGCAAAGAGCCAGCACTGAAAGATGTTGCTGGATGTCTTCTGCAAATGGTAAGCTTCGCAATGGTGCCACCTGTTTTGCTCTCACTCCGTGCTTTCCCACCTCAAAGTGCATTTGAATACATCCTTGATGCCTGCTCCCGGCCGTCCGGCTGACCAGTTTCCAGTGCACGAATGATTGGACTCTGCTGCCACAGGCGAAGAGCCAGGACTGAAAGATGTTGCTGGATCTCTTCTGCACATGGTAAGCTTCGCAACGGTTCCACATCTATAGCTCTCACTCCTTGCTTTCCCACCTCAAAGTGCATTTGAATACATCCTTGAAGCCTGCTCCCGGCGGTCCGGCTGCCCAGTTTTCAGTGCACGAATGATTGGACTCCGCTCCCACAGGCGAAGAGCCAGGAATGAAAGATGTTGCTGGATGTCTTCTGCACATGGTACGCTTCGCAATGGTGCCACCTGTTTTGCTCTCACTCCTTGCTTTCCCACCTCAAAGTGCATTTGAATATATCCTTGATGCCTGCTCCCCGCCATCCGGCTGCCCAGTTTCCAGTGCACGAATGATTGGACTCTGCTCCCACAGGCGAAGAGCCAGGACTGAAAGATGCTGCTGGACCTTTTTGCACATGGTAAGCTTCGCAACGGTGCCACCTGCATTAGTCTCACTCATTGCTTTCCCACCTCAAAGTGCATTTGAATAAATCCTTGATGCCTGCTCCAGGCCGTCTGGCTGCTCAGTTTCCAGTGCACGAATGATTGGACTCTGCTCCAACAGGCAAAGAGCCAGCACTGAAAGATGTTGCTGGATCTCCTCTGCACATGGTAAGCTTCGCAACGGTGCCACATCTATAGCTCTCACTCCTTGCTTTCCCACCTCAAAGTGCATTTGAATGCATCCTTGATGCCTGCTCCCGGCCGTCCGGCAGCTCAGTTTCCAGTGCACGAATGATTGGACCCTGCTCCCACAGGCGAAGTGCCAGGACTGAAAGATGGAGCTGGATCTCTTCTGCACACGGTAAGCTTCGCAACGGTGCCACCTGCATTGGTCTCACTCCTTGCTTTCCCACCTCAAAGTGCATTTGAATACATCCTTGATGCCTGCTCTAAGCTGGCCGGCTGCCCAGGTTTCAGTGCACGAATGATTGGACTCTGCTCCGACAGGCAAACAACCAGAACTGAAAGACGTTGCTGGATCTTCTCTGCACACGGTAAGCTTCGCAACGGTGCCACCTGTATTGCTCTCACTCCTTGCTTTCCCACCTCAAAGTGCATTTGAATAAATCCTTGATGCCTGCTCCAGGCCGTCTGGCTGCTCAGTTTCCAGTGCACGAATGATTGGACTCTGCTCCAACAGGCAAAGAGCCAGCACTGAAAGATGTTGCTGGATATCCTCTGCACATGGTAAGCTTCGCAACGGTGCCACATCTATAGCTCTCACTCCTTGCTTTCCCACCTCAAAGTGCATTTGAATATATCCTTGATGCCTGCTCCCGGCCGTCCGGCTGCCCAGTTTCCAGTGCACGAATGATTGGACTCTGCTCCCACAGGCGAAGAGCCAGGACTGAAAGATGCTGCTGGACCTTTTTGCACATGGTAAGCTTCGCAACGGTGCCACCTGCATTAGTCTCACTCCTTGCTTTCCCACCTCAAAGTGCATTTGAATACATCCTTTTTGCCGGCTCCCGGCCGTCCGCCTGCCCAGTTTCCAGTGCACAAATGATTGGACTCTGCTGCCACTGGCAAAGAGCCGGGACTGAAAGATGCTGCTGGACCTCTTCTGCACATGGTAAGCTTCGCAACGGTGCCACCTGTATTTCTCTCACTCCTTGCTTTCCCACCTCAAAGTGCATTTGAATATATCCTTGATGCGTGCTGCAGGCTGTCCGGCTGCCCAGTTTTCAGTGCACGAATGATTGGACTCCGCTCCCACAGGCGAAGAGCCAGGAATGAAAGATGTTGCTGGATCTCTTCTGCACGTGGTGACCTTCGCAACGGTGCCACCTGTATTGCTCTCCCTCCTTGCTTTCCCACCTCAAAGTGCATTTGAATACATCCTTGATGCCTGCTTCAGGCCGTCCAGCTGCCCAGTTTTCAGTGCACGAATGATTGGACTCTGCTCCCACAGGCGAAGAGCCAGGAATGAAAGATGTTGCTGGATGTCTTCTGCACATGGTGAGCTTCGCAACGGTGCCACCTGTATTGCTCTCCCTCCTTGCTTTCCCACCTCAAAGTGCATTTGAATACATCCTTGATGCATGCACCCTGCTGGCCAGATACCCAGGTTTCAGAGCACGAATGATTGGACTCTGCTCCCACAGGCAAAAAACCAGGACTGATAGATGTTGCTGGACCTCTTCTGCACATGGTAAGCTTCGCAACGGTGCCACCTGCATTGCTCTCACTCCTTGCTTTCCCACCTCAAAGTGCATTTGAATACATCCTTAATGCCTGCTCCAGGCCGTCCGGCTACCCAGTTTTCAGTGCACGAATGATTGGACCCTGCTCCCACAGGCGAAGAGCCAGGACTGAAAGATGCTGCTGTACCTCCTCTGCGCATGGTAAGCTTCGCAACGGTGCCCCCTGTATTGCTCCCACTCGTTGCTATCCCACCTCAAAGGGCATTTGAATACATCCATGATGCCTGCTCCAGGCCGTCCGGCTGCCCAGGTTCCAGTGCACGAATGATTGGACTCTGCTGCCACAGGCGAAGAGCCAGCACTGAAAGATGTTGCTGGATGTCTTCTGCACATGGTAAGTTTCGCAATGGTGCCACCTGTTTTGCTCTGACTACTTGCTTTCCCACCTCAAAGTGCATTTGAATACATCCTTGATGTCTGCTCCAGGCCGTCCGGCTGCCCAGTTTTCAGTGCACGAATGATTGGACCCAGCTCCCACAGGTGAAGAGCCAGGACTAAAAGATGGTGCTGGACCTCTTTTGCACACGGTAAGCTTCGCAACGGTGCGCCTGCATTGGTCTCACTCCTTGCTTTCCCACCTCAAAGTGCATTTGAATGCATCCTTGATGCCTGCTCCCGGCCGTCCGGCAGCTCAGTTTCCAGTGCACGAATGATTGGACCCTGCTCCCACAGGCGAAGTGCCAGGACTGAAAGATGGAGCTGGATCTCTTCTGCACACGGTAAGCTTCGCAACGGTGCCACCTGCATTGCTCTCACTCCTTGCTTTCCCACCTCAAAGTGCATTTGAATACATCCTTGATGCCTGCTCTAAGCTGGCCGGCTGCCCAGGTTTCAGTGCACGAATGATTGGACTCTGCTCCGACAGGCAAACAACCAGAACTTAAAGACGTTGCTGGATCTTCTCTGCACACGGTAAGCTTCGCAACGGTGCCACCTGCATTGCTCTCACTCCTTGCTTTCCCACCTCAAAGTGCATTTGAATAAATCCTTGATGCCTGCTCCAGGCCGTCTGGCTGCTCAGTTTCCAGTGCACGAATGATTGGACTCTGCTCCAACAGGCAAAGAGCCAGCACTGAAAGATGTTGCTGGATCTCCTCTGCACATGGTAAGCTTCGCAACGGTGCCACATCTATAGCTCTCACTCCTTGCTTTCCCACCTCAAAGTGCATTTGAATGCATTCTTGATGGCTGCTCCCGGCCTTCCGGCAGCTCAGTTTCCAGTGCACGAATGATTGGACCCTGCTCCCACAGGCGAAGAGCCAGGACTGAAAGATGCTGCTGGACCTCCTCTGCGCATGGTAAGCTTCGCAACGGTGCCCCCAGTATTGCTCCCACTCGTTGCTATCCCACCTCAAAGGGCATTTGAATACATCCTTGATGCCTGCTCCCGGCCGTCCGGCTGCCCAGTTTCCAGTGCACGAATGATTGGACTCTGCTGCCACAGGCAAAGAGCCAGCACTGAAAGATGTTGCTGGATGTCTTCTGCAAATGGTAAGCTTCGCAATGGTGCCACCTGTTTTGCTCTCACTCCGTGCTTTCCCACCTCAAAGTGCATTTGAATACATCCTTGATGCCTGCTCCCGGCCGTCCGGCTGACCAGTTTCCAGTGCACGAATGATTGGACTCTGCTGCCACAGGCGAAGAGCCAGGACTGAAAGATGTTGCTGGATCTCTTCTGCACATGGTAAGCTTCGCAACGGTTCCACATCTATAGCTCTCACTCCTTGCTTTCCCACCTCAAAGTGCATTTGAATACATCCTTGAAGCCTGCTCCCGGCGGTCCGGCTGCCCAGTTTTCAGTGCACGAATGATTGGACTCCGCTCCCACAGGCGAAGAGCCAGGAATGAAAGATGTTGCTGGATGTCTTCTGCACATGGTACGCTTCGCAATGGTGCCACCTGTTTTGCTCTCACTCCTTGCTTTCCCACCTCAAAGTGCATTTGAATATATCCTTGATGCCTGCTCCCCGCCATCCGGCTGCCCAGTTTCCAGTGCACGAATGATTGGACTCTGCTCCCACAGGCGAAGAGCCAGGACTGAAAGATGCTGCTGGACCTTTTTGCACATGGTAAGCTTCGCAACGGTGCCACCTGCATTAGTCTCACTCATTGCTTTCCCACCTCAAAGTGCATTTGAATAAATCCTTGATGCCTGCTCCAGGCCGTCTGGCTGCTCAGTTTCCAGTGCACGAATGATTGGACTCTGCTCCAACAGGCAAAGAGCCAGCACTGAAAGATGTTGCTGGATCTCCTCTGCACATGGTAAGCTTCGCAACGGTGCCACATCTATAGCTCTCACTCCTTGCTTTCCCACCTCAAAGTGCATTTGAATGCATCCTTGATGCCTGCTCCCGGCCGTCCGGCAGCTCAGTTTCCAGTGCACGAATGATTGGACCCTGCTCCCACAGGCGAAGTGCCAGGACTGAAAGATGGAGCTGGATCTCTTCTGCACACGGTAAGCTTCGCAACGGTGCCACCTGCATTGGTCTCACTCCTTGCTTTCCCACCTCAAAGTGCATTTGAATACATCCTTGATGCCTGCTCTAAGCTGGCCGGCTGCCCAGGTTTCAGTGCACGAATGATTGGACTCTGCTCCGACAGGCAAACAACCAGAACTGAAAGACGTTGCTGGATCTTCTCTGCACACGGTAAGCTTCGCAACGGTGCCACCTGTATTGCTCTCACTCCTTGCTTTCCCACCTCAAAGTGCATTTGAATAAATCCTTGATGCCTGCTCCAGGCCGTCTGGCTGCTCAGTTTCCAGTGCACGAATGATTGGACTCTGCTCCAACAGGCAAAGAGCCAGCACTGAAAGATGTTGCTGGATATCCTCTGCACATGGTAAGCTTCGCAACGGTGCCACATCTATAGCTCTCACTCCTTGCTTTCCCACCTCAAAGTGCATTTGAATATATCCTTGATGCCTGCTCCCGGCCGTCCGGCTGCCCAGTTTCCAGTGCACGAATGATTGGACTCTGCTCCCACAGGCGAAGAGCCAGGACTGAAAGATGCTGCTGGACCTTTTTGCACATGGTAAGCTTCGCAACGGTGCCACCTGCATTAGTCTCACTCCTTGCTTTCCCACCTCAAAGTGCATTTGAATACATCCTTTTTGCCGGCTCCCGGCCGTCCGCCTGCCCAGTTTCCAGTGCACAAATGATTGGACTCTGCTGCCACTGGCAAAGAGCCGGGACTGAAAGATGCTGCTGGACCTCTTCTGCACATGGTAAGCTTCGCAACGGTGCCACCTGTATTTCTCTCACTCCTTGCTTTCCCACCTCAAAGTGCATTTGAATATATCCTTGATGCGTGCTGCAGGCTGTCCGGCTGCCCAGTTTTCAGTGCACGAATGATTGGACTCCGCTCCCACAGGCGAAGAGCCAGGAATGAAAGATGTTGCTGGATCTCTTCTGCACGTGGTGAGCTTCGCAACGGTGCCACCTGTATTGCTCTCCCTCCTTGCTTTCCCACCTCAAAGTGCATTTGAATACTTCCTTGATGCCTGCTTCAGGCCGTCCAGCTGCCCAGTTTTCAGTGCACGAATGATTGGACTCTGCTCCCACAGGCGAATAGCCAGGACTGAAAGATGTTGCTGGATCTCTTCTGCACATGGTGAGCTTCGCAACGGTGCCACCTGTATTGCTCTCCCTCCTTGCTTTCCCACCTCAAAGTGCATTTGAATACATCCTTGATGCATGCACCCTGCTGGCCAGATACCCAGGTTTCAGAGCACGAATGATTGGACTCTGCTGCCACAGGCGAAGAGCCAGCACTGAAAGATGATGCTGGATGTCTTCTGCACATGGTAAGCTTCGCAATGGTGCCACCTGCATTGCTCTCACTCCTTGCTTTCCCACCTCAAAGTGCATTTGAATACATCCTTGATGCCTGCTCCTGGCCGTCTGGCTGCTCAGTTTCCAGTGCACGAATGATTGGACCCAGCTCCCACAGGTGAAGAGCCAGGACTGAAAGATGCTGCTGGACCTCTTCTGCACATGGTAAGCTTCGCAACGGTTCCACATCTATAGCTCTCACTCCTTGCTTTCCCACCTCAAAGTGCATTTGAATACATCCTTGAAGCCTGCTCCCGGCGGTCCGGCTACCCAGTTTTCAGTGCACGAATGATTGGACTCCGCTCCCACAGGCGAAGAGCCAGGAATGAAAGATGTTGCTGGATGTCTTCTGCACATGGTACGCTTCGCAATGGTGCCACCTGTTTTGCTCTCACTCCTTGCTTTCCCACCTCAAAGTGCATTTGAATATATCCTTGATGCCTGCTCCCCGCCATCCGGCTGCCCAGTTTCCAGTGCACGAATGATTGGACTCTGCTCCCACAGGCGAAGAGCCAGGACTGAAAGATGCTGCTGGACCTTTTTGCACATGGTAAGCTTCGCAACGGTGCCACCTGCATTAGTCTCACTCATTGCTTTCCCACCTCAAAGTGCATTTGAATACATCCTTAATGCCGGCTCCCGGCCGTCCGGCTGCCCAGTTTCCAGTGCACAAATGATTGGACTCTGCCGCCACTGGCAAAGAGCCGGGACTGAAAGATGCTGCTGGACCTCTTCTGCACATGGTAAGCTTCGCAACGGTGCCACCTGCATTGCTCTCACTCCTTGCTTTCCCACCTCAAAGGGCATTTGAATACATCCTTAATGCCTGCTCCAGGCCGTCCGGCTACCCAGTTTTCAGTGCACGAATGATTGGACCCTGCTCCCACAGGCGAAGAGCCAGGACTGAAAGATGCTGCTGTACCTCCTCTGCGCATGGTAAGCTTCGCAACGGTGCCCCCTGTATTGCTCCCACTCGTTGCTATCCCACCTCAAAGGGCATTTGAATACATCCATGATGCCTGCTCCAGGCCGTCCGGCTGCCCAGGTTCCAGTGCACGAATGATTGGACTCTGCTGCCACAGGCGAAGAGCCAGCACTGAAAGATGTTGCTGGATGTCTTCTGCACATGGTAAGTTTCGCAATGGTGCCACCTGTTTTGCTCTGACTACTTGCTTTCCCACCTCAAAGTGCATTTGAATACATCCTTGATGTCTGCTCCAGGCCGTCCGGCTGCCCAGTTTTCAGTGCACGAATGATTGGACCCAGCTCCCACAGGTGAAGAGCCAGGACTAAAAGATGGTGCTGGACCTCTTTTGCACACGGTAAGCTTCGCAACGGTGCGCCTGCATTGGTCACACTCCTTGCTTTCCCACCTCAAAGTGCATTTGAATGCATCCTTGATGCCTGCTCCCGGCCGTCCGGCAGCTCAGTTTCCAGTGCACGAATGATTGGACCCTGCTCCCACAGGCGAAGTGCCAGGACTGAAAGATGGAGCTGGATCTCTTCTGCACACGGTAAGCTTCGCAACGGTGCCACCTGCATTGCTCTCACTCCTTGCTTTCCCACCTCAAAGTGCATTTGAATACATCCTTGATGCCTGCTCTAAGCTGGCCGGCTGCCCAGGTTTCAGTGCACGAATGATTGGACTCTGCTCCGACAGGCAAACAACCAGAACTGAAAGACGTTGCTGGATCTTCTCTGCACACGGTAAGCTTCGCAACGGTGCCACCTGCATTGCTCTCACTCCTTGCTTTCCCACCTCAAAGTGCATTTGAATAAATCCTTGATGCCTGCTCCAGGCCGTCTGGCTGCTCAGTTTCCAGTGCACGAATGATTGGACTCTGCTCCAACAGGCAAAGAGCCAGCACTGAAAGATGTTGCTGGATCTCCTCTGCACATGGTAAGCTTCGCAACGGTGCCACATCTATAGCTCTCACTCCTTGCTTTCCCACCTCAAAGTGCATTTGAATGCATTCTTGATGGCTGCTCCCGGCCTTCCGGCAGCTCAGTTTCCAGTGCACGAATGATTGGACCCTGCTCCCACAGGCGAAGAGCCAGGACTGAAAGATGCTGCTGGACCTCCTCTGCGCATGGTAAGCTTCGCAACGGTGCCCCCAGTATTGCTCCCACTCGTTGCTATCCCACCTCAAAGGGCATTTGAATACATCCGTGATGCCTGCTCCCGGCCGTCCGGCTGCCCAGTTTCCAGTGCACGAATGATTGGACTCTGCTGCCACAGGCAAAGAGCCAGCACTGAAAGATGTTGCTGGATGTCTTCTGCAAATGGTAAGCTTCGCAATGGTGCCACCTGTTTTGCTCTCACTCCGTGCTTTCCCACCTCAAAGTGCATTTGAATACATCCTTGATGCCTGCTCCCGGCCGTCCGGCTGCCCAGTTTTCAGTGCAGGAATGATTGGACTCTGCTGCCACAGGCGAAGAGCCAGGACTGAAAGATGTTGCTGGATCTCTTCTGCACATGGTAAGCTTCGCAACGGTTCCACATCTATAGCTCTCACTCCTTGCTTTCCCACCTCAAAGTGCATTTGAATACATCCTTGAAGCCTGCTCCCGGCGGTCCGGCTGCCCAGTTTTCAGTGCACGAATGATTGGACTCCGCTCCCACAGGCGAAGAGCCAGGAATGAAAGATGTTGCTGGATGTCTTCTGCACATGGTACGCTTCGCAATGGTGCCACCTGTTTTGCTCTCACTCCTTGCTTTCCCACCTCAAAGTGCATTTGAATATATCCTTGATGCCGGCTCCCGGCCATCCGGCTGCCCAGTTTCCAGTGCACGAATGATTGGACTCTGCTCCCACAGGCGAAGAGCCAGGACTGAAAGATGCTGCTGGACCTTTTTGCACATGGTAAGCTTCGCAACGGTGCCACCTGCATTAGTCTCACTCATTGCTTTCCCACCTCAAAGTGCATTTGAATACATCCTTAATGCCGGCTCCCGGCCGTCCGGCTGCCCAGTTTCCAGTGCACAAATGATTGGACTCTGCCGCCACTGGCAAAGAGCCGGGACTGAAAGATGCTGCTGGACCTCTTCTGCACATGGTAAGCTTCGCAACGGTGCCACCTGTATTGCTCTCACTCCTTGCTTTCCCACCTCAAAGTGCATTTGAATATATCCTTGATGCGTGCTGCAGGCTGTCCGGCTGCCCAGTTTTCAGTGCACGAATGATTGGACTCCGCTCCCACAGGCGAAGAGCCAGGAATGAAAGATTTTGCTGGATCTCTTCTGCACATGGTGAGCTTCGCAACGGTGCCACCTATATTGCTCTCCCTCCTTGCTTTCCCACCTCAAAGTGCATTTGAATAAATCCTTGATGCCTGCTCCAGGCCGTCTGGCTGCTCAGTTTCCAGTGCACGAATGATTGGACTCTGCTCCAACAGGCAAAGAGCCAGCACTGAAAGATGTTGCTGGATCTCCTCTGCACATGGTAAGCTTCGCAACGGTGCCACATCTATAGCTCTCACTCCTTGCTTTCCCACCTCAAAGTGCATTTGAATGCATCCTTGATGCCTGCTCCCGGCCGTCCGGCAGCTCAGTTTCCAGTGCACGAATGATTGGACCCTGCTCCCACAGGCGAAGTGCCAGGACTGAAAGATGGAGCTGGATCTCTTCTGCACACGGTAAGCTTCGCAACGGTGCCACCTGCATTGCTCTCACTCCTTGCTTTCCCACCTCAAAGTGCATTTGAATACATCCTTGATGCCTGCTCTAAGCTGGCCGGCTGCCCAGGTTTCAGTGCACGAATGATTGGACTCTGCTCCGACAGGCAAACAACCAGAACTGAAAGACGTTGCTGGATCTTCTCTGCACACGGTAAGCTTCGCAACGGTGCCACCTGCATTGCTCTCACTCCTTGCTTTCCCACCTCAAAGTGCATTTGAATAAATCCTTGATGCCTGCTCCAAGCCGTCTGGCTGCTCAGTTTCCAGTGCACGAATGATTGGACTCTGCTCCAACAGGCAAAGAGCCAGCACTGAAAGATGTTGCTGGATCTCCTCTGCACATGGTAAGCTTCGCAACGGTGCCACATCTATAGCTCTCACTCCTTGCTTTCCCACCTCAAAGTGCATTTGAATGCATTCTTGATGGCTGCTCCCGGCCTTCCGGCAGCTCAGTTTCCAGTGCACGAATGATTGGACCCTGCTCCCACAGGCGAAGAGCCAGGACTGAAAGATGCTGCTGGACCTCCTCTGCGCATGGTAAGCTTCGCAACGGTGCCCCCAGTATTGCTCCCACTCGTTGCTATCCCACCTCAAAGGGCATTTGAATACATCCTTGATGCCTGCTCCCGGCCGTCCGGCTGCCCAGTTTCCAGTGCACGAATGATTGGACTCTGCTGCCACAGGCAAAGAGCCAGCACTGAAAGATGTTGCTGGATGTCTTCTGCAAATGGTAAGCTTCGCAATGGTGCCACCTGTTTTGCTCTCACTCCGTGCTTTCCCACCTCAAAGTGCATTTGAATACATCCTTGATGCCTGCTCCCGGCCGTCCGGCTGCCCAGTTTTCAGTGCAGGAATGATTGGACTCTGCTGCCACAGGCGAAGAGCCAGGACTGAAAGATGTTGCTGGATCTCTTCTGCACATGGTAAGCTTCGCAACGGTTCCACATCTATAGCTCTCACTCCTTGCTTTCCCACCTCAAAGTGCATTTGAATACATCCTTGATGCCTGCTCCCGGCGGTCCGGCTGCCCAGTTTTCAGTGCACGAATGATTGGACTCCGCTCCCACAGGCGAAGAGCCAGGAATGAAAGATGTTGCTGGATGTCTTCTGCACATGGTACGCTTCGCAATGGTGCCACCTGTTTTGCTCTCACTCCTTGCTTTCCCACCTCAAAGTGCATTTGAATATATCCTTGATGCCTGCTCCCGGCCATCCGGCTGCCCAGTTTCCAGTGCACGAATGATTGGACTCTGCTCCCACAGGCGAAGAGCCAGGACTGAAAGATGCTGCTGGACCTTTTTGCACATGGTAAGCTTCGCAACGGTGCCACCTGCATTAGTCTCACTCATTGCTTTCCCACCTCAAAGTGCATTTGAATACATCCTTAATGCCGGCTCCCGGCCGTCCGGCTGCCCAGTTTCCAGTGCACAAATGATTGGACTCTGCCGCCACTGGCAAAGAGCCGGGACTGAAAGATGCTGCTGGACCTCTTCTGCACATGGTAAGCTTCGCAACGGTGCCACCTGTATTGCTCTCACTCCTTGCTTTCCCACCTCAAAGTGCATTTGAATATATCCTTGATGCGTGCTGCAGGCTGTCCGGCTGCCCAGTTTTCAGTGCACGAATGATTGGACTCCGCTCCCACAGGCGAAGAGCCAGGAATGAAAGATGTTGCTGGATCTCTTCTGCACATGGTGAGCTTCGCAACGGTGCCACCTATATTGCTCTCCCTCCTTGCTTTCCCACCTCAAAGTGCATTTGAATAAATCCTTGATGCCTGCTCCAGGCCGTCTGGCTGCTCAGTTTCCAGTGCACGAATGATTGGACTCTGCTCCAACAGGCAAAGAGCCAGCACTGAAAGATGTTGCTGGATCTCCTCTGCACATGGTAAGCTTCGCAACGGTGCCACATCTATAGCTCTCACTCCTTGCTTTCCCACCTCAAAGTGCATTTGAATGCATCCTTGATGCCTGCTCCCGGCCGTCCGGCAGCTCAGTTTCCAGTGCACGAATGATTGGACCCTGCTCCCACAGGCGAAGTGCCAGGACTGAAAGATGGAGCTGGATCTCTTCTGCACACGGTAAGCTTCGCAACGGTGCCACCTGCATTGGTCTCACTCCTTGCTTTCCCACCTCAAAGTGCATTTGAATACATCCTTGATGCCTGCTCTAAGCTGGCCGGCTGCCCAGGTTTCAGTGCACGAATGATTGGACTCTGCTCCGACAGGCAAACAACCAGAACTGAAAGACGTTGCTGGATCTTCTCTGCACACGGTAAGCTTCGCAACGGTGCCACCTGCATTGCTCTCACTCCTTGCTTTCCCACCTCAAAGTGCATTTGAATAAATCCTTGATGCCTGCTCCAGGCCGTCTGGCTGCTCAGTTTCCAGTGCACGAATGATTGGACTCTGCTCCAACAGGCAAAGAGCCAGCACTGAAAGATGTTGCTGGATATCCTCTGCACATGGTAAGCTTCGCAAAGGTGCCACATCTATAGCTCTCACTCCTTGCTTTCCCACCTCAAAGTGCATTTGAATATATCCTTGATGCCCGCTCCCGGCCGTCCGGCTGCCCAGTTTCCAGTGCACGAATGATTGGACTCTGCTCCCACAGGCGAAGAGCCAGGACTGAAAGATGCTGCTGGACCTTTTTGCACATGGTAAGCTTCGCAACGGTGCCACCTGCATTAGTCTCACTCCTTGCTTTCCCACCTCAAAGTGCATTTGAATACATCCTTTTTGCCGGCTCCCGGCCGTCCGGCTGCCCAGTTTCCAGTGCACAAATGATTGGACTCTGCTGCCACTGGCAAAGAGCCGGGACTGAAAGATGCTGCTGGACCTCTTCTGCACATGGTAAGCTTCGCAACGGTGCCACCTGTATTGCTCTCACTCCTTGCTTTCCCACCTCAAAGTGCATTTGAATATATCCTTGATGCGTGCTGCAGGCTGTCCGGCTGCCCAGTTTTCAGTGCACGAATGATTGGACTCCGCTCCCACAGGCGAAGAGCCAGGAATGAAAGATGTTGCTGGATCTCTTCTGCACGTGGTGAGCTTCGCAACGGTGCCACCTGTATTGCTCTCCCTCCTTGCTTTCCCACCTCAAAGTGCATTTGAATACTTCCTTGATGCCTGCTTCAGGCCGTCCAGCTGCCCAGTTTTCAGTGCACGAATGATTGGACTCTGCTCCCACAGGCGAATAGCCAGGACTGAAAGATGTTGCTGGATCTCTTCTGCACATGGTGAGCTTCGCAACGGTGCCACCTGTATTGCTCTCCCTCCTTGCTTTCCCACCTCAAAGTGCATTTGAATACATCCTTGATGCATGCACCCTGCTGGCCAGATACCCAGGTTTCAGAGCACGAATGATTGGACTCTGCTGCCACAGGCGAAGAGCCAGCACTGAAAGATGATGCTGGATGTCTTCTGCACATGGTAAGCTTCGCAATGGTGCCACCTGCATTGCTCTCACTCCTTGCTTTCCCACCTCAAAGTGCATTTGAATACATCCTTGATGCCTGCTCCTGGCCGTCTGGCTGCTCAGTTTCCAGTGCACGAATGATTGGACCCAGCTCCCACAGGTGAAGAGCCAGGACTGAAAGATGCTGCTGGACCTCTTCTGCACATGGTAAGCTTCGCAACGGTTCCACATCTATAGCTCTCACTCCTTGCTTTCCCACCTCAAAGTGCATTTGAATACATCCTTGAAGCCTGCTCCCGGCGGTCCGGCTACCCAGTTTTCAGTGCACGAATGATTGGACTCCGCTCCCACAGGCGAAGAGCCAGGAATGAAAGATGTTGCTGGATGTCTTCTGCACATGGTACGCTTCGCAATGGTGCCACCTGTTTTGCTCTCACTCCTTGCTTTCCCACCTCAAAGTGCATTTGAATATATCCTTGATGCCTGCTCCCCGCCATCCGGCTGCCCAGTTTCCAGTGCACGAATGATTGGACTCTGCTCCCACAGGCGAAGAGCCAGGACTGAAAGATGCTGCTGGACCTTTTTGCACATGGTAAGCTTCGCAACGGTGCCACCTGCATTAGTCTCACTCATTGCTTTCCCACCTCAAAGTGCATTTGAATACATCCTTAATGCCGGCTCCCGGCCGTCCGGCTGCCCAGTTTCCAGTGCACAAATGATTGGACTCTGCCGCCACTGGCAAAGAGCCGGGACTGAAAGATGCTGCTGGACCTCTTCTGCACATGGTAAGCTTCGCAACGGTGCCACCTGCATTGCTCTCACTCCTTGCTTTCCCACCTCAAAGTGCATTTGAATACATCCTTAATGCCTGCTCCAGGCCGTCCGGCTACCCAGTTTTCAGTGCACGAATGATTGGACCCTGCTCCCACAGGCGAAGAGCCAGGACTGAAAGATGCTGCTGTACCTCCTCTGCGCATGGTAAGCTTCGCAACGGTGCCCCCTGTATTGCTCCCACTCGTTGTTATCCCACCTCAAAGGGCATTTGAATACATCCATGATGCCTGCTCCAGGCCGTCCGGCTGCCCAGGTTCCAGTGCACGAATGATTGGACTCTGCTGCCACAGGCGAAGAGCCAGCACTGAAAGATGTTGCTGGATGTCTTCTGCACATGGTAAGTTTCGCAATGGTGCCACCTGTTTTGCTCTGACTACTTGCTTTCCCACCTCAAAGTGCATTTGAATACATCCTTGATGTCTGCTCCAGGCCGTCCGGCTGCCCAGTTTTCAGTGCACGAATGATTGGACCCAGCTCCCACAGGTGAAGAGCCAGGACTAAAAGATGGTGCTGGACCTCTTTTGCACACGGTAAGCTTCGCAACGGTGCGCCTGCATTGGTCTCACTCCTTGCTTTCCCACCTCAAAGTGCATTTGAATGCATCCTTGATGCCTGCTCCCGGCCGTCCGGCAGCTCAGTTTCCAGTGCACGAATGATTGGACCCTGCTCCCACAGGCGAAGTGCCAGGACTGAAAGATGGAGCTGGATCTCTTCTGCACACGGTAAGCTTCGCAACGGTGCCACCTGCATTGGTCTCACTCCTTGCTTTCCCACCTCAAAGTGCATTTGAATACATCCTTGATGCCTGCTCTAAGCTGGCCGGCTGCCCAGGTTTCAGTGCACGAATGATTGGACTCTGCTCCGACAGGCAAACAACCAGAACTGAAAGACGTTGCTGGATCTTCTCTGCACACGGTAAGCTTCGCAACGGTGCCACCTGCATTGCTCTCACTCCTTGCTTTCCCACCTCAAAGTGCATTTGAATAAATCCTTGATGCCTGCTCCAGGCCGTCTGGCTGCTCAGTTTCCAGTGCACGAATGATTGGACTCTGCTCCAACAGGCAAAGAGCCAGCACTGAAAGATGTTGCTGGATCTCCTCTGCACATGGTAAGCTTCGCAACGGTGCCACATCTATAGCTCTCACTCCTTGCTTTCCCACCTCAAAGTGCATTTGAATGCATTCTTGATGGCTGCTCCCGGCCTTCCGGCAGCTCAGTTTCCAGTGCACGAATGATTGGACCCTGCTCCCACAGGCGAAGAGCCAGGACTGAAAGATGCTGCTGGACCTCCTCTGCGCATGGTAAGCTTCGCAACGGTGCCCCCAGTATTGCTCCCACTCGTTGCTATCCCACCTCAAAGGGCATTTGAATACATCCTTGATGCCTGCTCCCGGCCGTCCGGCTGCCCAGTTTCCAGTGCACGAATGATTGGACTCTGCTGCCACAGGCAAAGAGCCAGCACTGAAAGATGTTGCTGGATGTCTTCTGCAAATGGTAAGCTTCGCAATGGTGCCACCTGTTTTGCTCTCACTCCGTGCTTTCCCACCTCAAAGTGCATTTGAATACATCCTTGATGCCTGCTCCCGGCCGTCCGGCTGCCCAGTTTTCAGTGCAGGAATGATTGGACTCTGCTGCCACAGGCGAAGAGCCAGGACTGAAAGATGTTGCTGGATCTCTTCTGCACATGGTAAGCTTCGCAACGGTTCCACATCTATAGCTCTCACTCCTTGCTTTCCCACCTCAAAGTGCATTTGAATACATCCTTGAAGCCTGCTCCCGGCGGTCCGGCTGCCCAGTTTTCAGTGCACGAATGATTGGACTCCGCTCCCACAGGAGAAGAGCCAGGAATGAAAGATGTTGCTGGATGTCTTCTGCACATGGTACGCTTCGCAATGGTGCCACCTGTTTTGCTCTCACTCCTTGCTTTCCCACCTCAAAGTGCATTTGAATATATCCTTGATGCCTGCTCCCCGCCATCCGGCTGCCCAGTTTCCAGTGCACGAATGATTGGACTCTGCTCCCACAGGCGAAGAGCCAGGACTGAAAGATGCTGCTGGACCTTTTTGCACATGGTAAGCTTCGCAACGGTGCCACCTGCATTAGTCTCACTCATTGCTTTCCCACCTCAAAGTGCATTTGAATACATCCTTAATGCCGGCTCCCGGCCGTCCGGCTGCCCAGTTTCCAGTGCACAAATGATTGGACTCTGCCGCCACTGGCAAAGAGCCGGGACTGAAAGATGCTGCTGGACCTCTTCTGCACATGGTAAGCTTCGCAACGGTGCCACCTGTATTGCTCTCACTCCTTGCTTTCCCACCTCAAAGTGCATTTGAATATATCCTTGATGCGTGCTGCAGGCTGTCCGGCTGCCCAGTTTCCAGTGCACGAATGATTGGACTCCGCTCCCACAGGCGAAGAGCCAGGAATGAAAGATGTTGCTGGATCTCTTCTGCACATGGTGAGCTTCGCAACGGTGCCACCTATATTGCTCTCCCTCCTTGCTTTCCCACCTCAAAGTGCATTTGAATAAATCCTTGATGCCTGCTCCAGGCCGTCTGGCTGCTCAGTTTCCAGTGCACGAATGATTGGACTCTGCTCCAACAGGCAAAGAGCCAGCACTGAAAGATGTTGCTGGATCTCCTCTGCACATGGTAAGCTTCGCAACGGTGCCACATCTATAGCTCTCACTCCTTGCTTTCCCACCTCAAAGTGCATTTGAATGCATCCTTGATGCCTGCTCCCGGCCGTCCGGCAGCTCAGTTTCCAGTGCACGAATGATTGGACTCTGCTCCAACAGGCGAAGTGCCAGGACTGAAAGATGGAGCTGGATCTCTTCTGCACACGGTAAGCTTCGCAACGGTGCCACCTGCATTGGTCTCACTCCTTGCTTTCCCACCTCAAAGTGCATTTGAATACATCCTTGATGCCTGCTCTAAGCTGGCCGGCTGCCCAGGTTTCAGTGCACGAATGATTGGACTCTGCTCCGACAGGCAAACAACCAGAACTGAAAGACGTTGCTGGATCTTCTCTGCACACGGTAAGCTTCGCAACGGTGCCACCTGCATTGCTCTCACTCCTTGCTTTCCCACCTCAAAGTGCATTTGAATAAATCCTTGATGCCTGCTCCAGGCCGTCTGGCTGCTCAGTTTCCAGTGCACGAATGATTGGACTCTGCTCCAACAGGCAAAGAGCCAGCACTGAAAGATGTTGCTGGATATCCTCTGCACATGGTAAGCTTCGCAACGGTGCCACATCTATAGCTCTCACTCCTTGCTTTCCCACCTCAAAGTGCATTTGAATATATCCTTGATGCCTGCTCCCGGCCGTCCGGCTGCCCAGTTTCCAGTGCACGAATGATTGGACTCTGCTCCCACAGGCGAAGAGCCAGGACTGAAAGATGCTGCTGGACCTTTTTGCACATGGTAAGCTTCGCAACGGTGTCACCTGCATTAGTCTCACTCCTTGCTTTCCCACCTCAAAGTGCATTTGAATACATCCTTTTTGCCGGCTCCCGGCCGTCCGGCTGCCCAGTTTCCAGTGCACAAATGATTGGACTCTGCTGCCACTGGCAAAGAGCCGGGACTGAAAGATGCTGCTGGACCTCTTCTGCACATGGTAAGCTTCGCAACGGTGCCACCTGTATTTCTCTCACTCCTTGCTTTCCCACCTCAAAGTGCATTTGAATATATCCTTGATGCGTGCTGCAGGCTGTCCGGCTGCCCAGTTTTCAGTGCACGAATGATTGGACTCCGCTCCCACAGGCGAAGAGCCAGGAATGAAAGATGTTGCTGGATCTCTTCTGCACGTGGTGAGCTTCGCAACGGTGCCACCTGTATTGCTCTCCCTCCTTGCTTTCCCACCTCAAAGTGCATTTGAATACTTCCTTGATGCCTGCTTCAGGCCGTCCAGCTGCCCAGTTTTCAGTGCACGAATGATTGGACTCTGCTCCCACAGGCGAATAGCCAGGACTGAAAGATGTTGCTGGATCTCTTCTGCACATGGTGAGCTTCGCAACGGTGCCACCTGTATTGCTCTCCCTCCTTGCTTTCCCACCTCAAAGTGCATTTGAATACATCCTTGATGCATGCACCCTGCTGGCCAGATACCCAGGTTTCAGAGCACGAATGATTGGACTCTGCTGCCACAGGCGAAGAGCCAGCACTGAAAGATGATGCTGGATGTCTTCTGCACATGGTAAGCTTCGCAATGGTGCCACCTGCATTGCTCTCACTCCTTGCTTTCCCACCTCAAAGTGCATTTGAATACATCCTTGATGCCTGCTCCTGGCCGTCTGGCTGCTCAGTTTCCAGTGCACGAATGATTGGACCCAGCTCCCACAGGTGAAGAGCCAGGACTGAAAGATGCTGCTGGACCTCTTCTGCACATGGTAAGCTTCGCAACGGTTCCACATCTATAGCTCTCACTCCTTGCTTTCCCACCTCAAAGTGCATTTGAATACATCCTTGAAGCCTGCTCCCGGCGGTCCGGCTACCCAGTTTTCAGTGCACGAATGATTGGACTCCGCTCCCACAGGCGAAGAGCCAGGAATGAAAGATGTTGCTGGATGTCTTCTGCACATGGTACGCTTCGCAATGGTGCCACCTGTTTTGCTCTCACTCCTTGCTTTCCCACCTCAAAGTGCATTTGAATACATCCTTAATGCCGGCTCCCGGCCGTCCGGCTGCCCAGTTTCCAGTGCACAAATGATTGGACTCTGCCGCCACTGGCAAAGAGCCGGGACTGAAAGATGCTGCTGGACCTCTTCTGCACATGGTAAGCTTCGCAACGGTGCCACCTGTATTGCTCTCACTCCTTGCTTTCCCACCTCAAAGTGCATTTGAATATATCCTTGATGCGTGCTGCAGGCTGTCCGGCTGCCCAGTTTTCAGTGCACGAATGATTGGACTCCGCTCCCACAGGCGAAGAGCCAGGAATGAAAGATGTTGCTGGATCTCTTCTGCACATGGTGAGCTTCGCAACGGTGCCACCTATATTGCTCTCCCTCCTTGCTTTCCCACCTCAAAGTGCATTTGAATAAATCCTTGATGCCTGCTCCAGGCCGTCTGGCTGCTCAGTTTCCAGTGCACGAATGATTGGACTCTGCTCCAACAGGCAAAGAGCCAGCACTGAAAGATGTTGCTGGATCTCCTCTGCACATGGTAAGCTTCGCAACGGTGCCACATCTATAGCTCTCACTCCTTGCTTTCCCACCTCAAAGTGCATTTGAATGCATCCTTGATGCCTGCTCCCGGCCGTCCGGCAGCTCAGTTTCCAGTGCACGAATGATTGGACTCTGCTCCAACAGGCGAAGTGCCAGGACTGAAAGATGTTGCTGGATCTCTTCTGCACGTGGTGAGCTTCGCAACGGTGCCACCTGTATTGCTCTCCCTCCTTGCTTTCCCACCTCAAAGTGCATTTGAATACATCCTTGATGCCTGCTTCAGGCCGTCCAGCTGCCCAGTTTTCAGTGCACGAATGATTGGACTCTGCTCCCACAGGCGAATAGCCAGGACTGAAAGATGTTGCTGGATCTCTTCTGCACATGGTGAGCTTCGCAACGGTGCCACCTGTATTGCTCTCCCTCCTTGCTTTCCCACCTCAAAGTGCATTTGAATACATCCTTGATGCATGCACCCTGCTGGCCAGATACCCAGGTTTCAGAGCACGAATGATTGGACTCTGCTGCCACAGGCGAAGAGCCAGCACTGAAAGATGATGCTGGATGTCTTCTGCACATGGTAAGCTTCGCAATGGTGCCACCTGCATTGCTCTCACTCCTTGCTTTCCCACCTCAAAGTGCATTTGAATACATCCTTGATGCCTGCTCCCGGCCGTCCGGCAGCTCAGTTTCCAGTGCACGAATGATTGGACCCTGCTCCCACAGGCGAAGTGCCAGGACTGAAAGATGGAGCTGGATCTCTTCTGCACACGGTAAGCTTCGCAACGGTGCCACCTGCATTGGTCTCAGTCCTTTCTTTCCCACCTCAAAGTGCATTTGAATACATCCTTGATGCCTGCTCTAAGCTGGCCGGCTGCCCAGGTTTCAGGGCACGAATGATTGGACTCTGCTCCGACAGGCAAACAACCAGAACTGAAAGACGTTGCTGGATCTTCTCTGCACACGGTAAGCTTCGCAACGGTGCCACCTGCATTGCTCTCACTCCTTGCTTTCCCACCTCAAAGTGCATTTGAATAAATCCTTGATGCCTACTCCAGGCCGTCTGGCTGCTCAGTTTCCAGTGCACGAATGATTGGACTCTGCTCCAACAGGCAAAGAGCCAGCACTGAAAGATGTTGCTGGATCTCCTCTGCACATGGTAAGCTTCGCAACGGTGCCACATCTATAGCTCTCCCTCCTTGCTTTCCCACCTCAAAGGGCATTTGAATACATCCTTGATGCCTGCTCCCGGCCGTCCGGCTGCCCAGTTTCCAGTGCACGAATGATTGGACTCTGCTGCCACAGGCAAAGAGCCAGCACTGAAAGATGTTGCTGGATGTCTTCTGCGTATGGTAAGCTTCGCAATGGTGCCACCTGTTTTGCTCTCACTCCGTGCTTTCCCACCTCAAAGTGCATTTGAATACATCCTTTATGGCTGCTCCTGGCCTTCCGGCAGCTCAGTTTCCAGTGCACGAATGATTGGACTCTGCTGCCACAGGCAAAGAGCCAGCACTGAAAGATGTTGCTGGATGTCTTCTGCATATGGTAAGCTTCGCAATGGTGCCACCTGTTTTGCTCTCACTCCGTGCTTTCCCACCTCAAAGTGCATTTGAATACATCCTTGATGCCAGCTCCAGGCTGTCCGGCTGCCCAGTTTTCAGTGCACGAATGATTGGACTCCGCTCCCACAGGCGAAGAGCCAGGAATGAAAGATGTTGCTGGATCTCTTCTGCACATGGTGAGCTTCGCAACGGTGCCACCTATATTGCTCTCCCTCCTTGCTTTCCCACCTCAAAGTGCATTTGAATAAATCCTTGATGCCTGCTCCAGGCCGTCTGGCTGCTCAGTTTCCAGTGCACGAATGATTGGACTCTGCTCCAACAGGCAAAGAGCCAGCACTGAAAGATGTTGCTGGATCTCCTCTGCACATGGTAAGCTTCGCAACGGTGCCACATCTATAGCTCTCACTCCTTGCTTTCCCACCTCAAAGTGCATTTGAATGCATCCTTGATGCCTGCTCCCGGCCGTCCGGCAGCTCAGTTTCCAGTGCACGAATGATTGGACTCTGCTCCCACAGGCGAAGTGCCAGGACTGAAAGATGGAGCTGGATCTCTTCTGCACACGGTAAGCTTCGCAACGGTGCCACCTGCATTGGTCTCACTCCTTGCTTTCCCACCTCAAAGTGCATTTGAATACATCCTTGATGCCTGCTCTAAGCTGGCCGGCTGCCCAGGTTTCAGTGCACGAATGATTGGACTCTGCTCCGACAGGCAAACAACCAGAACTGAAAGACGTTGCTGGATCTTCTCTGCACACGGTAAGCTTCGCAACGGTGCCACCTGCATTGCTCTCACTCCTTGCTTTCCCACGTCAAAGTGCATTTGAATAAATCCTTGATGCCTGCTCCAGGCCGTCTGGCTGCTCAGTTTCCAGTGCACGAATGATTGGACTCTGCTCCAACAGGCAAAGAGCCAGCACTGAAAGATGTTGCTGGATATCCTCTGCACATGGTAAGCTTCGCAACGGTGCCACATCTATAGCTCGCACTCCTTGCTTTCCCACCTCAAAGTGCATTTGAATATATCCTTGATGCCTGCTCCCGGCCGTCCGGCTGCCCAGTTTCCAGTGCATGAATGATTGGACTCTGCTCCCACAGGCGAAGAGCCAGGACTGAAAGATGCTGCTGGACCTTTTTGCACATGGTAAGCTTCGCAACGGTGCCACCTGCATTAGTCTCACTCCTTGCTTTCCCACCTCAAAGTGCATTTGAATACATCCTTTTTGCCGGCTCCCGGCCGTCCGGCTGCCCAGTTTCCAGTGCACAAATGATTGGACTCTGCTGCCACTGGCAAAGAGCCGGGACTGAAAGATGCTGCTGGACCTCTTCTGCACATGGTAAGCTTCGCAACGGTGCCACCTGTATTGCTCTCACTCCTTGCTTTCCCACCTCAAAGTGCATTTGAATATATCCTTGATGCGTCCTGCAGGCTGTCCGGCTGCCTAGTTTTCAGTGCACGAATGATTGGACTCCGCTCCCACAGGCGAAGAGCCAGGAATGAAAGATGTTGCTGGATCTCTTCTGCACATGGTGAGCTTCGCAACGGTGCCACCTGTATTGCTCTCCCTCCTTGCTTTCCCACCTCAAAGTGCATTTGAATACATCCTTGATGCCTGCTTCAGGCCGTCCAGCTGCCCAGTTTCCAGTGCACGAATGATTGGACTCTGCTCCCACAGGCGAAGAGCCAGGACTGAAAGATGCTGCTGGACCTTTTTGCACATGGTAAGCTTCGCAACGGTGCCACCTGCATTAGTCTCACTCATTGCTTTCCCACCTCAAAGTGCATTTGAATACATCCTTAATGCCGGCTCCCGGCCGTCCGGCTGCCCAGTTTCCAGTGCACAAATGATTGGACTCTGCCGCCACTGGCAAAGAGCCGGGACTGAAAGATGCTGCTGGACCTCTTCTGCACATGGTAAGCTTCGCAACGGTGCCACCTGTATTGCTCTCACTCCTTGCTTTCCCACCTCAAAGTGCATTTGAATATATCCTTGATGCGTGCTGCAGGCTGTCCGGCTGCCCAGTTTTCAGTGCACGAATGATTGGACTCCGCTCCCACAGGCGAAGAGCCAGGAATGAAAGATTTTGCTGGATCTCTTCTGCACATGGTGAGCTTCGCAACGGTGCCACCTATATTGCTCTCCCTCCTTGCTTTCCCACCTCAAAGTGCATTTGAATAAATCCTTGATGCCTGCTCCAGGCCGTCTGGCTGCTCAGTTTCCAGTGCACGAATAATTGGACTCTGCTCCAACAGGCAAAGAGCCAGCAATGAAAGATGTTGCTGGATCTCCTCTGCACATGGTAAGCTTCGCAACGGTGCCACATCTATAGCTCTCACTCCTTGCTTTCCCACCTCAAAGTGCATTTGAATGCATCCTTGATGCCTGCTCCCGGCCGTCCGGCAGCTCAGTTTCCAGTGCACGAATGATTGGACCCTGCTCCCACAGGCGAAGTGCCAGGACTGAAAGATGGAGCTGGATCTCTTCTGCACACGGTAAGCTTCGCAACGGTGCCACCTGCATTGGTCTCACTCCTTGCTTTCCCACCTCAAAGTGCATTTGAATACATCCTTGATGCCTGCTCTAAGCTGGCCGGCTGCCCAGGTTTCAGTGCACGAATGATTGGACTCTGCTCCGACAGGCAAACAACCAGAACTGAAAGACGTTGCTGGATCTTCTCTGCACACGGTAAGCTTCGCAACGGTGCCACCTGCATTGCTCTCACTCCTTGCTTTCCCACCTCAAAGTGCATTTGAATAAATCCTTGATGCCTGCTCCAGGCCGTCTGGCTGCTCAGTTTCCAGTGCACGAATGATTGGACTCTGCTCCAACAGGCAAAGAGCCAGCACTGAAAGATGTTGCTGGATCTCCTCTGCACATGGTAAGCTTCGCAACGGTGCCACATCTATAGCTCTCACTCCTTGCTTTCCCACCTCAAAGTGCATTTGAATGCATTCTTGATGGCTGCTCCCGGCCTTCCGGCAGCTCAGTTTCCAGTGCACGAATGATTGGACCCTGCTCCCACAGGCGAAGAGCCAGGACTGAAAGATGCTGCTGGACCTCCTCTGCGCATGGTAAGCTTCGCAACGGTGCCCCCAGTATTGCTCCCACTCGTTGCTATCCCACCTCAAAGGGCATTTGAATACATCCTTGATGCCTGCTCCCGGCCGTCCGGCTGCCCAGTTTCCAGTGCACGAATGATTGGACTCTGCTGCCACAGGCAAAGAGCCAGCACTGAAAGATGTTGCTGGATGTCTTCTGCAAATGGTAAGCTTCGCAATGGTGCCACCTGTTTTGCTCTCACTCCGTGCTTTCCCACCTCAAAGTGCATTTGAATACATCCTTGATGCCTGCTCCCGGCCGTCCGGCTGCCCAGTTTTCAGTGCAGGAATGATTGGACTCTGCTGCCACAGGCGAAGAGCCAGGACTGAAAGATGTTGCTGGATCTCTTCTGCACATGGTAAGCTTCGCAACGGTTCCACATCTATAGCTCTCACTCCTTGCTTTCCCACCTCAAAGTGCATTTGAATACATCCTTGATGCCTGCTCCCGGCGGTCCGGCTGCCCAGTTTTCAGTGCACGAATGATTGGACTCCGCTCCCACAGGCGAAGAGCCAGGAATGAAAGATGTTGCTGGATGTCTTCTGCACATGGTACGCTTCGCAATGGTGCCACCTGTTTTGCTCTCACTCCTTGCTTTCCCACCTCAAAGTGCATTTGAATATATCCTTGATGCCTGCTCCCGGCCATCCGGCTGCCCAGTTTCCAGTGCACGAATGATTGGACTCTGCTCCCACAGGCGAAGAGCCAGGACTGAAAGATGCTGCTGGACCTCTTCTGCACATGGTAAGCTTCGCAACGGTGCCACCTGCATTAGTCTCACTCATTGCTTTCCCACCTCAAAGTGCATTTGAATACATCCTTAATGCCGGCTCCCGGCCGTCCGGCTGCCCAGTTTCCAGTGCACAAATGATTGGACTCTGCCGCCACTGGCAAAGAGCCGGGACTGAAAGATGCTGCTGGACCTCTTCTGCACATGGTAAGCTTCGCAACGGTGCCACCTGTATTGCTCTCACTCCTTGCTTTCCCACCTCAAAGTGCATTTGAATATATCCTTGATGCGTGCTGCAGGCTGTCCGGCTGCCCAGTTTTCAGTGCACGAATGATTGGACTCCGCTCCCACAGGCGAAGAGCCAGGAATGAAAGATGTTGCTGGATCTCTTCTGCACATGGTGAGCTTCGCAACGGTGCCACCTATATTGCTCTCCCTCCTTGCTTTCCCACCTCAAAGTGCATTTGAATAAATCCTTGATGCCTGCTCCAGGCCGTCTGGCTGCTCAGTTTCCAGTGCACGAATGATTGGACTCTGCTCCAACAGGCAAAGAGCCAGCACTGAAAGATGTTGCTGGATCTCCTCTGCACATGGTAAGCTTCGCAACGGTGCCACATCTATAGCTCTCACTCCTTGCTTTCCCACCTCAAAGTGCATTTGAATGCATCCTTGATGCCTGCTCCCGGCCGTCCGGCAGCTCAGTTTCCAGTGCACGAATGATTGGACCCTGCTCCCACAGGCGAAGTGCCAGGACTGAAAGATGGAGCTGGATCTCTTCTGCACACGGTAAGCTTCGCAACGGTGCCACCTGCATTGGTCTCACTCCTTGCTTTCCCACCTCAAAGTGCATTTGAATACATCCTTGATGCCTGCTCTAAGCTGGCCGGCTGCCCAGGTTTCAGTGCACGAATGATTGGACTCTGCTCCGACAGGCAAACAACCAGAACTGAAAGACGTTGCTGGATCTTCTCTGCACACGGTAAGCTTCGCAACGGTGCCACCTGTATTGCTCTCACTCCTTGCTTTCCCACCTCAAAGTGCATTTGAATAAATCCTTGATGCCTGCTCCAGGCCGTCTGGCTGCTCAGTTTCCAGTGCACGAATGATTGGACTCTGCTCCAACAGGCAAAGAGCCAGCACTGAAAGATGTTGCTGGATATCCTCTGCACATGGTAAGCTTCGCAACGGTGCCACATCTATAGCTCTCACTCCTTGCTTTCCCACCTCAAAGTGCATTTGAATATATCCTTGATGCCTGCTCCCGGCCGTCCGGCTGCCCAGTTTCCAGTGCACGAATGATTGGACTCTGCTCCCACAGGCGAAGAGCCAGGACTGAAAGATGCTGCTGGACCTTTTTGCACATGGTAAGCTTCGCAACGGTGCCACCTGCATTAGTCTCACTCCTTGCTTTCCCACCTCAAAGTGCATTTGAATACATCCTTTTTGCCGGCTCCCGGCCGTCCGGCTGCCCAGTTTCCAGTGCACAAATGATTGGACTCTGCTGCCACTGGCAAAGAGCCGGGACTGAAAGATGCTGCTGGACCTCTTCTGCACATGGTAAGCTTCGCAACGGTGCCACCTGTATTGCTCTCACTCCTTGCTTTCCCACCTCAAAGTGCATTTGAATATATCCTTGATGCGTGCTGCAGGCTGTCCGGCTGCCCAGTTTTCAGTGCACGAATGATTGGACTCCGCTCCCACAGGCGAAGAGCCAGGAATGAAAGATGTTGCTGGATCTCTTCTGCACATGGTGACCTTCGCAACGGTGCCACCTGTATTGCTCTCACTCCTTGCTTTCCCACCTCAAAGTGCATTTGAATACATCCTTGATGCCTGCTTCAGGCCGTCCAGCTGCCCAGTTTTCAGTGCACGAATGATTGGACTCTGCTCCCACAGGCGAAGAGCCAGGAATGAAAGATGTTGCTGGATGTCTTCTGCACATGGTGAGCTTCGCAACGGTGCCACCTGTATTGCTCTCCCTCCTTGCTTTCCCACCTCAAAGTGCATTTGAATACATCCTTGATGCATGCACCCTGCTGGCCAGATACCCAGGTTTCAGAGCACGAATGATTGGACTCTGCTCCCACAGGCAAAAAACCAGGACTGATAGATGTTGCTGGACCTCTTCTGCACATGGTAAGCTTCGCAACGGTGCCACCTGCATTGCTCTCACTCCTTGCTTTCCCACCTCAAAGTGCATTTGAATACATCCTTAATGCCTGCTCCAGGCCGTCCGGCTACCCAGTTTTCAGTGCACGAATGATTGGACCCTGCTCCCACAGGCGAAGAGCCAGGACTGAAAGATGCTGCTGTACCTCCTCTGCGCATGGTAAGCTTCGCAACGGTGCCCCCTGTATTGCTCCCACTCGTTGCTATCCCACCTCAAAGGGCATTTGAATACATCCATGATGCCTGCTCCAGGCCGTCCGGCTGCCCAGGTTCCAGTGCACGAATGATTGGACTCTGCTGCCACAGGCGAAGAGCCAGCACTGAAAGATGTTGCTGGATGTCTTCTGCACATGGTAAGTTTCGCAATGGTGCCACCTGTTTTGCTCTGACTACTTGCTTTCCCACCTCAAAGTGCATTTGAATACATCCTTGATGTCTGCTCCAGGCCGTCCGGCTGCCCAGTTTTCAGTGCACGAATGATTGGACCCAGCTCCCACAGGTGAAGAGCCAGGACTAAAAGATGGTGCTGGACCTCTTTTGCACACGGTAAGCTTCGCAACGGTGCGCCTGCATTGGTCTCACTCCTTGCTTTCCCACCTCAAAGTGCATTTGAATGCATCCTTGATGCCTGCTCCCGGCCGTCCGGCAGCTCAGTTTCCAGTGCACGAATGATTGGACCCTGCTCCCACAGGCGAAGTGCCAGGACTGAAAGATGGAGCTGGATCTCTTCTGCACACGGTAAGCTTCGCAACGGTGCCACCTGCATTGCTCTCACTCCTTGCTTTCCCACCTCAAAGTGCATTTGAATACATCCTTGATGCCTGCTCTAAGCTGGCCGGCTGCCCAGGTTTCAGTGCACGAATGATTGGACTCTGCTCCGACAGGCAAACAACCAGAACTTAAAGACGTTGCTGGATCTTCTCTGCACACGGTAAGCTTCGCAACGGTGCCACCTGCATTGCTCTCACTCCTTGCTTTCCCACCTCAAAGTGCATTTGAATAAATCCTTGATGCCTGCTCCAGGCCGTCTGGCTGCTCAGTTTCCAGTGCACGAATGATTGGACTCTGCTCCAACAGGCAAAGAGCCAGCACTGAAAGATGTTGCTGGATCTCCTCTGCACATGGTAAGCTTCGCAACGGTGCCACATCTATAGCTCTCACTCCTTGCTTTCCCACCTCAAAGTGCATTTGAATGCATTCTTGATGGCTGCTCCCGGCCTTCCGGCAGCTCAGTTTCCAGTGCACGAATGATTGGACCCTGCTCCCACAGGCGAAGAGCCAGGACTGAAAGATGCTGCTGGACCTCCTCTGCGCATGGTAAGCTTCGCAACGGTGCCCCCAGTATTGCTCCCACTCGTTGCTATCCCACCTCAAAGGGCATTTGAATACATCCTTGATGCCTGCTCCCGGCCGTCCGGCTGCCCAGTTTCCAGTGCACGAATGATTGGACTCTGCTGCCACAGGCAAAGAGCCAGCACTGAAAGATGTTGCTGGATGTCTTCTGCAAATGGTAAGCTTCGCAATGGTGCCACCTGTTTTGCTCTCACTCCGTGCTTTCCCACCTCAAAGTGCATTTGAATACATCCTTGATGCCTGCTCCCGGCCGTCCGGCTGCCCAGTTTTCAGTGCACGAATGATTGGACTCTGCTGCCACAGGCGAAGAGCCAGGACTGAAAGATGTTGCTGGATCTCTTCTGCACATGGTAAGCTTCGCAACGGTTCCACATCTATAGCTCTCACTCCTTGCTTTCCCACCTCAAAGTGCATTTGAATACATCCTTGAAGCCTGCTCCCGGCGGTCCGGCTGCCCAGTTTTCAGTGCACGAATGATTGGACTCTGCTCCGACAGGCAAACAACCAGAACTGAAAGACGTTGCTGGATCTTCTCTGCACACGGTAAGCTTCGCAACGGTGCCACCTGTATTGCTCTCACTCCTTGCTTTCCCACCTCAAAGTGCATTTGAATAAATCCTTGATGCCTGCTCCAGGCCGTCTGGCTGCTCAGTTTCCAGTGCACGAATGATTGGACTCTGCTCCAACAGGCAAAGAGCCAGCACTGAAAGATGTTGCTGGATATCCTCTGCACATGGTAAGCTTCGCAACGGTGCCACATCTATAGCTCTCACTCCTTGCTTTCCCACCTCAAAGTGCATTTGAATATATCCTTGATGCCTGCTCCCGGCCGTCCGGCTGCCCAGTTTCCAGTGCACGAATGATTGGACTCTGCTCCCACAGGCGAAGAGCCAGGACTGAAAGATGCTGCTGGACCTTTTTGCACATGGTAAGCTTCGCAACGGTGCCACCTGCATTAGTCTCACTCCTTGCTTTCCCACCTCAAAGTGCATTTGAATACATCCTTTTTGCCGGCTCCCGGCCGTCCGCCTGCCCAGTTTCCAGTGCACAAATGATTGGACTCTGCTGCCACTGGCAAAGAGCCGGGACTGAAAGATGCTGCTGGACCTCTTCTGCACATGGTAAGCTTCGCAACGGTGCCACCTGTATTGCTCTCACTCCTTGCTTTCCCACCTCAAAGTGCATTTGAATATATCCTTGATGCGTGCTGCAGGCTGTCCGGCTGCCCAGTTTTCAGTGCACGAATGATTGGACTCCGCTCCCACAGGCGAAGAGCCAGGAATGAAAGATGTTGCTGGATCTCTTCTGCACATGGTGACCTTCGCAACGGTGCCACCTGTATTGCTCTCCCTCCTTGCTTTCCCACCTCAAAGTGCATTTGAATACATCCTTGATGCCTGCTTCAGGCCGTCCAGCTGCCCAGTTTTCAGTGCACGAATGATTGGACTCTGCTCCCACAGGCGAAGAGCCAGGAATGAAAGATGTTGCTGGATGTCTTCTGCACATGGTGAGCTTCGCAACGGTGCCACCTGTATTGCTCTCCCTCCTTGCTTTCCCACCTCAAAGTGCATTTGAATACATCCTTGATGCATGCACCCTGCTGGCCAGATACCCAGGTTTCAGAGCACGAATGATTGGACTCTGCTCCCACAGGCAAAAAACCAGGACTGATAGATGTTGCTGGACCTCTTCTGCACATGGTAAGCTTCGCAACGGTGCCACCTGCATTGCTCTCACTCCTTGCTTTCCCACCTCAAAGTGCATTTGAATACATCCTTAATGCCTGCTCCAGGCCGTCCGGCTACCCAGTTTTCAGTGCACGAATGATTGGACCCTGCTCCCACAGGCGAAGAGCCAGGACTGAAAGATGCTGCTGTACCTCCTCTGCGCATGGTAAGCTTCGCAACGGTGCCCCCTGTATTGCTCCCACTCGTTGCTATCCCACCTCAAAGGGCATTTGAATACATCCATGATGCCTGCTCCAGGCCGTCCGGCTGCCCAGGTTCCAGTGCACGAATGATTGGACTCTGCTGCCACAGGCGAAGAGCCAGCACTGAAAGATGTTGCTGGATGTCTTCTGCACATGGTAAGTTTCGCAATGGTGCCACCTGTTTTGCTCTGACTACTTGCTTTCCCACCTCAAAGTGCATTTGAATACATCCTTGATGTCTGCTCCAGGCCGTCCGGCTGCCCAGTTTTCAGTGCACGAATGATTGGACCCAGCTCCCACAGGTGAAGAGCCAGGACTAAAAGATGGTGCTGGACCTCTTTTGCACACGGTAAGCTTCGCAACGGTGCGCCTGCATTGGTCTCACTCCTTGCTTTCCCACCTCAAAGTGCATTTGAATGCATCCTTGATGCCTGCTCCCGGCCGTCCGGCAGCTCAGTTTCCAGTGCACGAATGATTGGACCCTGCTCCCACAGGCGAAGTGCCAGGACTGAAAGATGGAGCTGGATCTCTTCTGCACACGGTAAGCTTCGCAACGGTGCCACCTGCATTGCTCTCACTCCTTGCTTTCCCACCTCAAAGTGCATTTGAATACATCCTTGATGCCTGCTCTAAGCTGGCCGGCTGCCCAGGTTTCAGTGCACGAATGATTGGACTCTGCTCCGACAGGCAAACAACCAGAACTTAAAGACGTTGCTGGATCTTCTCTGCACACGGTAAGCTTCGCAACGGTGCCACCTGCATTGCTCTCACTCCTTGCTTTCCCACCTCAAAGTGCATTTGAATAAATCCTTGATGCCTGCTCCAGGCCGTCTGGCTGCTCAGTTTCCAGTGCACGAATGATTGGACTCTGCTCCAACAGGCAAAGAGCCAGCACTGAAAGATGTTGCTGGATCTCCTCTGCACATGGTAAGCTTCGCAACGGTGCCACATCTATAGCTCTCACTCCTTGCTTTCCCACCTCAAAGTGCATTTGAATGCATTCTTGATGGCTGCTCCCGGCCTTCCGGCAGCTCAGTTTCCAGTGCACGAATGATTGGACCCTGCTCCCACAGGCGAAGAGCCAGGACTGAAAGATGCTGCTGGACCTCCTCTGCGCATGGTAAGCTTCGCAACGGTGCCCCCAGTATTGCTCCCACTCGTTGCTATCCCACCTCAAAGGGCATTTGAATACATCCTTGATGCCTGCTCCCGGCCGTCCGGCTGCCCAGTTTCCAGTGCACGAATGATTGGACTCTGCTGCCACAGGCAAAGAGCCAGCACTGAAAGATGTTGCTGGATGTCTTCTGCAAATGGTAAGCTTCGCAATGGTGCCACCTGTTTTGCTCTCACTCCGTGCTTTCCCACCTCAAAGTGCATTTGAATACATCCTTGATGCCTGCTCCCGGCCGTCCGGCTGACCAGTTTCCAGTGCACGAATGATTGGACTCTGCTGCCACAGGCGAAGAGCCAGGACTGAAAGATGTTGCTGGATCTCTTCTGCACATGGTAAGCTTCGCAACGGTTCCACATCTATAGCTCTCACTCCTTGCTTTCCCACCTCAAAGTGCATTTGAATACATCCTTGAAGCCTGCTCCCGGCGGTCCGGCTGCCCAGTTTTCAGTGCACGAATGATTGGACTCCGCTCCCACAGGCGAAGAGCCAGGAATGAAAGATGTTGCTGGATGTCTTCTGCACATGGTACGCTTCGCAATGGTGCCACCTGTTTTGCTCTCACTCCTTGCTTTCCCACCTCAAAGTGCATTTGAATATATCCTTGATGCCTGCTCCCCGCCATCCGGCTGCCCAGTTTCCAGTGCACGAATGATTGGACTCTGCTCCCACAGGCGAAGAGCCAGGACTGAAAGATGCTGCTGGACCTTTTTGCACATGGTAAGCTTCGCAACGGTGCCACCTGCATTAGTCTCACTCATTGCTTTCCCACCTCAAAGTGCATTTGAATACATCCTTAATGCCGGCTCCCGGCCGTCCGGCTGCCCAGTTTCCAGTGCACAAATGATTGGACTCTGCCGCCACTGGCAAAGAGCCGGGACTGAAAGATGCTGCTGGACCTCTTCTGCACATGGTAAGCTTCGCAACGGTGCCACCTGTATTGCTCTCACTCCTTGCTTTCCCACCTCAAAGTGCATTTGAATATATCCTTGATGCGTGCTGCAGGCTGTCCGGCTGCCCAGTTTCCAGTGCACGAATGATTGGACTCCGCTCCCACAGGCGAAGAGCCAGGAATGAAAGATGTTGCTGGATCTCTTCTGCACATGGTGAGCTTCGCAACGGTGCCACCTATATTGCTCTCCCTCCTTGCTTTCCCACCTCAAAGTGCATTTGAATAAATCCTTGATGCCTGCTCCAGGCCGTCTGGCTGCTCAGTTTCCAGTGCACGAATGATTGGACTCTGCTCCAACAGGCAAAGAGCCAGCACTGAAAGATGTTGCTGGATCTCCTCTGCACATGGTAAGCTTCGCAACGGTGCCACATCTATAGCTCTCACTCCTTGCTTTCCCACCTCAAAGTGCATTTGAATGCATCCTTGATGCCTGCTCCCGGCCGTCCGGCAGCTCAGTTTCCAGTGCACGAATGATTGGACCCTGCTCCCACAGGCGAAGTGCCAGGACTGAAAGATGGAGCTGGATCTCTTCTGCACACGGTAAGCTTCGCAACGGTGCCACCTGCATTGGTCTCACTCCTTGCTTTCCCACCTCAAAGTGCATTTGAATACATCCTTGATGCCTGCTCTAAGCTGGCCGGCTGCCCAGGTTTCAGTGCACGAATGATTGGACTCTGCTCCGACAGGCAAACAACCAGAACTGAAAGACGTTGCTGGATCTTCTCTGCACACGGTAAGCTTCGCAACGGTGCCACCTGTATTGCTCTCACTCCTTGCTTTCCCACCTCAAAGTGCATTTGAATAAATCCTTGATGCCTGCTCCAGGCCGTCTGGCTGCTCAGTTTCCAGTGCACGAATGATTGGACTCTGCTCCAACAGGCAAAGAGCCAGCACTGAAAGATGTTGCTGGATATCCTCTGCACATGGTAAGCTTCGCAACGGTGCCACATCTATAGCTCTCACTCCTTGCTTTCCCACCTCAAAGTGCATTTGAATATATCCTTGATGCCTGCTCCCGGCCGTCCGGCTGCCCAGTTTCCAGTGCACGAATGATTGGACTCTGCTCCCACAGGCGAAGAGCCAGGACTGAAAGATGCTGCTGGACCTTTTTGCACATGGTAAGCTTCGCAACGGTGCCACCTGCATTAGTCTCACTCCTTGCTTTCCCACCTCAAAGTGCATTTGAATACATCCTTTTTGCCGGCTCCCGGCCGTCCGCCTGCCCAGTTTCCAGTGCACAAATGATTGGACTCTGCTGCCACTGGCAAAGAGCCGGGACTGAAAGATGCTGCTGGACCTCTTCTGCACATGGTAAGCTTCGCAACGGTGCCACCTGTATTGCTCTCACTCCTTGCTTTCCCACCTCAAAGTGCATTTGAATATATCCTTGATGCGTGCTGCAGGCTGTCCGGCTGCCCAGTTTTCAGTGCACGAATGATTGGACTCCGCTCCCACAGGCGAAGAGCCAGGAATGAAAGATGTTGCTGGATCTCTTCTGCACATGGTGACCTTCGCAACGGTGCCACCTGTATTGCTCTCCCTCCTTGCTTTCCCACCTCAAAGTGCATTTGAATACATCCTTGATGCCTGCTTCAGGCCGTCCAGCTGCCCAGTTTTCAGTGCACGAATGATTGGACTCTGCTCCCACAGGCGAAGAGCCAGGAATGAAAGATGTTGCTGGATGTCTTCTGCACATGGTGAGCTTCGCAACGGTGCCACCTGTATTGCTCTCCCTCCTTGCTTTCCCACCTCAAAGTGCATTTGAATACATCCTTGATGCATGCACCCTGCTGGCCAGATACCCAGGTTTCAGAGCACGAATGATTGGACTCTGCTCCCACAGGCAAAAAACCAGGACTGATAGATGTTGCTGGACCTCTTCTGCACATGGTAAGCTTCGCAACGGTGCCACCTGCATTGCTCTCACTCCTTGCTTTCCCACCTCAAAGTGCATTTGAATACATCCTTAATGCCTGCTCCAGGCCGTCCGGCTACCCAGTTTTCAGTGCACGAATGATTGGACCCTGCTCCCACAGGCGAAGAGCCAGGACTGAAAGATGCTGCTGTACCTCCTCTGCGCATGGTAAGCTTCGCAACGGTGCCCCCTGTATTGCTCCCACTCGTTGCTATCCCACCTCAAAGGGCATTTGAATACATCCATGATGCCTGCTCCAGGCCGTCCGGCTGCCCAGGTTCCAGTGCACGAATGATTGGACTCTGCTGCCACAGGCGAAGAGCCAGCACTGAAAGATGTTGCTGGATGTCTTCTGCACATGGTAAGTTTCGCAATGGTGCCACCTGTTTTGCTCTGACTACTTGCTTTCCCACCTCAAAGTGCATTTGAATACATCCTTGATGTCTGCTCCAGGCCGTCCGGCTGCCCAGTTTTCAGTGCACGAATGATTGGACCCAGCTCCCACAGGTGAAGAGCCAGGACTAAAAGATGGTGCTGGACCTCTTTTGCACACGGTAAGCTTCGCAACGGTGCGCCTGCATTGGTCTCACTCCTTGCTTTCCCACCTCAAAGTGCATTTGAATGCATCCTTGATGCCTGCTCCCGGCCGTCCGGCAGCTCAGTTTCCAGTGCACGAATGATTGGACCCTGCTCCCACAGGCGAAGTGCCAGGACTGAAAGATGGAGCTGGATCTCTTCTGCACACGGTAAGCTTCGCAACGGTGCCACCTGCATTGCTCTCACTCCTTGCTTTCCCACCTCAAAGTGCATTTGAATACATCCTTGATGCCTGCTCTAAGCTGGCCGGCTGCCCAGGTTTCAGTGCACGAATGATTGGACTCTGCTCCGACAGGCAAACAACCAGAACTTAAAGACGTTGCTGGATCTTCTCTGCACACGGTAAGCTTCGCAACGGTGCCACCTGCATTGCTCTCACTCCTTGCTTTCCCACCTCAAAGTGCATTTGAATAAATCCTTGATGCCTGCTCCAGGCCGTCTGGCTGCTCAGTTTCCAGTGCACGAATGATTGGACTCTGCTCCAACAGGCAAAGAGCCAGCACTGAAAGATGTTGCTGGATCTCCTCTGCACATGGTAAGCTTCGCAACGGTGCCACATCTATAGCTCTCACTCCTTGCTTTCCCACCTCAAAGTGCATTTGAATGCATTCTTGATGGCTGCTCCCGGCCTTCCGGCAGCTCAGTTTCCAGTGCACGAATGATTGGACCCTGCTCCCACAGGCGAAGAGCCAGGACTGAAAGATGCTGCTGGACCTCCTCTGCGCATGGTAAGCTTCGCAACGGTGCCCCCAGTATTGCTCCCACTCGTTGCTATCCCACCTCAAAGGGCATTTGAATACATCCTTGATGCCTGCTCCCGGCCGTCCGGCTGCCCAGTTTCCAGTGCACGAATGATTGGACTCTGCTGCCACAGGCAAAGAGCCAGCACTGAAAGATGTTGCTGGATGTCTTCTGCAAATGGTAAGCTTCGCAATGGTGCCACCTGTTTTGCTCTCACTCCGTGCTTTCCCACCTCAAAGTGCATTTGAATACATCCTTGATGCCTGCTCCCGGCCGTCCGGCTGACCAGTTTCCAGTGCACGAATGATTGGACTCTGCTGCCACAGGCGAAGAGCCAGGACTGAAAGATGTTGCTGGATCTCTTCTGCACATGGTAAGCTTCGCAACGGTTCCACATCTATAGCTCTCACTCCTTGCTTTCCCACCTCAAAGTGCATTTGAATACATCCTTGAAGCCTGCTCCCGGCGGTCCGGCTGCCCAGTTTTCAGTGCACGAATGATTGGACTCCGCTCCCACAGGCGAAGAGCCAGGAATGAAAGATGTTGCTGGATGTCTTCTGCACATGGTACGCTTCGCAATGGTGCCACCTGTTTTGCTCTCACTCCTTGCTTTCCCACCTCAAAGTGCATTTGAATATATCCTTGATGCCTGCTCCCCGCCATCCGGCTGCCCAGTTTCCAGTGCACGAATGATTGGACTCTGCTCCCACAGGCGAAGAGCCAGGACTGAAAGATGCTGCTGGACCTTTTTGCACATGGTAAGCTTCGCAACGGTGCCACCTGCATTAGTCTCACTCATTGCTTTCCCACCTCAAAGTGCATTTGAATACATCCTTAATGCCGGCTCCCGGCCGTCCGGCTGCCCAGTTTCCAGTGCACAAATGATTGGACTCTGCCGCCACTGGCAAAGAGCCGGGACTGAAAGATGCTGCTGGACCTCTTCTGCACATGGTAAGCTTCGCAACGGTGCCACCTGTATTGCTCTCACTCCTTGCTTTCCCACCTCAAAGTGCATTTGAATATATCCTTGATGCGTGCTGCAGGCTGTCCGGCTGCCCAGTTTCCAGTGCACGAATGATTGGACTCCGCTCCCACAGGCGAAGAGCCAGGAATGAAAGATGTTGCTGGATCTCTTCTGCACATGGTGAGCTTCGCAACGGTGCCACCTATATTGCTCTCCCTCCTTGCTTTCCCACCTCAAAGTGCATTTGAATAAATCCTTGATGCCTGCTCCAGGCCGTCTGGCTGCTCAGTTTCCAGTGCACGAATGATTGGACTCTGCTCCAACAGGCAAAGAGCCAGCACTGAAAGATGTTGCTGGATCTCCTCTGCACATGGTAAGCTTCGCAACGGTGCCACATCTATAGCTCTCACTCCTTGCTTTCCCACCTCAAAGTGCATTTGAATGCATCCTTGATGCCTGCTCCCGGCCGTCCGGCAGCTCAGTTTCCAGTGCACGAATGATTGGACTCTGCTCCAACAGGCAAAGTGCCAGGACTGAAAGATGGAGCTGGATCTCTTCTGCACACGGTAAGCTTCGCAACGGTGCCACCTGCATTGGTCTCACTCCTTGCTTTCCCACCTCAAAGTGCATTTGAATACATCCTTGATGCCTGCTCTAAGCTGGCCGGCTGCCCAGGTTTCAGTGCACGAATGATTGGACTCTGCTCCGACAGGCAAACAACCAGAACTGAAAGACGTTGCTGGATCATCTCTGCACACGGTAAGCTTCGCAACGGTGCCACCTGCATTGCTCTCACTCCTTGCTTTCCCACCTCAAAGTGCATTTGAATAAATCCTTGATGCCTGCTCCAGGCCGTCTGGCTGCTCAGTTTCCAGTGCACGAATGATTGGACTCTGCTCCAACAGGCAAAGAGCCAGCACTGAAAGATGTTGCTGGATATCCTCTGCACATGGTAAGCTTCGCAACGGTGCCACATCTATAGCTCTCACTCCTTGCTTTCCCACCTCAAAGTGCATTTGAATATATCCTTGATGCCTGCTCCCGGCCGTCCGGCTGCCCAGTTTCCAGTGCACGAATGATTGGACTCTGCTCCCACAGGCGAAGAGCCAGGACTGAAAGATGCTGCTGGACCTTTTTGCACATGGTAAGCTTCGCAACGGTGCCACCTGCATTAGTCTCACTCCTTGCTTTCCCACCTCAAAGTGCATTTGAATACATCCTTTTTGCCGGCTCCCGGCCGTCCGGCTGCCCAGTTTCCAGTGCACAAATGATTGGACTCTGCTGCCACTGGCAAAGAGCCGGGACTGAAAGATGCTGCTGGACCTCTTCTGCACATGGTAAGCTTCGCAACGGTGCCACCTGTATTTCTCTCACTCCTTGCTTTCCCACCTCAAAGTGCATTTGAATATATCCTTGATGCGTGCTGCAGGCTGTCCGGCTGCCCAGTTTTCAGTGCACGAATGATTGGACTCCGCTCCCACAGGCGAAGAGCCAGGAATGAAAGATGTTGCTGGATCTCTTCTGCACGTGGTGAGCTTCGCAACGGTGCCACCTGTATTGCTCTCCCTCCTTGCTTTCCCACCTCAAAGTGCATTTGAATACTTCCTTGATGCCTGCTTCAGGCCGTCCAGCTGCCCAGTTTTCAGTGCACGAATGATTGGACTCTGCTCCCACAGGCGAATAGCCAGGACTGAAAGATGTTGCTGGATCTCTTCTGCACATGGTGAGCTTCGCAATGGTGCCACCTGTATTGCTCCCCCTCCTTGCTTTCCCACCTCAAAGTGCATTTGAATACATCCTTGATGCATGCACCCTGCTGGCCAGATACCCAGGTTTCAGAGCACGAATGATTGGACTCTGCTGCCACAGGCGAAGAGCCAGCACTGAAAGATGATGCTGGATGTCTTCTGCACATGGTAAGCTTCGCAATGGTGCCACCTGCATTGCTCTCACTCCTTGCTTTCCCACCTCAAAGTGCATTTGAATACATCCTTGATGCCTGCTCCTGGCCGTCTGGCTGCTCAGTTTCCAGTGCACGAATGATTGGACCCAGCTCCCACAGGTGAAGAGCCAGGACTGAAAGATGCTGCTGGACCTCTTCTGCACATGGTAAGCTTCGCAACGGTTCCACATCTATAGCTCTCACTCCTTGCTTTCCCACCTCAAAGTGCATTTGAATACATCCTTGAAGCCTGCTCCCGGCGGTCCGGCTACCCAGTTTTCAGTGCACGAATGATTGGACTCCGCTCCCACAGGCGAAGAGCCAGGAATGAAAGATGTTGCTGGATGTCTTCTGCACATGGTACGCTTCGCAATGGTGCCACCTGTTTTGCTCTCACTCCTTGCTTTCCCACCTCAAAGTGCATTTGAATATATCCTTGATGCCTGCTCCCCGCCATCCGGCTGCCCAGTTTCCAGTGCACGAATGATTGGACTCTGCTCCCACAGGCGAAGAGCCAGGACTGAAAGATGCTGCTGGACCTTTTTGCACATGGTAAGCTTCGCAACGGTGCCACCTGCATTAGTCTCACTCATTGCTTTCCCACCTCAAAGTGCATTTGAATACATCCTTAATGCCGGCTCCCGGCCGTCCGGCTGCCCAGTTTCCAGTGCACAAATGATTGGACTCTGCCGCCACTGGCAAAGAGCCGGGACTGAAAGATGCTGCTGGACCTCTTCTGCACATGGTAAGCTTCGCAACGGTGCCACCTGCATTGCTCTCACTCCTTGCTTTCCCACCTCAAAGGGCATTTGAATACATCCTTAATGCCTGCTCCAGGCCGTCCGGCTACCCAGTTTTCAGTGCACGAATGATTGGACCCTGCTCCCACAGGCGAAGAGCCAGGACTGAAAGATGCTGCTGTACCTCCTCTGCGCATGGTAAGCTTCGCAACGGTGCCCCCTGTATTGCTCCCACTCGTTGCTATCCCACCTCAAAGGGCATTTGAATACATCCATGATGCCTGCTCCAGGCCGTCCGGCTGCCCAGGTTCCAGTGCACGAATGATTGGACTCTGCTGCCACAGGCGAAGAGCCAGCACTGAAAGATGTTGCTGGATGTCTTCTGCACATGGTAAGTTTCGCAATGGTGCCACCTGTTTTGCTCTGACTACTTGCTTTCCCACCTCAAAGTGCATTTGAATACATCCTTGATGTCTGCTCCAGGCCGTCCGGCTGCCCAGTTTTCAGTGCACGAATGATTGGACCCAGCTCCCACAGGTGAAGAGCCAGGACTAAAAGATGGTGCTGGACCTCTTTTGCACACGGTAAGCTTCGCAACGGTGCGCCTGCATTGGTCACACTCCTTGCTTTCCCACCTCAAAGTGCATTTGAATGCATCCTTGATGCCTGCTCCCGGCCGTCCGGCAGCTCAGTTTCCAGTGCACGAATGATTGGACCCTGCTCCCACAGGCGAAGTGCCAGGACTGAAAGATGGAGCTGGATCTCTTCTGCACACGGTAAGCTTCGCAACGGTGCCACCTGCATTGCTCTCACTCCTTGCTTTCCCACCTCAAAGTGCATTTGAATACATCCTTGATGCCTGCTCTAAGCTGGCCGGCTGCCCAGGTTTCAGTGCACGAATGATTGGACTCTGCTCCGACAGGCAAACAACCAGAACTGAAAGACGTTGCTGGATCTTCTCTGCACACGGTAAGCTTCGCAACGGTGCCACCTGCATTGCTCTCACTCCTTGCTTTCCCACCTCAAAGTGCATTTGAATAAATCCTTGATGCCTGCTCCAGGCCGTCTGGCTGCTCAGTTTCCAGTGCACGAATGATTGGACTCTGCTCCAACAGGCAAAGAGCCAGCACTGAAAGATGTTGCTGGATCTCCTCTGCACATGGTAAGCTTCGCAACGGTGCCACATCTATAGCTCTCACTCCTTGCTTTCCCACCTCAAAGTGCATTTGAATGCATTCTTGATGGCTGCTCCCGGCCTTCCGGCAGCTCAGTTTCCAGTGCACGAATGATTGGACCCTGCTCCCACAGGCGAAGAGCCAGGACTGAAAGATGCTGCTGGACCTCCTCTGCGCATGGTAAGCTTCGCAACGGTGCCCCCAGTATTGCTCCCACTCGTTGCTATCCCACCTCAAAGGGCATTTGAATACATCCTTGATGCCTGCTCCCGGCCGTCCGGCTGCCCAGTTTCCAGTGCACGAATGATTGGACTCTGCTGCCACAGGCAAAGAGCCAGCACTGAAAGATGTTGCTGGATGTCTTCTGCAAATGGTAAGCTTCGCAATGGTGCCACCTGTTTTGCTCTCACTCCGTGCTTTCCCACCTCAAAGTGCATTTGAATACATCCTTGATGCCTGCTCCCGGCCGTCCGGCTGCCCAGTTTTCAGTGCAGGAATGATTGGACTCTGCTGCCACAGGCGAAGAGCCAGGACTGAAAGATGTTGCTGGATCTCTTCTGCACATGGTAAGCTTCGCAACGGTTCCACATCTATAGCTCTCACTCCTTGCTTTCCCACCTCAAAGTGCATTTGAATACATCCTTGAAGCCTGCTCCCGGCGGTCCGGCTGCCCAGTTTTCAGTGCACGAATGATTGGACTCCGCTCCCACAGGCGAAGAGCCAGGAATGAAAGATGTTGCTGGATGTCTTCTGCACATGGTACGCTTCGCAATGGTGCCACCTGTTTTGCTCTCACTCCTTGCTTTCCCACCTCAAAGTGCATTTGAATATATCCTTGATGCCTGCTCCCCGCCATCCGGCTGCCCAGTTTCCAGTGCACGAATGATTGGACTCTGCTCCCACAGGCGAAGAGCCAGGACTGAAAGATGCTGCTGGACCTTTTTGCACATGGTAAGCTTCGCAACGGTGCCACCTGCATTAGTCTCACTCATTGCTTTCCCACCTCAAAGTGCATTTGAATACATCCTTAATGCCGGCTCCCGGCCGTCCGGCTGCCCAGTTTCCAGTGCACAAATGATTGGACTCTGCCGCCACTGGCAAAGAGCCGGGACTGAAAGATGCTGCTGGACCTCTTCTGCACATGGTAAGCTTCGCAACGGTGCCACCTGTATTGCTCTCACTCCTTGCTTTCCCACCTCAAAGTGCATTTGAATATATCCTTGATGCGTGCTGCAGGCTGTCCGGCTGCCCAGTTTCCAGTGCACGAATGATTGGACTCCGCTCCCACAGGCGAAGAGCCAGGAATGAAAGATGTTGCTGGATCTCTTCTGCACATGGTGAGCTTCGCAACGGTGCCACCTATATTGCTCTCCCTCCTTGCTTTCCCACCTCAAAGTGCATTTGAATAAATCCTTGATGCCTGCGCCAGGCCGTCTGGCTGCTCAGTTTCCAGTGCACGAATGATTGGACTCTGCTCCAACAGGCAAAGAGCCAGCACTGAAAGATGTTGCTGGATCTCCTCTGCACATGGTAAGCTTCGCAACGGTGCCACATCTATAGCTCTCACTCCTTGCTTTCCCACCTCAAAGTGCATTTGAATGCATCCTTGATGCCTGCTCCCGGCCGTCCGGCAGCTCAGTTTCCAGTGCACGAATGATTGGACTCTGCTCCAACAGGCGAAGTGCCAGGACTGAAAGATGGAGCTGGATCTCTTCTGCACACGGTAAGCTTCGCAACGGTGCCACCTGCATTGGTCTCACTCCTTGCTTTCCCACCTCAAAGTGCATTTGAATACATCCTTGATGCCTGCTCTAAGCTGGCCGGCTGCCCAGGTTTCAGTGCACGAATGATTGGACTCTGCTCCGACAGGCAAACAACCAGAACTGAAAGACGTTGCTGGATCTTCTCTGCACACGGTAAGCTTCGCAACGGTGCCACCTGCATTGCTCTCACTCCTTGCTTTCCCACCTCAAAGTGCATTTGAATAAATCCTTGATGCCTGCTCCAGGCCGTCTGGCTGCTCAGTTTCCAGTGCACGAATGATTGGACTCTGCTCCAACAGGCAAAGAGCCAGCACTGAAAGATGTTGCTGGATATCCTCTGCACATGGTAAGCTTCGCAACGGTGCCACATCTATAGCTCTCACTCCTTGCTTTCCCACCTCAAAGTGCATTTGAATATATCCTTGATGCCTGCTCCCGGCCGTCCGGCTGCCCAGTTTCCAGTGCACGAATGATTGGACTCTGCTCCCACAGGCGAAGAGCCAGGACTGAAAGATGCTGCTGGACCTTTTTGCACATGGTAAGCTTCGCAACGGTGCCACCTGCATTAGTCTCACTCCTTGCTTTCCCACCTCAAAGTGCATTTGAATACATCCTTTTTGCCGGCTCCCGGCCGTCCGGCTGCCCAGTTTCCAGTGCACAAATGATTGGACTCTGCTGCCACTGGCAAAGAGCCGGGACTGAAAGATGCTGCTGGACCTCTTCTGCACATGGTAAGCTTCGCAACGGTGCCACCTGTATTTCTCTCACTCCTTGCTTTCCCACCTCAAAGTGCATTTGAATATATCCTTGATGCGTGCTGCAGGCTGTCCGGCTGCCCAGTTTTCAGTGCACGAATGATTGGACTCCGCTCCCACAGGCGAAGAGCCAGGACTGAAAGATGTTGCTGGATCTCTTCTGCACGTGGTGAGCTTCGCAACGGTGCCACCTGTATTGCTCTCCCTCCTTGCTTTCCCACCTCAAAGTGCATTTGAATACATCCTTGATGCCTGCTTCAGGCCGTCCAGCTGCCCAGTTTTCAGTGCACGAATGATTGGACTCTGCTCCCACAGGCGAATAGCCAGGACTGAAAGATGTTGCTGGATCTCTTCTGCACATGGTGAGCTTCGCAACGGTGCCACCTGTATTGCTCTCCCTCCTTGCTTTCCCACCTCAAAGTGCATTTGAATACATCCTTGATGCATGCACCCTGCTGGCCAGATACCCAGGTTTCAGAGCACGAATGATTGGACTCTGCTGCCACAGGCGAAGAGCCAGCACTGAAAGATGATGCTGGATGTCTTCTGCACATGGTGAGCTTCGCAACGGTGCCACCTGTATTGCTCCCCCTCCTTGCTTTCCCACCTCAAAGTGCATTTGAATACATCCTTGATGCATGCACCCTGCTGGCCAGATACCCAGGTTTCAGAGCACGAATGATTGGACTCTGCTGCCACAGGCGAAGAGCCAGCACTGAAAGATGATGCTGGATGTCTTCTGCACATGGTAAGCTTCGCAATGGTGCCACCTGCATTGCTCTCACTCCTTGCTTTCCCACCTCAAAGTGCATTTGAATACATCCTTGATGCCTGCTCCTGGCCGTCTGGCTGCTCAGTTTCCAGTGCACGAATGATTGGACCCAGCTCCCACAGGTGAAGAGCCAGGACTGAAAGATGCTGCTGGACCTCTTCTGCACATGGTAAGCTTCGCAACGGTTCCACATCTATAGCTCTCACTCCTTGCTTTCCCACCTCAAAGTGCATTTGAATACATCCTTGAAGCCTGCTCCCGGCGGTCCGGCTACCCAGTTTTCAGTGCACGAATGATTGGACTCCGCTCCCACAGGCGAAGAGCCAGGAATGAAAGATGTTGCTGGATGTCTTCTGCACATGGTACGCTTCGCAATGGTGCCACCTGTTTTGCTCTCACTCCTTGCTTTCCCACCTCAAAGTGCATTTGAATATATCCTTGATGCCTGCTCCCCGCCATCCGGCTGCCCAGTTTCCAGTGCACGAATGATTGGACTCTGCTCCCACAGGCGAAGAGCCAGGACTGAAAGATGCTGCTGGACCTTTTTGCACATGGTAAGCTTCGCAACGGTGCCACCTGCATTAGTCTCACTCATTGCTTTCCCACCTCAAAGTGCATTTGAATACATCCTTAATGCCGGCTCCCGGCCGTCCGGCTGCCCAGTTTCCAGTGCACAAATGATTGGACTCTGCCGCCACTGGCAAAGAGCCGGGACTGAAAGATGCTGCTGGACCTCTTCTGCACATGGTAAGCTTCGCAACGGTGCCACCTGCATTGCTCTCACTCCTTGCTTTCCCACCTCAAAGGGCATTTGAATACATCCTTAATGCCTGCTCCAGGCCGTCCGGCTACCCAGTTTTCAGTGCACGAATGATTGGACCCTGCTCCCACAGGCGAAGAGCCAGGACTGAAAGATGCTGCTGTACCTCCTCTGCGCATGGTAAGCTTCGCAACGGTGCCCCCTGTATTGCTCCCACTCGTTGCTATCCCACCTCAAAGGGCATTTGAATACATCCATGATGCCTGCTCCAGGCCGTCCGGCTGCCCAGGTTCCAGTGCACGAATGATTGGACTCTGCTGCCACAGGCGAAGAGCCAGCACTGAAAGATGTTGCTGGATGTCTTCTGCACATGGTAAGTTTCGCAATGGTGCCACCTGTTTTGCTCTGACTACTTGCTTTCCCACCTCAAAGTGCATTTGAATACATCCTTGATGTCTGCTCCAGGCCGTCCGGCTGCCCAGTTTTCAGTGCACGAATGATTGGACCCAGCTCCCACAGGTGAAGAGCCAGGACTAAAAGATGGTGCTGGACCTCTTTTGCACACGGTAAGCTTCGCAACGGTGCGCCTGCATTGGTCACACTCCTTGCTTTCCCACCTCAAAGTGCATTTGAATGCATCCTTGATGCCTGCTCCCGGCCGTCCGGCAGCTCAGTTTCCAGTGCACGAATGATTGGACCCTGCTCCCACAGGCGAAGTGCCAGGACTGAAAGATGGAGCTGGATCTCTTCTGCACACGGTAAGCTTCGCAACGGTGCCACCTGCATTGCTCTCACTCCTTGCTTTCCCACCTCAAAGTGCATTTGAATACATCCTTGATGCCTGCTCTAAGCTGGCCGGCTGCCCAGGTTTCAGTGCACGAATGATTGGACTCTGCTCCGACAGGCAAACAACCAGAACTGAAAGACGTTGCTGGATCTTCTCTGCACACGGTAAGCTTCGCAACGGTGCCACCTGCATTGCTCTCACTCCTTGCTTTCCCACCTCAAAGTGCATTTGAATAAATCCTTGATGCCTGCTCCAGGCCGTCTGGCTGCTCAGTTTCCAGTGCACGAATGATTGGACTCTGCTCCAACAGGCAAAGAGCCAGCACTGAAAGATGTTGCTGGATCTCCTCTGCACATGGTAAGCTTCGCAACGGTGCCACATCTATAGCTCTCACTCCTTGCTTTCCCACCTCAAAGTGCATTTGAATGCATTCTTGATGGCTGCTCCCGGCCTTCCGGCAGCTCAGTTTCCAGTGCACGAATGATTGGACCCTGCTCCCACAGGCGAAGAGCCAGGACTGAAAGATGCTGCTGGACCTCCTCTGCGCATGGTAAGCTTCGCAACGGTGCCCCCAGTATTGCTCCCACTCGTTGCTATCCCACCTCAAAGGGCATTTGAATACATCCTTGATGCCTGCTCCCGGCCGTCCGGCTGCCCAGTTTCCAGTGCACGAATGATTGGACTCTGCTGCCACAGGCAAAGAGCCAGCACTGAAAGATGTTGCTGGATGTCTTCTGCAAATGGTAAGCTTCGCAATGGTGCCACCTGTTTTGCTCTCACTCCGTGCTTTCCCACCTCAAAGTGCATTTGAATACATCCTTGATGCCTGCTCCCGGCCGTCCGGCTGCCCAGTTTTCAGTGCAGGAATGATTGGACTCTGCTGCCACAGGCGAAGAGCCAGGACTGAAAGATGTTGCTGGATCTCTTCTGCACATGGTAAGCTTCGCAACGGTTCCACATCTATAGCTCTCACTCCTTGCTTTCCCACCTCAAAGTGCATTTGAATACATCCTTGAAGCCTGCTCCCGGCGGTCCGGCTGCCCAGTTTTCAGTGCACGAATGATTGGACTCCGCTCCCACAGGCGAAGAGCCAGGAATGAAAGATGTTGCTGGATGTCTTCTGCACATGGTACGCTTCGCAATGGTGCCACCTGTTTTGCTCTCACTCCTTGCTTTCCCACCTCAAAGTGCATTTGAATATATCCTTGATGCCTGCTCCCCGCCATCCGGCTGCCCAGTTTCCAGTGCACGAATGATTGGACTCTGCTCCCACAGGCGAAGAGCCAGGACTGAAAGATGCTGCTGGACCTTTTTGCACATGGTAAGCTTCGCAACGGTGCCACCTGCATTAGTCTCACTCATTGCTTTCCCACCTCAAAGTGCATTTGAATACATCCTTAATGCCGGCTCCCGGCCGTCCGGCTGCCCAGTTTCCAGTGCACAAATGATTGGACTCTGCCGCCACTGGCAAAGAGCCGGGACTGAAAGATGCTGCTGGACCTCTTCTGCACATGGTAAGCTTCGCAACGGTGCCACCTGTATTGCTCTCACTCCTTGCTTTCCCACCTCAAAGTGCATTTGAATATATCCTTGATGCGTGCTGCAGGCTGTCCGGCTGCCCAGTTTCCAGTGCACGAATGATTGGACTCCGCTCCCACAGGCGAAGAGCCAGGAATGAAAGATGTTGCTGGATCTCTTCTGCACATGGTGAGCTTCGCAACGGTGCCACCTATATTGCTCTCCCTCCTTGCTTTCCCACCTCAAAGTGCATTTGAATAAATCCTTGATGCCTGCGCCAGGCCGTCTGGCTGCTCAGTTTCCAGTGCACGAATGATTGGACTCTGCTCCAACAGGCAAAGAGCCAGCACTGAAAGATGTTGCTGGATCTCCTCTGCACATGGTAAGCTTCGCAACGGTGCCACATCTATAGCTCTCACTCCTTGCTTTCCCACCTCAAAGTGCATTTGAATGCATCCTTGATGCCTGCTCCCGGCCGTCCGGCAGCTCAGTTTCCAGTGCACGAATGATTGGACTCTGCTCCAACAGGCGAAGTGCCAGGACTGAAAGATGGAGCTGGATCTCTTCTGCACACGGTAAGCTTCGCAACGGTGCCACCTGCATTGGTCTCACTCCTTGCTTTCCCACCTCAAAGTGCATTTGAATACATCCTTGATGCCTGCTCTAAGCTGGCCGGCTGCCCAGGTTTCAGTGCACGAATGATTGGACTCTGCTCCGACAGGCAAACAACCAGAACTGAAAGACGTTGCTGGATCTTCTCTGCACACGGTAAGCTTCGCAACGGTGCCACCTGCATTGCTCTCACTCCTTGCTTTCCCACCTCAAAGTGCATTTGAATAAATCCTTGATGCCTGCTCCAGGCCGTCTGGCTGCTCAGTTTCCAGTGCACGAATGATTGGACTCTGCTCCAACAGGCAAAGAGCCAGCACTGAAAGATGTTGCTGGATATCCTCTGCACATGGTAAGCTTCGCAACGGTGCCACATCTATAGCTCTCACTCCTTGCTTTCCCACCTCAAAGTGCATTTGAATATATCCTTGATGCCTGCTCCCGGCCGTCCGGCTGCCCAGTTTCCAGTGCACGAATGATTGGACTCTGCTCCCACAGGCGAAGAGCCAGGACTGAAAGATGCTGCTGGACCTTTTTGCACATGGTAAGCTTCGCAACGGTGCCACCTGCATTAGTCTCACTCCTTGCTTTCCCACCTCAAAGTGCATTTGAATACATCCTTTTTGCCGGCTCCCGGCCGTCCGGCTGCCCAGTTTCCAGTGCACAAATGATTGGACTCTGCTGCCACTGGCAAAGAGCCGGGACTGAAAGATGCTGCTGGACCTCTTCTGCACATGGTAAGCTTCGCAACGGTGCCACCTGTATTTCTCTCACTCCTTGCTTTCCCACCTCAAAGTGCATTTGAATATATCCTTGATGCGTGCTGCAGGCTGTCCGGCTGCCCAGTTTTCAGTGCACGAATGATTGGACTCCGCTCCCACAGGCGAAGAGCCAGGACTGAAAGATGTTGCTGGATCTCTTCTGCACGTGGTGAGCTTCGCAACGGTGCCACCTGTATTGCTCTCCCTCCTTGCTTTCCCACCTCAAAGTGCATTTGAATACATCCTTGATGCCTGCTTCAGGCCGTCCAGCTGCCCAGTTTTCAGTGCACGAATGATTGGACTCTGCTCCCACAGGCGAATAGCCAGGACTGAAAGATGTTGCTGGATCTCTTCTGCACATGGTGAGCTTCGCAACGGTGCCACCTGTATTGCTCTCCCTCCTTGCTTTCCCACCTCAAAGTGCATTTGAATACATCCTTGATGCATGCACCCTGCTGGCCAGATACCCAGGTTTCAGAGCACGAATGATTGGACTCTGCTGCCACAGGCGAAGAGCCAGCACTGAAAGATGATGCTGGATGTCTTCTGCACATGGTAAGCTTCGCAATGGTGCCACCTGCATTGCTCTCACTCCTTGCTTTCCCACCTCAAAGTGCATTTGAATACATCCTTGATGCCTGCTCCCGGCCGTCCGGCAGCTCAGTTTCCAGTGCACGAATGATTGGACCCTGCTCCCCCAGGCGAAGTGCCAGGACTGAAAGATGGAGCTGGATCTCTTCTGCACACGGTAAGCTTCGCAACGGTGCCACCTGCATTGGTCTCAGTCCTTTCTTTCCCACCTCAAAGTGCATTTGAATACATCCTTGATGCCTGCTCTAAGCTGGCCGGCTGCCCAGGTTTCAGGGCACGAATGATTGGACTCTGCTCCGACAGGCAAACAACCAGAACTGAAAGACGTTGCTGGATCTTCTCTGCACACGGTAAGCTTCGCAACGGTGCCACCTGCATTGCTCTCACTCCTTGCTTTCCCACCTCAAAGTGCATTTGAATAAATCCTTGATGCCTACTCCAGGCCGTCTGGCTGCTCAGTTTCCAGTGCACGAATGATTGGACTCTGCTCCAACAGGCAAAGAGCCAGCACTGAAAGATGTTGCTGGATCTCCTCTGCACATGGTAAGCTTCGCAACGGTGCCACATCTATAGCTCTCCCTCCTTGCTTTCCCACCTCAAAGGGCATTTGAATACATCCTTGATGCCTGCTCCCGGCCGTCCGGCTGCCCAGTTTCCAGTGCACGAATGATTGGACTCTGCTGCCACAGGCAAAGAGCCAGCACTGAAAGATGTTGCTGGATGTCTTCTGCATATGGTAAGCTTCGCAATGGTGCCACCTGTTTTGCTCTCACTCCGTGCTTTCCCACCTCAAAGTGCATTTGAATACATCCTTGATGCCTGCTCCCGGCCGTCCGGCAGCCCAGTTTTCAGTGCAGGAATGATTGGACTCTGCTGCCACAGGCGAAGAGCCAGGACTGAAAGATGGTGCTGGATCTCTTCTGCACATGGTAAGCTTCGCAACGGTGCCACCTGTATTGCTCTCACTCCTTGCTATCCCGCCTAAAAGTGCATTTGAATACATCCTTGATGCCTGCTGCAGGCCGTCCGGCTGCTCAGTTTCCAGTGCACGAATGATTGGACTCTTCTCCCACAGGCAACCAACCAGGCCTGAAAGACATTGCTGGTTCTTTTCTGCACATGGTAAGCTTTGCAACGGTGCCACCTGCATTGCTCTCACTCCTTGCTTTCCCACCTCAAAGTGCATTTGAATACATCCTTGATGCCTGCTCCAGGCCGTCCAGCTACCCTGGTTCCTGGGCACGAATGATTGGACCCTACACCCACAGGCGAAGAGCCAGGACTGAAAGATGGTGCTGGACCTCTTCGGCACATGGTAAGCTTCGCAACGGTGCACCTGTATTGCTCTCACTCCTTGCTTTCCCACCTGAAAGTGTATTTCAATACATCCTTGATGCCTGCTCCAGGCTGGCTGGCTACCCAGGTTACTGTGCACGAATGATTGGACTCTGCTCCCACAGGCGAAGAGGCAGGAAAGAAAGATGTTGCTGGATCTCTTTTGCACATGGTAAGCTTCGCAACGGTGCCACCTGTATTGCTCTCACTCCTTGCTTTCCCACCTCAAAGTGCATTTGAATACATCTTTGATGCCTGCTCCAAGCTGGCCGGCTGCCCAGTTTTCAGTGCACGAATGATTGGACTCTGCTCCCACAAGCGAAGAGCCAGGACTGAAAGATGCTGCTGAATCTCTTCTGCACACGGTAAGGTTCGCAACGGCGCCACCAGGATTGCTCTCACTCCTTGCTTTCCCACCTCAAAGTGCATTTGAATACATCCTTGATGTCTGCTCCAGGCCGTCCGGCTGCCCAGTTTTCAGTGCACGAATGATTGGACCCTGATCCCACAGGCGAAGTGCCAGGACTGAAAGATGGAGCTGGATCTCTTCTGCACACGGTAAGCTTCGCAACGGTGCCACCTGCATTGGTCTCACTCTTTGCTTTCCCACCTCAAAGTGCATTTGAATACATCCTTGATGCCTGCTCTAAGCTGGCCGGCTGCCCAGTTTTCAGTGCACGAATGATTGGACTCTGCTCCCACAGGCGAAGAGCCAGGACTGAAAGACGTTGCTGGATCTTCTCTGCACACGTAAGCTTCGCAACGGTGCCACCTGCATTGCTCTCACTCCTTGCTTTCCCACCTCAAAGTGCGTTTGAATACATCCTTGATGCCTGCTCCAGGCCGTCCAGCTTCCCAGTTTTCAGTGCACGAATGATTGGACTCTGCTCCCACAGGTGAAGAGCCAGGACTGATAGATGTTGCTGGACCTCTTCTGCACACGGTAAGCTTCGCAACGGTGCCACCTGCATTGCTCTCACTCCTTGCTTTCCCACCTCAAAGTGCATTTGAATACATTCTTAACGCCTGCTCCAGGCCGTCCGGCTACCAGTTTTTAGTGCACGAATGATTGGACCCTGCTCCCACAGGCGAGGAGCCAGGACTCAAAGATGCTGCTGGATCTCTTCTGCACATGGTAAGCTTCGCAACGGTGCCACATCTATAGCTCTCACTCCTTGCTTTCCCACCTCAAAGTGCATTTGAATACATCCTTGATGCCTGCTCCAGGCGGTCCGGCTGCCCAGTTTTCAGTGCACGAATGATTGGACTCCGCTCCCACAGGCGAAGAGCCAGGAATGAAAGATGTTGCTAGATGTCTTCTGCACATGGTAAGCTTCGCAATGGTGCCACCTGTTTTGCTCTCACTCCTTGCTTTCCCACCTCAAAGTGCATTTGAATATATCCTTGATGCCTGCCACCGGCCGTCCGGCTGCCCAGTTTCCAGTGCACGAATGATTGGACTCTGCTCCCACAGGCGAAGAGCCAGGACTGAAAGATGCTGCTGGACCTTTTTGCACATGGTAAGCTTCGCAACGGTGCCACCTGCATTAGTCTCACTCCTTGCTTTCCCACCTCAAAGTGCATTTGAATACATCCTTAATGCCGGCTCCCGGCCGTCCGGCTGCCCAGTTTCCAGTGCACAAATGATTGGACTCTGCTGCCACTGGCAAAGAGCCGGGACTGAAAGATGCTGCTGGACCTCTTCTGCACATGGTAAGCTTCTCAACGGTGCCACCTGTATTGCTCTCACTCCTTGCTTTCCCACCTCAAAGTGCATTTGAATATATCCTTGATGCGTGCTGCAGGCTGTCCGGCTGCCCAGTTTTCAGTGCACGAATGATTGGACTCCGCTCCCACAGGCGAAGAGCCAGGAATGAAAGATGTTGCTGGATCTCTTCTGCACATGGTGAGCTTCGCAACGGTGCCACCTGTATTGCTCTCCCTCCTTGCTTTCCCACCTCAAAGTGCATTTGAATACATCCTTGATGCCTGCTTCAGGCCGTCCAGCTGCCCAGTTTTCAGTGCACGAATAATTGGACTCTGCTCCCACAGGCGAAGAGCCAGGAATGAAAGATGTTGCTGGATCTCTTCTGCACATGGTGAGCTTCGCAACGGTGCCACCTGTATTGCTCTCCCTCCTTGCTTTCCCACCTCAAAGTGCATTTGAATACATCCTTGATGCCAGGTCCCGCCCGTCCGGCTGCCCAGATTCCAGTGCAAGAATGATTGGACCCAGCTCCCACAGGCGAAGAGCCAGGACTGAAAGATGCTGCTGGACTTCTTCTGCACATGGTAAGCTTCGCAACGCTGCCACCTGTATTGCTCTCACTCCTTGCTTTCCCAACACAAAGTGCATTTGAATATATCCTTGATGCCAGCTTCAGGCCGGCTGGCTGCCCAGTTTTCAGTGCACGAATGATTGGACTCTGCTCCCACAGGCGAAGGGCCAGGACTGAAAGATCCTGCTGGATGTCTTCTGCACATGGTAAGCTTCGCAACGGTGCCACCTGTATTGCTCTCACTCCTTGCTTTCCCACCTCAAAGTGCATTTGAATATATCCTTGATGCCAACTTCAGACCGGCTGCCCAGTTTCCAGTGCACGAATGATTGGACCCAGCTCCCAGAGGCGAAGAGCCAGGACTGAAAGATACTGCTGGACCTCTTCTGCACAAGGTAAGCTTCGCAACTGTGCCACCTGTATTGCTCTCACTCCTTGCTTTCCCTCCACAAAGTGCATTTCAATACATCCTTGATGCCTGCTCCAGGCCGTCCGGCTGCCCAGTTTCCAGTGCACGAATGATTGGACCCTGCTCCCACAGGCGAGGAGCCAGGACTCAAAGATGCTGCTGGATCTCTTCTGCACATGGTACGCTTCGCAATGGTGCCACCTGTTTTGCTCTCACTCCTTGCTTTCCCACCTCAAAGTGCATTTGAATATATCCTTGATGCCTGCTCCCCGCCATCCGGCTGCCCAGTTTCCAGTGCACGAATGATTGGACTCTGCTCCCACAGGCGAAGAGCCAGGACTGAAAGATGCTGCTGGACCTTTTTGCACATGGTAAGCTTCGCAACGGTGCCACCTGCATTAGTCTCACTCATTGCTTTCCCACCTCAAAGTGCATTTGAATACATCCTTAATGCCGGCTCCCGGCCGTCCGGCTGCCCAGTTTCCAGTGCACAAATGATTGGACTCTGCCGCCACTGGCAAAGAGCCGGGACTGAAAGATGCTGCTGGACCTCTTCTGCACATGGTAAGCTTCGCAACGGTGCCACCTGTATTGCTCTCACTCCTTGCTTTCCCACCTCAAAGTGCATTTGAATATATCCTTGATGCGTGCTGCAGGCTGTCCGGCTGCCCAGTTTCCAGTGCACGAATGATTGGACTCCGCTCCCACAGGCGAAGAGCCAGGAATGAAAGATGTTGCTGGATCTCTTCTGCACATGGTGAGCTTCGCAACGGTGCCACCTATATTGCTCTCCCTCCTTGCTTTCCCACCTCAAAGTGCATTTGAATAAATCCTTGATGCCTGCGCCAGGCCGTCTGGCTGCTCAGTTTCCAGTGCACGAATGATTGGACTCTGCTCCAACAGGCAAAGAGCCAGCACTGAAAGATGTTGCTGGATCTCCTCTGCACATGGTAAGCTTCGCAACGGTGCCACATCTATAGCTCTCACTCCTTGCTTTCCCACCTCAAAGTGCATTTGAATGCATCCTTGATGCCTGCTCCCGGCCGTCCGGCAGCTCAGTTTCCAGTGCACGAATGATTGGACTCTGCTCCAACAGGCGAAGTGCCAGGACTGAAAGATGGAGCTGGATCTCTTCTGCACACGGTAAGCTTCGCAACGGTGCCACCTGCATTGGTCTCACTCCTTGCTTTCCCACCTCAAAGTGCATTTGAATACATCCTTGATGCCTGCTCTAAGCTGGCCGGCTGCCCAGGTTTCAGTGCACGAATGATTGGACTCTGCTCCGACAGGCAAACAACCAGAACTGAAAGACGTTGCTGGATCTTCTCTGCACACGGTAAGCTTCGCAACGGTGCCACCTGCATTGCTCTCACTCCTTGCTTTCCCACCTCAAAGTGCATTTGAATAAATCCTTGATGCCTGCTCCAGGCCGTCTGGCTGCTCAGTTTCCAGTGCACGAATGATTGGACTCTGCTCCAACAGGCAAAGAGCCAGCACTGAAAGATGTTGCTGGATATCCTCTGCACATGGTAAGCTTCGCAACGGTGCCACATCTATAGCTCTCACTCCTTGCTTTCCCACCTCAAAGTGCATTTGAATATATCCTTGATGCCTGCTCCCGGCCGTCCGGCTGCCCAGTTTCCAGTGCACGAATGATTGGACTCTGCTCCCACAGGCGAAGAGCCAGGACTGAAAGATGCTGCTGGACCTTTTTGCACATGGTAAGCTTCGCAACGGTGCCACCTGCATTAGTCTCACTCCTTGCTTTCCCACCTCAAAGTGCATTTGAATACATCCTTTTTGCCGGCTCCCGGCCGTCCGGCTGCCCAGTTTCCAGTGCACAAATGATTGGACTCTGCTGCCACTGGCAAAGAGCCGGGACTGAAAGATGCTGCTGGACCTCTTCTGCACATGGTAAGCTTCGCAACGGTGCCACCTGTATTTCTCTCACTCCTTGCTTTCCCACCTCAAAGTGCATTTGAATATATCCTTGATGCGTGCTGCAGGCTGTCCGGCTGCCCAGTTTTCAGTGCACGAATGATTGGACTCCGCTCCCACAGGCGAAGAGCCAGGACTGAAAGATGTTGCTGGATCTCTTCTGCACGTGGTGAGCTTCGCAACGGTGCCACCTGTATTGCTCTCCCTCCTTGCTTTCCCACCTCAAAGTGCATTTGAATACATCCTTGATGCCTGCTTCAGGCCGTCCAGCTGCCCAGTTTTCAGTGCACGAATGATTGGACTCTGCTCCCACAGGCGAATAGCCAGGACTGAAAGATGTTGCTGGATCTCTTCTGCACATGGTGAGCTTCGCAACGGTGCCACCTGTATTGCTCTCCCTCCTTGCTTTCCCACCTCAAAGTGCATTTGAATACATCCTTGATGCATGCACCCTGCTGGCCAGATACCCAGGTTTCAGAGCACGAATGATTGGACTCTGCTGCCACAGGCGAAGAGCCAGCACTGAAAGATGATGCTGGATGTCTTCTGCACATGGTAAGCTTCGCAATGGTGCCACCTGCATTGCTCTCACTCCTTGCTTTCCCACCTCAAAGTGCATTTGAATACATCCTTGATGCCTGCTCCCGGCCGTCCGGCAGCTCAGTTTCCAGTGCACGAATGATTGGACCCTGCTCCCCCAGGCGAAGTGCCAGGACTGAAAGATGGAGCTGGATCTCTTCTGCACACGGTAAGCTTCGCAACGGTGCCACCTGCATTGGTCTCAGTCCTTTCTTTCCCACCTCAAAGTGCATTTGAATACATCCTTGATGCCTGCTCTAAGCTGGCCGGCTGCCCAGGTTTCAGGGCACGAATGATTGGACTCTGCTCCGACAGGCAAACAACCAGAACTGAAAGACGTTGCTGGATCTTCTCTGCACACGGTAAGCTTCGCAACGGTGCCACCTGCATTGCTCTCACTCCTTGCTTTCCCACCTCAAAGTGCATTTGAATAAATCCTTGATGCCTACTCCAGGCCGTCTGGCTGCTCAGTTTCCAGTGCACGAATGATTGGACTCTGCTCCAACAGGCAAAGAGCCAGCACTGAAAGATGTTGCTGGATCTCCTCTGCACATGGTAAGCTTCGCAACGGTGCCACATCTATAGCTCTCCCTCCTTGCTTTCCCACCTCAAAGGGCATTTGAATACATCCTTGATGCCTGCTCCCGGCCGTCCGGCTGCCCAGTTTCCAGTGCACGAATGATTGGACTCTGCTGCCACAGGCAAAGAGCCAGCACTGAAAGATGTTGCTGGATGTCTTCTGCATATGGTAAGCTTCGCAATGGTGCCACCTGTTTTGCTCTCACTCCGTGCTTTCCCACCTCAAAGTGCATTTGAATACATCCTTGATGCCTGCTCCCGGCCGTCCGGCAGCCCAGTTTTCAGTGCAGGAATGATTGGACTCTGCTGCCACAGGCGAAGAGCCAGGACTGAAAGATGGTGCTGGATCTCTTCTGCACATGGTAAGCTTCGCAACGGTGCCACCTGTATTGCTCTCACTCCTTGCTATCCCGCCTAAAAGTGCATTTGAATACATCCTTGATGCCTGCTGCAGGCCGTCCGGCTGCTCAGTTTCCAGTGCACGAATGATTGGACTCTTCTCCCACAGGCAACCAACCAGGCCTGAAAGACATTGCTGGTTCTTTTCTGCACATGGTAAGCTTTGCAACGGTGCCACCTGCATTGCTCTCACTCCTTGCTTTCCCACCTCAAAGTGCATTTGAATACATCCTTGATGCCTGCTCCAGGCCGTCCAGCTACCCTGGTTCCTGGGCACGAATGATTGGACCCTACACCCACAGGCGAAGAGCCAGGACTGAAAGATGGTGCTGGACCTCTTCGGCACATGGTAAGCTTCGCAACGGTGCACCTGTATTGCTCTCACTCCTTGCTTTCCCACCTGAAAGTGTATTTCAATACATCCTTGATGCCTGCTCCAGGCTGGCTGGCTACCCAGGTTACTGTGCACGAATGATTGGACTCTGCTCCCACAGGCGAAGAGGCAGGAAAGAAAGATGTTGCTGGATCTCTTTTGCACATGGTAAGCTTCGCAACGGTGCCACCTGTATTGCTCTCACTCCTTGCTTTCCCACCTCAAAGTGCATTTGAATACATCTTTGATGCCTGCTCCAAGCTGGCCGGCTGCCCAGTTTTCAGTGCACGAATGATTGGACTCTGCTCCCACAAGCGAAGAGCCAGGACTGAAAGATGCTGCTGAATCTCTTCTGCACACGGTAAGGTTCGCAACGGCGCCACCAGGATTGCTCTCACTCCTTGCTTTCCCACCTCAAAGTGCATTTGAATACATCCTTGATGTCTGCTCCAGGCCGTCCGGCTGCCCAGTTTTCAGTGCACGAATGATTGGACCCTGATCCCACAGGCGAAGTGCCAGGACTGAAAGATGGAGCTGGATCTCTTCTGCACACGGTAAGCTTCGCAACGGTGCCACCTGCATTGGTCTCACTCTTTGCTTTCCCACCTCAAAGTGCATTTGAATACATCCTTGATGCCTGCTCTAAGCTGGCCGGCTGCCCAGTTTTCAGTGCACGAATGATTGGACTCTGCTCCCACAGGCGAAGAGCCAGGACTGAAAGACGTTGCTGGATCTTCTCTGCACACGTAAGCTTCGCAACGGTGCCACCTGCATTGCTCTCACTCCTTGCTTTCCCACCTCAAAGTGCGTTTGAATACATCCTTGATGCCTGCTCCAGGCCGTCCAGCTTCCCAGTTTTCAGTGCACGAATGATTGGACTCTGCTCCCACAGGTGAAGAGCCAGGACTGATAGATGTTGCTGGACCTCTTCTGCACACGGTAAGCTTCGCAACGGTGCCACCTGCATTGCTCTCACTCCTTGCTTTCCCACCTCAAAGTGCATTTGAATACATTCTTAACGCCTGCTCCAGGCCGTCCGGCTACCAGTTTTTAGTGCACGAATGATTGGACCCTGCTCCCACAGGCGAGGAGCCAGGACTCAAAGATGCTGCTGGATCTCTTCTGCACATGGTAAGCTTCGCAACGGTGCCACATCTATAGCTCTCACTCCTTGCTTTCCCACCTCAAAGTGCATTTGAATACATCCTTGATGCCTGCTCCAGGCGGTCCGGCTGCCCAGTTTTCAGTGCACGAATGATTGGACTCCGCTCCCACAGGCGAAGAGCCAGGAATGAAAGATGTTGCTAGATGTCTTCTGCACATGGTAAGCTTCGCAATGGTGCCACCTGTTTTGCTCTCACTCCTTGCTTTCCCACCTCAAAGTGCATTTGAATATATCCTTGATGCCTGCCACCGGCCGTCCGGCTGCCCAGTTTCCAGTGCACGAATGATTGGACTCTGCTCCCACAGGCGAAGAGCCAGGACTGAAAGATGCTGCTGGACCTTTTTGCACATGGTAAGCTTCGCAACGGTGCCACCTGCATTAGTCTCACTCCTTGCTTTCCCACCTCAAAGTGCATTTGAATACATCCTTAATGCCGGCTCCCGGCCGTCCGGCTGCCCAGTTTCCAGTGCACAAATGATTGGACTCTGCTGCCACTGGCAAAGAGCCGGGACTGAAAGATGCTGCTGGACCTCTTCTGCACATGGTAAGCTTCTCAACGGTGCCACCTGTATTGCTCTCACTCCTTGCTTTCCCACCTCAAAGTGCATTTGAATATATCCTTGATGCGTGCTGCAGGCTGTCGCGCTGCCCAGTTTTCAGTGCACGAATGATTGGACTCCGCTCCCACAGGCGAAGAGCCAGGAATGAAAGATGTTGCTGGATCTCTTCTGCACATGGTGAGCTTCGCAACGGTGCCACCTGTATTGCTCTCCCTCCTTGCTTTCCCACCTCAAAGTGCATTTGAATACATCCTTGATGCCTGCTTCAGGCCGTCCAGCTGCCCAGTTTTCAGTGCACGAATAATTGGACTCTGCTCCCACAGGCGAAGAGCCAGGAATGAAAGATGTTGCTGGATCTCTTCTGCACATGGTGAGCTTCGCAACGGTGCCACCTGTATTGCTCTCCCTCCTTGCTTTCCCACCTCAAAGTGCATTTGAATACATCCTTGATGCCAGGTCCCGCCCGTCCGGCTGCCCAGATTCCAGTGCAAGAATGATTGGACCCAGCTCCCACAGGCGAAGAGCCAGGACTGAAAGATGCTGCTGGACTTCTTCTGCACATGGTAAGCTTCGCAACGCTGCCACCTGTATTGCTCTCACTCCTTGCTTTCCCAACACAAAGTGCATTTGAATATATCCTTGATGCCAGCTTCAGGCCGGCTGGCTGCCCAGTTTTCAGTGCACGAATGATTGGACTCTGCTCCCACAGGCGAAGGGCCAGGACTGAAAGATCCTGCTGGATGTCTTCTGCACATGGTAAGCTTCGCAACGGTGCCACCTGTATTGCTCTCACTCCTTGCTTTCCCACCTCAAAGTGCATTTGAATATATCCTTGATGCCAACTTCAGACCGGCTGCCCAGTTTCCAGTGCACGAATGATTGGACCCAGCTCCCAGAGGCGAAGAGCCAGGACTGAAAGATACTGCTGGACCTCTTCTGCACAAGGTAAGCTTCGCAACTGTGCCACCTGTATTGCTCTCACTCCTTGCTTTCCCTCCACAAAGTGCATTTCAATACATCCTTGATGCCTGCTCCAGGCCGTCCGGCTGCCCAGTTTCCAGTGCACGAATGATTGGACCCTGCTCCCACAGGCGAGGAGCCAGGACTCAAAGATGCTGCTGGATCTCTTCTGCACATGGTAAGCTTCGCAACGGTGCCACCTGTATTGGTCTCACTCCTTGCTTTCTCACCACAATGTGCATTTGAATACATCCATGATGTCTGCTCCAGGCCGTCCGGCTGCCCAGTTTATGTGCACGAATGATTGGACCCTGATCCCGCAGGTGAAGAGCCAGGACTGAAAGATGGTGCTGGATCTCTTCTGCACACGGTAAGCTTCGCAACGGTGCCACCTGTATTGCTCTCACTCCTTGCAATCCCACCTAAAAGTGCATTTGAATACATCCTTGATGCCTGCTCCCGGTAGGCCGCCTGCCCAATTTCCAGCCCACGAATGATTGGACCCTGCTCCCACAGGCGAAGAGCCAGTACTGAAAGATGCTGCTGGAACTCTTCTGCTGATGGTAAGCTTCGCAACGGTGCCCCCTGTATAGCTCCCACTCGTTGCTTTCCCACCTCAAAGGGCATTTGAATACACCCTTGATGCCTGCTCCAGGCTTGCAGGCTGCCCAGTTTTCAGTGCACGAATGATTGGACTCTGCACCCACAGGCGAAGTGCCAGGTCTGAAAGATGGAGCTGGATCTCTTCTGCACACAGTAAGCTTCGCAACGGTGCCACCTGCATTGGTCTCACTCCTTGCTTTCCCACCTCAAAGTGCATTTGAATACATCCTTGATGCCTGCTCCCGGCCGTCCTGCTGCCCAGTTTTCAGTGCACGAATGATTGGACTCTGCTCCCACAGGCGAAGAGCCAGGACTGAAAGATGTTGCTGGACCTCTTCTGCACATGGTAAGCTTCGCAACGGTGCCACCTGCATTGCTCTCACTCCTTGCTTGCCCACCTCAAAGTGCATTTGAATACATCCTTGATGCCCGCTCCCGGCCGTCCGGCTGCCCAGTTTTCAGTGCACGAATGATTGGACTCTGCTCCCACAGGCGAAGAGCCAGGACTGAAAGATGTTGCTGGATCTCTTCTGCACGAGGTAAGCTTTGCAACGGTGCCACCAGTATTGCTCTCACTTCTTGCTTTCCCACCTCAAAGTGCATTTGAATACATCCTTGATGCCCGCTCCCGGCCGTCCGGCTGCCCAATTTTCAGTGAACGAATGATTGGACCCTGCTCCCACAGGCGAAGAGCCAGGACTGAAAGATGCTGCTGGACCTCTTCTGCACATGGTGAGCTTCGCAACGGTGCCACCTGCATTGCTCTCACTCCTTGCTTTCCCACCTCAAAGTGCATTTTAATACATCCTTGATGCCTGCTCCCGGCCGTCCGGCTGCCCAGTTTTCAGAGCACGAATGACTGGACCCTGCTCCCACAGGCGATGTGCCAGGACTGAAAGATGTTGCTGGATCTCTTCTGCACATGGTAAGCTTAGCAACGGTGCCACCTGCATTGGTCTCACTCCTTGCTTTCCCACCTCAAAGTGCATTTGAATATATCCTTGATGCCAGCTTCAGGCCGGCTGGCTGCCCAGTTTTCAGTGCACGAATGATTGGACTCTGCTCCCACAGGCGAAGAGCCAGGACTGAAAGATGCTGCTGGACCTCTTCTGCACATGGTAAGCTTCACAACGGCGCCACCTGTATTGCTCTCACTCCTTGCTTTCCCACCTCAAAGTGCATTTGAATATATCCTTGATGCCAACTTCAGGCCGGCTGCCCAGTTTCCAGTGCACGAATGATTGGACCCAGCTCCCACAGGCGAAGAGCCAGCACTGAAAGATGTTGCTGGATGTCTTCTGCACATGGTAAGCTTTGCACTGGTGCCACCTGTTTTGCTCTCACTCCTTGCTTTCCCACCTCAAAGTGCATTTGAATACATCCTTGATGCCTGCTCCCGGCCGTCCGGCTCCCCAGTTTTCAGTGCATGAATGATTGGACACTGCTCCCACATGCGAAGAGCCAGGACTGAAAGATGTTGCTGGACCTCTTCTGCACATGGTAAGCTTCGCAAAGGTGACACCTGTATTGCTCTCACTCCTTGCTTTCCCACCTCAAAGTGCATTTGAATACATCCTAGATGGCTGCTCCAGGCCGTCCTGCTGCCCAGGTTTCAGTGCACGAATTATTGGACTCTGCTCCCACAGGTGAAGAGCCAGGACTGAAAGATGTTGCTGGACCTCTTCTGCACATGGTAAGCTTCGCAACGGTGCCACCTGCATTGGTCTCACTCCTTGCTTTCCCACCTCAAAGTGCATTTGAATACATCCTTGATGCCTCCTCCAAGCTGGAAGCTGCCCAATATTCAGTGAACGAATGATTGGACTCCGCTCCCACAGGCGAAGAGCCAGGACTGAAAGATGCTGCTGGACCTCTTCTGCACATGTTAATCTTCGCAACGGTGCCACCTGCATTGCTCTCACTCCTTGCTTTCCCACCTCAAAGTGCATTTGAATACATCCTTGATGCCTGCTCCCGGCCGTCCGGCTGCCCAGTTTCCAGTGCACGAATGATTGGACCCAGCTCCCACAGGCGAAGAGCCAGGACTGAAAGATACTGCTGGACCTCTTCTGCACATGGTAAGCTTCGCTACGGTACCACCTGCATTGCTCTCACTCCTTGCTTTCCCTCCTCAAAGTGCATTTGAATACATCCTTGATGCCAGTTCCCGGCCGTCCGGCTGCCCAGTTTTCAGGGCACGAATGATTGGACTCTGCTCCCACAGGCGAAGAGCCAGCACTGAAAGATGTTGCTGGATCTCTTCTGCACATGGTAAGCTTCGCAACCGTGCCACCTGTATTGCTCTCACTCCTTGCTTTCCCACCACAAAGTGCATTTGAATATATCCTTGATGCCAACTTCAGGCCGGCTGCCCAGTTTCCAGTGCACGAATGATTGGACTCTGCTCCCACAGGCGAAGAGCCAGGACTGAAAGATGCTGCTGGACCTCTTCTGCACATGGTAAGCTTCACAACGGCGCCACCTGTATTGCTCTCACTCCTTGCTTTCCCACCTCAAAGTGCATTTGAATATATCCTTGATGCCAGCTTCAGGCCGTCCGGCTGCCCAGTTTTCAGTGCACGAATGATTGGACTCTGCTCCCACAGGCGAAGAGCCAGGACTGAAAGATGCTGCTGGACCTCTTCTGCACATGGTAAGCTTCACAACGGCGCCACCTGTATTGCTCTCACTCCTTGCTTTCCCACCTCAAAGTGCATTTGAATATATCCTTGATGCCAACTTCAGGCCGGCTGCCCAGTTTCCAGTGCACGAATGATTGGACCCAGCTCCCACAGGCGAAGAGCCAGCACTGAAAGATGTTGCTGGATGTCTTCTGCACATGGTAAGCTTTGCAATGGTGCCACCTGTTTTGCTCTCACTCCTTGCTTTCCCACCTCAAAGTGCATTTGAATACATCCTTGATGCCTGCTCCCGGCCGTCCGGCTCCCCTGTTTTCAGTGCATGAATGATTGGACACTGCTCCCACAGGCGAAGAGCCAGGACTGAAAGATGTTGCTGGACCTCTTCTGCACATGGTAAGCTTCGCAAAGGTGACACCTGTATTGCTCTCACTCCTTGCTTTCCCACCTCAAAGTGCATTTGAATACATCCTAGATGGCTGCTCCAGGCCGTCCTGCTGCCCAGGTTTCAGTGCACGAATTATTGGACTCTGCTCCCACAGGTGAAGAGCCAGGACTGAAAGATGTTGCTGGACCTCTTCTGCACATGGTAAGCTTCGCAACGGTGCCACCTGCATTGGTCTCACTCCTTGCTTTCCCACCTCAAAGTGCATTTGAATACATCCTTGATGCGTCCTCCAAGCTGGAAGCTGCCCAATATTCAGTGAACGAATGATTGGACTCCGCTCCCACAGGCGAAGAGCCAGGACAGAAAGATGCTGCTGGACCTCTTCTGCACATGTTAATCTTCGCAACGGTGTCACCTGTATTGCTCTCACTCCTTGCTTTCCCACCTCAAAGTGCATTTGAATATATCCTTCATACCTGCTCCCGGCCGTCTGGCTGCCCAGTTTTCAGTGCACGAATGATTGGACTCTGCTCCCACAGGCAAAGAGCCAGGCCTGAAAGATGCTGCTGGACCTCTTCTTCACATGGTAAGCTTCGCAACGGTGCCACCTGCATTGCTCTCACTCCTTGCTTTCCCACCTCAAAGTGCATTTGAATACATCCTTGATGCCTGCTCCCGGCCGTCCGGCTGCCCAGTTTCCAGTGCACGAATGATTGGACCCAGCTCCCACAGGCGAAGAGCCAGGACTGAAAGATACTGCTGGACCTCTTCTGCACATGGTAAGCTTCGCTACGGTACCACCTGCATTGCTCTCACTCCTTGCTTTCCCTCCTCAAAGTGCATTTGAATACATCCTTGATGCCAGTTCCCGGCCGTCCGGCTGCCCAGTTTTCAGGGCACGAATGATTGGACTCTGCTCCCACAGGCGAAGAGCCAGCACTGAAAGATGTTGCTGGATCTCTTCTGCACATGGTAAGCTTCGCAACCGTGCCACCTGTATTGCTCTCACTCCTTGCTTTCCCACCACAAAGTGCATTTGAATATATCCTTGATGCCAACTTCAGGCCGGCTGCCCAGTTTCCAGTGCACGAATGATTGGACTCTGCTCCCACAGGCGAAGAGCCAGGACTGAAAGATGGTGCTGGACCTCTTCTGCACATGGTAAGCTTCGCAACGGTGTCACCTGTATTGCTCTCGCTCCTTGCTTTCCCACCTCAAAGTGCATTTAAATACATCCTTGATGCCAACTCCCGGCCGTCCGGCTGCCCAGTTTTCAGTGCAAGAGTGATTGGACTCTGCTCCCACAGGCGAAGAGCCAGGACTGAAAGATGCTGCTGGACCTCTTCTGCACATGGTAAGCTTCGCAACGGTGCCACTTGTATTGCTCTCACTCCTTGCTTTCCCTCCACAAAGTGCATTTGAATATATCCTTGATGCCAACTTCAGGCCGGCTGCCGAGTTTCCAGGGCACGAATGATTGGATCCAGCTCCCACAGGCGAAGAGCCAGGACTGAAAGATACTGCTGGACCTCTTCTGCACAAGGTAAGCTTCGCAACGGTGCCACCTGCATTGCTCTCACTCCTTGCTTTCCCACCACAAAGTGCATTTGAATATATCCTTGATGCCAGCTTCAGGCCGGCTGGCTGCCCAGTTTCCAGTGCACGAATGATTGGACTCTGCTTCCACAGGCAAAGAGCCAGGACTGAAAGATGCTGCTGGACCTCTTCTGCACATGGTAAGCTTCGCAACGGTGCCACTTGTATTGCTCTCACTCCTTGCTTTCCCACCTCAAAGTGCATTTCAACACATCGTTGATGCCTGCTCCCGGCCGTCCGGCTGCCCAGTTTCCAGTGCGCGAATGATTGGACTCTGCTCCCACAGGCAAAGAGCCAGGACTGAAAGATGTTGCTGGATGTCTTCTGCACATGGTAAGCTTTGCAATGGTGCCACCTGTTTTGCTCTCACTCCTTGCTTTCCCACCTCAAAGTGCATTTGAACGCATCCTTGATGCCTGCTCCCGGCCGTCCGGCTGCCCATTTTCCAGTGCACGAATGATTGGACCCAGCTCCCACAGGCAAAGAGCCAGGACTGAAAGATGCTGCTGGACCTCTTCTGCACATGGTAAGCTTCGCAACGGTGCCACCTGCATTGCTCTCACTCCTTGCTTTCCCACCTCAAAGTGCATTTGAATACATCCTTGATGCCTGCTCCCGGCCGTCCGGCTGCCCAGTTTCCAGTGCACGAATGATTGGACCCTGCTCCCACAGGCGAAGAGCCAGGACTGAAAGATGCTGCTGGACCTCTTCTGCACATGGTAAGCTTCGCAACTGTGCCACCTGCATTGCTCTCACTCCTTGCTTTCCCACCTCAAAGTGCATTTGAATGCATCCTTGATGCCAGCTCCAGGCCGTCCGGCTGCCCAGTTTTCAGGTCACGAATGATTGGACTCTGCTCCCACCGGCGAAGAGCCAGGACTGAAAGATGCTGCTGGATCTCTTCTGCACATGGTAAGCTTCGCAACGGTGCCACCTGTATTGCTCTCACTCCTTGCTTTCCCACCTCAAAGTGCATTTCAATACATCCTTGATGCCAGCTTCAGGCCGGCTGGCTGCCCAGTTTTCAGTGCACGAATGATTGGACCCAGCTCCCACAGGAGAAGAGCCAGGACCGAAAGATACTGCTGGACCTCTTCTGCACATGGTAAGCTTCGCAACAGTGCCACCTGTATTGCTCTCACTCCTTGCTTTCCCACCACAAAGTGCATTTGAATACATCCTTGATGCCAGCTTCAGTCCGGCTGGCTGCCCAGTTTCCAGTGCACGAATGATTGGACTCTGCTCCCACAGGCAAAGAGCCCGGACTGAAAGATGCTGCTGGACCTCTTCTGCACATGGTAAGCTTCGCAACGGTGCCACCTGCATTGCTCTCACTCCTTGCTTTCCCACCTCAAAGTGCATTTGAATAAATCCTTGATGCCCGCTCCATGCCGTCTGGCTGCTCAGTTTACAGTGCAAGAATGATTGGACTCTGCTCCAACAGGCGAAGAGCCAGCACTGAAAGATGTTGCTGGATCTCTTCTGCACATGGTAAGCTTCGCAACGGTGCCACCTCTATTGTTCTCACTACTTGCTTTCCCACCTCAAAGTGCATTTGAATACATCCTTAATGTCTGCTCCAGGCCGTCCGGCTACCCAGTTTCCACGGCACGAATGATTGGACCCTGCTCCCACAGGCGAAGAGCCAGGAATGAAAGATGCTGCTGGATCTCTTCTGCACATGGTAAGCTTCGCAACGGTGCCACCTGTATTGCTCTCCCTCCTTGCTTTCCCACCTCAAAGTGCATTTGAATACATCCTTGATGCCTGCTCCCGGGGGTCCGGCTGCCCAGTTTTCAGTGCACGAATGATTGCACCCAGGTGCCACAGGCGAAGAGCCAGCACTGAAAGATGTTGCTGGATGTCTTCTGCACATGGTAAGCTTTGCAATGGTGCCTCCTGTTTTGCTCTCACTCATTGCTTTCCCACCTCAAAGTGCATTTGAATGCATCCTAGATGGCTGCTCCCGACCTTCCGGCAGCTCAGTTTCCAGTGCACGAATGATTGGACTCTGCTCCCGCAGGCGAAGAGCCAGGACTGAAAGATGGTGCTGGATCTCTTCTGCACACGGTAAGCTTCGCAACGGTGCCACCTGTATTGCTCTCACTCCTTGCTTTCCCACCTCAAAGTGCATTTGAATACATCCTTGATGCCAGCTCCCGGCCGTCCGGCTGCCCAGATTCCAGTGCACGAATGATTGGACCCAGCTCCCACAGGCGAAGAGCCAGGACTGAAAGATACTGCTGGACCTCTTCTGCACATGGTAAGCTTCGCAACGCTGCCACCTGTATTGCTCTCACTCCTTGCTTTCCCACCACAAAGTGCATTTGAATATATCCTTGATGCCAGCTTCAGGCCGGCTGGCTGCCCAGTTTTCAGTGCACGAATGATTGGACTCTGCTCCCACAGGCGAAGAGCCAGGACTGAAAGATGCTGCTGGATGTCTTCTGCACATGGTAAGCTTCGCAACGGTGCCTCCTGTATTGCTCTCACTCCTTGCTTTCCCACCTCAAAGTGCATTTGAATATATCCTTGATGCCAACTTCAGACCGGCTGCCCAGTTTCCAGTGCACGAATGATTGGACCCAGCTCCCACAGGCGAAGAGCCAGGACTGAAAGATACTGCTGGACCTCTTCTGCACAAGGTAAGCTTCGCAACTGTGCCACCTGTATTGCTCTCACTCCTTGCTTTCCCTCCACAAAGTGCATTTCAATACATCCTTGATGCCTGCTCCAGGCCGTCCGGCTGCCCAGTTTCCAGTGCACGAATGATTGGACCCTGCTCCCACAGGCGAGGAGCCAGGACTCAAAGATGCTGCTGGATCTCTTCTGCACATGGTAAGCTTCGCAACGGTGCCACCTGTATTGGTCTCACTCCTTGCTTTCTCACCACAAAGTGCATTTGAATACATCCTTGATGTCTGCTCCAGGCCGTCCGGCTGCCCAGTTTATGTGCACGAATGATTGGACCCTGATCCCGCAGGTGAAGAGCCAGGACTGAAAGATGGTGCAGGATCGCTTCTGCACACGGTAAGCTTCGCAACGGTGCCACCTGTATTGCTCTCACTCCTTGCAATCCCACCTAAAAGTGCATTTGAATACATCCTTGATGCCTGCTCCCGGCCGCCCGGCTGCCCAGATTCCAGTGCACGAATGATTGAACCCAGCTCCCACAGGCGAAGAGCCAGTACTGAAAGATGCTGCTGGAACTCTTCTGCGGATGGTAAGCTTCGCAACGGTGCCCCCTGTATAGCTCCCACTCGTTGCTTTCCCACCTCAAAGGGCATTTGAATACATCCTTGATGCCTGCTCCAGGCTTGCAGGCTGCCCAGGTTTCAGTGCACGAATGATTGGACTCTGCACCCACAGGCGAAGTGCCAGGACTGAAAGATGGAGCTGGATCTCTTCTGCACACAGTAAGCTTCGCAAAGGTGCCACCTGCATTGCTCTCACTCCTTGATTTCCCACCTCAAAGTGCATTTGAATACATCCTTGATGCCTGCTCTAAGCTGGCCGGCTGCCCAGTTTTCAGTGCACGAATGATTGGACTCTGCTCCCACAGGCAAACAACCAGGACTGAAAGACTTTGCTGGATCTTCTCTGCACACGTAAGCTTCGCAACGGTGCCACCTGCATTGCTCTCACTCCTTGCTTTCCCACCTCAAAGTGCATTTGAATACATCCTTGATGCCTGCTCCCGGCCGCCCGGCTGCCCAGATTCCAGTGCACGAATGATTGAACCCAGCTCCCACAGGCGAAGAGCCAGGACTGAAAGATGCTGCAGGACCTCTTCTGCACATGGTAAGCTTCGCAACGGTGACACCTGTATTGCTCTCACTCCTTGCTTTCCCACCTCAAAGTGCATTTGAATACATCCTTGATGCCTGCTCCAGGCCGTCCTGCTGCCCAGTTTTCAGTGCACGAATTATTGGACTCTGCTCCCACAGGCGAAGGGCCAGGACTGAAAGATCCTGCTGGATGTCTTCTGCACATGGTAAGCTTCGCAACGGTGCCACCTGTATTGCTCTCACTCCTTGCTTTCCCACCTCAAAGTGCATTTGAATATATCCTTGATGCCAACTTCAGACCGGCTGCCCAGTTTCCAGTGCACGAATGATTGGACCCAGCTCCCAGAGGCGAAGAGCCAGGACTGAAAGATACTGCTGGACCTCTTCTGCACAAGGTAAGCTTCGCAACTGTGCCACCTGTATTGCTCTCACTCCTTGCTTGCCCACCTCAAAGTGCATTTGAATACATCCTTGATGCCCGCTCCCGGCCGTCCGGCTGCCCAGTTTTCAGTGCACGAATGATTGGACCCAGCTCCCAGAGGCGAAGAGCCAGGACTGAAAGATACTGCTGGACCTCTTCTGCACAAGGTAAGCTTCGCAACGGTGCCACCTGCATTGCTCTCACTCCTTTCTTGCCCACCTCAAAGTGCATTTGAATACATCCTTGATGCCCGCTCCCGGCCGTCCGGCTGCCCAGTTTTCAGTGCACGAATGATTGGACTCTACTCCCACAGGCGAAGAGCCAGGACTGAAAGATGTTGCTGGATCTCTTCTGCACATGGTAAGCTTTGCAACGGTGCCACCAGTATTGCTCTCACTTCTTGCTTTCCCACCTCAAAGTGCATTTGAATACATCCTTGATGCCCGCTCCCGGCCGTCCGGCTGCCCAATTTTCAGTGAACGAATGATTGGACCCTGCTCCCACAGGCGAAGAGCCAGGACTGAAAGATGCTGCTGGACCTCTTCTGCACATGGTGAGCTTCGCAACGGTGCCACCTGCATTGCTCTCACTCCTTGCTTTCCCACCTCAAAGTGCATTTTAATACATCCTTGATGCCTGCTCCCGGCCGTCCGGCTGCCCAGTTTTCAGAGCACGAATGACTGGACCCTGCTCCCACAGGCGATGTGCCAGGACTGAAAGATGTTGCTGGATCTCTTCTGCACATGGTAAGCTTAGCAACGGTGCCACCTGCATTGGTCTCACTCCTTGCTTTCCCACCTCAAAGTGCATTTGAATACATCCTTGATGCCTGCTCCCGGCCGTCCGGCTGCCCAGTTTCCAGTGCACGAATGATTGGACCCAGCTCCCGCAGGCGAAGAGCCAGGACTGAAAGATACTGCTGGACCTCTTCTGCACATGGTAAGCTTCGCAACGGTGCCACCTGTATTGCTCTCACTCCTTGCTTTCCCACCACAAAGTGCATTTGAATATATCCTTGATGCCAGCTTCAGGCCGGCTGGCTGCCCAGTTTTCAGTGCACGAATGATTGGACTCTGCTCCCACAGGCGAAGAGCCAGGACTGAAAGATGCTGCTGGACCTCTTCTGCACATGTTAATCTTCGCAACGGTGTCACCTGTATTGCTCTCACTCCTTGCTTTCCCACCTCAAAGTGCATTTGAATATATCCTTGATACCTGCTCCCGGCCGTCTGGCTGCCCAGTTTTCAGTGCACGAATGATTGGACTCTGCTCCCACAGGCAAAGAGCCAGGCCTGGAAGATGCTGCTGGACCTCTTCTTCACATGGTAAGCTTCGCAACGGTGCCACCTGCATTGCTCTCACTCCTTGCTTTCCCACCTCAAAGTGCATTTGAATACATCCTTGATGCCTGCTCCCGGCCGTCCGGCTGCCCAGTTTCCAGTGCACGAATGATTGGACCCAGCTCCCACAGGCGAAGAGCCAGGACTGAAAGATACTGCTGGACCTCTTCTGCACATGGTAAGCTTCGCTACGGTACCACCTGCATTGCTCTCACTCCTTGCTTTCCCTCCTCAAAGTGCATTTGAATACATCCTTGATGCCAGTTCCCGGCCGTCCGGCTGCCCAGTTTTCAGGGCACGAATGATTGGACTCTGCTCCCACAGGCGAAGAGCCAGCACTGAAAGATGTTGCTGGATCTCTTCTGCACATGGTAAGCTTCGCAACCGTGCCACCTGTATTGCTCTCACTCCTTGCTTTCCCACCACAAAGTGCATTTGAATATATCCTTGATGCCAACTTCAGGCCGGCTGCCCAGTTTCCAGTGCACGAATGATTGGACTCTGCTCCCACAGGCGAAGAGCCAGGACTGAAAGATACTGCTGGACCTCTTCTGCACATGGTAAGCTTCGCAACGGTGTCACCTGTATTGCTCTCGCTCCTTGCTTTCCCACCTCAAAGTGCATTTAAATACATCCTTGATGCCAACTCCCGGCCGTCCGGCTGCCCAGTTTTCAGTGCAAGAGTGATTGGACTCTGCTCCCACAGGCGAAGAGCCAGGACTGAAAGATGCTGCTGGACCTCTTCTGCACATGGTAAGCTTCGCAACGGTGCCACCTGTATTGCTCTCACTCCTTGCTTTCCCTCCACAAAGTGCATTTGAATATATCCTTGATGCCAACTTCAGGCCGGCTGCCGAGTTTCCAGGGCACGAATGATTGGATCCAGCTCCCACAGGCGAAGAGCCAGGACTGAAAGATACTGCTGGACCTCTTCTGCACAAGGTAAGCTTCGGAACTGTGCCACCTGTATTGCTCTCACTCCTTGCTTTCCCACCACAAAGTGCATTTGAATACATCCTTGATGCCTGCTGCTGGCCGGCTGGCTGCCCAGTTTCCAGTGCACGAATGATTGGACTCTGCTCCCACAGGCGAAGAGGCAGGACGGAAAGATGCTGCTGGACCTCTTCTGCACTCGGTAAGCTTCGCAAAGGTGCCACCTCCATAGCTCTCACTCCTTGCTTTCCCACCTCAAAGGGCATTTGAATACATCCTTGATGCCTGCTCCAAGCTGGCCTGCTTCCCAGTTTTCAGTGCACGAATGATTGGACTCTGCTCCCACAGGCAAACAACCAGGCCTGAAAAACGTTGCTGGATCTCTTCTGCACATGGTAAGCTTCGCAACGGTGCCACCTGTATTGCTCTCACTCCTTGCTTTCCCACCTCAAAGTGCATTTGAATACATCCTTGATGCCTGCTACAGTTTGGCCGGCTGCCCAGTTTTCAGTGCACGAATGATTGGACTCTGCTCCCACAGGCGAAGAGCCAGGACTGAAAGATGTTGCTGGATCTCTTCTGCACATGGTAAGCTTTGCAACGGTGCCCCCTGTATTGCTCTCACTTCTTGCTTTCCCACCTCAAAGTGCATTTGAATACATCCGTGATGCCTCCTCCAAGCTGGCCGGCTGCACAATTTTCAGTGAACGAATGATTGGACCCTGCTCCCACAGGCGAACAGCCAGGACTGAAAGATGCTGCTGGATCTCTTCTGCACATAGTGAGCTTCGCAACGGTGCCACCTGCATTGCTCTCACTCCTTGCTTTCCCACCTCAAAGTGCATTTGAATACATCCTTGATGCCTGCTCCCGGCCGTCCGGCTGCCCAGTTTTCAGGGCACGAATGACTGGACCCTGCTCCCACAGGCGAACAGCCAGGACTGAAAGATGTTGCTGCATCTCTTCTGCACACGTAAGCTTCGCAACGGTGCCACCTGCATTGCTCTCACTCCTTGCTTTCCCACCTCAAAGTGCATTTGAATACATCCTTGATGCCTCCTCCCGGCCGTCCGGCTGCCCAGTTTTCAGTGCACGAATGATTGGACTCTGCTGCCACAGCCGAAGAGCCAGGACTGAAAGATGCTGCTGGATTTCTTCTGCACACGGTAAGCTTCGCAACGGTGCCACCTGTATTGCTCTCACTCCTTGCTTTCCCACCTCAAAGTGCATTTGAATACATCCTTGATGCCTGCTCCAAGCTGGCCGGCTGCCCAGTCTTCAGTGCACAAATGATTGGACCCTGCTCCCACAGGTGAAGAGCCAGGACTAAAAGATGGTGCTGGATCTCTTCTGCACACGGTAAGCTTCGCAACGGTGCGCCTGCATTGGTCTCACTCCTTGCTTTCCCACCTCCAAGTGCATTTGAATACATCCTTGATGCCTGCTCCCGGCCGTCCGGCTGCTCAGTTTCCAGTGCACGAATGATTGGACCCTGCTCCCACAGGCAAATAGCCAGGAATGAAAAATGCCCCTGGACCTCTTCTGCACATGGTAAGCTTCGTAATGGTGCCCCCTCTATTGCTCTCACTCTTTGCTTTCCCACCTCAAAGTGCATTTGAATACATCCTTGATGCGTGCTGCAGGCCGTCCGGCTACCCAGTTTCCAGGGCACGAATGATTGGACTCTGCTCCCACAGGCGAAGAGCCAGGCGTGAAAGATGCTGCTGGACCTCTTCTGCACATGGTAAGCTTTGCAACGGTGCCACCAGGATTGCTCTCACTCCTTGCTTTCCCACCTCAAAGTGCATTTGAATACATCCTTGATGCCTGCTCCAACCTGGCCGGTTGCCCTGTTTTCAGTGCACGAATGATTGGACTCTGCTCCCACAGGCAAATAACCAGGCCTGAAAGACGTTGCTGGTTCTTTTCTGCACATGGTAAGCTTCGCAACGGTGCCACCAGGATTGCTCTCACTCCTTGCTTTCCCACCTCTAAGTGCATTTGAATACATCCTTGATGCCTGCTCCAAGCTGGCCGGCTGCCCAGTTTCCAGTGCACGAATGATTGGAGCCTGCTCCGGCAGGCGAAGAGCCAGGAATGAAAGATGCTGCTGGACCTCTTCTGCACATGGTAAGCTTCGTAACGGTGCCCCCTGTATTGCTCTCACTCTTTGCTTTCCCACCTCAAAGTGCATTTGAATACATCCTTGATGCCTGCTGCAGGCCGTCCGGCTACCCAGATTCCAAGGCACGAATGATTGGACTCTGCTCCCACAGGCGAAGAGGCAGGACCGAAAGATGCTGCTGGACCTCTTCTGCACTCGGTAAGCTTCGCAAAGGTGCCACCTCCATTGCTCTCACTCCTTGCTTTCCCACCTCAAAGGGCATTTGAATACATCCTTGATGCCTGCTCCAAGCCATCTGGCTGCCCAGTTTTCAGTGCACGAATGATTGGATTCTGCTCCCAGAGGCGAAGATCCAGGAATGAAAGCTGTCGCAGCATTTCTTCTGCACATGGTAAGCTTCGCAATGGTGCCACCTGTATTGCTCTCACTCCTTGCTTTCCCACCTCAAAGTGCATTTGAATGCATCCTTGATGCCCGCCGCTGGCCGTCCAGCTGCCCAGTTTCCAGGGCACGAATGATTGGACCCTGCTCCCACAGGCGAAGAGCCAGGACTGAAAGATGCTGCTGGATGTCTTCTGCACACGGTAAGCTTCGCAACGGTGCCACTTGTATTGCTCTCACTCCTTGCTTTCCCATCTCAAAATGCATTTGAATACATCCTTGATGCCTGCTCCGAGCCATCTGGCTGCCCAGTTTTCAGTGCACGAATGATTGGACTCTGCTCCCGCAGGCGAAGAGCCAGGAATGAAACATGTTTCTGGATCTCTTCTGCACGTGGTAAGCTTCGCAACGGTGCCACCTGCATTGCTCTCACTCCTTGCTTTCACACCTCAAAGTGCATTTGAATATATCCTTGATGCCTGCTCCAAGCTGGACGGCTGCCCAGTTTTCAGTGCACGAATGATTGGACCCTGCTCCTACCGTCAAAGAGCCAGGACTGAAAGATGTTGCTGGATTTCCTCTGCACATGGTGAGCTTTGCAACGGTGCCGCCTGTATTGCTCTCACTCCTTACTTTCCCACCTCAAAGTGCATTTGAATGCATCCTTGATGCCTGACCCCGGCCGTCCGGCTACTCAGTTTCCAGTGCACGAATGATTGGACCCTGCTCCGGCAGGCGAAGAGCCAGGAATGAAAGATGCTGCTGGACCTCTTCTGCACATGGTAAGCTTCGTAACGGTGCCCCCTGTATTGCTCTCACGCTCTGCTTTCCCACCTCATAGTGCATTTGAATACATCCTTGATGCCTGCTGCAGGCCGTCCGGCTACCCAGATTCCAGGGCACGAATGATTGGACTCTGCTCCCACAGGCGAAGAGGCAGGACTGAAAGATGCTGCTGGACCTCTTCTGCACACGGTAAGCTTCGCAACGGTGCCACCTTCATTGCTCTCACTCCTTCCTTTCCCACCTCAAAGGGCATTTGAATACATCCTTGATGCCTGATCCAAGCCGGCCGGCCGCCCAGTTTTCAGTGCACGAATGATTGGACTCTGCTCCCACAGGCAAACAACCAGGCCTGAAAGACGTTGCTGGTTCTTTTCTGCACATGGTAAGCTTCGCAACGGTGCCACCTGCATTGTTCTCACTCCTTGCTTTCCCACCTCAAAGTGCATTTGAATACATCCTTGATGCCTGCTCCAGGCCGTCCAGCTGCCCTGGTTCCTGGGCACGAATGATTGGACCCTACACCCACAGGCGAAGAGCCAGGACTGAAAGATGGTGCTCGACCTCTTCTGCACATGGTAAGCTTCGCAACGGTGCCACCTGCATTGCTCTCACTCCTTGCTTTCCCACCTCAAAGTGTATTTCAATGCATCCTTCATGCCTGCTCCAGGCTGGCTGGCTACCCAGGTTACTGCGCACGAATGATTGGACTCTGCTCCCACAGGCGAAGAGGCAGGAAAGAAAGATGTTGCTGGATCTCTTTTGCACATGGTAAGCTTCGCAACGGTGCCACCTGTATTGCTCTCACTCCTTGCTTTCCCACCTCAAAGTACATTTGAGTACGTCCTTGACGCCTGCTCCAGGGTGGTCGGCTGCCCAGTTTTCAGTGCACGAATGATTGGACTCTGCTCCCACAGGCAAAGAGCCAGGCCTGAAAGATGTTGCTGGATCTCTTCTGCACACGGTAAGCTTCGCAACGGTGCCACCTGTATTGCTCTCACTCCTTGCTTTCCCACCTCAAAGTGCATTTGAATACATCTTTGATGCCTGCTCCAAGCTGGCCGGCTGCTCAGTTTTCAGTGCACGAATGATTGGACTCTGCTCCCACAAGCGAAGAGCCAGGACTGAAAGATGTTGCTGAATCTCTTCTGCACACGGTAAGCTTCGCAACGGCGCCACCAGGATTGCTCTCACTCCTTGCTTTCCCACCTCAAAGTGCATTTGAATACATCCTTGATGCCTGCTCCAGGCTGGCCGGCTGCCCATTTTTCTGTGCAAAAATGATTGGACTCTGCTCCCACAGGCGAAGGGCCAGGACTGAAAGAATTTGCTGGATTTCTTCTGCACATGGTAAGCTTCGCAACGTTGCCAACTGCATTGCTCTCACTCATTGCTTTCCCACCTCAAAGTGCATTTGAATGCATCCTTGATGCCTGCTCCAGGCCGTCCGGCTGCCCACTTTCCAGCCCGCGAAAGATTGGACCCTGCTCCCACAGGTGAAGAGCCAGGACTGAAAGATGCTGCTGGACCTCTTCTGCGCATGGTAAGCTTCGCAACGGTGCCCCCTGTATAGCTCCCACTCCTTGCTTTCCCACCACAATGTGCATTTGAATACATCCTTGATGCCTGCTCCAGGCTGGCCGGCTGCCCAGTTTTCAGTGCACGAATGATTGGACTCTGCTCCCACAGGCGAAGAGCCAGGAATGAGAGAAGTTGCTGGACCTCTTCTGCACACGGTAAGCTTCGCAACGGTGCCACCTGCATTGGTCTCACTCCTTGCTTTCCCACCTCAAAGTGCATTTGAATACATCTTGATGCCTGCTCCACGCCGTCCGGCTACCCAGCTTCCAGGGCACGGATGATTGGACCCTGCACCCACAGGCGAGGAGCCAGGACTCAAAGATGCTGCTGGACCACTTCTGCACATGGTAAGCTTCGCAACGGTGCCACCTGCATTGGTCTCACTCCTTGCTTTCCCACCTCAAAGTGCATTTGAATACATCCTTGATGCCTGCTCTAAGCTGGCCGGCTGCCCAGTTTTCAGTGCACGAATGATTGGACTCTGCTCCCACAGGCAAACAACCAGGACTGAAAGACGTTGCTGGATCTTCTCTGCACACGTAAGCTTCGCAACGGTGCCACCTGCATTGCTCTCACTCCTTGCTTTCCCACCTCTAAGGGCATTTGAATACATCCTTGATGCCTGCTCCTGGCCGTCTGGCTGCTCAGTTTCCAGGGCACGAATGATTGGACTCTACTCCCACAGGCGAAGAGCCAGCACAAAAAGATGTTGCTGGATCTCTTCTGCACATGGTAAGCTTCGCAACGGTGCCCCCTGTATTGCTCTCACTCCTTGCTTTCCCACCTCAAACGGCATTTGAATGCATCCTTGATGCCTGCTCCAAGCTGGCCGGCTGCCCAGTTTTCAGTGCACAAATGATTGGACTCTGCTCCCACAGGCGAAGAGCCAGGAATGAGAGAAGTTCCTGGACCTCTTCTGCACATGGTAAGCTTCGCAACGGTGCCACCTGTATTGCTCTCACTCCTTGCTTTCCCAACTCAAAGTGCATTTGAATACATCCTTGATGCCTGCTCCAGGCCGTCCGGCAGCTGAGTTTCCCGTGCACGAATGATTGGACTCTGCTCCAACAGGCGAAGAGCCATCACTGAAAGATGTTGCTGGATCTCTTCTGCACATGGTAAGCTTCGCAACGGTGCCAACTGCATTGCTCTCACTCCTTGCTTTCTCACCTCAAAGTGCATTTGAATACATCCTTGATGCTTGCTGCAGGCCGTCCGGCTACCCAGATTCCAGGGCACGAATGATTGGACTCTGCTCCCACAGGCAAACAACCAGGCCTGAAAGACATTGCTGGTTCTTTTCTGCACATGGTAAGTTTCTCAACGGTGCCACCTGCATTGTTCTTACTCCTTGCTTTCCCACCTCAAAGTACATTTGAGTACGTCCTTGACGCCTGCTCCAGGGTGGTCGCCTGCCCAGTTTTCAGTGCACGAATGATTGGACTCTGCTCCCACAGGCAAAGAGCCAGGCCTGAAAGATGTTGCTGGATCTCTTCTGCACACGGTAAGCTTCGCAACGGTGCCACCTGTATTGCTCTCACTCCTTGCTTTCCCACCTCAAAGTGCATTTGAATACATCTTTGATGCCTGCTCCAAGCTGGCCGGCTGCTCAGTTTTCAGTGCACGAATGATTGGACTCTGCTCCCACAAGCGAAGAGCCAGGACTGAAAGATGCTGCTGGACCTCTTCTGCGCATGGTAAGCTTCGAAACGGTGCCCCCTGTATAGCTCTCACTCCTTGCTTTCCCACCTCAAAGGGCATTTGAATACATCCTTGATGCCTGCTCCAAGCTGGCCTGCTTCCCAGTTTTCGGTGCACGAATGATTGGACTCTGCTCCCACAGGCAAACAACCAGGCCTGAAAGACGTTGCTGGTTCTTTTCTGCACATGGTAAGCTTCGCAACGGTGCCACCTGCATTGCTCTCACTCCTTGCTTTCCCACCTCAAAGTGCATTTGAATACATCCTTGATGCCTGCTCTCTGTAGGCCGGCTGCCCACTTTCCAGCCCGCGAATGATTGGACCCTGCTCCCACAGGCGAGGAGCCAGGACTGAAAGATGCTGCTTGACCTCTTCTGCACATGGTAAGCTTCGCAACGGTGCCCCCTGTATTGCTCCCACTCGTTGCTTTCCCACCTCAAAGGGCATTTGAATGCCTCCTTGATGCCTGCTCCACGCTGGCCAAATGCCCAGTTTTCAGTGCACGAATGATTGGACTCTGCTCCCACAGGCGAAGAGCCAGGACTGAGAGAAGTTGCTGGACCTCTTCTGCACATGGTAAGCTTCGCAACGGTGCCACCTGCATTGGTCTCACTCCTTGCTTTCCCACCTCAAAGTGCATTTGAATGCATCCTTGATGCCTGCTCCAGGCCGTCAGGCCTCTCAGTTTCCAGTGAACGAATGATTGGACCCTGCTCCCACAGGCGAAGTGCCAACAATGAAAGATGTTGCTGGATCTCTTCTGCACATGGTAAGCTTCGCAACGGTGCCACCTGTATTGCTCTCACTCCTTGCTTTCCCACCTCAAAGTGCATTTGAATACATCCTTAATGCCTGCTCCAGTCCGTCCGGCTACCCAGTTTCCAGGGCACGAATGATTGGACTCTGCTCCCACAGGCGAAGAGCCAGGACTGAAAGATGGTGCTGGATCTCTTCTGCACACGGTAAGCTTCGCAACGGTGCCACCTGTATTGCTCTCACTCCTTGCTTTCCCACCTCAAAGTGCATTTGAATACATCCTTGATGCCAGCTCCCGCCCGTCCGGCTGCCCAGTTTCCAGTGCACGAATGATTGCACCCTGCTCCCACAAAAAAACAACCAGGACTGAAAGACGTTGCTGGATCTTTTCTGCACTTGGTAAGATTCGCAAAGGTGCCACCTGCATTGCTCTCACTCCTTGCTTTCCCACCTCAAAGTGCATTTGAATACATCCTTGATGCCTGCTCCCGTCTGGCAGGCTGCCCGGTTTTCAGTGCACAAATGATTTGATTCTGCTCCCAGAGGCGAAGATCCAGGAATGAAAGCTGTCGCTGCATTTCTTCTGCACATGGTAAGCTTCGCAATGGTGCCACCTGTATTGCTCTCACTCCTTGCTTTCCCACCTCAAAGTGCATTTGAATGCATCCTTGATGCCCGCCGCTGGCCGTCCAGCTGCCAAGTTTCCAGGGCACGAATGATTGGACCCTGCTCCCACAGGCGAAGAGCCAGGACTGAAAGATGCTGCTGGATGTCTTCTGCACACGGTAAGCTTCGCAACGGTGCCACTTGTATTGCTCTCACTCCTTGCTTTCCCATCTCAAAATGCATTTGAATACATCCTTGATGCCTGCTCCAATCCATCTGGCTGCCCAGTTTTCAGTGCACGAATGATTGGACTCTGCTCCCGCAGGCGAAGAGCCAGGAATGAAACATGTTTCTGGATCTCTTCTGCACGTGGTAAGCTTCGCAACGGTGCCACCTGCATTGCTCTCACTCCTTGCTTTCACACCTCAAAGTGCATTTGAATATATCCTTGATGCCTGCTCCAAGCTGGACGGCTGCCCAGTTTTCAGTGCACGAATGATTGGACCCTGCTCCTACCGGCAAAGAGCCAGGAATGAAAGATGTTGCTGGATTTCCTCTGCACATGGTGAGCTTTGCAACGGTGCCGCCTGTATTGCTCTCACTCCTTACTTTCCCACCTCAAAGTGCATTTGAATGCATCCTTGATGCCTGACCCCGGCCGTCGGGCTACTCAGTTTCCAGTGCACGAATGATTGGACCCTGCTCCGGCAGGCGAAGAGCCAGGAATGAAAGATGCTGCTGGACCTCTTCTGCACATGGTAAGCTTCGTAACGGTGCCCCCTGTATTGCTCTCACTCTTTGCTTTCCCACCTCATAGTGCATTTGAATACATCCTTGATGCCTGCTGCAGGCCGTCCGCCTACCCAGATTCCAGGGCACGAATGATTGGACTCTGCTCCCACAGGCGAAGAGGCAGGACTGAAAGATGCTGCTGGACCTCTTCTGCACTCGGTAAGCTTCGCAACAGTGCCACCTTCATTGCTCTCACTCCTTGCTTTCCCACCTCAAAGGGCATTTGAATACATCCTTGATGCCTGCTCCAAGCCGGACGGCCGCCCAGTTTTCAGTGCACGAATGATTGGACTCTGCTCCCACAGGCAAACAACCAGGCCTGAAAGACATTGCTGGTTCTTTTCTGCACATGGTAAGCTTCGCAACGGTGCCACCTGCATTGTTCTCACTCCTTGCTTTCCCACCTCAAAGTGCATTTGAATACATCCTTGATGCCTGCTCCAGGCCATCCAGCTGCCCTGGTTCCTGGGCACGAATGATTGGACCCTACACCCACAGGCGAAGAGCCAGGACTGAAAGATGGTGCTCGACCTCTTCTGCACATGGTAAGCTTCGCAACGGTGCCACCTCCATTGCTCTCACTCCTTGCTTTCCCACCTCAAAGTGTATTTCAATGCATCCTTCATGCCTGCTCCAGGCTGGCTGGCTACCCAGGTTACTGCGCACGAATGATTGGACTCTGCTCCCACAGGCGAAGAGGCAGGAAAGAAAGATGTTGCTGGATCTCTTTTGCACATGGTAAGCTTCGCATCGGTGCCACCTGTATTGCTCTCACTCCTTGCTTTCCCACCTCAAAGTACATTTGAGTACGTCCTTGACGCCTGCTCCAGGGTGGTCGGCTGCCCAGTTTTCAGTGCACGAATGATTGGACTCTGCTCCCACAGGCAAAGAGCCAGGCCTGAAAGATGTTGCTGGATCTCTTCTGCACACGGTAAGCTTCGCAACGGTGCCACCTGTACTGCTCTCACTCCTTGCTTTCCCACCTCAAAGTGCATTTGAATACATCTTTGATGCCTGCTCCAAGCTGGCCGGCTGCTCAGTTTTCAGTGCACGAATGATTGGACTCTGCTCCCACAAGCGAAGAGCCAGGACTGAAAGATGTTGCTGAATCTCTTCTGCACACGGTAAGCTTCGCAACGGCGCCACCAGGATTGCTCTCACTCCTTGCTTTCCCACCTCAAAGTGCATTTCAATACATCCTTGATGCCTGCTCCAGGCTGGCCGGCTGCCCATTTTTCTGTGCAAAAATGATTGGACTCTGCTCCCACAGGCGAAGGGCCAGGACTGAAAGAATTTGCTGGATTTCTTCTGCACATGGTAAGCTTCGCAACGGTGCCAACTGCATTGCTCTCACTCATTGCTTTCCCACCTCAAAGTGCATTTGAATGCATCCTTGATGCCTGCTCCAGGCCGTCCGGCTGCCCACTTTCCAGCCCGCGAAAGATTGGACCCTGCTCCCACAGGTGAAGAGCCAGGACTGAAAGATGCTGCTGGACCTCTTCTGCGCATGGTAAGCTTCGCAACGGTGCCCCCTGTATAGCTCCCACTCCTTGCTTTCCCACCACAATGTGCATTTGAATACATCCTTGATGCCTGCTCCAGGCTGGCCGGCTGCCCAGTTTTCAGTGCACGAATGATTGGACTCTGCTCCCACAGGCGAAGAGCCAGGAATGAGAGAAGTTGCTGGACCTCTTCTGCACACGGTAAGCTTCGCAACGGTGCCACCTGCATTGGTCTCACTCCTTGCTTTCCCACCTCAAAGTGCATTTGAATACATCTTGATGCCTGCTCCACGCCGTCCGGCTACCCAGCTTCCAGGGCACGGATGATTGGACCCTGCACCCACAGGCGAGGAGCCAGGACTCAAAGATGCTGCTGGACCACTTCTGCACATGGTAAGCTTCGCAACGGTGCCACCTGCATTGGTCTCACTCCTTGCTTTCCCACCTCAAAGTGCATTTGAATACATCCTTGATGCCTGCTCTAAGCTGGCCGGCTGCCCAGTTTTCAGTGCACGAATGATTGGACTCTGCTCCCACAGGCAAACAACCAGGACTGAAAGACGTTGCTGGATCTTCTCTGCACACGTAAGCTTCGCAACGGTGCCACCTGCATTGCTCTCACTCCTTGCTTTCCCACCTCTAAGTGCATTTGAATACATCCTTGATGCCTGCTCCTGGCCGTCTGGCTGCTCAGTTTCCAGGGCACGAATGATTGGACTCTGCTCCCACAGGCGAAGAGCCAGCACAAAAAGATGTTGCTGGATCTCTTCTGCACATGGTAAGCTTCGCAACGGTGCCCCCTGTATTGCTCTCACTCCTTGCTTTCCCACCTCAAACGGCATTTGAATGCATCCTTGATGCCTGCTCCAAGCTGGCCGGCTGCCCAGTTTTCAGTGCACAAATGATTGGACTCTGCTCCCACAGGCGAAGAGCCAGGAATGAGAGAAGTTCCTGGACCTCTTCTGCACATGGTAAGCTTCGCAACGGTGCCACCTGTATTGCTCTCACTCCTTGCTTTCCCAACTCAAAGTGCATTTGAATACATCCTTGATGCCTGCTCCAGGCCGTCCGGCAGCTGAGTTTCCCGTGCACGAATGATTGGACTCTGCTCCAACAGGCGAAGAGCCATCACTGAAAGATGTTGCTGGATCTCTTCTGCACATGGTAAGCTTCGCAACGGTGCCAACTGCATTGCTCTCACTCCTTGCTTTCTCACCTCAAAGTGCATTTGAATACATCCTTGATGCTTGCTGCAGGCCGTCCGGCTACCCAGATTCCAGGGCACGAATGATTGGACTCTGCTCCCACAGGCAAACAACCAGGCCTGAAAGACATTGCTGGTTCTTTTCTGCACATGGTAAGTTTCTCAACGGTGCCACCTGCATTGTTCTTACTCCTTGCTTTCCCACCTCAAAGTACATTTGAGTACGTCCTTGACGCCTGCTCCAGGGTGGTCGGCTGCCCAGTTTTCAGTGCACGAATGATTGGACTCTGCTCCCACAGGCAAAGAGCCAGGCCTGAAAGATGTTGCTGGATCTCTTCTGCACACGGTAAGCTTCGCAACGGTGCCACCTGTATTGCTCTCACTCCTTGCTTTCCCACCTCAAAGTGCATTTGAATACATCTTTGATGCCTGCTCCAAGCTGGCCGGCTGCTCAGTTTTCAGTGCACGAATGATTGGACTCTGCTCCCACAAGCGAAGAGCCAGGACTGAAAGATGTTGCTGAATCTCTTCTGCACACGGTAAGCTTCGCAACGGCGCCACCAGGATTGCTCTCACTCCTTGCTTTCCCACCTCAAAGTACATTTCAATACATCCTTGATGCCTGCTCCAGGCTGGCCGGCTGCCCATTTTTCTGTGCAAAAATGATTGGACTCTGCTCCCACAGGGGATGAGCCAGGAATGAAAGATGCTGCTGGACCTCTTCTGCGCATGGTAAGCTTCGAAACGGTGCCCCCTGTATAGCTCTCACTCCTTGCTTTCCCACCTCAAAGGGCATTTGAATACATCCTTGATGCCTGCTCCAAGCTGGCCTGCTTCCCAGTTTTCGGTGCACGAATGATTGGACTCTGCTCCCACAGGCAAACAACCAGGCCTGAAAGACGTTGCTGGTTCTTTTCTGCACATGGTAAGCTTCGCAACGGTGCCACCTGCATTGCTCTCACTCCTTGCTTTCCCACCTCAAAGTGCATTTGAATACATCCTTGATGCCTGCTCTCTGTAGGCCGGCTGCCCACTTTCCAGCCCGCGAATGATTGGACCCTGCTCCCACAGGCGAGGAGCCAGGACTGAAAGATGCTGCTTGACCTCTTCTGCACATGGTAAGCTTCGCAACGGTGCCCCCTGTATTGCTCCCACTCGTTGCTTTCCCACCTCAAAGGGCATTTGAATGCCTCCTTGATGCCTGCTCCACGCTGGCCGGCTGCCCAGTTGTCAGTGCACGAATGATTGGACTCTGCTCCCACAGGCGAAGAGCCAGGACTGAGAGAAGTTGCTGGACCTCTTCTGCACATGGTAAGCTTCGCAACGGTGCCACCTGCATTGGTCTCACTCCTTGCTTTCCCACCTCAAAGTGCATTTGAATGCATCCTTGATGCCTGCTCCAGGCCGTCAGGCCTCTCAGTTTCCAGTGAACGAATGATTGGACCCTGCTCCCACAGGCGAAGTGCCAACAATGAAAGATGTTGCTGGATCTCTTCTGCACATGGTAAGCTTCGCAACGGTGCCACCTGTATTGCTCTCACTCCTTGCTTTCCCACCTCAAAGTGCATTTGAATACATCCTTAATGCCTGCTCCAGTCCGTCCGGCTACCCAGTTTCCAGGGCACGAATGATTGGACTCTGCTCCCACAGGCGAAGAGCCAGGACTGAAAGATGGTGCTGGATCTCTTCTGCACACGGTAAGCTTCGCAACGGTGCCACCTGTATTGCTCTCACTCCTTGCTTTCCCACCTCAAAGTGCATTTGAATACATCCTTGATGCCAGCTCCCGCCCGTCCGGCTGCCCAGTTTCCAGTGCACGAATGATTGCACCCTGCTCCCACAAAAAAACAACCAGGACTGAAAGACGTTGCTGGATCTTTTCTGCACTTGGTAAGATTCGCAAAGGTGCCACCTGCATTGCTCTCACTCCTTGCTTTCCCACCTCAAAGTGCATTTGAATACATCCTTGATGCCTGCTCCCGTCTGGCAGGCTGCCCGGTTTTCAGTGCACAAATGATTTGATTCTGCTCCCAGAGGCGAAGATCCAGGAATGAAAGCTGTCGCTGCATTTCTTCTGCACATGGTAAGCTTCGCAATGGTGCCACCTGTATTGCTCTCACTCCTTGCTTTCCCACCTCAAAGTGCATTTGAATGCATCCTTGATGCCCGCCGCTGGCCGTCCAGCTGCCAAGTTTCCAGGGCACGAATGATTGGACCCTGCTCCCACAGGCGAAGAGCCAGGACTGAAAGATGCTGCTGGATGTCTTCTGCACACGGTAAGCTTCGCAACGGTGCCACTTGTATTGCTCTCACTCCTTGCTTTCCCATCTCAAAATGCATTTGAATACATCCTTGATGCCTGCTCCAAGCCATCTGGCTGCCCAGTTTTCAGTGCACGAATGATTGGACTCTGCTCCCGCAGGCGAAGAGCCAGGAATGAAACATGTTTCTGGATCTCTTCTGCACGTGGTAAGCTTCGCAACGGTGCCACCTGCATTGCTCTCACTCCTTGCTTTCACACCTCAAAGTGCATTTGAATATATCCTTGATGCCTGCTCCTAGCTGGACGGCTGCCCAGTTTTCAGTGCACGAATGATTGGACCCTGCTCCTACCGGCAAAGAGCCAGGAATGAAAGATGTTGCTGGATTTCCTCTGCACATGGTGAGCTTTGCAACGGTGCCGCCTGTATTGCTCTCACTCCTTACTTTCCCACCTCAAAGTGCATTTGAATGCATCCTTGATGCCTGACCCCGGCCGTCCGGCTACTCAGTTTCCAGTGCACGAATGATTGGACCCTGCTCCGGCAGGCGAAGAGCCAGGAATGAAAGATGCTGCTGGACCTCTTCTGCACATGGTAAGCTTCGTAACGGTGCCCCCTGTATTGCTCTCACTCTTTGCTTTCCCACCTCATAGTGCATTTGAATACATCCTTGATGCCTGCTGCAGGCCGTCCGCCTACCCAGATTCCAGGGCACGAATGATTGGACTCTGCTCCCACAGGCGAAGAGGCAGGACTGAAAGATGCTGCTGGACCTCTTCTGCACTCGGTAAGCTTTGCAACGGTGCCACCTTCATTGCTCTCACTCCTTGCTTTCCCACCTCAAAGGGCATTTGAATACATCCTTGATGCCTGCTCCAAGCCGGACGGCCGCCCAGTTTTCAGTGCACGAATGATTGGACTCTGCTCCCACAGGCAAACAACCAGGCCTGAAAGACATTGCTGGTTCTTTTCTGCACATGGTAAGCTTCGCAACGGTGCCACCTGCATTGTTCTCACTCCTTGCTTTCCCACCTCAAAGTGCATTTGAATACATCCTTGATGCCTGCTCCAGGCCATCCAGCTGCCCTGGTTCCTGGGCACGAATGATTGGACCCTACACCCACAGGCGAAGAGCCAGGACTGAAAGATGGTGCTCGACCTCTTCTGCACATGGTAAGCTTCGCAACGGTGCCACCTCCATTGCTCTCACTCCTTGCTTTCCCACCTCAAAGTGTATTTCAATGCATCCTTCATGCCTGCTCCAGGCTGGCTGGCTACCCAGGTTACTGCGCACGAATGATTGGACTCTGCTCCCACAGGCGAAGAGGCAGGAAAGAAAGATGTTGCTGGATCTCTTTTGCACATGGTAAGCTTCGCAACGGTGCCACCTGTATTGCTCTCACTCCTTGCTTTCCCACCTCAAAGTACATTTGAGTACGTCCTTGACGCCTGCTCCAGGGTGGTCGGCTGCCCAGTTTTCAGTGCACGAATGATTGGACTCTGCTCCCACAGGCAAAGAGCCAGGCCTGAAAGATGTTGCTGGATCTCTTCTGCACACGGTAAGCTTCGCAACGGTGCCACCTGTATTGCTCTCACTCCTTGCTTTCCCACCTCAAAGTGCATTTGAATACATCTTTGATGCCTGCTCCAAGCTGGCCGGCTGCTCAGTTTTCAGTGCACGAATGATTGGACTCTGCTCCCACAAGCGAAGAGCCAGGACTGAAAGATGTTGCTGAATCTCTTCTGCACACGGTAAGCTTCGCAACGGCGCCACCAGGATTGCTCTCACTCCTTGCTTTCCCACCTCAAAGTGCATTTCAATACATCCTTGATGCCTGCTCCAGGCTGGCCGGCTGCCCATTTTTCTGTGCAAAAATGATTGGACTCTGCTCCCACAGGCGAAGGGCCAGGACTGAAAGAATTTGCTGGATTTCTTCTGCACATGGTAAGCTTCGCAACGGTGCCAACTGCATTGCTCTCACTCATTGCTTTCCCACCTCAAAGTGCATTTGAATGCATCCTTGATGCCTGCTCCAGGCCGTCCGGCTGCCCACTTTCCAGCCCGCGAAAGATTGGACCCTGCTCCCACAGGTGAAGAGCCAGGACTGAAAGATGCTGCTGGACCTCTTCTGCGCATGGTAAGCTTCGCAACGGTGCCCCCTGTATAGCTCCCACTCCTTGCTTTCCCACCACAATGTGCATTTGAATACATCCTTGATGCCTGCTCCAGGCTGGCCGGCTGCCCAGTTTTCAGTGCACGAATGATTGGACTCTGCTCCCACAGGCGAAGAGCCAGGAATGAGAGAAGTTGCTGGACCTCTTCTGCACACGGTAAGCTTCGCAACGGTGCCACCTGCATTGGTCTCACTCCTTGCTTTCCCACCTCAAAGTGCATTTGAATACATCTTGATGCCTGCTCCACGCCGTCCGGCTACCCAGCTTCCAGGGCACGGATGATTGGACCCTGCACCCACAGGCGAGGAGCCAGGACTCAAAGATGCTGCTGGACCACTTCTGCACATGGTAAGCTTCGCAACGGTGCCACCTGCATTGGTCTCACTCCTTGCTTTCCCACCTCAAAGTGCATTTGAATACATCCTTGATGCCTGCTCTAAGCTGGCCGGCTGCCCAGTTTTCAGTGCACGAATGATTGGACTCTGCTCCCACAGGCAAACAACCAGGACTGAAAGACGTTGCTGGATCTTCTCTGCACACGTAAGCTTCGCAACGGTGCCACCTGCATTGCTCTCACTCCTTGCTTTCCCACCTCTAAGTGCATTTGAATACATCCTTGATGCCTGCTCCTGGCCGTCTGGCTGCTCAGTTTCCAGGGCACGAATGATTGGACTCTGCTCCCACAGGCGAAGAGCCAGCACAAAAAGATGTTGCTGGATCTCTTCTGCACATGGTAAGCTTAGCAACGGTGCCCCCTGTATTGCTCTCACTCCTTGCTTTCCCACCTCAAACGGCATTTGAATGCATCCTTGATGCCTGCTCCAAGCTGGCCGGCTGCCCAGTTTTCAGTGCACAAATGATTGGACTCTGCTCCCACAGGCGAAGAGCCAGGAATGAGAGAAGTTCCTGGACCTCTTCTGCACATGGTAAGCTTCGCAACGGTGCCACCTGTATTGCTCTCACTCCTTGCTTTCCCAACTCAAAGTGCATTTGAATACATCCTTGATGCCTGCTCCAGGCCGTCCGGCAGCTGAGTTTCCCGTGCACGAATGATTGGACTCTGCTCCAACAGGCGAAGAGCCATCACTGAAAGATGTTGCTGGATCTCTTCTGCACATGGTAAGCTTCGCAACGGTGCCAACTGCATTGCTCTCACTCCTTGCTTTCTCACCTCAAAGTGCATTTGAATACATCCTTGATGCTTGCTGCAGGCCGTCCGGCTACCCAGATTCCAGGGCACGAATGATTGGACTCTGCTCCCACAGGCAAACAACCAGGCCTGAAAGACATTGCTGGTTCTTTTCTGCACATGGTAAGTTTCTCAACGGTGCCACCTGCATTGTTCTTACTCCTTGCTTTCCCACCTCAAAGAGCATTTGAATACATCCTTGATGCCTGCTCCAGGCCGTCCAGCTGCCCTGGTTCCTGGGCACGAATGATTGGACCCTACACCCACAGGCGAAGAGCCAGGACTGAAAGACGTTGCTGGACCTCTTCTGCACATTTTAAGCTTCGCAACGGTGCCACCTGCATTGCTCTCACTCCTTGCTTTCCCACCTCAAAGTGCGTTTGAATACATCCTTGATGCCTGCTCCAGGCCGTCCAGCTTCCCAGTTTTCAGTGCACGAATGATTGGACACTGCTCCCACAGGCGAAGAGCCAGGACTGAAAGATGCTGCTGGATTTCTTCTGCACACGGTAAGCTTCGCAACGGTGCCACCTGTATTGCTCTCACTCCTTGCTTTCCCACCTCAAAGTGCATTTGAATACATCCTTGATGCCTGCTCCAGGCCGTCCGGCTGCCCAGTTTTCAGTGCACGAATGATTGGACTCTGCTCCCACAGGTGAAGAGCCAGGACTGATAGATGTTGCTGGACCTCTTCTGCACATGGTAAGCTTCGCAAGGGTGCCACCTGTATTGCTCTCACTCCTTGCTTTCCCACCTCAAAGTGCATTTGAATACATCCTTGATTCCTCCTCCAAGCTGGCCGGCTGCCCAATATTCAGTGAACGAATGATTGGACTCTGCTCCCACAGGCGAAGAGCCAGGACTGAAAGATGCTGCTAGATCTCTTCTGCACATGTTAATCTTCGCAACGGTGTCACCTGTATTGCTCTCACGCCTTGCTTTCCCACCTCAAAGTGCATTTCAATACATCCTTGATGCCTGCTCCCGGCCGCAAGGCTGCCCAGTTTCCAGCACACGAATGATTGGACCTTGCTCCCACAGGCAAAGAGCCAGGCCTGAAAGATGCTGCTGGACCTCTTCTGCACATGGTAAGCTTCGCAATGGTGCCACCTGTATTGCTCTCACTCCTTGCTTTCCCACCTCAAAGTGCATTTGAATATATCCTTGATACCTGCTCCCGGCCGTCCGGCTGCCCAGTTTTCAGTGCACGAATGATTGGACTCTGCTCCCACAGGCGAAGAGCCAGGACTGAAAGATATTGCTGGACCTCTTCTGCACATGGTAAGCTTCGCAACGGTGCCACCTGTATTGCTCTCACTCCTTGCTTTCCCACCTCAAAGTGCATTTGAATACATCCTTGATGCCAGCTCCCGGCCGTCCGGCTGCCCAGTTTTCAGTGCACGAATGATTGGACTCTGCTCCCACAGGCGAAGAGCCAGGACTGAAAGATGTTGCTGGATCTCTTCTGCACATGGTAAGCTTTGCAACGGTGCCACCTGTATTGCTCTCACTTCTTGCTTTCCCACCTCAAAGTGCATTTGAATACATCCTTGATGCCTCCTCCAAGCTGGCCGGCTGCCCAATTTTCAGTGAACGAATGATTGGACCCTGCTCCCACAGGCGAAGAGCCAGGACTGAAAGATGCTGCTGGACCTCTTCTGCACATAGTGAGCTTCGCAACGGTGCCACCTGCATTGCTCTCACTCCTTGCTTTCCCACCTCAAAGTGCATTTGAATACATCCTTGATGCCTGCTCCCGGCCGTCCGGCTGCCCAGTTTTCAGGGCACGAATGACTGGACCCTGCTCCCACAGGCGAACAGCCAGGACTGAAAGATGTTGCTGCATCTCTTCTGCACATGGTAAGCTTCGCAACGGTGCCACCTGCATTGCTCTCACTCCTTGCTTTCCCACCTCAAAGTGCATTTGAATACATCCTTGATGCCTCCTCCCGGCCGTCCGGCTGCCCAGTTTTCAGTGCACGAATGATTGGACTCTGCTGCCACAGCCGAAGAGCCAGGACTGAAAGATGTTGCTGAACCTCTTCTGCACATGGTAAGCTTCGCAACGGTGCCACCTGTATTGCTCTCCCTCCTTGCTTTCCCACCTCAAAGTGCATTTGAATACATCCTTGATGCCTGCTCCAGGCCGTCCAGCTGCCCAGTTTTCCGTGCACGAATGATTGGACTCTGCTCCCACAGGCGAAGAGCCAGGACTGAAAGATGCTGCTGGATTTCTTCTGCACACGGTAAGCTTCGCAACGGTGCCACCTGTATTGCTCTCACTCCTTGCTTTCCCACCTCAAAGTGCATTTGAATACATCCTTGATGCCTGCTCCAGGCCGTCCGGCTGCCCAGTTTTCAGTGCACGAATGATTGGACTCTGCTCCCACAGGCAAACAACCAGGACTGATAGATGTTGCTGGATCTCTTCTGCACATGGTAAGCTTCGCAACGGTGCCACCTGCATTGCTCTCACTCCTTGCTTTCCCACCTCAAAGTGCATTTGAATACATCCTTAATGCCTCCTCCAGGCCGTCCGGCTACCCAGTTTTCAGTGCACGAATGATTGGACCCTGCTCCCACAGGCGATGAGCCAGGACTGAAAGATGTTGCGGGATCTCTTCTGCACATGGTGAGCTTCGCAACGGTGCCACCTATATTGCTCTCACTCCTTGCTTTCCCACCTCAAAGTGCATTTGAATACATCCTTGATGCCAGCTCCAGGCTGGCCGGCTGCCCAGTTGTCAGGGCACGAATGATTGGACTCTGCTCCCACAGGCGAAGAGCCAGGACTGAAAGATGTTGCTGGATCTCTTCTGCACATGGTAAGCTTCGCAACGGTGCCACCTGTATTGCCCTCACTCCTTGCTTTCCCACCTCAAAGTGCATTTGAATACATCCTTGATGCCTGCTCCAGGCTGGCCGGCTGCCCAGTTTTCAGAGCACGAAAGACTCGTCTCTGCTCCCACAGGCGAAGAGCCAGGACTGAAAGAAGCGTGTGGACCTTTCATGGAAATGGTAAGCTTTGCAATGTTGACACCTGTACTGCTCTCGCTCCTTGCTTTCCCACCTCAAAGTGCATTTGAATACGTCCTTGATGCCTGCTCCAGGCTTTCCTGCCGCCCAGTTTTGAGTGCACAAATGATTGGACTCTGCTCCCACAGGCGAGGAGCCAGACCTGAAAGATGGTTCTGGATCTCTTCTGCACGCAATAAGCTTTTCAACGGTGCCACCTGTATTGCTCTTACTCCTTGCTTTCCCACCTCAGAGGGCATTTGAATACATCCTTGATGCCCGCTCCAGGCTTTCCTGCTGCTCAGTTTTCAGTGCACGAATGACTGGACTCTGCTCCCACACGCGAGGAGCCAGGACAGAAAGATGCTGCTGGATCTCTTCTGCACGAAGTAAGCTTTGCGACAATGGCACCTGTATTGCTCTCAATCCTCGCTTTCCCACCTCAAAGTGCATTTGAATACATCCTTGATGCCTGCTCCAGGCTGGACGGCTGCCCAATTTTCAGTACGGAAATGATTGGACTCTGCTCCCACAGGCGAAGAGCCAGGACTGAAAGATGCTGCTGGACCTCTTCTGCACATGGTAAGCTTCAAAGCGGTGTCACATGTATTGCTCTCACTCCTTGCTTTCCCCCCTCAAAGTGCAATTGAATACATCCTTGCTGCCTGCTCCAGGCTGTCCTGCTGCTCAAATTTCAGTGCACGAATAATTGGACTCCGCTCCCAAAGGCGAAGAGCCAGGACTGAAAGATGCTGCTGGACCTCTTCTGCACACGGTAAGCTTTGCAACGGTGTCACCTGCATTGCTCTCACTCCTTGCTTTCCCACCTCAAAGTGCATTTGAATACGTCCTTGATGCCTGATCCAGGCTGGCCGGCTGCCCAGTTGTCAGTGCACGAATGATTGGAGTCTGCTCCCAGTAGCGAAGAGCCAGGACAGAAAGATGCTGCTAGACCTCTTCTGCGCATGGTAAGCTTCGCAACAGTGCCACCTGTATTGCTCTCACTCCTTGCTTTCCCACCTCAAAGTGCATTTGAATACATCGTTGATGCCTGCTCCAGGCTGGCCGGCTGCCCAGTTTTCAGCACGTAAATGATTGGACTCTGCTCCCAGAGGTGAAGAGCCAGGACTGAAAGATTCTGCTGGACCTCTTCTGCAGACCGTAAGCTTCGCAACGGTGCCACCTGCATTGCTCTCACTCCTTGCTTTCCCACCTCAAAGTGCATTTGAATACATCCTTGATGCCTGCTCCCGGCCGTCCGGCTGCCCAGTTTTCAGGGCACGAATGACTGGACCCTGCTCCCACAGGCGAACAGCCAGGACTGAAAGATGTTGCTGCATCTCTTCTGCACATGGTAAGCTTCGCAACGGTGCCACCTGCATTGCTCTCACTCCTTGCTTTCCCACCTCAAAGTGCATTTGAATACATCCTTGATGCCTCCTCCCGGCCGTCCGGCTGCCCAGTTTTCAGTGCACGAATGATTGGACTCTGCTGCCACAGCCGAAGAGCCAGGACTGAAAGATGTTGCTGAACCTCTTCTGCACATGGTAAGCTTCGCAACGGTGCCACCTGTATTGCTCTCCCTCCTTGCTTTCCCACCTCAAAGTGCATTTGAATACATCCTTGATGCCTGCTCCAGGCCGTCCAGCTGCCCAGTTTTCCGTGCACGAATGATTGGACTCTGCTCCCACAGGCGAAGAGCCAGGACTGAAAGATGCTGCTGGATTTCTTCTGCACACGGTAAGCTTCGCAACGGTGCCACCTGTATTGCTCTCACTCCTTGCTTTCCCACCTCAAAGTGCATTTGAATACATCCTTGATGCCTGCTCCAGGCCGTCCGGCTGCCCAGTTTTCAGTGCACGAATGATTGGACTCTGCTCCCACAGGCAAACAACCAGGACTGATAGATGTTGCTGGATCTCTTCTGCACATGGTAAGCTTCGCAACGGTGCCACCTGCATTGCTCTCACTCCTTGCTTTCCCACCTCAAAGTGCATTTGAATACATCCTTAATGCCTCCTCCAGGCCGTCCGGCTACCCAGTTTTCAGTGCACGAATGATTGGACCCTGCTCCCACAGGCGATGAGCCAGGACTGAAAGATGTTGCGGGATCTCTTCTGCACATGGTGAGCTTCGCAACGGTGCCACCTATATTGCTCTCACTCCTTGCTTTCCCACCTCAAAGTGCATTTGAATACATCCTTGATGCCAGCTCCAGGCTGGCCGGCTGCCCAGTTTTCTGTGCACGAATGATTGGACTCTGCTCCCACAGGCGAAGAGCCAGGACTGAAAGATGTTGCTGGATCTCTTCTGCACATGGTAAGCTTCGCAACGGTGCCACCTGTATTGCCCTCACTCCTTGCTTTCCCACCTCAAAGTGCATTTGAATACATCCTTGATGCCTGCTCCAGGCTGGCCGGCTGCCCAGTTTTCAGAGCACGAAAGACTCGTCTCTGCTCCCACAGGCGAAGAGCCAGGACTGAAAGAAGCGTGTGGACCTTTCATGGAAATGGTAAGCTTTGCAATGTTGACACCTGTACTGCTCTCGCTCCTTGCTTTCCCACCTCAAAGTGCATTTGAATACGTCCTTGATGCCTGCTCCAGGCTTTCCTGCCGCCCAGTTTTGAGTGCACAAATGATTGGACTCTGCTCCCACAGGCGAGGAGCCAGACCTGAAAGATGGTTCTGGATCTCTTCTGCACGCAATAAGCTTTTCAACGGTGCCACCTGTATTGCTCTTACTCCTTGCTTTCCCACCTCAGAGGGCATTTGAATACATCCTTGATGCCCGCTCCAGGCTTTCCTGCTGCTCAGTTTTCAGTGCACGAATGACTGGACTCTGCTCCCACACGCGAGGAGCCAGGACAGAAAGATGCTGCTGGATCTCTTCTGCACGAAGTAAGCTTTGCGACAATGGCACCTGTATTGCTCTCAATCCTCGCTTTCCCACCTCAAAGTGCATTTGAATACATCCTTGATGCCTGCTCCAGGCTGGACGGCTGCCCAATTTTCAGTACGGAAATGATTGGACTCTGCTCCCACAGGCGAAGAGCCAGGACTGAAAGATGCTGCTGGACCTCTTCTGCACATGGTAAGCTTCAAAGCGGTGTCACATGTATTGCTCTCACTCCTTGCTTTCCCACCTCAAAGTACATTTGAGTACGTCCTTGACGCCTGCTCCAGGGTGGTCGGCTGCCCAGTTTTCAGTGCACGAATGATTGGACTCTGCTCCCACAGGCAAAGAGCCAGGCCTGAAAGATGTTGCTGGATCTCTTCTGCACACGGTAAGCTTCGCAACGGTGCCACCTGTATTGCTCTCACTCCTTGCTTTCCCACCTCAAAGTGCATTTGAATACATCTTTGATGCCTGCTCCAAGCTGGCCGGCTGCTCAGTTTTCAGTGCACGAATGATTGGACTCTGCTCCCACAAGCGAAGAGCCAGGACTGAAAGATGTTGCTGAATCTCTTCTGCACACGGTAAGCTTCGCAACGGCGCCACCAGGATTGCTCTCACTCCTTGCTTTCCCACCTCAAAGTGCATTTCAATACATCCTTGATGCCTGCTCCAGGCTGGCCGGCTGCCCATTTTTCTGTGCAAAAATGATTGGACTCTGCTCCCACAGGCGAAGGGCCAGGACTGAAAGAATTTGCTGGATTTCTTCTGCACATGGTAAGCTTCGCAACGGTGCCAACTGCATTGCTCTCACTCATTGCTTTCCCACCTCAAAGTGCATTTGAATGCATCCTTGATGCCTGCTCCAGGCCGTCCGGCTGCCCACTTTCCAGCCCGCGAAAGATTGGACCCTGCTCCCACAGGTGAAGAGCCAGGACTGAAAGATGCTGCTGGACCTCTTCTGCGCATGGTAAGCTTCGCAACGGTGCCCCCTGTATAGCTCCCACTCCTTGCTTTCCCACCACAATGTGCATTTGAATACATCCTTGATGCCTGCTCCAGGCTAGCCGGCTGCCCAGTTTTCAGTGCACGAATGATTGGACTCTGCTCCCACAGGCGAAGAGCCAGGAATGAGAGAAGTTGCTGGACCTCTTCTGCACACGGTAAGCTTCGCAACGGTGCCACCTGCATTGGTCTCACTCCTTGCTTTCCCACCTCAAAGTGCATTTGAATACATCTTGATGCCTGCTCCACGCCGTCCGGCTACCCAGCTTCCAGGGCACGGATGATTGGACCCTGCACCCACAGGCGAGGAGCCAGGACTCAAAGATGCTGCTGGACCACTTCTGCACATGGTAAGCTTCGCAACGGTGCCACCTGCATTGGTCTCACTCCTTGCTTTCCCACCTCAAAGTGCATTTGAATACATCCTTGATGCCTGCTCTAAGCTGGCCGGCTGCCCAGTTTTCAGTGCACGAATGATTGGACTCTGCTCCCACAGGCAAACAACCAGGACTGAAAGACGTTGCTGGATCTTCTCTGCACACGTAAGCTTCGCAACGGTGCCACCTGCATTGCTCTCACTCCTTGCTTTCCCACCTCTAAGTGCATTTGAATACATCCTTGATGCCTGCTCCTGGCCGTCTGGCTGCTCAGTTTCCAGGGCACGAATGATTGGACTCTGCTCCCACAGGCGAAGAGCCAGCACAAAAAGATGTTGCTGGATCTCTTCTGCACATGGTAAGCTTAGCAACGGTGCCCCCTGTATTGCTCTCACTCCTTGCTTTCCCACCTCAAACGGCATTTGAATGCATCCTTGATGCCTGCTCCAAGCTGGCCGGCTGCCCAGTTTTCAGTGCACAAATGATTGGACTCTGCTCCCACAGGCGAAGAGCCAGGAATGAGAGAAGTTCCTGGACCTCTTCTGCACATGGTAAGCTTCGCAACGGTGCCACCTGTATTGCTCTCACTCCTTGCTTTCCCAACTCAAAGTGCATTTGAATACATCCTTGATGCCTGCTCCAGGCCGTCCGGCAGCTGAGTTTCCCGTGCACGAATGATTGGACTCTGCTCCAACAGGCGAAGAGCCATCACTGAAAGATGTTGCTGGATCTCTTCTGCACATGGTAAGCTTCGCAACGGTGCCAACTGCATTGCTCTCACTCCTTGCTTTCTCACCTCAAAGTGCATTTGAATACATCCTTGATGCTTGCTGCAGGCCGTCCGGCTACCCAGATTCCAGGGCACGAATGATTGGACTCTGCTCCCACAGGCAAACAACCAGGCCTGAAAGACATTGCTGGTTCTTTTCTGCACATGGTAAGTTTCTCAACGGTGCCACCTGCATTGTTCTTACTCCTTGCTTTCCCACCTCAAAGAGCATTTGAATACATCCTTGATGCCTGCTCCAGGCCGTCCAGCTGCCCTGGTTCCTGGGCACGAATGATTGGACCCTACACCCACAGGCGAAGAGCCAGGACTGAAAGACGTTGCTGGACCTCTTCTGCACATTTTAAGCTTCGCAACGGTGCCACCTGCATTGCTCTCACTCCTTGCTTTCCCACCTCAAAGTGCGTTTGAATACATCCTTGATGCCTGCTCCAGGCCGTCCAGCTTCCCAGTTTTCAGTGCACGAATGATTGGACACTGCTCCCACAGGCGAAGAGCCAGGACTGAAAGATGCTGCTGGATTTCTTCTGCACACGGTAAGCTTCGCAACGGTGCCACCTGTATTGCTCTCACTCCTTGCTTTCCCACCTCAAAGTGCATTTGAATACATCCTTGATGCCTGCTCCAGGCCGTCCGGCTGCCCAGTTTTCAGTGCACGAATGATTGGACTCTGCTCCCACAGGTGAAGAGCCAGGACTGATAGATGTTGCTGGACCTCTTCTGCACATGGTAAGCTTCGCAAGGGTGCCACCTGTATTGCTCTCACTCCTTGCTTTCCCACCTCAAAGTGCATTTGAATACATCCTTGATTCCTCCTCCAAGCTGGCCGGCTGCCCAATATTCAGTGAACGAATGATTGGACTCTGCTCCCACAGGCGAAGAGCCAGGACTGAAAGATGCTGCTAGATCTCTTCTGCACATGTTAATCTTCGCAACGGTGTCACCTGTATTGCTCTCACGCCTTGCTTTCCCACCTCAAAGTGCATTTCAATACATCCTTGATGCCTGCTCCCGGCCGCAAGGCTGCCCAGTTTCCAGCACACGAATGATTGGACCTTGCTCCCACAGGCAAAGAGCCAGGCCTGAAAGATGCTGCTGGACCTCTTCTGCACATGGTAAGCTTCGCAATGGTGCCACCTGTATTGCTCTCACTCCTTGCTTTCCCACCTCAAAGTGCATTTGAATATATCCTTGATACCTGCTCCCGGCCGTCCGGCTGCCCAGTTTTCAGTGCACGAATGATTGGACTCTGCTCCCACAGGCGAAGAGCCAGGACTGAAAGATATTGCTGGACCTCTTCTGCACATGGTAAGCTTCGCAACGGTGCCACCTGTATTGCTCTCACTCCTTGCTTTCCCACCTCAAAGTGCATTTGAATACATCCTTGATGCCAGCTCCCGGCCGTCCGGCTGCCCAGTTTTCAGTGCACGAATGATTGGACTCTGCTCCCACAGGCGAAGAGCCAGGACTGAAAGATGTTGCTGGATCTCTTCTGCACATGGTAAGCTTTGCAACGGTGCCACCTGTATTGCTCTCACTTCTTGCTTTCCCACCTCAAAGTGCATTTGAATACATCCTTGATGCCTCCTCCAAGCTGGCCGGCTGCCCAATTTTCAGTGAACGAATGATTGGACCCTGCTCCCACAGGCGAAGAGCCAGGACTGAAAGATGCTGCTGGACCTCTTCTGCACATAGTGAGCTTCGCAACGGTGCCACCTGCATTGCTCTCACTCCTTGCTTTCCCACCTCAAAGTGCATTTGAATACATCCTTGATGCCTGCTCCCGGCCGTCCGGCTGCCCAGTTTTCAGGGCACGAATGACTGGACCCTGCTCCCACAGGCGAACAGCCAGGACTGAAAGATGTTGCTGCATCTCTTCTGCACATGGTAAGCTTCGCAACGGTGCCACCTGCATTGCTCTCACTCCTTGCTTTCCCACCTCAAAGTGCATTTGAATACATCCTTGATGCCTCCTCCCGGCCGTCCGGCTGCCCAGTTTTCAGTGCACGAATGATTGGACTCTGCTGCCACAGCCGAAGAGCCAGGACTGAAAGATGTTGCTGAACCTCTTCTGCACATGGTAAGCTTCGCAACGGTGCCACCTGTATTGCTCTCCCTCCTTGCTTTCCCACCTCAAAGTGCATTTGAATACATCCTTGATGCCTGCTCCAGGCCGTCCAGCTGCCCAGTTTTCCGTGCACGAATGATTGGACTCTGCTCCCACAGGCGAAGAGCCAGGACTGAAAGATGCTGCTGGATTTCTTCTGCACACGGTAAGCTTCGCAACGGTGCCACCTGTATTGCTCTCACTCCTTGCTTTCCCACCTCAAAGTGCATTTGAATACATCCTTGATGCCTGCTCCAGGCCGTCCGGCTGCCCAGTTTTCAGTGCACGAATGATTGGACTCTGCTCCCACAGGCAAACAACCAGGACTGATAGATGTTGCTGGATCTCTTCTGCACATGGTAAGCTTCGCAACGGTGCCACCTGCATTGCTCTCACTCCTTGCTTTCCCACCTCAAAGTGCATTTGAATACATCCTTAATGCCTCCTCCAGGCCGTCCGGCTACCCAGTTTTCAGTGCACGAATGATTGGACCCTGCTCCCACAGGCGATGAGCCAGGACTGAAAGATGTTGCGGGATCTCTTCTGCACATGGTGAGCTTCGCAACGGTGCCACCTATATTGCTCTCACTCCTTGCTTTCCCACCTCAAAGTGCATTTGAATACATCCTTGATGCCAGCTCCAGGCTGGCCGGCTGCCCAGTTGTCAGGGCACGAATGATTGGACTCTGCTCCCACAGGCGAAGAGCCAGGACTGAAAGATGTTGCTGGATCTCTTCTGCACATGGTAAGCTTCGCAACGGTGCCACCTGTATTGCCCTCACTCCTTGCTTTCCCACCTCAAAGTGCATTTGAATACATCCTTGATGCCTGCTCCAGGCTGGCCGGCTGCCCAGTTTTCAGAGCACGAAAGACTCGTCTCTGCTCCCACAGGCGAAGAGCCAGGACTGAAAGAAGCGTGTGGACCTTTCATGGAAATGGTAAGCTTTGCAATGTTGACACCTGTACTGCTCTCGCTCCTTGCTTTCCCACCTCAAAGTGCATTTGAATACGTCCTTGATGCCTGCTCCAGGCTTTCCTGCCGCCCAGTTTTGAGTGCACAAATGATTGGACTCTGCTCCCACAGGCGAGGAGCCAGACCTGAAAGATGGTTCTGGATCTCTTCTGCACGCAATAAGCTTTTCAACGGTGCCACCTGTATTGCTCTTACTCCTTGCTTTCCCACCTCAGAGGGCATTTGAATACATCCTTGATGCCCGCTCCAGGCTTTCCTGCTGCTCAGTTTTCAGTGCACGAATGACTGGACTCTGCTCCCACACGCGAGGAGCCAGGACAGAAAGATGCTGCTGGATCTCTTCTGCACGAAGTAAGCTTTGCGACAATGGCACCTGTATTGCTCTCAATCCTCGCTTTCCCACCTCAAAGTGCATTTGAATACATCCTTGATGCCTGCTCCAGGCTGGACGGCTGCCCAATTTTCAGTACGGAAATGATTGGACTCTGCTCCCACAGGCGAAGAGCCAGGACTGAAAGATGCTGCTGGACCTCTTCTGCACATGGTAAGCTTCAAAGCGGTGTCACATGTATTGCTCTCACTCCTTGCTTTCCCCCCTCAAAGTGCAATTGAATACATCCTTGCTGCCTGCTCCAGGCTGTCCTGCTGCTCAAATTTCAGTGCACGAATAATTGGACTCCGCTCCCAAAGGCGAAGAGCCAGGACTGAAAGATGCTGCTGGACCTCTTCTGCACACGGTAAGCTTTGCAACGGTGTCACCTGCATTGCTCTCACTCCTTGCTTTCCCACCTCAAAGTGCATTTGAATACGTCCTTGATGCCTGATCCAGGCTGGCCGGCTGCCCAGTTGTCAGTGCACGAATGATTGGAGTCTGCTCCCAGTAGCGAAGAGCCAGGACAGAAAGATGCTGCTAGACCTCTTCTGCGCATGGTAAGCTTCGCAACAGTGCCACCTGTATTGCTCTCACTCCTTGCTTTCCCACCTCAAAGTGCATTTGAATACATCGTTGATGCCTGCTCCAGGCTGGCCGGCTGCCCAGTTTTCAGCACGTAAATGATTGGACTCTGCTCCCAGAGGTGAAGAGCCAGGACTGAAAGATTCTGCTGGACCTCTTCTGCAGACCGTAAGCTTCGCAACGGTGCCACCTGCATTGCTCTCACTCCTTGCTTTCCCACCTCAAAGTGCATTTGAATACATCCTTGATGCCTGCTCCCGGCCGTCCGGCTGCCCAGTTTTCAGGGCACGAATGACTGGACCCTGCTCCCACAGGCGAACAGCCAGGACTGAAAGATGTTGCTGCATCTCTTCTGCACATGGTAAGCTTCGCAACGGTGCCACCTGCATTGCTCTCACTCCTTGCTTTCCCACCTCAAAGTGCATTTGAATACATCCTTGATGCCTCCTCCCGGCCGTCCGGCTGCCCAGTTTTCAGTGCACGAATGATTGGACTCTGCTGCCACAGCCGAAGAGCCAGGACTGAAAGATGTTGCTGAACCTCTTCTGCACATGGTAAGCTTCGCAACGGTGCCACCTGTATTGCTCTCCCTCCTTGCTTTCCCACCTCAAAGTGCATTTGAATACATCCTTGATGCCTGCTCCAGGCCGTCCAGCTGCCCAGTTTTCCGTGCACGAATGATTGGACTCTGCTCCCACAGGCGAAGAGCCAGGACTGAAAGATGCTGCTGGATTTCTTCTGCACACGGTAAGCTTCGCAACGGTGCCACCTGCATTGCTCTCACTCCTTGCTTTCCCACCTCAAAGTGCATTTGAATACATCCTTGATGCCTGCTCCAGGCCGTCCGGCTGCCCAGTTTTCAGTGCACGAATGATTGGACTCTGCTCCCACAGGCAAACAACCAGGACTGATAGATGTTGCTGGATCTCTTCTGCACATGGTAAGCTTCGCAACGGTGCCACCTGCATTGCTCTCACTCCTTGCTTTCCCACCTCAAAGTGCATTTGAATACATCCTTAATGCCTCCTCCAGGCCGTCCGGCTACCCAGTTTTCAGTGCACGAATGATTGGACCCTGCTCCCACAGGCGATGAGCCAGGACTGAAAGATGTTGCGGGATCTCTTCTGCACATGGTGAGCTTCGCAACGGTGCCACCTATATTGCTCTCACTCCTTGCTTTCCCACCTCAAAGTGCATTTGAATACATCCTTGATGCCAGCTCCAGGCTGGCCGGCTGCCCAGTTTTCTGTGCACGAATGATTGGACTCTGCTCCCACAGGCGAAGAGCCAGGACTGAAAGATGTTGCTGGATCTCTTCTGCACATGGTAAGCTTCGCAACGGTGCCACCTGTATTGCCCTCACTCCTTGCTTTCCCACCTCAAAGTGCATTTGAATACATCCTTGATGCCTGCTCCAGGCTGGCCGGCTGCCCAGTTTTCAGAGCACGAAAGACTCGTCTCTGCTCCCACAGGCGAAGAGCCAGGACTGAAAGAAGCGTGTGGACCTTTCATGGAAATGGTAAGCTTTGCAATGTTGACACCTGTACTGCTCTCGCTCCTTGCTTTCCCACCTCAAAGTGCATTTGAATACGTCCTTGATGCCTGCTCCAGGCTTTCCTGCCGCCCAGTTTTGAGTGCACAAATGATTGGACTCTGCTCCCACAGGCGAGGAGCCAGACCTGAAAGATGGTTCTGGATCTCTTCTGCACGCAATAAGCTTTTCAACGGTGCCACCTGTATTGCTCTTACTCCTTGCTTTCCCACCTCAGAGGGCATTTGAATACATCCTTGATGCCCGCTCCAGGCTTTCCTGCTGCTCAGTTTTCAGTGCACGAATGACTGGACTCTGCTCCCACACGCGAGGAGCCAGGACAGAAAGATGCTGCTGGATCTCTTCTGCACGAAGTAAGCTTTGCGACAATGGCACCTGTATTGCTCTCAATCCTCGCTTTCCCACCTCAAAGTGCATTTGAATACATCCTTGATGCCTGCTCCAGGCTGGACGGCTGCCCAATTTTCAGTACGGAAATGATTGGACTCTGCTCCCACAGGCGAAGAGCCAGGACTGAAAGATGCTGCTGGACCTCTTCTGCACATGGTAAGCTTCAAAGCGGTGTCACATGTATTGCTCTCACTCCTTGCTTTCCCCCCTCAAAGTGCAATTGAATACATCCTTGCTGCCTGCTCCAGGCTGTCCTGCTGCTCAAATTTCAGTGCACGAATAATTGGACTCCGCTCCCAAAGGCGAAGAGCCAGGACTGAAAGATGCTGCTGGACCTCTTCTGCACACGGTAAGCTTTGCAACGGTGTCACCTGCATTGCTCTCACTCCTTGCTTTCCCACCTCAAAGTGCATTTGAATACGTCCTTGATGCCTGATCCAGGCTGGCCGGCTGCCCAGTTGTCAGTGCACGAATGATTGGAGTCTGCTCCCAGTAGCGAAGAGCCAGGACAGAAAGATGCTGCTAGACCTCTTCTGCGCATGGTAAGCTTCGCAACAGTGCCACCTGTATTGCTCTCACTCCTTGCTTTCCCACCTCAAAGTGCATTTGAATACATCGTTGATGCCTGCTCCAGGCTGGCCGGCTGCCCAGTTTTCAGCACGTAAATGATTGGACTCTGCTCCCAGAGGTGAAGAGCCAGGACTGAAAGATTCTGCTGGACCTCTTCTGCAGACCGTAAGCTTCGCAACGGTGCCACCTGTATTGCTCTCACTCCTTGCTTTCCCACCTCAAAGTGCATTTGAATACATCCTTGATGCCTGCTCCATGCTGTCCTGTTTCTCAGTTTTCACTGCACGAATGATTGAACCCTGCTCCCACAGGCGAAGAGCAAGGACTGAAAGATGCTGCTGGATCTCTTTCTCACGCAGTAAGCTTTGCAATTGTGCCACCTGTATTGCTCTCACTCCTGGCATCCCCACCTTAAAGTCCATCTGAATACATGCTTGATGCCTGCTCCAGGATGGCCGGCTGCCCAGTTTTCAGTGCACGAATGATTGGACTCTGCTCCCACAGGCGAAGAGCCAGGAATGAAAGATGCTGCTGGACCACTTCTGCTCATGGCAAGCTTCGCAACGGTGCCACCTGTATTGCTCTCACTCCATGCTTTCCCATTTCAAAGTGCATTTCAATACATCCTTGATGCCTGCTCCAGGCTTTCCTGCTGCCCAGTTTTCAGTGCACAAATGATTGGACTCTGCTCCCACAGGCGAAGAGCCAAGACTGAAAGATGGTTCTGGATCTCTTCTGCATGCAATAAGCTTTGCAACGGTGCCACCTGTATTGCTCTTACTCCTTGCTTTCCCACCTCAAAGTGCATTTGAATACATACTTGATGCCCGCTCCAGGATTTCCTGCTGCTCAGTTTTCAGCGCACGAATGATTGGACTCTGCTCCGACACGCGAGGAGCCAGGACAGAAAGATGCTGCTGGATCTCTTCTGCACACAGTAAGCTTCAAAGTGGTGCCACCTGTATTGCCCTCACTCCTTGTTCCCCACCTCAAAGTGCATTTGAATACATCCTTGATGCCTGCTCCAGGCCGTCCGGCTGCCCAGTTTTCAGTACATAAATGATTGGACTCTGCTCCCACAGGCGAAGAGCCAGGACTGAAAGATGCTGCTGGATCTCTTCTGCACATGGTAAGCTTCGCAGCCGTGCGACCTGTATTGCTCTCACTCCTTGCTTTCCCACCTCAAAGTGCATTTGAATACATCCTTGATGCCTGCTCCAAGCTGTCCTGCTGCTCAAATTTCAGTGCACGAATGATTGGTCTCTGCTCCCATTGGCGAAGAGCCAGGACTGAAAGATGCAGCTGGACCTCTTCTGCGCACAGCAAGCTTTGCAACGGTGCCACCTGCATTGATCTCGCTCCTTGCTTTCCCTCATCAAAGTGCATTTAAATACTGGGAGTGTGTGCTCCCTGCTGTCCTGCAGCTGCTTTTGCACGAGTCATTGGACTCTGCTCCCACAGACGAAGCGCCAGGGCTGATAGATGCTGCAGTACTTTCTCCGCACACAGAAAGCATTGCAACGGTGCCACCTGCATTGCTCTCGTTCCTTGCTTTCCCACCTCTAAGTCCATTTGAATACAACATCTTTGGTGTGTTCTCCCTACTGTCCTGCAGCTGCGTTTGCACGAATGATTGGACTCTGCTCCCACAGACGAAGAGCCAGGGCTGAAAGACGCTTCTGGCCTTCTTCTGTACACTGTAAGCATTGCAAATCTTCGTGAAAACACAGCGAGAGGACGGCCGGGAGGACAACTGAAGATATTCTATTGAACTGCAATTTGAGGTGGGAATGTAAGGTGCGAGAACAATGCAGGTGGCACCGTTGCAAAGCTTACTGTGTGCAGAAGAGTTCCAGCTGCATCTTTCACGCCTTTCTCTTCGTCCCTGGGAGCAGAGTCCAATCATTCGTGCAAATGCAGCTACAGGCCGGCCGGGAGAAGAACCAAAAATGTTGTGTTCAAATGCACTTTGAGGTGGGAAAGCAAGGAGCGAGAGCAATGCAGGTGGCACCGTTGCAAACCTTACTGTGTGCAGAAGAGGTCCAGCACCATCTTTCGGTCCTGGCTCATCGTCTGTGGGAGCAGAATCCGATCATTCGTGCAAGCGCAGCTACAGGGCGGCAGGGAGCACAACCAAAGATGTTGTGTTCAAATGCACTTTCAGGTGGGAAAGCAAGGAGCAAGAGCAATGCAGGTGGCACTGTTGCAAACCTTCCTCTGTGCAGAAGAGGTCCAGCAGCATCTTTCAGCCCTGTCTCTTCGTCTGTGGGAGCAGAGCCCAATCATTCGTGCAAAGGTAGCTACAGGACGGCAGGGAGCACAACCAAAGATGTTGTATTCAAATGCACTTTGAGGTGCTAAAGCAAGGAGCGAGAGCAATGCAGGTGGCACCGTTGAAAAGCTTCCTCTGCGCAGAAGTGGTCCATCAGCATCCTTCACCCTGGCTCATCATCTGTGGGAGCAGAGTCCAATCATTCGTGCAAACGCAGCTACAGGACGGCCGGGAGCACACACCAAAGATGTATTCCAATGCACTTTGAGGTGGGAAAGCAAGGAGAGAGAGCAATGCAGGTGGCACCGTTGCAAAGCTTTCTGTGTGCAGAAGAGTTCCAGCAGCATCTTTCTGCCCTGGCTCTTCGCCTGTGGGAACAGAGTCCAATCATTCATGCAAACACAGCTACAGGGCGGCAGGGAGCACAACCAAAGATGTTGTGTTCAAATGCACTTTGAGGTGGGAAAGGAAGGATCGAGAGTAATGCAGGTGGCACCGTTGCAAAGCTTGCTGTGTGCAGAAGAGGTCCAGCAGCACCTTTCTGCCCAGGCTCTTCGTCTGTGGGAGCAGAGTCCAATCATTCGTCCAAACGCAGCTACAGGGCAGCCGGGAGCACACACCAAAGATGTATTCAGATGCACTTTGAGGTGGAAAGCAAGGAGCGAAAGCAATGCAGGTGGCACCGTTGCAAAGCTTCCTGTGTGCAGAAGAGTTCCAGCAGTATCTTTCAGCCCTGGCTCTTTGTCTGTCTGATTAAAGAGAAATCATTTGTGTAAATACTGGTACAAGACAGCCACGAGCACACGCCAAAGATTTTGTATTCAAATGCACATGGAGGTGGGAAAGCAAGGAGCGAGAGTAATGCAGGTGGCATCGTTGGAAAGCTTACTGCGTTCAGGAGAGTTCCAGCAGCATCTTTCAGCCCTGGCTCTTCTTCACTGGGATCAGAGTCCAATCATTCGTGCAAATGCAGGTACAGGACGACTGGGAGCACGACCGAAGATGGTGCATTCGAATGCACTTTGAGGTGGGAAAGCAAGGAGCGAGAGCAATGCAGGTGGCACCATTGCAAAGATTCCTGTGTGCAGATGAGGTCCAGCAGCATCTTTCTGCCCTGCCTCTTCGTCTCTGGGAGCAGTGTCCAATCATTCGTACAAACGCAGCTAAAGTACTGCTGGGAGGACAACTGAAGATGTTGTATTCAAAAGCACTGTGAGGTGGGAAAGCAAGGAACGAGAGCAATGCAGGTGGCACCGTTGCGAAGCTTCCTGTGTGCTGAAGACGTCCAGCAGAAATCTTTCAGCCCTGGCTCTTGGCCTGTGGGAGCACAGTCCAATCATTCGTGCAAACGCAGTGACAGGAAGGACGCGAGCACTGCCGAAGATGGTGTTTTCAAATGCACATGGAGGTGGGAATGCAAGGAGCGAGAGCAATGCAGGTGGCACTGTTGCAAAGCTTATTTTGAGCAGAAGAGTTCCAGCTGCATCTTTCAGCCCTGGCTCTTCGTCTGTGGGAGCACAGCCCAATCATTCGTGCAAATGTAGCTACAGGACGGCAGGGAGCACAACCAATGACGTTGTATTCAAATGCCCTTTCCGGAAGAAAGCAAGGAGCGAGAGCAATGCAGGTGGCGCCGTTGGAAAGCCTGGTGTGTGCAGAAGAGGTCCACCAGCATCTTTCAGCCCTGGCTCATCGTCTGTGGGAGCAGAGTCCAATCATTCGTGCAAACGCAGCTACAGGATGGCAGGGAACACGCACCAACGATTTTGTATTCAAATGCACTTTGAGGTGGGAAAGCAAGGAGAGAGAGCAATGCATGTGGCACCAATGCAAAGCTTCCTGTGTGCAGAAGAGGTCCAGCAGCATCTTTCAGCCCTGGCTATTCGTCTGTGGGTACAGAGACCAATCATTCGTGCAAACGCAGCAACAGGACGGTAGGGAACACACGCTAACGATGTTGCATTCAAATGCACTTTGAGGTGGGAAAGCAAGGAGCGAGAGCAATGCAGGTGGCACCGTTGCAAAGCTTCCTGTGTGCTGAAGACGTCCAGCAGCATCTTTCAACCTGGCTCATCGTCACAGGGAGTAGAGTCCAATCATTCGGGCAAACGCAGCTACAGGACGGTCGGGAGCAAAACCAAAAATTTTGTGTTCAAATGCGCTTTGAGGTGATAAAGCAAGGAGCGAGAGCAATGCAGGTAGCACCATAGCAAAGCTTCCTGTGTGCAGAAGAGGTCCAGCAGCGTCTTTCTGCCCTGCCTCTCCATCTGTGGGAGTAGAGTCCAATCATTCGTGCAAACGCAGCCACCGGACGGCCGAGAGCACATCCAAAGTTGTTGTACTCAAATGCACTGTGAGGGGGGAAAGCAAGGAGCGAGACCAATGCAGGTGGCACCGTTGCAGAGCTTACTGTGTGCAGAAGAGGTCCAGCAGCATCTTTCAGCCCTGCCTCTTCGTCTGTGGGAGCAGAGTCCAATCATTCGTGCAAACGCAGCTACAGGATGGCAGGGAACACACACCAACGATTTTGTATTCAAATGCACTTTGAGGTGGGAAAGCAAGGAGCGAGAGCAATGCAGGCAGCACCGTTGCAAAGCTTCCTGTGTGCAGAAGAGGTCCAGCAGCATCTTTAGGCCCTGGCTCATCGTCTGTGGGAGCAGAGTCCAACTATGCCTCCAAACGCAGCTACAAAATGGCCGGGAGCAAATCCAAAGATGTTGTATTCAAATGTACTATGTGGTGGGAAAGCAAGGAGCGAGAGCCATGCAGGTGGCACCATTGCAAAGCTTCCTGTGCACAGAAGAGGTGCAGCAGCATCTTTCAGCCCTAGGTCTTCGTCACTGGGTGCAGAGTCCAATCATTCGTGCAAACGCAGCTACAGGACGTCCGGGGGCACACACCAAAGATGTATTCCAATGCACTTTGAGGTGGGAAAGCAAGGAGAGAGTGCCATGCAGGTGGCACCATTGCTAAGCTTCCTGTGTGCAGAAGAGGTCCAGCAGCACCTTTCTGCCCTGGCTCTTCGTCTGTGGGAGCAGAGTCCAATCATTCATCCAAACGCAGCTATAGCATGGCCAGCAGCGCATCCAGAGATGTTGTATTTAAATGCACTTTGAGGTGGGAAAGCAAGGAGCGAGAGCAATGCAGGTGGCAGCGTTGCAAAGCTTGCTGTGTGCAGAAGAGGTCCTGCAGCATCCTTCAGCCCTAGCTCTTTGTCTGTGGGAGCAGACTCCAATCATTCGTCTAAACACAGCTACAGGGTGGCCGGGAGCGCCTCTAAAGATGTTGTATTCAAAAGTACTTTGAGGTGGGAAAGCAAGGAGCGAGAGCAATGCAGGTGGCACCGCTGCAAAGCGTCCTGTGTACAGAAGAGGTGTAGCAGCATCTTTCAGCCCTGGGTCTTCGTCACTGGGAACAGAGTCCAATCAATCGTGCAAACGCAGCAACATGACGGCCGGGAGCACACGCCAACGATGTTGTATTCAAATGCACTTTGTGGTGTGAAAGCAAGGAGTGAGAGCAATGCAGGTGGCACCGTTCCAATTCTTCCAGTGTTCAGAAGAGTTCCAGCAGCATCTTTCAGCCCTGGCTCTTCGTCTGTGGGAGCAGAGTCCAATCATTCATCCAAACACAGCTGTAGCATGGCCGGGAGCGCGTCCAGTGATGCTGTATTCAAATGCACTTTGCGGTGGGAAAGCAAGGAGCGAGAGCAATGCAGGTGGCAGCGTTGCAAAGCTTGCTGTGTGCAGAAGAGGTCCTGCAGCATCCTTCAGCCCTAGCTCTTTGTCTGTGGGAGCAGAGTCCAATCATTTGTCTAAACACAGCTACAGGGTGGCCGGGCGTGCCTCTAAAGATGTTGTATTCAAAAGTACTTTGAGGTGGGAAAGCAAGGAGCGAGAGCAATGCAGGTATCACCGTTGCAAAGCTTCCTGTGTGCAGAAGAGGTATAGAAGCATCTTTCATCACTGGCTTATCGTCACTGGGAGTAGAGTCTAATCATTCGTGCAAACGCAGCTACAGGACGGCCGGAAGCACAACCAAAAATTTTGTGTTCAAATGCGCTTTAAGGTGGGAAAGCCAGGAGCGAGAGCAATGCAGGTGGCACTGTTGCAAAGCTACCTGTGCGCAGAAGAAGTCAAGCAGCTTCTTTCAGCCCTGCCTCTCCGTCTGTGGGAGCAGAGTCCAATCATTCGTGCAAACTCAGCTACAGGACGGCAGGGAGCAAACCTCAAAGGTGCTGTAATTCAAATGCACTTTAATGCGGGAAAGCAAGGAGCGAGAGCAATGCAGGTGGCACTGTTGCAAAGCTTACTGTGTTCAGAAGATTTCCAGCAGCATCTTTCTGCCCTGGCTCTTCGTCTGTCGGAGCAGACTCCAATCATTCGTGCAAACGCAGGTACAGGACGACTGGGAGCACAACCGAAGATGGTGTATTCAAATGCACTTTGAGGTGGGAAAGCAAGGAGCAAGAGCAATGCAGGTGGCACTGTTGAAAAGCTTACTGTGTGCAGAAGAGTTGCAGCAGCAACTTTCAGCCCTGGCTCTTTGTCTGTCGGATTAAAGACAAATCATTCGTGCAAATGCAGGTACAAGACAGCCAGGAATACACACCAAAGATTTTGCATTCAAATGCGCATGGAGGTGGGAAAGCAAGGAGCGAGAGCAATGCAGGTGGCACCATTGCAAAGCTTACTGTGTGCCGAAGAGGTCCAGCAGCATCTTTAAGCCCTGGTTCTTCGTCACTGGGAGCAGAGTCCAATCATTCGTGCAAACGCAGCGACAGGACGGCCGGGAGCGCAACCGAAGATGTTGTATTCAAATGAACTTTGAGGTGGGAAAGCAAGGAGCGAGAGCAATGCAAGTGACACAGTTGCAAAGCTTACTGTGTGCAGAAGAGGTCCAGCAGCATTTTTAAGCCCTGTCTCTTCGTCTGTGGGAGCAGAGACCAATCATTCGTGCAAACGCAGCGACAGGACGGCCGGGAGCACATCCGAAGATGTTGTATTCCAATGCACTTTGAGGTGGGAGAGGAAGGAGCAAGAGCAATGCAGGTGGCACCATTGCAAAGCTTGCTGTGCGCAGAAGAGGTCCCGCAGCATCTTTCAGCCCTCGCTCATCGTCACTGGGAGCAGAGTCCAATCATTCATGCAAATGCTGCTACAGGACGGCCGGGAGCAGAACTGAAGATATTGTATTCTAATGTGCATGGAGGAGATAAAGCAAGGAGCGAGAGCAATGTAGGTGACACTGTTGCAAAGCTTCCTGAATGCAGAAGAGGTCCAGCAGCATCTTTCATCAATGGCACTTCGTCACTGGGGGCAGAGTTTAATCATTTGTGCAAACGCAGCCACAGGATTGCTGGGAGCACAACCAAAAATGTTGTATTAGGACTGAAAGTCTTAGGGCTTAAGGCCTTAGGAGTTCAGGCGTTAAGATTGAAGGCCTTAGGACTTAAGGCCTTAAAGCGTTAGGACTCAAGGCCCTTCGCTGTAAGGCGTTTGGATTTAGGGGCTTAGCGTTTTGGGGTTAGGGTTAGGGTTAGGGTTAGGGGGTTAGGGTTAGGGTTTAGGGGTTAGGGTTAGGGTTAGGGTTAGGGTTAGGGTTAGGGTTAGGGTTAGGGTTAGGGTTAGGGTTAGGGTTAGGGTTAGGGTTAGGGTTAGGGTTAGGGTTAGGGTTAGGGTTAGGGTTAGGGTTAGGGTTAGGGTTAGGGTTAGGGTTAGGGTTAGGGTTAGGGTTAGGGTTAGGGTTAGGGTTAGGGTTAGGGTTAGGGTTAGGGTTAGGGTTAGGGTTAGGGTTAGGGTTAGGGTTAGGGTTAGGGTTAGGGTTAGGGTTAGGGTTAGGGTTAGGGTTAGGGTTAGGGTTAGGGTTAGGGTTAGGGTTAGGGTTAGGGTTAGGGTTAGGGTTAGGGTTAGGGTTAGGGTTAGGGTTAGGGTTAGGGTTAGGGTTAGGGTTAGGGTTAGGGTTAGGGTTAGGGTTAGGGTTAGGGTTAGGGTTAGGGTTAGGGTTAGGGTTAGGGTTAGGGTTAGGGTTAGGGTTAGGGTTAGGGTTAGGGTTAGGGTTAGGGTTAGGGTTAGGGTTAGGGTTAGGGTTAGGGTTAGGGTTAGGGTTAGGGTTAGGGTTAGGGTTAGGGTTAGGGTTAGGGTTAGGGTTAGGGTTAGGGTTAGGGTTAGGGTTAGGGTTAGGGTTAGGGTTAGGGTTAGGGTTAGGGTTAGGGTTAGGGTTAGGGTTAGGGTTAGGGTTAGGGTTAGGGTTAGGGTTAGGGTTAGGGTTAGGGTTAGGGTTAGGGTTAGGGTTAGGGTTAGGGTTAGGGTTAGGGTTAGGGTTAGGGTTAGGGTTAGGGTTAGGGTTAGGGTTAGGGTTAGGGTTAGGGTTAGGGTTAGGGTTAGGGTTAGGGTTAGGGTTAGGGTTAGGGTTAGGGTTAGGGTTAGGGTTAGGGTTAGGGTTAGGGTTAGGGTTAGGGTTAGGGTTAGGGTTAGGGTTAGGGTTAGGGTTAGGGTTAGGGTTAGGGTTAGGGTTAGGGTTAGGGTTAGGGTTAGGGTTAGGGTTAGGGTTAGGGTTAGGGTTAGGGTTAGGGTTAGGGTTAGGGTTAGGGTTAGGGTTAGGGTTAGGGTTAGGGTTAGGGTTAGGGTTAGGGTTAGGGTTAGGGTTAGGGTTAGGGTTAGGGTTAGGGTTAGGGTTAGGGTTAGGGTTAGGGTTAGGGTTAGGGTTAGGGTTAGGGTTAGGGTTAGGGTTAGGGTTAGGGTTAGGGTTAGGGTTAGGGTTAGGGTTAGGGTTAGGGTTAGGGTTAGGGTTAGGGTTAGGGTTAGGGTTAGGGTTAGGGTTAGGGTTAGGGTTAGGGTTAGGGTTAGGGTTAGGGTTAGGGTTAGGGTTAGGGTTAGGGTTAGGGTTAGGGTTAGGGTTAGGGTTAGGGTTAGGGTTAGGGTTAGGGTTAGGGTTAGGGTTAGGGTTAGGGTTAGGGTTAGGGTTAGGGTTAGGGTTAGGGTTAGGGTTAGGGTTAGGGTTAGGGTTAGGGTTAGGGTTAGGGTTAGGGTTAGGGTTAGGGTTAGGGTTAGGGTTAGGGTTAGGGTTAGGGTTAGGGTTAGGGTTAGGGTTAGGGTTAGGGTTAGGGTTAGGGTTAGGGTTAGGGTTAGGGTTAGGGTTAGGGTTAGGGTTAGGGTTAGGGTTAGGGTTAGGGTTAGGGTTAGGGTTAGGGTTAGGGTTAGGGTTAGGGTTAGGGTTAGGGTTAGGGTTAGGGTTAGGGTTAGGGTTAGGGTTAGGGTTAGGGTTAGGGTTAGGGTTAGGGTTAGGGTTAGGGTTAGGGTTAGGGTTAGGGTTAGGGTTAGGGTTAGGGTTAGGGTTAGGGTTAGGGTTAGGGTTAGGGTTAGGGTTAGGGTTAGGGTTAGGGTTAGGGTTAGGGTTAGGGTTAGGGTTAGGGTTAGGGTTAGGGTTAGGGTTAGGGTTAGGGTTAGGGTTAGGGTTAGGGTTAGGGTTAGGGTTAGGGTTAGGGTTAGGGTTAGGGTTAGGGTTAGGGTTAGGGTTAGGGTTAGGGTTAGGGTTAGGGTTAGGGTTAGGGTTAGGGTTAGGGTTAGGGTTAGGGTTAGGGTTAGGGTTAGGGTTAGGGTTAGGGTTAGGGTTAGGGTTAGGGTTAGGGTTAGGGTTAGGGTTAGGGTTAGGGTTAGGGTTAGGGTTAGGGTTAGGGTTAGGGTTAGGGTTAGGGTTAGGGTTAGGGTTAGGGTTAGGGTTAGGGTTAGGGTTAGGGTTAGGGTTAGGGTTAGGGTTAGGGTTAGGGTTAGGGTTAGGGTTAGGGTTAGGGTTAGGGTTAGGGTTAGGGTTAGGGTTAGGGTTAGGGTTAGGGTTAGGGTTAGGGTTAGGGTTAGGGTTAGGGTTAGGGTTAGGGTTAGGGTTAGGGTTAGGGTTAGGGTTAGGGTTAGGGTTAGGGTTAGGGTTAGGGTTAGGGTTAGGGTTAGGGTTAGGGTTAGGGTTAGGGTTAGGGTTAGGGTTAGGGTTAGGGTTAGGGTTAGGGTTAGGGTTAGGGTTAGGGTTAGGGTTAGGGTTAGGGTTAGGGTTAGGGTTAGGGTTAGGGTTAGGGTTAGGGTTAGGGTTAGGGTTAGGGTTAGGGTTAGGGTTAGGGTTAGGGTTAGGGTTAGGGTTAGGGTTAGGGTTAGGGTTAGGGTTAGGGTTAGGGTTAGGGTTAGGGTTAGGGTTAGGGTTAGGGTTAGGGTTAGGGTTAGGGTTAGGGTTAGGGTTAGGGTTAGGGTTAGGGTTAGGGTTAGGGTTAGGGTTAGGGTTAGGGTTAGGGTTAGGGTTAGGGTTAGGGTTAGGGTTAGGGTTAGGGTTAGGGTTAGGGTTAGGGTTAGGGTTAGGGTTAGGGTTAGGGTTAGGGTTAGGGTTAGGGTTAGGGTTAGGGTTAGGGTTAGGGTTAGGGTTAGGGTTAGGGTTAGGGTTAGGGTTAGGGTTAGGGTTAGGGTTAGGGTTAGGGTTAGGGTTAGGGTTAGGGTTAGGGTTAGGGTTAGGGTTAGGGTTAGGGTTAGGGTTAGGGTTAGGGTTAGGGTTAGGGTTAGGGTTAGGGTTAGGGTTAGGGTTAGGGTTAGGGTTAGGGTTAGGGTTAGGGTTAGGGTTAGGGTTAGGGTTAGGGTTAGGGTTAGGGTTAGGGTTAGGGTTAGGGTTAGGGTTAGGGTTAGGGTTAGGGTTAGGGTTAGGGTTAGGGTTAGGGTTAGGGTTAGGGTTAGGGTTAGGGTTAGGGTTAGGGTTAGGGTTAGGGTTAGGGTTAGGGTTAGGGTTAGGGTTAGGGTTAGGGTTAGGGTTAGGGTTAGGGTTAGGGTTAGGGTTAGGGTTAGGGTTAGGGTTAGGGTTAGGGTTAGGGTTAGGGTTAGGGTTAGGGTTAGGGTTAGGGTTAGGGTTAGGGTTAGGGTTAGGGTTAGGGTTAGGGTTAGGGTTAGGGTTAGGGTTAGGGTTAGGGTTAGGGTTAGGGTTAGGGTTAGGGTTAGGGTTAGGGTTAGGGTTAGGGTTAGGGTTAGGGTTAGGGTTAGGGTTAGGGTTAGGGTTAGGGTTAGGGTTAGGGTTAGGGTTAGGGTTAGGGTTAGGGTTAGGGTTAGGGTTAGGGTTAGGGTTAGGGTTAGGGTTAGGGTTAGGGTTAGGGTTAGGGTTAGGGTTAGGGTTAGGGTTAGGGTTAGGGTTAGGGTTAGGGTTAGGGTTAGGGTTAGGGTTAGGGTTAGGGTTAGGGTTAGGGTTAGGGTTAGGGTTAGGGTTAGGGTTAGGGTTAGGGTTAGGGTTAGGGTTAGGGTTAGGGTTAGGGTTAGGGTTAGGGTTAGGGTTAGGGTTAGGGTTAGGGTTAGGGTTAGGGTTAGGGTTAGGGTTAGGGTTAGGGTTAGGGTTAGGGTTAGGGTTAGGGTTAGGGTTAGGGTTAGGGTTAGGGTTAGGGTTAGGGTTAGGGTTAGGGTTAGGGTTAGGGTTAGGGTTAGGGTTAGGGTTAGGGTTAGGGTTAGGGTTAGGGTTAGGGTTAGGGTTAGGGTTAGGGTTAGGGTTAGGGTTAGGGTTAGGGTTAGGGTTAGGGTTAGGGTTAGGGTTAGGGTTAGGGTTAGGGTTAGGGTTAGGGTTAGGGTTAGGGTTAGGGTTAGGGTTAGGGTTAGGGTTAGGGTTAGGGTTAGGGTTAGGGTTAGGGTTAGGGTTAGGGTTAGGGTTAGGGTTAGGGTTAGGGTTAGGGTTAGGGTTAGGGTTAGGGTTAGGGTTAGGGTTAGGGTTAGGGTTAGGGTTAGGGTTAGGGTTAGGGTTAGGGTTAGGGTTAGGGTTAGGGTTAGGGTTAGGGTTAGGGTTAGGGTTAGGGTTAGGGTTAGGGTTAGGGTTAGGGTTAGGGTTAGGGTTAGGGTTAGGGTTAGGGTTAGGGTTAGGGTTAGGGTTAGGGTTAGGGTTAGGGTTAGGGTTAGGGTTAGGGTTAGGGTTAGGGTTAGGGTTAGGGTTAGGGTTAGGGTTAGGGTTAGGGTTAGGGTTAGGGTTAGGGTTAGGGTTAGGGTTAGGGTTAGGGTTAGGGTTAGGGTTAGGGTTAGGGTTAGGGTTAGGGTTAGGGTTAGGGTTAGGGTTAGGGTTAGGGTTAGGGTTAGGGTTAGGGTTAGGGTTAGGGTTAGGGTTAGGGTTAGGGTTAGGGTTAGGGTTAGGGTTAGGGTTAGGGTTAGGGTTAGGGTTAGGGTTAGGGTTAGGGTTAGGGTTAGGGTTAGGGTTAGGGTTAGGGTTAGGGTTAGGGTTAGGGTTAGGGTTAGGGTTAGGGTTAGGGTTAGGGTTAGGGTTAGGGTTAGGGTTAGGGTTAGGGTTAGGGTTAGGGTTAGGGTTAGGGTTAGGGTTAGGGTTAGGGTTAGGGTTAGGGTTAGGGTTAGGGTTAGGGTTAGGGTTAGGGTTAGGGTTAGGGTTAGGGTTAGGGTTAGGGTTAGGGTTAGGGTTAGGGTTAGGGTTAGGGTTAGGGTTAGGGTTAGGGTTAGGGTTAGGGTTAGGGTTAGGGTTAGGGTTAGGGTTAGGGTTAGGGTTAGGGTTAGGGTTAGGGTTAGGGTTAGGGTTAGGGTTAGGGTTAGGGTTAGGGTTAGGGTTAGGGTTAGGGTTAGGGTTAGGGTTAGGGTTAGGGTTAGGGTTAGGGTTAGGGTTAGGGTTAGGGTTAGGGTTAGGGTTAGGGTTAGGGTTAGGGTTAGGGTTAGGGTTAGGGTTAGGGTTAGGGTTAGGGTTAGGGTTAGGGTTAGGGTTAGGGTTAGGGTTAGGGTTAGGGTTAGGGTTAGGGTTAGGGTTAGGGTTAGGGTTAGGGTTAGGGTTAGGGTTAGGGTTAGGGTTAGGGTTAGGGTTAGGGTTAGGGTTAGGGTTAGGGTTAGGGTTAGGGTTAGGGTTAGGGTTAGGGTTAGGGTTAGGGTTAGGGTTAGGGTTAGGGTTAGGGTTAGGGTTAGGGTTAGGGTTAGGGTTAGGGTTAGGGTTAGGGTTAGGGTTAGGGTTAGGGTTAGGGTTAGGGTTAGGGTTAGGGTTAGGGTTAGGGTTAGGGTTAGGGTTAGGGTTAGGGTTAGGGTTAGGGTTAGGGTTAGGGTTAGGGTTAGGGTTAGGGTTAGGGTTAGGGTTAGGGTTAGGGTTAGGGTTAGGGTTAGGGTTAGGGTTAGGGTTAGGGTTAGGGTTAGGGTTAGGGTTAGGGTTAGGGTTAGGGTTAGGGTTAGGGTTAGGGTTAGGGTTAGGGTTAGGGTTAGGGTTAGGGTTAGGGTTAGGGTTAGGGTTAGGGTTAGGGTTAGGGTTAGGGTTAGGGTTAGGGTTAGGGTTAGGGTTAGGGTTAGGGTTAGGGTTAGGGTTAGGGTTAGGGTTAGGGTTAGGGTTAGGGTTAGGGTTAGGGTTAGGGTTAGGGTTAGGGTTAGGGTTAGGGTTAGGGTTAGGGTTAGGGTTAGGGTTAGGGTTAGGGTTAGGGTTAGGGTTAGGGTTAGGGTTAGGGTTAGGGTTAGGGTTAGGGTTAGGGTTAGGGTTAGGGTTAGGGTTAGGGTTAGGGTTAGGGTTAGGGTTAGGGTTAGGGTTAGGGTTAGGGTTAGGGTTAGGGTTAGGGTTAGGGTTAGGGTTAGGGTTAGGGTTAGGGTTAGGGTTAGGGTTAGGGTTAGGGTTAGGGTTAGGGTTAGGGTTAGGGTTAGGGTTAGGGTTAGGGTTAGGGTTAGGGTTAGGGTTAGGGTTAGGGTTAGGGTTAGGGTTAGGGTTAGGGTTAGGGTTAGGGTTAGGGTTAGGGTTAGGGTTAGGGTTAGGGTTAGGGTTAGGGTTAGGGTTAGGGTTAGGGTTAGGGTTAGGGTTAGGGTTAGGGTTAGGGTTAGGGTTAGGGTTAGGGTTAGGGTTAGGGTTAGGGTTAGGGTTAGGGTTAGGGTTAGGGTTAGGGTTAGGGTTAGGGTTAGGGTTAGGGTTAGGGTTAGGGTTAGGGTTAGGGTTAGGGTTAGGGTTAGGGTTAGGGTTAGGGTTAGGGTTAGGGTTAGGGTTAGGGTTAGGGTTAGGGTTAGGGTTAGGGTTAGGGTTAGGGTTAGGGTTAGGGTTAGGGTTAGGGTTAGGGTTAGGGTTAGGGTTAGGGTTAGGGTTAGGGTTAGGGTTAGGGTTAGGGTTAGGGTTAGGGTTAGGGTTAGGGTTAGGGTTAGGGTTAGGGTTAGGGTTAGGGTTAGGGTTAGGGTTAGGGTTAGGGTTAGGGTTAGGGTTAGGGTTAGGGTTAGGGTTAGGGTTAGGGTTAGGGTTAGGGTTAGGGTTAGGGTTAGGGTTAGGGTTAGGGTTAGGGTTAGGGTTAGGGTTAGGGTTAGGGTTAGGGTTAGGGTTAGGGTTAGGGTTAGGGTTAGGGTTAGGGTTAGGGTTAGGGTTAGGGTTAGGGTTAGGGTTAGGGTTAGGGTTAGGGTTAGGGTTAGGGTTAGGGTTAGGGTTAGGGTTAGGGTTAGGGTTAGGGTTAGGGTTAGGGTTAGGGTTAGGGTTAGGGTTAGGGTTAGGGTTAGGGTTAGGGTTAGGGTTAGGGTTAGGGTTAGGGTTAGGGTTAGGGTTAGGGTTAGGGTTAGGGTTAGGGTTAGGGTTAGGGTTAGGGTTAGGGTTAGGGTTAGGGTTAGGGTTAGGGTTAGGGTTAGGGTTAGGGTTAGGGTTAGGGTTAGGGTTAGGGTTAGGGTTAGGGTTAGGGTTAGGGTTAGGGTTAGGGTTAGGGTTAGGGTTAGGGTTAGGGTTAGGGTTAGGGTTAGGGTTAGGGTTAGGGTTAGGGTTAGGGTTAGGGTTAGGGTTAGGGTTAGGGTTAGGGTTAGGGTTAGGGTTAGGGTTAGGGTTAGGGTTAGGGTTAGGGTTAGGGTTAGGGTTAGGGTTAGGGTTAGGGTTAGGGTTAGGGTTAGGGTTAGGGTTAGGGTTAGGGTTAGGGTTAGGGTTAGGGTTAGGGTTAGGGTTAGGGTTAGGGTTAGGGTTAGGGTTAGGGTTAGGGTTAGGGTTAGGGTTAGGGTTAGGGTTAGGGTTAGGGTTAGGGTTAGGGTTAGGGTTAGGGTTAGGGTTAGGGTTAGGGTTAGGGTTAGGGTTAGGGTTAGGGTTAGGGTTAGGGTTAGGGTTAGGGTTAGGGTTAGGGTTAGGGTTAGGGTTAGGGTTAGGGTTAGGGTTAGGGTTAGGGTTAGGGTTAGGGTTAGGGTTAGGGTTAGGGTTAGGGTTAGGGTTAGGGTTAGGGTTAGGGTTAGGGTTAGGGTTAGGGTTAGGGTTAGGGTTAGGGTTAGGGTTAGGGTTAGGGTTAGGGTTAGGGTTAGGGTTAGGGTTAGGGTTAGGGTTAGGGTTAGGGTTAGGGTTAGGGTTAGGGTTAGGGTTAGGGTTAGGGTTAGGGTTAGGGTTAGGGTTAGGGTTAGGGTTAGGGTTAGGGTTAGGGTTAGGGTTAGGGTTAGGGTTAGGGTTAGGGTTAGGGTTAGGGTTAGGGTTAGGGTTAGGGTTAGGGTTAGGGTTAGGGTTAGGGTTAGGGTTAGGGTTAGGGTTAGGGTTAGGGTTAGGGTTAGGGTTAGGGTTAGGGTTAGGGTTAGGGTTAGGGTTAGGGTTAGGGTTAGGGTTAGGGTTAGGGTTAGGGTTAGGGTTAGGGTTAGGGTTAGGGTTAGGGTTAGGGTTAGGGTTAGGGTTAGGGTTAGGGTTAGGGTTAGGGTTAGGGTTAGGGTTAGGGTTAGGGTTAGGGTTAGGGTTAGGGTTAGGGTTAGGGTTAGGGTTAGGGTTAGGGTTAGGGTTAGGGTTAGGGTTAGGGTTAGGGTTAGGGTTAGGGTTAGGGTTAGGGTTAGGGTTAGGGTTAGGGTTAGGGTTAGGGTTAGGGTTAGGGTTAGGGTTAGGGTTAGGGTTAGGGTTAGGGTTAGGGTTAGGGTTAGGGTTAGGGTTAGGGTTAGGGTTAGGGTTAGGGTTAGGGTTAGGGTTAGGGTTAGGGTTAGGGTTAGGGTTAGGGTTAGGGTTAGGGTTAGGGTTAGGAGGTTAGGGTTAGGGTTAGGGTTAGGGTTAGGGTTAGGGTTAGGGTTAGGGTTAGGGTTAGGGTTAGGGTTAGGGTTAGGGTTAGGGTTAGGGTTAGGGTTAGGGTTAGGGTTAGGGTTAGGGTTAGGGTTAGGGTTAGGGTTAGGGTTAGGGTTAGGGTTAGGGTTAGGGTTAGGGTTAGGGTTAGGGTTAGGGTTAGGGTTAGGGTTAGGGTTAGGGTTAGGGTTAGGGTTAGGGTTAGGGTTAGGGTTAGGGTTAGGGTTAGGGTTAGGGTTAGGGTTAGGGTTAGGGTTAGGGTTAGGGTTAGGGTTAGGGTTAGGGTTAGGGTTAGGGTTAGGGTTAGGGTTAGGGTTAGGGTTAGGGTTAGGGTTAGGGTTAGGGTTAGGGTTAGGGTTAGGGTTAGGGTTAGGGTTAGGGTTAGGGTTAGGGTTAGGGTTAGGGTTAGGGTTAGGGTTAGGGTTAGGGTTAGGGTTAGGGTTAGGGTTAGGGTTAGGGTTAGGGTTAGGGTTAGGGTTAGGGTTAGGGTTAGGGTTAGGGTTAGGGTTAGGGTTAGGGTTAGGGTTAGGGTTAGGGTTAGGGTTAGGGTTAGGGTTAGGGTTAGGGTTAGGGTTAGGGTTAGGGTTAGGGTTAGGGTTAGGGTTAGGGTTAGGGTTAGGGTTAGGGTTAGGGTTAGGGTTAGGGTTAGGGTTAGGGTTAGGGTTAGGGTTAGGGTTAGGGTTAGGGTTAGGGTTAGGGTTAGGGTTAGGGTTAGGGTTAGGGTTAGGGTTAGGGTTAGGGTTAGGGTTAGGGTTAGGGTTAGGGTTAGGGTTAGGGTTAGGGTTAGGGTTAGGGTTAGGGTTAGGGTTAGGGTTAGGGTTAGGGTTAGGGTTAGGGTTAGGGTTAGGGTTAGGGTTAGGGTTAGGGTTAGGGTTAGGGTTAGGGTTAGGGTTAGGGTTAGGGTTAGGGTTAGGGTTAGGGTTAGGGTTAGGGTTAGGGTTAGGGTTAGGGTTAGGGTTAGGGTTAGGGTTAGGGTTAGGGTTAGGGTTAGGGTTAGGGTTAGGGTTAGGGTTAGGGTTAGGGTTAGGGTTAGGGTTAGGGTTAGGGTTAGGGTTAGGGTTAGGGTTAGGGTTAGGGTTAGGGTTAGGGTTAGGGTTAGGGTTAGGGTTAGGGTTAGGGTTAGGGTTAGGGTTAGGGTTAGGGTTAGGGTTAGGGTTAGGGTTAGGGTTAGGGTTAGGGTTAGGGTTAGGGTTAGGGTTAGGGTTAGGGTTAGGGTTAGGGTTAGGGTTAGGGTTAGGGTTAGGGTTAGGGTTAGGGTTAGGGTTAGGGTTAGGGTTAGGGTTAGGGTTAGGGTTAGGGTTAGGGTTAGGGTTAGGGTTAGGGTTAGGGTTAGGGTTAGGGTTAGGGTTAGGGTTAGGGTTAGGGTTAGGGTTAGGGTTAGGGTTAGGGTTAGGGTTAGGGTTAGGGTTAGGGTTAGGGTTAGGGTTAGGGTTAGGGTTAGGGTTAGGGTTAGGGTTAGGGTTAGGGTTAGGGTTAGGGTTAGGGTTAGGGTTAGGGTTAGGGTTAGGGTTAGGGTTAGGGTTAGGGTTAGGGTTAGGGTTAGGGTTAGGGTTAGGGTTAGGGTTAGGGTTAGGGTTAGGGTTAGGGTTAGGGTTAGGGTTAGGGTTAGGGTTAGGGTTAGGGTTAGGGTTAGGGTTAGGGTTAGGGTTAGGGTTAGGGTTAGGGTTAGGGTTAGGGTTAGGGTTAGGGTTAGGGTTAGGGTTAGGGTTAGGGTTAGGGTTAGGGTTAGGGTTAGGGTTAGGGTTAGGGTTAGGGTTAGGGTTAGGGTTAGGGTTAGGGTTAGGGTTAGGGTTAGGGTTAGGGTTAGGGTTAGGGTTAGGGTTAGGGTTAGGGTTAGGGTTAGGGTTAGGGTTAGGGTTAGGGTTAGGGTTAGGGTTAGGGTTAGGGTTAGGGTTAGGGTTAGGGTTAGGGTTAGGGTTAGGGTTAGGGTTAGGGTTAGGGTTAGGGTTAGGGTTAGGGTTAGGGTTAGGGTTAGGGTTAGGGTTAGGGTTAGGGTTAGGGTTAGGGTTAGGGTTAGGGTTAGGGTTAGGGTTAGGGTTAGGGTTAGGGTTAGGGTTAGGGTTAGGGTTAGGGTTAGGGTTAGGGTTAGGGTTAGGGTTAGGGTTAGGGTTAGGGTTAGGGTTAGGGTTAGGGTTAGGGTTAGGGTTAGGGTTAGGGTTAGGGTTAGGGTTAGGGTTAGGGTTAGGGTTAGGGTTAGGGTTAGGGTTAGGGTTAGGGTTAGGGTTAGGGTTAGGGTTAGGGTTAGGGTTAGGGTTAGGGTTAGGGTTAGGGTTAGGGTTAGGGTTAGGGTTAGGGTTAGGGTTAGGGTTAGGGTTAGGGTTAGGGTTAGGGTTAGGGTTAGGGTTAGGGTTAGGGTTAGGGTTAGGGTTAGGGTTAGGGTTAGGGTTAGGGTTAGGGTTAGGGTTAGGGTTAGGGTTAGGGTTAGGGTTAGGGTTAGGGTTAGGGTTAGGGTTAGGGTTAGGGTTAGGGTTAGGGTTAGGGTTAGGGTTAGGGTTAGGGTTAGGGTTAGGGTTAGGGTTAGGGTTAGGGTTAGGGTTAGGGTTAGGGTTAGGGTTAGGGTTAGGGTTAGGGTTAGGGTTAGGGTTAGGGTTAGGGTTAGGGTTAGGGTTAGGGTTAGGGTTAGGGTTAGGGTTAGGGTTAGGGTTAGGGTTAGGGTTAGGGTTAGGGTTAGGGTTAGGGTTAGGGTTAGGGTTAGGGTTAGGGTTAGGGTTAGGGTTAGGGTTAGGGTTAGGGTTAGGGTTAGGGTTAGGGTTAGGGTTAGGGTTAGGGTTAGGGTTAGGGTTAGGGTTAGGGTTAGGGTTAGGGTTAGGGTTAGGGTTAGGGTTAGGGTTAGGGTTAGGGTTAGGGTTAGGGTTAGGGTTAGGGTTAGGGTTAGGGTTAGGGTTAGGGTTAGGGTTAGGGTTAGGGTTAGGGTTAGGGTTAGGGTTAGGGTTAGGGTTAGGGTTAGGGTTAGGGTTAGGGTTAGGGTTAGGGTTAGGGTTAGGGTTAGGGTTAGGGTTAGGGTTAGGGTTAGGGTTAGGGTTAGGGTTAGGGTTAGGGTTAGGGTTAGGGTTAGGGTTAGGGTTAGGGTTAGGGTTAGGGTTAGGGTTAGGGTTAGGGTTAGGGTTAGGGTTAGGGTTAGGGTTAGGGTTAGGGTTAGGGTTAGGGTTAGGGTTAGGGTTAGGGTTAGGGTTAGGGTTAGGGTTAGGGTTAGGGTTAGGGTTAGGGTTAGGGTTAGGGTTAGGGTTAGGGTTAGGGTTAGGGTTAGGGTTAGGGTTAGGGTTAGGGTTAGGGTTAGGGTTAGGGTTAGGGTTAGGGTTAGGGTTAGGGTTAGGGTTAGGGTTAGGGTTAGGGTTAGGGTTAGGGTTAGGGTTAGGGTTAGGGTTAGGGTTAGGGTTAGGGTTAGGGTTAGGGTTAGGGTTAGGGTTAGGGTTAGGGTTAGGGTTAGGGTTAGGGTTAGGGTTAGGGTTAGGGTTAGGGTTAGGGTTAGGGTTAGGGTTAGGGTTAGGGTTAGGGTTAGGGTTAG